>OY282473.1:6250000-7500000 GCA_958295575.1 Leucania comma
CCGGTAGTAATAGCTCCTAAGTGAGGAATCTCGTGATATAATACAATCTCTGAATCCAACTGCCAAACGAAAACCTCCCCAGATGTCAGTTGAGGCTCTTGGTTATTAAGCTAATATGTACTTAGGTATATAAGTACTTAGTTTGCTTATTTTTATCAGCTATAAGAAGGTTCTCTCCATGAGAGACCGCTATATCAACAATCATTGTGTGATGCTCCAGTCGATCTATCACCACTATGTCAGGCTTATTGACTATAATAGTCCTATCAGTGTTGATAAATCGATCCCAACATAATATAATATTGCCATTGTTGAAATATAGGTCGGACATAATATATTTTTTTATTGTTTTATTTCCGACTCCATAAAATTGTATTCAAGTGTTACTGGTTTTTTTTTTTTTTTTTTTTTATGGTAGGTAAAATCATCCAATAACAAATCCCGCCCTTGGGCGGAGCGGAAAGTAGTGTCAGACTCTTACTGACTAAAAACCTACCCCGTTCCTACGTAGCCTATCGTGCCGGGGTCGAGCATTCCTTTCGGAACTAACCCATGACCCCAGTAGGCTTCGACCCTGCCTGCCTGCAGTTAGCAGGCTGGGCCTCTTCGGTGTGCTGACAGCTCCTTGAGGCGCGCGGGAACAGAACGCGCCGTCGACGACTTGGGCTCGGTCCGGTCGGTTACCGGACGATCGGACAGCGTGCTACCCATTGCACGCCGTCCGCAAGCCCGCGCCTACGGTGGCCGGAAATCGGGATCGGAATCCCGGCGGCGGCTGGGGCGAGCGCCCCGTTGCCTCTGCCTGATGCGGTCGGCCTCCTCCTTTGCTAGCATTACTGCTTCGCAGAAGGAGGCGACCGCCTGCCATTCCTCCTCACTACGGACCATGGCCTGAACCAAGGCCCGGCGAGAGAGATCGCTGCCGCCGATCGCCCCGACGAGGACACGGCGATGCTCCGCCCAGGCGGGGCACACCTCTACAGTGTGCTCCACCGTGTCCTCCGGATGTTCCGCACAGTGGCGACACCCGGGCGAATCCTCCGCACGAATCCGGAACAGGTACTTAGCGAACTTTCCGTGTTCGGTAAGCACCTGCGTCGTGCGGAAGTTGAGAACGCCGTGAGGTCTTTCCAGCCACGCCTCAAGGATGGGCCTTATCGCCCCAATTGTGGCGCGCCCCGAACGAGGTTGCGATAGTCGTTGGCGCCATTTCGCCATGAGATCCCGCCGGAGCTCTGTCCGCCATGCCTCGACTTGTCGTGCCAGCGGAATTTCGCCCCGGCATTGCATCTCCATGCGCTTGTCGTGCATGTGTGCAAGGACTGTTGCCTCCAGATCCCACGGCGGTTGGCCAGCAAGGAGGGTCGCCGCCTCGCGGGAGATCGTTCGGTACCCTCGCACCATGCGTATTGCCATGACCCTCTGGCACGCATTCAGCTGGGCCCTCGGTTGCTGTGTCAACGTCGGTGCCCACACCGGAGCCCCGTAGAGAGCCATGGACCGAACGATTCCCGCGTAGAGCTTCCGGCAGCAAGTGTTACTGGTGGATAATCCTGGCTATAAGGTTATGCTTTTATAAATCTCCGTTAGATAAACAAGAACATGTAGAAATATTTATTTATATTATTGATGGAAGAGGACGTATCCTATGGCATCCTATGGCTTTACTAGGTAATTAATACCTTTACTTAGCATAATTGGGAATACCTAGAAAATCCTTTTACTTAAGCAAAAGCAGCTTCTTAGAACCTTTTTCAATAAAACCTTATTTGTAATGCAGGTCGCACTTAGCTGTTAATTAAGTTAATTAAGTATACTTACCCTTAGTGGGTTCACGTTAACTTTGCAACAAGTTTACAGTAAGTACATCCTTTTTGCTCTTTTCCCGAAAAAGAAATTTAAGGGACTTTGCACTTAGAGTAACTTCAGTTGAGGCAACTATCACTTTTAAAGTTTCTTTTAAAAAGTTGATAGTTGCTATAAAGTTTACGGTTGACGCGATGCGATTGACGGTTGGGGAAACCGGCAACTTTAAAAACCGGCATAATATTTAACAGTTGCTAGTTGCGGCAATTAGGAACTAACTTAGTCATCGATTACAGCAACTGAAAACTGTTGACGATAATTAGAACTCGAAACTCGAGTTGCCATGTGTGCGCAGTCCAATTAAAATATATGTAAACAGCTAATTGCCAGTTGTTGCAATAGTTGCTCCATGTGCAAAGCGCCTAACTATTTCTGATGTTTTTTAACAAAGAGATTAAAGAGATACAATACAGCGGACATCAGAAGAAATGTCTTAGAAAAACTGTCATCCTATGTCAGCTAACTTTCATTAATAAACATGCGAATAAAAATTGTAATATATGCTTTTACGCTATTTTCTAGAACTATTTGTGAATATTATTGAATTCTTATTAATTACAGAGTAAATACGATTTTTTTTACAAAAATAAACTAAAGTTAGGTCCACTCGTACACACTAAACTGAGCGACTCCTAGGTAACAACTATTGGATCACGAATTTGTTCGCTGTGTCCTGTCTATTGGCAGTCTACATTAAATGTTTTTATTTTTTAATAAATTGTAGTAAATTTTTCGTCTAAGAGAAAGATCACCACTCTCTGATCTATAAAAATCTTAGTAAATACAAGAGAGAGAGAGATTTTTAACTGTTTCATGTTTGATCAAAACAATAACAATTTTTTTCAGCAAAATCTTAAAAGACAAACATAATTACGAACCACTCTTAAATATGGAATTCTTTTTAATTTACGAATCCGATCACGTGTGTAAATTAAAATGTCGAATATGTTATCGTTTAGCTGTAAAAGTGTAAAGATAGGTTGAACATAAACAAATAGATAAGGCGCTTACCACTGTTATCTAAATGTTTATGTTCTTTTCTGTTTAAGTTACGTAAGCAACTTAAACAGAAAAGTGCGACACAAAGACATAAACAAATAGATAAGGCGCTTACCACTGTTATCTAAATGTTTATTTTTGTGACTGGTAAATATGATCAAGCGTATAGCTGAACAACTCCGACTGATCCGACTCGGCTGGACAGCGGTCGGGAAGCTGCGCGGTATCTTCTACTTCAACATACCACAGTGTCTAAAGATGAAAGTCTATGACCAATGTGTGTCGCTAGTAATGACATATGGTACTGTAACATGGTTTTTTTTTTTTATGGTAGGTAAAATCATCCAATGACAAATCCCGCCCTTGGGCGGAGTGGGAAGTAGTGTCAGACTCTTACTGACTAAAAACCTACCCCGTTCCTTCGTAGCCTATCGTGCCGGGGTCGAGCATTCCTTTCGGAACTAACCCATGACCCCAGTAGGCTTCGACCCTGCCTGCCTGCAGTTAGCAGGCTGGGCCTCTTCGGTGTGCTGACAGCTCCTTGAGGCGCGCGGGAACAGAACGCGCCGTCGACGACTTGGGCTCGGTCCGGTCGGTTACCGGACGATCGGACAGCGTGGTACCCATTGCACGCCGTCCGCAAGCCCGCGCCTACGGTGGCCGGAAATCGGGATCGGAATCCCGGCGGCGGCTGGGGCGAGCGCCCCGTTGCCTCTGCCTGATGCGGTCGGCCTCCTCCTTTGCTAGCATTACTGCTTCGCAGAAGGAGGCGACCGCCTGCCATCCCTCCTCACTACGGACCATGGCCTGAACCAAGGCCCGGCGAGAGAGATCGCTGCCGCCGATCGCCCCAACGAGGACACGGCGATGCTCCGCCCAGGCGGGGCACACCTCTACAGTGTGCTCCACCGTGTCCTCCGGATGTTCCGCACAGTGGCGACACCTGGGCGAATCCTCCGCACGAATCCGGAACAGGTACTTAGCGAACTTTCCGTGTTCGGTAAGCACCTGCGTCGTGCGGAAGTTGAGAACGCCGTGAGGTCTTTCCAGCCACGCCCCAAGGATGGGCCTTATCGCCCCAATTGTGGCGCGCCCCGAACGAGGTTGCGATAGTCGTTGACGCCATTTCGCCATGAGTACTGTAACATGGTCACTCACAATGAGCCTCATCAGAACGCCAAAAGTCATCCAAAAGGCAATGGAAAAGGCTATGCTTGGAGTTTCCTTGCGTGATCGCATCAAGAATGAGGATATCCGCAAAAGAACCGAGGTCGCCGTCATAGTCCGAAGAATCACCAAACTAAAGTGGCACTGGGCAGGGCACATTTGCTCGTATAACGGACGGTCGAAGGGGCTAAAAGGTTTTAGAGTGGCGACCGCGCACCGAAAAACGCAGTGTTGAAAGGCCTCTCACAAAGTTGACCTGATAAGAGAAGAAGATGACCTGGTGAGAGTCGCGTGAATGCAGTGGATGCGAGACGCACAGGACCGTTCGTTGTAACGACACTTGAGGGAGGCCTATGTCCAACAGTGGACGTCCTTCGGCTGAAATGATGATGATATAGCTGAAAACCAACGTTAGGTGGTTTAGCCACCTAGTGGTGCCATCTGTAATCTAAGTTGAGTACATTCAGTATAAATATTCAATGTCATACCGCATGAGAAACTGGAGAAGAAAAAACAGTACTGTTGCACTCCCTTCTCGACTGGTTTTTCGATTAGGAATTACTCTGTGACTGTCCGGAGTTTGAAAGTTGGTAGAGTGACACTGATGAGTCTTTGAGAACACGTAAATCTTTTGGACCTACGCTCTATTTCTCTCCGGTTATATTGGGTTACCGTCCCATCGAACTATGAGAGTAAAGGAACAGAGAGTTCAAGTGTGTTTGCGCATTGACTGGTGCATTATAATATCTCCTGCATAGTTCGCTAACCTCCAATGAGGTTGGTCATTGTAATCAAAATAAGTCTGGAGGATTTATTATCTATGAGTCTAATATCTTTTTATCAAAAAAATATTTCTGTTCTCTGTTAACAAGCTATATCGTCCATATATCTAAACAACATTTCAGGCCCATATAATTAAGATACATAAATAGTGTTCGATTGGGTTCAATAAATTTGTAGCCTGTCCTATATTCGGGCAGACTAATCACCATCCTGGCCGATAATAGGGAGGCCGTTAAAACAAATACCCTTGTTTATTAGGCCCATTACCGTAAGTAATTGGATAAGAAAACTTGGACTGTTAGGGATTATGAAATTGTGTTTTTATTTTTTTACTAACGAATTGATTTAAGTACCATTTATCGAACATCCCATAGGGATTTTTTTTTTTTTGTACATTTAACACACACAGTAACGGTTTCCAAGAGATAATAATAGTTGTACAAACACTTAAAAATGAATATTTTTCTTCTTAACTAAGTAAAGCAAATACAAATAATTATTGTATCTCAGGAGCCAGTTAGTCCTCGGAGATGATCAGAAATAAGATGTTAGGTACAATCAAGATAGCCTTTATATAGATGTTTAACAGTATTGGGGAATAATTTATGAGATGACTGTTAGTAATGATTCGGTATAATCATAAGACAGTTTCTGCAACCAATAAGATAACTTAGATGTTTTTGCCACCTCTGTATGAACTTCGTCTGACCTTGGTGCAGGGTATGGTTAGTAGTAAGTGGGATTGGAAAGTTAACATCTCCTTCTGCGAAGCAGTAATGCGAGTGAAGGAGGAGTTAGATTTTTTTAATGCTCCAAGAAGTAACCGTTTCAGTTCTGCTAGTCATACTAGATCTGTATCAAATGCTCGGGTATTTGATATTAATATCAGAATAACTCGACACGTTCCTAAGAAAAAGGGTCTAAGTGATCCTACTAACACGGGTTCCATTTTTTCCAACTAAGATACAAAACCCTGAAAAATACAAGAAAGAATCCAAATAAATTATTCAAAACGCTATAGCGTAGTAACATACCTCGCGAGTATATCAAAAATATCACCTCACGTCACGCCTACGTATATCTCCATCTCGGAAATACCGAGCATACTTCCGTCATAGTAACACTTCAATACAGACTTTATATCTTCAACAAAAATGATCAAATATGCACCCTACGCTTTTGCTATCTATTTCCCCTATACCAGTAAACCCCACTACGACTTCAATCCAAAAGAACCCACAATATTTTTCATAACATTGCTGGTTTTGTACGGGACAGTTACGCCTCCAGTCGTTTGAAACGTTCAATGAATACTAAACTATACGTTAAAGACGTATTAGTAACAAGCTATCGGTGAATAAAGTGACGTGACATGATGTTATCGATAATATGTGCTTTCAACCAAGCAACATGGGGGTGACAGGCATTTTCAATGAAAAGTGTCAAGGACAATGCATTGTGGGACACAGTATTGTTCGTAGTGTCTGGAAGCGTCATGAAAGGGCTACCTTGATGGCTGCTGTGATTGGTTCGCTTTGAGATCGACATGCTTTTGACGACGTATACCACTATGGTGTTACTTAAGCAAAAACCATGACATGATGACAGTGGAGAACGTTAATTACGTGTTCTAAAACATATGGCCGTCGAATATGCAATAAGTAACACATCTTTTACAAATGATACTTTCACAGAAACCGTGCAATTGTGTTCAGTGGAAGAATGTTCGTCCGATTGGATCTGCCCCTATCATGACATCTTAAAATCACAATGATTTCGGTGTGAGAGAAAGATAGTGCTATTCAATCTACATAGCTCCATCTTTCTCACACACTGATATTATGATGATATTAACACGTTAGGGCGGGCATACTCCAAAACATTGTTTCCTAGTTAGTTTAGATGAAACATAAAATTGAAAATAATCTTTCAATTATGTACCCAATGTCAATTACGTAACCAAATATCGAAGTCCAATTCTCACAAAAAACCATTTCCACGACTACTACGTATTTAGATACAAAAAAATAGTTGAAAAAACAAACAGTAACTACAAATAAAACTTCACGTCCAAAAAATGTACAAGAAATACGCATATTACGGCATTACCCAGCTTTCCGGGTGTCGCATTTAAGCCGTAAACTCTGCTTAAAACTTGCTACTGTTACTGGGGGAATACGGGGACTAACGGGGAAAATGGGGCCTAGAGGCCCCACATGGGGAAGTCAGGGGACATCGTTTGGACCAAACCACAGAACACGGAATGATCATTACGGCTGTGGCTCGAGCCATCAAATAGTTCTGTTCGGTCTTCTGCTTGATAATAACTGAGGTCTCTTTACTTTGACTGATTGTCGGTACATGCTCAATACAGAAATAGTTCTTAGCATACAGTAACAAAAAAATTGTAAATTTTCGCATGGGAACATACAGCCGAAATAAAAACTACTTGTATCCTCTTTGCTTGTCGACTATGCGTCGACTGTTCTGGAATAGTAAAAACCTTTCATTCAAATTTATTCAGCTGTCGAAGCGTGAAGAAGCAACAAATATACACAAATACACACAAAAACTTTCGCCTTTATAATATGATATAATTACTGTGATATTATAGATAAATACCTATCTAAAAGCACCTAGGATGTCAATAATTACATCTGATATTTTTTTTTTTTTTTTTTTTTTAATTTGTATTTGCAATCAGCCCTAAGGCTATGAGCAAATTTGTTCTATGATGTTGTCATGCGGAGTGGCTTCCCATTGGAGGCATCTACTCGTCTGCTATCCAGAGCTACTGCCTGTCTTCTAGGTCGAGGATGTGATGACGTTTTAGTCGTCTCACATAGTGATTCATGGTGAGCTGCCGAGCGAGTTCGTTAGGGTGACGGATTAATCGCTCTTTGTATTTAGCTGCCAGGCTTCGAATTTCCTCTTTGATTGTACTCATTTCAAGGTGCTCGTGGACTTCATTGTTAGTTATGTACCATGGTACATTTGCGATTGTTCTGAGGATCTTGTTCTGCTGGCGCTGGAGCATGTTTATGTTAGAATCGCTCGCGCTGCCCCATAGTTGTAACCCATATGCCCAAATAGGCTTTAGGATGACTTTATATATAAGCAGTTTGTTGTCAATAGAAAGTCTCGAGTTTCTTCCTAGCATCCAGTATAGGCTGTTGTACTTAAGCTGTAGTTCCTGCTTTTTACATTTGATGTGGTGTCTCCAGGTTAGTTTACGATCAATGTGTAAGCCAAGATATCTTACATGGTCACTGTGGGGTAGAATACACTGGCCCAGCTTAACAGGTGGGCAGTCTCCTGTTCTAAGAGTGAATGTCACCTGCACTGATTTCGTGGCACTAGCCTTTATTTTCCATCTTTGGAGCCATTCGTTAACTTTGTTAAGACCCTTCTGCAGGTTTTCTGATGCTAGTTTTGGATCTTTATTACTAGCCAATATAGCAGTGTCGTCTGCGAATGTAGCTGTGGTTATCCCTGCCGTTAGCGGTAGATCAGCGGTGTACAACGTGTACAGCATAGGGCCCAGAACAGATCCTTGTGGCACCCCAGCGTCAATTTCTTTGAACTCAGAAGTGGCGTCGCCTTCTTTCACATAAAATATGCGATCCTCGAGGTAAGATTTGAATATTGGAAAATATGAGTGGGAAATATTCTGTTTGATCTTACATAGTAGGCCTTTGTGCCAGACCTTGTCAAACGCCTGCTGGATGTCCAAAAACGCTGACGAGCAGTATTCTTTTTGTTCTAAAGATTTCCTTATGGCATCACATACTCTGTGCGCTTGTTCCACTGTGCCATGGCGTTCTCTGAAGCCGAATTGGTGGTCTGGTATCACTTTGCGTTCCAAGAGGTTAGGCATAACTCTGCGAAGTATTATCTTTTCCAGTACCTTAGATAGAGTAGGCAACAGGCTGATTGGTCGATAGGATGTTTTTTCGGTAATTAATTTACCAGCCTTGTAAATCATGATTATTTCAGAGACTTTCCATGCACTCGGGAAGTACCCTATTCGTAACATAGCATTGTAGATGGTTGTTATGAACACAATAGCTTTCCTAGGTAGTTCCAGCAATACTTCTTTGGTTATCAGGTCATAACCCGGCGCCTTTTTACTGTCCAGTCGTTTGATCGTTCTTATGACTTCCGCGGGCGACACAGGTTTAGGGGGAAGGTCCATTTGAAGGTCTTGTTTCAAAACGAGATCAACATATTCCTCTGACGAGTTGTCTAATGATACATTCGGTTTGAAAACATTTTTTAGATGATCCGCAAACAAGTTCGCTTTGTCTTGACTAGTTCTAGCCCAACCGTTTTCCATTTTTATTGGTGTTTTAGGTATGTTAGGTCTGTCACAAGAACGGGTGATTTTCCAGAGCGAGTAGTTGCTGGCTTTCGTAGCAGTTAGAGACTCCAATTGTGCTTGCATTGTTAACTCATTGACATTCTTTATAGTTTGCTTCAATTCTACAATGGCTTTATTAAGGGCGGCCTTGTCTTGGGGATGACGGCTCAGCTGCCAAACTCTGCGTAGCCTGCGTTTCTCCTGGATCATAGTCTTTATTTCCAATGGTATGTTTGTGGGCTGGTTTCTATATTCAGTAGTAGGCATGCTTCTCCACGCTGCAACTTGCACGAGATTGGTAAATTGCACTACTGCTGTTTCAATTTCCTCCGCTTCTTTGAGCTTGATATTTGGATTAAGCCTTTCATCAATGTGTTCCCTGAAGGAGGACCAATCAGTATGCTGGTTGTATAATACGGTGGGTCTCTCAACTTCAATTAAAGTTGAGCTGACAGTTAGTAAAACTGGGGTGTGATCAGATGACCCATCAGCACATGACTCGATCTTCATGTACTGTTTGGAGAGTCCTTTTGTTAGGAAGAAATCAAGTATGTCCGGGATTCGATTATGATCGGCTGGCCAGTTGGTAGGTTCTGATGGGGCGATAATATTTAGGTGATTTATATCGACACTCAACTTTAGTTGCCTCCCCCTAGTTGTAGTGAGCCTTGATCCCCAATGAACATGTTTGGAGTTCCAATCGCCTCCTGCTATGAAGCGATTGCCCAAACTTGAGAAGAAGTGAGAAAACAAGTCGGAATCTATTCGATGTTTTGGTGGGCAGTATACAGCTGAGACATTAAAGTATCCACATCTGTCTTGTATTGCGACTGTAGTAGCCTGGATTTGTTCGGTCCTAAATTCAGGCAGAAGAAGGTGCTTTATTTTGTCCCGAATAATTATAGCTGATCCTGCATGACCGGTACCGTCAGGGTGGTTTGTAGTGTATGTCTGGAACCCTTTGATTTTTACATTCGTTTTGTCTGTGCAATGTGCTTCGGATATTAGGACTATGTCTAGTTTGTTCTCGGCCATCAGGATCTCGAGCTCATCTTTATTGGGTGAGAGTCCGTTTATGTTCCAAGTCGCCATTCTTAACCCAAGGCCTGTTAACCTTGTAATTTGGTTATGAGTGTAGTCATGAGGCTCATCAGAGAACTCATTTGTTGTAAGATTAAGTCAAATTTCTGGTTTTGTTTAGTGAGTAGAGCTTCTAATACTGTTAAGTTTTGGTTTATATTAGGTATAGAATTTTCTGTGGTCACTTTGTCTGGAACGCTTCTAGTTGCTTTGGCGTAAGACATTGGTTCATCTTCCTTCTCAATGGCTGAATATTGTTGGGCAGTGTTTCTCAGATGGTTTAGGTCTCGAATCGTGTTGTCTTTGGCGATGGCACGTCTCTCAGCTCTTTGATGACTGTATTTGTTAACTTTTCTGGCAAGTATTTCTCTGTACACCTCACAACCCTTATAGTTTGCCGGGTGGGAGCCTTGGCAGAGTGCACATTGGGCTGGTGTATTTCTATCGCGCTTTGGACAGTCTGAGGTTTTGTGTGCCTGCGCGCATTTCACGCAGCGAAAAGGTCTCATGCAGTAATTTTTTGTGTGGCCATATTGCTGACACCGTTGGCATTGTACTATTGATTTCTTTTTCTTAGGATCCTCTATGGTTATCGATTGATGGTAGATGTATTTGATTTCTTTGGCTGCCTTGTTATTCTGGCTAGGTAAGAGATTTACAAAGAATGTTGAGGTAGGTTTTTTCTCAGGACCATATCTGGAGTTAATAATTTCCCCGACAACAGTGTTTCCGGTTTTTTCAATTTCTTCCTTTATCTCACTTTTAGGTGTAGTGTGGTGGAGATTACGGATGACAATACGGCAGAGTCGTTCTTCCTTTTTGTTGAATGTGTGTCCAATTAAACCACTTTCACGGAATTTGGTGATAATTCTTTTGTAGACATCCATATCTAAGCTGTTGATTCTCAGTTGGTTTCTGTTTGTGATCCGATATGTAAATGAACTTTTATCTGCCACATTTTCCACAAGTTCAGTTAATTTATTGACGTCTTCTATACCATACAATATTATGGGTGGAGGCTTGCTAGGTTTTTTTTCCACCGGTTTCTTCGTTGCACTGGGTTCTTCTGTAAGGTCAATTGGTAATTGGCTGAACATGTTGTTGGTGCTTATATTCTCTGGGGAGTCACTGAGTTTTTTCCGTTTCGGATTTCTATTACCTGGTACTCTCTGCCAAGGCGGGGGGCATACGGTGCCATGCTGGCTTGGTGCATTTTGCGTGACCGTGTCTCTCGGTGATTCTGCCATGATTTGTGAACTTTCTGGGGACTTACTTCCCAGGGAATTGCTTCTAGGCCTGGTAATAAACAGACTGCGGTGAAAGGCCTGCTGAACAAACTTTTTGCTGCCAGTAGTATTTACTGTAATGGAAGCCTGGTCGCCTACTTCCATTAAGTCTTCGGTAGCTAATTTCCCACTCTCCGGCCCGGATACCAGAGAGCGCCGGGGGTTAGCCGGATCGCATGACATACTATCTTTCTCATTATTAGACATTTTCATAAAAAAGGGGGGGGGTGGGAGAATACACTCATACTACTTTCCCAAGGCAGTATTGCAGCTATTTTTAGGGGGCATTTAACTTCCCTAGGTCCGCTGTGGCCTTAACAGGTTAGACAACCGCCGCCTGTGACTCGGCGTTGTTACTCGTTTGGCACCACCCGGGGGACACGTGTAGGGTAGCCTAGGACCGGTGGTAATTCCTACGGACGCGAGTAACTCCGCCCCCCTAAATCACACATCTGATATAATAATATGTGTTGTCCACAAGTTCAAATTATTTTTATAGTAGTAGTATTTGTCTCTCACTCTCTGGCCTCTGAGGGAATATCATACTTCTGCCAATTAAAACCCACTTGTGTTCTTTCAATTCTCTTTTAGATTTCAGCGCCACCGTTACACGGGCCGACAAATTTCAAGCTGCCATAGCGGTCGTCAAATCACATTTACCAATTTTTACAAGTAAACGGTAACAGTCACGTATTCATTTCGTCCATTCGTAATTTTCGATAAAGCCGCCTCTAACAGCGTCGATGGTCTGTGGACCAAACCCTTTTATGTCACACGTTTAGCTGCGTTTTAAGCCCAGTGTTTGTGGGACGTTGCTTACGCGTTATGCGGATGGGAAATAAAGTAAGGTTGAATTTGTCTGGTTTACTGAATCTGCCTTTGCGCACAAAGGCAGCAACGAATTGTTCCTAAGGCCGTTTAAGGTGGGCTACTGTGACCATGGAACGCAGAGTTTATCTCAGAAAAATTAGTATAAGATTTAACTCGTCAAAAAACGCAGCGTCAGCAAAAGTATCTGCCTCAAAAAAAAAATTATATCTATGACAACAAACAGACCAATAAGGAACTAATGGCTGCCAAAGTAAGTACAGTATACCGTATGTAACCAGTAATACCTGGACCATCGTAGTATGCCACATGTGGTTCTCAAAGTATGGGTCGTGACTCATTGGTGGGTCGCAAGCGAATATAAAGTGGGCCTTGAAAAATAGGACGCCAGATTGACCGACGGCTCAACGGTCGGGAGACCAGCTGACGATCAAGACGGAAATCACGAAACTTTATACACCGTTAAATTTTGATCGTTTTAATCCCATGGAGGGTCGATCCGGTACATGAAACACTATCGATTTGTAAAGATAAAATAATAAAGTACTTTTTTCTAAAACTCGAATTACGTACGCATACGCATGTACGAAATTAATTTCTGTATGTAAAGGAGTCAATGAGCTTGTAGGTAGTTGTCGGTCGTTGCGTACTAACTACTTACAGGTTACTCGCCCAGCTGAAGTTCACTTAAAGAAATTAATTTCGTACATGCGTTAATTAATACGAGTTCAAAATTATTATTTTTTAATTTTATCTTTACAAATCGATAGTGTTTCATGTACCGAATCGACCCTTCACGAAATTAAAACGATCAAAATTTAACGGTGTATTTATCCTCGTCCGTGCGTCACTACGGGGTGCCAACTGAAAACCAGCGCTGGGTGTCTGACGTCCAGCAAATGCTGAGGTGATCACCCTTTCGGTGCGGGCACGCTCAGCGTACTCTGTTCTTTTTTTCTTTGTCTTTGTAACCGCTATGCTGTGTCTGTCTCGAATAAAAATATTTCTATTTTTTTTTATTCGATATAAACTAGTGCTTGACTGCGATCCCACCTAATGGTAAGCAGTGATGCAATCGTTGATGGTGAAGTGCACTAGTTTATTAAGAGCCTATTCACTCTAGCCTTGAAGACACCCAAATTATAATCGGATACGAAGACCGCAGCAAGCAAACTGTTGCAGTCCTTCGATGTACGCAGTATAAACGACGAGGCGAAATGCCTAGTCCGGACCGTAGAGGATTCAACAACGTAAGGGATCCACCCTTGCCGTACGTCGGTTGTCCGATGGTAGAATTGAGATGGAAGAATCAAGTCATGCAATTCCCGTGCACATTCTCCAAAATGCTACCTGTAAAATACCGAAAGGCTGACTACCCTACGCCTGTGCTTAAAGCTGATTGAACTTAACCAAATCTCTATAATAAGAGGCCAAATGGTGATCATTTAGCCATTAGAGGCTATAATTATATTAATAGTCATTCTATTCTATTCTATGTGAGGTACGTAAGGTTGAAGTAATGGAAAAAGACTGTTAACGACTTGATAATAGCTTGCAGTTTATAATATAGGTTGGGACTATCTTGTAACCGAACTAGGAAGCAACTTGTATCTCCTACTTCATTTCGGCCATTCCAAACTCCATACTACACATTTCAAGGTCAAAATGTTATCACCAAAATGCAACCTAATGTACCAACACTGAAATGAAAAACACCGGCACACACGTTATTTATGACGAAAAATATGCTATCATTCTTCTGAACACGCTCGCAAAAACAAAGGAATATAGGCGTGTTGAAGTAGAAAAGATGCTCATGTCGAGTTTTTACGACCGCAGAGGTGTTAGCTGAGTTATTTTTGGAACTAGTCTTATATTTAGATTGTTGGCAAATCACATGCATTTTATATTTAAATCTCAGATAGATAAAACTATATTTGAAGAGATAATAAGTGTCAGTAGGTAATTAGGTTTTATTGCTTCATTTCTATCAAAACATCGTGAGGAAACCGGCATGTCCTAGAACCAAAAATTCGAAGACGTGTGACATCCACCAATCCGCACCGAGCCCGCGTGGTGGATTACGGCCCATTCCCTCTCCTAGAGAGGAGGCCTGAGTCCCAGCGGTGGGAACATTAAAAGGCTGATGCAATGCATTTTCTATCTTCTATCTTTGAGTATGCTTTCCGCACTTAGTCCTATGCGGACCATTGTACGTGGGCCATCTTTGATGGGTTTATTCCAACCAGCCCAACTCTCTCCAAGAATTGATTAGGCCTCTCAGGTTTTTCAGGGTGTCAGTAGAGCTGAAGCCTACTGGACCCAAGGGTTAGGTAAAAATGAACCCGTGGCCCTGGATCGAGGGCAGTGAATGGAACAGGGTAGGTTTTTAGTCAGTAAGAGTCTGACACGTAGAGCGTCTGAGTCCTAGAGTTTCCCGGGCAAGGACAAGGGCGGGATTTGTCATTTGATGATTTTACCTACCATAAAAAAGGGCGTCAGGGAGTGCGAGGATCCTAAGGTCTGTGTGCGTGTGTCAGTGACACCTATGCAGTCCAGGAGCACCATGTGCGATTGTCTCTTCTATTCCTTTACTTAAACTTTGTCCCATCCGGACCTAGCCTGACTCGTCGACGACGCGTAGTTTTCACGCGCACCGCAAAGAGATGTCAGCAAAACCGTAGAGGCCTAGCAGGGCCGAAGCCTGCTGGAAACCCGGAGACCTGCAACTCTAGGCAAAGTCATAAATCATAAGTCATTTATTTCATAACAATGGAAAATTGTGTAGAAAATAATAAAATAATGTGCAAGAGAGAAGTCAAATCAATCAAATCCTAATAGTTCACAATAAAATAAATTCAATCATAAATATAAAAAGACAGCATGTCGTAATAATACTCATAGATATTCCAAATTAAATTCAAAATAAGATAAATTCAACATAAAAAATAATAATTCTGTAGTCATTTTAAAGAAAATAATGTCACATCATAATAATGTCACACCATAACAAATATAGTATTCCGCATCCAATTTTAGAATCACTTTAGTCAAAAAATGACAAAAAATAATATTAAATAATTTATTTAAAAAGATCAATAATGTCATCTGTACAATAACTAAATAAGAAATTGAATAGTTGGAATTCAAGTTAAAAGAAAAATTCAAAGTTATGATAAATTAATGATTTATTCTAATTATTTAATAAAATTAATGACTTTTGTCCTCGAGAAACTCATCGACACTGTAATAGCCGACAAATATAGCACGACAAAGTCTGAACATAGGTTGTGATTTTAGTCAGTAAAAGTCTGACATGCTCTCCCGCTCCGCCCTAGAACGCGGGAGTTCATTGGATGATTTCACACCTAAAAACAGAACAATTAGAATTACTTTGGTTTTGTGGGTGCTTTCACATGCATGTAAAATTTTATTCGAAAAAAATCCAGAATCAATATAACTACGAGTATCTGAATCCGTTCAAAAAAAAACCATACGGGTATAGAACTCGTTACACGCAACGAAGCAGCCAATCGATCAACTACTGTGCCAGTCATATTTTTTGTTGATAGTATCTGTCTTACTCGAATAATTTCAAATTTTTCAAAAGATTTAACGCAAGAATTGAGATTGATTGCATTTATTATCAGAATACCTACTTTGGGCACAAAATTATTCAGAAAAACTGTCAACCTTATCTTATCATATTCTAGTGATACCTACTCGTAATTTTCTTCTTATTTTAGGTTATTTGCCAATCTCTTACTGTGACTTAGAAGACAATTTTATCAGCATACATTGCACATTTCAAGTTTTTTTTTGAGAAGGGAAATCATTCAATAAATACTTCCTCTCTTTGGTGGACGAGAGGGCGTGTCAGACTTTTACTGACTAAAATCCATCGGAATCCGTTTCACTCTTTCGAACCTTCCCGTAGCCATAGAAGGCCCTGCTGGGCGCCTTCAGCTTTACTGACATCTCTTTAAAGTTAGAACTACATTAGACCGACAAACACGTGGACCATGCCTGATTTTTATGTAGAATGACGTCGCGTGGTGTTGATCTAATATAGCTTTATAAGTCTAGTTTCCATATAAAAATGTATGGAGACTGACGCACCCAGATTGGCATACGTGGCCCATGTGTGCGCATGTAGTTCTACCTTAAGGCGCGCATAGAACACTATTCACCATCGGCATGGGCCTGGTTCTTACTGGAATACTGAACGACGACCTACCGATTACTCGTCGTCAGCAAGCCCACGCCTACGGTGGCCGGCCTTACGACTGCTAACGCTTGGAGCATCTCCTTCAGTGGCGGCTGGGGAGACATTTTTAGCTCACATACATTTCCATTTTTTTTCCTCGAAGGCTGATTGTTTATACGTTTGTACAACTTAAATGACCTTGAAAAACGTTAATTGTCGTACTGTACATACGGGTGTACGAAATTCATTCGGACTAAAATGAAAATAAAAACTGTTTTTTTTATGTGAGTTCCTAAAAAGGGGGCAATTACGTAATAATAATACCCCCTGGCATGCGAAGGGTTTTCAACTACAATATCACTTCCGATGCTATAGAACACCATAACCTACAAATTAATAGCGAAGGGGCAAACTGCACCACTTACCCTGCAATTAAAATATAGACTATAAACACACCTCCCACTACTTCGACCTGATCGACTATGTAGATAGTAATTATCATAGCAGTAACAACCAGTGTTGTCAACTCAGTGGGTTTTCCACTAAAAGTGGTAGTTTTGGTCCTGTCATAGGTGCAGAATAGTACCTTTTGATCAAAGTGGGGAAAGTTTGTCATTGCAGCCGGAGTGAAATTCACCCGAGCCGTACAGGCGAGGGTGTTATGGAGCCGAGTGCTAAAGATCTCCATGTGTATCAAACCACGTTTTTCACTTACGAATAAAACGATGAAAAGTCCACCAATAATCTATCTCCTATCGAAAAATTACAACGCATTTTTGTTCATGTACTGAAGAAAATTTTCAAAAGTTACCTTACAATTTAGTTTTGATTTGATGGCAGCAGGCTATCAAAGGTATTTTTTACCTCAATCACATAATCGGGCGGCGTAGCATCTAAAGGATTCTCTTCTAATCTTCTTTTTCACAACTATCACAAATGAATACTCGTAAGTTAGTTATTAATAGGTGTACTTTTTTCCCGTGCATAACCTATGCAGTTTGAAGGAGAAGCAAAGGTCCTATCCTAATACTAAAAAAATATAAAAATACAAATATTTTTGAATTTAGAACATAGATAATTGTTAATTTGTTGGTATTAACGAATTATTGGTTACGTAATCATGTCTACTAATTTTATTCTGTTGAAAAACAGAATTTAAATTTTCATTAAAAATTAAAACTTTGAAAATATCCGCCTCTTGGCTTTAAAAAATAAAATTAATCAAACTTGACCATGACGAAACAGGAATGAAAAAGCCCTTGTTTTGATAAATTAAAAAGAAGCACGCGGCTAATAAACATGTCATATCGACCCTAATCGTAGTGCGATAAGAGGCAGTTTTCGAGTAAGTGTATTGAAAATATTATTTTTAGTGGCTGAATGTTTTTGTTTTTAGTTCAAATGATTAATTTTCTTTGTAATTTGCAAATTGGTTTACAAATTATTTATATTCAATAAAGTTAACTTAGCGAAGTATTCTTAATAAAAAATATTTCTAATAAAAGTATTTCTAGTGAAAAATAATGAAAAATATTTGAGAAAATATTACAAGAATATTATATTAGTAATATCTGTTGTTATAACTACTTGTTGAATTTATGTTTCGTCTTATCTTTTTTATGTAGTTTTTACCTAAATGTGCTTATTTACTACTATTTATAACATATTTTAATGGTGTTTAAATATTTGTTTTTATTATTTTTATTTTCTATGGATTCATGATACAACATTGTAACTGTTTAATTATGGTTAATCGTAGATTTTAATTTTATAATTTTAGCTGAATTCCATAAAACAGTTTTTTTACATATCTTAAAAAAAAACTTTAAAAATAAAAATAAATCATTTGTTAAAGGAAAATTTACTAATTATAATGAAAGTAGCGTCGTTTATGGTCAGTGGTTTTAGAAGTTTATTCTGGTGGAAAATTAGAATAACTGTTGGCAACACTGGTCACAACCTAAAGGTCGTACGAGCCACCTAACTCATATTTAATCAAGATTTATAACATTAAAACATGGGGAGTTATTGTTACCCTAAAATATACGGTCGGGTCGACCCCGTGGTTTCAGTAACCCCAACAGATGTTCACTTTGGGGTAAAACTTGTCGCATGCCAAATTGTAGGGTTAATTATTTTAATGTAAAATGGTAAACAGGCTTTACTTTATTTTATGGAGGATTTTCGTTAATCTTTTTTGGGTGCTTAAGCTGGGATAGGGCGTCCTTCTAGTCGAATTTGCAAATTGAACTAAATAATTAACCAGTTGTCGTTACTCGTTACTATCATCATTATTATGTATGCTCCAAACTAAAGCGGCAATGGGCAGGGTACATTGCTTGCAGAACAGATGCCCGTTGGGGCCGAAATGTTCTGGCCGCGTATCGGAAGACGCAGCGCTGGAAGGCCTTCTACAAGGTGGACCGATGACCAGGGTCGTTGAAGTCCGATGGATGCGAGACGCCCAGGACTGGTCGTTGTGGCGATACTTGAGGGAGGCCTATGTCCAACAGTGGACATCTTTCGGCTGAAATGATGATGATGATGATGAATTAAAATTTTGTCGGTACTATCATTATCATTTAATGCTAATGCTCCAAAATAGCCAGAAAAATTCAAATTTTCTTAAGTTTTTTTGCATTTTACAGGCCAGGTTCTTTGTTCATTACAATATGATTTGCGACCACAACACGTATATTTACTATTTAAAATAAATTATATTATTTAGGAATTATATTATTTAAAAACATCGATACAACCTAACCCAACCAGAAAATTCATTTATTTTTTTTGTTACTTTGTGTTTATGATCAGTTTATAATTTATTTTATTTCGTTGTTTGAATTTGGCGCAAAAAGACGTTGCCCTACAAAAGGAATTACTCCTGTAACGTGAGTGCGTTCAGTATACCCACATACACAAGACACCTAGACGCGGAAAAATTATCTACATGTCACGCACGGGAATCGAACCCCCGACACGCAGCGCAGTAGCTAATCACCTAACCACTGTGCTTATCATTCCGTTGAGTTTAGTAGAGTTGTGTACTAATAAACATCATTTATACTACCTCCTACAATCAATCTCTACCAAAACAAAGTCAAGACAAATTAGATACCCACCCACGAACCTTTACCACTTACAAAGCCTCGTTTTTCTTCGTCTTAAAACCCTTTCTAAGAAAGGTAGAAGAAAGCTTATCTCAGATGCTATCCAAAGATTTGCTTGAATTCTAAAACGTGTAACTCCGCGACCCTCCACCTCTTTTTAAGACGAAAACAAAGGCGACCTGAAAACGCCTAAAACGATTTCCATCCGCGGTAGATTTATAGCAAATTGCTCTCATCCCACCTTCAGGCGTTGTTTTATTTCGAATGAAGGGGATTTTTTTCCTTAAAATACCAGTAGCGCCATATTCGCAGTGTGTCGGTTCCATTTTACGGTGGCTTTAATATTTTCGAGATAATAGCGTTTATGATGTATTTCGTTTCGGTTAGGTAACCGCCATGAACCTCACCATGTTACCCTTAGTAAGATTCGCGGTAATCTGTTCAATACGAAACGCACAGGATCAGTTTTTGACATACTCACGCCTGAGGCGCTGTCAAAAAAGACGCTTAGGTTATGCAATGTCCTGCTAGAGCTGCGGGAAGATTGAAAGAATGTCTTGACCCTGAAATGTTGAGCGCAACTGTGTTCAGTGTTCTATACAAAGGTGGGTTTTAGTCAGTAAAAGTCTGACAAGCACTTTCGTCCCACCCTAGTATTATTACATCATTACCAACCTCTAAAAAAATGAATCGGTCGTTGACTCTTGGGAAAGCATATGACTAGAGTTGGTCGTCTTTCGAATGAAATAGTAATGATGATGAACAGATTTTTTTTTTTTTAAAGACCCGCTTTTTAGTTCCTTTTTTATTGAAATTTAATCTTACCTGTAATAGTGTTGGAATCTTATTGTTTGGATAAGGTTTTCAAATGACAATGACACTTGTTGTCGTGTGTGACAGCTGATATTTTAAAGTTAGAAATAACTGTCGTCTAGATGGCGTCAGTTTTGATATCTGTTTGTTTTGTCAAATGACGATTTTACATTTAAAGTGGTGCATTAAATAATTCTTGAACTTTATGTGACATTAAATCAAATGTTTCAGACATTTATATTTTTGTAAGGATTTTTCTGGTTGTCTTTATACATATACTTTCTTGAATAAATAGTTAACTGTTTCTGCCAAGATGGCGGTAGATCCGGTCCTCAATTTTATTAATAGCGGGTGTTCGTACCCACTAGAGCAGTCGGTTGTCGATTTTAGAAAGAGCAAGTCAAGGAAATAAAAGTGCTGTGTGGATAAAGTCAGTAATGTTGAATTAGTGATCCAACAATTCAGAAGCGGGATATTAATAGTTGGTCGGTTATACCAGCCAATTATATCCAGGCCCACATACGTAAGTTTGGTTGTTCTGATTTGACGCTGTCATAGGGTAAGAAAACTAATTTTATTTTCTACCTGTTTTTTTTTTCTTCCTTTTTGTAATGTTCCTGTATTTAAAAGATAACTGTCAAATAGTACGAATTAAATTTAAATTGGGTTTGTTGTAACAGATTGTGTTGGTTCAGTACCTTACACTGTATTGCAGTATTAAATATTGTGCTGGTAGCATTTGTGAACGCAAATAGGTTTGTTTATCTTTAAACTGACACAATTGTTTGGTACATATTCAAAGAAAAACTGAATTTGATTATAATTTCCTCATCATTGAGGAGATTCACTGATCCAGTAAGGTCAATATCGATTTTTTGAAGAAACCAAGGGGTACCTATTCATAATATTCTGATTAGTTTTTATTTCAAGCTGTGGGTTTACAAGTTACCCTCATTGTATTTTAATTGAAATGTGTATAAATGTAGTGGTTTTTGTTTTAAACCAACGGCTATTACCTTTATTTTTACTGGTGTTTTATTGATATAAATTTAACATGGACGGCAATATCGTTTGTGGATTTATTTTAATCATTTGAATACCGTAATTAGACAGAATAGAAAGACAATAGGTGTGCGAACGCTGGCGTTCGCCTGGGGCTTGAGTAGTTAACAAATGATCTTGTATCAGACTAATCATAACTTAATCTGAGACAAGTAGGTACAACTTTGAAATATGTTGCTGATGTGTTGTGTTGCTTAACCTACAATAATTATATGAATGTACGGGTTCATCATATTGTTTTCAATTATTTGGTTCTATTTGAAAACAGTTAGTAGTCTACTCGAATTTGAATTTTTACAGCCACTAAGCAGTCATTGTTAGTGATTACATGAGTATTAAAAGGCTTGATAAGCCAACCTTAAATCCGATAGTCATTTTCCAAACAAGGCCGAGACTAAGAGCTAGCACGTTTTATAACATTTGTTGTGTGCAATTATTGTTCTAAAAGCAGTAGCAATGGGTGCGGCGTGGAGCAAATATATAGGTTAGATTTATTTGAAAAAAAAAGTAAGGAATATGAATCTGAATTGGAACGCACAAGGTGTGCAAAGCTTAGAGCCAAATTCACCAATAAACTAATCGCGATTATTTAAAACAAAACACAGTTAGAGCGTCTAATCGAGATTATAGCTTCATTTTGCATTTCACCGATATGAATTGAATCTAGTTTAGGCTAACTCAGTTTCAATTCTTTTGTTGTCGCCCATGTTTATGACACGTGTCTTTAAACTAGATTACGCTGAGCTCAGTTTAGTTGAACTAAGTTTTTATATTGAATGATGAAATCAGCCCTTAGTTGTTAGAATACACAAAGTATGCACAGCATATTTGTTAAATTGCACAAGGTGTGCAAAACATAATAATATAAAGTTGTTGAGTGCACAAGATGTGCAAAGCATAGTTGTTAGATTGTAAAAGGTGTGCAAAGTATAATTATTGGAGCAAATATTTTTTTTTTTTATTTGTTTGAGCAAATAAACAAATATGCATAAGGTGTGCAAAGCCTACTTGTTAGATTGCACAAGGTGTGCAAAGCATACTTGTTAGATTGCACAAGGTATGCAAAGCGTAGTTGTTAGAATGCACAAGCCGTGCAAAACGTAGTTGTTAGAATGCACAAGCTGTGCAAAGCATAGTTGTTTGAGTGCACAGCGCAATTAATGCATAAGGTGTGCAAAGCATAATTATTAGAACATACAAGTTCTGACGGTTTCAAGGTAGTAGCGACTTGTACCACCCTAGTGGTTTCTAGGTAGTAGCGACTAGTACCACCAGTAATACAGTATATAGCGTACAGTTTTATTTTGGCGGCTTCAAGGTAGAAGCGACTTGTACCGCCCCAGTGGTTTCAAGGTAGTAGCGACTTGTACTGCTCCAGTGGTATGGTAGTAGCGACTTGTGCCACTAGTAACGTAATTAGACAGGATCAGAATCAGAATTTCAATTTGTTAAACATAGGTATGAAGGCGTATGAATAGTCAAAGACAAAAAAAAGCAAAGAAAATAATAATATAAAAAAAAAATAATAATTAAACTCTTACAATAGACTAAAAGAACTATTTTAAATTTAGTTATTTTTATAAAATGTATTATTGAAAACGAACTTAAAGGAAGTCTCAAAACAGTCTTAAAAAAAATTACTTCGAAGGTTTACATAATATGTAAACCATGTGATTGTATAATGAGAAATATTACAAATTGTGATAAAGAAAAAAGTATAGTAACATTTATCCATTAATAGCGAGATAGACTTTTCTTAAATGTTAATAAGGGCAAATTTTTGAATTATTGAGTTTTCGATGCCAGAAAAAAAAAAGCTTATTTTCACACTTTTTGTTCATACATTGAGGACGCACTGAAGCCTTTTTAAAAAAAAAAAATCTGATAGCTTTTGAAACAGATATAAATTGATTCTAAAAAACAAAGCAGTTTCGTAAATGTACATAGCTGGTACAGTCATAAATTTTAAGGATTTAAAATGAGGTTCACAAGATTCGATAGTCTTTGAGCCACATATTGACCGAATACATGTTTTATAACATACAGTTGTATGTTGGCGGCTTCAAGGTAGTAGCAACTTGCACCGCTCTTTAAGTTTCAAGATAGTAACGCCGTGTTCCACATGTAAAGTATTTAGTATATATTATACCATATTACATGTACATACAGTTGTATGTACCGGATTGTTATTGATTAATGGTAGTATTCCTTTTATGCAATTGTAATTTACAGGTATGGGGACAGAGTGTCAGGTCCCCGTAAACCTTAATCAAAAACAAAGGATCCTCCAAACAGATGGATGTTGTTGTCTCATCCGGGCAGCTGTCTGGTGGTTGATGTCAGATTTTTATGTGGTTAGATCGCACGGAGAACTCTGAACTGCAATGTAGGATTTATAATTTTGGGTCGTTAATTTGTTGTGTGGCAACATAAATGATTGATAAGAGTCTTTCAGGCGTCGTGATGCACGCCAGGTCGTGGAAGTTTGGTTCCAGTGAGTCAGAACCGGATACCGCATAGATCTCGGTGATTCTGAGCTGTATGTGGTGATGTTCTAGTGAGTCAGGGTGGTACTGTCCCAATGATTCGGGATGATGCCCCAGTGAGATAGTGGTGATTTCCCATTGAGTCGAGATAATTCTGCAGGTTCCAGGTGGTCGGAGAAGTGCTGCAAGTACCAGAGGGTCGGAGCGATGATGTGTAACTCAATGCAAGCCATTACGTCTGACTGCTGTCGTCAACCAGGAAAGTCTCTTCACATGATGGCCAAAAGTACAGTCTGCTTAGTTAAGGTCACTGATGGGACTAAGATCAGGTTGGCATGCTTGTGGTGAGTTACCTTTTAAAGCCGTAGGTGCTGGCTGCATGGCTCAAGAGTTTTAGGAAGTGATATATGACATCACGATGTGGTAGCTGCATGAAGGCTGCGTTAATGTTCGTAGTCGAGGCTCACCAGAGGTTGGTTAGAGGTATGCGGAACAGTAAACAAGAACGAAGTCTCACAAACTACCATTACCTTCATTTCTTTAAAAGTTGATCGTTAAAGTAAAAGACACTCGCAATTACGCAGGGACGCGTAAGTTATGCGGATGGCCGAATGTTGGAATCTTATTGTTTGGATAAGGTTTTCAAATGACAATGACACTTGTTGTCGTGTGTGACAGCTGATATTTTAAAGTTAGAAGTAACTGTCGTCTAGATGGCGTCAGTTTTGATATCTGTTTGTTTTGTCAAATGACGATTTTACATTTAAAGTGGTGCATTAAATAATTCTTGAACTTTATGTGACATTAAATCAAATGTTTCAGACATTTATATTTTTGTAAGGATTTTTCTGGTTGTCTTTATACATATACTTTCTTGAATAAATAGTTAACTGTTTCTGCCAAGATGGCGGTAGATCCGGTCCTCAATTTTATTAATAGCGGGTGTTCGTACCCACTAGAGCAGTCGGTTGTCGATTTTAGAAAGAGCAAGTCAAGGAAATAAAAGTGCTGTGTGGATAAAGTCAGTAATGTTGAATTAGTGATCCAACAATAGATACCTGATTATAAGAATGCTGAGGCTTTGTAAAGCTTTTTTTCTTTTTAAATGTAACTATCTTCAAAAGAATCTACTTATTTATTGAAATAACTTGCAAATAGATCCAATTCAGAACAAATAACAAATAAACTGAAGACATGATAATATTCCCGCCATTTTATTACGAACACCGCCGGTGGTGGAAATGATAATAATAAAAAAAAGTTTATGTGATCCTCTTGAAGAAATTCCCTTAAATTTGGCCAATAAAACCTAGGGTGTAGGAATTACATAAATCATCGTCCTTCGTAACAATAAATGAAAAAGTGGAATCGGCTTGTTTGCACTATTGTAAATCATGAGCCGGCAGCGATTTTGTGTAGTTCATATTATTGTACACTAGCCACCCGCCCCAGCTTCGCACGGGTGCAATGGTGATATTAAATTTATTATGCATGTATTACACATATAAACCTTCCTCTTGAATCACTCTATCAACTAAAAAAATCGCATCAAAATCCGTTGCGGAGTTTTGAAGATCTAAGCATACATAGGGACAGACAGCGGGAAGCGACTTTGTTTTATACTATGTAGTGAAAAAAAAATTAGCGAAACACATCAAAATAATAGAAAATAAGAAAGAAAGCTCCCAATATCGTCGTATTATACAACCTTATTTTTAGTATATGCGAAACCCGAAATTCGTTTCTAGTATTTTTATCTAAAGAATCTACGCACACAATTTCATAATTGTATCATGAAAATAACAAAGTTATAAGCTTGTTGTGTTACCTGGTTGTTCACACAAACACGTGGTCACCGAATCATCCGGACGACTGAGGAATTGTTTTTCTCCCACACCCAGCTGAGCGCTGGTGTCTAATGCCCACTATGACCTGTGTTGTCCAACTTGTGACCTTTAAATATTTTTGAAAAAAAATAGAATATGGTGTAAAAAATATTGGAATCGATTCAGTTACTAATTCTGGACAAACTATATTCAGGTTTAGCATATAACAAAAATATAATGTTGTATAGCTTCTAGGTTTTGGTTTTGGTAGACTTAACAGATACTAACACAGAATAAATGGGACTGGGTAGGCACATCTGCCGCATATCGCAACAAAATTGGACAAAGGCAACCTCTGACTGGGTTTCGAACAACAGAAGCCGGCAACGCGATAAGCCCAGAAGGTGATGATGTGACAAGTTAGACTCCAACTTAAAGAATTGGTCAGAAGTAGCTAAGGATAGAGAAGAGTGGAAGAATGGAAAGGAGGCATTTGGCCTGCAGTTGGGCACATTAGGTTCATATTAATAAAATAACAATAAGTAAAAAACTTAAAAAAAAGACCAATGTTGACCGAATAGTTCTGTGGTTACGGATGTACAGCGACAGTCTGTCGCGTTGTTTTTATGTCCATATGGGTGTTCTTAGGAATTATAGGGAAAAGATTTTAACAAACATACTTTAGCGCCTAGCGGAAAACGAACCGCAATCAGTTGGCCTCATGAGCTAAAGTGTAGAACTTTGTCAATGTTTTGGCTAGGCGTATTTTTCAATTAAAATCTTTGTTAAATGGATCTTGGTGCACAAATACACAAAGTACTAACTGTAGCTAAATTATATCCGGTCATTTTTGAAGGAGACGCATACACCTACCAACACAATTATTGGTAATTTAACGTGCCCGTGCAGGGAAAACCTTCACAGCAAAAATAGGCTATGTTAACATAACTATCTATATTGGAGCACACGATCGAAGCCTATAGTTGGACTAAATATAACAGTAACTAGCCGAAATCGACAAGGGAGTATAGGTATATTGACCAAGAGTAGGAATAAGGAATTAATAACCAGATATAGTACGGCGATGCGCCACCGGTACATGGTTGACATCCCACTCATGCGTATAAAACGATTTGGGAACACATTTATTGTGCGTACAGGCTAAGGAGTGGAATTCCCTTCCGGAGCCTGTGTTTCCTGATAACTATCTTCAAGTCAAGAGTCTTGAATTGAAATCTTTTAGTCAAGAGTGAACAGGTTAGGCAAGCGTGCTCCATCGTCGGCCACATCATCGCTTACCATCAGGTGAGGTAGTGGTCAAACGCGAGACTATAAAGAATAATAATATATAAGTAGGTACGGGTCCATTTACACAAACTTCAACAACGTTTTTAGAAGTTCATAACTTACGCCCCGCCCAATACAAACGAGGTCAATGGGCTACGGCGCTGCTATGGGATAGGTAATTTGACATAAATCCATGGAGAGCCATCGGCACGCCTTCCTCCTTCAAATGTATTGGCCACTACTGGCAGGTCCATAAGATTTATCACCATTTTCGGTGACTAAATATTTGTGGAGGCGAGGTCTTGTTGACTTCGGCTTCGATTTGTTGGCACTTCCACTCTATTAGTTTGGAGTGAGAAAATGAGAATGATAAAAATAACTCCCAAGTAAGGGTATCTTATACGTGAGCTTTGAGAACGTTCGAGTGAACGAGAGTTAACGCATAGAGCAACCGAAGAAATACGGGTGACTTTTAGTCAGTGAAAATGTGGTACACTTTTACCAGCCCCCAGATTACATAATTACATTATCATCATCATAGAACAGTGGTGGCCGAGTGGAAACGGTCCCGACCTTTGAGTGTAAGTCGTGAGTTCAAACTCAGGAACATTACTTTGTATAATATATTTCATCACCACTGCTCTCAAAACGGTGAAGGAAAACATCGTGAGGAAACCGGCATGTCCTAGAACAAAAAATTCGAAGACATCTGACATCCACCAACCCGCACTGGGCCCGCGTGGTGGATTACGGCCCATTCCCACGTCTAGAAAGAAGGCCTGAGTCCCAGCAGTGGGAACATTATGAGGCTGATGCTATGCTATTATAATCATTTCAGTCAAAAGACGTCCAAAGCTGGATCTGTCCAGCCCTACCCCAAATATCACCACAACGACCGCATGCGTGTGCTTCCTGCATCCATCAGATTCCCGCTGTCCTCACCAGGTCGTCAGTCCATCTTGTGGAGGGCCTTACAACACTGCGACTTTCGGTACCAGGTCGCCACTCCAGAACCTTTCAGTCCTATCGACCATCTGTTCTGCGAGCAATGTGCTACTAAAGTTTAATGATTCTTAAGCCTATATTGAAAGCCATGATTCTACTGCGGATATCTTCCTTCATTCTTGATTCGATACTATAAACTGGAAGAGACTTCTGATGAGGCATATTATAAATAATTGTGAGCGTTGTAACATGTGCCCCTATAATATAATAACTTATACAATATCGACATTACACTATTAAAATACACGTAGTTATTTGACGAACTTCAAGATTGATTCTATAGTGCTGTCTATTTACATGTACTACGTTTAATGACTCCACTCCGCCCAGAGCGGGAGGGAGTGTCATACTTTCACTGAATATAACCCACCTATGTTCCTTCGGTTGCGCTATGCATTCCAGAACGCCGTAGCTCTTTCAAACTATGCAGCATCTAGACAACTCTAAAATGAGTACCTCACACATAATGTCCTCAACTTTATTCTAGCGTAAAACAATATAAAATCGACGAGCAACATCAGGTGCCAAGCTCCATTATACTAGACTACCCCGCGGTCCCAAGCTAAAAGTTCACCGGCTAAAGTTATGCAAAATATGACCCACCCGCCGAAATTAGCTGGTAAAACTTTAAGCTTAGTTAATAATGTTTTAATGCTACGGTTTCAATATGGCGCAGTGCTATAGTTTAGGATTGTGCATTTTGCAATGTCAGTTTGAGTAGTAACTGTGTAGTAGACAACAGAAAACGAATCGGTTTTATTAAAATATAATATTTACAATATAATAATTCCACAACTATCACGCAACACCGTCTAGTCCCAAGCTAAGCAGAGCTTGTGTTATGGGTACCAGACAGCTGATAAACATACTTATATATTTCTAAATACATCCATTTTATAGATAAATTACACCCAGATACAGAACAAATGATCGTGCTCATCACACAAACATTTATCCTGGGTGGGAATCGAACCCACGACCTCCGGCATAGCAGTCAGGCCCACTAACCACTAGACCAACAGGCCAGTCTGCTAAATACTAGCTTCTGCCAGCGGCTGCGCCCGCGTGAAAGTCGGTTTCTCCATACAAACTTCCAACCCCCGTTTTACCCCCTTACGGGTGGAGTTTCGTGAAATCCGTTCTTAACGGACGTCGACATCCTATAAGGAACCTATCTCGCAAATTTTAACTTTGTAGGTGTTATAGTTTCTGAAGATTCAGTGAGTGGTTTTTCGCTTTTATATATAAAGCTGAAGAATTTGTTTTATTTTTTTGAACACGTTAAAAAACTACGAAATTATTGTGAAAAATTATTCCATTGTCATCATCATTTTAGCTGAAACATTTCCCCTAAGTGTTACAATTCCCGCGGCCCTCATCAGATCAGCGGTCCAATGTGTGGGAGGCTTTCCAATGCTGCGTCGTCTAAAGCGCGGTTGCCAGTCCAGAACCTTTCGGCCCAATAGACCAACTGTTCTGCGAACTATGTTCTCTGTCCACTGCCATTTATTTTTTAAGATTTTTTGGTCTATGTAACCTTATACAATGGAGAACGAAGAACTTTCTCTTCAATATTGATGCGATCACGCAAGGAAACTGTGAGCATAACCCTTTCCATTACCCATTACTTTGAGCCTTCTACTTAGGCCCATTGTAAACAACAACGTTTCAGAGCCATGTCATTATTCTAGTGTCGTATAGGCTATTTGTCGATCAAGGCTATATAACATCACACTACGACCCACGAAAGTGGTGAAGTAACTAAAGACGTAGTTGAATTCACGAAAGACAGCGGTGCAATGAAAGATTATACTTAGATGCTCCATAACTCCATCATAGTTGTATTTTTCTTTATAACAAAAATAATTCTCATCGCTCTTTTAGGGTTTCAAAAGCAAAATTTCTCAATTTGTGATCCAATAAAAAAACCGTATATAGGGTGACTGGTAATTAGTGAACGATACTCAAACACGTAATTTTAGTCATGATAACAAACAACTTTTATTATGGGACCAAACCTGAAATCGCGAAAAATATCAGCCAAGTTCATTACATTTTGACCAGTTAGCCGAACATAAATGTACTGACTAGCAGATTACAATCACGTGTTTAAGTATCATTCACTAATTACCAGTCACCCTATATATCCTTGAGATATATGTAGAGTTATTGGACCTTCAGATCACGTACCGATTAACAGTAACAAAAGTATCATCCGTGTAACTAATAGGCTAATAAAAATGTCACACAAAAGAAAAGATTTACTAGGGAATTATAACAAGTAGCCGTCACCAACGTTTTGCATGCTTGCATACCACTTAATTGCTTAAACATGCAATCAAAGTAGCATGTCTTTCCAGCGTTAAGCTCTCAACAGACGGGATGCATTTGAGCTGCACGTCACCTACAAAACTGCAGTTTGGATGCAATTTTTATGAAGTTAAGCTCTCAACAGACGTCTCGTACGGCGAGTATCCACCCTTACATTGTTGAAACATCTACGGTCCGGACTAGGCGTTTCGCATCGTCGTTCATATCGCGTACCTCGAGGGACTGGAACAATTTTCCTGCTGCGGTCTTCCCATCCGATTATAATTTGGGTGTCTTCAAGGCTAGAGTGAATAGGCTCTTAATAAACTAGTACGACTCACCATCAATGATTGCATCACTGCTTACCATCAGGTGGGATTGCAATCAAGCATTAGTTTATAACCAATGTTTTTTTTTTTAAAGTTAACATCACGGCCAAACTGCTAACCGATTAGTTTTTATTCTTCACAGACTGGCTACGTTAGAACTTGACACAAGTGCATGCCAACTGCACAGCAATACAGCATGCGGTTGGTAGTGTCGATGCAGTTACATCAAATATACAAACACTGCTTCCAAACTGCAGTATAGCAGCTGACGTGCAGTTTAAACGTAGCCCATCTGTTCATAGCCTTACTTGCGTGTATATTGCTATTTCTAAAACTACTCATGTCTTCTTGAAGCATCCTGTATTCGTGCTTCACGTGTCCTGTCTCATATCGTGTAGTAGTAACGTTTACTCTAAATGCTTGCACGCTTGTCATACATTGTTGATACTTACATTTCTGGTCACACGAGCTAGAACACGAATAACATGGTTCGTGGGATTGGTATTCTTGGTTAAGTTGACTGGAAAGGTAGTTATTATGTCTTAAACAATTACAAAAACTTCTAGCGGATGAGTTTCGCCACACGATATGTTTTTATTTTTCTCGTTTTGACTACATTAATCATATTATTTGGTGTCCGTCATTTCTTGACAGACATGTCTCTGCATGGCAGGAGATATCAATGGGAATTTCCACACGTAAAAGCAATTTGACAGGGTTATCAAGACGTCTATATGTGCTAGCCTTCATTGTTTACGATGGACTTTAAGGTTAAGATTTTTTTTTAGGGTTCCGTAGCCAAATGGCAAAAAATGGAACACTTATAGATTTTTCACACAAAAATAGAAAAAAAAAACAATAAATTTTGGGTTTCCCCATACTTCGAACTGAAACTCAAAAATTTTTTTCATCAAACTCATACGTGTGGAGTATCTATGGATAGGTCTTCAAAAATGATATTGAGGTTTCTGACTTTCTGACTGGTTGAGACTAATTTAACAGATTTTCTTTTGATAAAAACCTGAAATGGTTACTCGGTTTCAGTTTAAAAACTTTCTGTTGATAATTTTCACATAACACTCGCGTGATAGTCTGTGGGACCGACAAAACACTCTTTAGAAAAAAGAAAGAAAAATAGTTTATTTGCGCAAAACATAGCGCATACCATAACAATAACAACAATTATAATATATTGGGAAAATATGCATCACATCCGTGCAAAACGACTAGCGCTTAGCAAGCTGGGGCTGAGACTCGTGTACCATAAGACGCTAAACAGCTAGCAAGGATGTATTGAAATCATTAAATAAACGTACTAAAGAATAAATAACAATAAACTATTATACGTAAAGGGGTACAAAAATCATATCTTCTTCTTATACTCGTATATAAAAATGAATAGCTGTTCGTTAGTCTCGCTAAAATTCGGGAACGGCTGGACTGATTTAGCCAATTTTGATCTTGAAACATTTGTGATACTCCAGGAAAGGTATGAAAGAAAAAATATGAAAAAATTCACGAAAAAAGACATCCGACTAGTTTGCCGGGTCAGATAGTAATAAATAAAAACAAAACAAATTTGGCAAACAAGCATTAATTTAGACGATTATTATAATTAAACAACCTAATTTGGTATATTTATTCTTGCTTTCAAAATTATATTTCTTTCCAGTGTTAAATTAATAAACGATCCAACAAATCATTCAGATAACATTTACAAAAGTATTTGAAATCCTTTATAACAACAATATCTCATATAACTGAAGGTGTCAGCCCTCCAGCAGGTGTCTGCGGTTTGAGGTAAGCTCGACGCGAATTTCCTAAACTTATTGTTCTAGCTTTACCATCACTAACGCCCTTAACCCATCCTCACTAAGATTTATTATCGATTGTGCGAACTGCATGACAATTTTGTGAAGTAGCTATTGAAATTCTGCGATTTTCACATCCGCTATTCCCGTCTATATAAAGTTGGATTTCGTATGGGAGCAGAGATAAGTGGTTTGCAAAATTATGACTATTACAACTTTTGTCTGTCAGCTTGGGACAGCTGTAACGATTTCGTTCACGTAAGGGGGATTCATTATTATGCGTTTGTTGAATTAAATGATATTTTTTAACGTTTACCTAAATTGCGATTGCGATGCGATTGGTGGTGCAAGGGAAAGTCGAGGGCAAGAGATCACGTGGACGCTCTCCAAAATGGTGGACGGACCTCATCAAACCGACGACACAGTGCAACACAAGCCGCCAAATACAGAGCTGCATGTCGTCGTATCGCGAGAGAGGCAGTGGGGCAGGTCTTGATCGACCCATGGCCGAGAGTGCAGTACTAAGAAGAGAGAAATTATACCTAAGGTACTACTTAAGACAAGGTTCACACTAGGCTACCTGTAACCTGTACCTAAATTTTGTGCAAATAAAGAACTGTTTTATCTTATTCTATTCAGGCTTCTTACCGCTCGACTGCAATGAATCTTGAATTGTTTGCTCATTACTGGACACAAAAACTCCATGATACGTTTTAGAATGCTAACGAGAAGCACAAACGGCAAAACACCGTCAAGAAAATGTCTTCACGTCAGGGGAATTATGACACTCAGTAACGAGAAACATGATGCAAGGGAGACAATTTCTGCTGTTAGGTAAGTAGGTAAATAGAGTTAGAACTGAAAACATGCATCCTGCTCGAACTGTTTTTAATCAAACCTGTATAAGTGTAAAAAGTACGGCTAACTTTTGAAAGGAAAGTCTTCGACCCTAGAACGCAAGGCAAAAGAAACATAGGAGTAGGTTATAGTTAGTTAAAGTCTGACACCCGTCGTGATACCACGCGTACAACGAGGACTCGTTCGAGATGGTGCTGGAGAAGAATTGCTAGAAGGACAAGTCCTTCCAAAAATAGAGGCTTAAGTTCTCTCCCAAGGGTCCAGGCTTGAGATAGTAATGGCTAGGAGAAAAAGAATTAACAATAATAACTGAACAGTCACGTGAAACGAACCTAAGAAATCTCGTCCATATCATGAATGCTTATAAGTTCTAAAATACTACTAGAATAGTGATGTCTTTATCACTACCAACAATAACCATACCGTACGTGACTCTAAAATATCGTTCACGGTTTATAAACCTTATCTCTTAATTTTATGGGTTAGTTTCCATCACGCCACATCTTTCTACCTTACGTGTAACCACAGAGTACCTAACTGAGATGTATGCTAAAACTTCTGCTTGAAATGGTATTGCTAAAACTTACCGGTATGATTTTTTGAAGAGTTTCGTTCTATATCTTCGAGGTTCATCATCAGATCAAAACAATGTTTCCTTCGGACCAACTTGGGAGTAGAATCTTTCAATCAAATTAAAAAAATTCAAAAACGGTTCCTAATTGACCGAGATATCGGTGAACATAAAAAAATACAGACATCCGAATATAAAACCTCTTCCTTTTCGAAGTCGGATAAAAACAAACTTCTTTTAGGCAAGACTGTATTTGTAGGTAAACGTGCTCCATCGTCGAACACATCAGCGCTTACCATGAGATAGGGTTCAAATGCAAGCCAAAGAAATTGACACAACCCGTTACAATTTTGACTACGGCTCGGTTTGCGGTGATTTTATTATTTCATCATAATTTCTCCCACTCAAGGTGGAGTATCTAAATTATAACTTCAGTGAGACGATTTATTAATCATTTAGCTTTTTGAAAATTATTTCGGATAGGCTGTGTACGTTTATTTGCAAAAATTCTATCGCTGTGCCAACGTGGAGTCTGGCGTTTGACACGTTAAAATGTCAAGCGAGCGAGCGAGAAAGGGGGATGACTAGTAGTAATAGTGGAAGGGTGTGTATACCTTATAGAGCTTTAACAGTCATCCCTTTAACAGTTCTGTTTAGGTCGTAAATTGGATCGCGTTTTGTGTTCGTGGTAGGGCCTCAGGTATCATTGCAATAGTAATGGCGTGTCCAGTGTCCTACTTAGATGACTCACGCGAACGCGATCGCGAAGCAACGCGGTGCGTGCTGAACAAACAATTGTTATTCTATTGCGGAGGTCTATGTAACCAAACGCACGTGTGTACGGTAAGACAATCCATCTCACCCACTGCAGATGCAGGGCAAAGGCCTCCCTTCTATCCTTCCACTCTTCTCTGTTCTTAGCCACTTCTGGCCAAAGCTTTAGGTTAGGTTAAATTGAAAAATTGTTTGTTCATCACGCGCCGCGTTGCTTCGCGATCGCGTTCGCGTGAGTCATCTTTAGGAATCTTATTCGTCACGCCATCTGATGCGGTGGTTTGTTTTAAATAAATTGCGGCTTTAGCGGTTACTTTGCGCGCATGTAGTACAGAGCTGCAGCATCGCGTTAAATCCGTCTAAATCACATTGAATTGCTTCGCAATCGCACTCGCGTTGTACTCGCCCAAGTACAACGCCATCTAATTCGTGCCAACATAGCGATTCCGTGTTCTATGTGGTAACCATGACACGCTTTCAAATTCGTCGATTGCGTTACGGTTTAAAAGAAAGAGCTATTACTAGGATTGAAGGCCATTGTAGTAAAACTATGCTATAATCTATGGTGATCACGCATTGCTTTTGGGCACCTTGTATCTTAACTGAGGTGGTAAACGAAAAGATTTGTACTTTACCAGTTTACACACTATAAACAAATTATAGTGTGTAAACTGGCACAGAATTGTGAGGAAATCCGACCCCAGATAATAGGAGTGAACAAAGGAAAGAAAGGAAGGAAGAAAAAGAAGTGAGTAAACTAAAAAACTATTGGAATAATGTTTACGCTCTAACACTTGAACATGAGTGAGAGTTTTTTTTATTATTAACTCAGGGGTCAAAGTCTTTTTTAAGGTCCATACAGCAAATATGTACCTAATAGCAGTAAACTCAAGAACGGTTTTCGATCATTGATTTATTATAAGGAAAAATACGTTACGCGCTAACATCGCAATAAAAAAAATTGGACTTGAAACTCACACATACACTACCTGTAGTCACTGATAGACAAGGACAGAGAAAAGAGCCGGCGCTGTCGTTCGAGTGAAATCGCGTTAGCCGCCGAATGTTTACGATTATTTATGGCGCGTCATTTATCATTTACGAGTGAAATGTGATTCCATGTGATTTGATTTTTTATTTGAATATTTTGGACAACGCATAAAAGCACACGAAGACATTTTGATAAACTTTATCACACTTAAAAAAAAAATTTTTTGCGTAACACCCTCGTTTATGTCACTCACCGATTGCGACGGATTGAACTTATAAATATAAACAAACTATCCTGATCGGCGTCCAATGGGGCCATTAACCACAGAGTACTTTTTTCTATTAGTGTCTGTGCAAATTGCCACAGACTATGTAATCGAGCTGCACCATAGATTTTATAAAAATCTATGAGATGCACATAATGTCATGGGCGCGCCGTGGTGTTGTCACTTCATATATACAGTCTCCTTATTTTTATTTTATTTATCTAAAATTCATTTATGATTTTTTTTTTTTTTGCACACTGCACCGTTCAGCGTCTTTCTGTCAGCACTGGCCAACGCCGAAAACCAGCGCTGTGTGCTCATCGCATTGTGCATGAGGGCACAGCTTTATGCTGAGCGTTCGGCCGTTTTGCACGGATGTGAAACATATCCTTCCTTTAAAATGTTATGTTTGTCTATTTTTTAGTTGCGTCATTCCGTGTAAATAAACTGTTTTTCTTTCTTCTTCTTTCTGATTTTAGCGGTTCACGCGCTAGAGGCGAGTCACCTATCTTACGCTGTTTTTATTATATCAATGAGTGCAATAGGTAAAAGGACAAATTAGAGGATATTTGCGTAGATACCCTACGCTTGGTTTAAGTTGAGTTAGCGTGGCTAAGCGTTTGGTTTGAGGGTGTTTTTAGTGGCGTGCGTGGAGCAATCCCGCATGCGTGATAATAAATCACGCATGCGGGATTGCTCCGCATGCGTAACCCAGCAAATGTCCTTTTCATACAAGTATTTATTGTAACGCTTATGGAACAATTCCACATGCGTGATGAATTCCGCACGATATTAAAAACACGCTTACACTACATGTCTCGGGTTCAGTTCCTTAGGGGTTTCCTTAACCAATATTTGTATGGGCACGAGGTCACGTCTTACCTGGAAGAAAAAAAATGTTGCTGTAATAAATTTCAGTAGACGGTGTGACATGTATGGATTTCTTATTGAAGTAAACCGTTAAATTTTGGTCGGTTTAATCCCGTGGAGGGTTGATTCGGAACATGAAAAACTATCGATTTGTAAGATAAAAATGAAAAATAAAGTACCTACTTTTTTTTAAACTTGAATTATTTTACCCATATACGAAATTTAAAAAAAAAACTGAAAATAAAACTTTTAAACAATCGCTGGTGAAATTGGCATTTTTATACTTTTAATAAACTGTCTCAAGCACAAAATTACAGAATAATGGGCTTCTAATTCGAGTTTTAATGATTTTTAGGGTTCCGTACCTCAAAAGGAATAAACGAAAAGTTGTTTCAGTAAAGCTGCTTTCAGATTCAGCATTTAAAAAAAAAACTTTTTACGAAAAAAATACAACCGACTTCTAAGTAAAAAAATACAAAATGCAAAATAACTTTAATTTCGGAAGTCGGTGTTTCTATAATAATTTAGTCTCTTCGTTATTAAACACATATCGGTGAACATACACATAAAAATGACAGTTCTGCTATGATTTTTTGAGGAGTTTCGTTCTATGTCTTCAAAGTTCATTACCAGATCAAAAAGATATTTTTATGGGACCAATTTGGAAGTATAATCTTTCAACCTAAATAAAAATTTTCGAAATCGGTCCACAATTAGTCGAGATATCGGTGAACATACATAAAAAAAAAAATACATACAGCCGAACATAGAACCTCCTCCTTTTCGTAGTTGGTTAGAAACGAATAGGCACAAAAAAAACAACATGGGGTTTTTTCCCTAAATTTTCCTCAATCATTCCCGGAGTTCCGGACACGTGTAACAGCTAGGTTTCCAATACACGTGCCGGTAAAATATAAATTTTTAAACAAGCAATAACAAATAGGATTATAATGAGATAAACATTATGGAATAGAAGAAACATGAAAATAGTACGAATAATTTTAATGATTTACGATTCTAAGATAAAATTATTGTGTAGTATCGATGATTGCTCGTCATCATTTTTATGGTAATTAATTGGCATGTATCTAATTATGTACTACTTTTACATGACGGAAATTCCACTTTTATAGCTTGAGTAAAACAAGTTGTAGATAAGTTGCATTTTAAGGTGACACTAACACCCGTATTTGTAAAGAAGTAATTACTTGTTGCTAAGTGATTTCTTATTAAGTCATTACTTGAGGTTAAAAATCCTCGAGTTTTTTTTTTAATTTTTCTTAAATATAGAATACAAATTATTACTTAAGTAGATACTTTTACTCAAGTAATAAGTTTTACTTTGTCTTGACTGAACAAAAGCGGAGATAGCGTCACTCCCCGCGCATCAAGATTTTTCGAATAATAATAATTATGTCCTTCATTTATTAAATATGAATAAAAACCATACCATCAAAAGATTGGTAAATAATTATCTTTTAGTTTGTGAAGTTTTCATAAAAAAAACACCTAATGGTTTTGGCCTGATCTTCGCTTTTTTGTCTGTGTTAAATATGACTGAAAATAAATCACACCAGTTCTGCGAAAAAATATGTAAATATTCGTATATCAAATTATTAGGCAAATAGTCTACTTTAATTTATTTCTTATACAAAGCACAAGTCCGTTCGTGTGTGTAGTACTGCAGCCACATATGGGCTGGTGCTGCAAAATGCCACCTAGCAGCTTTGGACTCGGTGGAAAGGCGTGCGAAGAGGCTAATTGGTGATCCAGACTTGGTTAAGTCTAAACTACAAAGCCTCGAGCACAGGCGTAGAGTAGCCAGCCTTTCGGTGTTTTACAGGATGCATTTTGGAGAGTGTGCGCGGGAATTGCATGACTTGATACCGCCATGTCCTTTCTACCATCGAACAACCCGGCGTACGGCGAATATCCACCCTTACGTTGTTGAAACTTCCACGGTCCGGACTAAGCGTTTTGCCTCGTTGTTTATACCGCGTACATCGAGGGACTGGAACAATTTGCCTGCTGCAGTTTTCCCGGCCAATTATAATTTAGGCGTCTTCAAGGCTAGAGTGAATAGGCTCTTAATAAACTAGTGCGCTTTACCATCGACGATTGCATCACTGCTTACCATCAGGTAGGATTGCAGTCAAATGCTAGTTTATAAAATATAAAAAAAAAAATTGTATTTTTTTTTTTCAAAACAGTCGAATTTGGCAGTAGATCACATTAAGTTTGCTATAATTTTCGAATAATTCTGGAACTAAGTGTTTTTATGTAAACCATCTATGTAAAAAAAATCATAAATGTATCATGGAAAATCACGAAGTTATAAGCTTTGTAATGGAATGTTCACACAAAACTTAATTATGTTCACCGGGCCATCCGGGCGACTGAGGCTTGGTTTTGCTCCCGCACGCAGCTATGCGCTGACGATTAATACCCGCTATGGCCTACCGTGACCTGTATTGTACTTAGTGTCCGTGGCGCCCAACTTGTGACTTTTTTTGAAACATGATTGGAAAAAAAGATAACATAGTGTAAACATTATTGGAAACGATTCAGTTACTAATCCTGATCAAACTATATTCAGGTTTCGCGTAGAATAAAAATAATGTTGTATAGATATTTAATTAATGGATTATATTTGTTTACTAAAATGGTTGTGATGATCCAATGGTTTTCCGATTAGACTGTATGCCAACCACAAGCTAGTTTTTTTGCAACTCCTTGAGGCGCGTGGGAACAGTGCGCGTCGTAAACGACTTGAGCTCGGACCGGTCTGTTACCGGACGGACGGACAGCGAGCTACCCATTGCCCGCCGTCCGCAAGAACCACAAGCTAGTTGGGAAAATGCTGAGGTGTTAATGATTTATTTAGTAGCAGTATTCGAGTCAATTTAAATTACATTCTTACAATCGGGTACATGTTAAATTGGGTTGTTACCAAAGGTCCATGATTTTATTGTACTCCATTTCCCACCGAGTCCATGAAAAAAAAAAGTGTTTTAAATATTCCCACATCAATTCCCAACGGGTTCACGAGATTTGTGCAAAGTACAGTCAGTAAAAACAATTTCTTTTTTGTCTTAATCAGTAAGTAAATCTTGGGAAAAGAAATAGTTACTAACTACGATTATTTTCATTTGATTTATAATTTGAAGTCTATTTTAGTGTAAGATTATAGTTATAAAACTGGTTTTTTTTTTGTATGTTTATGACTATTTCACCTTTTTGGAGACATGCATGTAGAGTAATGTTTATTACTGCGTATATGAAATAAAAATATTCACTGTCTTTTATTTCATAGAAATATAAAAATTTATCACTTATTATAGTTTTACTGCTGACTGTCATATTCTCATGGACTCGTTGGGAAAAACAATATTTAATATTTTAAAATAACATGGACTCAACTAATGTTCGAAATTTAATTTTTCGAGAACAATGGACTCGTGGACTTTTGGGAACCACCCGTTAATTTACTGCTGAAAATTGTCACATTTGAGGTACATTTAAAAAAAAAAAACGTTATTTCATGTTATAGACACAAACATTTATTTATGGACAAACGCGACTAGTTTAACTATAAAACAAGTTCCCATTTCAGTCCTTTTCACACAAAAAAACCCTTCAGTTAAAACAAAAGTACTCATACAGACATGGTTTGATTTAATCTAAAGCATACAGACAACCCTCTTTGCTCCAGAGTAATTTCCAAGAAAATCCGACTATTATCCCGCCACAAGCCCGCCAATCATTGCTCCTAGAACATTCAAAGATAAGGCTAAACCCATTCCCCGCAGATTATTCGAATTATTCGTACAACGCGGGGTTAAAATCCTCCGGTTGGACAATTATGCGAAATTAGACAGAATTAATTCAAACGTATCGCGTGTGTATTTTACGTGGCCTTATTTGCATTTCAAGTGTTAATCCCGACGCGTGATAGCAAACACTGGCGGCCATGATTAAGGAGCACAGTGAACATTTTTAAGGAGAATTTTTGGAGATGTTTATTTTGCTTTAAAGTTGTTTTGTTTATAATTAGATTTGTGTGTTACAAGTAGCGCCTGGCTGGGTTTGACCTACGACCTACAACTCGTAAGTCGGGCCTTTACGACTCGGCCACCACTGCTCTCAAGACTGAGTAAATAAAACTTACTAATTAATTAGTAAATTACTACGAGTAAAATAGAAATTTATTTTTCTTTTTAAAAACCTTCTTCATAAACTAAGAATTGCTCTTCTATCGTGGGTGCGTTCAGAAACATGTAAACAACCATTATGTTATTAAAGTTTTTTGTTTATAATTAGATTTGTGTGTTACAAGTAATGTTTATCATAATTAATTTTATTTATTAATTTTTTTTTTATAAACAGATTTGTTAAAGTCCTTCACAATCTACCCAATCCTTAATCCTCTATCGTGGGTGTACAAATATTTGTAGCGACATCTATGGCGTCACATGGGAACTACGAAAACCTGCATCGCGCAATTAAAGTTCTCCGCACGATTTAAATATCATACAACAGCCAGATATCATCTATTGGGCATTTGCTTAGATCAATCATAATACTCGTCTTGTCAGAAGATTCTCCCTTTTCAATGGCAACCTCTTTAAGGTTTCAGCGGCGATCTCTCGCGCCAGGCCCTGGTACGGGCCATGGTCCGAAGCGAGGAGGGATGGCAGGCGGTCGCCTCCTTCTGCGAAGCAGTAATGCTAGCAAAGGAGGAGGCCGCACGCGAGAGGCAACGGCCCACAAGGCCCAGCTGCCGCGGGGATTCCGATTCCGATCCTGATTTCCAGCCAACGTAGACGCGGGCTTGCGGACGGCGAGCTATGGGTAGCTCGCTGTCCGACCGTCCGGTAAACATCCGGACCAAGCCCAGGTCGTCAACGGCGCGCACTGTTCCCGCGCGCCTCAAGGAGTTGTCAGCAAACCGTAGAGACCCAGCCTGCTAGCTGCAGGCAGGCAGGGTCGAAGCCTACTGGGGCCAAGGGTTTGCTTCCGAAAGGAAAGCCCGGCCCTGGTATCTAAGGCCACGAAGGAACGGGGTGGGTTTTTAGTCAGTATGAGTCTGACACTATCTCCCGCTCCGCCCAAGGGCGGGAGATGTCATTGGATGATTTTACCCACCACCAAAAAAAAAAAAAAAGCCTCCGTTAAGGTTTCCGGAACTTTAAACACAATTTCGCATATCTCAAAATATTTAAACTCGCACAGACAAAACGCCTAGATTTGTCTGTGCGAGTTTGGGGCTTGAGTAATTAAACAAAAGCTACTGAATTCTAATACGGAATAGATAAAAAGCTAGTTTTAATAACTGAAATGATATAGTTTGTAAATTGAATAACAGAAGGGTAGTCTCATGGAGGATTCCATCGGACATTGTAGAAATAAACTAACCGCGCTTTAGCTGCAGTGTAAATCAGTCTAGGGAATATATTTGTTGGAATTAAACGCTTGTAACGTGCCGTGTCCTAGACAGGAAGATTTGAATAGGAATTTTGGACCGCAACAGTCGGTTTTAGGTGACATTTGTATTATGAAATGGATTGTTTCTCTAGTATGAAAAAGCTTGAGAAAAGTTTTGTCTAGAGTTTGGGAATTCCTGACTTTTTTGACGATTTTTAGTTTCTTTAAGAGTAAGCATTTCTGGTGAAACATACCAATTAAGCATTTTTATCCACATTTGTTAAAAATACTCTTATTAACTTTAACGTTAATTTCAGTCTTAACAACCCAATACAGATTCACTTTTAAGCCGTTAAATCTCATAGTAAAACGAACTTAGTTAAAAATTATACTAATTTTTAATAACTTTACTATTATCTAGTACTTCTAGTATGTAATAGTTATATAATAACATTGTAAATTCTCATAATCATAGATTTGTTTCAACGTGGAAAAATCTAAATATAAATAATAAAACAGTGTTTTAAACTAAAAAACCCGCTCTTATCCCACTCTTTTCCACACTAGTGCAGAAAAGTGCGGAGCTCACCCCACCCCCCACAATTTTATTGTAATAAAATAGTTTATCGTATAAGGCGCTCGTCTACCTCTTCGAGGCGCGAGTCAACCCCACATGTGTATTGAAAAACGTCGTTTTATACATGTGCAAATCTGTCACTGCAGTCCTCGGCTCCATAACACACTTGCCTACGGGTCATGCGAATTCCACCTCGGTCACAAAGAAAAACTTTCGGCACTTGTACTATTTTATTTCAGATATCTAGTAGTTCAACATCCCTGGGACTTGCCAATAACGTGTTAAAATATCAGCCGTGCGAACGAAAAAGAGGGATGGAGACACCCTATACAGCTCCATCCCTTTAACAGTTCAGTTTTGGTCGTCAAATGGATCGCATGAAGACCTTCTGATCTGTATGCCAAACAAACATTAAATTTCTTCCGTGTGAGCTTATTACTCGACCACTATACGACATATATTATACCAACGTAATGATGTTAGAAACGGAGAAAGTATGTACCTACTTAAATAAATTGACAGATTATCACTAAATAATGGCGGATTATATACGGCTAGTTAAATAACTGATAATTAATGAAATCGGTTTCACTGCGGTTCGTTTTCAATAGGTCTTCGTCACACCTATCGCATGTATTGTGCGATAGGCCCAGTCAAATTGAATGGCTTTGAAATGAGTTGCGGTTTTGAAAATAATGTTTTGTGTAGCTCTTGTTAGCGATTTTGAATCGATAAATTCGGTTTTCTTTATGATGAACATAACTTCTGTATTCTCAAAGGTTAAACGGTCAGATCACCAAAATTTAATTTACAAAGTTTTACACAAACAACGATTGCCAAAAATTCATTTGTCATTTCATCATTATGCAACAAGTTTTCCAAATAATTCAGTTTAAAAACAAATCACCTGATAAACTTTTGTTTAAGGTTGCCTGTCCATCGGAGTAGAGCGAGACAGCGGATCGGAGCATAGGAGTAATGCAGAGCGGGATCGCGGACTGTGTCTGTCCACCAGAGCGGAGCGAGGCTACAGAGTGAGACAGTAATGCGGAGTGGAGTTGCAGACTGTTTTAGCTATAGTTTGTTAAAGCGCCCGCATTCGTTTCTCTTCTCCGCTTCTCGGTTTTGAATGAATTTTTAAACTACATAGTTCGTGCTCCCTATCTACTGATGAGGAGCGGAGATTTTGTGCAATCCTATTGGTTAATATTTTTCCGTTTCTCCCCTCCGTAGACTCGCTCCTCTGCAGTGGACAGGCAGCATTAAATCGTGTTATTTAACAAACGATTCATTATTCATTTTGTCTCATAAAGCAACGCTTGGAATATAAAAAAATAAAATAGTTTGCTGTAATATTCTCAACACTCATCCACTTAGTAAAAAGGCGCTGAGAACTTAAAATGCAGGAGCGAGCAAAGTGAGTTTGGACTTAGATAACCCGACTCTAGTCATTGAGCGATGCGAGCAAACACAGACCCCGCCATCACCTTTGTGTTTATTTTTTTAAAACATCTTGAAGTAGATAGTTGACCCGTACTCCGAAGACCGGAGGTATAAAGGTTGGGCCTCCTTACATTTATGTATATATTTACAACACTTACATATTATTATGTCGTTCCATATTTGTTTACATTTACATTTTATATTTACATTTTTATTCATAAACATCCAGTTACGCATAGGTACACAGTAATATGTAAGAACGTGGATCATTGTGACTACACACATAGATTAATTCGCTATTTTTTTCATGCTTAAATAATTGCATTCACGTCTCAAACTGTATAACTCAGCGTAAGCTTCGGCTAGACAATTTTCTAAACAAGTTTAGTATTGTTGTTATTTTTCCAAAAGAATCTTAAATGGTACAATCTTCCATTTAAGATTATTTTGGAAAAATAACAATAAATGATTAAATGTCATCAGAAACAATTGTAAAGAGAAGCATTTGCCAAATAAATGTTTGTAAAACGAGTTTTTATAAAATAAAACGTATACAAAATTAATTGTTTGTGAAATAAATACTAGGTATACGATATGTTGGTTATTAACTAAAAGTCAACGGAGTTTTGATGAAACATTAGCAAACCAGATTAGACAGATGTATCGCTTCTATAGTTTTTTTGTTCTTCACATGGGAAATCAACTAATAAGTACCTCCTCCAATAACTTTTTTCACAAGCCAGGCACCGAACCCATGACCTCAGGCTCAAAAGTAATGCATGCAAACAGTAAACACCAGGACAGTAGGATGTTTGCTTTGATTTTGTCAAGTTTGATTAATTTATTAGAGGGCAAAGGGCAATGGAAAGGACTATGCTCAGAGTTTCCTTGCATGATCGTATCAGACATGAAGGTATCCGCAGGAGAACCAAGGTTGCCGACAAAGCACGAAGAATCGCCAAACTTAGGTGGCTATGGGCAGGGCACATTGCACGCAGAACAGATTGCCGTTGGGGCCGAAAGGTGCTGGAGTGGCGATCGCGTACCAGAAGGCTCAGTGTTGGAAAGCCAGGTTGCGGGAATTCGATGGATGCAAGATGCACAGGACCGTTTATTGTGGCGACACTTGAGGGAGGCCTATGTCCAACAGTGGACGTCATTCGACCGAAATAATTCTGATGATCATATAAAGGTAAGGTTTATGAGTTTCTACGTATGGGTAATCTCAGAAACTACTAAACCAATTTTGAAAATTCTTCAGATATATGTAGCTCCACTACTGTTCAGTACTATATATTATTGTTATATCATAAGCGGGTGCAGCCGCTGGCTGTAATTAGTCACATAGAAACAAAAACAGAAATAAATAATAAATAAAAGTTATTAAAAATATTTATGAAATGAATTTATTACAAGCCAAAAGTTTTAATTAGAACAATTATTTGCACACAATTTATCAGCGAGTCACTTTAAAATATCTAAATTAAAAATCTAAATACTAATTTACTTAATGAGGTCGTACGAACGTCAATTTATTAGCAGCCAGCTGTGGTGGGTAAGATTAAACTCATAAAAGTGGAGTTATGACTAAACCAACTGGAATAACCCGGTAATAAAAATATATGAAGTGAGGACCAGGTCCATGGAAATTACTTAAATGAGATATGGGTTCAAAACCTCAAACCATAATGAAATAATAATTATTATAATAATTTTATTCAGAATAAAATAATATTATCATCTTATATATAAAAATGAATAGCTGTTCGTTAGTGTCGCTAAAAATCGAGATCGGCTGGACCGATTTGGCCAATTTTTATCAAGAAATATTTGTTATACTCAAGGGAAGGTTTAAACGGTGAGAACGTATGGAAAAATAAAAAAAAAAAACAAATCAGCTAGTATCATCATCATCTTCCTGCCCTTGTCCCATATTACTTGGGGTCGGCGCAACACGTTTTTTTCTTCCACTCTATCCTGTCAGCCGTCACACTATCACTAACTTCCTTTTCTTTCATATCACTCCTCACACAATCCATCCATCTCTTCTTCGGCCTCCCTCTTCCTCTCCATAGTATATAATTTAAAAAAAAACAAATATATTAAAATCAATAAATCTAATTAATAAAAAAAAACAAATTCAAATTAAAGTCAGACCTTTTGAATACCGTAATTAGAGGCAACAGAAAGACAAAAGGTGTGCGGACACCGGTGTCCTCTTGGGATTTGACAGTTTTAATGTTTTCTTTATTTTATTTTTTATGTGTCTAGTTATTATGCTATTCACCATTACGTGAAATTTTTGTTTTTTTTTTTATTCTTTGTTTCGGTGTAAGTGCTTAGTTCTGTATAATTTAGTTATGCTTTAGTGTGTTTTTTGTGTAGCAACAATTTTTTTTTTATCTGTCTATTTACTAAACAAAGAACGTAATGGAACGTACGGTTGGTGCAGGGGTTAAATTATTAGCTACTGGACTGCGCGTTGTGTTTTCGATTCTTGCTCTGTACGCTGATTGCAAGTTGTTTTTACATTAATGCGATCAAAAAGTTGGCCGCGTTTGGCTCTCTGAGGGCTTAGTCAATTTCCATAATCATAATCCATAATCCGCCTTTTACAGTCCCCACTGCTGGGACTGAGGCCTCCTCTCTAGGAGAGGGAATGGGCCGTAATCAACCACGCGGTCCCAGTGTGGGTTGATAGGACATGCCGTTTCCTCACGATGTTTTCCTTCACCGTTTTGAGAGCAGTGGTTGGTATGATATGAAATAAATTACACAAAGTAATGCGCCTGGCTGGGTTTAAACCCGCGACCAACAACTCGTAAGGCAGTGTAATATATTATTATTTATTAGGACCACTGATAATTTTTCCGCGTTCAGAGTCTCTTGTGCATGTGAGTTTACATGTTTGTTAACACACCTAAGAAACCGGAGTACTATCTAGTGTGGGACAATGTCTTAATAAAAAAAAAGAAGAAACACACATATTATTAAACACCCGTATTTATAAACAAGTAAAACTAAATACTTGAGTAAAAGTAACTACTTATGTAATCATTTCTATTCTATAGTTAAGAAAAATTTAAACTTTGAATGAAGATTTCAAACGTCAAGTAATGAGTTAATAAAATTTTACTTAGTAACAAGTAAATACTTCTTTATAAATACGGGTGTGAGTCTCTCACTCTACCAAAAGCGAGAGAAGTAATTTGATGATTTCCACCATAAAAAACGGGTCCCACTAATCGATCCAAACTTTGCCAAAAACAATCAAAGCACGGGATAGGGGATCGGGACTTTGCCACTTTGGAAACTTTGCCCGTAAATTGCGGGGTTCAATAAAAAAGTGTGTTTTCCGATTAGTCTTGCCATCTATTAGGGCTGAAGTAAAGTAGGCACAGTTGGCGCAGTGGTTGAGCGATTGACTACTACGTTGCGTGTTGCAGGTTTACTTCTCACATCATCATCATTTCAGCCAAAAGACATCCACTGTTTGACATAGGCCTCCCCAAAGTGTCTTCACAATGAACGGTCCTGTATGTCTCGCATCCATCGGATTCCCGCAACCCTTACAGGTCATCGGTCCACATTATAGGAGGCCTTCCAACGCTACCTTTTCATTGCTCTTCGGGTGACTTTAGTCTTCTGATGAGGCCCATTGTAAGCGACCACGTTTCGAAGCCATATATCACAGGCAACACGACTTTCGTCTTGAGACACTGTTATATTGGACGAGAAGATACCGTGCAGCTTCCCGAACGCTGCCCAGCCAAGTCGGATTCGACGATTGATCTTTTTCTCGAAATTAGACCTACTTAAGTGAAGTAGTGGACAACTACGTTTACCGGAACAAACGGTTCCGGTAAACGTAGTCGTCCACAACTTCGAGTGTAGTCTCTGATCTTGATAGGAAAGGGCTGGTACATGGCTGTTTACCTTTGGTTTGGACTTTGGTTTTGTCCATGTTCATTTGATTATTACGCAGAACAAATATTTGTATAACCTGGTAGTTGTTTTGGGTGACTTAACGTTCTAAAAAGATAAGTCATTTGTATTTTAGTAATTTACTAACGAGCAGTGGTGGCCGAGTGGTAGCGGCCCCGACTTACGAGTTGGTCGTGGGTTCAAACCCAGCCAGGTGCATTACTTTGTGTAATTTATTTCATCACTACTGCTCTCTAAAAAAACTGAACGAAAACATCGTCCTAGAACCAAATATTCGAAGATATGTGACATCCATCAATCCTCACTGGGCCTGCGTGGTGGATTACGGCCCATTCCCTATCCTAGAGAGTAGGCCTGAGTCCCAGTAGTGGGAACATTACAAGGCTAATGCTAAGCTGCTAAACTAACTTATTAATTTATTAGTAGGTTTTATTTATTCAATCTGCTTAGCCTTTTCAATGTTGGATGCAGCTGAATGTCAGTATATTAGTTGAGGCGGCTGCCTATCTGACTTCCATTTACTATGGTTTCGCGCAGCCATCCACTCAATTGAGACCCTAAAATTGATTACTGCGCATTGAAGGTCGAGCACCATGATGGTTCAAATTGTGTCGAGGATTATACTTAACTCACAAACACTTGTTCCTTGCAAGAATTGAAACCATGTCACGCAGCGTAGCAGTTCTAAAAGTGGCGTCCGACTAACTTACTCGTACATACATGCAACTGAAAATACATGCATGTTAGACATCCCTTACAGCCTTTTCAGTGTAAAGGTACCCAATATTTCAAATAAATCATACATTTTTGCATTATTTAAATTTAGCGTTATATATTTAACAATTTTCTAAAAATAAATTAAGAAAAACCTCAAGTTATTCATAGTTGAACCTTATAAACAACAAAATATGTGGCAGAAATTTAAGTTTTTGCTCACAAGGCATGAAATTCGCAGCGGATTTTGGCCAGCATTTTGTGGGAATACCCCAGGGTTTGTATTTTAATTTTCTGCCTTTTTGAAGCGGTTGCAACGGGACGCTGGTTAGCCACGGTAAAAAAAATGAGTAACACGTGCTGGGGGAAAATGGAATGTATGGTGTGAAACTACGCCACTAGAAATGTGGTTGACGATTACACCACGTTTCCTGTTTAGAAATCTTTTTTATTACGGAATTTAGACTAGTGCTTTATGTTCTTTTAAACTCCACACACATTTTACAATGGTCATTAATCAACAATAATAAAATTGAATAACAACAATTTTTAGTTAAAATATTTTTGGGTAAATATTTTACCAGTTGACAGCGATGCGGAAGAGTTTTTTGACGCCTTACTTTAGATTACTTTCGTATGATATGTAAAAAATTGCCATTTCAGAAACAAGTGTATTAAATTAGTGGTTAAAAGTAGAAACTATAATATCAGGTATAATGAAAACTCGTAAAATCTCGTAAAAAGTTTTTGAATACAGTAACAGAAAAAAAACATTTTAGAACAACACGCAGACACGCGAAACATAACAAAAAACAGTGACACTTAAAAAAATACGATTGAAATTGGAACGAATCTATGATTTTTTTTTTCAAATCTACTCCCCGCGGCGGCGTCGAACCGTAATCCTAGTGGACAGCAAAAACACAATATTATGCAAGTATTTAAAATTACCAGACGGACTTTATCAGGCAAAGGGAATTAACTCCATTCTGCCAGTTCAAAAAAAAAACAATTTTTTTTTTGTTTTATTCTTCAGTACGGTTGCCAGTGGGCAGTGAAATTTTAATTAGGAAAGTTATTACGCTTTATTCTCTTTTTTCTACGTCCTTTGCTCCTGTTTTTCACAACCTTGAAATCCAACCTTATTTTTCAAGTCTTAAAGTTAAATTTCGAATACGAAAAAGTATCGTCCCACTATAAAATTTTATCTGTTGTATTTTTAAAAGCAAACGTCAGTCGAGCACGGTTTATTTCGCGATGTCAATGGTTTGAAGTTTGAAAGAAAGTTTGAAAGGGTACTTTTTGGGTAGTAGGTGTACTTTGTGTTGTACTTGAATGGCCGCCAAAATAAAGACACGAGACTTTTTTCTGGAAATTGCAATGAGTTAAGTTTTCAAAACGAATCTGGGAAAGGAAAATGCTCGTAGAACGTTGATGCGGTCTTAAGTTGTCCGCGTACCTAGAACCAATTAGGTTTCAAACACGTAAATGTTTTCAATTTTCGAACTTAGTTTGAATTTTTTTTTAATTCTTGATAGGCTTGCGTTTGATCACTATAATCACGTGATGGTAAGCAATAATGTGTTCAATTATGAGACACACATCTAGAAATAACTTACTCCCTCTTGCTTAAAGACCCCTAGGTTGTAGCTGTTAGGAGGATGTAGAATTTTGATTTATGATTAAAGTAGTATTGTAGTAGTAGTAGTTAATATTTAAGGTTTTGTTCATGTTTGTTTCCACTCTCCCTGGTGACCGAGGTAGATGATATACCTCTCCGACAGATAGGCCTCGATTACACGACAGAGGTAGTCGGGCACCCGGTGGTACCGGAGTGCCGTTTCAATGCTACTCCAGGGATGTCAGTAGGGGTGCTTTTAATATCTTGCGGTTTCCATCACGCATGCGGAATGGCTTCGCATGCGGAGCGGCTGCCTGAAATCACTTTATTAGTATTCCATACATTACAATTAGTATTTGTATGAAAAAAAAGACATTTGTGGGGGCCACGCGTGTGGAGCAGTCCCGCATACGTGATGAAATCCGCTCGATATTAAAAACAATCGACATATCTTCAAATATTGAACATAGATTATGCCGATTTCTTCTCGATTTTTTTCCTTTACAGCGGTAAAGGAAAAAAAAGCTCCCCCGCTGCTGTCGAAGCGTCGAGAGCAGTGTCGTGATAGCCCAGATGTTAAGGCACCTGCTTCTCATGCATGAGGTCACAGGTTCGAAATCGAGCATGTACCAATGTGATTGTTTCTATTGTTATGCACTTTTTTAGATTTACTTAGAACATTACTGACACCCCGTGCCCCGATTTCCGGCCACCGTAGGTACGGGCTTGCGGACGGCATGCAGTAGGTAGCACGTTGTCCGATCATCCGGTAACCGACCGGACCGAGCCCAAGTCGTCGACGGCGTGCACTGTTCCCGCGCGCCTCAAGGAGCTGTCAGCAAACCGTAGAGGCCCAGCCTGCTAGCTGCAGGCAGGTAGGGTCGAAGCCTGCTGGGGTCAAGGGCCGTTTTCTGAGAGGAAGGCTCAGCCCCGGCATGATAGGCAACGAAGGAACGGGGTAGGTTTTCAGTCAGTAAGAGTCTGACACTACTTCCCGCTCCGCCCAAGGGCGGGATTTGTCATTGGATGAATTCACCTACCATAAAAAAAAAAACACCGTACCTCGGAAAGTATATGATGCTGTTGGTCCTGGTTGTCATTCGTAAATCTTTGGCAGTCGTTATAGGTAGTCAGAAGAGTCTGACCATCCAAGGAGTGAAGGAAAGGCCCTCATGCCCCAGCCAGGATTCGGATCCCGATTTGAGTTGCGTTGAGTTGGGTGACATTTTGCCCCCTAATGTATCTGAAGTTTAAGTCTTAGATGACACATTAACCCACAAGTTATATTTAAACACAAAACGAAGGCGTACAACATACAGAACACCTTCTTTCCTATGGTTTCTAAGTGCATGCTACTGAAGAGATTCCTTCGTAATTGCATTATGTTCACGTGGTGCTATTGCATGCAAGCCTTAGAAGTATTTGCTACTTGCATTTGTTATTATAATACAATTTTGTCTTTTTCCTGCTTGATGCTTAGTTCCTTTATCTTGTAAAAGTTTATCGGTTTATTATTATCTTCAGCACAATTTTGGCTGTAAGATGTCCGATGTTTCAAACGATGACATCGACCGTATCTGTGCGTCTCGCCTCTAGTGAATTCTTGTGGCTTCAACCAAGTTATCAGTCAGTCTTGTGAGACATTTTCTAACGCTGCGTCTTTTACACGGTCACCATTTTAGAGCTTTCGGCTCTAGTGACTATCTTTTCTGCGTTTATAAGTGAATTCACATGATTTTTTTTTCCTATCCATTACCCGTAGCCAATGTTGGGCAAAATTTAGTTTGATTGATGATTGATGACTAACGATTAAATCTATCAATCATGACTAATAACTAAAAAATTTTTTGCATTAGTCGTGATTGATTAATTAGTTTCAATCATTAGTCATGACTATTTGTTTGTTAGTCGGTATTATATATAGCTTAAGAGTGGTTGAGCTGTTGTTGTCGGTATTGAGTTGTTGCTGATTGTTAAGTTGGTGGTTGTTTTTGGTTATTGTTGGATTATTGTTAAGTAGTTAATGAGTTACTGATGGATGTTGTTGAGTTGCTGTTGGTGGTTATTGATTTACATTTGGTTGTTTACGGAATCCCAGGAAGTGGCACAGTTTTTCGAGCAAGGAAAGAAAGAAAGAAAAACAGTTTATTTAAAGGCTATATATAGCTTAGCCTTTAAATAAACTGTTTTTCAATCAATCAATCAATCAATCATCAATCAATATATAGCTTATATAAACTCTCACTACGACCCAAGAGATCGGACCTTTAAAATTTATATTAATGGCATTATGGGTCCATATTATAACATTACACGCTGGTGTGAAAACCGGCATCATTATCTATATTAAATCGTGATCCACTGTCCATATTTCATGCGCTAACCCAATTAATGTAGCATAAAGTGTAATTAATGCACGTTAATGATATGTATCAACAACGGACTAACTGTTATTATATTATTTATTACTTCAACTTACTATTATTATTATATTATAGGTCAATATATTTTATTAGGTCAGGTGAAAATTATTCCTACCTTTAAAAATGAATGACCGTCTGTTTATTCGGATGTTGGTTATTCAATCACGTCACGGTTTGTACAATGGGTGAAAGACTGCTGAGCTGTGTTACGGGTTCAGTCCCCGAGCGGTACAAATATTTGTATAGCCTACAAATAGTTGTACCGGGTCTAGGTGTATTATTTAATTGTATGACTAGTGAAACCACTGAAAAAACCCGGGCAAGTACGAATGGAACTCGCGCACCGAGGATTCCGTACGAATTATCTATGAGAACAGTTCAATTCCCGAATTGTGTTACGAAGATTTTTTCGAGTCGCAAAAAAGTTGTTTTTTCTCGTGGAAAGACATGTACCTGGGGTATTTTTAATATCATCATCACATTTGTTTTAATAAGGCGGCTGTGAGTTTTAGTCAGTAAAAGTCTGACACTTCTCGCTCGCACCCAGATAGCAAGAAGTCATTTGATGATTTCATAACTAAATAAAGATTCTCATAGGATAATTTTCGAATATTTTGTGAGCAAAGACGCTAGCAAAAGATAGTAGACTTACCCCCGATTTCTGATTTAAGCATTTGAAGTTGAGAATTACTCAAACTCTACTTTAGCCTGTAAACCTGTCAAAATTTGGCACTTAAGTATGGTTTGAGACGTTCTTAATTCAAAATACTCAATTCAGAAACCCTCTCTTAAATTGACAAGCTAATCAAATAACCTCATCAGAAATATCGAAAGCAAGATAATCTTCAACCATAAGTAGATAATTTAGATAATTATTAGAATTATTCTATGAAGAAATACCATACTAAACGACAGATAATTAGGCGATCATGTACGTAATTGCTACAGAAAGAAACCGATAAGTATCTCGATGATTTAAAGTGAAAAAAGAAAAGCGAAAATATTTCACTTATAACATATCTTTCACTTTTCTAAAACATAAATGATTGTTTCTGTAATAAAATTACGGATTTACGTCAGTTTTAGTTAGTTAGATGGTACGATTTGATATTACTAAAGTAGAAAGCTGTACAGGAATTTCATCGTCGACTGGCCTGTTTCGTCGACTGGCCTGTTGGCCTAGTGGTTAGTGGCCCTGACTGCTATGCCGGAGGTCGTGGGTTCGATTCCCACCCAGGACAAATGTTTCTGTGATGAGCACGATCATTTGTTCTGTGTCTGGGTGTTATTCATCTATAATATGTTTGTATTTAGAAATATATATGTATATTTATCAGCTGTCTGGTACCCATAACACAAGCTTTGCTTAGCTTGGGACTAGACGATGTTGTGTGATAGTTGTGGAAATATTATTATATTATTATTATTATATTATTATCGTCAGGTGATAATATAGACCATTTTTTTACAAGAGATATCAATAAATAAAGCGGGAGGGATCGCTTTAACGGCAAGAGGAGCCATTTCAGTGAGAGTGAGAGAGTCTTTTACTGTCTCTAACCAACCTGTGTTCCTTCAGTTGCCCTTTACAAAATCCACGGTGTTTTTTATGAACTATCCCTTTGCCCTTACTGACCAATATTCATCAAATCATAACGTTTATTGTGAACTAAGTGTAACATAATTATCAAGCTGTTTACCAGCTATATATGGTTCCTACTGCTGGCATTCGGACTTCCTCTCTATGGGAGAGAATGGGCCGTAAACCACCATGCGTGCCCAGCGCGGGTCGGTGAATGTCACATGTGTGCGAATTTTGGTTCTACAACATGCCGTTTTCCATACAATGTTCTCTTTCACCGTTTTGAGAACAGTAGTGATGAAATAAATTACATAACATAATGCGCCCGGCTGGGTTTGAACCCGCGACCTACAACTCGTACGTCGAGGCCACCACTGCTCTAACCAATATTTATTCTGGTATATTGTTACAATCGTTCGTAGCGTTTATTCTAGATAGATACTCTTTAATTTACACCAAAAGTAAAATTACAATCGGAACTTAAAATTAATAGATTTTTTTTATGGTAGGTAAAATCATCCAATGACAAATCCCGCCCTTTGGCGGAGCGGGAAGTAGTGTCAGACTCTTACTGAATAAAACATACCCCATTCCTTCGTTGCCTTTCATGCCGGGGCTGAGCCTTCCTCTCAGAAAACGGCCCTTGACAAATTAATAGGGTGTCACAATGGGCGGTCTGATCGCTAGAAACGATTTTTTACAGACAACCTTTGGATGGATTTGACAGAGAAGGAGAAAAAGATTCACAGGTAATTCTATTTACATAGACACAAAACATAACTAATAAAATAAATACAAACACTGTTACATTTTAGTCGTTTTAATCCCGCGGAGGGTCGATTCGGTAAATGAAACACTATCGATCGTAAAGAGAAAATTATAAAATAAAGAACGTTTTTTTAAACTCGAATTAATTTACGCATGTACTTACGAAATTAATTTCTTCAAGTGAACGCCAGCTGAGCGAGGTCAATGAACTGTAGGTAGTTAGTACGCAACGACCGACAACTACTTACAAGGTCATTGACTTGTTTATTTAAAGAAATGAATTTCGTACATGCTTATATTAACTCGAGTTTTAGAAAAAAAGTACTTATTTTTTTAATTTTATCTTTACAAATAGATAGTGTTTCATGTGCCGCATCGACCCTCCGCGGGATTAAAACGACTAATATTTAAAGGTGTATATAAAAGCAGAGAAATAATATTCTATATTATATTCTATAGTTAAAATAATTTTACTTTATAATGCTTTGTAGAAATCTACTCTTTATACACAGTCACGGAGCTGAGTTTTTAAATAGATACATATAAAAAGAAAAGATGAAGATACCTCATGTCAGGTTATTCGAATACCATGGTTTACTAATGAACTGCATTGTAATTCTTTACATAACATTAGACATTGTTGGTATTGAATCTCATCAAACACATACAGACAAGAACCACACATCAGGAGAAAATATGAAAGTTCGTCAAAATCAACAAAAGACATTTTGAAGTTATAAATCTTAAATCATCGTGTAATGAATGAGTTGACGAAATGTAGATAAGTAGCTATGTATTTAGATACAGTCAGTGAAATCAATTGGTGATCGATTGGTGTGACTTCTATGCAGGCATGAGATATGATGGAGAGAGCTGTGATTTGAGTTTTCATGCGTAGTCAGATCAGAAATAAAGATATCTGCAGGAAAACCAAGGTTCTGGGCAAAGCCGAAAAAGCGCCAAACTTAAATAGCAATGGGTTGCTCACAGAACCGATAGTTGATAGGGCCAAATGGTTGTAAGTTGAAAGAGGCAACGTTAAAAGACCTCCCGCAAGATGGACCGATGACCTGGGGGCTTTCTCTCGAGTTTAATTCCGATCAGTCGGCATTAGAATTGTAACGTTTTGCACTCTTGAATTCGATGCTAGAACCAAATTTCGTGACCATTTTGGGAAACTAAGTAAAATCGGGATAGGGCTTGGCGTGTGGTCTTCTGTGAATTTGGCGCTAAAATTGAATTCAAGAGTACGAAACGTCACAATTCCAATATCGTCCGATCGGAATTAATCTCGAGAGTAAGCGCCCTGGTGAGGGTTGCGAGAATCTGATGAATGCGAGACGCAAAAGGTTTTGAGGGAGGCCTATGTCCAGCAGTCGTTTTTCGCCTGAAGTAATGATGATGATTATGATGAAATTAAACAACTCAAACAGGTATCAACGAAACTGTATTACTGCTTCATTATTATAACTTGACCATTATATGCACCGTGAGGTAGGCAGGCTTTACGGTATGGTTGGCACCATAGATATTGGCGCTGTGGTTGAGTGATTGGCTGCTGCGCTGCACGTCCCGGGTTAAATTACACAGCGGAACAAATATTTTTATTTTTATGACCTACAGATGTATGTATATTCCGGGTCTGAGTGTGAGGCAAGTTTTAAAAGGAAACAAAAAATAACATACATATTTCATTCATATTTCGCAAGTTAGGTTATTGGTGTTTATCTAAGTATCTATACTTAATATTATAAAGTTATACAGTTTGTTTGTATATTTATACTAAGCACTAGTCGAATTAAGATATTATTTTAGTGTTAGATAGCACAGTTGTCGAGAAACTTTATAGGCTGTATAACGTTACACACGAGAAAGGAGCAGTAACCAAAGAAGCGGGTGAAAACGCGAGTGCTAGTTAGTTATATAAATATATAATAAAAGGCCATCGGAATCCGCGTAAATAAAATTGACCATGTCATGCCATACGTTATAATGACTTGACTACTCAGCAAGCCTACTGAATCCACACATGACATGGGAATTGACAGAACTTTTAGGTTAACTGTAAACCTATCTCTTTCGTTATGTGTACCTATAGTTACTAGTTTAAGTTTTTACTCAACCATCATGACTGTTAAATTAAAGTTTGGTTAGTGTAACATAATGATATTTAGTTAAAAAAAAATAGACAATTTGCATATTAGGTATGTACAGTAAGAATAAATAACTAAAGCCTACCGGTATCTGATTTTTACTGCCTGGATGTTTTGTGAGTACATAATTATGTAAGTTTTCATGTTTCTGAACTCATCCACGACACACTGAGTACCCAATACCTAATTCCTAATGTGAGGCAACGTTTTTAAAATCATGGAAACAAATTTTAATACGACAGCAGCTGTATCATGTAACATTGCACTGTTGCTCGCACCATACAACAAAGCACTGTCGCTTGCAACGTGTAACATTGCACTTTAGCTTGCAACAGGTAAAATTGTACAGTCACTTGCAACTTGTAACATTGCACTTTAGCTAGCAACAGGTAACATAATGTACCTACTGTTGCTTGCATCATGTAACGTTGCACTTTTACAAGCATCATGTAACATTGCACTGTCGCTTGCAACGTGTAATGCTGCAAGGCATTGCAAGTCGTACCTTATTCATGGTCGATGCTTTAAAAATACAAGATTTATAACAGTGTCCAGTAAACAACGTTGTGTAATATTGCTTGATTTCAAAGCATTTTTGTTCCATTTCTTAATTTGTTATTTTCGTTTTCAATACACTACAGAAAATCTGTGTCACAAATTACATCACAATCAAACAATAATTCACAATAACGCTTTGAACATCTTCTTAACACGAGCGGAACAGTGAAATTAATTACTATGTAACATCGATTGCTCTCGTTCTATCGAATGTATCTCGATAGTGAATCGCGTTTTACATACATCATTGCGTGTCCGGGGAAGATACGCTAAGAAGATAGAAGCAGAAGGACAATTACCCACAGCTTGTGAGTTTTAACTCATAAGTGTCCTGATCAAACTCGAATTAAAAAGTTCGCAAATACATTCTACATGTGAAGTTTATGTAGCATGTTCTACTAATCTTAAAACTGTTAAGGTGAAGTTCTGTAGCATGTCACAATCTTAAAACTATTAAAAGTATTTAAATTTTGGAACACGATATAGGTATGTACATAAATGACTAAAATATTAGGCTGAGCGCCCACTTGAGGCAAGACTGTCTTAAACAGGCTTGTCTACGTACTCGCAGATTTGTCTGCAAAAAGACTGTTTTGTCTACGACACGGCGCACTCCATCAAGACAAAACAGTCTAGCGACGTACAGCTAGTGTTGCCAACTTAGTGTTTTTTCCACTGGTGTCGTGGTGGTTTTAACCCCCATTTAGTTCGAAATGTTGGATTTAGTGGCTAGTAGATTTTTCTAGTGCTTTCTTAAAATTCAATTTCTTACTAAAAATGCGATCTCTTGGGGGTAAATCAGCACCATAGAATCCATAATTATTAATCTGATACCGACGATAATGGTGCAAACAAAAATTATTCGTCTGAAGACGAATTAATACATATCTGTTATTGAATAATTTGTATGTTGATTAACCTACTAATGTTAATTTATCCACAAATGGTATTTTGATCAACTGATTGTTAATTATTATTAAAGTAAACTAATAACCTTTATGCCTTCTTAATTTATTACATTTTTTTAGTGGGTAATTTTGCGATTTAGAGTATAAAAAAAATTTTTGTTAGTGGTTTTCTGGTGGCTTTAAAAGTTGATTTTAGTGGATAGTTAGTGTAACTGTTGGAAACACTGAACGTACCTCCTCTAAACAGCCTTGTCAGAAACAAGTCTGCGGTGTCGCAGACAAGTCTGTGACGTCGTAGACTGTTTAAGTGTGTCTAAGACAGTCTTGTCTCAAGTGTGCGCAGGCCCTTAACTAACAGCGAATATTTATAAGTACAAAATAACTAAATTAAAAAAGATTTACAGAACATATTTTTAGTAAGTAAGCAGTATAAAAACCAAAAACACCTTGACATTGAGAAAAAAAAGCAAAAAGAACTCCACAATTTCTTAATACCCGCACAAATCGGAACCACCTCGAAATGAAGACGCTACTTTCTTCAACTGGCGCCAGATTGTAAGCTTCTTATTGTACTAAACAGACCTTTTGTTTTCTTTCCTTAGCGCCAGTTCTTCCGTTACAGACGATTTGTTACAATTATCGAGTCTAATTGCAACCTGGCGGGAAAAGTCGAGAATAAAACAATGCAGGTTTTTTATTGCTCGGAGAATGATAGTCTTGACTACCGATTAAGTGTATACTGAGAAGAATAATAAGGAAAATAATGCTATGGTAAGTTCAGCTGAAGGACGTCTACTGCTGGAAATAGATCCTGATTAAATAGAGTCCGAATCCGTACGAATGAATTTTGAATGATGAATGCGTGAATTTTTCGGGCTAAGTCGTTTAAACAATTTATTTTTAGTATATGCGAAACCCGAAACACAAGTCTAGTATTTTTATGCAAAGAATCTATGTATAAAATTTCATAACTGTATCATTAAAAAACAAAAAGTTATAAGCTTGTTATCTTACCTGGTTGTCCACGCAAACACATGGTCACCCGGCCATCCGGACCACTGAGGGGTGGTTTTGCTCCCGCATCCAGCTATGCCTTTTCTAAATATATTTGAGATAAAATATACTGTAGTAATAGTTACTGATTCTGAACAAACTAAATATATTCATTCAGGTTTTTTAAATAATTTTGTATAGAGTCTGTTAACTACCCCTTCATTTAAGGGCGGGAGATGTAAGGGCGGGAGATGTCATTGGATGATTTTACCCAACACCAAAAAAAAAAACCCCTTCATTTCACGATCTCGTAGAGAAACTCCAAGTAGCTCTCTTCATCGTATGGCTCAATTGCAGTATCCAAATGCCAAGTGTGTATCGCTAATGGGCAAAGAAAATGCAAAACAGAAAAACGGTTGCCTACTAGTATCTAAAAGGATTTCCATGTCCAATCTCCATATCGACAAAAATAATTTTCGACTTTAGACAGGCAGTTATTTACCATTCAAAGAACTAGTTGCTAAATACTGAAATTAGCAAGCAGCATGATTGGTATAAAGACTGAGAAAACGTCTTTTCGAAATCGCAAGTATGGTTTTCTACGACCTAATTAGAATATCGAAGGTGAGAATTACACCACATGGAGATATCCAGTTAAACAGCTTCTCAAGAGCCCACACGATAATTAAATACCTTTTCTCCGTTAAGGTAAATGGTGTAATATAAATAATTTTATCGATGGGTATTAATACATATTATACTATTCAGGCAGGGGCTATAGTCTTAACATAGTTTCTGGTAGCCATTTCACTTTCGACTCCAAAAACCATATGATAGTCCTAATGTCTTTGTTTTCCATAGGTTGCAATAGTTTTTCGCAAAACGCACTAGCATAGCGTGTACAGGAATTATCATCGGTTGGTATCACGATCCATAATAAGTGTCTAAAGGGCCTCTGCGAGTTGGTTTCCGCTCCTCGTACGCCCTCCAAAGTACCAGGTTTAGGATTCTGAGATATATATATTAAAAAAAAAAACGCACATTAAAAGTTTTTGAAAAAGCCGTGTGCTTGCATATTCAGCCTCGGTCCCCTTGCTAATGTTTTACTACCACATAGTTTCTTCTTTTCTATTTTACCTTCAATTTATTTATGGGTTCATCTTTAGAAACTTACCTATGAATGAAATAGCCATTTTTTAAAACGGGGTGCTTTGAAATATTATATATTTGGATTGACTTGATTTGATGTTGAATCGCTTGAGACACATTGTTTTCACGGTAGAACTCTTATTACAAAATAGAGTGAGTAGGCGAGTTTCCTTCGATTTCATACAAATATGGTAATAAATACAGTGATATTACAGAAAATACAAAACACAGAGAAACCAATAAATACCTAATTTCTAAAAAAGAATAACGTGCCTTTAATATAGAGTTTAGTAAAGATATACTCGTATATTTCCTGATCATAACAATGCCCTCATCCATATTTTCAGATGGTTCTGATCTTTTTGCTAAACTATATAAATAAATAATTATTATTGTTATGATGTCTTTTGAAAGCCCAATTTTTATGTTGTTAAATTGGAGACGTAAACAACTTATTTACTAAAAGTTTTCCTCGATTTCATTACACGTTGCTCACATTCAGTCGGAAGAATATTTATATTTTTATTATTACAACTGTAAATTAAATTGAAAGCGGATTTCTTTTCACTGTTTAATGTACGAGCATTATGTTTTTACTCGATCGTAATTGTAAAAGCAATCTCGTATGGATATTGGAATTTCTTCGTATTAACATGCGTTCCGTTATCGGTAGTGTCTGATGGAAGGTCGGTTTTTAGCCGAGGCCGATTATTTTGTTCTTGTCACAACCTTTAATAATTCTAAAAAAGTCTGTTCAAGATTGGCTAAAAGTGAATAAAGTAAAATTGATTTAAGATAATATATAATTAGAGACATGTAACTTGCCTTGAAATTATATGAAACTCGTTCAGATTCGGCTAATATAAAAACACTAATACTAAAAGTTGAGCCGTAGATGGTATTATTGGTCGAAAAAGTGATTTTTGGCCGTAGGTACTCGTAGTAATTTTTGACGAAAGTAGAAGATATTTTTGACCGAATAAGCCGCTATTTTTGGCCGAATGTATTAGGTACTTATTGGCGAAAGTAGATAATTTTTGACCGAAGGTGGTATTTTTGGATAGCATAGCATAGCATTTTTGGATGAATTATGGTTATTTTGGCCGACGGTAGTATTTTTGAACGAACTATGGTATTTTTGAACGAATGCAGTGTTTTTGGACGAATAATGTTATTTTTGGCCAAATGTATGTAGCACTTTTGGCCGCAGGTGATATTTTTGACCGAAAATGGTATTTTTGGTCGCTATTAGCCGAAGCTGAAGCCGACGCCGAAACTACGGGCGAACTCTAGATATCGGCAACAACATACTGGGGTTTAATAATGAAGTCTTATCTAATAAATTATCTGGACGAAGGTCGGTGAAAACATGGTTTGATTAATGCCAGCCGTTGTACAAGTTAATAATTCGGAGAGCGGGTCCAGATTTGTGAGGCACGTGCTATTACACTGCTGCTATTTATACAGTAGGTACCAGTTACCTGCTTTGGTAGATATTTTCGTGAATTCATTAGAATACCTTCAAGTTTTTGGCTAGTATTGGGGTAAATACAGCCCATTACACTTTAGTATAGTGTAATGGGCTATTAGTCAAAATATTACTTGGTATAGTGACTATACCATACAATGTTCTGAGTCTTCAGAATAGAAATTTTTATTCGGGACAGACACAGCAGAACGGTTACAAATAGAGTAAAAAAGAACAAAAGCCTTCGAATGGGTATACACCTTTAAATTTTGATCGTTTTAATCCCGTGGAGGGTCGATCCGGAACATGAAACACTATCGATTTGTAAAAAAATAAAAAAATAAAGTACTTTTTTCCTAAACTCGAATAAATACAAGCATGTACGAAATTAATATAACTCGAAACAAGAACCTCCCGAAACAACCGTGCTCGGTAAGGACTTAGGTCCTGGGTCAAGCGGAAAGTAAGGATGCCGTGTCTCTCAAACACACACACAGAACCTTTAAGACTTTTTGATGAATATTTTCTGCTTTCGAGCATATGACACCCAAAGGCTGAAGCTGAAAATCAGCGTCAGGTGGTAGCTTTGTGTTACCATTTGGCATTATGCTGAGCTGAGGCCCATTTGGCATTAATTAGTGTACGTTTTGTTCAATTTTAAGGTGTTTTTTTTATGCAAATAAACGCAATTTTTTTTCTTTCTTTTCTTTTTCTTTCTCTCCCACCATTTCACAAAGAAGGGACTAATCGCCTCAAATGTGGCGTATTTATTTCCTTTCTATTAAGGAACTGACTAACTTCATAGTGAAAGTAGATCATTAAATAATTTACTTACAATATGCAAGACTTAAATAATTTAATTATCCTCTTTCACTTTTCGATTCTTTATCAAATAACATCAGAAAATAGGAAGTAATACCTCATTAGTTTCCTGATTAAATAAGTTAATTAAATTATACAACATTAAATTTTAGTCGTTTTAATCCCGCGGAGGGTCGATTCGGTACATGAAATACTATTGATTTGTAAAGAAAAAATTAAAAAAAAGTACTTTTTTTCAAAAACTAGAATTATATGCATATACGAAATTCAAAATTAAATTCAATTCGAAATGCAAAAATTCAAAGACATGTGACATTCACTAAGCCGCACTGGGCCCGCGTGGTGAATTATGGCCCATTCCCTCTCTAAGAGAGAAGGCCTGTGTCCCAGTAGTGGGAACATTAAAAAGGCTGATGATGATGATGATGATGATACGAAATTAATAACTTTAAGTAAACGAGTTAAATGACCTTGTATAGGTAGTTGTCGGTCGTTGCGTACTAACTACCTACAGTTCATTGGCCTCACTCAGCTGGCATTTACTTAAAAAAAATAATTTCGTACATGCATGCATATAAATTAATTCGAGTTTAAGAAAAAAGTACCTACTTTATTTTTTAATTTACTTTTCACAAATCGATAGTGTTTTATGTACCGAATCGACCCTCCGTGGGATTAGAACGACTAAAATTTAACGGTGTATAACACTCCAATAGTTCTTGAAATTAGCGCGTTAAACCAAACAAACAAACAAAACAACTCTTCAGCTATAAATAATATAGTATAGATTTGTACTTACATAAATAACGCATAATGTTGTCTAATACGACAAAATTATACGAATAACTCTATTATAAACCATCAACTGGTAAAAACAATTTAAAAAACACACGGTCGCTGCATAGGTGGCATTTTTAGCACATCACAGCAGCTATAACAAACAATTAGCTGTATTATAGCCACTATACTAATTACATTCAACGCAGAAATAAATGGGCTTCACTGTCTAATACATTTTACGTAATCCGAATCGCGTCAACGTTGTCAAAATGGGAGCAAACGGTAAACTGTATTGTTTACGCTAAGCATTAATTATGCAAGAACGTGTTACGAAACATAACAAAAGAAATGTGGGAGCCGTTACGCAAAAATTCGGAAGTCACATACTAGAACTGTGTAGACGGACACAGTTAGTTGCTTTTGCGAGAGTTTTTTTGTATGTCACTGGACGAATTGCAAAAAGACCGTCAGATTGTAATCGCACTAATACTTGTAAGGGCAAAAGATTGTAAGTACCTATGTTTTATCAAAAACCTTCACGCTTAAACTTCTGAAAGAATTTGGATGAAATTTGTCACACAGGTAGACCATGACATAGATTTTTCTTCCGCGAGCATTTCTTATAAATCATTTTCTACTATAATGCGGGAGAAGTCGCTGGCAGATCGAAGTGGTGGCTGGTTAATCTGTGAGTATAATATTATAAATATAGCATATTCAGCCTTATAATGTTCCCACAGCTGGGACTCAGGCCTCCTCTCTAGGAGAGGGAATGGGCTGTAATCCACCACGTGGGCCCAGCGTGAGTGGATGAACGTCACATGTCTTCGAATTTTTGGTTTTAGAACATGCCGGTTTCCTCACGATGTTTTCCTTGACCTTTTTGAGAGCAGAATAAATTACACAAAATAATGCACCTGGCTGGGTTTGAACCCGCGACTCGTAAGTCAGGGCCGTTACCACTCGGCCACCACTGCTCTAAATTAAATAGATAATTTAAAATACAATAAAACCTCACCCAAATTAGATAATCTACAATACATCCGAGTCGTATTAAAAATAAAAAGTTTACAATTTTACGTGATTTATCACAATCTAACGGTGTTTACAATTACACGGTGACATTTACAAGCGTTTACTACGCTCATTCCGACAAACCGAATGGTACCTACTTGCACTTTCGAATCGACGCGAATGACTAAGTAACTCTGGAAACTTTCTCTCCAACTTGGACATGAACATGTTACCAATAACGCTCTATAGATTCATTCCACCGGAGCTTCTCCTGATTTTTTTTTCCATTTTTAATTTCATTTGAACTGACGTCACAGCGATTGTACTGCTTCGATGCCGCCAGTCATTTGCGTTCTAACATGAGTCCCACGCGGCCGCATTCGCCGTTCACCGCTAAACCATAACTTACAAGTGCGCGTCCGCTGCGTTACGCGAAAAACTCGACGGTATTCACGTGAACGTTGTAACGTTAACGCGCACGTTCGTGGTTCCGTTATCGTTTCGGTCGGTGTGGTTGATAAGGGATTTGTTTTAACGTTTTTCTGTTGTGACTGATGGCGGATTGTGTGAGAAATTTGTGGCGTTTGGAGAAAATGGAGTGTCATTAGCGTAAAAGGTAAGTTAGGGCGGTTTTTGTTTGTTTTTAATGGTTGTTTTTGTTCAATTACAAAAAGATTTTCGATCGTCTTCTACGCTTGGGCGGTATAAGAGTTTCTAAGATCTTGTGTTTTCTTATACGAGCTATGTATTTTCTTCTAAAAGTTTTCTTCGTGTCTTGAATAACAATTCTTGTTAGTTATTGAGCAACAAAAACTATAAATAAAAATTTTATAGTTCCACCTTTTCAGTTGAAAACATTTTCTCTCAAAGAAAAACTTTTCGAAGTGTTTCTTTAGTTTAAAATTATTTCTTACGTATATATTTTTCAAGCTTTTGTTGTTAGTTTTGTTACTTCTAAACTATTTTTTAAGAAAATGAAACATAAAACAGACTAGCTTTAAAATTTTAACAATAGTAAAAAAAAACAAAAAAAAAAAAACAAAACATGTTTTAATAAAACAACTAATATAGTTGTCTACTGTTAAAAATGTAAACAATACATCAGTTTTTTTTAAATAAAAACGTTCTGAATTATTGAAAACTATCTGACCCCGGCGGACTTCGTAACGCTAACAGCTAATGAATGTAGTGATTACCTCTTAGTTAAACAAATTAGTACATAGGTCCCCTTTCATAAATATTGAAATACTGGTGTACAATAAAGTGTATATTCCTATATATAAAGGTGAATAGGTGTTCGTTAGTCTTGCTAAAACTTAAGAACTCCTGGACTGATTTGGCTAATTTTGGTCTTGAAATATTCGTGATACTCCAGGGAAGGTTTAAAACTAAACTGTGAGAAAATATGGAGAAATTCCCAAAAATAAAAAAATTCCTATTAGGTGGTACAAAGTTTGCCGGGTCAGTTAGTAAACAAATAAATATTGACCAGATGATTGAATGATTGATGACCTCAATCATTCAATCATCCGGTATGTGTTTGAGAGTTGCTGTCATTTTTCGATTTTTCTATTTTTTTTAGGTGACTTTTTTCCGATTTTATTATTTATTCTGCTATTCAGAGCGGAGACTAATCTAATAAATCAAAGATCAGTAAAATCGATACAGCCGTTCTTGAGTTATAAATGGAGTAACTAACATTACTTTGTTTTATGTTTTTTTTTGTTTTTTTTTTCAAAGACCTTTAATTAAAAGGATTCCCTCTAACCAAACCAATAATTATTTATATTGATCTTCATCTAAAAATAACCAGTTCGGGTCTCTTAGACCTTTTGAACCAAAGGGTTCTCAAGGGTACCTAATACCGCATTCCATTCTTGTCAGAACGTACCTTTGTATCTAAGGAATTTAACCGACTCCATTAGAGTATGGTTCAGTTATTTTTGGGGCGAAGTGTATTAAGAGTCGATTAGGAATATAAAACATTGAAGCATTACGGTACTTTATTTATTGTTTTCTTTATAATCGTGAAATATATTAGATTTGTTATAGATAATTTTATAGAAATTTCTTCCAGCTGACTTACGAAAGGAGAGAATAAAAAAATAATAGTTATAATAAAAAAAAACAAGAAAAGAATAATATCGGAATCTTAAACTAACTGTAATATTAAATATCAAATAAAGCTATACATATATAATTTAAAAATGTATTATCATCAATAAGTTCTGTACGTGTGCTTGCCACCTAACTCCGCTTTAACGGCTGGACCAATTTGGACAAAACTTTGTACATATATGAAAGGGGATTTCTGGATGGTTAAAGTAAAAATTATTGAATTGGATCCGGTAGGTGGCGCTGCAATCGGGTTCAAATTTTTTTACTAGTAGATATTATAATTATCAAGGTTGAGAGAAAAAAATATTGCCCATAAACTTAATTTTTTTAAAGTGGAATTACTTACTAAAATGAACTATCACGAAAAAAAACCATGCAACGAGGTATATCACAATAAAAATGAAAAATACACAACATAATCACACAAAAGCGAAGGTTTGTGAGTGTGTACATATATTTGTTACTCCTTCACGCTGTTATTGCTGAAAGGATTTGAACGAAATTCGGCACACGGGTAGATCACGTGGTGGAATAAGATGGTATAATACTTTTTATTTCGGTCTAAATGTGTCCCTTTGGGTTAATTTTTTTTTTAATAATATAAACTAGTGTTTGACTGCGATCTCACCTGATGGTAAGCAGTGATGCAATCATTGATAGTGAAGCGCACTAGTTTATGGCACCCAAATTATACACCGTTAAATTTTGGTCATTTTAATCCCGCGGAGGGTCGTTTCGGAACATGAAATACTATCGATTTGTAAAGAGAAAATTAAAAAACAAAGTAATTTTTTTCAAAAACTCGAATTAATATACGCATATACGAAATTAATTTTTTTAAGTAAACGAGTCAATGACCTTGTAGGTAGGTGTCGGTCGTTGCATACTAACTACCTACAGTTCATTGGCCTCGCTCAGCTGACCTGAGTTTACCTACGGAAATTAATTTCGAACATGCATAAAACAATTCGAGTTTAAAAAAAAGTACTTTTTTTTTTTAATTTTCTCTTTACAAATCGATATTATTTCATGTACCGAATCGACCCTCCGCGGGATTAAAACGACTAAAATTTAACGGTGTATATAATTTTCTAATATCACACGCGTGAAACCACTGGTAAAAGCTAGTATCAATTTAATTTGATGTCACATAACTGTAACGTAACGTGCTATTTAGCCTGTGATATTTTAGCCAAATGTTCGGGAAATATCATAATATTACTAGTTTTATTGTTGAAAATGCACGGTCCGTGTTGCTGGGAATTGCATTTAGTTATTATTTTCATACAAAATCTCACCCGTGTAACGTGTTACAGCAAATGAAATTGCTCGTTTGTAACAGTTCTAATGAATTGAAAACTTTTATTTTTAGTTTCAAAAATGGTTTTTACAAAAAAATGAACGATACTTTGTGGCGAAATTGTTATTGGTGACAATACGTCGTCAGATAAACCAAGCAAGTAAATATTAGAGAAGTACCTCTACCATGAGTTTTAAGCAATAGTATTCGTCGCTACTCGATATCGACGCCGTAAATATTTTGTATGGCAAATTTTGCAGCGCCTCTAGCGGTCACTTGCAGAACCTAAATTTGCCATACAAAATATTCAACCTTTCCCTGGACCAGAAGTCCCTCAACAGCCACCTCCCCTAGGCGGCATTCGTGACCAAAAAGGGTTCCCTCTATTTGGCAAAATCTTAATACTCCGAAATTTATTTGGCATAACACATTTGGCATAATCTTCTTTAACACTTCGATCCACAACTACCCAACTTGTTCATACAAAAGTAGACTCTAAACATCGGAATTAAGGCCTATAGTGGCGTGGATGTGAGAGGACACCGGTGTCCTCTGAGCTAGGACAGATTAACCGAATATTTTTAAGGCATAAAAAATATTTAGCACTTTTTTTTTTAATGTTTACGTGTCCGATTTTACGACGGCATACTTTTAACATAGCAGAATTTTATTTGGCATAATTACCTTTGTCATAGTTATTATTACGCATAATTTCGTTTCGCCGATTTACAAAATAACTTTTTGTATTGGCCAAAACCTCATTTGAACTTTTTCATTTGCCAAATGATTTATTTGCCACATTTTCACCACACCGAAATAACATTTATGAAACTTTGGTCCCAAACACAAAGTCGGTTACTTGGTTGCGTTCTGCTTTTTAATTATTATGGACATGAAGTTTATGCCTACAGACGATTCTGACTAACAATATTATGAGTTTCGAATGTATGATAAATGAGTGTATGCGAAACGATTTTCTGCGAAGTGAAGATTATGCTAACAGTTATTATGCAAAATAAAATTATGAAAAAAAAAGTTCTGCTATAGACCCGACCAAAAAACGTGAGGATAGGAGATTGTACCAAAGATGATAAACGCTGCTTGATGCCGAGTTCTCGAAGTATAGACTCGTTAGTCGTTGGTACGGAATTCAGTCCACAATATTCCGAGCATTTTCCTCCAGCACCACATCTCTATGGCGTCTATCTTCTTCCATGGCAATTACCTTCGCTTTTATTATATCAGTGTAAAATTATGATTTTTTATACATGAGCACAGTACATCAGATCGTATAGCAAATCGCTATCGATTAGTATAATCGTGCTAGTGACGTCACTACGTAAAATAAATACTCAAGTTAGTACCACGAGCGAATTACGTACGGTTCGCATGGAAAACAACGTGATCCGATGATTTTCAGCAATTCAACTCAATTTAAAATATTTATTTATTGAAAAAAAGTAGCGTGACGATTGTTATTTACTATCTTTACTATACACCGTTAAATTTTAATCGTTTTAATCCCGCGGAGGGTCGATTCAGTAAATGAAATACTATCGATTTGTAAAGATAAAATTAAAAAATAAAGTACTGTTTTTCTAAAACTCGAATTAATATACGCATGTAGGAAATTAATTTCTTTAAGTAAACGTGTCAATAACCTTGTAGGTAGCTGTCGGTCGTTGCGTACTAACTACCTACAGTTCGTTGGTCTCGCTCAGCTGATGTTTACTTAATTTACTTACTTTTTTATTTTTATCTTTAAAAAATCGATAGTGTTTCATCCACATCGACCCTCCACGGGATTAAAACGACCAAAATTTAACGGTGTATAGTGTTAATTTTTTGATGATCGATATATGACATATGTAACTACAGGTAATGTAAGCAATTGATGGCACAGTTAGCATATAGTGGTTAAGCGATGGGCTACTGCTGTGCGTGTTGCGGGTTCTTATGCCTAGAATATCATTTTATGGCCTACAGATAGTTGTTCCGGGTCTGGATGTATTGCGTATGTATGTATGTATCTAACAAAGGAGTAATGCAGAGCGGTATTGCGGACTGTGTCTATCCAGCAGAGCGGAGCGAGGCTACGCAACGGAGTGAGAAAGAAATGCGGAGTGGAGTTGCAGACTGTTTTAGCTATAGTTTATTAATGCGCCCGCACTCGTTTCTCCTCTCCGCTTTCCGGTTTTTCTATTATATACTATTGGTTAATATTTCTCCGTTTCTCCGCTCCGAAGACTCGCTCCGCTCCAGTGGACAGGCAGCTTATATGTTTGTGCAGAAAGCACACACTTGAAAAGTTATTGTTGTGGTTTATTTTTTAAATTGGACTGATTACTGAAAAATGGTCATCATGGAAAGAAACGTGATCAAATGATATTTAACCTTTTAACACGTGTAAAATGTTTATGCTGAAACTCCAAGCGTGAAGAATGACATTAACAATGTTTGTAGGCACCAGTACTAGTCAATATTGCCAAGTAATGTGATATAATGGTCTGGAAATAACAAAATAGGTACGAACACTTTGTTAAGCTATAATGAAAATGATTGTTGTTGTTGTTTGTTGTTGTTGGTTTCTACCAGCAGCTTCGCTCCCCTGAAAACAGGTTTCTCTATACAAACTTTGGACCCTTGATTTATCCCCTTAAAAATTTAATTTCCAAACATCCCTTCTTAGCGCTCGCCTGCGTCATAAAAGGAACCCATTTGCAAAAATTTATGTTCCTAGGCACAGCAGTTTCGGCAGTTTCTCCTTTTAAATTTATTTTTAATATAATAATAATCCAACCCGCATTGGGCCCACGTAGTAGATTACGGCCCATTCCCTCTCCTAGAGAGGAGGCCTGTGTCCCAGCAGTGGGAATATTAAAATGCTGATGATGATGATGATAATAATAATATTCCACAACTATCACACAAAACATCTAGTGAAAAACTAAGCAGAGCTGGTGGTATGAGTACTAGACAACTGATAAACATACTTAAATATTTCCAAATACATGCATATTGTACATAAATTACACCCAGACACAGAACAAATGATCGTGCTCATCACACAAACATTTGTTGCGACACGACCTCCGGGTTAGCAGTTAGGGCCACTTACCACTAGACCAACAGGCCAGTCAAACAAACAAGCCTACTTTAAGATATTATTATTTTGTAACAATGAATAAAATAAACATTATTCTTATTCTTAATTCAAGACCATTTATTAACATACACATATAAATAAATCGGCTACAATACTCCAACTTTTTGTACCTATCCAGTCTGTATATTAATTACCTACATTAGTCTAAACAAATAGACCAAGGTAACTAACACTTCCCGAATCTTTTTATACTTCGTATACTAACATGGCCGCCATCTTGTTTTTGACACATTACAAATAATGATTGTCATTACAATAGATTCTATTGCACGTACAGTCACGTTTCTTACAATGCCTATAACTCGCTTAGGGTTCCGTATATAAAGGGTACAATCGGCAGTCTACTACTAAGACTCTACTACGTGAAAAACAGATGGACATCTGTCTTTCACCAGGTATCTCATGAACCATGATAGCTAAACAGTTGAAATTTTCACAAATGATTTTTATTTCTGTTGCAGTTATAAAAACAAATACTAAAAATAGAATAAAATACATATTTAAGCGGGGCTCGCATACAACAAACGTGATTTTTTTGCTGCTTTTTGCTCTATATTAATAACTGTAAATCATTATAATATACTTAGTGTCTAATGTTGTTTATATTATATTGGTCCGGAACCCTTCATGCGTGAGTGAAACTCGCACTTGACCTTGGCTTTTTTTTTGCTGGTTATGGACTATATTTGAGATACAGGTGTCATTGAACTTACAATGGCGTTGATAAATATTGACACAGATATATATAGGAGTATGTATGATTATTTAGCTTTGCGTTTAGTTATCAAGTAATTATTGTCTACAATATGTTGTTTTTAGTATTTATACACGCAACTTAGGTACTGAACGAACCGGAAATAACGAAAAGGCTTACACTGTAGGATTCATTTCTATCCAATTGCTGATTATCATTCATCATCACCATTATCATTTCAGCCCAAAGTCGTCCACTGTTGAACATACGCCTCCACCAAGTGTCGCTACAATGAACAATCCGGTGCGTCTCGCATCCATCGGATTCCCGCAGTCTTTACCAAGTCTTCGATCCACCTTGTAGAAGGCCTTCCAACGCTGCTTCTTCCAGTACGCGGCTGCCACTCCAGAACCTTTCGGCCCCAACGGCCATCAGTTCTGCGAGCAATGAGCCTTGCCCATTGCCACTTTAATTTGCGATTCTTCGTGCTATGTCGGCAACATTGGTTCTCTTGCGGATATCTTCATTTCTGATTCGATAACGCAAGAAAACTGTTTAACATTAATTTTATAAAATTACCAGAGCTTGTGAAGCCGCTGTTTTTTTAATCTTTACTTATGCCGTTGACAGCCGTCCTAAAGGTACGTTTAGACTACGAAACTTCATACGGTACACTCAGTGTATACATCGAGTGTCTCTGTATGAACACGAGTGTGCAATTAGAGACACTTGTGTTCATACAGAGATAATCGACGTATACACTCAGTGTACCGTATAAGGTGTCGTAGTCTAAACGTACCTTAAGAACTTTTGACGCAATCTTTTCGAGTACAGTTCTGTGGCTGTTTTAATTATTCGCAAACAGATTATTTGTGGACATTGTGGTGTAAAATTTTGAAACCTTTGTGTCTCAAGCGCTTACATAACATGACAAATACGATAAATGTAATCTCGGTAAAATGGAGCTGATTTATTGTAGTGCGAAATTTGGCGAGAAGATTAACTTTGATACATTAACTGCCAAATACTACAAACATTAGAATGTGTACGTCCATATTCTTATGGTAACAAATTAACTATTCATACGAATACATAGCTCAAAAGACTTAGTATCCAAGCCAAAAACACTAACAAAAAAAACAGCTGTCCTAATCACATCAGAAAACATTCAATATTTTGAAATTCGAACAGGTGTTTATTTATAATATGCCAGTTTCAAACCCTGTAGAGGTGTACCTACTAATGAAATAGCTCTACCATAATGTACTCTTCTGCAAGTTGAAAATAATAATTATGAAAGCGCTCATAAAATAGTGATGCAAAACTTGAATTTAGAAATATTATTGTTAAAATAATGGTCTAAATCTAGACTATTAAGTAAGAAGCTGATCGTTCGATTTAAGCTGCTACCTCAATTTAGTATGTTGCCAAACTGAAGCTAGATATTCAGCAATCACACGACAATTAATCGACGAAACAATTATGTAAAAGTCGAATTTATTTCGTTTTTTTTTTTATTATGTGTTCAAACGCGAGAATATCAATAATAATAAAAAATACATATAAAAATGAATAGCTGTTCGTTAGTCTCGCTAAAACTCGAGAATGGCTGGACCGATTTGGCCACCTTTATTGTAACCACACCTGTGTTCCTTCAGCTGCCGATATTTCAAACATTCCCACGACCTTACTGTTCACACCTAGTAACACGACTTGTCAAGGCCAGTCTTATTTAGAAACACTTTTGTTAACCTAATAATAGAAATATAGATCGCCTAACTTCATCCCAGTACCTACTTCGTTGCGAATTGAAAAAAGAAAAAACTATTTTAGCAACATTTTTTTGCGTACCAGTTACAATACAATAGACACATTGGGTTGCCACATTCTTTATCGTACGATAAGAATAAGCTAAAAATATATTATGATTGAAGTTTTTTTTTTTATTATGAATTGCTCAATAAATGAAGAAGTTGTAGATTTCACATCAATACTTGTGAAGACACCTCCATACCACAAGAGTTTATATAAAAGAAACAAAATAAATATTCAAAAAAAAGCAAAAAAATAATGCAATTTTGTATACATTTAAATCATCAACTTCAACTCATGACGTAACTCTTTCAAATGGTCCCGTAGTCCTGGCAGGCATCTGCTCTAAGGCATCTACGGCTTTATTGACAACTCTCTATGAGGCGTGCTTTATTGTGGGTACCAATGTCAAAAATAACTACCAAACTGAAGTCTTCAAGCAGTAGCGTAGCTAGGCGTGGCCGATGTGGGCCCTCGCCCTCACACCCAAAGAGGGCTCGCGAAAGCCCTCGCTTCTTTAAGAACGACTTTTTTTTATAATAGAAGTCTCTTTTGACCACTTTTTTACCTGATGGAAAGCCACGATGTGGTCGACAGCTGAGTTGCGACAGTGATTGTCTCGTTTTCGAATTTAAGAAAGAAAAAGGCGTCGCTGATGCATCTTCACCCACGTCTAAACTAGTCCACGTTACGCCTCTGTCCACAAGACTAGTGTTAAAATAAATAGAAAAACGGTTGTTCAAGAAGAAAAACCGACCTAAAAAATTCTAGTTTCCTGCATTATTCAACGTAAGTTACATCAAAGTCTTATCATTATAACAATTATTTCCAATTCCACTTAGGTCAACCGGTTAGTTCTAAAGTGTCATTCACCTCAGACATTACCTGAACGTTTAGTAACACAAATAATAAAATATTTTAATCTATAAAAGTGATCTGTAACTAGGGTTGCCAAGTTTTTGTTAAGAAAAATAACGTATTCTATAGTAGATAAAAAGTATTCTTCGAAATTTTATTTAATTCTTTGTTTCTTCTTTTAGTAGTTACTCTTAAATTGTTGGAGACTGTTTTTACACTTTATTTAAATTAAAATAAACAAGCTACTCATTTTCAACACGACTTTGTTTTAATTTGATTTGAAACTGAACTCACTCGTGTTTCATCATAGAAATATCGATAACAGTTCAATGCATATTACGAGTAATTTTTCACCTTATGCTTTTCAGCAAAGATTAAAAGTACTTTCATATACTCTTTATTTTTATGCTAAAGTATAAAGTATATTTACGAAAAATAAAGTAAGATACCATTTTGTATTAAAAAGGGAAAACTATAGGTATTGCCTTAGATACTTATTTAACTAAAAGTACCAAGAGAAATAAAAACACTTGAACTAATTAAAAGTAATAAATAAGATCGTTATAAAGTATGGTTGGTAACCCTATCTGTAACGTATCTGCAGCTACAGTTAATGAAGGAATAGTCTATTGTTAGTTATTATACTTATCTTTTATTTCCGAATTCATTTAATACAAAAACTATTACGTGGGTATGCAAGTGTGACATGCAATTAGAACTGGAGAGTGTTTTGAAAACATAAAAGCTCGATTTGTTTCGGTTCGCTAACTATAAGTAACTTGTAACATTAAGAGCCAAATTCAACAATAAACTAATCGCGATTCGTTAGAAAAAAACGCAGTTTGAGCGACTAATCGAGACTATAGCTTCATTTTGCGTTTCACCGCGATGTATTGAACCTAGTTTACGCTAAACTCAGTTTCAATTCTTTTGTTGTCGCCCATATTTACGACACGGGTCTTTAAACTAGATTACGCCGAGCTCAGTTTCGTTGAACTAAGTTTTTATATTGAATGATGAAATCAGCCCTTAATCTTTTCGTTTAAATAATAAGTGAATATAGTGAGTATATTTAGTTTTGGTTAAAGTTTATTAACCCGAAGAATTGCTAACTTAAGTGGCAGTGGGCACGGTAAATTACTTGCAAGTCGCAGAAGATGGTCGATGGAGACGAAAGTTTCCAGAGAGGCGATCGTGTGCTGGAAGACGCAGCTTTGGAAGGTGTCCAATAAGGTGAACCGCTGACCTGATGAGGGTCGTGGGAATCCAATGGATGCGTCTGCACAGGACCGGTTGTCATGTGTCTACGTCCAACAGTGGAAGTCTTTCGGTTGAAATGATGATGATGATGATGCAGCGAGCAGTGGTGGCCCAGTGGTAACGTCCCCGACTTACCATTTGTACAACGTGGTGGTTGGTTCAAACCCCGCCAGGCAATTTACTCCACATGGACACCAAAAAGTCTAATCATCAGTCTATTCTAAGAGTATCGTGTAGCCCAGTAACTGGGTTGTGGAAGTCTGATAGGCAGTCGGTCCATGTAAAACACGTATTCAGCCACATCTGGATAGACTGGACGCCGACCTCAAGTTATTTGGGGAACCCTGGGGCCCTGGAACAAAGCCAAAGGAGGACACAAGTATGGTTTTAGTCATTGGCATAGCTAGTCCCACACCCAAGTGTCGAAATTCGCACAGGGACCCTATATAAAACAAATGGTAATTTTTTACGAATGCTTGGTTTATCCCACGAGACTGTTGTGGATAACATGTTGCGAAATTTTGCCTACGTCGGGGCCCCTGTAGAGTGGGGGCCCCGTATACGGCAGATACGGCGGTAGCTACGCCTCTGGTTTTATTTAGTAGAAGTCTGACACAGAAGAGCGAGAGATGTCATTGAATGATTTCCCACCAAAAAAATAAAAAGTTAGTAGGGAAAGGCTAAAGTGTAGGGGCCTAGCAGGGCCGAAGGTTATGTGAGAATGAAACCCGGGGACTGGGACGAAGGCAATGAAATGAGCAGGGTAGGTTCTTAGTTAGTAAGAGTCTGACACTATCTCCCACCCAAGGGCGGGATTTGTCATTTGATGATTTAACCTACCATAAAAAAAAAGTAGAGAAAGGATAGCGAGATGATGTTTCTATTGAGGAGAAGGAAGTAAGTGAGCGTTTTAAAATGTTATCAGCATTTTCATCAGAATTGTAGTAACGCTTAAGATTTTATAATTTCTTAATCTTTATGTGTTTACCTACTTAGGTTGAATTATGCATGGCAATTATGTTTTGCTTTCTACCTATGGCGTTAGGTACCTAGTGGATTTTCTTTTTTATTTGCACACGGTTAATTCATATATTATCTCTATCACTAATCTAATCATAACCACCATAAAAATTAAAAATAAAAAACAGTTTTGTCGGCCAAACAAATTCTCATATATCTACTTATACTGTAGATACATGGTACAGTCAAAACGCCTAGCTTCGTAGAAATGTATTTGTCATTATACGCTTGGTGAACTCCTCCTCGACTCAGTTTTAGTAATTTATGATACACGCAGGCATACACCAACCATAATGACGAATATGCGTCTATGAAGCTACGCGTCCGTGGAGCATAGCATAACATAGCATCAGCCTTATAATGTTCCCACTGCTGGGACTCAAGCCTGCTCTCTAGGAGAGGGACCGCCCGTGGAGAATAAACATTAATTGGCAAAAACTGGTTTTGACTGCAAGAATATCTGAACGGATGTGCTATACTGCCTGGAATAGAGTAATAGCTAGTTTATCCTCACCAAAGCTACAAATCGGAATAAATTTATAAGGTACAGTGCGGCCGATGTAACTTGGCGAGTCTGAAGTTAGGCTAAAAATAAATGCCAATAACAGTTGTTACTGCTGTTAACAACTGTTATTTGCGTTTATTTTTTTACGAGTGCACAAGTGCTAAAGTTCGCAAAGCCTAACTTCGGACTCACCAAGTTACGTCGTACTTAATATGTAACTTATTCGGAGACGCTGAATGGTATGAGTCCTTATTACTAATAAGGACCATTATCGTCTTGCTTTTATTCAAAATAACAACAGAATAAAACAACGGGTCGTTAAAACAACCAATGGTAACTTTAAAGTAAAAAATATATCAAACCGAAACATCAATATCAATAAAAAAAAAAAAAATATAAAAATTAGCAAACCAGTAACAAAATCAATAATAAATATCACCCGTACACATTTAATTTCGAAACACTATAACAATTTACAGTTGACTGCATTAGCACACTTTTTTATCGTGTTGAGGTTACTTACCGATAAAGAAATTGTACCGTTAGTCGCGTTAACGCAAGTGCATTCACACTTGTGCTAATGCGACGAGAGATGCAGTTGCAGGATGCATTATGCAACTATTATTATTTTTATGGCAGAAAACGTCAATAGGAAATGAAACTATCGTTGATAATGACGCATTGGTACCTATAACATTATGTGTGTAGCAGCATCAGTCTTATAATGTTCCCTACCGTACCGTATTATGTTACTCAGGCCTCCTCTCAAGGAGAAAGATTGGGCCATAATCCACCACGCGGACCCAATGCTAATTGGTGGATGTCACATGTCTTCCAATTTTTGGTTCTAAGACATGCCGGTTTCCTCACGATGTTTTCCTTTACCGTTGTGAGAGCAGTGGTGATGGAATAAATTTCACAAAGTAATGCGCATAGCTGGGTTTGAACCCGCGACCTACAACTCGTAAGTCAGAGCCATTACCACTTGGCCACCACTGCTTGATTATGTCCGTACTCGTAAAAAGTTTTAGGTAGTAACACATTGTTGATTTTATCAATAAATAAATACTTCACACACGCACATAAGTCCGGACGGACTGCTTATTAGTAATATCGTGTGGAAAAAACAAAAAACTATTTTGCCTGACCTGATCGAACCCAGAACATCACGTTTAGCAGTTGAATAACAATGCAAGCCATTACTTCAATATTTTAAGTAGTTTCTTTGAAGCAACAATACCCAATAAGTAGGTACCAAATCGCACCGAAAAAAATAATAAAAACTTATTGACTTACCTGCCATAACTATAATTTAAAGTAAAAATATGAAAACGATTAACAGGACCCGAATTTTCGATTCAAATAAATCGATATCAGAATCGGAATTCGCTTTATGTAACGATACATATCGCTTATACACGTTCGACACGCAAATAACGTTAATAACGATTCGATGTGAAATAAACAGTAATTTATTAAAATGTTCGTTGTCCGTGAAAATGTAGCGCGAAAGTGGGTTGAATGTTGAAACCATAACGAGCGAAAGAAATGTTGTTTTGTATGTGTAATACACATTTTTAAAATATTTTTCTTACTTTCTTTCTTTATATAATTAGTTTAGGAACCGAAGATGATGACACGCAGCCCCCCACTTCGTTTGAGGTCCGAAAATCGGTTGCTGTGCATTCAAAGTCGACCGCCATGATGGTTTAACTTGTATGACGAGGCTTATAACAGATTTTAATTAAGTCCGAGTGATGGCCAACGTTACTACAATATACAGAACGCCTACAGCAGTTTTACATACTCACCATTTTAAACCCATAATTTTTTCATACGCCGCCACGTCGTACGTTGCGTTGCTTATGCTGCCAACGGAGAGATCAGCCCGTGCTAGTCCAGGTTCGGGTTCGCGCCTTGTAACAAATGTCTAACTACAACTTATGGGTCTTTAAGTCAAGAGTGAATAGGTTACTTCTAGGCAAGCGTGCTCAATCGACGGCCTCATCATCGCTTACCATCAAGTGAGATAGTGGTCAAACGCGAGTCTCATGTATAATTAAAAAAAAAGTTAAGAACTTGTCAAACACAAAAATTAAGTGACATTTGACTACCTGATAATGAGACATTTCACTACCCCATATCTATCTCATACATTTTTAACTTTAATACACTATTTGCTTCTCCAATTAACTTTCGACATTGGCAGAATATAGTCGACATCGACTCTATTTGCCATTAAATTAAAATATAATAGAATAGAATTTTGAACTTTAGGTAGGTACAACCCTAAATCGACTACACGAAAGAGTACTTTAAAAATATTCAAAACAAATCTATTATCCCAAAAGAAACACGAAAAAAAAACAAAGTCATATTAATACTTTTGTATTATATATCTCGTATATATGTATACTATTTTGTTTTTTTTAGGTTTTGCTAGATAAATATCACACTCGTAAAAGAAAATTACTAGTGTTATTTCCTCATATTTTTCAGTAATGTCTTCCTCATTTTCTCCAGGCACGTTCATCACTGATATCTGACTGGATTGGTCGATACAGTCGTAAAAACTAGGTATCTATTATTTTTATATTGTTTACGTCGAAAGAACACAACGATTTTGTAAGCAAAAATGCTGCCGAAACAGACATTGTTATATAAATCAAAGGCCAAAACACTAGTTATGATTTTTCCTGTTTTATAGCTTCACATTTTTTAGAGGTGGAATATTTCAATAAATTCATTTTCCCGCTCTGGATGGAGCGAAATAGTATCAGACTGTTACTGACTAATACCCAACTATGTTACTTTATTTGCTCTTTGCGTTCCAGGCCTCGGCCACAGACTTTTTCAAAAAATCTCACAGCCGATCATGGCTTTACGCATGATTGTAGTTTCTGCAATAATATCACTTTGTCGTCCGTGTGTCTACCTGTATGTCGGTCTGTCAAGGAAGCGTTCAAGTATTACGTAACGCAATTTGGGGGGAGGGGAGGTCTTGTATAACGTTAAAGTGCGTTACAAGGCCGGGAGGGGGGTATATAAACTACTCTTACGTAACATTTTTTTTTTTTTATTAAAAATCTAGGGAATTAGAATCTTCCAAATTGGCAACCCTATTCGTTGATGTTTTACGGGAAATCCCTGGATTGTATCGTATGTTACGAGTACTTTTATTTTTGCTTTCCTAAGATGGCAACCTAAGCTTTCGTTTATGTTTCGGAGAATATCTCGACGGTTTTTTTTTTATGGTAGGTAAAATCATCCAATGACAGATCCCGCCCTTGAGCGGAGCGGGAAATAGTGTCAGACTCTTACTGACTAAAAACCTACCCTTTTCCTACCCTGCCTTGGATCCAAGGCCCTGGTATGCATTTTCATACCTCCCCAGAGCCCCAGACTAGGCCTCGACCCTGCTGGACCCCTACAGTATGCTAACAACTCCTTGAGGATCTCTCGACTGTGTGTACGTGATTTTTAGGGTTCCGTAACCAAAGGTACTGTACCAAAATTCTTCGTATGCTTTCCAAATACCAGTAATGAAAGAGACCGAGTGGCTGGCAACCCATGGACAGAGAAGCAGTAATTACAATTGAATTGTTTTTTACGTACCTACATTTATTTTATTTATGGCTAAATAAAAAAATATAATTTAAAAATTAATATCTTCTTTTGTTTATTACGACTGCAAATGCAATTACTTAATACGATAACAAAGGTATTGTACTTTGTTCAACATAATTGTGACTTCAATGGTCACTTAAATGTTACATAACGTTAAGGGAGAGGGAGGGGGGGTACAGAAAAACGCATGGAGGTATTGAGTTGAAATTAAAACTATAAGTATACTTAATTAGATCTGCGGTCTCTTGAGACTGTGAAAAAATCAAACTTATAAGTTAACGGAAAAAAGATACAGCAGTTTATAACACAGAAAAAACGTATAATTCGATGTCGAAATATACGTTTCTAGAACACTCTCAAGGGAATCAAAATTCATAATTTATACATTAAAAATTCATTACTTATACCAAAGTGAACGAAAAAAACAGCTACGGCCGTTTATTTCGCAAAAAAATATACAATAGGGAATCAAAATTCATAGGGTACTTTCCGTTGACCTAGAATCCTGAAATTTGGCATGTTTCCTGCACATAGCACCAGTACATATTACCATATATATAGCACCAGTACATAAATCAAACCGAGTGCTGAAAAAGACTTAATTACGACACTTTCGTCCCGGAAAAAAATGACCTTAATGATCTGCAAACGAAATAATAATATACGTAACTAAGACCAGAATTACCCAAACATTTTATACAAAACACTTTAGTACTATACCGTCATTTATCTAGCTAGCTGTCACGAATACTTCCGCAATAATTACAGTCTAGATTTTTTACACAAAATAATTTCACAAAGCGCAACACCAATTTTATGGATTTCACAAAATCAATCCGTTCTTACATTCAATGAATAATGACAGCTGTCACATTGAATGGAATGAATGGAATGAATGAAGGTGCAATTACGTTTATTGAGTAGATAGGCGAAATCTTTGAATTATCGGTTTTTTTATTTGTTTGTTACGATTTACGTCTTTATGGGTAATGTAATTGAATAACCTTTTGGTGTCAAAAACAAATTAGTGGGATAAATTTCGAGCTACTGACAATTCGGACACAGTGTCCAAACCGAAAAATTTTATTTCCAATTTTTTTTTCACTGTCGATTTGAACACCAACGAATTTTCCCCGACGGGGTCAGCGTGGTCTGCTACGCGGACGACACGTTGGTCCTAGCGCGGGGAGAGTCGTACCGGACGGCGGTCGAATTAGCGACACGCGGGGTTGCGATGGTCGTTGACAGGATCCAGCAGTTGGGACTCGAGGTGGCACTGCACAAGTCCGAGGCCATGTGCTTCCACGGCCCTCGGGGTGCGCCACCACCTCGTTCCCAGCTAACGGTAGGAGGGGTTCACATCAGCGTCGGGTCGACGATGAAGTACCTGGGACTCGTCCTCGACAGCTGGTGGAACTTCAGGGAGCACTTCCGACGTCTGGCTCCCAAACTGAATCGGACTGGGGCTGCTCTCGGGCGGCTCCTGCCCAACCTCAGGGGACCAGACGCCTCCTGCCGGAAGCTCTACGCGGGAATCGTTCGGTCCATGGCTCTCTACGGGGCTCCGGTGTGGGCACCGACGTTGCAACAGCAACCGAGGACCCAGCTGAATGCGTGCCAGAGGGTCATGGCAATACGCATGGTGCGAGGGTACCGAACGATCTCCCGCGAGGCGGCGACCCTCCTTGCTGGCCAACCGCCGTGGGATCTGGAGGCAACAGTCCTTGCACACATGCACGACAAGCGCATGGAGATGCAACGCCGGGGCGAAATTCCGCTGCCACGACAAGTCGAGGCATGGCGGACAGAGCTCCGGCGGGATCTCATGGCGAAATGGCGTCAACGACTATCGCAACCTCGTTCGGGGCGCGCCACAATTGGGGCGATAAGGCCCATCCTTGGGGCGTGGCTGGAAAGACCTCACGGCGTTCTCAACTTCCGCACGACGCAGGTGCTTACCGAACACGGAAAGTTCGCTAAGTACCTGTTCCGGATTCGTGCGGAGGATTCGCCCGGGTGTCGCCACTGTGCGGAACATCCGGAGGACACGGTGGAGCACACTGTAGAGGTGTGCCCCGCCTGGGCGGAGCATCGCCGTGTCCTCGTGGGGGTGATCGGCGGCAGCGATCTCTCTCGCCGGGCCTTGGTTCAGGCCATGGTCCGTAGTGAGGAGGGATGGCAGGCGGTCGCCTCCTTCTGCGAAGCAGTAATGCTAGCAAAGGAGGAGGCCGACCGCATCAGGCAGAGGCAACGGGGCGCTCGCCCCAGCCGCCGCCGGGATTCCGATCCCGATTTCCGGCCACCGTAGGCGCGGGCTTGCGGACGGCGTGCAATGGGTAGCACGCTGTCCGATCGTCCGGTAACCGACCGGACCGAGCCCAAGTCGTCGACGGCGCGTTCTGTTCCCGCGCGCCTCAAGGAGCTGTCAGCACACCGAAGAGGCCCAGCCTGCTAACTGCAGGCAGGCAGGGTCGAAGCCTACTGGGGTCATGGGTTAGTTCCGAAAGGAGTGCTCGACCCCGGCACGATAGGCTACGAAGGAACGGGGTAGGTTTTTAGTCAGTAAGAGTCTGACACTACTTCCCGCTCCGCCCAAGGGCGGGATTTGTCATTGGATGATTTTACCTACCATAAAAAAAAAAAAAAAAAAAAAAAAAAAACACCAACGAATTTATTGAAGATGTTTAGTTGAGTCAGATAAAAAATATTATAAAGAAATTTATTACCCGTAGTTACCACCTTAAATCTAGTCTAAAATAATTTTGGTAAGCCTTTTTTCCCATTCACACACACACACTAAACAGTGTGTGTGTCCGAATCGTCAGTGAAAACAAATATTAAAATAAAAATGTGTCAATTCGGACACTGCGTCCGAATATATTGTGTTTGAATCATCAGCAACTCTAAAATTCTATTACTGGTAGAATTTTTACTTAAGGAAACCTAATTAATGTTTAAAAGTTCGCAGGTTTTAGTCATTAAGGTCACTGGTTTGAGAACCAGTGACCTTAATGACTAAAACCTGCGAACTTAGAGAAGCTTAGAGAATTTTCCCACGATTTTCTTTCTTTTAGCAAAGTATGAACTACAAATTAGATTAAGGAAACATTGAATTTATCTTTACTTTATCTAGGAAATATCTTTCTTATAAAAGTGCAATCAACTAGTATTTAGCTGCAATATCCTGTTAGACTAGATGAAGATCCCAGCATAGGTAAGGTACTTCGACAAATGATGATGACGGAAAGTGCAATTAACGTAGGCACTATCAACAGTTCTTCTTTTTTAAATTGCATTTTTTTTTTCAGGATTGCTTTGTTGTCCGTTTCTCTGTCAGTCTGTCAAGACCCTTTAAGAACATGTAGAGGTATCGAATTGAGCTGTGAAAAAATCAAACTTATAAGTGAACGAAAACAATAGCTACGGCCGTTATGTCTCAAAAAAATATACAATAGGGAGTCAGAATTCATAGGGTACTTTCAGTTGACCTAGAATCCTGAATTTTGGCATGAAGCCGGATCTCATACCACAAGTACAGAAAAAATCTGAGTGTGAGTTTGTTTTACGTAAACGCAATCGACACGTTTATGACGTTCGATGCAATGATTGGCCTACTCGAAGCTTTTAGCCAATCAGAGAGCCAAACGCGGTAAACGTTTCGATCGCGTTAACGTAAAAACAACTCGCACTCAGCACACAGAAAACTGTAAATTTTTAGTTACGTCACCAAAAAAAACTTTTTTGCTATTCGGAAAAATCTTCCGAGACTCGATTCGGGAAATGAATTATTTTCATAAGTAAGTTTGTACAGAACCCTCAGTGCGCGAGTCCGACTCACACTTGACCAGTTTTTTTTTTGTTTTTTTTTCACACGCTTTGTATATTAGCCAGTGTTAAGTTTGGAGTTTTTGATACAGTTTGTTTTAGAATAAAATGCGGATGTAAAACATTCTTATATTTTTGCGGCATTTGGCAGCAAATGTTTGATACAGTCAGTCTTCTCAGCACGCTTCGCTGAGGTAGTTAATAACCACATGATGCGGAAGAGTTTTTCGACGCCAAATTTTTGACAGTGACCAGTCCAGGGTAACCAATAGAACACTTTCTTCAGAGGTTTGGTTAAGCGAAGTCACGTGACTTCGACGATTAGTAGATCGTAGAAGCGCGCATTTATTGGAATTGCTGAAGTCAAGATTTGGTTATTCCAGATCGCATATGGCTATGTTGAGTAACATTCGGGGTCATTGGGGTATGTAAGTGTTTCGTATTAGTACTCTTACGGGGACGTATTATTCAGTGTTACATTTTTGTAAATCATGTAACACACTCCACATTAAATTCAAAATTATATAGTCTTTTTTGAATTTTGCAGTTCAATGTCAAGTTTTACATTGATTAAAAAAGAAACTGGGCAAGAGCGAGTCGGACTCGCACAGCTAGGGTTCCATACAAATTAATTGATGTAATAGTTCAATTCCCAAATCGAGTCTCGGAAGATTTTCCCGAATCGAAAAATTTTTTTTTTTTTTTTGTAATGTTACTACAAAATTTACAGTTTTGCCAAATTTCAGAGTTCGAGATTAAATTTCATAGGTCAAAGGTACCCTATGACTTTTGATTCCATTGGGAGGGTCGAAATATACGTTTTTTGATATCGTAGCTTTTTTTAAGTTAACTTTAAAGTTTCAACTTGATACCTCCACGCATTCCTAAAATAAAGGGTCATGACAGACAGACAGACGAACAACAGTGATCATAAAAGGTTTCCGTTTTCAGGTACGGAACCCTAAAAAAGGTTAAGTTCGTTTAACCCTATTGAATGGCTATTTCATTTATTTGGTCTGCAAAAAATCATTCAATAGGGTTCGTTGGACATGATATCCTTATTATGCCATGAATGAGTTCTTTTGAGACGTTTGTAGAGTTCATTTAAAAGATTACCTACCGACTTTGGATACTACGGTAATTTAAAACCAACAACTTAACCGTTCGTTTCGCTTCAGCCGTCAACTCCGATCCATATCAGGTGACAATCTTGTTTTAGAAACAGAAAAGAAAGTAAGAATCTAATTTCAAAGACTCTCACTTACCAACCGATTATTTTTATAACAATTTGATTTAATTTTTTTTTAAGGTATGCGGAACAGAGAGTAAAGTCCCGCTAACCTCCATTGATAAGGGAGGATCTTCCGACCAGACAGGTGTTATATCTGGTGGGCTACTGCCCGATACATGATTTCGGGCTGTTCTATAATTATGTTCAAATCGCGCGGAGAATGTTACTTGCGCGATGCAGGATTAGTTCATTTGTGACAACATAGATGTCGCTACAATACGATACTACTATATTATCATTATTTCTGCCAAAAGACGTCCCCTGTTGGACATAGACCTCTCTTAGTGTCGCCATAACAACCGATCCTGTACGTTTTGCATCTGTTGGATTCCCCAAACCCTCACCAGGTCATCGGTCTAGCCTGTGGGAGGCCTACTAACGCTGTCTATCAGTACGTGATCGCCACTGCAAAACCTTTCAGTCCCATCAACCATTGCTTTTGCGAGCAATTTGCCCAGTCCACTGTCGCTTAAGAGCCAAACCACACGATGCGGTGCGGCTCCGGCGCGGCGTCTGAGCGTTACCGCTCCGGTTTTTTACATACAAAAATGTGTTGTAGCCACATGGCGCCGTGCGGTGTACTCCGGCGCCGCACCGCGCGCGGGCCGGATTCGAGACGAAGCGGGATGGATTTAAACAGAGCGGCACCGGAGTGCCACCGCATAGCTGTTTGTTTAATAACAGCAGCAATACACGTCTTTCCCGATCAATTGTTATTACAGACTGTAGTACGTAGGGCAAGCCAATAGTTTTTTCATCGCCGCTGCCGCCGCTACAGCGCCGCCGCGGTGCCGCACTTCCCGTGTGGTTGTCACTGCGGCGAAATGGCTTGCGGTGCGGCGCCGCACCGCACCGTGCGGTTTGGCTCTAAGTTAGGTGATCCTTTGGACTGTGTCAGTAACTTTGGTTCTTCAGCGGATATCTTCATTCCTGATACGAATACGCAAGAAAACTACGAGCATAGCCCCCTTCCATTAAGGGTAACTATAATGATACTATTATATTTATGTAGCACACATCTCTCTTCTCCCCTCCTCTCCTTCTCCTCCTCCTTTGAGGTCTGATCTGGACCACAGCCCGATAGATGATTTCGGAGTTTAATATATGTTCAAATCATGTAAAGAACTGTAATTTCGCGATGCAGTATTTCGTAGTTTGGTTCATAAGTATATGACGCCTTGGGCTCGCGGACGGCGGGCAATGGGTAGCTCGCTGTCCGTCCATCCGGTAACAGACCGGTCCGAGCTCAAGTCGTTTACGGCGCGCACTGTTCCCGCGCGCCTCAAGGAAGCATAGCCCCCTTCCATTAAGGGTAACTATAATGATACTATTATATTTATGTAGCACACATCTCTCTTCTCCCCTCCTCTCCTTCTCCTCCTCCTTTGAGGTCTGATCTGGACCACAGCCCGATAGATGATTTCGGAGTTTAATATATGTTCAAATCATGTAAAGAACTGTAATTTCGCGATGCAGTATTTCGTAGTTTGGTTCATAAGTAAGGTAGAAGTACGTATTCCCGGTAGTGTCCCAGTACCCGTTAACTAGTCAGTTTTTTATTTTTTGCGTTTTTCTACCAAAATCAAATTAAAGTTTGCAAATGGCAATTTATTCTTGGTACTATTTTATACAATTTTAATGGCAATACTCACCAAAAAGTTTAAAGGCTTAAAAACTGTGTCAACTTAAAAATACGTTATAGTAAAATTATCTATAAGTTCAAAGTTCTGTCAGTGAACTACGAGACCACCCGGTCGCAGAGATCATCTAGCCATACTTCGATGGATAAAATTAAGGTAAAAGTGTTAATCTTTATAAAAAATTGTGTGTATTATTTAACGATGTAGACTATAAATTAAGGTAAATCTCACCGAAAAGTAAATGTTTTTGCATTTTACATCTATTGGTACTCACAAACCCCTACTTGACCTAGTACCCGGTAAATTCGGATGTTTTTTACCGGATACTGGTACACTATCATCTCGTTGCACCGAAACCCGTTATGGTATCCTTATTGCTTTGAAATAGGTCTCATTTTCCTTTGAAACTGTAGTTTATATTAAATATTTTATGCCGGATACTGGGACATGCATTAACAGTTGCATTTAAATCCGTCACGGTTCTTATTGCCTTGAGTTAAGTATTATTTTCCGTTGACTCAATAGAATGTAGTTACTAGGTGTCTGGTTTGTTTTGGCTGCAGGTCTGCTTCTCTTCTGAAAGTCCGTCGAGGTGTGGGGATGCTATATCCAATGTGATACGTCAAGTTATGGAGTATTTCATCCCTTATAGTGACGTAGTCATCGGAGGCTCAGCTCGCCAGTTCAACGCTGATTGCATTCAAGCTGAAGAGCGTAAGCATTCGGCGTTTCTCACCTGGGTTGATGCCGTGACCGCAATACACCGCATCTGAGTTCAAAAAAGAGAGCTGCCAAGTCCTACAAAAAGGCACTAAGGAAGGTTCGCTTCGACCGCATTACCCATATCGACACAAAGTCTCTGCACAGCCATCCGTTAGCAGAGCTTTTTGGTCCCTTGCCAAGTTGGTCGAAGCGAATTTCTGTCGGCCCACACTGCCTCCACTGGATGATGGAACACTAGCTCATACCGCGAGAGAAAAAGCAAGTCTCGTTGCATCTCTCTTCACCCATAATTCTCGTCTTGACACTTGCGGTGCTACTCCACCGACTGCCTTTCTGCGACACCACGATGCCTGAGGTTTGTATAAGGAACAAAGAAGTTCTGAGAGCACTGTGTCGTCTTGACGTGAATAAAGCTAGTGGACCAAACGGCATACCAGCAATAGTTCTCAAGGCTTGTGCGCCCGAGTTGTCTCCTGTATGGACGCGTTTGTATCGCCTCTCATTTAGGACTGGTATAGTGCCCAAGTTCAAGTGGAAGCTGGCCAACGTGCAACCCTTACCCAAAAAGGGCAGTCGTGCCGATCCTGCCAACTGTCGGCCGATTTCGGTAACCTTCATACCCTGCAAGATTATGGAGCATATATTGAACTCGCGCCTCATGGCATACCTGAAAGGTAACGATCTCCTCAGTGACCGACACTACGGGTTTCACCGCAGTCGGTCTAATGGGGACCTACTAGTGTATGCACCCACTTGTAGGGCGAGGCCCTCGAGAGGAATGGGGAAGCGATTGCCGTTTCCATAGACGCCTCTAAGACCTTTGGCAGAGATTGGGACGCTAGCCTTTTGAGTAAACTTCCAGCGTACGGCATTTCCTCTGGTCCGATTAACTGGTAAACGACTTCCTGAGTAAATGGTCTCTCCGAGTTATCGATGGATACTCATAAGAGCCCATGACGAGTCGGGGTTCCTCAGGGTTCTGTTCTCTCTGGAACTCTATTCCTGCTGCATACCAACGATCTGCTGGTACCTGGTATCTATAGGTATACAGATGATAGCACAATTATAGAGATACTTGCCAGATGCTCGGGCTAGTAAGGAGCTAAACCAGTCTGAAAGAGAGGCTATGGTAGAGCGTACGAATTTTTCACTTCAGGCAGTCTCCAACTGGGGCGAAGCCAATCTGGTAGGATTCAACGCCGCCAAAACACAAGCGTGTTTGTTCACCGCCAAAAGGAGCCCGTTCACCTTGGCTCCTGCTTTTCACAATGTGGGGTGCACCGACTGTCTTCAGCTTTTGGGAGCCGAAATTTCCTCCGACCTTAACTTTGGGCGGTTCATTGATTTCAAAGCCAAGGTAGCTTTTTTATGGTAGGTAAAATCATCCAATGACAAATCCCGCCAGTGTGCTGACTAAAAACCTCCCTGTTCCTTCTTTGCCTTCCTTCCATGCCCCTGGTATGCATCGTCCTTATCATAGACCCTACTGCGCTCCTATGTTTGTTGACAACTCCTTGAGGAACAGTGCGCGCCGTAAACGACTTGGGCTCGGTCGGGTCTGTTACCGAACGGACGGACAGCGAGCTACCCATTGCCTGCCGTCCGCAAGCCCGCGCCTACGATGGCCGGAAATCGGGATCGTAATTACGGCAGCGGCTGCGGCGTGAGCACCGTTACTGCGGTCGGCCTCCTCCTTTGCTAGAAATACTGCATCGCAGGAGGCGTCCGCTCGCCACTCCTTCTTGCTCCGGAGCATGGCTTGTACCAAGGCCCGGCGCGTGAGATCGCCGCCGCCGATCACCTCCACAAGGACATGGTGATGCTCTTTCCAAGCGGGGCACACCTCTACCGTTTGCTCCACCAAGTCCTCGGGACGGTCCACACAGTGGTGACATCCGAGCGTCACCTACCCACGAATCTTGTACAGGTACTTCCCGTACTTGCAATGTGCGGTTAGTACCTGCGTCATGCGGAAGGTGATGACGCCGTGAGGTCTTCCCAGCCACGCCTCAAAGACGAGACTTATCGCCTCATTAGCAAGGTAGCTGCTTGGAAATTCGACGTTCTTGCAAAAGTCCGACGGTACTTCACACCGGGACAGCTTCTAATGTTACACAAAGCACAGGTCCGGTCGTGTGTGGAGTACTGCGGCCACATATGGGCTAGTGCTGCAAAATGTCACCTAGCGGCTTTGGACTCGGTGGAAAGGCGTGCGAAGAGGCTAATTGGTGATCCAGATTTGGTTAAGTCCAATCTTTAAAGTCTGGAGCACAGGCGTAGAGTGGCTACTCTACGCCTGTGCTCAAGCATCGTGTAAAATGTGTTTTTCGGTTCTTTTTTTTTCAGGATGCACATTTGAGTGTGCGCGGGAACTGCATGACTTAATCCCGCCATCTCCGTTCTACCATTGGACAATCCGAAGTACGGCGAATATCCATCCTCACGCTTGCGGGCGGCGTGCAATGGGTAGCACGCTGTCCGATCGTCTGGTAATCGACCAGACCGAGCCCAAGTCGTCGACGGCGGGTACTGTTCCCGCGCGCCTCAAGGAGCTGTCAGCAAACCGTAGAGGCCCAGCCTGCTAGCTGCAGGCAGGCATGGTTGAAGCCTGCTTGGGTCATGGGTCAGTTTCTGAAAGGAAGGCCCGGCCCCGGCACGATAGGCAACGAAGGAACGGGGTAGGTTTTTAGTCAGTAAGAGCCTGACACTATTTCCCGCTCCGCCCAAGGGCGGGATTTGTCATTGGATGATTTTCCCTACCTTAAAAAAACCCTTATGTTGTTGAAACTTCTATGGTCCGGACTAAGCGTTTTACTTCGTCGTTTATACCGCGTACATCGAGGGACTGGAACAGTTTGCCTGATGCGGTTTTCCCGTCCAATTATAATTTAGGTGACTTCAAGGTAGTGAATAGGTTCTTAATATACTAGTGCGCCTCACCATTAACGATTGCATCCCTGTTTACCATCAGGTGGGAACGCAGTCAAGCACTAGTTTATATATATTAAAAAAGAGGTTCCTGGTTTTACCTATTTATAATGACTGATTAAGAAAATATTTATGTTTGGCTCAAATAAAAACTTATGTTTGTTTTTAAACGACTGTTTCTAATTAAAAGTTGTAAATATATTTATTTTAGTGATATTTTTTATACCAAAGGTTAGTCAAGATGAAAAAAATATTACTAGTGTTAACCTATAATTTGTACAACATAAATTAAAAAAAGAAACATAAAAAGCTAAAACGAATCATGTTTTTTTTTTTGTTAAATACAGACCCTAATTATTTTCACCTCTTTTTATTTGAAAATATTTTATTTCTGTGAACTTTAACGTAACTTTACGTAAAGGAATAGAGTTCAAATTCGCGGTTAAAATTACCGGATTCCGGGACAATTTAACGTTAACTAGTACAACTCTACCGGGTACTGGTACAATCAGCCCTTTTTGATTTATTTTTGGTTTATTGATAATTAACATTTACACTAATTTAATGGAAGTATAATATACTAAAAGTATATTAAATTATCTAACTAGTCATATAAAATTTAATTATATAAGTCCACTAGTTTTAGCCTAGCACGCATGCAAAGTCAGGGAAGTTCAAAACTTCACGGTTATTGGGCCCTTTACCTTATATGACGCCTTGGGCTCGCGGACGGCGGGCAATGGGTAGCTCGCTGTCCGTCCATCCGGTAACAGACCGGTCCGAGCTCAAGTCGTTTACGGCGCGCACTGTTCCCGCGCGCCTCAAGGAGTTGTCAGCAAACTGTAGGGGCCCAACAGGGCCGAAGCCTACTGGGGTCAAAGAGTATGTGAAAATGGCACCCGGGGCCCTGGGACCAAGGCGAAAAATGGAACGGGGTAGGTTTTTAGTCAGTAAGAGTCTGACACTACTTCCCGCTCCACCCAAGGGCGGGATTTGTGGGATTTGTCATTGGATGATTTAACCTACCGAAAAAAAAAAAAAAATTACGCCTTATAATATATGTCACTATATAGTCAAAAACCGACCCAGTATGAGCCGAATTCTCGCAACCCACATGTTTATTTACAGTATCAAAGATTCAGCCTTTAGACATGCAGACAGACGTCCTTTTACTTACCACTTCTTGTCTAGCCGTTTAGTTGTAGGCGAAAATAATTCTTTAAATCACTCTCGCTCACTACAAATACATTGTACACTAAGACTTAATGTTTCCAGGTCACTAGCTCACTAGAACGTCTAACACAATGCCCAGAACACATCACTTTCATCATCTAATCCAATTATTTTGTGAGACGTCAAAAGAAATATAAATAATGATCTGCTCATTGAAACCTCAAAGACAGAACAATTGATTGAAATATTGCAATAAACGATGTTCTACATTTCATTGTTTTGTGCTTGCGCGCACTGGTGGCTTTTGTCATTGTGCTTATGAACCCAACATGTAGTACGCGCACTTGAACTCATGAAAGTTGGGTAAAAATGGGTAAAAAATGAAAAAAAAAAATTGTCACCGTGACAAAAGTCACCAGTGCGCGCTAGCTCTTAGTCAATTTCATCTCGTTGCCCACAATAATATTAAAATGGAGGAAGATTGTGAGTGTGTGATTGTGTGATGAGTGTGTGAATATATTTGTTAATTCTTCACTCTCGAACGGGTGAAAGAATTTGAATGAAATTTAGCACACGGATTGACCATTTCTTGGAATAGTGCATTAGACTTATTTTTTTATATTTTTTCCTTGTAGGACCTAGGTATGTTCCCTTCGAATAATTTTCTACATTCACGCTAGGAAAGCCGTTGACAGCAGCCGATTACAAAAAAAAAGGAAAAATATTGAAAAGGGAACTTATCAAAGGACTTCTTGCGCTCTAAAATGGAGCAAAGAACATAGCAAATTTTGACTGACTAAAAACCAACTGTATCCTTTGAATTCCAGGGCCAAAGATATTCTTAAAAAACCCGACTATGAGAAGTTAAGAGTCTTCCTTTGGTCGGTACTACAAGACCTTTTTACAGCCTATTACCGTAACTGGATGCTACAATTCCACACTTTTAAGTTATTTCCTCTATGTCAAAGAGAATACCAGTCTTTTTCCAACCGTCAATTGTTCTAGGATTCACACCAAACGAGTACGGTAGGTTGGGTACCTACGATTTTCATCACCACACGATTTTCCACAACTAGGAATAATATCGAGTACCTCGATCCACATTCTGCGCAAGCTTTCCCCTTTGTGTCAAAGGTGACTATAATCCTTCACAGCATATGTCGGCACCGAAAAGTTTTACTCGTGTGACGTAAGGGGGCACTAGGGTTGCACAATTTTGGACTGAAACACATTGATGGAATGTACGTCGTCGATACAATGTGCCATAGATCAAGTAATCATCGTCGTCGTGTAATTGTTCTTTCTTTCTTTAAGAATTAATTGACATGAAAAAAAAATGCATGTGATGCAAAGGTGGCTCATATTTGTGTTTTCATCATCACCATTTCAGCCAAAAGACGTCTACTGTTGGGCATAGGCCTTCCCTAAGCGTCGCCACAACGACTAACCCTGTACGTCTCGCATCCATCGTATTACTGCGACCCTCACCAGGTCATCGGTCCACCTTGTGGGAAGCCTTCCAACGCTACGTCTTCCGTCACTTTCGTCCCCATCAACCATCTGCTATGCGTGCATTGTAACCTGTCCATTGCAACTTAAGTTTATGTTTTACGGGACAGAAAATTGAAGTATCAATTTTCAGTCTTTTCTCGGGCAGAAAATTTCAGACCTACTATTTCGACCTAAAATAAAGACCAAAAAGCTATATAAAACCATTTCTTACCCAACGCTCCTGTCGTAGGCCTGCAGAAATAAATTTTGTTTGAAATAAACAGTGGCATTGCAATAGCATTGTACTCTTCTATCTATGTTTGTTCTTTTCGTTTTAAGTATTATTGCGTACATAAAAAAGTACAACACTTAATAAGTTCATGATTTTACGAGTACCTATGTGTATCGCATGTCATTCAACTTGTGTTAAAAAAAAAGTTATCAATTCAAAAAGCAAATCTTAAAAAATAAAATCTTTAAAACATTTTCAAACCGGCTATAAAAATGGGATAAAAAAACTGAGAAGCAACTACAAGATTTCTTTTATCACAATATAATTATCATCCAATGTTATATCTATATCTCCCCTTAAAAAAATTACCATCAAATGCCAATTTTACTATTCAAAATCTATTTTAAAAACTAAATAAAAATCTTCTACGAGTACCACACCGTAATAAAATCGGGGACATCACTATCCACGGTGATTCGTTGTTATAGAGTAGAACCCATACAGTCCGCTTACTGTCTATAAAATTGGATGTGACGCTACAAAGCTGGCTAATGGCTGACGCCGCAACACATTTAGTCTACGTAATATTGACAGATCAACTTTATTTTCTGTGTTTGTTAGCTAAAGCCACGGCTGTGTAGCTTAATAGACGTGTATTTGTCATTATACGTTTGGAGTACGTCTGTGTGAATATTACATACAAAACTTTGGCCTACTGTCCACAGACGCGTAGCTTAATAGACGCGTATTTGTCATTATACGCTTGGAATACGCCTGTGTGAAACTTACATACAAAACTTTGGCCTACTGTCCACAGATGCGTAGCTTAATAGACGCGTATTCGCCATTATACGCTTAGAGTACGCCTGTGTGAAGCTTACATACAAAACTATGGCCTACTGTACACACATGCGTAGCTTCATAGACTAGTATTCGTTATTATACGATTGGAGTACGCCTGCGTGAAACTTACATACAAAACTTTGGCCTACTGTCCACAGATGCGTAGCTTAATAGACGCGTATTTGTCATTATACGCTTGGAATACGCCTGTGTTAAGCTTACATACAAAATTATGGCCTACTGTCCACGGATGCGTAGCTTCATTGACGCGTATTCGCCATTATACGCTTGGAGTACGCCTGCGTGAAGCTTACATACAAAACTATGGCCTACTGTCCACGGATGCGTAGCTTCATTGATGCGTATTCGCCATTATACGCTTGGAGTACGCCTGCGTGAAGCTTACATACAAAATTATTGCCTACTGTCCACAGATGCGTAGCTTAATAGACGCGTATTTGTCATTATACGCTTGGAATACGCCTGTGTTAAGCTTACATACAAAACTATGGCCTACTAACCACGGACACGTAGCTTCTTAGACGAGTATTCGCCATTATACGCTTGGAGTACGCCTGCGTGAAGCGATCATAATAAACTATGGAACTCTGTTGACGAAGCGGCAGCATCATGCCGTTTTGTCGCGTCTATGACGAATACGCATAGATGAAGAAACGCATCCGTGGACAGTTGTCCTTAGTTTGAAATGCTAATTCAAACGCGTCACCACCAGCACTGGGCTCACGTGCCATTCCGTCCCATTTACGGCCCATTCCGTCTCCTAAAGTGGAGGCCCGAGTCCCAGCAGCGGGAACATTATAATGCTGATTGTACTAATTCATGGTAAAGGGAATATACGATTGTGTATTCAATTATAGAGACTAAAGAACTAAACTGCGTATACGATTGCCACACACGCCGATCTGGGCGCGTCGGTCTCCATACGTTTTATATGGATACTAGACTTGTAGAGCTACACTTGATCTACGCTACTTGACGTCGTTCCTCGTACAAATCTGGCGTATCACACGTGTGCGTCGGTCTAATGTAGTTCTAGCTTTATGGATTCATACACTTCGTCCTGCCCAGCTTTTATAGGTAGGTACTTACGTGTTATCTAAAGATACTTATTATAACATAGGTTTTTGTTTTCAATCTTCTTTAAGTCGTAATGAATTGTCTATACCTAGTCTATAAAACTCTCACCTTAATAGGAAGACATTAATTTCTTAACTCATTAGAAAATCATTATCACAGTAAGCAAATAGATTTAAAATCATATCTATACATACAATGTTCGCATCAGTTGGACGTCCATATTGTACCGGAGTGCGAATCCTAACGGGTACCCGGAGTGAGTAACCTCTTAACGTCTTTAGCAAATCTTATTGAGCGTCCTTCCTACTTGAATATTAATTAGTTCAACGCTTCAATTTGATTTTTAGTCAGATTACGGATCTGTTAATGGGGAAACTGCATTTATTTATAGATATGAAAGTCATTATTACTAAGCAATAACTTACAATCAGACTCATATTATAAACGTGAAAGTTTGTGAATGTATGTATGCTGTTTGAACTTGGAACGAAGAAGTAAGGATATCCGCACTGGGCCCGCGTGGTGGATTACGGCCCATTCCCTCTCCTAGAGAGGAGGCCTAAGTCCCAAACGTGGGAACATTAAAAAGGCTGATGACGATGACGATGATGACAATGTTTTACACCTTAAAGGAAAAATACCTAATTAATACTCGCAATTCTTTACTAGTCAGTAATCAAACAGCGATTCAAAGAAAAACTCGAATAAAATCGAAGAAAAGCAGGATGCCACCTACTTGAATCTTAGAAAGAATAACGTCTAGACACAGACAGGTTGTTAACCTGTCGAGCTGGCGGTTACTGGCCCATTTTTAGCGCAAGTAGTGTAAAGAAATAAATGGGCCCATTCTACGTACACTTTCTTTGTACAAAAAAGGCACATTGACCGCAAAAAGTAACTTGAGACTTTGAGTTCACAATTTTAATGTTATTTTGTTTTTATACGACTGGAGAACTTTTTATATTTAGGTGTGAAATCCTGCAATAACTCTTTCAGTTCTTGGTGGGCTTATGTTTGAAAGAGAACTGACGTCTTCACGTCCTAGTAAACGGTTTGAAAGAGTACCCTGAACGAAATATTCTGGGGCGTAAAGGGTAACTGAAGGACCACAGGCGTGTTATAATCAGTAAAAGTCTGATACGCCCTATTGCTCCATGGGAGAGCAGTCATTTGAACATTTCAAACGTCAAAAAGCCAATCCATACACGGCATGTAAGTTGAACCAAAGGCAAATATTAACCCTCTCACCACCTCGTCAGCAAAAGTAATCAAAACTCTCGCCCCCCCTTATACTTACGTAAACATTGGTACCTACATGCATTTTTCAATGGACTCTGATTTCGTTATTAATTAATTTAAAGAGCAAAAGTGACACGTCTAATAAAAATAAGGAATATAGGCTTGGAATAAATAACTATAAAAACAACTTATTTTGACATTTTAATTCAAATTATCAGTCACCAATGCATGACACACGAATCCATGACTTTGAGTTTTCAATGGCATTGGATATGTGCTGCTCAGTGATATGTGTAAACACAGTTTCGTGTGATTTTGAAAAATCAACATCATTCTGCTAAAAAAACTAAAAAATACATAGGTACTGCTGAGGTAATCACCACCATACCCCATGTCATCAAAAATAAGCAAAGCAAAGCCCCCACTCCTCTGTAGTGCTTACGTAATACTTGAATGGCCCCTTACGAACTCACTACCTCATGCATGCAAGGTGCCTTAACCACAGGGCCATTACGACAATTTTCTCTCATTTTTTTTTTGTTAACCTGTTCTTTCTCACATTCTGTCCCTCATTTACGAGTAGTTACATAAAATATTAATAATCCTCTGACCATAATTACATTCTACTCAAATCCATCGGTCCGCTGCCCCAATCGATCACCATAATGCAGATTGGCGTATAATGCACGGGATTAATTATCAATACTAATTAACTAATTGAATTATTCATTGTAATATCTCACGCATGGCACCTCGCGTTACCATTGGAGTTAAAAATTATAATAATTAATTTGAATTCATCGTTTTTGTAGGTCGAGTGTAAATTCCACTGATGGACAAGAATAAATAGGTTTCTATATATCTTTTTATAAGAACAAACTGTCTGACTGACATCAACGCACAGCACAGATATAAATGGGACTAGAAAAATAAAATTATTACATAGGCGAGCACTGACAAGTTTATGCCAAATCTCAATCCATGTGCTGTGCGTTGATGTACTTGAAAGTTATCATAAATTGCAACTGTAAATAATAAAGGTTGTCATTACTTTTTCTTGAACTAGCCCCAATAGAACAATTTAGAGGGCTATAAAGTTTGCAAGGAGGATTGATATTGGGTTAGTAAACTTGAAACTTGGCACAAATTCTAATCAAAATGAATACGAAAGAATTTAAGAGGTTCTCGCAAGTGAAGTTGCTGACAAAATGCTAATTCGATTTTATGTAGCAGTGTTTTGTCAATCTATTTGAATACAAAAAGCGGCGACCCCCCTATGACCGTAACATTTCATTGAGCATTAAAGTTAAACGTCCAAGTCGAATAAGTCTTTAAATCACAAACAATTTGCGTATCTAAAGTAAGAGAAAGATCAGAAAAAGTATTGAAGCTTAAACAGGTACAGTTTTATTAATGAATTAATACTCGTATCATTTCACTTTTACCAGACTCGGGAACGCGACCACCCGGTCACCCGGAGGACACGGTGGAGCATACTGTAGAGGTGTGCCCCGCCTGGGTGGAGCAACGCCGTGTGCTCGTGGGGGCGATCGGCGGCAGTGATCTCTCTTGCCGGGCCTTGGTTCAGGCCATGGTCCGGAGTGAGGAGGAGGGATGGCAGGCGGACGCCTCCTTCTGCGAAGCAGTAATACTAGCAAAGGAGGAGGCCGACCGTATCATGCAGAGGCAACGGGGCGCTCGCCCCAGCCGCCGCCGGGATTCCGATCCCAATTTCAGGCCACCGTAGGCACGGGCTTGCGGACGGCGTGCAATGGGTAGCACGCTGTCCTATCGTCCAGTAACCGTCCGGACCGAGCCCAAGTCGTCGACGGCGCGTTCTGTTCCCGCGCGCCTCAAGGAGCTATCAGCACACAGAAGAGGCCCAGGCTGCTAGCTGCAGGCAGGTAGGGTCGAAGCCTACTGGGGTCGTGGGTCAGCTTCCGAAAGGAATACCCGGCCCCGGCACGATAGGCTACGAAGGAACGGGGTAGGTTTTTAGTCAGTAAGAGTCTGACACTACTTCCCGCTCCGCCCAAGCGCGGGATTTGTCATTGGATGATTTTACATACCATAAAAAAAACCCACCTGGGGGTCGAAGATTGAAAAACACTGTTATATAGCATAAATCCATACAACTACATAGAAGACCAGTCGTGCAGCCGCCGCGTGTCCTGCCTGCATCCACAGCCTGCAGCTGAAGTCGAATGGTACCTTTAATGGAACACGCAGTCAGTAATGATACATTCCCAAACAAAGACAGATTAACTAAATTGATTAACTAGTCTCAGATAACTTTACAATCCAGCAGCAACAGGACCCCAACACCTACTAAAACGTCGATCAATTAATCCCCTCTAATCTTATCTTGGCATCCCAGATCACCTGTCCGTTCCAATAAGTGTTTCACATCTAATTGAACTGTTCTAATTACTTGTAACACTACTCTACGGTATCTTCATCTAATACTAAAGTCGGTTTATCCAAACAAACTTCCAACCCTCGTCCGATAACAGACCGGTCCGAGCCCAAGTCGTTTACGGCGCGCACTGTTACCGCGCGCCTCAAGGAGTTGTCAGCAACTAGGTAGTAGCAAAGTAGGGGCTCAGTAGGATCGAAGCCTAATCTGGGGCTCTGAGGAGGTATGAAAATGCATACCAGGGCCCTGGAACCAAGGCAGGGAAGGAACAGGGTAGGTTTTTAGTGAGTAAGAGTCTGACACTATTTCCCGCTCCACCCAAGGGCGGAATTTGTCTTTGGATGATTTTATCTACCATAAAAAAACCCTCGTTTTACCCGCTTAGGGATGGGGTTTCTTAAAATCCGGAAAATTTCTTAGCGGATGTCTACACCCTATAAGGAACCTACCTGCCAAATTTTAAGTTTATAGGTAAAAAATTACACGATTAGCTCAGTGGTTAGTTACCTGATGTGATATTTTTTTTAAAGTGGTAAATCATTAAATGACTTCTCCCGCTCTAGGGTGGAGCCGGATGATGCGACTTTTACTATTCAAAACTACACCTATGTTCCTTTTTTGCCTAGCGAAGAAGCGAACCCCTGGCCTCAGAGGCTTCGACCCCTCTAGGCTCTTACGGTTTCTTTGTTAGTGTAGAAAGTCAACCCATAACAATAGCAGGCTTCACCCCTCCTGGATCCCTACGGTTTTAGTGATATCTCTTTGAGCTGCGCGTGCGAGGACGCGCTCCTCAAAAAGATAGCACGCTATGTGCCGTCGACGACTCGGGGTCGGTCCGTACGGTTATAGAACGGCCGGACGGCGAGCTACCAATTGCCCATCGTCCACGCCTATGGTGGCAGGGAATCGGAGTTGTGATTCCGGCGGCTAGGCTGGGGCGTTAAGACGTCCGTTCCCTCACGCGGGTGGCCGCCTCTTTCGCTTGCATTGTTGCAGGCACACAGGCCTAATTTCCACGGACGTGCAAATTAGGCCTTTATAATAAATGCGTGTTCATGGTTATACGCTTGATGTACGCTTTATACGCTTGTTCTCGACGTCGTGCCGTCGTGTCTTTGCCGCTTCGTTGACAGGGTTTCATAGTTTTGTAGCTATGAGCAGGCGTGTATAAGTACCAAGCGTATAATGACGAATATGCGTATAAGCAGCTAGCGCCTAGGAGAAAAGTAAACGTAAGACATTTCATTGTTAACAATAGCATAGAATAAGAAACAGTATAAGACACTAGTCTCATATAATACGGGTTGTAGGCATCAAATGGGGACCGCTGATACTAAGAAATTTTGCCGGACCCTAAAATCAAACTCAAGAACTTCATGCTAAGCGTTATTGTTATCCAATAGTTGTTTACTTTGGTGCCAATACAACAAGCCTTAAAAGTTCAGACGGAGAAAAAATCAGGCCACAAGGAAAAATAACTCAGGAAATATTTGTATTAATCCGAATATTAGAGAATACAATAACTACTCTTAAGCCAAATGACCTATTGCGCTGCATACAACAAACACTTTCTAATCATAATATCTTTATTTGTCTCATTTGCCTCGCTCCAATTCTCAATAAAATCGATAACACTCAATGAATCGATTGAAAATCAATCCGAACTCTAATAGAGAACGTAGATTAAAAATAGAGGTGAGGTGTCTAACGCAGCTTCAAATCGATAATCGTGGAGTGGATCTGCCTCGATTGCAGCAGAACTTGAGTTACGTATAGCTTTTATTTCTATGATTACTGGCTTTTTCTCGAGAATATTCAACAGGAAAAGTGTATTTTTCCGGAATAAAAAAGCTTATGAGGCGTAATTATGAAAGTTCTCGTAGGAAATCTTGTTTGGTCTACAGTTTGTTCTAGGTCTGGGTGTCTTGTGTATGTGAATTTTAAACGCATCTACGATATGAAAGTAAATCCAATTTAGGGGCAATTTTATAAAAAAAAGTGAAAAGTTTTCTGAAGTAATCAGGTCAGTATTTTCAGAGATGACTTCAAACATACAGTAGTATTACTCGCGGCTTCGGTCCAAAAGCTATCCTTTAGAAAACGAGCAGTTTTTTTTTAAAGTATGTGCCAAACATTTTTGATAAAAAAAAAAAATTGCAGCCGGCTGCAGTTTAAAAAGTAACACAAAATATACTGCAAATAGCTTTATTTGCAGTATTTTTTGTTTTACTTCGTATACTTAGTATACTTGGTTTCCGAATTATTATTATTTTTTTAATTTAGTACAGTTTTTGCGTAAAAACTGTACTAAATTAAAAAAAAACTTTTATTTCGGAAACCACTTTTTTGATTTATTTTTCTTTGTTTTTAATTTTATTGTGTCAATAAGTGTTCATAAATAATAAAATAAGTAGCTTTGAAGATAAACATCCCATCCACACTTCAAGTCTTTATACCATTCGTTGAGGTTGTTAGTGTCTGTGGATCAGCATATTTATTAGATAGTTTATTCTGTGCCGGCGCGGGTCTATTATGGCGATAGCTGTTAATTTAAAAAGCAATTAGTTTTGTATGGTTCCGTTCCGCTGTTCTATTGATTTCTGCTAGCGTGTGTTTTAATTGTTAGTAAGAATTATTTATGGCTCAAGAATAAAACAAAATCGTTTATCAGTTTTTAGTAGTTATTGCTAAACATGTGACGAACTTTTTGGTGCCCTCCATCATTTTTTGTGTTAATTTAAATTACGTGTAATTAAACCTTTTATCTATACATTTAGAAGCGATATACCATTCACTGATTAATCACGAAATCTCAGGAATTATAATTCTGTGATGTCGGTGCAACGAGGTTGTATGAAATCTCATGCAATCTTGTGCTTGTGAGTTATCGTACTACTTGTTAATAATTCGAAGGATGTTAGCATGACCTACCTAATCCTAACACTGAGGTCCCTTTGCATGGAAGAAACTTATTCTATGGCATTGTCTCTTGGTCTCTGGAGAGCGAGCTTAAGTCAAGGCCAACGATAAATAATTATTATAATATAATTACTGTGCGTCTGGCAGAAGCTAGATATCTCATTAACCAACTTCGAAAAGGAGGAGGTTCTATGTTCAGCTGTACGTATTTTTTTTTATGTATGTTCACCGATATCTCGGTCAATTGTGGATCAATTTTGAAAATTTTTGTTTTGATTGAAAGACTATACTCCTGAATTGGTCCCATAAAAATATTGTTTTGATCTGATGATGAACTTCGAAAATATTGAACAGAACTCTTCAAAAAATCAAAGCAAAACTGTCGTAACAAGTAAAATTGCTTTGTTTATACATGTAGTCGGTAACTGACTGAAAGAAGAAGAGGAGGGGATCTAGAGAATTGATTTGATGATGAAGCCGGAAGGTGGGTAAGGAATTCTGTAATAAATCAGTATAGATTTGCTAGCCGTGTTTGATATTATTAGGATCGGCATTCGGTTGCATCATCAAATCATCACGACGATGATTTGATGATAGAACCGAATGGTGGAAAATATCTATTTAAGTTTGGCTGAGGGGTACTACTAAAAAAAAATACAACCGACTTCAAAAAAACACAAAAAAGTGCAAAATATCTTTAATTTCGGAAGTCAGTGTTTAAATAAGAAGAGGCCAAACTGTTATAGTAACACGAACTTCCGAAATTAAAGTTATTTTGCACTTTTTTGTGTTTATAAAAAAAAGTCGGTTGTATTTTTTTTTTATATTTAGGAAAGAATCGCTTACAAAAAACTTCAACAAAAAAAAAAACATAAAATTTACTCGATAAAATTGATGTACTTAAGCTCACCTCTAAAAGAAATTCGTCTGCAAATAATTAAGTCACTGGTTTTTAAGGTCACCAAGTGAAATGAGGATGACAAAAACTTAATAAAGGCCAGATGTAATAGAGCTGACACCTTTTGAGATCCAATCTTTTATGAATGAACTTTTTTACAGAAGGTATTTAATTTTAATTAAATTTTAATACGACTTTTTACAAGCTTTCTATTAGCTTGCACTGTATGTAACTATGTATGTTCGGCTCAAATCTTGCAACTCAATTTTAAAGCAGATATCTTCAACCGATTGAGCTGAAATTTTACATGCATGTGTAAGTCGGGTGACAATGCAACATTATGATGACAAGGAGCTGATGTGATGATAGAGCTGGAAGGTAGCCATAGGAACTCAGCAATAAAACAATACAACCCCATCGAGTTTAGGTTCGTTTGATTAGTATTGACGAGTACTTTGATACTGTATGATAGCCAGGGTCTGATGATGGAGCCGGAAGGTGATCATAGGAACTCCGCAGTTAAACGATACAACTCTATCGAATTTGGGCTCGTTTGATTCGTATTGACGAGTACTTACATCCTATATGGTAACCAAGGTCTGATGATGGAGCTGGAAGGTGGTCACAGGATCTCCGCACTTAAACGACAAAACCCCATCGAATTTGGAATCGTTTAGTTTGTATTGACGAGTACTTTCATCCTATATGGTAGCCAGGGTATGATAATGGAGCCGGAAGGTGGTCATAGGAACTCCGCAGTTAAACGATACGACCCCATCGAGTTTGAGCTTGTTTGATTAGTATTGACGAGTACTTTGATCATGTATGGTAGCCAGGGTCTGATGATGGAGTCGGAAGGTGGTCATAAGAATTCCGCATTTAAACGATACAACCCCATCGAATTTGGGCTCGTTTAGTTTGTATTAACGAGTACTTTCATCCTATATGGTAGCCAGGGTCTGATGATGGAGCCGGAAGGTGGTCATATGAATTCCGCAGTTAAACGATACAACCCCATCGAATTTGGGCTCGTTTGATTCGTATTGACGAGTACTTGGATCCTATATGTTAACCAGGGGCTGATGATGGAGCTGGAAGGTTGCCATAGGAACTCCGCAATTAAACGATATAACCCCATCGACTTTAGGCTCATTTGATTTTTAATGAGAAGTACTTGGATCTTATATGGTAACCAGGGTATGATGACGGAGCTGGATCGTGGTCATTGGAACTCCGCAGTTAAACGATACAACCCCATCGAATTTGGGCTCGTTTGATTTGTATTGACGAGTGCTTGGATCCTATATGGTAAACAGGTTCTGATGATGGAGCTGGAAGGTGGCTATAAGAACTCCGCAATGAAACGACATAACCCTCTCGTCTTTGGTCTCTTTAGATTTGTAATGACGAGTACTTTGATTTTTACTTTGATCAATATGGCAGTCGGGATCCGATGATGGAGCTCGAAGGTGGCCATAGGAGTTCCGCAATAAAACGACACAATCCCATCGAGTTTTGGATCGAATAAAATAAGTTCTAACCGGTCATAAGCGACTTGGACTCGCGCAAATATACATAAGTAAATAGCTGGTTAGTTTTAATGCACTCCTTCAAAATAGATACCAATCTAAAGGGCTTGCAGAGAGTAACTTGAAAAATTAAGTGAATTTACTCTAAATCCAATATTCTCCTTTTTCTCAGTCATACTCTTGGTGGAGTGGTAGTGGTCATGGATCGTCTGGCAGGTTGGTTGCGTCTTTTACGACATTTCTACATCTCTCTCTATTCATGGCAGTTCGTGTATATTCAGTGAGGGAACACTTCGAAGATGATTTTGTGAGTCCTGTACATCTGGTAGGCGATTGGCCGCGAGACGTAGGCCCTCTACTCTTCCCTGTACCACTAAACGTTCCAAAGAGCTTTCATTGCGTATGATATATCTAACCATCTTAAAAATACGCTGTTGCACAATGGACGAAAGTTTTTGTTTTGATTCAAAGTTCTATAAGAATAGAAACGACAGTGCGTTGAGCAGTCTGTTTTATCCTCAGTAGACACATTTCAAGAGCGTCAATCTTTTTACGGTGCTTGAATCTTCTCCGCATTTCCCAGTATGTGTGATTGTAGATCCCAGGTAGATAAACTCTGGACAACTTCGCAATTGGCTATTTCTTGTGAGGTTGATTGTTAGTCTTACGATCCACCATCATCATTTTTGTTTCATAAATCCAACCGGGTAGACTTCTCAGGTGGTCGCCTCCTTCTGCGAAGCAGTAGTGCTAGCAAAGGAGAAGGCCGGCCGCATCAGGCAACGGCGCTCATGTCGCAGCCGCCGCCGCAATTCCGATCCCGATTTCCTGCCACCGTAGGTGCGGGCTTGCGGACGGCGGGCAATGGGTAGCTCGCTTTCCGTCCGTCCGGTAACAGACCAAACCAAGCCCAAGGGCAGGGGATGTCATTGGATGATTTTACCTACCATAAAAAAATAAAATAAGAAGAAACCTGGCAGACTTCTAAAGATAGCAGACTAAGTATCTTATGCTTTTCTATAAGGTAACAAATGAAAGGATTTGCTGAGAATATAAATGTGATTTAAATAAGGTATAACTAAAAAGTAAAAAATAAATTATAAATAAAAAAACTTTTTTAAAAACAAGCTTTCAATTAAATGGGCTAAAAAGAAGGAAATAAACTTTTCCTTTATAACTTTTACTATCAATTTATAACGGCATTACACAATTTATATGATATAAAAGCTTGTCGCGAGATTTAACTCTGTAAATACACAGCTAAATAACTTCATTAATTAAATAAGTTAAATAACTTCATCTATTGATTTTAATATTTTCAAAATCTCGCGACAAGCTTTTGTATCATATAAATTGTGTAATGCCGTTATAAATTGATAGTAAAAGTTATAAAGGAAAAGTTTATTTCCTTCTTTTTAGCCCATTTAATTGAAAGCTTGTTTTTAAAAAAGTTTTTTTATTTATAATTTATTTAATTAATAAAATGTAGGCCGTTGATATCCGATACTACGATGGTACGGCTCTAGTTGTGGGTGTCATTATACCTTACCTAAATTAATTATAAATGCCTATAAAGGATAAGACATAAAAAACCAACTTCATTTGTACTGAAACCGATATGGGAATGACCAACTTTCTATCTTTTAATTAAGGCATAAATACCTATAGGCAGGCATTGCCATAATTAAAAGATTAGAAAGTGGATCATTCCCATATATGTTTTCTTACAAATGAATGAATCTCCATCTTCTTGCCATTTACTTTCCATGACTGCGGATTTCCCTTTCGGAATCAACCCATAGCCTTGCCCTGATTGACACGTTGCTGACATCTCTTTGAGGCGCGCGTGAAAGTACTACGACGGCGAGCTCCAAATTGCTCGTCATCCGATCCGGTGGGTGCCTAAAACAGGCAGTAAAATCCTGACACTGTTTCTCGCTCCACGGAGAACTGGAGGACTCGTTTGACTAATAATTCCTACCGAAAAAAACTTGTAACTATCAGAAAACAACGCTATTGATCTTGTTGACACACAACACACAATGATTGATCGTCAGTTACACCACTTTATCGTTACAAAACTTACATTATTGTTTTGTAAGCGACGATATTATCTCAACCGTTACATATTGCGCAGAAGAACGTTGACAACCAAATGTAATGACTAAATTTGTCACGCAAAGTTATATTATGGACAGTATTCGGACGTGCAGGAACTTTGTGTCTGGACAATAAAACGGGTAAATTACCGTTTGTCATGAATGATTTTAATGTTCTTTTGCTGTCAATTGAGACAGGTTTGTCACTTTTATGCGAACATGAAGTATCTATTTTGAGTAATGACTATGACTGTCAATTGTTTTATGAAAAAAGTACAGATGCGATGGTTACATTGGTTTTTTTTTTGTTGTTAAAAGTTTTCCTAATACTAGGAATTGTTCTAGTATCGTAAGTGTGTTCACAATGCAATACAGCTATCTGCAAGCCATTTTTTTTTTGTTCCGTATCAATCGCTTAACAACTGAACTAACCGTGCCTTTAAATTTACTAACGAAGAAAAAGAATTTGATAGTTTTCATTTATTTAATACTTTAAGCACAAAATAGATAGTACCTACAGAGGGGACTTAATGCCTTAGTGCACGATTACGGAGACGCGGCGCGTTGTGCAGCGCGTCGGGCGGTCCGTCGTACATTGCCATTATGTTTGGGTTTGCGCGAGCGATGACGCGGCCCGCTGCTGCAATGTACGACGAAATGCCCAACGCGCTGCGTCTCTGTAAACACGGCCTTAAGCATTTTTTTCGACTTTGCGTAACGCAAAGACAAATTATGGTAGGTGCAATAATAAATCGTACAATTACATTCCTTATTAAAATTCTAATAACATTCAAAATTAAAAGAAACAGTATACACTGCTATACTTACCGTAGGCAGATAAAATAACATTTCTCGGAAGCACCGACAAACATTTTATTCAAACATTATAATTTCAATCGTTACGCCATTTGAGCTGTTGAAATGTGAACGAAATATTTGAAGAATCTGTTTAGACGAAATTATGGTATAATAACACATAATTGAGATGTTGTTCCGGCGTTTTTATTATAGAACGTGAGCGTGGAATTAAACGGGCAGTACCTGTATATATAAAAGCGAAATACCACTCACTGATTAATCACAAAATATAACACTTACAAGCTTAAAATTTGGCAGGTATACTATGTTTTTTTATTAGACGAAGTAAAGTGACAGCTATAACAATGGTTGTTTGACAGTTGAGCATTGTTATTTGACAGTTGGGCATTGTCCACTGCTGTCACTTTACTTCGTCTAATAAAAAATCATAGTATAGGTTCCTTATAGCAGCAGGGCATATGCATTCGCTAAGAACTAAGAAAGGATTTTACGAAACTCTATCCCTAAGGGGGTAAAACAGGGGTTAGAAGTTTGTATGGAGAAACCGATTTTCACGTAGACGAAGTCGCTAGCAGAAGCTAGTTGGGTATAAGACTCCCATAACATGAGTCGATAAATTATACGTTCGTATAAATTTAAATTCTGTCGAACTCATTAAGCCTGTGAGGAAAATGAGCTGTTGCGGAATTTTTGCCACTCACTTTACGAAGAGCTAAAGACATTGTGTCTATTCTCGTCTGGGCTCTTTCTAGGTATTATATGTAGGTAGTTAAAGTGCTAAATAAGCGTCATCTGCGTAACCTTGTCTTAAGTTTGTTGAGGCCAATTAATAATCTAACCGGTTTTTACAGCGTAATTTCACCGACTCATTTTCAGTAACGCAAAATTATGCTACCGAATCAAGGTTACGAGGACATAGTCCGAAGAATTGCCAAACTAAAGGGGCAATGCGCAGGGCACATTGCTCGCAGAACATATAGTCGATGATGCCGAAAGGTTCTGGAGTGGCGACCACGTACCGTTAGTCGCAGTATTGGAAGGTGGACTGATGACCTGGTGAGGGTCGCGGCTATTCGATGGATGCGAGACGCATAGGACTGGTCGTTATAGCGACTCTTGGAGTAAGCCTATGTCCGACTGTGGACGTCATCGGCTGAAATGATGATGATGATGATGATGATGATGCGAATTAATATAATAATAATAATATTTCCACATCTATCACACAACACTGTCTATACCCAAGCTAAGCAGAGCTTGTGTTAAGGGTACCAGCTGATAAACATACTTATATATTTCTAAATACATACATATTATAGATAAATAACACCCAGACACAGAACAAATGATCGTGCTCATCAAAAAAACATTTGTCCTGGGTGGGAATCGAACCCACGATCTGCGGCAGAGCAGTCAGGACCACTAACGAATTAGGTTACGTTTGTCTGTTACTTCCGAAATTGTATCGTAAATATCTTGTAACCAACAGATATGTGCGCTGAGTGAGATTTGTTTTTACGTTAGTGCGATCGAAACGTTTACCGCGTTTGGCTCTCTGATTGGTTGAGAGCTTGGAGCGGGCCAATCGGAGCGCCGAACGCCATAACGTGTCGAAACTCGTACTAAGCACTCAGGTATATTTACACTTTTCGTATATTATTCGATTCTGTTGACACATTATATAAGCGAAGCGTGGAATATAAATATAAAGATATTCAGTTATGATATAATACATAAACTTGGAATGTTTTTATTTGAGGAGAAGATTTAACTAGCAGTATTTAATTAAACTTTTTGTGACTACGTTTAAGTATTTTGACGTAACTACACTGATATTATGTACGATTAAATAGGCGATGATTTGCACTTTTTTCTTGATTTTTGGACCTTGATGGCACTGATTAAAGAATATTACGAGTATATTTTAGAAAATAGTGAGAGAGGTCCAACACAATTGCATTTTATAAATAACTTATTAGGTTTATGTAACTCTCTTTAAGGCAATTTAATGTATGATAAACGTCAAAAATCATTTTGATATTTTTATTTTTTGTTGTTGGTGGTCTACAAACTTCTCGATGGCGGTGACTAGCTTTTTTTTCTTTTTTTAAGAGCAATTTGAGGCTAAATAAATCTCAAGGTTAAAAATTTTTGCTGAAATCGAGCTATGGACGAATGACCCCGAGATTTCCCATTCCCTCAGAAAACACGGTAAACAGTTGGTCACATGTGCACATTAAACGAATCCGCCGCCGGGATTCCGATCCCGATTTCCGGCCACCGTAGGCGCGAGCTTGCGGACGGCGGGCAATGGGTAGCTCGCTGTCTGTCCGTCCGGTAACAGACCGGTCCGAGCCCAAGTCGTCTACGGCGCGCACTGTTCCCGGGCGTCTCAAGGAGATGTCAGCAAACTGTAGGGGCCCAGCAAGGCCGAAGCCTACTGGGGCCAATGGTTAGGTGAAAATGAACCCCGGGGCCCTGGATCGAAGGCAATGAATGAACAGGGTAGGTTTGTAGTCAGTAAGAGTCTAACACTATCTCCCGCCCCACCCAAGGGCGGGATTTATCATTTGATGATTTTACCTACCATAATAGTACATTATGATACAAGTGTGTAATGTAGGAGGTTACCGTCGCGGCGGTATTAATACACAAGCCTTGGCGAGGGTCTTAAGAGAGCCAAGAACGGTAACCATTCATTACTCACGTGTATCATACAACGTTTTTCAATACACTTGTGAAGAAAAACAATTTAGCTAACTAATATTACAACGGTAAAACTAGTAAAATTTTTCATAACATGGCGGTAAAAAATTAAATCTGTTACCTATGAGCACGCACTGAGCTGTGGCTCTATGGTCTTTTGATCATATTGCCTAGTCGACGTTGGTTTTCTTGTGTGAAAAGTTTTTACGTTAATGTCATTCGTAGTGACAATAGATTATGGATGTAACATTTTAAAATGTAGTATTTGATTTTATTTAATTAATACAGATCATGAATTTCACTCGAAAAAATTACGCCAAAAACCGCGCGCATCTTAAAATGACGACCATAGACCACAAACAATTTTTATTTTATTCAAAATTTGTTTTGCAAACAAAGAGGTTGAACCAAAAGGTTATAGCTACATTACAGCACTAGTGCGTAATGGTAATCAAAATGTCACAGTTTGGTAACAGGTGCCATTATATACCTAAGTGTAATGCAATAAAAGCCACTTTCTGAGCAAGTGTATTGAAAAAAAAAACTAAATGAATAAAACCATAGTTTAAATAAAAAAAGGAGGTAATATTACCAACAAACCATGACTGACTAGTACATAGATCCATTGCATAAAACAGTACCTAAGCACTATCAGATAACAGTTAGGACTAGGTAATTACCACGTAACGCCCGGAACACTGGACCATATTGGCCGACCAATGTGTGGCCACGTTACACAATCACAAACAAACTTACTTAGAAGTGTTTTCCTCAAGTCAAGAGACGATTAGTGACCAATACCGTTGTAATAACCGTTTCCTGAAAATAACTGCTAAGGTAAAATGAACTCTAAAACAAATCTGATAAAGTTGAAAATTACTTGTTTAATGTAAAAACAAAAGCACTGTGTATGATCGGCGAGATTAATTGGAATTAGAAGATTAGGAAACAACAAATCATTTGAAAAGAATAACTCGAGCGAGAAATGTATTTATAAAGGTCTGTTGTTCTTAATATAGAATTGTTTTTAAGATGGTCATTAACCTTTTCTTGGTAAAAACTTCTCCCGCTCTGGGTGCAGCGAGAGGTCGAGTTAGAATTTTACTGATTAATTAAGAATACTCCATTCAAAATTAGATTAGACAACCAATTTTTTTTTTTACAACTATCATACAACGCCGCCAAGTCCCAAGCTAAGCAGAGCTTGTGTTATGAGTACTAGACAACTGATACCCTCATCAACGCTCAGCACAAAACCTTGGACATAGTGCGCAAAAATTTTGCACAGAAGTTTCTTTTTACATTGAAGTCAGTTGTATTTTTCTTTATATGTCTTCAAAGTAAGCCTAGAATACTATAAAACCATTAGTAATCTTGTCATAAACTTGTCATCCGTCGACGTAAATGAGAGAAATTTTCTTCAACGTTTTACTTTATCAGGTAATGTCACTGAGTACAATGACCTCTTGGTACTCAATAGAGCTTGACAATCTTTAAATAAATAAACTGTTGCTAAAGGTTAAATTATATACACTGTTAAATTTTGGTCATTTTAATCCCGTGGAGGGTCGATTCGGTACATGAAATACTATCCATTTGTAAAGAAAAAATTAAAAAATAAAGTACTTTTTTTCAAAAACTCGAATTAATATACGCTTATACGAAATTAATTTCTTTAAGTAAACGAGTCAATGACCTTGTATGAAGTTGTCGGCGATTGCGTACTAACTACCTATGTGCTCCTGCCAGCGGCTTCGCCCGCGTAAAAAAAGAAGATTGTCCCAAGGCTAGCTATCGCGGTTCTTGAGATTCAGCCTGGTGACAGACAGACAGACGGATAATGTAGTCTTAGTAATAGGGTCCCGTTTTTACCTTTTAGGACCGAAACCCTAATAAAACTTATTTGTTTGTGTTATTTGTGAAAAAAAAGTCGAATTTAAGATTTGAATAGAATTCTTTAGATAGGTACTTAGTATACAAAAAAAAAATATTTTTTCAATGTGTGATGGGAAAAAAATAATTTCATCAACCCACTTCCTTTCATCTATATCCGTATAAAATATCCATATTTTTTTTATATCCCACTTATCTGAAAATTGTTTATTTTTTGGTTTCAGGTATGAACGAGCTCACAAAGATAACCAACGATGATACAAAACTGGGACTCTGAAATTATACCTGGAGCTTTACTCACGTATGTATATGTGACTTAATTTAAAATCCTTACTAGTATCCTTACTTAAAATGTACGTACAAGACTTAAAGACCGCAACCTGACATCATTCTCAACCCGATTCCGTCAGTGTTGCTACGTCAGTGTTGCTTCGTCAGTATTGCTACGTCAGTATTGTTACGTCAGTATTGCTACGTCAGTGTTGCTACGTCAGTATTGCTACGTTAGTGTTGCTGCGTCAGTGTTGCTACGTCAGTGTTGTTACGTCAGTGTTGCTACGTCAGTGTTGCTACGTCAGTATTACTAGTTCAGTGTTGCTACCTCACCTTTTTTGGAGATACCAATGCAATCCTCAATCCACTCCTCAAGCCAACAATTATTTTTAGTGCCTACCACCTAATATTATGAGGCGTTATAATAGATATAATAATATTATCATAATCATATCTGACCATAAACCGTAACGCTCTTCGTCAAAGCTAATTATAGTTTAAAATATAATCATTTCTAAGGAAACATATATTTAAGAACAATAAAAAATCTAACATTTGATAAATGTTCATAGCGTGACAAACAAACAACATTATACGCAATTATGTAAACAAAATAACAACAAAAAACAACAATTGAACAAACGTTAAGTTTTTTACAAACAACTTTGACAGAACACGCGACAATCTGAAACCGAAAGTAATTGCTAATAGATTCTAGACCTTATAGACTTGGAAATAAGGAGGCAAGAACATCATATAATACAATGTAATTGTATAAAGAACACATTAATTGGTGATCGCTAATCCCTGATTGGATGTGGAGATTAATATTGTTTTAATTATTTCGTAATTTGCAGTGGATGCTGTTTTCACTACATGTAGTACTTTCCTGGAACCTATTGTTAATTTATAAATGGATGTAATTATAAGACAATTATGTAGTTTGCTCTGATCTCTTACATAATCGTCGTAGATTTGTATCTGAGAAGAAACTTGAAGAATACGCATGTACAGTCGTAGTAAAATATGTTTGTCACATTTGATTTATTTATTTTACAATTTATGTACACACCTAAACTTGTACAGAAGATACTTTATTATATTTTTTTTTTCATTTTTTAAAAGTACTGCTTATTCCAAAAAGAAATTTCTTCCAGCAGACCTGCGAAAGGATAAATTGGTTTATTTCAGTTGGTTCCGTGCACAATGGAACTTACCTCTTCCGTACGTGTCTTATAATTCTCCTAACCGAATTTCGATCACGGTGGTCAATCTCCACTGAGATTTGCCAAATACTCCGGAGATTTTATAGTGCACAAGCGTATGCGCAAACAAGGTGCACTCTCTATTCCTGAGAGATCAGGCACGCAAACGGTTTAATGTTCTTTCCGAGGCACGAGGGTGTTACAGCATAAACTTCCTAACTCCGGTATGCTACAGATAGAGTAATTCTTAACAAAAAAAAAACCTAATAGCACGTTTTGTCCGATCAGAAGATCCAATCTAGTACAAAAAAAAAAAATTATATCAAGAGAAATTATACTCTAAATTTTGATATTACAGAGTGACTAGTTTTGATTTATTGATCATGTTACACTGACAATACTCGTAAATTAATACACATTTTGATTGACATTTCATAAAATGATAAGTTCATTAAAAAAGTTTTAGTTTAATGGCAACTAGGCATAACCTACTCAATATTATTTTGACCTTTATTTTAAAGTTATTAAAATATAGTTTCTAGTGCAATAGTCTGCTCAATGCCGCAAAATGAAAAGGCATCATGTGACATACTGTAACAAAAAAAAAATCAAAACTGGCGAAAGTATAACCGACTTGACTGTACGGCAAGACGTGGAAGGTTGAAAAGTCTTGAATTCGTAATAGACTGTTCACATTGACGCTTGGAGCTCTGTGCTTGGAGAATGAATTCGTGATAGCAGGTATATAGCCAACGGCACAGATTACGTAATAGTGATTTTAGTAGGATGTTCTGTTTGGAAGGAGAGATTCAAAGTACATCATAGGTATACTTTACCAGTTTAGCAGCATCAGCCTTATAATCACCACGCGGACCCAGTGCGGGTTGGTGGATGTCACATGTCTTAGAATTTTTGGTTCTCGGTTTCCTTACGATGTTTTCCTTCACCGTTTCGAGAGCAGTAGTGATGAAATAAATTACACTAAGTAATGCGCCAGGCTGTCACCACTGCTCTCTATCACTTAATCAGTAATATACGAAGAGACCAAGGAGCATGCCACAATTGCGGCAGGAAGTCAGCTCATAAAAAAATGGTTATGGAGGACTCACTTCGTGACGTCATCATTACTTCCTCATTTCGAACAACGAGCCATACAGCCAGCATACGGTTATAAAAGAAAGGGTATATATAGTACGCGGCAATTAAGTTGAAACCGTTGCTATAATTACGCGCAGCCCCCCCTCCGATGCAGACCCGAAAATTGGTTACTGCGCATTCAATGTCGATCGCCATGATGATTCAACTTGAGTGTCGAATATTATAAGAGCCAGTATCATGCTCCTATTAAGGAAAATTGTCTTATATTTATGGGGTAACTAAACAGACTCTATTCTAAAGTGGAACTAAAACATTGCAATATATTGAACAGTATATTGCAATATAGTCGTGATTGCTCGCGACCATTACGGCCGTAATAGAGCAATAACACCTTTACGGCTCTAAATTATTTGTGGGCTTACTATCGAACTAAATAAACCTGAGACTTGCATAGGGTTGATATCTCTAGTTGATAGAATAGCTGGAGGCCCTAGCGTAAGCTTTTGACACTGTCCATACGTTAAAGAGATGGAGCTATAATGTGATTTTAAGGCAAGTTGTGACGTCACGTAATACTGACAAAGCACAAGAAATTGAGCAAAATGAAGAACTAGATTCTGATTACACTTTCTTCGTTTACAGTTCGTAAATAAATTAAATTTTAAAATATTTCTTGTTTTGCTCATTAATTAACATTAAGACGGGTTGTCACAACATGACAATCGATCCTATTCTTATTTGGAACGCATTGTACACAAAATGTTAATACAGATAAAGCAAATAATCTCTGCTTCAAACCCTAGAAAAGCGTTCAATCCAGTCACACAACAGGTAGCCCTATCCAGTCCAGTGCTAGTAAATTACTAGTGCGCCTAAACACGTTTTATTCGGTCACAATCCACTCTGGACATCCCAATGTTTAAACCCTCACGTATTTAGGTTATGAACGTGATGTGGCGGCCGAGGAAAAGTACACAGTTTCTCGTTTTAAGATTATTTCTAAGAGATTGTGTAATGAAGTGTTTTGAGTGGGTTTTTAATGTTATCTTGATGAGAAAGTTGGTTGAAGTTGAAATAAATAAATAAAAACTATTTTTAAAAGGCACTTTAAGTATAGGTAGTTCTTTTTTAGCCAAAAGGTTGACTAGTAGAAGTTAGCTTGTTATATAAACTCTGCCTATGCCATCCTATGCATTACTATTGTATGTACATATATTTTAGGTAAAAAAGTAATCATCATTATCATTGCCTGGTTGATATTGATGTCACCAATAAGACCGCCATTGTGCTTAAAAATTTGTTTTTTTTTATTTTTTTACATGGGAAAATCATACAATGACATCTCCCGCCCTTGGGCGGAGCGGAAGAAAGTGTCAGGTTTTTACTGACTAAACACCCACTTCTGTTCCTTCGCTGCCTTTTATACCGGGTCCGAATCTTCCTTTCAGAAGCAGACCCTTGGGCCTAGTAGGCTTCGACCCTGCTAGGATTGTACGTACCAATAGATTTAAGTTTTTGTAAAAGGTTTGTTACTATTTTGGTGTACTACATTAAATTTTATTCTATTCTATCATTGCGTGCTGCACGTTGTTTTAGTAATTGTACTGTACGCATTATGAATAGCGACGTAAAATTATAGCATTTATTCTGACAGTTGACATTACTTGCTCCGAAAATTGAAAATTGAGTTTTACTCACACGCACAGCGAACGTACCTAATGTACCACAGAACAGAAGAATGTAGTGTAGATACAATTTTATGACACAGACTAGTTTTGCCAGGCGTTCCGGTTAGCGCGGGACGTCCCGATTTTAAGGCGTCTGGGAACGCGCCTCGATTCGTGCCTGATCGAGACGCTAAATGTCCCGATAAAACTATAAATTTATTAAAAACTATAATGCAACATGCCCACATAACTATAAGTAATACACAACTAAGAACTTCATCAATTAAAAGACATTGTGACTTATAAATGTAATATTTATCAATAAAAAAAAAATAGTGAATTCTGCAAACAGACTTTTTCATTTGCAGAATTGACTAATTTAAAAAAAAATGAATTAGAGCCACTAATCACAAGACTAACAGGCAAGACAAAAGTTAGTAAAGGTAAAGGACAAATGAGTTAAATAAGTTTTAGCCAGAGAAAATCTGACATTCACTTTGGCTCCATTCACAATCGTGAAGAGGTAAGAGTCAGACATATGCAGTTATTTTCGCATTTATAATATTATTATGGAACTATGGATAATATAACACAATATCATCAACCTCATAAGGTTCCTACTGCTGGGATTCAGGCCTCCTCTCTAGGAGATGTATAAAGTGAGCTTTATAAAGAAATTCAAAGTGAAAATCGTATTTCCATAACATCACACGTAATGATACGACAGCTGTGTTATGTGTTTATGTACCTACGTGATGTGTAGGACACGGATGACTGATTATGAGATTACGTGTAGACCGATGTCGCTTGATCTTTGAAGTTGGTACCTACATTTACATTTTGCCAACATAACTGTTACGAATATAGGAAGGTAATTTCAAGGAAATACCTTTTTGGTTCCCAACAAAAGAAATGGAATTTCAGAGAAATTATTTTAAGATTTTGAAAGAGAGAAAGAGAGTGTCAGAGTTTTACTAACTCAAACCCACCAGTGTTCCTTTAGTTGCCTTTTGCGTTCCAGGGCCGAAATAACTCTGTCGAACAATTTCGTAGCCAAACCACTTTTTGCCTGACCTGAGAATCGAACAAGACCCCAAGCTAAGCTGTCGAGCTTACCACAAACAAAATTTTTTAGGTTGGAAATTATTCGTTCCTGGGGATTCTCTTTCGCACAACCCATGACCAACGAGGAGTTAGCACAGAAATTTATACATAGCTAGCTATTATGAAACCAACGAGGTAGCTGTTATAGCACCAAATTTTGTGTGTGTTATAGGCACATTATTTTTATAGTTATCTTCTATGTCTATTTTTCCACTTTTGTTTGTTATTGCTGGCCTATATGCGCTACAATAGTTTAAACTATTACTATTATTATTATTTCTAAATACATACATATTATATATAAATTACACTCAAATACAGGACAAAATTAAATGATCTTGCTCATCACAAAAACATTTGTCCTGGGTTACAGTCCAGTTACGACCACTAACCACTAGGCCAACACAACATTATCTTTCATCAGGTAATTTTTTTTACGTGGGTAATCCTCAAGTGACTCATCCTGCTCTGAGTGGAGTAAGAGGGAGTGTCAGACTTTTACTGAGTCAAACCAACCTGTGTTCTTTCCGATGCCCTCTGCACCAAGGTAACTCTTGCGATCAATTCTGCAGCCCTGACAGGTTCTTTCATCAGGTTAGACGTCAGTGTTATTGCCAATCAGCAATATAAAAAAAACTTACAAGATATTCATGCTGTGCAAATTGTGGTAATCAACAACAACGTGAACGGTTAGTTTTGTAACGATATTTCTTGTTACGTTATGCAAAAAAAAACAATTGTTACCTACACTTTTGGCCAAAAAAATATACCGACCGCTAAGTTTATGGGTACGCATGATTTTGACACATCAGTTGTTACACTTCAAGTCATTAAAATGTATCACCGCTCATAATTGTTTCGTTGGATTTTTTAAATGCAAAATCATTTGGCCACGAGAATACACCATTATATTGATCGCATGTACGAAATTAATTTCTTTAAGTAAACGAGTCAGTGACCTTGTAGGTAGTTGTCAATCGTTGCGTACTAACATATATAGACCATACAGGTCATTGACATCGCCCAGCTGAAGTTTACTTATAGAAATTAATTTCGTGCACGCGTAAATTGATCCGAAATTGAAAAAAAAAAACAGTTTATTTTTGATTTAGTAGTTTTATTTTAAATTTATCTTTACAATTCGATAATGTTTCATGTACCAAATCGACACTCCACGGGATTAAAACGACCAAATAAAAAAAAATATATAGAAAATTATACCTTAAAATTGGACTAAAAGGACATTTCTATTTGTAGGATATTGGCTTTTAAGCTCACTAAACACCATGCCTATGTGAAGCTAAGTAGCTTACATTAGTGTAATGTGCCCTGCATGCATCAGAGAGTACATTAACGATTATCGATTAAGTTAATTAAGTTCGGGTAATTGACTGTGGGTGTAGGCAAGGCATGTTAGCGCCATACATGGTCGGCATACTTAGCTGGGGTAAATGGAGTAGCTAATAAATTTAAGAAAACAAATTGACTCAAGTTTTTTTCCGGGTTTATCGAAAGGACATAATACATTTGAATAGTGTCCGAATTAACACCTTTTTCCCGACTGCGCCAGAAGGAGGGTTATGTTTTTATTTATTTTATTTTTTTTAGATGATTCGTACATATTCTTAAAATGTTTAGCAGCTACAGTCAGATAAAAAGTTTTAAAATCTCTATTTATTTAATCTTCATGTACAATAGTGGGACATAGGTGGACTTAATGCAACAAGGCATTCTCTACCAGTCAACCTTTGGGTTAAAAAGATAAAACTGTGGTAGGTACTCTATATATAAAAGCGAAATACCACTCACTGATTAATCATGATATCTCAGAAACTATAACACCTACTTACCAACTTAAAATTTGGCAGGTAGGTTCCATATAGGATGTAGACATCTGCTGATTTTACGAAACTGCACTCCTAAGGGGACAAAGCGGGGGTTGGAAGTTTGCATGGACAAAACGTCTTTCAAGCAGGCATAGCCAGTGACAGAAGCTAGTATATTTATTATATGAAAAAAAAACGCGTATTTAAAACTATTTTAAGGTGACAACTTCGGGTAATATTTTTTTTGTTAAAATTTAAACCTGTTTTTATGTGACTGTACTGAACAGCTTCAATAAATTTTGTGGTCTTCGAATTGTTAATGAAAAAATGTTATAATGAAAGGTGTCGATTTAGACACTGTGTCCGAATCTTCAGCAATTCGTTAGAAGCACTAAGGCAAAATAATGCAGAATCTACATTGTGTTTTATTAGTTAGAATCACGATTGAAAAACACATTGTAAGAGAAAAAGAAAATGTAATTAGGGACTGCATAGTAGGAAGTAGACATGCAAAAAACATATCAAATTAAAATCGGTTTTAACCAGTTTCAATATTTGCGCATATAAAAAGTACACAATGCATGCTTGACGGCGCACTCAATACCTTTGCGTTATGGTACGTCGTAGATAGTATTTTTTACCAAACAGCTGAACCCGTTATCAGTTTGTTTTATTAGAATGAATACACGAACACGGCTAAATTTTGATCGTTCTAATCCCGTGGAGGGTCGATCTGGTACATGAAACACTATCGATTTGTAAAGATGAAATTAAAAAATAAAGTACTTTTTTTTAAACTCGAATTAATTTACACCTCTACGAAATTAATTTCTTTTAAGTAAATGTCAGCTGAGCGAGTCAATGACCTGTAGGTAGTTGTCAGTCGTTGTGTACTAACCTGTAAGTAAGGTCATTGACTCGCTTCTTCTCTCGCTCTTAGGAGAAGCGGGAGGGAGTGTCAGACTTTTACTGACTAAAACCCTCCCCTATGTTGTTTCTTTACCTTGCGTTTCAGGACCCCGGGGTTCCTTTCGGACAACCCATGGGTGGTCGATGGTAGAGCACGCTATTTACTCTTGACCTAAAGACCATTGCGTTGTAGCCATCAGGGAACACTGACTCCAGCAGGGAATTCTACTCCTTAGCCTTACACAGAAGCTGTAGATGTAGTTATAAAAATATCTTCTTATAATACATAATTTTCACCTGTAGTCCTGTATACAAAGCACTACAATAGTCCCTTATACATTGATTATCACCTACAGTTAAGCAAACCGCAGACTATTTGACTAGGCAATTTGTAAATTACCTAGGCAAATAGTCTTATTAGCATAGGACGTGAAATATTCAGCAATATTGTTGAAATAACTTAATCGCATGTACTTATAATAGGTATAACTAAAATCCATGTTGGGCAAGTAATCTATTAGCATATACGATATTATTCAAGCTATGACCGTTATTATTTTAACAACTTAGTGTTGTTTTATTAACATATTTAAGAACGGCTTCACTCCCGGAACCAACTTTTCTAAGTAGCATATATTACTCAATACTCAATACGTTTATTGCATTCCACAATGTTACAACAACAACAATTACTCGGGGATAGTCGAGTGTAGTCACCAGTTACATGACTTTAAAAAAATGGAAATTTAAAAAATTAAAAAACCCGTCTGCTTTTCTGAGTATTCATAAGAAAGTCAGCCGTCTAGTCAGTAGATTGGAGTAATCTGCAATGTAATATAGGTATGTGCTCTCAATTCACTAAGCCTCCATTTCTAGAATGGGTCCCGACAGCTACAATTTATCTTGTATTTAAAATATTATATAGTTAAGTGCAATTGGGTACAACGACTTTCTTGTTTTAGGGCTTTTTCATGAATACTCAGAAAATCAGTCGGGTTTTTAATTTTTAAAATTACCGTTTTTTATTTTTTAGTTTTATTTTATTACGATATCACTTTCACAGTAATTACAAATCTAAAGACACCTCGCAAACTAAAATCCATTGAGCCGTTCGGGCCCCAGAGCGTGCCAAATATTTGAATTTGGCGCCAAAAATCGGCCATTTTGTTTTTTTATATTTTGATATACGCAGTGTCACTCTCACAGTAAATACGAATCTAGCGACACCTCTCAAGCTAAAACCTATCGAGCCTTTCAGCCAAACATTTCTTTATACATACATACATACATACTCTCGAAAAACATAACCCTCCTTCTGGCGCAGTCGGGTAAAAAGTGTGACAACGATTAACACATCCCCGCAAGTTTGGTAATACGAAACACTTACAACTAATGCACGCTACCATGAAAAAATTAACGCCATAGCCATGCGATCTCGAATAACCGAATCTAGTTAAGTTTCTATCAGTAAAAAGTTTGTAAACAAATCAGTACTTCTAAAGCAGAGGTTATCTTTTAAAAAACTTTATAAATAAACAAATAAACTTTGCCTAACCAAAAAGGCTGGCTCATTCTTTGCATTAGAACATGGCAAAGCCTTTTAGACAGAGTTGCGTCGTGTCCAAATGACAGTGATCAGAACGAGTACTTCGACGCACAAATTTATTTATTACCTACATAATATATTTAGAATTTTTCCAGAAATTTATTCTTTTTCTTATATACACCGTTAATTCTTATCGTTTTCGGTTTGTAAAGATAAAAAAGAAAAATAAAGTACTTTTTTTTAAACTCGAATTAATTTACGCATATATGAAATTGATTTCTTTAAGTAAACGTCAGCTGATCGAGGCCAATGAACTTTAGGTAGTTAGTACGCAACGACCGCCAACTCCCTACAAGGTCATTGACTCGTTTACTTAAAGAAATTAATGAATCATGAACATGAGCTGTTTGTTAGTCTCGCTAAAACTCTAGAACGGCTGGACCGATTTCGCCAATTTTGGTCTTGAAATATTCGTGATGGTCCAGGGAAGGTTTCACTGGTGAGAAAAATATGAAAAAAAAATCATGAAAAAAAAATATCGACTATTAAACGGTACGAAGATTGCCGGGTCAGCTAGTCTCTTTATAAAATTGCTTACTTAACATCATGTATACCTTTTTTTAAGATAGGGTATTTTCGAATGACTTCTCCCGCTCTAGGGTGAAGCGAGAGGGTGTGTCAGACCTTTCTTGACTAAAACCCACCTTTGGTTAGCCTTTGCGTTTCAAAGCCATTTTTTTTATGGTAGGTAAAATCATCCAATGACAAATCCCGCCCTTGGGTGGGGCGGGAACTAGTGCCAGACTTTTACGGACTAAAAACCTACCCTGTTCCATTCATTGCCTTCGTCCCAGGGCCCGGGTGATATTTTCACATAACCTTTGGCCCCAGTAGCCATGGTAACTCTTAAAAAACCCTGTGGTCCTACCGGGTATCAGTCCTGCTGGGCCACTTCCTGTGGCGTAGCAAGTCCCAAAGCGGACCTGTACTAAAAATGACTGAGAGATTTTTTCTTCTCATTAGTTCTTAATAGCACAGAACTGGTAGCACAAATACAATGAAACTAAGTTGCGATGGGCAATGACGGAGATAGTTAATGGATAACATTTTACAAAATTATTGCACATCTGCACGCTGATATGGCGGTAGCTACGCTCCTGGCCATTTCGGTTTTGCTGATCCCTCTTTGCGGCGCGCTTGGGACATTACTCCTAGATGTGTAAGTATATTTCATTTAGCAAATAATATACTAAATGGCTTTAAGCAGGACATTGTTTCAGCCATATACAAAAATACCAATAAATCACAAAAATGCTAACAATTAGATTTAATCGAAGTCGAATCGTCACGTAATCATGACTGCGATTCTTTAAAATCCAGTCAATTTAAAACCGCGTTAATAATTATTACGATTAACTCATTATCCGTAATTTACTCGGCATTGGAACGTTAACAAGCTACTCGTATCACTTATTTGCTGGATTGGAATATATGTATAATGAAGATGGACGCTTAACATTCTCATACGTATTAAGAAATTCAATGGCGTCTGTAAATCATAGGACAAAGGTACAAGGAAAGCTGTGACTAAATGATATTTTATGAAAAGTTTTAAGTTAAATACGTAGTTATTAATTTAGGGTTTAAATGATAGCGTGCGGAATTACTCAAAATAGAAACCTGATCCCTGGTGGGTTTTAACCCACGTTTAAGTAGCTCTTGTACTAACTAAAGTCAACTGCACTCTTTCTTGTTCAACCCAGAGCGGGAGGACTCTTTGAATGATAAAAAAAATTGACTCCCAAAAATTCACTCCGGTAACCGTCCGGACTGAGCCCAAGTTGTAGACGGCGCGCACCTGTTCAAGCGCGCCTTAAGGAGTTGTCAGCAAAGCGTAGAGGCCCAACAGGGTCTAAGCCTACTGGGCTGCTTCTGAAAGGAAGGCTCGGATCCGGTATGAAAGGCAACGAAGGAAAGGGGTGGGTTTTTTAGTCAGTAAAAGTCTAACACTATCTCCCGCTCCGCCCAAGGGCGGGTGATGTCATTGGATGATTTTTACCCACTGAAAAAAGGACCCCAATCTAAAAATAACTTTAATTTAAAGTTCTATTTAAAGCTTTTTGTAACTGTATTGGAAATTCGGATGTATTTATAGCACAATCTCATGACAATTCCGATGAGCCCGAACACGATTAGGATACATTGTCTTATTACGGAATTACCTTTTGGCTTCAGATTCAGATTATTCGTCACGCTTTTGAACAGGACTATTTATTTAAATCCGTCTCTATTAATAGTAGATACATAGTTTAATTATCTCAATAGACTGCCGTCTACCGTAAAATTTAAAGTTCCATTTCAATAAATGGAATTACAGTCAAGCACTAGTTGTTCGGTCCTCGGTTCGGCCTGTGTGGGCGCCGACGCTGCGAAGGCGACCGGCGGCCCTGCTGAACGCCTGCCAGAGGGTCATGGCCATACGGATGATTCGGGGATACCGCACGGTATCCCGCGAAGCGGCGAGCCTCCTTGCTGGCCTGCCACCATGGGATCTGGAGGCAACAGTCCTTGCACGCATGCACGATCTGCGCGTGGAGATGCAACGCCGGGGCGAATCCCCGCTGCCGCGACAAGTCGCGGCTTGGCGGACAGAGTTCCGGCGAGATCTCATGGTGAAATGGCGAGAACGACTGTCGCAACCCTGTGCTGGGCACGCCACGATTGAGGCGGTAAGGCCCCTCTTTGAGGCGTGGCTGGAAAGGCCTCACGGCGTCATAACCTTCCGCATGGCGCAGGTACTAACCGAACATGGCAAGTTCGGGCCGTACCTGTACAAGATCCGTGCGGAGGTGACGCCCGGGTGTCGTCACTGTGCGGAACGCCCGGTGGACACGGTGGAGCACACGGTAGAGGTGTGCCCCGCTTGGGAAGAGCATCGCCGTGTCCTCGTGGGGGCAATCGGAGGCGATCTCTCGCGCCGGGGCTTGGTTCAAGCCATGCTCCGGAGCGAGGAGGAGTGGCAGGCGGTCGCCTCCTTCTGCGAAGCAGTAATGCTAGCAAAGGAGGAGGCTGACCGTATCAGGCAACGGCGCTCACGCCGCAGCCGCCGCCGTAACTCCGATCCAAATTTCCGGCCACCGTAGACGCGGGCTTGCGGACGGCGGGCAATGGGTAGCTCGCTGTCCGTTTGTCCGGTAACAGACCGGACCGAGCCCAAGTCGTTTACGGCGCGCACTGTTCCCGTGCGCCTCAAGGAGTTGTCAGCAAACCGTAGGGGCCCAGTAGGGTCGAGGCCTAGTCTGGGGCTCTGGGAAGGTATGAAAATGCATACCAGGGCCCTGGAACCAAGGCAGGGAAGGAACAGGGTAGGTTTTTAGTCAGTAAGAGTCTGACACTATTTCCCGCTCCGCCCAAGGGCGGGATTTGTCATTGGATGATTTTACCTACCGTAAAAAAAAAAAAAAAAAAGTCAAGCACTAGTTTTTATCATTAACAAAAAAAAAAGATTAATTTTGAATGCAAATGTTTAACTTGTTGATGAAAGGACCAAATTCGCAATATTTATGCCTATAACATTTGAGGACTTCAAAAATTACTTGAATTGAGAAGTGCATTTTGATAAAAACTGTTTTTAAGGATGTAGGTACGAAAATTTCTGCATGAAACCTTAAAAAAAATTGCGCTTGAATAGTTAAAAAAAAAAATTTTCGTTTCAGCGGTGTTCAGGCGGAACTGTCTTTTATAGTACATTATGTTTTTTTTAATAAGTAAACAAAGCTTTTTCCTAAATACGAGTAGATTTATAAATGATTTCTGAGGTAAGGGATAAATGATATAACGTCTGAAACATTAACTTTATAGCTGACAGAGATTTTTTAAGAAAAGCACTTTTTCTGGAATATACCAGATAGCATCCCACCTAATTTCATGGGCTACTTGTCGATTTTCGTTTACTTAACCCTAGACCTTATTATGTTTAGCAATATAGTTCGATAAAACTTGATCATATTAACTAACACATCAGTTGTTGCTAAAAGAATATCTTAGCAAACATGTTCAGAAGAAAAAAAACCGGTTACCCGATCTGCAAAAAACAACAGCAATTAATTTGTCCCGGTGTGTAACTCGCATATTACTCGTACACTGCTGGCCATTGTAAAGGCACAGTCCGCGGTGAATACGATGCATCCCCAGTGCTCCTGACACATCAATTATCTGCGCCCATTTCGGTTTGCTTCCATTGTATTTATGTTACCACAATACCTTTGTAATTTGCGCCTGATGTGTAATGAAGATGAGACGACAATTTCTGAGTGCATGCTTTTTGTTTGGTAATTATGTTTCGAAAGTGTACGTCCCTACTTCCTACATACAATTGATTGCATGTATTCATTCCAATTTCGAATTGAATCAATATAAACATTTTTTTTTTTATTTCTTTCGATGCGATTAAGAACTTTTTTCACTTATTTCGACGCCCGCATAAAATAGAGTCCCAAGATTACTCTTGTCCCGCGTTTCTTTTACACGAAAGTGTCTCACCCACGACGCGGAAAAACGCACGGGCGTCACTGTCACTATGGTGTAGACTGCTGGAGGACATAAGTGGAGCATACGGTCCCTGTTGGGCTCCTACGGTTAGCTGACATCTCTTAAGGCGCGCGTGGAACACTGCACGTCATCGAAAACTTGAGCTCGGTCCGGATAGTTACCTGCCGGTCGCTCCTACGGTGGCTGGAAATCGGAATCGGGATCGGCGGCTGGGGCGTGAGGACATTCTTTCCCACACACCTGCGGCCTCCTTCTTCGCTAGCATTACTGCTTCGCAGAAGGAGGCAACGGCCTGCCATTCCTCCTCGTTTCACACTATAGCCGGCGCGAGGGGTCACTGCTGCCGATTGCCTCCACGATTACCTGCTTGGGCAAAGCACACCTCCACCGTATGCTCCACCGTGTCCTCCGGGCGGTCATCACAATAGTGACAAGAGGGCGTTTCGCTTGGATCTGATGCAGCAACCTCCCGAACTTGCCATTTACCTGCGAGGACCTGCGTCATACAGGTAGGTGAGGACTCCGCGCCGTGTTACCACTACAGCCACTCCTCAAAGACCCACTTACAGCCGTGATTACAGCGTGCCCACTGGTATGGTCGTCTACTTCGACTAGTCGAATAGTCAGAGGCCAGCTGTACTACTATGAGCTCGCAATTAATTTTACGACCTAAACTGAACTCTTAAAGTTATGGAGCTATACACGGCTAAATTTTGAACATTTTAATCCCTTGGAGAGTCGATCAGGTACATGAGACACTATCGATTTATAAAGATAAAATTAAAAAATAACGTACTTTTTTTCTGGAACTCGAATAAATATATGGTCATGTACGAAATTAATTTCTTTAAGTATTGGTCAGCTGAGCGAGTACAATGACCTGTAGGTAGTTGACGGTCGTTGCTTATAGGGTGTATAACTCAGCGCTCTTTCTCGCTCGCACGACTGGCATTTTAACACGTCACGGTATGGCACGAGTAAGTCCCCTGTGCCGATAGCACATTGTACTCTTGTTTTTGTAAATGTTTATCTTGTTAAAAAAAATGAGGTGTACAATAAAGAATAAAACAAAAAATAAGATGTCTGTTTGTTGAAGTTTTTCAATAATCAAACAATCTAAACCAGTACCGATCGCGTTGCAGTCATGCATACAATTTTTATTTTATTCAGAGAAAGTAGGACGACTGGTTTTCGAAAATCAATGAAAACGATATTGATTCGGCTCATTCATTTCTTTTATTCCATTTTATAGTTCTTTTTTTGTCTATTATTTTTATACTGTGACGATAATTTCCGCATGTCTTGTAACAAATTGCAACCATCGTCTTGATTAGTCAAAGTATTTAGTTATCATTGTAAATTTTAGTCCATAAACATTGGATTTTACTGTTTTAACATCGGTGAATGACCTCTGTGGCTAATTAAATTACTGTCTGCGACTAATAACTAACTGCGATTGAGAATTGGTTTTATCCGTAAGGCCGTGTTTACGGAGACGCGGCGCGTTGCGCGGTGCGTTGGGCGTTTCGTCGTACATTGCAGCAGTGGGCCGCTTCATCGTTCGCGCAATCACAAACATATGGCAATGTACGACGGACCGCCCGACGCGCCGCGTCTCCGTAATCGAGCACTTAGTCTCCATTGACGACATCTTCTACTTCATAAAATCGTTGTAAATTCAGTCACTAATAATATAATAAGCGCGTACAGGGATAATCGTCGGTTGGTATCACGTTCCTTGGAAATTGTCTAAAGGGCCTCTGCGAGTTGGCTTCGGCCACTCGTACGCCTTACAAAGGTCCAGGACCCTCAGGGTCTTGAGATAAGTAAATTTAGTAGTTAATAATAAAATTTACTTTATTGCACAACAATAAAATATATACGAACATCAAACTATTAAACTTTTGCTAATTAAAAAATAAATGAACGACAAATGATTTTTAATTAACTAACCAAACATGTTATTTAGAAATAATTGTCGTACATGGTCGTAAACTTACTTTTTCTTGAATGGCAAAAGGTAAGATCGATAGAAAATGTGACCATGTACATATATTATTCTCGTGGCTTTACAATAAACTTTATTATAATAAATAGTAGCAAAAAAAAAAGTAAACTAGTAGGATGTAACTCTCAGTTCTTAATTAGTTCATAACTTATTGAATGGCCCTATTGAATAGGTTACATTTATATTTTAATCAAAATACTACCTGCAAAACGCAAAAAATAAATAAGATACCGAGGAGTAAATTTAAAATAAAAGAGTATTAAGAAACTTAAAAATTTCCAGCGTAAAATGGTAATATTATTTTCCAGAATAAAAATATCATTTACCATTATAATATTTATTTATTATTTATTTCATAATTTTTGTATACGCACACAGAAGCAGATACAGATATTTAATTTATTGTTAAATACACACTTATTTAACTTCAGATTTTTTTATTACAGGTATTTGTCTTTGGAAACCCATCCTAGAACGCAACGAGCAACTAAAAGAACACAGGTTGGTTTTAGTCAGTATAAGTCTGACACGTCCTCTCGCTCTAGAGCGGGAGAAATAAATTGGAAGATGATATCCCACCTACCAAAAAAAAAGATGCTTGTCTTTCCCTTTAAAAAAAAATCACATGTAGATAAACTCAGTACGAGATAGTAGTCTAGCTCCCCAGCCACGTGTATTCGGGGCTTATATCTGTCAAGATTAAGCGCTCATGTTGAAACTGCCACCATTTATCACTCACAACATACAGACCCAGTTCATTTGTCCGACACTAGGTAGGAAGGGATTCTAGATGATGTTAGGCCTACGCGGGATAAAGCTCAGACGTTTAGCATTATGAGAGCGATCACTGTCCTTTCTCTAATATCTTTAGGGCCGAAACACATTATTGCGTTGCGGTGCCGCACCTCTAAAATCGGCAGTGTCGCCCGCCGCAACGAATTTTGCGGTGTGCACCGCGGCCCGAATACCATAACTTTATTAAATGGGTATAACCAATATCTTCTTTATCGCTTATTTAAAATAGAGTAACGTCTTCATAATAACAAAAAAGCATAAGTTTATTATGATCCATGACAGAGAAACGTCTATTCACACTCAAAAATCTAGAGAAACTGTTTATCCCTGTAGGATACGACAATATACGCTAAAAGTTGCGTTGCGGCGACGCGAAAAAGAGCGGCAGGCGGTACTGTCGATTTTAGCAGCGCGGTGCTGCAACGCGGTTATGTGTTCCGGCCCTTAGAGATGTACAGAACTAAGTTCAAAGTCCTATAAACCTCCGTTGAAAAGGGAGGATCGTCCGACCAGACAGACGTTATGTCTGGTACGGACACCTGTCTGATAGTTGATTGCGGGCTATTGTATTATGTTACCATAAAATTGTAAATACCGTTAGATCTATCTCGTGAGATTGTAAACAAACGAAAGATTGTGAACCGTAACATACTGCTTAGCTTACAATTTAACGTATTATTTTTTGGTGTATTATAAACTATCGAAGTGAAATTGTTAAATCACACCGCGATGCAGGATTTTTGGAATTTTAGTCCCCATATGGCATCATAAATGTCGCTACATATATATATATATATATATATATATAATATATGTAGAACAGTAAACAATAAACTATGTATATACGGCCCGTACTGTCCCACTGCTGGGCAAAATCTTTCTTCGATTATTCCCGGCTATGGCGCACTTCTTGCCAACAGAACTCATAAGGAGACATCTAAATATTTTCGCCATCTCCTTCGTGGCCAGCCGCGAGACCATCGCGATCGCGAAATAAGTTACATAATTATTTCGTGATAGGAGAGATAACTGTCCCCCGATTACTGAATTTGATTAGGTATTTCACTCTAGCCAAAAAATGTATCAGTCTTTCACCCATTGTGACATCAGTGAGTTTTATATTCACATCTCTGTACCGAAATAATGCATTTTAATACAAGTAGAGAAAGTTTGTCATTGCGACAAAGATGGTATTCAGGTGATCAGGGTGTTATGGAGCCGAAGTCTGCAAACAAACCACGTGTATCAAATGGTGTTTTTCAATAGACTTACGAAGATATAAATAAAAAGGGATTGACGCATGACTCTTGGGGGTTGACGCGTGACTTGTGAGGATGACGCGCGACTCGTGGAGATCGCGTCTTGCTCCGCCACCAATAAAATTGTGGCGGGGTAAGCACGCGTACTTTTCCGCACTAGTGCGAAAAACAATAAATTACGTGCCTAAAACCAGTAGGAATAAGAGCGGTGACTTCTTTTTTTTGCTTCTATGACCCCAATATTCACATGGGATGCCTATTCCACAACTGCATGTTAATCACCAACTCAGTTTCATAACATGTAAGTTACAACTTATTTAACACGCTTGCATTATTTTCAATTAAATTAAGTAATATTTTTGTAACGCTTAACCACCGTGTCGAGTCTTGCATACCGATTGATCTTTGTCTTATTGCTGTGGCTAAGGCTGTGTACACGCGGGTCGACTTTCTGTCGCAGTTTGTTGTTAGGTTTTGTGTTACCATACACGACACGGCAACGTCGCAAAACCCTTTGGTTGAACACTAATCGTAAATTGGTCGATTTTCAAATTAAAGATCAATTGTATTTAGTTCAAATGTTTGTCCGCCCCGGCTTACGAGTTATAGATCGTGGGTTCAAACCCAGCCAGGCGCATTACTTTGTGTAATTTATTTCATCACCACTGTTCTAAAAACAGTGAAGGAAAACATCATGAGGAAACCTGCATGTCCTAGAACTAAAAATTCGAAGAAATGTGACATCCACCAACTCGCACTTCCCTCTTCTAGAAAGGAGGCCTGAGTCCCAGCAGTGGGAACATTATAAGGCTGATGCTATGCTATGCCATGCTGTTTCACCTTGGGGTTGGGTGGGGTAAGGGTTCGCCATCCCTGTCCTTAGCCGAGGTACATATGTACCCCAGTGGGGGTGCCTATAACATGTAGTTGGTTAGTTTTAAGATTTTTGTAAGCACTGGCTGGAAGCTTTAATTTATTAAGGCCGCCACAGGCTAGTCCTGTTAAGCAGATGACAACCTCATAGGTAGACTTGCTAGAGGCCACTCGAGCTCCAGCAACGTAACACAGAACCTGTTTTGCGTTTAGGATGCCGAACCAACTCAAAAAAAAACATTACTGTAGTGTGTGCAGTCACTGCGTATTTTGTATGAACTCCGCCCGGCATTGTATCGATTTCGTGGCTCTAAAACAGCGTTTTATTAAAAAAAAAAACACACTATTTAAGATTTTTGTTTTTCCGAGACGTTTTTAAATAACAAGCTTTATTATTTTTTTTTGTAACTTTCAAAAAATTCCCTTACATAATCTTGTAGATAAAAACGTTTGAAATCGTAAATTAGGGTTAGATACGCAATTTTTTTATCGAGCCAACTATCAATTTCTATCATGTTTTCATTCTATATTTGTGGTTTTACAGAGGTTTCAAAAAGTTCAAAAGAGTAGAACTTGGCCTTAAGCTGTCTGACTACAGATTAATAAGCCTTCTTATTTAGTTAATCAATCTTCAAACTGAAATCATACGAGTATTACTAAACGATATTAACTTACATAGTTACAGTAGCTTGTCGCCATCTTATAATCTAAGTTTACAGACAATTATTTCTAAACATCACACTAATAAAAAAAGTTGCTGAGTGTGTGTTTGTTTGTTACTCCATCATGCTGAAATCGACGAAGGTTTTGGTGGGTATTTTAAGAGTCGAACATAACGAAACTAGAGCATAGTGGTGGGACTAACCGCGTTCGTTCGGGATAATTTTATACGTTCATGCGGACGAAGCCGCTAGCTTAAACTAGTATATGTAGTGTATGTGTGTGTTTTATTTCTGGTGTATAATAAACAGAGATAGGTAGTAGGTAGATTGATTTTATATTCTTGCGTCAAGATATTATAATATGGACATGCCATTTTATCCATAATGTGCGGGAAGTAACGGAAAAAGTTCCGGGATTGGAATTATGGACTAAAATAAAATAAAGCGTCATACTGTCAAGCGTCATTTCTAATTCAACAGTAAGAGACAAAATACGGTGTAACTATTCCAAGGTATTTTTGTATAAAATAAAATACTGATTTCTTTTACCATTAGCTAACACTGGCAGCGTAGATTGATATTATTAATACGTTTTTCACCTTAAACACAAATTCGTGCTAATTTCAAAATTCCGGAACAAATATCACAATAAATATGAAGTTCCGGTATTTTGGAGGCATATCCATATTATCCTCTACGTTTGACTTCAACGACCTTAAATCAATCTACCTACTCCGACCTCTGATAATAAAGCATACATCTATCTACCTATCTATGTAATAGGTTACAAAGTTAGACTATAGATTCTAAGATGTTTACTTCGTGGAATACTTCGAATAGCCTAAATGATATCTCCCGTTTATTCTGTTCAAGATTTCTTGATAATTTGGAATAATTAACTAGAACACTAATTAACTAGTATTCATGGAATATTGTAGACGCGTGTCTAGGTTGTTGTTAGAGCTAAGTTGAAATATGTGAATAGGTTAGATACTATGAGGAGGCACTTAATTAAATGATAATAATCATGAAGATGAATAACAAATTTATTTTACGCTTCTTTACTTAGACATTTATTGATTTTTATGTCTATTTATTAGGCTGTAGCTTTATTAATCTTTTCAATACCGTAATTAGAGACACAATACAATTTCTAAAATGACTGGCCTGTTGGTCTAGTGGTTAGTGACCCTGACTGCTATGCCGGAGGTCGTGGGTTCGATTCCCACCCAGGACAAATATTTGTGTGATGAGCACGATCATTTGTTCTGTGTCTGGGTGTTATTTATCTATAATATGTATGTATTTAGAAATATATAAGTATATTTATCAGCTGTCTGGTACCCATAACACAAGCTCTGCTTAGCTTGGGACTAGACGGTGTTGTGTGATAGTTGTGGAATATTATATTATATTATATTATTACAATAGAAAGATAATAGGTGTAGAAACGCCGGCGTTCTCTTGGGGCTTGAGTAATTAAAGAAGTGTTCAACCTCTGCTCCAAAACGTAAAGAGCATCATTCATGAAAGAACACATATGGATTGTAAAAGTCTGCTACTCCTTCTTGCTCCACATAGAGATTTTTATTTTTTGCTTTTAGGCACGCAATTGACTGTTTTCCGCACTAGTGCAGAAAAGTGCGCGTGCTCGCACCCACCACAATTTTAATTCATTTATCGTACCGGGTTGGGCGCGCGTCAACCACCACGAGTCGTAAATGTATTGAAAAACGTCGTTTGTGTTCGCATTATTGCTTTTCTTATGAAACTGATTTTAGGTATATCGGTTGGATTCAAAGTTCGTAATGGACATCACTACATAGTATAAAACAAAGTCGCTTCCCGCTGTCCGTCCCTATGTATGCTTAGATCTTTTAAACTACGCAACGGATTTTGATGCGGTTTTTTTTTTTTCAAGAGGAAGGTTATATGTGTAACACATGCATAATATATTTAGTATCATCATTGCACCCGTGCGAAGCTGGGGCGGGTTGCTAGTAAGGTAATAAACAATGTTAATATTCTATGTATTAGGATTGTTTCTCAACTTCAAATCTAAAACGGTTAGATGCTGTTGCATTGCAAATGGTTTCAGTTTTTTATTACTTAATTATTTTCCTTAGTTTCATCACATATCAAATTAAAACTAATTTAATGTCAAAGTTTATCTCACGATCTATCGCTATCAAGAAAAAAAAATCTCACATTTGTAAAGAAAAATCTAAAAACAAAGCACTTACTTTTGTAACTACGTGTAACCATAATTTTTAATTATTCAATTCAATTTAGTATTTAGTAAGAGACCAAATTACTCACTTTTTTTTTTCCGTGTTTAAAACATGTGTAATGCTAATGTCTAAGCCATTAATTTCACAATGACTTTTTATGTTAATTACTGTTTAGTTACTGAAACAATGCCAGGTAACGATAGCTTAAGATGCCAGGGTTGCGGTATTGTTCGAGGCCGTAACCCTGGAACGCAAAGGAAAACTAAAGCGCTATCCACACATTTCCGGGTCAGAGCTATCCGTGTTCTGAGTTGTTCGTTTCAGTGTTCCCGTCAGGAACGTGCCATCCGTCACCCGTGTTCACACATATCAGTGAAATCGGTATCAGTGTAAAAATGTATAAAATTACCATCACAATTTAATTATTTTCCTATATTATCCCATATTATATTTTTCTTCTTTGAATTCAAATAATGTAGATTAGAAAGATGGTTAAGTATATTATTCGGTCGTACAAGTTCTATTTAACCTTTCTGTGTTCGTACCTAGATAAAAATCGAATAGTACGGTCAGAGCGTCCGTGTCTGAACACTGCTGCGTGCTCCGGAACACTGACGAACCGGATGCGCCTGACACGGAGCTATGTGAACGAGTTCGTACACATTGTACGTAACCGATTTTTTTCCCCACCCCTGACGGAATACGTCAGGGCAGCGTTTAAAGGAACACAAATCGGTTTTAGTCAGGAAAAGTCTGATACTACTTTAGGTTCTTATAACACTTAATTTCAAATAAATGAAGTCTTTCATTTCAAATTACGTATACTTACATATTATATCACGTAGGTGGACTGTATATAACTAATAACAATTGAATACAAAGGTAGAAGGGTACTGCTTTTTTTCGGTGGGAAAATCATCCAATGTGCTATGTTCTCAGATTGAACGGGGTGGGAGATAGTGTTAGACTTTTACTTACTAAAAACCCACTCCTGTTCCTTCTTTACTTTCGTTCCGGGGCCCCGAGTTACACTTTCACATTACCCATGGTATCAGTAGGCTTCCACCCTGCTGGACCCCTATGGTAAGGTACTGCTTATAGCCTTTGAAATGAAAAATGGGTGAAAATGATATGTAGAAAAAAACGAAGAGTAAATAGTTTATGATGATGAACTCTCTCGGCCTACCACAATACTCATTTGAGTGCATAATTTAGTTGAATAACCTACAAAAATAAATGAAGTACTTACAAATAAACAGAACCTCTAATATTCTATTCGTTTTCTTGTTGACACGTGTTCAATGAAATTATCAAAGAACTTATTAGTCAGTCGGGGTGTGCCAGACGTAGGTACTTCATTTATCACTCACGAAGGCTCTTTTACACATTCCACAATCTAAACTCATGTCAAGATTAATATAAAACGAGTCAAAATTGTTTGTTTGTTTGTATTATTCCTGATAGAACGCCACAGTATCGATGAGTGCCATAAGCTGCATTTTGATCCTAGAAAAAAATTCACAATTCAATTGAAAAAGGTCAGGTGTTAAAACGAAGGCGCGATTAAATACTAGTAGGTTCTAATTTTACTTGAGGAGCAGTACTGACCCAGTGGTAACACCCCAGACTTTGAAGCATTTAGTTCAAACCAACCTAAACCCAGTTGCATTACTATGTGTAATTTTTTTCATCAGCACAGCTCTTAAAACGATGAAGGAAAACTTCGTGAGGAAACTCGCTTTTGCTAGAACCAAAAAAGCCGCAAACATAAAACTTCCACCAATCCGCACTAGGCTCGCATGGTTGATTACGGCCCATTCCCTCTCCTAGAGAGAAAGTCCCAACAGTGAGAATATTATAAGGCTGGTTACGTTACTAATCTTGCTTGTTTAAATTCTTGAGGACATATTATTGAAGAGTCAACAAAATACTATAGTCGTGTTATCTCATCGTTCAAGTGTCGCCCCGTCTGTGCTCAGCCTACTGATATAAAACAATTGATAGTGATTATTTTAGAACACCTCAGTCAGTGTTCTTTCTACAGCGTGTAATGGTGTTCAGTGTTGTACATTTTTTACATTAAAAAAAAAACATAACACAACAAGTTTTGATACTTTTAACAGTGCGTGTTGTTTTTTGGTCGTATTCTCCGTAATTCTTAAAATGTTTTCACAAAAATGTTCTAAAAAATTTCAGTGAAAGTATTAGCATATTATACGTGATAAATAAACAGTCTGTGTTACATAAAAGAGCGTAAAGTTCAGGTTTTTTTTTCTTCATTTTTACATAGTGCCGCAAAATTATGTAAATTATTTAAATTAAATGTTTATGTACCGAAACGGCTCACAGCAAAACAAATACAATATATTTTATGCTCATAGTAAACAATATGACGGGTCATTAATTTTATAAACAATTTCTTATTTTATGTGAAGATTTTTTGGTAACATAACTTTTAAATTTGGCCAAATTAAAAGCATTTATAGTTCAGATTCTTTTAGTTTTATCCAGATACCGTTCAGGACCTATACCTTAGTTGGTACAGATTGTGAAGTGGTAATTTTAGGAAGTGAAAGGGAAAATTATAATAGGACTGGGTCTAGGTAGGTCAATGCCGTAGGGCAGGCAAAACATAGAAAATAGCAACCTACTGTAGAGAAGTGTTGTAGGTAAATACTCAAAAAAAATATCAACTTTTACCATGGTACCAACACTAAAATATAAAAGTGAAGATTAACTCTTTTAGCCATGCAAAACCTGTAACACTAATAAAGCAGCTGAGTTCTTTCTATCCTTAAGTAAAACTTATTGAAGGTCTTGAGACCTAAGTTGTTGAAGAATCAAGTATCGGTTCTATTATATTCTTCTCATCATCTTTGTCTTAGCTCTAACCCTAATAAACAAAGAGCAGGATCTAAGACAGTTGAATTGCTTAACCTGACGTCGACCTTCTATCTGGGCGCTTTTCTGCTGGTCATCACTGTTGATTCTAGCTCCAAGTGAACGACAATAGCATAAAGACGTTATCATCATCATTTGCCTTGCGTTTTTTCAACTATTCGGGGTCGGCATTAATTCTAACCGAATGCAGCTGAATACCAATGTTTTTCCAGGAACAACTATCTATCTGCCTTTACAACCCGGTCATTGGGTAACACGATACCCCTTGGCAAAACTGTTGTCAGATTTACCGACTAACTTCTGATGACTTGAAGCGACTGTTAAAGATCTACAAATGACAGCCGGAACCAATAGCTTTCTGAGGCACAAAGGAACATCAGTATCTTAAGATGGTCGCCCATCCACAGACTAACCTCGACAAGGGTTGCTTAACCTTATAGAGTGACTCGTGCGGCAGTTATTAATTTAGCTACGAGCTAATCTGCATACAAATATTGACCAAAAATAAAAATTAAATGTCTTCTTCTCCAACAAAATCCGGTCTACTTAAACGGTCATGCACTCAATAACATCCTCTCTGCGCGCTACCTCGCCCATAATGGACACTATCTGATTTTACGCAAAGTGATTACAGTAGGCAACTACAATTAACTTAACTATATATATAAAAAGATAACTGACTGACATATCAACGCATAACCGACACTTCTAGAACTAGGAACCTGAAATTTTGCTAAAGGGGTTTTTTATGATAGGTAAAATCATCCAATGACATCCCTCACCCATGGGCCGAGCGGGAGATAGTGTCAGACTCTTACTGACTAAAAACCTACCCAATTTCTTCATTGCCTTGTTTCCAGGGCACTGGTATACACTTTCATACCTCCCCTAAGCCCCAGTGTAGGCTTCGGCTCTGCTGGGCCCCTACAGTTTGCTGAAAATTCCTTGGGGCGCGCGGGAACAGTGCGCGCCGTCGACGACTTGGGCTCAGTCTGGACTGTTACCGAATAGACCCATTGCCCGCCGTCAGCAAGCTCGCGCCTACGGTGGCCGGAAATCGGGATCGAAATTACGGCGGCGGCTGCGGTGTGAGCCAGCGCTCACGCCGCAGCCGCCGCCGTAATTCCGATCCCGATTTCCAGAGGCAACGGCTTGCCTAAAACGGTTGGCCTCCTCCTTTGCTAGCATTACTGCTTCGCAGAAGGAGGCGACCGCCTACCAATCCTTTTCGCTCAGGACCATCGCCTCCTCACTCCCTAAAGGGGTGAAACGTAGATTCAAAGACTGTATAGAGAAACCTACTTTCACGCGGGTGAAAATGCTAGCAAAAGTTATTTTTATAGTATAAATAGAAAAGTCAGCGTATTTTTCTTTTATATCAAGTATCAAGATTTTTATAGCGGAAAATGTGAAATAAACAATCGGTTATTATTTTAAATTTATGATTTTTTATTTGTGCAATAAATCATGCCATCTTCTTGACAAGTCAAATGGATTAATTATTATTATTAAAGTTAAATGATTTAATGTCTATTATGTTAATATGATTTGTAACTATTGATAAACAATTGCAATGCTTGGAAAAAGCTGCTAAGTCATAAGCAATAAAATAATTTATAATGTCATCATTGTACACTTGGTTTGGAATAAACGTTTTGACTTTGACTTTTACTATTGTAAAGTTTTACTTTTACTAATAATCACAAAATGTTCGGTAAAGTTCTATCACCAGTTGATTAACAATATTACCAATTTGTTATATTATATTTTTATTTGACCATTGCAGTTGCTGTATGGCTTTTTAAAACAAACTTTGACTCCTGAGATTATTTCGGTGTTTCTTCTCAGGGTAGTCAGCTAGAAAACACCGGCTACATCTAGTTTAAATTAAAGTTTTTTTTTAAGATTTAAGCAAAATAAATGTCTTTAATCATTTCCAACTTTAAAATTACATGAATCAATCTATTTTCATAATATTCCTAACTTCGAAATTATATCTGTCTGTTTGTTACCAGAGGCCCTAAACACGATCTATTTGATGACCTAAACTGAATTGTTAAAGGGATAGAGCCATATATAGGGTGACTGGTAATAATTAGTGAACGATACTTAAACCCGTGATTGTAGTCATGATAACAAACAACTTTTAGTATGGCACCAAACATAAAATCACGAAAGAAATTAGCCAAGTTCAGTACATTTTGACCAATTAGACTAACACAAATGAATGTTTTTTCGCGATTTCAGGTTTGGTCCCATAGTAAAAGTTGTTTGTTATCATGACTATAATCATGTGTTTAAGTATCGTTCACTAATACCAGTCACCCTATATATACCCTAAATAGCTCCAACCATACATATTTCTCGCTCGCACATCTGTCATTTTAACACATCATAGTAAGGACCCTGAACAGGATGACCCTAACAACTTGGCATACAGGTAGACCATGTCTTGGATTAAAAGGTAGAATATAGGATACCCATTTCTATCCCGGGAGTATGTTCCTTTATGTCCCGCACCCACAGCAACTTTTTGTAGCGATGCTGTAGCGCGTTTGTAGAGCGTTGGCATCTTTTCTATAGCGCTTGCAAATGCGACTTAGTGTTCGATTACGGAGACGCGGTGCGTTGCGCGGCGCGTCGGGCGGTCCGTCGTACATTGCCATAGGTTTGTGTTTGCGCGAGCGATGCCGCGGCCCGCTGCTGCAATGTACGACGAAACGCCTAACGCGCCGTGCAACGCGCCGCGTCTCCGTAAACACGGCCTAACGCACGCTAGTAGCCATGCTGTCGCGCGCTTACGAAACGCGCGACCGCATCGCTACAAAAAATCGGCTTTATGATAATTGTCGGCGGAGCTAAACAGAAGTTAAAAACAAAATGAACACAAATTAAAACTACATTGTTATCAAATAAATGTTAATGACATACATTTCTCTGTTTATCAGTGTTAGGAAAATGCACTAGGTACTTACTTAATTAAATTAATACCAAGGTTAAAACCACAATAACAATTATTGCTAAATTGATAACGTGGTTTTGATTATATATATTATAATATATTTAAAATCTTTATTATATAATTTTCAATTCTCAATTGAATTTTTGAAATGCCTTTTTGTTACTTCGCGTGACCCAATCGCTGGCTTTTACCTTGGGCAAAGGATAAGCGTTGCCATACAAGCGTGGCAATGCCGCCAATCTTTTGGGTATATTATTAGTCAACAGCGATGTGGAGGAGTTTTTTGACGCCATACTTTAGTTTACTTTTTTAAATCTTTAGGACTTTTATTTTGATTTAATGCACATAATATAATGATCTGTAGGGGCCCAACAAGGTCCTTACAGATCATTATGATCAGCTGCCTCTGGGGCCTTGGGCAAATATGAAAGTATAAATCAGTACCTCTACCATGAGTTTTAAGCAATAGTATTCGTCGCTACTCGATATCGACGCCGTAAATATTTTGTATGGCAAATTTTGCAGCGCCTCTAGCGGTCACTTGCAGAACAAAAATTTGCCATACAAAATATTTACGGCGTCGATATCGAGTAGCGACGAATACTATTGCTTAAAACTCATGGTATAGGTACAAGACCCTGGTACGAAGGCAAATGCAGAACACAGAAACGGCAAAATGAAGGAACCGGGTGGGTTTTTAGTCAGTAAAAGTCTGACACTATCCCCCGCTCCGCCCAAGGGCGGGAGATGTCATTGGGTGATTTTAACCAAAGTAATGATGCGCCTGGCTGGATTTGAACTCGCGACCTACAACTCGTAAGTCGGGGCCAATTACGACTCGGCCACCACTGCTTAGTGTAAATTATTTCATCACCTCTGCTCTCAAAACGGCGAAGGAAAACATCGTGAGGAAACCGGCATGTCCTAGAACCAAAAATTAGAAGACATGTGACATTCACCAATCCGCACTGGGCCCGCGTGGTGGATTACGGCCCATTCCCTCACCTAGAGAGGAGGCCTGTGTCCCAGCAGTGGGAACATTAAAAGGCTGATGATGATAACGATGATTTTACCCACCATAAAAAAAAAAAACATAATAAAATGACAGTGAAGTTTCCTTTTTAAATATGTAAAGTGTTACTTTATTATTTCCTATTTAACCATAGAAAGTTACTGTCGAGAAATTTATTGTGAATAATGGAAGTTTCTTATCTGTATGAGAAAATCTATTTACGGTGTAATTATTAAAATGCTTAAAAGCTGTTATTATTAAACATTTCACTTAACATAAGCATATCTTAATCAGCTTTTATTATAATGTTCCCACTGCTGGGGTTCCAGCCTGCTCTGAGAGGGGATGACGCAAATCCACCGGTTGGTGGATGTCACATGACCTCAAATTTAGAGTTCTAGAATATACCAATTGCCACGATTTTTTCCTTCACCATTTGGAGAGTAATAATAGTAGTAATATGGAATGCAATAAAGTATTGAGTATTGAGTACTGGTGAGGAAATAAATTTTACAAAATAGAACGCCTGTCTGAGAATTTTACATCTAGTCCTTTTATTCATGATTATTTATTTTGCGTTATCGTTACTAATAAACTTTTTCTTTCTTTTAAAAACTTCAATTATTTTCAAGGTCATTTCAAACATGCGATTTTCAACAATGCAGTTCTAGTCCACTGTCGAATCTTTTAATATTATGCATTCATGTAAATAAATACGGGCATTATCTACGTTATTGGTTACTTACCTGTGTTTATTTTTATAAAATATTTTGTAACATTAAAAATAAATCTTTATTTGCAAACCGCATCAAAAATGGATTTAAAATTAAACAGCAATTAGTATTTCAAATATTTGTATGAGGAAGAGTGGGGGCATGGTGTGAACATATTTCTAACTCTTTTCTGCGCACGTAACCTAATGGCGGTGACGTCACATTGTAGTTTATGCATCCTTTTTCCGTTACTTGACAGTTTCTCTTTCCACCATATTTGAAAAGTTTCTAATTGACTTACTTAATTTTAAACGGATGAAGAATTATTTCTATGTCATTTGCAATTTTGATTTCGATAAAGTTACGGATATAAATAAATAATAAAAAAAACTTAACCGAATTACCGAAATTGATATTGTCTGTGTAACTGGTATTAGGTACAATAGAATTTTTGAACCTAATCATAGACTTCTATTGACTTAGAAACTAGTCTATGGTTTGGTTGTCATGTGAATTCGAACCCTGAAACTGAAAAGCATGTGATTTCCAATAAAATACAATCATTCATCTTTCGACATTATCTCTTAATATTATCTTTTTTGAGTCAACTAAACCATACATAGACACTATGGTCTTTACTCCATTGACATAAAGTTCAAAATAACTCCCATAAAATATTTATCTCATATTTATTTGCAGCACAGCCTTTATGATGAATGTTCAAGGTAACAGATGCTGGAATATTTCGTTGCGTCCTCTTAAATTGGGACAACGTTATCTTTAGAAAAATACTCACTTAAAATAGATATTTCTGTTTGCTTTCATTGCCTAACACGACGTGAAAATCTTTTCAAACTCGTAGATACACAACTACCAAACTTGTTCATACAAAAGTAGACTCTAAACATAGGAATTAAGGCCTATAGTGGCGTGGATGTGAGAGGACACCGGTGTCCTCTGAGCTAGGACAGATTAAAGTACTATGAGTACCTAATTAGGTTCTAATTGTATACCTATTGTGTTCTCTAACACCCGTATTTATAAATAAGTAAAACTTACTACTTAAGTAAAAGTAACAATTTGTATTCTATAGTTTTTTTTTTATGCTAGGTAAAATCATCCAATGACAAATCCCGCCCTTGGGCGGAGCGGGAAGTAGTGTCAGACTCTTACTGACTAAAAACCTACCCTGTTCCTTCATTGCCTACGTACCAGGGCCCTGATTTATACTTTCATATTTTCTATTCTTAATGAATATTTTTGAGTAATTGCTAAGCAACAAGTAATTACTTCTTTATAAATACGGGTGTTAGACACTTTGTTATTGAAAGTGAATAAGATAGATAAGATTGATTTTGAAATTGTAGGGCCTTGAAGTTTTTATTTAAAGGGAGACGCTTTGTTTCCTTGGGAGTATCTCTGACCTTTACAGTCTGGCAGAGGACAACACGAAAGAGAGGGCGGAGAGAGGATAAAAATTAGACACAATGACTAGAAATCATCATGAATTTGAAGTGAAAAAGGGATAGTGCTATCTGTACGGCCTGTATAGCTTTGTCTCTATCTCACATCTGAATTTTGATGTCTTGCTAGGAGTCCCAATTCTAGGGCAGCCGGAATGATTATAAGAGTTACCATGGCCTTGTACTGGATCGCAAATGGAAACTGACGGAACTCAGTCACAGACTTTCGTTGCCTATTTTGTCGGGTCCGAGCCTTCCTTTCAGAAGCAGACCTATGACCCAAGCAGGCTTCGACCCTGCCTACATGCAGCTAGCCGGCTGGGCCTCTACGGTTTGCTGACAGCTCTGAGATGATTTCTCACCTCAAATAAAAAAGTGAAAATGGTAGATCCCCAGTTATATTTAAATACATCGATATACTCGTATATGTACTACGCACTAGATTAGGCATGCCGTACAATCACTTTTGCTTGACTTACATGTATTGCATGCCGTACAACTTGATGACATTAGTGCAGTTTTGCAGTATATAAGCGCTGTAACTTTTAAAAGTTTTGTTTGACGTCATACAATGACAATTTAGCGCTGCAGCGAACTTTTGTTTTAACGTTTCAGTATTGTGACAAATAGTTTCCATGAACGAGCTTGTGCACTTAGAATGTAAGTCGATGTTTAAATAAACTCCCGGGTTCGAACCCTCAACCTACAGCATAATAAGTAGGCACCGTTACATGGGCCACCAAGACTCTATATCAAGACAACCAAGCAATAATTAAAAAATAAGAGAACCATAGGTGTAAAATCTAATAATTTAACCATTATTAACCGTCGAAATAATAGATATAAATCAGGGGTGACCAACCAGTTGATCTTGGTCGTTAATTCATTTGATCTTGGCAAGCGGTAGCGTATTTGTTTTTTGGCCAAGAAGACTATGGCTCGAGGCGGCAGATAGTCCGTTATTATCGATCCTTTTACATTTTATTACCTTGGCGCCCCGTAACTTCTTGATTATAAAAAAAAAAACGAATATATTTGAGGTAGGTTCATGGTAGGTTACCATAATTTTTGTACTCGCTTTTTTCGTTCATTTATCCGTGACTAGTTTCCATCAGCGACCTCGCTAGCGTAAAACTAGAAAATATTTCAAAGGGAACGCACTCCAAAAGGTCTACCAGTATGCCAAACTTCACACACTTACTTTCGCCTTTATATTACTTTAATTACTCGATTTACCAGCATAGTTTAACATTTTACTATTCATAATACGGAAGTTTATCTATCATAATTTGAATGTCTTCGAAGCTTTGTGCTAAAAGTATTGAGCTCTTTCGCACTTTTAATAATAATAATAATACACCTTAGGAGGCCCTCGTTAGGCGGCTGAATCAAGAGCTTGATTCAGTAAGCAGTACTTCTGGACACGGCTCGTATAGTCAGGAGGTTCCTTTCTCTGGAGCCCTGACCTGGAAGCTTGGACCCTGGTCCCGATACCGGTGGGCTACTATCTTTTATATACTTAATATTTTTTATTGTTCTTTTTTTAATAAATATTTAAAAATGTAATTGATAAGTTGTTTGCAAGTGGAATAAAGAGGAAATAATAATAATTTATTGACACACATACAAGTTAGTAAGAAAATAAATAAATAAACTATTAGAATAAGACAGATAATACACAATAGAAGTAGCCGTGGGCCCCAAACTAGACGTAGCCTGTATCTTGGTGGCCCAGGGTGATTAACACATTATGCAGTTGGTTTTTTATGCGACATCACAGTTTTTCAGTATAGAAGATACCAGACTAATAACAAATAAAATAAAATGAAGAATAAAAAAAAGTAAGAAAGAAATACAGAATTACATTACAACTAAAATTAAATTAAACGAAATTCAAAACTTTACATTTCATAACATTGTAGATCTCACAGACAGAGTATAGTTATTAAACAGTAAATCATGGGTCGAATTCAGTTGGTCACCCCTGATATACACATACTAGCTCATGCCAGCGGCTTCGCCCACGTGTAGGTTTCTCCATACAAACTTTGGACACCTGATTTTTTTTCCTTAGGAGGAGAATTTATAAAAGAAAACCCTTGTAAATAATGTCACGTTCCTAGTCCTATTTCGACTGTGCGTTGATATGTCAGTCAGTCAATTTGCCCTTTTATACCTATATACACCGTTAAATTTTGATCATTTTGATCCAGTGAAGGGTCGATGCGGTACATGAAACACTATCGTTTTATAAAGATAAAATTAAAAAATAAAGTAAGTACATTTTTTCTAATACTCGAATTAATATCTTACGCATATACGAAATTAATTTCTTTAAGTAAACATCAGCTGAGCGTGTTCAGTGACCTGTACTTAGTCGGTCGTTGCGTTTCGTGTACCGGATCGACCCTCCTCGGGATTAAAACGATCAAAATTTAACGGTGTATAGACTAGCTTCTGCCAGCGGCTTCGCCCGCGCGAAGATAGATTTCTCCATACAAACTTTCAGATCTCAAACTTCAACTTTTTACAGCCGTTACCCCCATCACCCAGCCTTTCACCCTTAGGTGGTGAATTTTATACTCGCCTACGTCATAAAATACCTTGTACAAAATTTCATTTTTCTAGGCCTTGTAGTTTCAACTGTGCATTTATGTCTGTCTGTCAGTTTCCCCTTTTATATGTATAGATAGAAGATAGATAAGAATATGCAGATACTATTGCATTACAGCCACAATCCACGACGTTTGAGAGTTTCTCAGTATTCAATCCGTATATAATACATTGGGAACTAGAGTTTTGGATCAAGGGCGGTGTCATATTCGGTTATTTAGAAGCAAAATGTATGTGGGATGTGGGTCGAACATTTGGGTGTGAACCTTTGTCTTTTTCGGTTCAGATGGATATGATAACTGTGTCCGCTTTGCCTGTAGTTACTTTTCCAAAACGAAATTATCATGTTGAAAAAATTTAAAAATAGAATGGGAAAAGTACCCAGAACGCCAGCGTTCTGAGCACTTTTCCCATTGATCGTCGATGTGGATGAATTTTTTGATGCCACATAAGCTATATGCTTTTTTTACCCGTTTGTAGGTACATATTATTATTTCTAATTTGTATATATCCCTATTAGTTTTAATATTTATTTGTTTAGAATAGAATAGAATAGAATACATTTATTTGTCAGAATATTTAGTAGGTTGGAATCGTGTTAAAATCAATTGATTCAAATGAACTACCAACACAGTATCAAAAAGTTGTCGTCACTCAAATTTTTTGTACTTATAAAAAACTAGATAAAATTGTATAAAAGTAACTAATATTTTTGTGTTTGTGCAAATGAACTGCTAACACAGTGGCAAAAAGTTGTCGTCACTCAAATTTTTTGTACTTATAAAAAACTAGATAAAATTGCATAAAAGTAACTAATAACTCTGTGCTTGTGATTATGGAAAATAATTATCTTGAAACTCCGAAACTGAATGCGTATTAGTTTCCAAAATGTAGGTACTTGTAAAGAGGAGTCCGATATGGTTTTTGACGTCAAAAGCCATGACGCCCGTACCGCCGTTCGTAGAAAACGGCATCTAGGCGAGAGAGGCAGGTATATTTGTTTAAAATTGTTGTAATATTTTGTTTCCTTTCCTACCAATTTTGATATTGGTTTTCACAGTTAGTAATCTATTTTTATATATTAATTGATAAACTTGTTAGATAACAATATTATTTTCATACATTTTTCCTATTGCTTTCACGTCGCTCAATAATTAGGAAGCAGGATATTAATCATCCAAAATGAATGCAATCATGAAAGTAAACATACTGTTAATGAATAAACTCATGTCTTATCTTATCTTATTTATTATCTGACAGGTACCCAACTAGATTTTGTCGGCGTGATAATACTGTACATATCACTATCTCATACTACATCAACTTGTAAATTGCACGGAAAAACGTTTCTTGTGAAAATTGTCGGTTACGACCTTTTGATGAGTGTTAATGTACTTTTTGTATGCGTTTTGCTGTGAAGAAAGTCTTAAGTGCCTGTTAGCAATAGTGAGGATTTTGGTAGCGATGGGTACCTTAATCAAAAACATGTCATGATGCAAACTTCTATGTAAAATGAAAGAGGATAAAGATAATAAAATATTGCATGCAATCAGTACCTATTGTCACTGGTTTTATTGGTGATGTCATCCAAACAAATTTGGACATAAGGTGTAAAGATCACTTAAAAAAATGTTCGCTTGAATCCTGCGGCGCCGCGCCAAACCAAACCCTTTGCAGTTTTCATTTCGAATGCAAGCAATAATGAACTTAGCGGTAGTCAGGCGGAAGTGTCTTTGATGGTATAGTCTTAGACGTTTACATAAGCCTTCTTTACTAACTACTTTACTGTCCGTTCAAACGATTTTGATTTCTATTCTGTAGACATAAGGATGGTATTAAAAGCAAAAAAGTGGTTACAGTACCAACTATTTACTGCAGCCGCTATTTTTCATGTCACCAACGCAATAGAGGTCAAAATTGGTTGATCTGATAGTAAAAAAGGTTTGGTTAACTGTCTAATGTTATTGCGAACGAAGTACAGATGGTTAGGTTTTGATACGTTTATTATGAATGTGGACGAGGCAAGGAATAATTATGTAGGTAACGGTGGTAGTCTCTCTTTATTCCTGGGGAAAAGGGATTAGGATAACATTTTTGATACAATGTTTTTTTTTCTAATTCTATCAAAAAGTAAGTGATAACGTGAAAGGTGACAGGAAGCTCGCTGTTCGACCGTCCGATAATCGAGCGGACCGAGCCCAAGTCGTTGACGGCGCGTACTGTTTGTCAACAATCCGTAGAGGCCCAGCCTGCTAGTAGGCAGGTAGGGTCGAAGCCTACTGGGGCCAAGGGTCGGCTTCTGAAAAGAAGGCTCGGCCCCGGTACGAAAGGCAACGAAGGAACGGGGTTTTTTTTTTTTTTTTTTTTGTGGTAGGTAAAATCATCCAATGACGAATCCCGCCCTTGGGTGGGGCGGGAAACAGTGTCAGACTTTTACTGACTAAAAACCTACCTTTCCATTCCTTGCCTTTATCCTGGGGCCTTTGGTGACAGTCTCACATAACCTTTGGCCCCAGTAGGCTTCGGCCCTGCTGGACCCCTGCAGAACGAAGGAACGGGGTGGATTTTAGTCAGTTTGACTTGCCTTTGGTCTAGTTATCAGTGGCCCTGACCTCCCATCTAGGACAAATGTTTGTGTTATGAACATAATCATTTGTTGTATCTGAGTGTAATTAATCCATATTATGTATGTATTTATAAACATATAAGTATGTTTATCAGTTGTCTAGTACTCATAGCACAAGCTCTGCTTAGTTTGGGGCTAGATGGCGTAGTGTGAAAGTTGTGAAATAAAAAAAAAATTTGATACTCCCTTTCGCCACTAAGGGCTTATTTGCGGAGACGCGGCGCGTTAGGCGTTCGTCCTACATTTCAGCAGCGGGCTGCGTCATCGCTCGCGCAAACAATAACAATGTACGACGGACCGCACAACGCGCCGCGCAACGCACCGCGTCTCCGTAAACACATACTAAGAGGGGGAGCTTGATGCTTTCCTACCTAAATATTCACGTCAAAAAAGTACTTCTTCTTGCACCGTTACTGGCTCTATATCATGATAATATCTACCTTTCGTCTCGGGTCGTTACTTTTATTTCTATGAATAGTTTATGTAAATAATGGAAAATATTTTAAGTTAAGCACCTACTTCCTCATGTCTTTTATCTCATTTGTATACATATTTGCTTAATTTTTAATACATACTTTTAATGTTTTAAATAGTAGGTTAATCTTATGTACGTAAGTAAAGTCCGAGAAATGAATCATTAACCAATTGGGACAAACTCCCAGTTAAACTTCATTTAGGTTATTTTTTTTCCACACGTTTTCTTCTTGTCCCATGATACTTGGGATTCTTTTTAAGGTGGAAAATCATACAATGACTTCTTCCGCTCTGGGGCGGAACGGGATGTTAGACTTTTAATGACTAAAACCTCAATGGCTCTTCGTTTTGCGTTATAGGACCCCGTCGTTCCCTTTAGGTTGAAACTAACTTTCACGTACACCTTTGTGTATCGTTTTTAGACATTTTATTTACTGGGCGGGCTGGGTTATTACTGGGCTGGTTTTAAAAACGGATAGTACTGTATGTTCTGAAGGTTACATGATATTACTTATGCACACTACTATTTTAACATGAACATGATATTACTTTAACATGACAGTAATCTACCGTTTTTAGTGTGAAATCATCAAAGATCTACTCCTTCTATGACATTCATCATTAGATGATAAACAATTAACGTCTGTAAGCAGCCTTATTTATAAAAGTCGATTAGAGAGTTCTAAATTCAAACAGCCTTATTTATAAAAGTCGCTAACCATTATGTTTAGTTTAAATACTGATTAGCGAATTCTACATTCAAACAGCCTTATTTATAAAAGTCGCTAATTATTATATGCTTCATTTACCTAAATATTGAGCAGAAATTAAATTGATTGCTATTTTTAATTTGTATAAAAAAAGTATATTGTCAACGTCTTGTATAGCTAGGAAATTAGCCGACACAGGCGAAGAACTGTGATAATGTTGCTTTATTTACATTATTAGCAATATCTATTTAAATCAACTCTCTAAATATAACAATTTAAAATGACGGTGTAAGCGATAAATTCTTTAGATTATCATACCTCATTAGCGTATCTAATGAAGGTACTCGTACTGTTTATTTACTGATTAAAAATACACCATTATCACTGATTCATTTATATGCTTTGTTTTATCGTATATACTATGTCCTCCCACAGTGTCACTTTTACGTTTCATTTTAAAGAATGCGCTTTAATCTGATTAATTAGTGTTAAGTGCTTTTTTGAAGTTATAATTCATCAAAAAACTCCTGCTCTGGGTAAGGGTAGGGTAGGAGGGTTTGTCAGAATTTTACTGACTAAAACCTACGTGTGTTCCTTCAGTTACCTACCCTTTGAAATCAACCCTGGGAAGGTCGCAGGAGTCTTGTGAACAAACAAAAATCAACCGAAAACTCATTTATACACCTACTCCTAAATGGTAAAATGAAATTTTCTTCCTCACACTCACGCTCGGGCGGAAAACTCTGATACCGCGTTACAGGATAGTTTCTGTGTAGTGAAGTAGATGTCGCTACAAGAGTAAGTATGGCTATGTCGTAGCCAGATCTTAGAATTGAACACTTTATAATATGGCCAATCAAAACTGGCCAAACATTTGATGATATGTCAATCCACGTTCGATCAATCATTAAATGTTCTTTGCATCAAAAAAATATTTTTCACTAAAAATACTTATTGTACCTACAAAAACGCCATCTACTTCGTGGTATTGTTTTTAAAGCACCTAGAAAGCAAATTTTAGTGCTCTATTATTATTTTTGATGGAAAAAAACATATTTTGTAGTAACAGCAGAAACCTGCAGACATCGTAACAATTTTACGATTTGATCAAACATGGCTGGTTTGATCATATCATCATCATCATCATCATCTTCCTGCCCTATATAATGTAATAAATAAAATTAAAATAAAATAAAAAAATAATTAAACAATCATGTGTTTAGCTGAAATAGCACCATTTCATAAAATGGCTAGTTACATCATGAAGTGATCAATTCTAAGATCTAGTCACATTTTAATTACTTACCTATACAAGGTTTTTCCATAGACCTTTTAATTATTTTCAGTAACTAGTTAACAATCAATTTTAAACTAAAATTATATCCTGAAACTGACAGAACTATCCAGTTTTAAATACGGTTTAGCTTTTACCGAAGTTAACTAAGTACTTGGCGTTGTAGGATTGTTCGAAGGAATTACCGTGGCGCTGGAACGCAAGGAGTAACTGTAGGAACTCAACCACGACCTCCGGCATAGCAGTCAGATGAAGGTCCACTAACCACTAGACCAACAGGCCTGTCAATGATTTAATGAAACTTTAAGAACACTTTTCATTTTGAAATTTAGTCCAGGAATTTCTGAGGTTAGCAACTTTGCACAAACAAACTCACACACGAATTTTCTATCACTAATTCAGATGACAAAATACTAGACATACATACAGTCATAGCCGAGATTAGATAAAAAGATATTTACAGAGATGGCTAATAAAAAACGGATCGTTGATAGTAATGGTCACCGCGTTGCCTTTGATACGCACCGTTATTTCGAATGTGATAATTATGAGTGATAAAATGCAAATAGTGATAAAACAGATTATTGGTGAGTAGATAACCGTATTGTGTGTTTGATATTAATTTTTGTTATTATCGGAACGCGTCGTTTGAGCCGGAAATGTGTTTTGTTTTGGTAGTGGCGTGCTTTTTAAGTTCAAGAAAAATTAAAAATGATTTTTCTTCCATTTTCTTCCGCTATTTATTCATTTTTCTTTTTTTTCGTGACAAGTATGGTATTTATTTATCAGGGTGATTATTTATCAAGAGTTTCTTAAGCTGTGAGATGTACATAGTCATAATAATATATCAAATCAAATCGAAATAAAAACATACATTTATCAAATGCTTTTGAGTTGTCAAAAAGTCAATGAGTCAGAAAAGCGAAGCTAACAGCTAAGCGTACAAACCAAAACGCATTTTTTATTTTAATCAATTTCTGTGTTTTTATTGTGACTTCTCTGATGACGAAAAGTCAACGATTACAAAAAAAAGAATCTAAAACTAAATTGACACTAGGGGGGAGTTCTACTCACCCCTAGAAACTGTTGATAAGAAATATTCAATAAAAGGCGGAAGTCACATTTTAGTGTAAAAAAAAAACAGTATGGCCCGACCCTAAGTCTTTTTCTCCCACAATTTACTCCATAATTCGTTCAGGCAATATTCAATCATTTTATTTTCATGGGTATATTTTTATTCGATTAAAACTGCAGTCCTAAATAGGTAGATTAAATAAACATTCTTCAGCCGTAGCTAACCATGACCTTCGCACACTTTATTCGTGTCTTCGCACGCTATTATAATCCATTAAGTTTAATCTAGAACATATTATATACCTACTTTTTAAATTACTGGAAGACGTTACCTAATAATAGCTGACTATATTGGTTTTTCCATTTCAATTGGAAACAATTTAGATCCTACATAAATGATAGTTCATCATCAAGGTCTTATGCATTTATGATCTATATTTATTGTAGGTCATAATTGTAGCTAATAAACTGTTGAATATGTTTTTCTCTATTTATTTTAGTACCAGAGTACGATGGGGCTTACATAATTATCCTAATAAAACGCGCTTAAACAAACGAGCATTGTCGCGGGAATCCCATGGAGGCGAGTCTCATAGGACCACTCTTTGTGGTGAAACTTAGGGGAGACTTGTACAAAATTTCAGTTCCTTTATTATGAAAGTTTATGTCAGTTAACTAAGAGATGACAGCAAACCGTAGGGGCCCAGCAGGGCCGATGCCTGCAGGCCATCGGGCCGGTCACCGGTATTGAAAAGAACACTCATAGTCCTGCAACGTAAAAGGCATCTTAAGGAACATAGGTCTGGTTTTAGTCAGTAAACGTCTGACACATCCGCCCGCTCTATCCAAGAGAAGAAGTCATTAGATGATTTTCCACCTAAACTAAAAAATATCAGTCCAATCTCGGTCTCCACATTCTGCAGCAGCTGATACGCTAAAGGTCAGTTTTCGACGACTTTTCACAGAACTTTAGTGAAAGATCCAAAGCTTTTATTTCAAATAAACTATTTACAGGCACTTTCGAAAGGTCAAGAAATCGGTCTGCCAAAAAAAATGATGCTAATTCAACATTCCAAAGCGTAGATCTCTATGGAGAAGAATGTGCAAGAAATTCCATGGACACTCTTTTCAATCATGTTATGTATTACAAATATCTCGGTTACATCTGTCTTGTCGCTGCTTCAACGTTACGAATTTGGTGGTATCTATAGAATAAAAATAAAAACAGATGTGACATTGGCAGCAAGATGATTGAGTTTACCGTAATTTTCCTGAAAAAATCAACACGAATTGTATTTCTAAATAGAACGGCTGAACAATTTTAACGCTTTAAACGGCTGTTTAAGGATCAAGCGATTCAGCGATATCTACTGTCTATTACACATCTCGACTATCAACTTAGGTAGATACGTATCTTCCTATCTACAGTCACGTTATCACCATGATTTCACTTTTAACGCACCTAGGTGCCTCATCTTGATAACTGAAGTCTTTTGTATATTCACAAGATATTTTTTTAATGATACAAACTATAATAGTGCTTCACTGCAATCCTACCTAATGGGAAGCTATCGTTGATGGCGAATCGCACTAGTTTATTAAGAGCCTATTCACTCTGGCCTTGAAGACACTAAAATTATAATCGGACGGGAAGACCGCAGCAAGCAAATTGTTCCAATCCATCGATGTATACGGTATAAACGTCGAGGTGAAACTCTCCGTCCGGGCTGTAGAGGTGTTAGCAACGTCATGCCTTGATCACACGCACCAAGCAAACGGGGGAGACAGTGCTCTCGGCCGAATACTCGGTACGTATAAACATACCGCCGAGTGCTCGGCCGAGCGCTTATTTCTAAAACTCGCTTACATCACTGTCTCGGCCGAGCAACATGTTACTGTCTCGCCCTTTTACTCGGTACGTGTGATCAAGGCATAAGGTTGGATCTGTATATCATAAATAAATACCTGCAATACTATTACAAAAGTATATAAATGAATCTTGGTATCTCTATCTGGTGCTTCTATTTGTTAAGTAGGTACCCATCGCGTACGGAACCATAAAACACAACCATAATAACATTAGAATTTTTTTATTTTTTTTATGGTAGGTAAAATCATCCAATGACAAATCCCGCCCTTGGGCGGAGCGGGAAGTAGTGTCAGACTCTTACTGACTAAAAACCTACCCCGTTCCTTCGTAGCCTATCGTGCCGGGGCCGGGTATTCCTTTCGGAAATTAACCCATGACCCCAGTAATAATAACATTAGTGGAATTTGATGAGTACCCACCTACCTTAACAGGTCATTTATTTAATTTTATCTATGAATCCAATTATAGAATTAATATAATAGTCAATATCTATTGATTGTTTATGCTCATTATGTCCAATTCGAATGATTTGCCTAATGATAGCGATATCGATAATTGTCTAATTGACGATTTTATAAGATTAAATCTGAAGTTTTGAGAAAAAATAGTACTAATATGATTTATTCAAATAATCTGCGATTAGCAAACTTTCCTGTATATGTTCTTTTTTTATTAGACAAGCTGCTGCCAGCGGTTTCACTCGCGTAACAATAGACAATTGTACCTGTTATATAATAACTGTTAAAAAAAAATAGGATCCGTTTAGCCGTTCGAGCTTGAAAAATTACAAACAAACACACTCAAAAACTTATTGCGAAGTGTGATGTAGCTATAACTAAGATAAAGAAAATGCATTCTAGGTCATCTTCGTAAAAGATCCATAACACAGACTGCAATAAAATATACCTATAATATAGAAACTTCGTTTTGTTTTAGTACCTAGAGAATACCTATAATATAAAATACTTAATTACCAAAATACATTTCTACGACCAAAAATTAACACACGAAATTTAAAATATTTACTGAATACTGAAATGTCGTTTATTAATAATAAGGTTCTTGTAGTATTAAACTAACACAAATAATGGAGTCAAAGAAATAGAAAGAAAATGTCGGACAGCATCGAAGACCTCGTTAGACGGTACAAAGAAAATGTGTTTGGAGAGCAACACCCGCGAAGCATTGGTTAGTATATTTTATGAAATATAGATATAATATATATACACCGTTAAATTTGAGTCGTTTTAATCCCGTGGAGGATCGATTCGGTACATGAAACACTATCGATTTATAAAGATAAAATTAAAGAATAAAATACTATTTTTCTAAAAGGAAATACACGCATGTACAAAGTTATTGGTAGTGTTTCATGTACCTAATCGACCCTTCGCGGGATTAAAACCGGTACATAGAGTGACTGAATTAGTGACCGACACTTAAACACGTGATTGTAGTCATGATAACAAACAAATTTTACTATGAGACCAAACCTGAAATCGCGAAAAAAATCAGCATGTTTAGTACATTTTGAACAGTTAGGCGAACATAAATGAACTGACCTGTAGATTTTTTTCACGATTTCAGGTTTGGTCCCATAGTAAAAGTTGTTTGTTACAATGACTACAATCACATGTTTAAGTATTGGTCACTAAATACCAGTCACTCTATAATAATAATTATTATATGTATAGAGTGACTGGTATGATTATAATAATCAGTCTTAATGTCCCCACTGCTGGGACTCAGGCCTCCTCTCTAGGAGAGGGAATGAGCCGTAATCCACCACACGGGCTAGTGCGGATTGATGGACGTCACATGTCTTCGAATTTTTGGTTCTAGAACATACTGGTTTACTTACGATGTTTTCCTTCACACAGCTTGTCACATTGTTGTTTGAATTCATCGCCAGAAGTGCTAGTATACGCTGTGGTCTTGCAAATGAGGGCGAGCAACGGGTAACTCGCCGTCCGGCTGAACGAAAGAACCGAGCCCGAGACGTCGACGGCGCGAAGTGTTCCAAGCACACATCAAGGAGGTGTCAGCATGATCGTAGGGGCCCAGCAGCGTCAAAGCCTACTGGGTCCATGGGTTGTACGAAAAAGAACCAATAGCTGAAACGAAGGCAAAGAAGGAACATAGGAGTGGATTTTAGTCAGTAAAAGTCTGACACTCCCACTTCGCCCTAGAGCGGAAGAAGTTATTGAATTATTTCACACCTAAAAAAGAAGCTATGACGGACATAACTAATGTGAATATTAAAGTAATGGCGTCTCTAATAAGTAGTTGTCCGGAGTTGCGATATCGTGCTCTGTGCGGCATAAAGACCGTTTTACAAGCATGGCAATGGAATTTTTCTTTGATGATTTCAAGGCATCTTTGAGTGGCATTTTTCTTTAATGAGTTCCGGTTTTCCTTGGACATTTTCCGGAAATTGGAAAATCTTATAGCTTTTCTTATAATTATTTTATATTCTATTGATTCTTTAGTTTTTTTTATTCTATTGTTTTTAGTGCAATTTTATCATTCTGAACTTGAAAAAAGACTGCCATCCTATATTATTATTTGTGTTATTATTATTTGTTTGTTTGTATATTATTTGTTTTAAAAGATTCAAAACAATGTAAGGTTTTATTTGGGTTCTACGAAAAGATATTGGGAAACGGCAATAAGCTCTATTAGGCAATATCTCTACTAACCAAACCACCAAGTAATAAAATGCGGATACAAAAAAACTGTCACTTGCTCACACCAGATGGCGCTACTTTGATTACAGCAAAACTATGCTTAGAACCAAGAAGCTTTCCTTGATACTAGAATAAGTTTCTTGACTCGAACTAGAACCCAAGGATGTTAGTGCCCCCGCACACGGGCCACAAAAAAAAGCCACCGTTTGTGGCGGCGCTTTTTTGAGGCCCGTATGCGGTGACCCTTATATCATGCGGACCTAGAACTTTGCTAGCATATTGTGATTTTTACTCTGTGACCTGACTGTCACCGCATACCAAATTACAAGTTCCGTTGCGCTGCCGTCGCCTGTAAAAATACAGGGTCCTATGTACCTATTTGGTGTTAAACTTCGAAAACTGTGGAAGAAAGGTTTCCACAGAAGAAATTCGGATGCCCAGTTTTTCGTCGACAATATGTGCCCTTCATTTTAAACCTGGAGACTTACAGGTGATGAGAACATTTTCAACAACACCAGCAACTCAGGTCTCTTTTAAATACGCAGACTATACTTTACCATCACCTTTACTTACAAGGAAGGCCTCTCTCAACGTGGACTGAGTGAGAACGTGAATTCTCTGAATGCGATAAGGATCAATGTGGCATGCAGACCAGTCTTTCGGCTGAACTTATTTTAATGATACCTGGCTACCATCATCTGTCTAGCCTTTTCCCCAACAAGCTTAGAGTCTAACAAGATATGGCTATATACCTGTGTTTTACATAGTACGACTGCCTATCAGACCTCCACAACCTGATAACCGGGAAAAATAGTATCATATTCTTTTCAGATCGACTGGTGATCAGACTTTCTGGCGTCTGACTATCTTTAAAGACTGTCAAAGATGTACGAGTGACAACTGGGCCAAAGGCTTTACGTGCTTTCCGAGGCACGGAGTGTCAGTAATGTCCTGGATAAACTTAGAAAAGCATGTGCCCTGTTTTGAACCTGCAAACTCATGCATGAAAGGCAGGTGCCACAACTGCCGTTGTCGTCCAAAAACTTAACAAACTCCTTCTCTATTTTCCAGGGTTGTTCACGATACCGGAGTATCCAGAGTTCGAAGCGAATCGAGGCATGTGGTCTGTTGCTCTGGACGCCATACTGACGACGCTGCGGTACCTCGCGCCGGCCACACTTCTCACGCTCTTCTGGGGTCAGCAGAGCTTCCTCTTCAAGATACTGAAGCATATCGACTCGGCTTTTAGAGCTAGTGAGTATTATTAAAGATAAACCCATACAACATTTAATTAGAACAGTTTCTATCATTGATATATATGTACTAAGCACTAGATGAGGCGTGCCGTACAGTCACTTTACTCCACTTAATTGACCTGCAGGCCGAACACTTTTACATTGATGGCATTAGTGCAGTTTTGACGTTCATGCAGTGTCAGAGCGACGCTTATAAATACAAATTTAAGTGAACTTGGACATATATAATAATTTAGTAGTCAAGTAAGTAAAACCATTGGTTGTTCAAGCAATGTAATAGCTTCTACTATCGTAATAGTACGTTAGAGAAGATATTATTTTATTTAAACTCTTCCCCATTTTACAATCATAGACTAAAACATGCAGATGTTCCCTCCCACAAAAAGCTGAATTAGGTTTTTACCTACAGCTAGTTTACCAAATACAGACTTCGCACGGTCTTTTATACAGTTTGAAATTTTTACATATTTAATTTAACGCTCTTTCTTTTTTTGTATAATTAATAACAATGATTTTTTTTTTTTAATAAATTACGACGAAATGTCAGCAAATCATGAGGTATCAGTTTTCATCGGTAAGTTTTGTTGTTAAGCATGCTGTCATTCGTTAGCACTTAGGTAATTTACGTACCATATTACGTGCAGGTTAATATTAAATTTGAATTAGGTTCAGTTGAATTTGTAGTCTTATTAGTGATTACTGATTTATTTATTTGTTTTACTGTTATTGAGATCTCGTTTTTACATACACTATAATTACATTTTGGAATAGAATATTATTGTAATGAAGTATTGTAGGCAAGAAACTGTGTCACTTCTGCGGTATAAAAATCTATATAGATGACATGTCATCACACTAAGTTGAACGAAACGCGTAAGTACTAGGAAATGCATGGCGCTTTAGACCTTTTGGTCGCGAAAAAGTATCCTCTATAAGCTGTCTTAGCGCTGTAAGTTTTAAAAGTTTTGTTAGACGACATAATGGCAATCTAGCGCTGCAGCGATTTATTGTTTGAACTTTTCAGTATTTTGACAAATAGTTTATATGAACGTGCTTGTCTATCGCAAGAATATAGGTCGATGGTTTCTATACATAAAATATTTAATTATAACTTATACTTATACTATTCAAAAAGTATAACACCGTGAAAAGGGCGCGTAATTCTCTGTTCCAAGTGGTGACGTAGGGATGCACTCACAATCATCGACTTTTTAGTCTAAAGGCGCCTTCAAAGTGCCGCTATAAATTTCGAAGGCGCCCTAACAGTACCTACCTTATTTACTAACCCTTTTGTTTAAATTTTCGCTGTCCCACTCAAGAGTAGGGGCCTCCCTCCATTTCTTCCATCTGCCATGAGCCTCTGTATCGGTTTTTATGCGGAAAGTCATAAAATGACTTCTCACGCTCTGCTAGAGTGGAAGGGAGTGTCACCCTTTAACTGACTAAAAAACCCGACAGTGTACCTACAGTCGCCCATTTTACGAGGACTACGATAATTCCTTTGAGCAATTCTAAGCCATGGAGCTTCTGTCGCAATCTCTATAACCACCATTAAATCTTGTTGAGTCACCAACATACTCGTAATGTTCAGTTGACAATTTTGTCGAGTTCAGCCAACAAGATAATCTTACGCAGAGCAGCACTGTTATAACGGTTAACCAACAGCGACTAAGCTATGATAGAGATCATTCAGCTAAAACATGAAGCTCTAAAGTCTAGGCTAGATTCACCTCTGATATGCATCTCGGCTCTACGACAGTAAATGCAAAAGTTCCAGTAAAGACAATTCGAGTTTACCTAATATTCTATTCTAGTAACTGGCCTATTGGTCTAGTGTATAGTGGCCTTAATTGCTATGGCGGAGGTCGTGGTTGAACGATTTCAACCCAAAATAAATGTTTGGGTCATGAGCAAGATCGTTTGGATCGAGTTCGATGTCAAAGATTTAACTAAATTACAAAAGACACTTCACCTTCAGAAACATATCAGTGAAGCAAATTAATCAAAACGATATCAGAATACAAAAAAATAGCATATGCATTAGTAAAATAATCAAAACTTTTTTTAGAATAAATTAAAAAAAAAACTGACCGCAACATCAACTTGGAACTTGGGAAAGGGATAGATGGATAGAATACATAAAAGAATGTTTCTGTCTCTTACTTAATTAAATGTAAACAACCTATTTCCAATTAGCTGTCTACCTAAACCGATGTTAGGTAATTAACTAAATTTAAGTAATCTTTGTATGTTTTCTTTATGATTTTTTTTTATTAAAAAGACATAAGTATCAAGATTGTTTATGTTTGTTTAACTACCCAAACAGATGGAGTATAGATTTCTACCTTCTCTGCGGTATTGTTTAAAAGAATTACCGCGGCCCTAGAACGTAAATGGGTCTATATTTCTGATTTAAGCATTTAAAGTCGAGAATTACTCAAACTATACTTTAGCCTGTAAACTTGACAAAATTTGGCATTTAAGTATGGTTTGAGTCGTACTCAACTCAAAATAATCAATTCAGAAACCCGCCATAAGTCAATAAAAATCTGAGACTCCTTTTTACTCCACCCAGAATAAGAGGAATCATTAGTACTTCCTACTGAAAAAAAGCTTCCTAGCTTCTAAACAGTTTTTCGGTCGGTCCTAATTGCATAACTGTAGTAAAATATGCAAGAATGAGGAAGTTTTAAAGGTATTTCTATCAATTTTTACAATACCAAATAAAAATATCAAGCATAGCTCGTTTCCGACATTTATCGCTTTATCATCTATTGTTTTATTTTTCGGAAAAAAAAAACTCATGAGAACACTTCCCAGAGTTCATAAAAGCTAAAATTTACCTAAATAAGCCGTAGCCATGTGTTTATTTATTGTTCAAAGAGTTTTATCTCGACCTGGTATCTTTTGAAAGCGAAATTTAGGATGAGAGTACAAAGACTGGGACGGTAAAGGTCTTCTTTGATGACGTTCTTTTCACATTTTTAGTTGCTACCTTAGAACACATAAGGCTTAGTTTATAGAGGTCAAAAGGAAGCTGATGGGTAACTGTGTTCCAGCCCTATGTTCTTTTTGGTGTTTATAATAACACTAGCTTCTACCCAGTGGAGGATTAAGCCAATGCGGGGCCTGTAGCAATTCGATAAGGGGCCCCCCTAGGTAGACTTTTTTTTTTATTAAGATTGATTAAATAAAATATTTTATGTGTAATCAGTGCTGATTTCTTGTAGTGTAGATACATTTACTAATTTTTATAACGTTTAGGTGGCGCGGGGCCCCCGAATGTGCGGGGCCCCCGAATTTGCGGGGCCCGTAGCATTTGCTACTTTTGCTATATAGCTAATCCGCCACTGATAATAACACTAGCTTCTACCAACTGTTTCATTGCGTGAAACTAATAAAATATACTTCAAGGAAATATACTCCCAAGATAATAAAGTTAGTATCCTATGTGGTATTTCAGGATGTGGTTTACCCATTTGCCTTGATCTATATCCATTCAGTCGTTTATACGTGAAGGAATAGCAAACATGCACACTCGCTGCATAAACTTTCGTCTTTACAATATTAGTGTGATAATAGGAGTCACACCTGCATGAAAATCAGCATAAATTACAAAAAAACAATCTGGCTTTTTGATGGCATTTTACTATTCAGTTTAGTTAGCTTATTTCAGGATCCCATGTATTATAGTTGTAAACTATACATACGTAAAGTAGGTAATAAGAACCTACTTATTCTTTGTTAGCCCATATTGTGTCTGCTGGGCAAAGATCTCTTCCCAACCGTCTTGGGCGACCATCGCGCCAAACTTGCCCCACCACCAGCTTAACCGCCGTCGCCTCTCTGTTGCTCCTCCGTAATAACTAGCTAACGTTTAAAAACCACTTAATGAATAAATTATCACTTACCTACATAAGCTCTCTAATCCGCTTATCTTCCTCCATAACATCTACAGCGGTCAGTTTCTCCACTATCCATCACTTTCAATGTGCACACAGCTTTATGCGCACTTTTACCAACAATTCACATGTAAACCGTTAACCTTTGCCTCGATCATTATCTCGTATGTATCAAATTGTTTTTATAACACAAACTAGACTTTGGCCGCGACTTCGTTTGCTACTTTTTATAAAACAGTTTTACGCGCCGAATTTTGAGGGTAGTTATGAAAAACTAAATGACAGATTTGTGTTTTTTTTACTTTGTGATAAATTTCAAGTTAATTAACCCAACTAGCTTCTGCTAGCGGCTTCGCATGCGTAAAAGCATTTTTCTTCATATTATTTAATTTGGAAAGCTGTTTCGTCTCCTTATGAGGTTTTTTTTTTTTTATTTTTTTTTTTTACGGTTGGTAAAATCATCCAATGACAAATCCCGCCCTTGGGCGGAGCGGGAAATAGTGTCAGACTCTTACTGACTAAAAACCTACCCTGTTCCTTCCCTGCCTTGGTTCCAGGGCCCTGGTATGCATTTTCATACCTTCCCAGAGCCCCAGGTCTCCTTATGAGGTGTATTTTGGCAAAATCCTCTCTCAGTCGTCGCCTACAGCTACGTCATAAAAAGGACACTGCAAAATTTCACTTAAGGCCCGGTTCTACTCATTTTTCCCTTTTTTTAACCTATGGAAATCCACAAATATAAAACAGAACACCATGAAAATTTATTTTAATAAAATTGACTATATGGCCAAGGGCTTGGCAAAAATTAAAACACGATATAAATTAGTTGGCTCGATAAAAAAATCGCGAATCTGACCCTAATTTACGATTTCAAACGTATTATTTATCTACGAGATTAGGTTACGGAACTATTTGAAAGATACAAAAAAAATAAAGCTTGTTATTTAAAAGCGCTTCGCAAGAACAAAAATCTTGAATAGTTGTTGTTTTTTCTTATATAAAAATAAAACCGCTGTTTTTGGGCCACGAAGACGACATAATCCCGAGCGAAGTTCATACAAAAAAAAACAAGGACTAGAAGGCCCTAAGTTCTTAGTCCTAGTAGTTTCGTCTGTGTTCGTATGTCAGTCTGTCAGATTCTCCTTTTATCAATAAACTAGCGACCCGCCCCAGCTTCGAGTGTAATGCTTATATTAAATATATTATACATGTATTATACCTACATATAAACGTTCCTCTTGAATCACTCTATGTATTAAAAAAAACCGCATCAAAATCCATTGCGTAGTTTTAAAATATAAGCATACATAGGGACAGACAGCGGGATGCGACTTTTTTTATACTATGTAGTGATATACATTTCACTTACTTTATTACCAGTTTTTGTATAATCTCTTCGCACTGTCAAATGAATAAAGACTTTCGTCTGTGCACGACTCAAAATGTAGTCATTTTAAAAGATAATGGACTTTATAGCAGCTTATGTGGTTATAAAAGTGGTGAATTTTATTTTTAACTTCAGTGTAAAGTTGTTTTTCAAGTGTTATTCTTAATGAATGAAGTCAGTGGTTATTTATTTTGTCCGATTGGTATGTTACATAATATTACATGTTTGATTTAGGTAATAGTTTTATGAAAAAATAATCGAGCTAGGGCTACCGACCCAACCAGAGTTGTGAATTGTTTGAAGGAGTTACTGCAGCTCTTGCAATTAAAGATAAAAATTAAAATAATAATAATAAAATGATAAATAATATTTATTTTGCAAATGTGTTTTAAAAATCACTTTTGCACGTAATTTTTTTCGTAAATTTAAACTAGATAAGCGTAAAGATAAAATCATATGAGAACCATGCGGATTAGTGTCTGACATAGTCTTTTGAGGATAGAATCACGCAGACTTAAGTGGACCTGAACCTGTTACTGCGAAGTAAAATTGTCCCACTCCCTCCCGCTCCGCCTAGGGCGGAAAAAGTAATTTAATGATTTCGCACGCAAAAAAGCACTACTAAAGTTGTATAAAAATAAAAGACCCGTTTTGACATTTGCGCATTTTTTTTTAATTAAGCGCTAAAACAATACTCGCAATATATTCCATGATAATTATTATTTAGCGCGCCAAAAAACATGTATGTATTATATTTTTAATAAGTTTAATAATAATCAAATACATTACACATGAATGTTAACGGTGATCCCCAAACTAGACGTTAGTCTGTATCGTGGGGATCAGAATATTTTATGTATTTAATGATTATTTTATTGTTTCTTTCTATTCTATTGTATTTTTAAAAAATGGCAAATAGAGCCTATGTCGAGTATTCTGCCAATGTCAAAAGTAAATTGGATAAGCAAGTATGTGAATCATTAACACAAACAATTAATATGCTAGAAACGAAGTAAATAAGGAGGTGCAAATCTTCGATTGATACAATTGGACTTCATGTTATTGTTTCTTTCAGTTTCGTTCCAAGTTACATTGTAGGGTCTTTCTCAAATGTCAAAACGGGCCTTTTATTTTTAACGATTTTACCGAAAGACAAAAAAAGACAGGGGCTCATTCTTTGTCTTACGGTAGTAGATTAACTATTTATTTTACGCCAAGGGAAACCTAAGAAAATAATCTCTTTTATTCGTTCATGAATGATATTTATTTTGCAAATAGATTTTCAAAAACACTTTTACACTTATTTCTTTTTTTTTTGTCCATTTAAAATAGATGAGGCCGGTGTTTCCTAGCTGACTACACTGAGAGGAAACTCCGAAACAAACTCAGGGGTCAAAGTCTCTTTTAAAGTCCATACAGTAAACATGTAATGGTCAAATCACGTGAGAACCATGCAATGATGGATCAATTAAGATGGTCTTTTGAAGACTGAACCGTACAGATTTGAGGGCTTTCCCACTTCATTGACAGGAAAATTATCTATTCATTTCTAGCGTGATGAAAATGATAACAATTGTTAAGATTTAATTATTGTAATCAAGATCATCCTCTAGATTTTCCTCGTGACTTACCTTCGTCGTAAATTTATAGCAGAGTTGCAAGTCACCTTGTATTAATTAACCGCATTAGCAATCTTCCCATTTCCGTGTCATCTCGGTTAATTATTTTCTTTTTCCTATAATAGGCAGATAAGAGAGGGAAAATCTTAAACTGATTTTACTGCCTAGCTATTAAAAAAAATCGAATTTATTATTGCTATTTCATAATCTAAGTCTAAACCAATACTAACATCGTGTTGTCACATATCGCAAGAGTTTAATTAGGATAAAAAAACGTAATAGTTTGTTTTTGGAACATGATATATTTTTGCAAGTCAATATGATACAAGTGGAGAAAATTTGTGATTGCGACCGAGGCGGAATTCGTATGCGCGGAGCCTAGTCCGAGTGTGTTTTTCAATAAACTTACGAAGATGGGGGGATTGATCGGCGACTCGTGGGGGTCACTCAGTGCACAATCTGATACGATAATTACAATAAATTGTGGCGGGGTGAACTCGCGCACTTTTCCGCAATAGTGCGAAAAACAGTCCATTTCGTGCCTGAAAGCGGTAGAGATTTGACTTTGAGCAGATTTTCGATTAAGTGTAGCGAAAAATAATTTCCGACAGACTATTAGTCTGAAGATACCTCGGCGATTGCTGCCAGAAACGGTATTGTTAACACTTCCCATATAAACCAAGCTTGTCACCAATATATCACACTGCGACATGAATTATAATGAAATATTTTTAGTAGTTTCTAGTCGTTGCCAATACGGGAAATTCCTTACTCTATGATCTGTTTTGGCAGTTTCACATTCATACTACTAAAACTCAACCTTCTTCCACAGTAGTATTCTCCAGCGAGGAACAGAAGCAGTCCGTGCTACAATGGCTGGCCGAAGCTGGTCCCGTGAGAGTGGAGCACTTGGACACGGTGTGGCGGCACGGGTGGGTGCTGTGCGGAGTGTTAGACGCGGCCCTGCCAGGTGCCTGCGCAGGACACCCCCCCACAAGGCTGTCGCTGAAGCATGCTCAGGCGATCGCCGATCATTATCTTGGTGTTGAACCTGTGAGTCTCTTTTTTTTTTGTTTATGTCTAAAATCGTTCTAAACGAAGTCGAATGATTTGGAATGTAGTTCTCCTAGTCTTACCCACTGTATTGGGTCCCTATAATTTTATCTAAGTAGGCTAATCTGAATGCCGGGCATTGAAAAAGAGGTCTAAGCGTCATCGACTACCAAATGAGTATCGCACGACATACGAAATATGTAATGTATGCAGAAGCACAAACGCTTTAGCTTTAGTCCCTGCTAAGATTTTACAAGACATCTTACTCAATATTTTTTTCTCGTTTCCAGGTTTTCTCCCGCCACGAGCTGGAGTCAAACGATTCGTTAAGCAGACACCAAGAATGGAAGCTCGCTACTTACTTAGACCGCATCCGCCAAGCACTCTCCAAACTAACGCCTCCTGTTTCTAAACCTGTCTCTCAAAGAACCTCACCTGAAACCACTCAATTCACTCTCGATTACGTGGCTAAGGGCTCAGGACTAACAGCTGCTCAAATCAACCATAAAGCATATTTCAAAATATATCCAACAGCACAACAAGCTTTAGACCCAGGAGAAATAACTATCCTTATCAGGGGACCTAGAGATACTTATGGCATGACAGTGCTACCGCCGATTCTTGGCAAAGCACAAATGATCAGGCAGAAACTCCTGGGTCTACAATCGAAACAAGCTTACACTGAGAATGTTTTGCCAATAACACAAGGAGCAACGTACCTAAGGTCTTATGGAAAGAACGATATGAATAAAACTTACTACATCCCGAAAACTAAATATGATATTGAGATCGATGTGGAAGTTAACACTGATCACGCCAAAATTGGTTACGTGTTAAACATTGAAGGGAAATACTTAGTCTCAATTACAAGCAGAGGTCAGAGCATTGTTGGTTCGCCATTCACAATTACAGCCTCCAACAATATCATCAGTATCCTAGAACAAGATAGTTTCTGCCTGGAAGATGGTGAAGAGATAGATATCGTTGACGTCAAAACTGACAGAAAAGTTGTACTACGTATAGTCGATTTTGTTACAGAGAAAATGTTACTAAAAGAAAATGGTACTTTAGAGAAAATAAGTGACGATGAAGCGAAGCTTTTAATGGCAACCCATACCGAAAATGATATCTCGAATTGTCATAGTGAAACATATTCTGACGTCGAAAGTAGCGAAGAACAAACAATTGTGAAAAGCAAAAGATTTAACAGAGCAGCTTACAAAATCTTGTCCATGTATCGCGTTTGTAAAATATTTAATGATCTCATTGCTGATAAGCAATTACATTTTGCAAAGAAAGAAAATTACATTCGCTCAAGGAGCCAGCAAGACATTCCTGATATTGTAAATTCAACTCTTACAGAAGCAAACATAAAACCGTACATAATATCAGAATTACGAGAAAAGTTCATTGTTCCGGAAAATATTTCAGTATCACTAAGGGCAGAAAAGTCCACAACGTCTTACCATAGCGAACTTCGCAACTCTGGTAGAGAAATTGAGGATGTGACGATAAACATACCAATGATGGAATCTACAAGAAATGATAGTCCCGATAGCTTAGACGGATTTAACGTGTCATGCGAAGATCAAGAAGATAACGTTTCTGTTGACAGGATGACGCCTTCAAGTACAAACAATCCTTTCCTAAATGAAATGTTTGAAGAAAACTACGTCGCTTCGAAGAATTTGGGACCATTTGTAACTTCAGAATATGAAACAAATAACTCGCAAAATGAAGAAACAAGAGACAGTTCAATAACTATTATAATCGATCCTAATCTGTCGCTATCACCAATCAATAATAACCCATTTATGAAGGCAGACAATTTAGGTTTGAAGAAACCAGACTCGAATGCATATGAAAGGCCCAAGTCACCAGTTTTCAAAATAATTTCAAACGAAAAAGTAAATCGTGACGAGTCTATGTTTATAAACCCGCAGTCTGAACAACTAAATGAAGAAGCACTCGGCAATGAATTCGTAAATCCTTTCTTTATACATCACCACCAATCTGGTCATTTCGAGCAGCCGAAACCAATGACAGATTTTATTATTGGAGCACCAGTTTCTTTGCCACCTATTTTACGAGCACGTTCTCCTGAGCCAGAAATAAAAGCTTTAGTTATACCAGGTAATGAAAAACGTAAGAAACATATACAAACTAAAAAAATACATACGGAAAAATCTGAAGATACCCCAAAATCTGAGCATTTAACGCCTTTGCAAAATAACTCGACATTGCCGAAAGATATCAAAAACGAAAATATTTCAGCCGTATCATCTACATTTCATAGTTTGGAGTCCAACTTAACAGAAACTACTTTAGACAATTCTAATGCGTCAACCACAAGCGACAACCAGTTCGAACCTTATCAGATTGACTCGGACAGAAATCTTACACCCAGAAAAGATATCTGGGATTCTGCATACGTAAGTATAGATGATAATAACAGTTCTCCAGATAGCAATAATAACGAAAGCACGACTCTGTCCGAGACAATTAGTAAACAGAAGTTTTCTCCTAGTGACGACACTTTCGGATTAAAACAAGATGAAATATCGAACATGGGACCAGCTGAAAGAGAAATATGGCAAACGTGCAACGAATTAAAAATCGAACCAAGTAAAATTCAGGAAGAAACAAAATCTTATAAATGGGAAATAAAACGACCAACTTTTACACCTATCATTGAAGAAAGTGACAGAAGCATATCATCAGGCATAAAAGATCTTTCGAGGACTGAAACATGTACGAAACAGGGCGAAACTGACAGTGTGTCGGTGGCATTTGCTGAACTAAACGACATGTACCAAGAATACTTTCCTAATTCAGAAACCACTTCTATTACCATTGTAGATGAATTGAATAGACTTCACAGCATGGAAGTAGAATATATTAAACAAACCAAGGAAGATAGTGTCAATTCTGCATCTGAGGCAACAGATGTGAAAAGACACGTTGAAGAATTAGAAGGAACGATTTCTGAGGTTCAGACAAATGTCATTGAATCTGTTTCAGTAAGTCAACCCCTTCGCATTGAAACCGACCAACCGCTTGCATACGGCAAAGAAAACAAAGATGAAACGCAATTCGGTGAAACAAGCCGCAGTAATATAGTACTTGAAAAGAAGAAATACTGGGATGAGAGAATCCGACAAATAGAGGCTAAATCAGCAGAGACTTCAATACTTCCAAAGAAAAAGCGCAATTCTTCTAAACAATTAAAACATGATTCATTAACCAAGCGAAAGGGTAAACAGATAGTTAAAAATTTCTTAAGTGCAGGGGATTACAGTCAAGTTAAAACTATTAATCAAGTAGATGACAAAGATTTAGAAATTAAAGTACATGAACTAGTCCATTCATCCGATGATCACATTCAACAAAAATCACCAGGTGTAGAAATAAATGAAAAATTAGTTGGAAAATGGAAGAAATATTGGGATGAGAAATTAGAAACGGACCAGGTAGAAACTGAGGCTATAGCGTTAAGATTAAAATCTCCTAAAAATAAAGTAAGTACACTGACATCATCTCCAATTTCTAAAAAAGTTGAAAGCCCTGTCGAAATCAAAGTAGATACGCATTACAGTAACGTGACATCATCAAACGTAGATAAACCACCAGTTAAACAAGAACTGCCAGAAGAAGTCTTCAAAGCGTTTGAAACGAGTCCAAAAAGATTTTTCGGAACATCAAGACAACAAATATTAAATAAAATTGACACATTCTTAGGTAAACCAGCCACTGTCGATATTCCAACAGCCGATATAACCAGTGAATGTCATGAAAGCGGTCTAGTGTCTAGTCGAATATCGTTGTTCCATAATTTGTCAAACACTGAAGAGTTACCTTGGGCCAGAAGGAAAAGCCAATCATTACAAAACGTAAGTCTAAAAAGAGAAAGTGAGAAAAACGTAGTATCATTTGAAGAAAGTCCAAATACAGCACCAGTGAAAAATATTCGTTCCGAAAAACTGGAAAACCGTGTCAACGAGGCCACTAATGTAAATATAACAGATGCTATAAATCTGAAAAGTAAAAGAGCCAGAATGGCTCATACTAGTGCGAATAGTAAGACCTTCGATGAGACCATTTATGTAGAACCTGTAAAAGAACAAAGTATAGCCCCGAAACCAAAAGAGCACGTTAGGATGGCAGTTAAAGATTTAAATAGGGAAAGTAAATCAATTGCAAACAAAGGCGAAATTCTTCGAAAGAAATCATTTAGCAAATCAGAAATGGACATTTTCAACAAACTTCCAAACGACTCGACTGACGATGGCTTAGATAAATACAAGTCATGCGACGAATTACCCAAAATTAATGTAAAAAGCTTTATATCGCTTTACGAAAGCGTTACAAAGACTGCTGCAACGCCTAAACCAGCCAAACGAGTATTTAGGACCAGTTCCGCTGATTCGCAGAAAGTGTCATCGTCTTACAGCATAACTTCAGGTGGGTATAGTTAAAAAAGATGTTATCAAGTATTTAGAAGTCAAAAATATCAAAAACGTTCGTAACTTTGTTAATTTTCCAGATGCTGTGCAAAGACGTGGTGCCGAACAAGGGAGTGTTTCGAACTGTGAATCAAGAATAACCACTCCAGGAGTAACTCCTACAAATTTATGGATAAGTAAAGATTCAGACACAGTCAGCAATTTCAGTATTGAAACAAAAACATCAGGGTCTTTCGACGTTGAAATATTACCAAATGAACACAAAGAAAGCACTTATCTAAGCCTTTCTGATATTGAACTAGAAATCATAGAATGCAGTCCAGATAAATCAAGCGAGTCATCTCCTGAAAGAGAAATTCAACCAGCCCACATAGAGTATAAAAATAGATTCAAATTAGCAAAGGAATATTTTCAATCTATTGAAGAATTGAGAGAAGTAAAAAAGCCACGAAAACTGAATGAATGTGAACAACTTTTGCGAAAGCAGTCAACTGAATCTCTTGAAATAGAAAGGCCACAGAAGAGGGTAAAGAAAAATATTAAGGCTCATTCGATGCCGTCAACAGAAATATCGAAAATATGGAAACAATTGCAAGAAACTCAAGGAAGCAGCGGTTCAAACACGAAACTCATAAAAATATCAGAGAAATTCAACGTGGATGATTTATACACTGATGTGACTCAAGGAAAGTTGAGTCGGCAGGGTAGTTTGAGAGGAATACCACATAAAAAGGCAGTGCTAGAAGCGTTTAGATCTATGGAAAACATTGCTGCCACTAACATAAGTTCATACGAGTTCGCAGAGTCACAGTTGCCAGATTTCGCGAAAGAGCATACGGTGAAGTCTGCACAGACTTACCTTAGCGAGTATCCCTATTTGCCTATGACTGATCCTTCGAAGTACCATTCGAGGCTGGATATAAAAGCGTCTGGTCTTATCTCATTAAAAGAATTGAAGAAAACGAGACCACGGAGGAACAGTGTGCCTGACTTAAGATTAAATCCTACATTCACCGTAGACCTTTAACTTATGTAACTAAAGTTTAATTACCACGGTAAAAGTTTGATGACAAAGATTTCAAAATTCTGATTTGTTGAAGGAAATATAGTCATAATCTTAGTAATAACAGTATTTACTAGTACCTAAAACGTAGCTAATACTCAGTTGGATTGTAAGGATAAGTATTTTAAGTCATAGTTTAAAATTACCAAGATTTTTTTTCAAAATTGTTTTCTTTGCGCATTTTTTACGTAGCTTGGTTCCTTTTTTTACAATTTGTCTATAAGCTTGTGTCTTAAATATATGTTTGCTAAACGTAATTAACTTAATAAAATATTAAATGGATAATGAAATATGTATTTGTAATATCTGTATTGTAAGAAACTGTTGTATTTGATCCGGAAGGTTTAACTTGCTATTTATGGCGTATTGTAATTGCTAGTGTTGTACAATTTTGTACAGTTATTGAATCTAATAATTAAGTTTTAAGAATTCGCTGTAACTATTTATTCTACATTAAATAAAATTCGTCTACTTTCGTCTTCTCATTTGTGACTTTTTATGTGGTATTATGGCAAGCACTAGATAAACTTGCTATAAAAGTGCATAGATCCTCTTACATTTACCGATATTCTTAAATTCAGTAACAAAAGGCAAAGCTATCTTGAGTCGATTTCATGATCCTTTACAATTTCTAGTAATACAAATTTCACTTTATCTTTTGTTTTTCGGGCACCTGCACAGAGATATGAGTAAAAGTCCACTGTACTTTATGGGCCAATCTAGTGCCTACTTTATAAAAATAAATTCATTCTTTAAAAATCGTCAAACTTATGTGACAGTGGCCCCACCAACTACGAGCAATGTGCCCACATTGCTCGTAGTTGGTGGGGCCGAAAAGTTCTAAAGTGGCGACAGCGTACTTGAAGTTTCATCAGTAACCACCCATAAGGTGGACCTTTGACTTGGTGAGGGTCGTGGGAATGCAATGGATGCGAGATGAACCGGACTGGTCGTTATGGCGACTCTTGAGGGAGGCCTATGTCCAACAGAGGTCGTCTTACGGCTGGTGTGCTGATGATGATGGAGATATGTACCCATATCGCGCCAGTTATGTTCAAACCTTTTGTAATAGAGGGTAAGTCTATTGCTAGACTATAAACCACATAGTCTGGGCTGCTAAAGGCTTACGCAGACCGGAACGGCATGGTAAGCCGATTTTGCCGTCAATCAGCGCACACTAGGCCGCTTCGATACCGCGGCATTGCAGCGCCGCGGCACAACAAAGCACGCGTTGGCAGCTCCTACTGCCCGATACACTTCTTTCAATGCCATGCAATGAAATCCCTTCCGATGCCACGGCATCATTTTAAAGCATAGCAATTTATGTTTTATTTCTATATGGATACGTTTGAATTTCCTTTAGTTTAAATCCATTGCCTTGACATCACAGTCTGCGTAGGCCTTTATGATAAATTCCAGACTTCGGGGTGCTACTGAGATATTCCTGATGAAAAATCGCTAAACAACTCTCGATACGAGAATGGAACCCTCATACTTAGCAGTAGTATTCCTACAATTAAACAAAGGAGAGTATTATTGTTGCCAATAAATTTATAAAGAAAACAAAAATGGCGTCTCAAACGTTATACATATATTGATATAAAAAAATACAAGCAAAATTTACAATGTTGCTATTATTTTTCTTACTGACAGTTAAATTAATACAAAAAAGGAATACACTAAAGTTGAATATTTTACTGCATTGTTCGACATATACTTAAGATACTTACTTTAATTCAAAATAATTTACAAAATTTCACTCTGAGTTTATAATGTTTAGGTTTCCATAATCTTGGTTCAAAAAAACTCTTTAAAAAAATAATACAGACTAATTGAACCCGTAAACAACTTAACACTATTTTTTTTTTTTCATTACCTTAAGCATGCAACTAAACATTTATTCACTGTTATACAAATCGGCTGCGTTTTGTAAGACGTCTGCGTTTTGTGAAAAGGTTGCGTTTTGGAAAATGGCAGCGTACGGTAAAACGGCCAGCCACAATGTAATACGTTAAATTAAACAATTGGGCTGCAAAAAAGACTCAACGAAAGCGACTATTATTCGACTTCGACTATTATTATAAACAACATACAATATAACACATGCGAATCAATTTAACAAATCGCATTTGCCAACAATTCAAAATAGTTTAAAGTATTAGGGTTCGACACCTAAAGGTCTATCCCCACAAATCCGTGCCGGGTCAGTGACGGGGCAGCAACGTGCCCGTGCCGACACTGAACTTCCATGCCCCATTAGTGGTTTTCTGTTCACACACGTCAGTGACATGACCGATTTTGGGGTCTCAATCGAAGGCGGCTGCGCATAACCATAGCAACTGGTTCAACTTATTTCCCGCATGCTATACGTGTATAAACAGAAAGTCTAATGAAAGTTTGTTTTAAGTTAACGCAATCGACACGTTTATGACGTTGGACGCTCCGATTGGTCTGCTCCAAGTTCTTAACCAATCAGAGAGCCAAATGCGGTAAACGTTTCTCGCCTAGTGCTATTCAGTAGCACTAGGCGAGAAACGTTTAGCGGACAGAACTATCTTAGCAGCACATTCTATTTACAATTGGATATTATCCGGTCTTTGTCTTTGTACATTATACTAAACTATAAATTATACTTGTAAGTTTTTTTTGGAATCAACGTCAAAATTAGTTTTATTTAAATGAAGCAGCAATCAGCATTTCCAATATTGAGTGAGGGCATGATAGGAAAAACTTTCTGTCTCTTTTGTGCACACGTAACCTAATGTCAATGACGTCACCTTTCAGTATGCGCATCTCTATTCTGTTACTTGACAGTTTCCCCTTCCACTCCACTTGAAAGTTCTCTAACTTAATATTCAACGGAGTTGAAAAATTCTTTCTATTTTCGTTTTTGGGTAAAGTTACTTTTATACACGACTAAATTTTGATCGTTTTAATCCCGTGGAGGGTCGATCCGGTAGATGAAACACTATCGATTTGTAAAGATAAAATTAAAATAAAGTACTTTTTTCTAAAACTCGAATTAATCTACGCATGTACAAACTTAATTTCTTTAATTAAACAACAGCTGAGCGAGTGCAATGACCTGTAGTTTGTCAGTACGCAACAACCGACAACTACCTACAGATCATTAGACTCGCTCAGCTGTTGTGATCCGACACCGATAGTATTTCATATACCGGATCGACCCTCCACGGGATTAAAACGATCAAAATCTACCCGTGTATAAATAAAATTGAGTTAACTACCAATTACTTAATATGGATCTGCACGTAAGTTGAGGCATGGTCTGCCCGTCTCCATTGAAGCCAGGCCGCCAACTGCGGGTCGTTCCTGTCGCCTCTGGCTTCTAACTGCTGGTAGTAAGCTTCTCGAATGATCCGGAAGGCGTCTACGCTTCTGTATGGAAGCTTTGTTATGGGGTCTATGTAGCGGGCTGGTCTCCTGAAATGAAAATGTTGCAGGTAATTTTTTTTTATGCGTTTAGTTTTAGGTGGGAAATCATTCAATGGTCTGATTTTTACTGACTAAAACCCGGTCCTATATTCCTTCTTTGCCTTGCTTTCCAGAAGTCCTAAATTTCCTTCAGGAAAAGGAAATTCAGGAGTTGGAGGAGGAGTTGGAAGGAGGAGGAGTCGTTGGGTAAGGTAAGGCTTTGTTAGGTTGGGTGTTAATTAGGTCTATATTTCTGCAAAGGGTAGACTGAGTTGTATGGTTATTTAACTAGTTATGTTTATGTCCTGTGTAAAGAGTGCAAGCCTTTTGTCTTAATGCCGTTAAATTTAAGATATTTCTTTATATGATTTAAGCTAGTGCTTGACTGCAAACTCGATTATAAGCATTGCTACAATCGTAGATGATGAATCGCACTAGTTTATATCATACAGGAAGTTGGAATTGGATCAGCCTATATAGAACCACGCCTATACACTGGTTGAGGAGGTATGAAAATGCATACCAGGGCCCTGGAACCAAGGCAAAGGAGGAACGGAGGTTTTTAGTCAATAAGAGTCTGCCACTATCTCCCGCTCGCTTGGATGATTTTACCTACTATACACGGGTTAGGCAGGAGTGAGGTAACTCCTGCCTTTACGGCTCGATGTGACCCACGCGCGCCTCAAAGAGCTTTCAGTTAAGTAGGACCCACTAGAGCTGATGCCTATAACTAGGGCTGTGGTATTATTCGAAAGAGTTACCATGGCCTTGAAACGCAAAGGGCAAATGAAGAAACACAAGTAAGCTCCATCCAGAGCAAGAGAATTTATTTGATGGTATCTCACTTGAAAAAGAAAGGCTGCTATGCTGCCAACGAGGTAGTAGCTATTTATTCCAAAAGATCAATGGTCAGTATTCTCCGAGAATATGAGAAAGAGTTAGAAATTGTGAAAAAGGATAATAACACAAAGGAGATATAAAAAAATATACACCGTTAAATTTTGGTCGTTTTAATCCCGCCGAGGGTAGATTCGGTGCATAATAATATTATGGATTTGTAAAGAGAAAATTAAAAAATAAAGTAGTTTTTTTTAACCGACTTCAAAAAGAAGGAGGTTTCTCAATTCGACCGTAAATATGCTTTTTTTTAACTCAAATTAATTTACGCTTGTACGAAATGAATTTCTTTAAGTAAACGTCAGCTGAGCGAGGCCAATGAACTGTAGGTAGTTAGTACGCAACGACCGACAACTACCTACAAGGTCATTGACTCGTTTACTTAAAAAAAAAAATTCGTATATGCGTATATTACCTCGACTTTTAGAAAAAAAGTACTTTATTTTTTTATATTTTCTTTACAAACCAATAGTATTTCATGTAACGCATCGACCCTCCGCGGGATTAAAACGACTAAAATTTAACTGTGTATTATACATACTTAGTAACAGCACACAGCAGTTCTCTGCGTTTCTTGGCCCTTGACTTTGGGAAGCAAGACCTGAATGCTTTGTCCTTGATGTCATTTTCAAATGATAGAAGAGTCCGCTCGTGGTATTTAACGTTTTCCTTCTTCTTAGCTGGCTTTTCATCTACTTTACTGAAAAACAAAATTTTAAAAAATGGTTAGCACTACATTTCGGTAACTACACATGGAGAAATACACATATAGGGTGACTGGTAATTAGTGAACGATACTTACACACGTGATTGTAGTCATAATAACAAACAACTTTGACTATGGGACCAAACCTGAAATCACGAAAAAAAATCTGCTGGTCAGTACATTTGCGTTCTTCTAACTGGTCAAAATGTACTGAACTTGGCTAATTTTTTTCGTGATTTCAGGTTTGGTCCCATAGTAAAAGTTGTTTGTTATCATGACTACAATCACGTGTTTCAAGTATCGTTCACTAATTGCTAGTCACCCTATAGGTATAACACAAGCTCTGCTTAGATTGGGACTAGACGACGTTGTGTGATAGTTGTGGAATACGGTTCAATTATAGGTTTAGTACATTTTTCCCATTTCTGTAGCAGGTAGAATCTGCAAAATATTTCATGAAAAAAAAAATGGGTCAAAAAGGTATGGGGATACATCCAAATATAGAACTTTAGATAGACTTTCGCGATTCTTTCAGTAACTTCAAAATTATAACATGAAAATTCGTCAGCGTAATAATTGTTTAACATGAGATAATAGTGAAACGTGAGCCCATTCAGTAAAATATGCTATGCGCGAAATGTGGGCAAACGTCAGTGACAACGTTTTTCAACCGAGGAGGGTTGGGGTCTGATGGAGACGAGAGTGCAATGACAAATGCTCACGTGTATCAAAAGATGTTTTTCAATACACTTACCTTAAAAAAAAAATAAACATATATTATTGTGAGATAACGGCACTTTAACTAAAGGACGGCAGCATAAGTAATTAAACAAAATACTTACGCAACATTTTCAATACTGATCTCTTCGTCAGGCCCTATGAAGTCCACATTCATCTTAGTATCAGGTTCCACCTTGTCAGCCGGTTGTTCGGGAGACTCCATCTTCACATCTGGCATGTCTATGTCCCCTGGTGTTAGTAAAGCTGAAATATGTAAGACAACCAATAAATCAATCAACTAAATTGAGAAACGGACGAATATCAGCCCCCCTACGCCTTGAGTTGGCCACGCCTCCAATTCCTTCGTTCTGACGTCATTTCAACGCTCAGTCACGTGGTCAGACTAAAGTAATCGAAGGCGTGGCCGACTTGAAGCGATTGACGCAAGGAAATCGAAACGAAACGGTCATAACTTGGCTAGGCGTGCAACACAGATATTGCGAGATATTCTGAACCATTTAAATTCAACTTTAGGTCTTATAAAACAAGGTTGAAATTAAATTACAATGGGAGATCAATGGTTTGTGATGTTATTGACTACTCGAATTGGTTGCTTGCAAACTGCTTCGCAATTGCGTTTTTTATATAACATAATTCATACTAGGTTTTTAACCATCAACTTTCAGTTTCCATCGTATTGCAGTTTTAATTTTCATTGCCTTACCTTCTTCATTTTTGATCAAATCACTCAAGTTCAGGTCTTCCAATAAGTTAGACTTTTCCTCAGCTGGTGGGATTTCTTCAATAATGGGAACAGCAAATGAATGGTATCTAAAAATTAAGGTAATAGCAATTTAAAATTGTCTAAGGCTTATATTATAGGTACAAGAAAAATTAATTACAACCGCACTTGAAAATATGACCTACATATTCTAATAAGTTGATCAACTGCATAAAGTTGAAAAAAATTGACCTACTCATACATTTTCAAATAAGTTTAGTTTTGTAACAGCCACATAAAGTTTCTAAATGCTAACTTACTAACTGCACTTCTTTTACAAGATTAAGAAAAAATCTGCATTCATATACGTGATTTTCTCAAAAACTACTGATCCAGTTTATTATTGAGTACACTAAAAAAAACGAGACAGATTTCTTACCTTATGACAGGACCAGTGATGCTTTTCTTTGTAGGTCGTATCTTTTTTCTTTCCAATTCAATTTGTTCAAATCTCTCTGAAAGACATAGATAGACATTATTTTATTTTCTGACTGTAGAATTAAACCTATGCAAAAAAAAAACTGTTTAATATTATATCAAACTAAAGAAGAAAATGATATAATACAAGTGGATCTTGATTTCATAATGTCTTAGGGCCAAATTGACCAATAAACTAATCGCGATTCGTTCAAACAAAACGCAGTTTGAGCGACTAATCGAAATTATAGCTTTATTTTGCGTTTCACCGCGATGAATTGCACCTAGTTTACGCTAAACTCAGTTTCGATTCTTTTGTTGTCGCCCATGTTTGCAACACGGGTCTTTAAACTAGATTACGCTGAGCTCAGTTTAGTTGAACTAAGTTTTTATATATAATGATGAAATCAGCCCTTACTGAGAGCATGCACAGTGAAACCTAGAAAAATGGGAGTTTAAGGGATCTAGCATTTTTATAAATTATAGAGGCTTTACAAAATTTTCCAAATTTACGGAGCTAGAGTGAAGAAATTCCAATGTTTGCAAAGGCAACATGACGGAAGATGTAGGCATATTCAAAATGTTAAATTAATAGTGAAATGTTTCACATATTGAGGCTAAACATAAAAAAAAAACTATAAATAAATACACCGTTAAATTTTGGTCGTTTTAATCCCGCGAGGGTCGATTCGGTACATGAAACACTATCGATGTGTAAAGATAAAATTAAAAAATAAAGTACTTATTTCTAAAACTCGAGTTAATATCTATATGCATGTACGAAATTAATTTCTTTATTATTATTATTATTATTGGCCTCGCTCAGCTGACTTTACTTGAAAAATAATTTCGTACATGCGTAAATTATTTCGCGTACTTAAAAAAAAAGTACTTTATTTTGATTTTTCTCTTTAAAAATCGATAATGTTTCATGTACCGAATCGACCCTCCGCGGGATTAAAACAACTAAACTAAATTAACGGTGTATATCTTAGATATTAGACTAATTCTCAGGTATTTCAATGTAAAATTATAAGAAACTCATTGAAACTATCAATAGAATGCTGCCAAGTGGTCGCTGGATACAGGGCAAAATACTTAAGAAACCCAGGTACCTTCCGTGAAATGATCAATAAGTAACACCAAGGCGCTGGTGGTTTTCCTTGAGGAACAGGTGTGGATCGAATGACAAATTTGTCTAACCCGTACGCAAAACACGCGCTATAGTCGTGGAGTTGCAGATATCAGCCCGAAATATAATACAGTAGCAGAGATTTCTCACATATCCAGCACCCACTTAACCAAGTTTCACTGAACATAAACACATTATGCTACGTTTACATGTTGGTCAAGCCTCGGCCAATCGCTTTGTGTAGCCATTGTATAAACGGGAAGTCTTCCCGGAAAACCCTGCTAACACAATGTCGATTGGCCGAGGCTGGGCCCATATGTAAACGTAGCATTATACATACCTAAACTTTTAAGATTCTCTTTTTCTGTAATAAGTGCTTCCTCTAGCAATTCTTCTTGTGTTGGCATTCTATCTTCTACTTTCTTAGGCTTCTTTTTCTTCAAAGCCGACCTGATCTTAATCCTCTGTTGTGTTTCTGCCGACTTCACTGCTGTACTCTGCCTGATTGATTTACGCTCTGAAATAAATCAAAATTAATTTATTCAAGGTTCTGATGACCAAAATCCAAAATCTTCTGCATTGGGGTTTTCTATCGTTTACATTTCGGGGAGTGTGCATCAGAATTGCATACTTTTATACCGTCAAGCCCGTTCCATCAACATATGGCGTTGAACATTTATAAGAATGGAATTTCCTGCCAGTCTATATTTTTTGATAACTACAATATAGGGGTCTTTAAGTCAAGAGTGAATAGGTTACTTCTATGTAAGCGGGCTAGATCATCGACCACATCATCACTTATCATCAGGTGAGATAGCAGCCAAACCCGAGCATGTCAATAATAATAATAAAAACATAAACTGAATAGATGAATAGAAACTTAGTGTAAATCCTTTTAATCCAATCCAGCATCAAAAATATGAAAGAGAGATAAATGTGGAAGATAAGTCAGTTATAAAATTCATAGTTAAGGGACTAAACAGATTTTAATTAAATTTGATAAGGAGTGAGTTTGAACCTCAAGGAAGAACTTAGGCTACTTATTTTATTGACTTTAATTATTCATCTTCACATTTACAATAACCAAAATTCACACAGACTGTGTTGTGGGAAAAAGTTATCATCTTATAAAAGTATATGTATATGTAACCTACCTATAGATGTGTCAATTTTTTCAATCTTTTCAACCTTTTCCAGCTTCTCCAACTTAGGTTTTGATTCCTTTGGTTTCCTCTCACTTACTTTCTTCACTCTATCACCCAAAGATGGACCTGGTGTAGGAGCTCCAGATTTTTTCTTTCTGTTGGGATCCTGAAACAAAGGTCTCAGGTCAGAAGCACTTTCTTACAATAAAAGTCAACATTTTAGCTAAAAGACATTCCACTGCTGGGCATTGCACATTTGTGTTAACACTTCCTACAAGCATTGCCACATCAACCATGCTTCATGTCACTAGATCATCATTTGCAAGCTCTTTGAACACTAAACTGATGCAAAATGCAGGCCCTTTAAGTTGAAGCATTAGTATTGTCAGAATTTAGCAAAATTTAGACAAATTCTGTTCAGTTCCCATAAAAAAAACATGAATTATTGAGTAGTTTATTAACTAGCTTTCGCCCGCGGCTTCACTTCTGCTCTACCATACTCTACACTATTCTACTCTACCCCACTCTACTCTCGATAGGGCCTCCTAGGATAGGGTTAAACCTCTACCCTACTCTACCATACTCTACCCTCCTCTACTCTACTGTACCCTACCCTACTCTAGAAGGGGAGAGTAGGGTTAAAAACCTGCAAAACCAAAAACCTGTTCATTTATTGATATAAGGTAGACCTAATACTAATAACTGTTTTTTTATTTTTTATTTAATGGATAAAAATTATTTTCTCCTTCTCCTGGTTCCAAGCTACCTTCCCACGAATTTTCTGCCAAATCGGTGTAGCCTTTCTTGAGTTATAAATGGTGTAACTAACACGACTTTCTTTTATACATATAGATATTTAAGTTTTTCAGTTGCTTTTATTCTTAACTAGCTTTTGCTCGCAGCTTCGCTCTCGCTTACCCTACTCTACTCTATACCAATAAATGAGCAGGTTTTTGATTATTATTTCATTTATTTAATGGGATAAATATCCTATGTCCTTTTCCTGGTTCTAAGCTACCTTCACACCAATTTTCAGCCAAATCGGTTCAGCCGTTCTTGGGTTATAAATGGTGTAACTGATACAACTTTCTTTTATATATATAAATAGATATTATACATTAAAACTCTTGCTGTCATAATTTGTTTGTGTGCCCACAACCAGCTGTTATACATTGCTATTGTTGACATGTGATCCAGCCCGGTATTTGACTAGCAAGTCCAATTTACTAAAGGAGCCAACAAAAGCTTCCAGTTCCTTGGAAATAAGGAATAATTAATGTCATTTCCCACATGTGATAAGCAAACTTACCTTGTAGACTTTTGTACCTGTTGCCCTTTTCTGTTTCTCTTCCCCATCATCGTCAGACTTTGGCTCGTCATTCTCATCAATACTAAAATCTGAGTCTACTTCATCATCTATTTCATTTTCTAGCCTACAAATAAAAAATGAATTAGATTGACCAAAACAAACAAGCAAGTATTGTTTACTCAACAAATTCAATTATTTTTGTTTTCTTTTGTGCAGAAGACAGTTCGGTTGTCGGGTAAATGTGTTGTTTACATCTAATATAAACCAAGTTACAGTTATTTGACACTAATTCTCTGTAAATTGGTATATAACAGACTAATTTAGTGATGTAAGAATCATTATTGTTGGCGGCAAATTTTGTTTGGTTTGATAATGCCGGAATATTATTATAACATTCTTTCAACTGTACTGCTCAACCTAAGCTTCATGTTTAACATTGCACAATTTTGGCACTTTAAAACAAATAAAGGATAAAATTACATACATATAATCGTTGTCTTCCTCAGTTTCTTGGAAGCCTCCGTAAGTTGTTGTGTAAAATTCATCTTCTTCCTCTTCGTCAAGCACTTTAGCTAGAAGGTTACCCGCATTGGAGCGTCGTTCTCTTTTATCCATAATGCTTCTTCAGTAATCAATGTTCCAGTTCAAACTATGTATTGTAACAATTCTTTGGAAAGAAAATAAATAATTAATTCGCACAACACAACACAAAAGCTAACCAAGGTACCTGCCACTAGGGATGTGATCATACGATTTTTTTACATTTGAAATAATCGATTTAAGTACAATAATGTTTTACATGAAAATCGATTTTAATAACTAACTTTAATATTTTAAATAATTGTTTACTTATCGATTTTTTTTTTTTTTTGATAATCGTAAATCAATCAAAATCGATTTTGCATCTGACAGCCCCCGAAATTGTCTTTATTTTATGTCTTTACTATAAGTCGATCAATATTACATAAATGCGATCAGTGCGTCTGCTTCAGTTTAGTTAATTTTTTTACATACCTATTTAAACCTCACTAGATGACGCTAGTTAACAAACTACTATTTTTACGACATTCGGCTATAATGCCATTCGTTATTAATTGACGAAACTTCATTTCTCAAACGATAATTTTGACCAGCAGGGCTACTGGCTAATTTTTTCAAAACAGTTGACTACTGGCATTTAACACTTCGATCCACAACTACCCAACTTGTTCATACAAAAGTAGACTTTAAACATCGGAATTAAGGCCTATAGTGGCGTGGATGTGAGAGGACACCGGTGTCCTCTGAGCTAGGACAGATTAATGTACACAAATCTTTGTTGTCAACTAACAATTTCATAACTTATGACATCAAGAGGCTAAAAAACTACGGTGGATTAGTGGGCTGGACGGTAGCTAGCAAAAATTAACGGTAACATATTGTCCCGGCTCTAGTTTTTATCGACTAATATACAGCTAAGTTGAATATCGCATCTTCAGCTTAAAGCACCATTTTAAAAGTATCGATATAATAACATCACTGTCAAAACGTGTTATGGTGGATATCAGAGGCACCGGTGGATAATGACGTCATATCAGTTGGTCACTAAAGATAGGCAATACGAAACTAGCTGTTGGACAGATGAACGTTGTACATTCTAGCTAGTGATCAAGATTCAAGATTCAAAGATCTTCACTTGAGCTGTCAACAGAGTTACGCAATAGGAGGAGCCGATTATTGTCCAAACGCCTACCTGAGCTCTTATTTCTAAACTAAGGATATCCAGATTTTTTTTTATTCGAAAAGTTTGAGTTTGTTAATTTATGTTGATTATTCTAAAACCATAATTAGTTTTCTTTATTTAAAAAAATGTGTAAAAATATTAAGTTCCTTTCTTTTGCAATAAATTTACAATTATTTTTAAAAACTTAGGAAAAATATCGATTAATATACCAAAATCGATTATTGTTTACTAGAAAAACAATCTATTAATAGATAATCGATTTTTACGGAGAATGTTACATCCTTACCTGCCACAGATTAGAAAATAGAGATATTATTACTGTCACTTTCAGTCAGTGTCAAACCATTTTTTTTTCTGTTTGCTTTGTTTGGACACTAAGGTTTTTAAGCCAAATCTTCGCTTCATTACAATACGTATGTAAAGCATTCTTGTGTTTTTGAAATAATTGGCAGCCGAGAATACGCCTATTTGAATGATTTCCAGCATCTATTGCACTTGAAGATCGTAGAACGGTTAACGCAGAGTGGTTTATCACAGTTTGTTTACCACAAGTCATCGCCGAACTTCGAAAATCTAACTCAAAGCGACGCATCATCCTGCACCACGTGCAATTTAGCTTCACTTTTTTTTGGACTGACCGACATTTTGACAATTCAAAAGTGCCTGTAATTGGTCTATTTGAAATAAACTATTCTGATTCTGATTCCACGACAACGCAAGCTCACACAGCGCACGTCAAACGATTGAGTATTTGAAGCAGGAAAAAGTAGAAATTCTTGACCATCCTCCTTACAGTCCTAACCTAAGCCCTAACTATTTCTTTACATTTCCTAAAATTAAGAAAAGTCTTCGTGGTCAAAGGTTCCAGTCCGGTAAAGAAGCAGTCGAAGCTTTCAAGTCAGCCATTTTGAACACCCCCACATTAGAGTGGAATAAATGTTATAATAACTGGTTTGAGCTAATGGAAAAGTGTATTAAGCTACGAGGTTTGAAAAACAACAAAAAGTACTAAAAGGTTCTAGTTGTTTTTTTTTCTTCAAACGACAAAACTGGCATGCCTCGTATTTAACAAGTTTAGTCTCGCTAAAACTTGAGAACGGCTAAACCGATTTTAATCGTTGCGTCACTTGCCGTGCCATACCGTGCCACGCCATCAGTGAGCGCCGGCCCTTATGAGAGGCCAACCCGAGATACATTTTTATACAGCCGTTTAAACGTAGTGCTTCATTCTCTTTGCAGCCTTTCTTACGTGATTATGATGTTATTACACATCACTCTCCAGATATTTTTGATACACAGATATCTTGTGGATATTATCTAGGCTTCTACAGAAATCAAAGCAAATTTGTGTAAAACTAATCCAGTATAAACCTCTGCCGCCGCCGCCGGGTTTCCGATCCCAATTTCCGGCCACCGTAGGCGCGGGCTCGCGGACGGTGGGCAATGGGTAGCTCGCTGTCCGTCCGTCCGGTAACAGACCGGTCCGAGCTCAGGTCGTCTACGGCGCGCACCGTTCCCGCGCGCCTCAAGGAGTTGTCAGCAAACTGTAGGGGTCCAGCAGGGCCGAAGCCTACTGGGGCCAAAGGTTATGTGAGACTGTCACCAAAGGCCCCAGGATAAAGGCAAGGAATGGAAAGGTAGGTTTTTAGTCAGTAAAAGTCTGACACTGTTTCCCGCCCCACCCAAGGGCGGGATTCGTCATTGGATGATTTTACCTACCCAAAAAAAAAAAAAAAAAAAAGTATAAACCTCTGAAAATCTGCTATTTTAGGTGAACTTTGGCCCTCCACACTGTACTTGTACATTAAAAACATAAAAAAGTACGTCTTTATAAGCCTTGCACATTTAATCTAGATTCTGAATGACGACAATTTTTTTCAAAAGCTATCAAGGGTTTTAAAAATATAACACATATATTTCCTGGAATAATTTTTGTGAATCGAGATAAATCACGGAATTACCGAAAGCCAACAAAGTTTTCAGACGTTCTCTTTCTTTTTTCGCGTTGCCTTTTCATCAAACATTTTGATTGCGGTAGATGAAGCAATAAGTTTTTACACCATGGTCGACGTTGACGACAGGCGATCAGTGGGGACCACGTTTTTTAAACGCGCCGTCGACGTGCGTTTGTAGCGAAACGCACGCGAGTCAGACGTAGCCTGAAAACCTTATAAAGGATAAAAGCACGCCGTCGACGCGCGTTTCGAAAACGCGCGTTGCACAGTGGTGTGCACAGGCCCTTAAACTTATAATTATTTGATTGATTCAAAAGCTAAAAAAGTTCAGTTATTTCTGAAAAAAGCGTGTATACTTGTACCTACGTTGAGTCGATCTGATTGCTCACGAGTATCATAAAAAATATAGTTTCAGTAGGAAATTGGTGTATTTTCTCATTCCTAACAGCGTGGCGGATGACAGGACAGGATGGAAGAAAAAGACGTGTTGCGTTGATCCCAAGTAACACGAGACAAATGCAAGATGGATGATGAAATGGTCACAAATAAATAAAACAAATTAATATTTTGTGCCGTTTATTCAATTGTTAACAGTTATTATAATAAGATTTTACGTCAGTCATCTTTATTTGATTCAGATAAAAACCACATTTCGTCAGCTTTTTTCTAGTTTTTGAATTAATACCGGTACATCAAATTCATTCACTGTAGTTCATGGATTTGTGTGATTGAGTCGATTTGAATCGCCCATTGTACATGAAAGTACAAATCGAATTCAAACACACTTTACAATTTAAGAATTAAATTAGTAGGTAGATATTACATTTAACTATAGTTTAAGTTTCGTTCATTTCATGTGATTTTACATTTAAACTTCGATTACGCTTAATATTACCTACTGTATGGGAATACCATTCCTATTGTTGTGACACAAATAAAATAAGTTTGAACATAAAACCACAGGAAAAATAACCCTTTGGATACCTAGTGCTATAACTGAGATAAGTACACAAAAAGATGACTTATTTAACGAATTAACACATTCTAAACTTAAGATCACATGGTTAAAAAATAATATAACATTTTTTAGTGACAATAATAATTTTAAAATAATTTAATATTAACATGAACAAAAAACAAATGGAATGTATGGGATCAGGTGTTGCTTATTGTGATGCCTTTAACGTTAAAATTGATCTTTGATAAATATATTATTAATTACATATAATATAATATATTATTATATTGTGAGATATAATCTCGAACACTCATTCAATCAAGAGCAGCACTAGCCACTAATAATAGAGAAAATTAAATAAATTCATTATTTGATTTAATAATAATCGTAAAGCATTTTATTATAGTAGAAAATCAACAATATATATTTTCGAAACAATAACTTTGTCCTAATAAATTAAACTCGGTTTTTATATTTGCGTAAACAGTGTACATCGAAATGGGACGTAAGTTTTTCTATTACAAGTGTTGTCATATGTACGTATATTATGCTTCCAGCATTATAATTAATGTCCCAATTAATATTATTATCAGATTCTAAACTTCATCTTTCATATAACAGTTACACATTTCTTTCGAAGAAATAAGTGTAACATGAAATCTAATCCTATTACAATAAATATTTTAAAAGAAACACTTCTTATATTTATTAAATATGACTTTAGCTAACAAATTTCTATATTTTGCACGCAATATTCATTAATATAACATAATGTACTTTCTGTACTATATGAAATTAAGTCAAAAGTTCAATTGTCGCATTAAGATAATATTTTTTCATATTAGCAACGTAATTTGACTATAAAATGTTTTTTCAGTAAATAATTGTAATATTTCAACTGGCAACATTAAACATTTTAACAAAACAGACAATAGTGCTACTCGCCCTTTTTGTGTCAGTTGTCATCGTCTCGTCATTACAATAAATAACTTTTTAAATTCAATATTGTATTATTAATTTAACTACATTTATTTTTACTATTGATTGATTACCTTACATTAGGAAAAGAAAGAAAAAACATGATTAAATAGCAACAGAATTGTAAAATATTAACACGAACTAGGTTCTAAATAATATTAATAACAAAATGTTTACAAAACCAAACTTGTTACTTAATTTACGTATGCCTTATAATTAAATATTTTTGCTATAAGTAGTTGCAAAGTTATGAAAAATGAAAATATAATATCGAATAACAAATCTAATGTAATATTATTTATGAAATATCAAGTATAAAAGTACTGAATTTAAAAGTTACATTTAGTTTTTATTTCTTCCATTTTCATCATAATATTAAATCGACTTGTTTTTAGTCGTTATTTTAAAGACTTTCATTCACTCACTCATTTGTTATTATTTTTTTCTTTTTTTATTTGATGCTACATTTCATTATTCTGAGCATTTATTGAGCAATCACGCACATTATACTTGTAATTCCATAAACTAACAAAAAAAAAAAAATATAACGAATTTCCTTCAATAATAATAATCAACCCTCATAACAAACCCTACTTAGCCTAATTATATTTAAAAGTAAAAATAGTGAAACAGTGAGAGTTATATAGTAAAATTCGACTACTCGTTTATTATATTTATATACAGGAATGTATTAGTGCAGGCGTGAGTAAAACTAAAAAGAAGTACTTTGATGTGACGTTTCCCGTGAATGTTGCCAGACGTTATAAAAACGACTATCAGAATAAATTCTTCATTTAAATGGTATTTTTTGTTATTGAAACTCGCCTCTCAAATGTTGAAGAATCGAGAAAATTACTGGTGATAAGCTTAATAAAAACTATTCGTAGATGGCGCCACGGACGACTTGAGCGGACGGTTCCATACGTTAGCCCCATGGTATGAAAACAATGAGGTTTTCACACCTGAGCCCTGAGGCTTATTTATGGAACCGGTTGATATAAACCACGCTTAATCATCCAATAAAACAAAAGCTTACTTTAAAAAACTTTCTCAAATCACATCTCTCATTGGGCCAATTGGTAACTTCTGATACTTACTTTGTTTCCCTAAGCAACAAACCTTTAAAACAAAGAAAATTTATAAACAATAACAATGAGTAATAAAAATGAGTATATAACTCTTCCGACTTTTCATAAAACCTCAGTATTCCATGGCACCATATTAAATCAAACACTTAAAATTAGAGCAATTGCAAAGAAAGCTTACAATAAAAGCAATAAGTACGGTTACAAAAAGTTTAAGTATAAACTATATTATCGAAAAAAAAAAGACTAATCATGATTCTTGCAACCCTGTGAATTCTAATCCTGTGATATAGTCAATAGACCGGTTTCCAACTAAGGAATAAAGAGCACTGTGTCAGATAGTTCCTACATCTAAAAACAGCATAGAATCTTTTAAAAAATCTAGAAAGTTTCTAAGCTTCTACCTCTCCTTGCAAATTAACAGTAGCAATTTCAGGCAACATTAACTGGTCACCCCAAAATTTTTAAATATAGCAACAACAGGAGTTACACAAGGGTCTATTTTGTACTTCTTATGGCAAAAGCATTTTAGGAATTGCATATTATTATTTACAATCCAGATTCAGTAGAGCATACAGTTGCTCTTCAAGGTGCTAATTTAATATTAGTTTTAGTCGATTTTTTACAGTTCACGAAATCAATTGCTACATTTTTAGACGATTAAAAACTATCACACAGTACAGTAAATTAGAGTTCTTTAGTTGGAAAACGACAAGATTTTACAATAGTTTACTAAGGTAGAATAGATCTTAACTTTAAATGTTGAAGTAAACATTTTGAGCTACGGTACATTTCTAGAGAATTAGTTTATTTTTTGTTAAGTATAAATTATGTACTAATGTATAATTATGTACATTGTTCCAAAAATCGTGTAGTGTCGAGTGCAGGTGTATTCGAAAATTGTTTTTTTTCTTTTAATTTCCGGTTGTAGTACATTTGGCACGTAATCGTGAAGTTGAGCTAAGATGCACCAAATTAACAATGCAAGCGCAATTAGACTTTGTGTTACTCGTAATAAAGTACAGTTTACAATGTTTTAGAGTAATTACAAAAATAATTAAATAATTATATTTATCACAAATCAAAATTAATACTTGTATAAGTAAAACAATATTAATTGAGGTCGTTTAATTAAATTGTAGATAATATCGTTGCCCTAAAATAGAAGCACGGAGTTGACTATTTGTGACGTATTTTTAAAACTTACTTTGTAAATTAAGGTTGTAGTACCTAAATAATTTTTTCCCCTGACAAATTGACAGTCTGTCCTTCTTTGGAAACCGACATCATCAAATAAGCTATTATCAGCTAAGATCAATGCAATCTGTGTTTCTTTAGTACTTGTTTCCAATCCCATTCAAAGCTTTCTTTTTTTTACCCTTTAACCGGTCGCGTTCGATTGGTTTGACGAGTGTTTTCGTGTCCTATTCGCCAGGGTCGTGTGTTCGCGACTGGGCACTCCATCTCGTTTAGCTCTTCAATCCCCTCAGGTGACAGAAGATCTGACGAGATAAGAGTATTTGGCCACTCTGGCGGAATAAACTAGAGTATTTTTTGGATATATCCAGAGGCGGTTAAAGGTATATTCAGAGTAATTTTAATCAATTGAGCCAAATTCTTTGTTCATACTGCAAGCAAGATCAAATATGTTCAGAGGCGTAGCTACTGCCGTAACAGCCGTATCAATGATACAGGGTCCCCAGGCCTGAAGGGCCTCGATTTATGCAAGCATAAAATCGTGAAATTCTGTCCAAAATTTTTACTCATGAGAGGTAGTCAAATTGGCTTGCTGTGCAATGTTGTTTTCTTTTATGGTAAAATCATCAAATGACAAATCCCGCCCTTGGATGGGACGGGAGATAGTATCAGACTCTTACTGATAAAAAACTACCCTGTTCCGTCCCTGCCTTGGTTTCAGGGCCGTGACAATGTGGTGCTAGTCAGATTTATTTGTTAGTTAAAACAATATTCCTTTTAAAATTTACCACAAGTCAGGTAAAGAAGGGCAACCATTTTTTTTTATTACACAGGCCCTTTTAAGACAAGCTACGCCGCTGAATATGTTGTATTAATTCTTAATTAATTACGAATTACACTGCACTAATTAAAATAGGACAGCAAAATATTCCAGTCAAATACTTGTTAAATGTGAAAATAACTTATATAAATAACGCTATTATTACGTAATCAACAGAGTTGTATGTCTGCAAAGTATCTTAAAATCTTCTTAAAAGGTATAGACCTCATAGTCTTTTTGTGATGTTTTGGTGTCAATTTTGTTAACTTTGGTCTTTGGTTTTAATAGTTTGATTCATAATCGGTGTAAGATAAAGGAATATGGACCGTAAAGTCCAGTCAGCAAGTGTTGTGCTCTCTAGCAACGCCACCTTATATTTTTTTATTATGATATAACCCATTTCTATGTACGGCCAACGTACATGACGTACATGCATTGTTTGTGAATGTACGACTTTTAATTTAAAAGAAAAAAGTAAATGAATGTGGCGTTGCTGCGGAAAATTCTCTGTAGCAACGCCACCTGTAATCAATATTTGTAGATACAATTTCAGCTATTTCTCTGCAGTTATCTATTGTACGAACGCTGTGTATTATGTACACCTGATAAGTATAAAAAAATATGTTAATTGTATACTCACAAATTGTATTTTAGCGATTACTTCAGATTGACAGGGAAAACTGATTTCATAAATAGAAGTTAGGTTTACGTCTCTTATATCTCCACGTACACAATCGGAAACGGCTTTTTAACCGATTTCGAAAAGGAGGGGTTTGGGGTTTTTTTTTTTTGGGGGATTCTATGATCGACTGTATGTATTTTTCTCGGACAACTGTAGACCGATTTCCTAGTCCTATAAAAATATATTTTTGATCTGATGATGAACTTTGAAGATATAGAACGAAACTCTTAAAAATTTCTTAGCAGAACTGTCGTTTTTATATGTATGTTCACCGATATCTCGGTCACTTGTGAACCAATTTTGTTTTATTTTTTATTTTGGTTGAAAAGTTATAGTCCCGAGTTGGTCCCATAAAAATATTGATTTGATCTGGGGGCTTACTCTCGAGTTTAATTCCGATCGGTTGACATTGGAATTGTGACGATAGGTACTCTTATCTCTCTCTATAGAACGGACCTCTTCAAAAAATCATAGCAGAACTGTCGTAACAAGTAAAGTTCTTTATTTATACTTGTTGTCGGTGACTGACTGAAGAAAGAAGCATGATGATTTGATGATGGAACCGAATGGCGGAAGGTATTTATTTAAATTTGGCTGACGGGTACTTTCTACAAGTACTACAACTAAAAAGTGTGAAATAAAAAACTTAAAAAAAAAATTATAACCGACTTCAATATAAAAAAAACCACAAAAATGTGCAAAATAACTTTAATTTCGGAAGTCGGCCTTAAGTAACGAGGAGACCAAACTATGTATTATAGAAACACCGACTTACAAAGTTAAAGTTATTTTACACGTTTTTGTGTTTTTTTTTTTTATATTGAAGTCGGTTATAATTTTTTTTTTTTTTTTTTGATATTCAGACTGCGGCGGCCTGCTTCGAAGAGCTGCGAACACTCGGGAAACCGGTAGTTCCGTCTCGTTTTTCACAGTCGCCACTACCACGTACGCTCGCGATACTTAACTTTCGTTCATATACAACGGCTAAACTGTTACGTTCCGATATTATTCGATTTCAAAAAAGGAATAAGCCCTGATAATTATATTTTTTTTTTATTACACACATTAAAAGATACCATATAGATATCTTTAAAGCTAAGCTTAAAACCGAAATAAAAAAAGAAATATAAATCAGATTCGAGAGTTATTCTACTCTAGGTATAGAGACAGTCGAAATAACTTCTATTTATGAAACTTATTTTGTTTAAATTTTCCTGTCAATTTGAAGTAACCGCTAAAATACAGTAGTTTAATACACTTTATGGGACAATTTGTGAGTTGAGAATTAAACTTTAGAATTAACATATTTTTTCGGGTCCGTAACATTGGGTACCTACTTCGAGAGTCACATGGTCGATTAACGTAAAGTCGACTGAACGTTTGATCGAATAGAATATATTGTGAAACAACGTTTTACCTCCAAACGCTACTTCGACTGAACGATTCATTGAATATTTATCAATCGACAGACTGATCTTTCGAATAAGTTTAAGTTGTTATGTAAAATTACTTTTAGTATATGCGAAACCTGAACATAGTTTGTTCAGAATCAGTAGCTGAATCGATTCCAAGAATTTTTACACCAAGCCATATTTTTTCCCAAACAGGTATTTAAAAAAATCAAATAATTAAAAAAAGAAACACGACTGCTATGTCAAATAATTTAACTAAAAATAAAAAATCAAATGTTTCTTAATTTATAGAAAAGTGAATAAAGTAGTCTCTCGTTGATTAAACACGGAATTTCGGAAACTACTTGATCTACAAAACTGTAATTTTCATCGCACTCGGGGTACTACTCTAAAATACTTTCTAATAGTATAAAAAGTCCCCAATCTGCTCCGACTTTCGGTATCTCGGGTCGTTTATCAAAGCAGATGGAGAGGTATACCGAGACGTAACACATCGGATCAACTCATGGCGACAGGCCACTGGAACAACTTGTGACCCACGGATGCCCCTCATGTTGAAGGGTAAAATCTACAAGTCCGTTATAAGACCTGACATACTGTATGGATCAGAATGTTTGGCTGTGAAAAAGACTGACGAAAAAAGAATGCATGTAGCGGAGATAAGAATGTTGAGATAGATGTATAGTGTGACAAAAAAGGTTAAAGTGAGTATATTAGAGGAAGTTTGAAAGTGGCGCCAGTGACAGAAAAGTTGAAGGAGAATCGTTTGTCTTGGTATGGTCATGTAAAGAGGAGGGATGAAATACATGTTAATAAAAGGGTCAAGAGTATACATATGGATGGATGGAGAGGGTGCCCAAAAAAAAGATGGATGGATTGTGTGAAGAGTGATATGAAAGAGAAGGAAGTTATTGACAGCATGACGGGTGACAGGGCAGAATGGAAGAAGAAAACGTGTAGCGCCGACCACAAATAACATAGAAAAAGGGCAGGAAGAAGACAGGAGAGTCATAAATATAATATATAACACCCAATTTGCTTTGAACCTGCAATGCCGTTTTGGTGGTTGAAATTTAGTTTTAATATACCATAGCAAAAATTCGTCCTACCCCTTCTGGTAAAGAAATTAAAAAAAAACAATTTGCTTACTGGCGTACTGTATGTGTATCGTCACATCAACTGATAGAGCAAATTAAATAGTCACGGTCTCATATAAATGCACATTATCACTTTATAGTGAATATTAGGCTCATCAAAGGCAACAAACGAAAATTACAATATTCATGTAATGTCTAACTGTTTTGGCTTTTCTCGTCACGATCTTTGTACTTGGCTCATCTTTGTTTTTGATATTATTAGTTGGGGTTTCATAATAATAAGGCAATTAAAAACAAAATATTTATATTTTTGAAATCCACTCGTCAAATCCTAGACGATAATCACATGCATAAACAGAATAAAAAATAAAAAAATGGGTGGGTTTTTCATTTATTTATCTTACCCACCACATTGCATTTCCATATTTTTTCAATGCCACTGTTACTCGGGACGATGCAAGGATTCTAACGATACCTCAAAGACGTCCACTGTTGGACATAGGCCTCCCCCAAGCGTCGCCACAATGGTCGGTCCTGTGCGCCTCGCATCCATCGGACTCCAGCGACCCTGACCAGGTCATCGGTCCACCTTGTGGGAGGCCTTCCAACGCTGCGTCTTCCGGTACGCGGCCGCTACTCAAGAATCTTTCGGCCCCAACGGCCATCTGTTCTGCGTGCAATGTGCCCAGCCCATTGCCACTTAAATTTGGCAAATCTACGTGCTATGTCGGCAACCCTGGTTCTCTTGCGGATATCTTCATTTCTGATTCGATCACGCAAGGAAACTCCGAGCATAGCCGTTTCCATTGCCCTTTGAATGACTTTGAGTCTTCTTATGAGGCCCATTGTAAGCGACCACGTTTCAGAGCCCTATGTCATCACTGGCAATCATCATAGACTTTCGTCTTGAGACACTGTAGTATGTTGGACGAGAAGACATCGCGCATCCTCCCGAACGCCGCCCAGCCGAGTCGGATTCGACGATTGACCTCTTTCTCGAAGTTAGACCTACCCAACTGGACACGTACATACATGAACCCTGAAAACATAACAGTCCTTTTTTGGGGCAGTCATGTAAAAATATATTATACTGTAAGGTTAATAGATTTAGGATCTTTTGTTTTAGTTTAATTTTAATTATTAAACTACTATCACAAATAAAACTCATTCGAAAAAGCAGTCTATCGATTAATAAATATTCGATAAATAGTTTAATCGAAGTACCGTTAAAAGGTTAAAGGCGATAAAAGGTTGTTTCGCAAATATATTGTATTCGATCAAACGTTCAGTCGACTTTCCGTTAATCGACCATGTGACTCTCGAAGTATCGTTACGGATTCTATTTTTTCATACTTATCACGTGTACATAATACACAGCGTTCGTACAATAGATAACTGCAGAGAAATAGCTGAAATTGTATCTACAAATATTGATTACAGGTGGCGTTGCTACAGAGAATTTTCCGCAGCAACGCCACATTCATTTACTTTTTTCTTTTAAATTAAAAGTCGTACATTCACAAACAATGCATGTACGTCATGTACGTTGGCCGTACATAGAAATGGGTTATATCATAATAAAAAATATAAGGTGGCGTTGCTAGAGAGCACAACACGTCAGCAAAGTACATTCAAGATATCTTAACCTATAGAGGTGTCTTTTCAAAAATCCATTATTCAATTAGTAGAGTACAAGTCAGGGAAATTATTCGTTTAGCAAATTGCCTGCCAACATAAATTGTCTATACATTCAAATCACAAGTGCGATGTCATTTATTAAAGTTATATAAAACTAGTGACGGATTTTTACTGTTGATATGCTCACGCTTGACTAATATCTCACCTGATGGAAAACGATGATGTGGTCGGCGAAAGAGCACGCTTGCTTAGAAAAAACTTTTCACTCATTTCTTTTCAGGTGTTAGAAAATCTTTGAAGTTATCGGCTTTTCTCTACTATATTATGCATGTATTATACACCTATACCTTCTTCTATACTCACTCTATCTATGAGTGAAAACCGCATGACAATCCATTCGGTAGATTTGAGTGTATCGCGAACATACAGACAGACGCGCTGAGGCCTTTGTTCTATAGTATGTTAACTCAGCAAATTGGCGTGAAAGTGTATCAATTTGCTATACTATTAATTTCCTTGACTGATCGTAGACGTGTTAAGAAACGAAAGGTGCTTGTATTAAAAGTTTCAATAAAAAATACCTTTCGGTAATCCAATCATCAGGCCATAGTAGAAGCAAATGAGTAGGAAAATTAACCTGAAGCTGATCAGAAGTCCACTATTCCTTATCGTATCTTACAGAGATTCGTCGTCAGATTGTCAGTAGACCCAAGAGACCGGCACCCACTGCGGCGTGGAGCGCAGGCGGACCAGGGCCGATTCCAGCTGGTTTAAGGTGTCGTCTATGTCGTTGTTGACTATGGTTAAGTCGAAATAGTGGCCGTAGGTGCGCCGTAGTTGTTCTGATTCGCGGACCAAGACTTCTAAGGAGCCGTCGTACTGGAAAAGAGGAAAATATTATTAGTAAATAGGTAAGCGGAAGTGCACTTTACGGAATCGTCCTAAAGTTGACTGGCCTATTGGTCCAGTGGTTAGTGGCCCTGAATGCTATGCCGGAGGTCGTAGGTTCGATTCTCACCCAGGACAAATGTTTGTGTGACGAGCACAATCATTTGTTCTGTGTCTGGTAAAATTTATCTATAATATGTATGTATTTAGAAATATATAAGTAAGTTTATCAGTTGTCAAGTACTCATAACACAAGCTCTGCTTAGCTTGGGACTAGACATCGTTATGTGATAGTTGTGGAATATTATATATTATTATATTTTATATATTATAAAGAGAAAACTTCTAAATGTCACAAAAATTGTCACTAGTTTTGTTTTTCTGCACAAGTGTATTGTAATTTACATATGAGTATCGTTGAGTACCGTTCTCCGCTCTCTTAAGACCCTCGCTACGGCTCTGGTCTAAATAACACCTCGGCGGTAATCACCAATATTACATACTTGAATCATAATGAATTATTATCTACTAAACGAAAAGATACACATCCACTGATATCTGGAGCCGAGTCTTGAGCAGTAGCAGTACTTACATCAGCAACATTATTGAGCGGCGGCGCGGCTATGAACACAACGTAGGGCGCGAACTCGGCCGTGCGCAATATCTTCAGCGCTTGCGGCTCCACGTCTAGTATGGCGATGCTTCGGTCGGCGTGGATGCGGCGAATCGTTTCTAGTTTTGTGCCGTACATTGCGTCTTCGTGGGTACCTGGAAATGATAGAAAAGTTGGATAGTTGGTTAGTTGTTATCTTTCTTAACCCAAAGGTTGACTGGTAGATAATGCCTTGTTGTATTAAGTCCGCCTATGTACCACTACTGTACATGAAGTTTAAATAAATAAATATATTGGCAATATCGTTGGCTAAAAATATCTAATTTAATCTAATTAAAAATTTAAGAGGTATTTAAGAATTGAGTAAAACCGTTTCATAACCGTTAGCACATTTCAGTGTATGCATTTTTTTTCTCACAGTTAATCCTTCCACCAGATTCGAAAGGTTTCTAACTGACATAATTTTGAACAGATTTGAAAAATTCTTTCATTTACGACTTCAGCGTATTTTTGTTTTAATACTGAATTAGCACCATTTGATAATAAATAAATAGTGAAATAGTTACCATATTCCAAATATTCGTTGGCAGCTATGTCGGCCATCATTTCTTCGTGGCTGACGAAGTAATAGTTTCTTCCGTTCTCTTCATCAGCTCTCGATGGTCTTGTCGTGTCTGAAAAGGAAAGAAATATATCATCAAGCTGGTTTGATTAGTAGGCGTAGTAGTTTGTGTTGGTAAACGCGTAAGTACACGAAACTAAGTATATTGTGTTGAAAGGGGAGGATCCTTCGCATTTGTATGAGAAAGAGTAAGAGGCGTGGTGGAAATATCTCGCTTTCTTTTTTACGCGCCTAACCTAATGGCGGCGACATCACATTGTAGTTTGTGCATCCTATAAATACAACTTGACAGTTTCCCCTTCCACTAGATTTGAATGCTTTCTAACTTACGTCATTTTCGTTTTTGCGATTTTGGATTTAATTTTTGATACAAATAATGAAGAGTGAGTGACTCAAGTAGTCGATTTTTGAGCTGGTCTTTAAGAAGCCTTTTTTAAGTATATATGGAGTAAGTTAATCTTACGTGGTATAGGATAAGCATATTGGTCGGGATGACGCGCGATGAGCGTGTTCTTTATGTGCCGCCGACCGACGCCGTGAGCGCCGAGGAGCACGATGGTTTTTCTTTGGAACGCTGTAAAAAATACGAAAAGTGATTATACTATACTTACAGTTGGGTGGGACTGGTGGCTGTCAAAGTGCTTTTGTCCCTGTTTGTTATTCGCCATTTTGGCACTGTCGGCCGTAATGACTGTAGCGAGTGTCTACTGTACTAAAACTAGTCATGTCGCACATACTTCAAAGTACTGTACATTTCTCTGCAGCCATTTGCATTATACGTCAAAATTAGTTCTCTGGACGCTCGCGGGTGGCGCTTCAAATAACGACGAAATATTAGCTGTTAAATGTATGGAACAGCCTATTCAGTGGTAAGTAAAGAGAGAGATAGAGATCTGTGGTCGGGATACTTCGGAGTTTTTTATTCTGCTGCCAGCGACTTCGCTCCTGTTGATGTAAGTCAACGGCCTCTCCATTTATATTATGTAATTAAGGTATTACTTACATGGTAATTTCACGACTTCCTCATATGTGACAACGTCTAGTTGGTCGAAAACAGCGTTGTGTTTCGCTAAATATTTGTCTTTTGACTGCTTTTTCTTGCGTCCAAATATGGAACAGTTCACTGAAACAAGATTAAAAATAACCAGAAATTAGTTTGTGCAACAGAGGATTACGTTTAGTGTTGCAACACAAAAAAAATAAAAGCCAATTTTTTCTATTATTTTTTGTTAAACTTTTCTTTGTGTTAAAACATGCTTTATTAATAATAATATTTAATAGGTGCCTTTTAATAATTTTTTTTTTTGAAAATGAACCAGTTTTCAAACGTAAAGTTTTGAAGTCATGCATAATTTAATAGAAGACAAATAGCATTTTTGTGCGTCACCTAGAAGCACTTATCGTCATCAAAGATGTTTCAAAGCGAAAAATATATGTTTTAAATATCTGAAATAAAACTTGATTTCAATGGACTTTTTCAAACCGGGACTTCATAAAACTTTTCTGGCTAATAGGTGTGTTAAAAGCCACTTTGACTAATCTCAGTTTCAAAAAATCGTTATTTACAACAATAGACTCGTACTCGTGTTAATCGAGTTTGAAAACCAATGACGATGTCGGAGATCACTCCGAGATCACCTTTCAAGACGTTATTAAATCTATAAAAACGATTCAAAACAAATTCAAACGGTAAACATCAAGCCTACAGCAAACGCAAATATTTCTAAAAATATGAAAAATAGGCTTGAAGCAATATTTAAAGCGAAACTAGCTTTACAAAAGTTTTAAAGGTTTTATAACAGTTTGCAGTATTAGGTCAGGTCCAAACATCGGTGAATTTCCGCGAGTTATTCAATCCACCGATGACCATGAACACTGCAAGATTCTTAACATCCCAGGCACAAGTATACCGAATTCGGTACATCTCGGTACCAGCTAACTTGAACCTTAATTTTACGTAATAAGGTTTAAGTTAGCTGGCATGAGGTGTATCGTATTTGGTACACTGGTGCCAGTGAGGTTAAAGTGAAAGCTACAGGCTTGAGCACGGTCAAATTCTCGCTAGATGGCGTTAAACTCATTTCTATAATTATATTTTTTTGACTTTTTAAATTTATGAGTACACTACAAAGAGCAAAAGTTCACACAAATAAAAAAATTCCAAAGATCTTTACTGAAAAGTGCAAAACTCACTTTATGACTTGATTTCAATAGAAACTTAGATAATATCCACAAGATATTTGTATTTCCAAAATATCTGCGAAAAAATGTGTAATGGGCAATTTTTTACTAGTTTTTGACCCCCTCCTACCCCTAATTAAAAAATAATAAGAATAGGCCAAAAATGATATATTCTTAATAAATAGTAGCGCGCAAAAAAAAAACTAAAAATGTTAAGCACAGCGCTATCTAGTGAGAACTTTGTTTTGCACGGGCCCGTTGCTTTCGTCTTCAATCAGGTTCGTTTATAATGACCGCTCGTGAAAAAGCCATCTAGAATAGATCTAGTATCTTTTCTAGATGACTCTATTTAAGTCTAATAAGATCTCCAATCATAAAAACTAAGAACATTAAGACAGACCAACCCTGTTTTTCATAAGGCCATATTACGGCTATAGTGCTATTTTTAGTTTCTTGTGGAAAGGCTCGCGTTTGACTTCTATCTCACCTGATGGTAAGCGATGACGTGGCCTACGATGCCAAAACGCTTCAATGACGAGAAATCAACGATACATTTACGAAAAAGAGGGTTTTCTGATTGAAGCCGAATTTCCACAAAACCAGATACCAATAGAAACTAAAAATGTAATACCTGTGTTCTCACAACCGTCGGTATGGGACACGCAGCCCTCGGCTCCTAGCCGCACAACATTACAACACGGTCATGCAAACGGAACGGATGGTAGTAACGGATCTACACGATTTGGGGCTCACGCAGTGGAAATGATTTGTCAAAGGTTAGGGGAAAACTGGACATAGTTTCGACTAATAGCGTAGTCTTTTAAGGTGCCTCAATTCGATCTTAATCTTTTGAATACCATAATTATAGACACAATAGAAAGACAATAGGAGTGCGAACGCCGGCGTTCGCTTGGGGCTTGAGTAACTACAAGTAATAAATCTTATTATATAAAATGAATAGCTGTTCGTTAGTCTCGCTAAAACTCGATAACGGCTGGACCGATTTGGCCAGTTTTGGTCTTGAAATATTTGTGATACTCCAGAGAAGGTTTAAACGGTGAGAAAATATGGAAATGTCTCGCGAAAAAAAAATTCCAATTCCATCTATTATTAAAATGTCATTTTGAAATGAATTTTGCTGGTTCTGGTAATACCCGTAGATGGCGTTATCCTCATTAGGCGGTACGAAGTTTGCCGGTTCAGCTAGTTCCTAATAAAAATACAAAAGGAGAATGAAACTTTTGCCATACATTGCTGGCATATATTTTTTTTTCTTTTCGCCAAAAGTGAAACCTAGGCCATTTCTTAAAGGACTGTATGCGAAATCAATAGCAAAAATAATTATGTCTACCAACCATAACCAAACGAAGTTCGAGACTATTTAGTAGATTTCTATAGTTTTTTTTTTTATTATGCGTTTTTTTATACTTCTTGATTCTGGGTTAACAGGAAGTACCCTATCAATTTTGATTACCATGAGTGTCGAAATATACGTTTTTTTGCAATATAGGGTGACCGGTAATTTGTGAACGATACTTAAATACGTGATTTTAGTCATGATAACAAACAACTTTTACTATGGGACCAAACAGGAAATCGCGAAAAAAATCTGCCATGTTGTACTGAACACATTTTGACCAGTTAGGCGATCATAAATGTATGTAAATGGCCGTATCTTTTTTTCCTTAACTTACAAGCTTGATTTTTTCACAGCTTAATTTCAATACGATACCTCTAAGCTTTACCGAGATAAAGGGTCTTGACAGACAGACAGACGGACAACACAGTGATCCAAAAAGGGTTCCGTTTTTTCCTTTTAAGGTACGGAACCCTAAAAACAGATTAAAATTTTACAAACTTTGAATAAAATGAATTTTAATTATTATAGAAACTAAAATAAACAATTGCCAAACGCTTATTGCCTAAGCTATCTCAATTGTATACTTTAAGATTTTTCTCATATTAAATTAAATATCCTATTGTGAAAAGCTAAGCCAGTAGGGTCTGGTGCTGGTTGGTTGATTTACAATCAATTGACGCAAGGCAATAGAGAAGATCCGAAACTCAGGAGTATGTTTATCTGTGCTCATGAAGATTAGTTTGAAAAGTAAAGATGCAAAACAGTTTAGAGATGTATTGACATTTTACTACTAAATGTATGTAGAGTCTAGAACAAAAATCACGAAAAATCTGTCTCGAGACAACTTATTAACATCCAAATTAAAATCTTAATTTTACTTACGATATAATTTTACTCATGTATTCAATTTTGTCTTGAGGTTGCTCAGTATTCACCAAATGAAGCTTCTACCAAACGTTACGAGAACAAAAGAGTAGTATATTTGCTTTTATTTTTATGTATGTTTTCCCTTTTCTTTATATTATTTGTGATATTTCAAATCACTGTACAATTTCATTCATTTAATTAATTAAACATAAATTGTGTAGATCCCAAAAAAAAAAAATGTCTTGTATCAAAAATATTCAGATAAAATTCAAGCGAATTGTGCCTTGAGCTTTTCTACATGATAAATAACCCAAAAGTTTTGCTTTTACATCAGGTTGTATTTCTAACTATTGAAATAAATATTTCGTCATAATTTAGCTCCAATATTTCGCTATTCTGAGAAACGTTTAGATCTCGGGGAAAACTTAAATTTCCATTTGAAAAATTCAAGTAAAAAGAATAGGACAAAGTTTAACAAAAAAACATCTCTGTGGCTGCCTTCACTCTAAATATTTTTATCGCTCATGGAACGCGAAATTTAAATTTTGGATCCCATTGGTTCGGTGATTTGTTTTTTTTTTTTTTTTGAACCCTAAATAATAATATAAAATTAAAATTTTTAAATAATCCCCGACGTATCATCAGAAATGAACCAAATTAATTAAGACGAATCTAACTAGCCCAAACTAGATAGGTTTACTAGTAAGCATTCAAGGGTTCCATCAGCCACCTTCCACTTCTAGCATCAAGTTCTTGACATCATGATAAATGTACAGCACTGTTTAAAACGGATCTATCTATGATGAGCCCAAACCCGATTTACTAATACCGGCTTACTAATAAACAATCCAGAGTTACATCTTGTACCTGAGCTCCATCATCAGACCAGCTCAATGGCACCATCAGGTACATTAGTATTTCAAATATTTGGACACACAAATGTTTGAAAGTAATGTAAATACGCATTATCGATAACTACCGCAGCTAACAAACGAGCTGGTGACCTTGAATACCTGGACAGATCTTCATAAATTGTAGCTAAGAACCATCTCGATTAAATCGGCTTTCAAACAAAAAAAAACTGCATAAAAATCGGTCCATTCGTTTGGGCGCTACGATGCCACGGGCAGACACACAGACAGACAGGCACGTCAAACTTATAACACCCCTCTTTTCCGTCGGGGGTTAAAAATATCAATTAAATATAAACTTTTTAGTCAAAACTATTCATATTATCCATAGTCTGTGCCGAAATTATAACACACCATTTTCATTTTTCACTATTTTATATGTGTTTAAACGTCAGTATAATTTACGTTTATTATGTCGACTGATAAAACAAAGAAAAGCGTGTGATTGGAGCTATTTTGGACTCGTACAGTTATGAACGAACAAAAGCGTTTTTTTAAGTAATATAAACTAGTGCCCGACTGCTATCCCACCTGATGGTAAGCAGTGATACAAGCGTTGAGAGCCTCTAAGAATTTCCAATGTATCTCAGGCAGTATATCTCGCAGAAAGTGATAAATCTCACGTTTACGAGCTATAAACTATGTATCTCCAAAAGTAAGGTTATATAAAGTCGGGATCAAATTTTCAACAAAGTATTTTTACCCACTAACGGTTGGTGGTCTTATCTTTATTAAAGTTCATGAATGTATCTACTAGTTATACTTAAGTTTGGTCGTAACTGTTAATTGCTACGTCGCAACGGCCTGTGAAGTAAGGCTTCTAGTTGCGAAACTTAATTGTTCTAGTAGTGGAGAGGCCATTTGATATCATCCTCTAGCACTGTTCAAGGCAGTTATAAAGACAAAAGCGAACATAGAAGAGTTTTTTATGAGTTCTTCAAAGAAATATGAAAATGTAACGAATATTTTTTTATGATGATCTATAAATATCGTTGAAAACCTTTGACAAATCATTTCCTTATAATGACAATACAGTAATATTAGGGTTACACAAACTCCCTTTGTAAAACAGGAATTTAATATAAAATATATTTTTTTGCAGTTCTACAAAGACCACAGACTAAGATTGGACTGGGCGTATCATTAGATTACATGGGCGGTTATATATATTAATCTGTCCTAGCTCAGAGGACACCGGTGTCCTCTCACATCCACGCCACTATAGGCCTTAATTCCGATGTTTAGAGTCTACTTTTGTATGAACAAGTTGGGTAGTTGTGGATCGAAGTGTTAAGGAGTTTTTATCATGTTTCTAATTCTTTGGGATATCTTAACCCGGTTTTGTACCATGCAGAATTGATACACTTTCATTAGCATATTCTGGCATATATGGGAGCTTGTATCACTCATAAACAAAAACAGGAAGAAAAAGCAATTTTACATACCGACTGCTTCGTCCAATGATGAAATTGAAAGCATAACACGAAATTAATGTAAGTTAGGTAAATAATGACGTTAATATAAAGCTGCTTATCATTTCGGGTATGAACCATGAGCTGTTATTAATATTAAAACAAAAAGAAGGATAGAGATAGATATTAGATGATTACTGTAAGTTACATTGGTTAACGGTTACTGAAGTTTCAATTTTTTGTCTTCAAGACGTCTGCCAATTCAGTTCATTATCTAATCGTGCCAATACAATTTTGTTTTTTTTTTACCAGTAACCACTTCAAACCAAGAATATAGTAGAGAATTACATGAAAACGACATTCACAAAGATGCGACACAAATGCATCTAAGACAAACATAGCAAAGGATGACCGATATGTCTGTATGGCGATTATGTCGGTAGACTATTGACGGTAAAATAAAACTGCTATACATAAAGTTGCATAAACTAAACACGATAAAACATGAATTTTCATGAATCATGAAATACTTAACCATCCAAATAAAAATAAAGAAAACAAACGTAAAATACTTCTAACATTTAAAGCACCTATTTTCAGACCTTAGGAGTTCCATTTCCATAAACCTTTGAAACAAGAAATTTATTAGTATATTTTTCTATCTACGGTACCATTAACTGCATTACCTTGATCGGTGTTTGATCTTTCTGCTGCAGCACAGGCTGCCCGCCATTCTTGGAGTTCAGGGCTAGGTATGAGGCCGGCTGACCCACCAGACGCGTCCTTACGTGCTTGCCACCAATGAGAATCATCTTTGCTGATGATCTGAAAATTCGTTGCATGTTTTTATTTAGAGTTATTGTGACAGCATAGGTAGGACGACAGCAGGACGAAAATATGCATCGCTAAGATGAGAGAAAAGGATAGGTAGCTCTCGTACATTGTATGAATCCGACAGCTGTCACCCGCACTATCCAATAGCGATTGTAGTGTAGATATCTGTAATAATAAATAATTACCTGAAGAATATCGCCAGTGTTAAAAGCGATGCCAGCTTGAGCACAAGGAATCAGTTCATCTTCTAATGGATCGTAATCAAATTGGGCTCTCACAAAAATCTGGAAGAATTAAAACAAAACACAAAGTTTTTAATTTGCTCGTAAAAACAAGATGGCTAAAAATAATGATTGATGAAGATATTGAAAAATGAGGGTACATGATTCCAGTAATATGAAAAGTTATGATAATGACAAATGCTGATTTATTTGAAAATGCGAATACGAAAGATAAGGTTTGAATGCCAATTTAGTAGCAATTAAATTAGTAATTTTAGAAATAAATGAAACAAAACAAACATTAAGAAATAAAAAGGTGAAAGAGTGAAGTGAGATGAGGTGAGAGTGGAGCGATGATAAAAGAACAACAAGCGCACAGAAACGGAGGAGAACGCGGGGACGCGCAGCCATGCCCAGGTGACAATACAACATAACATAACACAACATATAACGAACAACATAAAACATATCACAAAGTAGCAACTGGTCTGGTCTCGCTACTTACTAGCACGGGCGAAGGCTTTATCCGGAAAAGCTAGTTAGAACAAAAACACAAAATTTTAATGTCTTCTATTTGAATACCAATTGTTTTATGCTTCAAGACAAGCATTGTTGTGAAGATTTGTGTGCGCTTGTCGACTTTTTGCTATATTCTTTTAGTGTAAAAACAAGCGTTAGAGTCACACTACTATCTATCGTGTTAATTGCAAAAACAATATTTATATTATATCTTTTTATTAAGTTTTAATTCAAACTAGTATTAATACAAACTTAGCTACATCTACTGTTTTAAAACCACACTGACAAAACTTAGAGTGTACTAAAGGATACTATCATATCCTTGTGAGGATAAGTAAATCATAAAGTAGGTGTTACCTCGCAGGGTGGCGGTGCTGAGCGGTATGAGGGCACGATCTTAAATGTCACCGAACCTCGAGCTTCGCGCTGTAATATTTATATGACACCAATAAATTGTCAATAAAAACGACATTGTGTACACTGATGACTTGATAGTTCTCTCGCAGTGCGTACTTACCTCTACTTTAACAAATAAAACTATCTAACGATACAGCAGTCTTAACTGATACAATAAAAGGTGGATTATAATGAAAGAGAATCAGATCTGTTAATATTCTAATTACTAAAGAAATTAACCGACTCAACAATATCCGACCATCTGTTTGAAGTCTTATAATCTCTTTAATAAGAATGATTACTATAAATATTATACGTAACATTTCAAGGTTCTAAAAGAAATATTACTTCCATTTATTAATCTTTAGTATCGAAATATTCGTGATACGTACCAGCATTCTCTGTAGTTGAGCCACTGACTGGTTTGCGACTGGCGTACCGTTGATCTCTTTGATCTCGTCCCCGACGTGCAGGGTCGCTTGTCTATGTATCATTCCCCCGTGCATGATGCGGGCTACGATGCATCGTCCGTCGTCTGCTAATTTCAGTGTTATACCCTGTGAAGCGGGAGTGAGGTTTGAGTTACGTTAGTTAGAGCCTTTGGGTTTCAAAAAGGCGTCGTTAAAGTTGTTATATTTACTGTCCATAAATAAAAATTAAGTAAGTATATTACGAGGGCCTTTGCTAGCCTATCGTTTAAAAGCTTGTTGCTTCATCCGACGCGATGTTCGATAAAGAAGCAATACGAACAACACTTCAGAGTTCTTTACTGGATTAGTTTTGCACAAATTAACGTTTTCATATCTATAGAAGCCATAATAATATCCACAAGATAACTTTGTATCCAAAATATTTTGAGAAAGATGTGTAATAACATCATAATTACGTAAGAGCTGTTGTATGAATATAGACATCGGTTTGGCCGCTCTTAACTCAAACATTAAAAGTTGGTTTGTTTTGCATTTCAGCATTATTATTCTAGGATACTTAAAACAATTCCGAATTCTTGTATACAGCATATTTTATGTAATTCCTCAATGTCAAGAAAGCTCTCCATAAAACCTTTAATTTCACTAAAGTTTCTTAAAATAATACCGTTGCGTAGGCGACATTGTGTTTACAAAAGAGAAAGGAAACCCAATTTGTGTGCTTTAAACGTTCGAATCACTAATTAATGGTTTCATTTATTGAATTTGTACTTATCAGTTTAATAAGAGAAGTTATGGAAATATTTTCTCTATTACGTTTAAGAATCCTATCTGCTTATACATTTTAAATAAATTGTATATAATCTATACATGAAAAGAATATAGTCCAATAGATATATTATATATGCCACCTTCTAATAATATACATCCTAATAATTGTGCACAGAGATTTTATACTAAGGCTACACTGTCTAAACCAACGACAACGGAAATTCTTACCGAGTGTAATTATGCTTTGTCCATGCAGGTGCGTGAATTGTGTATGCAGTTGGGTGGTGTAGACCCAGAAACAACAGTAAACGCCATAAAAAAGATATGGATTTGATCATTGATCTCCAACGATTAAACCCACGCACCTGTTTCCACACAACGTTGGGATGACAGTTGTTGTATTTGTTAACCAGGATAACAAAAGGCTTTGAGACGAGAGTCAATATTTATTTTTATGAAACCTTTGGCCTCGGCTTTGTGCTTTTGTTTTAGAATGTAGGATTTTCCCTTTGGAGTTTCAAATGTTTCAGTTTTGTTCTATTTCAGTTCTGTCTCGCGGCATTCAGTTTTGGTTTAACAAAAGCAAGTGAAAATTATCTAGATCCATTCATCAAACCTTTACAGACTGCCCGCTTTAGAAATATGTATTTTTAAATCATTAGGCTAAGCCGGATTTAGCCTAAATATATAGAAGTTAGAAAGACCTTTTTATTTCTCGCTTTTTAAAATCTAAAATACAAAGTTTTTAGAAGTTTTTATAGGCTTGCCTTTAAAATCTTTAATTTTGTTACGTTATGTTTTTTATTACAGCCACAAATATGAACGCTGAAAACAATATTCCAATACATTTTATTATAAGCTTACCTACACTGTCCTCGGTATAATACCTTTCCTCTTTCAACATTTTCTAGTCTACCACAAGTTTGGGCCAAGCCTTTGTTAAAGAGCTCAGCTCCAAAATACCCAAACCACAAAACTTCAAACCCCTTACCATCGGTTCGTCGGTATTCTTTTGGAACTGCACGAGGCGCACCCTGGTCACGTTCTCGAATTCAGGTTCGGTATCGTCCTCATCTTCAGGCGGTGGTGCAGTGGTGCGGCCGTTGACCGGCGGCGGTGATGCCCGTAGCGACTCCTCGCCGTATACTTCACGGGCGACCACATCGTGCGCCTGGAGTAGGGCCTGTAAAGAAGATTTTGGGTTTAGGAAAAAAATATACAAATAGTATAATTAAATAGACTGTCCAAACCGGAAAAAATATAACCGTTCACTTGATTCTATATAAACATTTTTTTAGAATCCTGCAACTAAAATAGACATAATGGCAGATATTTTTTATGTTTGTAGCAGCATAGCCGGTAATGAATTTCATGTAATATTCAATACCTTGTCGTAATCGACTGTTAAATTTGTACCAATAATTCAAATAATATAATATCTCTCTATTTCATTTCCAGATTCACGTTCGACTTTCAACATTTTAATATCCAAATTCAATTCAGTAGACACGTGCTGCATATTGAATGGTGAATTTAAAATGTTTTCTGCTTTCATACATCACTTCACTCCAAGCCTCTTTCATTTTACGTTCGAGCGCTTTTGGCATGCGTTCGTGGATGCCTACTGGTTTATCCTCAACAACCAACGCCGATATTGCAGTAGTTCAGTAATCCACGTATGTACTGGTGACCGCAACAAATTTGCCTCAGCTTTTGAATTGTGAACGGTGAAATCTCTCGATCCATATTAATTGTTCAACAGGCCATCAATTTTAGAAAAAGCTAATGCATGGACGGCTAAGTCTCGAATTTAGAGCACGATTCAATATTGAACTGCTATAAAAATGTTAAAAAGTACGGTTTTGCATGGCAGAATTAGAATCTGTGGTAATTTAAAGTACGTTCTTGTTTATAATAATATTTTAATTGCTATGACCTACCTATACAAGGTAAGTTAATACATCAATATTAATAATTATGAAGACGGAGACTAATATGCCGCATATTATAACTATGGCATCTGAAGCACTTGGAATGCTTTCAGCATTAAAAGCAATCAGGTATTCCAGAACTAAGTTTAGTTTAATCGCGAATAATCCTTTGAATATTAAGAAGCAATATATGGTGCTCACTTGCCTTTGACTGCAGACCGCATTATCAAGTTAATATCTGAGAATTACAGCCGTGTGTGTTGTATAATCTGATAATTGTACGAAAGCTTCCTTAACTTATGCGTCGCAATTGAATGAACCTTAATTAGTTTTGGCTCAAATTATAATGCCTTTATGATCAAAAGTTAGATGCGTAATTTTACCACAAATTTTGCTAACAATAAATAAGGAAGGTGCGAGTCGTGACTTTCATCTCAAAGAACTTTAACTAATTAAAACCAAAGTTCAGACTAGTATCAGTGGTGCTAACATTTTAATTAAGGTACAAAAAGTAGCGTCAAGCTTTCTAAAATCTGTTAATTTTGGCAGATTTATGTGAAAACAACATCTCTTAAGGAAATGTTTGAATAATTAAAGCAAAACTGTAAATGCAACTGTAAAACAGTCAAGCAAATTCACTTTATTCACTGCTACACTAATTCCTATCACAAAAACAACAGCGCCCATTCGTATGATAATGCAGGAACTGTGCAGTGCCACTATTGTTGTAGCCGAGCTGTTCCGTGAATTCTGTTTATTTGGATAAAGCGTAGATAATCCTCAGCTACGTGCTAATACTCTGCCGCAAATCTGCCTAAGCCAGGTTTATATGAATATCTCTTATGAATCCCGTCGCTTAATTTTCAATTTAGTAGCTTTTAGTAAAACTGATGAATGTGTGCGAAGATGATAAGAAAATTAACATATAGTCTGATGTTTGGTCACGAACTGGTGAACATTAAGAATTAATGGATTCTCAAGCAATAAAATAACTTGCGATGTCATAATTGAAAGAATCAAACGAGACAATTGTCGCATTGGAAGAGATTTCGCAAATAAATATTCAGAAATTGAGGAAAATTGCTTTGAGTGTTCTTTTGTAATTAAATAAAATATTTTACAAAGGAATGAACAAAATGGATCATGGAATAAAATTATGGTTTGCAATTTTATATCCACTCAAGGGTCTCTCCATCTTTCTAGAGGAAATACAATAAAATCTAACCAAGGTGTGATTAGTTCTGTAACTAGTAAAGAAACCGTAATGGATAATGTAGCAAATAAGCATAGTTACGTTAATTTACTAGTAACGCATAATACAGAGGAAACAAATTGGTTGCGCGAATTTGCTCGATGTTTTAATGGACTGTATGTTTGAAAAGCGATCTAAGGTTTGTTAACAATATGCAGGTACTGCGTCTAGCGTTTATTAATGGGATAAATGTATTAGAAGGACTGACCTTTAACCTCGAAAGTTCCACATGGCGCCGGCCGGCGAATCCCGAACTTCGTACTTTCAAGCACTGCCAGTTTCTGTATTGCACTACACTGTACTATTGTTGAGTCTCTGAATGATTTGATCACGAAAATAGTCAATTTTCTTGTAATTTCGAGCGGGCGTGTTAGCGGTGCGGTCACATTCACAATGCACGAAACGTCAATGTCAAATCATTTCTTGCGGTCGTGCGGGTGGAGGGAAAACGGATGGTATAGGATTGCTAGGCCAAAAAAACAAATTACAAAAAACAAAGTCGCGGATCATAGCAAATTGGCGCAACCATTCCCCCCGGGTTTGAAGGGTTACCTTCAAAGAAAAGAAAAAAAAACAAAAGCGAAACTAAACCCTATTACTAATCTAAACTATCAATACTAGGTAGCGAAACAACTTATAACTAACTATGCCACTACTACTGATTAGGCAGAGGGCAGAGGCGAATAACCGGACGCAGGTACGATCCAGTTGCGGTTTTAACTTTTACGACTCGCGTTATTCCGTTCGAACCCGGAAAAACTTCTTCCACTACACCAAGAGGCCAGTGCAGAGGAGGCGCACTCTCAGTCTTCAGTATCACCACAGTACCGACTGTGACTGGATCTGAAGGAGTGTTCCACTTTTGACGCGACTGCAGCGTATGCAGATAATCTGTCCTCCATCGCTTCCAAAAGGACTGAACTAAGCTATCTAGCAGAGCGTGACGCGGGTGGAGCTGCAGTTTGTCAGTCTCGACATCTAAAGCGGGCAAATATTTAAGAGGAGTCGTCGTCAAGAAGTGAGCCGGCGTCAACGCTAGTGGCTCCGATGGATCACTAGACAAAGTCCGACACAACGGACGCGTATTCATCAACGCCTCTACCTGAGCGAGTACAGTGCTCAACTCCTCGTACGAGAGAATCTGTTCGCCTATGACCCGAAACAGGTGCGACTTAAGGCTTTTAATATTCGCCTCCCAATTGCCACCAAAATGACTAGCTGCTGGCGTATTAAAACACCAATCAATGCGATTCTCAGCTAAGACATGGGCGAATTCACTTTGGTAGTACTTGGAGCGTAAGAATGTATGTAATTCCGAAATATTGCGTCGCGCTCCAACATAATTTGTGCCGTTGTCAGAGTATAAGCGCTTAACGGGACCACGGCGAGATAAAAATCGTTTAAATGCAGACATAAAACCCTGCGTACTCAAATCACTGGTTAACTCTATGTGAACCGCACGAGTTGTCATACAAACGAATAGGCAAATGTATGCCTTTGTGGAACGTATACCACGACCACGGGCAACAGTGACTTTAAACGGTCCAGCATAGTCCGTCCCAGTATGTATGAAAGGTTTCACCGTCTGTACAACACGACAAGAACGATGGTCGGCCATTTCCGGCGCGTTGAAACGCGGGCGGAGCTTAAAGCAGGGCACACATCTGTGCACTCTAGCGCGTATCAAATTGCGAGCGGAAAGTATCCAGTACTTCTGTCGAAGAATGGACATTAATAAATCGGGACCAGCGTGACAATTCACCTTATGGTGATAGTCCACCAACAAATCCAAAACGTGATCCCTGCGTGGTAGAACTACTGGATGCATTTGTTCAAACTCTAACTTAGCATTTCGCAGACGGCCACCGACACGAATGAGTCCGTCTTGCAAAAATGGTTTCAAATGTTGAAGTGCGGGACTACAAGGTTTATGTGATTCTAAACTACGAAATTCTTTTGAAAAATAAAATTTCTGCAACTCTCGAAGTACAACTGATTCAGCTCTATCCAAATCAGCTGCGATTATAGAACCACGCGATGGTAATAATCTCAAAAATCTTAGGACGTAAACTACACAGCGTAATAGTCTCGACCAAGACGAGACTCGATTAGACAACAACAAAACAACTGACTCTTCACGCGGAACTGATACTACAAGCGTATGTTTCTTCTCCTCGGGTGGTTCTGAAACAGTAGCGGGGTTAAACGGAGCATTTGGCCACTCGTTAGGAGTGGTATGCAGCCAGGGAGGGCCACAAAACCAAAGCGGATGATTTAAAATTTGCGCGGGAAGCAAACCACGTGAGAGACAATCAGCTGGGTTTTCTGTTCCAGCGACATGGAATATATTTTCCGGTGACAATTCAGCTTGAATCTTAGCCACCCTATTTGCGACAAACGTGCCCCATCGATGGGGTGAAGAGTGGGCCCAACATAGGGCAACGGTTGAGTCTGAAAACGCTACAATTCTCTCTATATTAATGCGAGGACGACAAGTTTTGACTATAGATGTAATCAATTGAACCAACATAAGAATAGCGCAGAGTTCGAGACGAGCAAGAGAGACAACCTTACTAGGAGATACCTTTGATTTTGCGCTAATGAGGAAAACTGAAATGTTATCGCCATTTTGGACCTGAAAGTAAACCACTCCCCCGTAAGCCCTCTCACTGGCGTCTGCGAAACCTACCACATTAACAACAGTGTCTGGTACTATACCAACATGGCGAGGAATCTGTATCTGATCGAGCATTGGAAGCTCTTTCCTATAGCGAGCCCACAACTTGGCAACACTTTCAGGAGCGGTGTCGTCCCAATCACAGTTGGAAAGCCAAAGCTCTTTTATAAGCAGCTTTGCATATAAAACGACAGGAGCTACAAAACCCATTATATCCCATATCCGAGCTACACACGCTAGGATAACGCGTTTGGTACAAGTTGGCGGAGTCGAGCTAATTTTAAGACTGAACATATCAGTTGCGGGTGACCAACTTAAACCAAGGATCTTATGCGAATCACTATCATCGAATTCCTTTACCGAAGTCAACCGGTGTGACGGTGGAATCGACTCTAATGTAGCTTGCGAGTTGCTTGTCCATTTCACCAGATTAAATTGACCGGACTTCATGAGGCTGATTACTTGAGCAGCGGTCTCTATAGCCTCTGCTTCACTAGGTACACTGTACACAAAATCGTCCATGTACAATCCGGTTTCAATAGTGGCCCTTGCTTTCGGGTATGTATCACCCTCGTCAGCGGCCAACTGCTTGATAGTGCGAAGAGCGTGAAAGGGACTAGACTTAAGCCCAAAACAAACACGATTGAATTCGTAAACCTTCAAAGGTTCCTGCGGAGAAAATCTATACAAGAAGCGTTGGAATCTACGGTCACATTCTCTGATTCCAATACTAAGAAACATTTGCCGAACATCGGCAGAGAGCGCAATAGCAAACAAGCGAAAATTTACTATTATTTCAAATAAGTTACCCTGGAGGTTCTGACCACAATACAAGATATCGTTAAGCGATATGCCAGTACTAGTCTTAGCGCTACCATCCATAACCACACGCAGTTTAGTTGTAAGTTTGTCTTCTCTAACAACTCCATGGTGCGGGATGATGTAAAACGGGTAATCACGTGTCTCCTCAGTCTCGGCAGGCGCTGATGAGATATAACCTTTATCTAAATATTCGATCAGCACATCATCATAGGCTTGCTTCAACTTAGGAGACGCCTGCATCTTACGTTCCAAGCATAGAAAGCGTTTTTCTGCGGAGGCACGGGAGCCACCGAGCGAAAAAATATCACCCTTGAAAGGGAGCGCGACAACATAACGACCATCTTTATCACGAGTAGTCGTGCGGGTATAAATCTCCTCAGTGACCTGATCCTCAGGGCTGAGAATAGGTGGGACATTGACCTCTTCAATCTCCCAGAACTTGCGGATGGTAGACTCAAGCGGCGGCTCGACGGTGCAACAGTGCGACGCAGTCGAGTAACTATTTAAATAAGCGGGTGCGGAGCCAACTATAACAAACCCGAGAACTGTTTCCAGTGCGTGCGGAGCGGGGTACATCGGAAGACCTTGAATTTTACGTGATAACTGGAGATGCGGGAGAATCGAAGCACCGATCAATAGATCGATATCTCCAGGGAAAGCGTAATTTCCGTCGGCTAACTGCAAGTTCTTAAACTCCGTCAGCATGGACGTGTCAACCGGTACCGTGGGCAACCGTCCCGTAATCTTATCTGCGACTAGCGAATCCATTTCAAACGAAATATTACGATTAAAACGTGAACTAAATATTATTTTAATGGAACCGTGAATGGTTGCCTTTAAACCTCCAAAACCTTTCACTTCTGAGCGGGATGACCAATTATTAAAACTAAAACCAAGGCGTTGACAACAATCCCGAGTAATAAAATTACTCTGGGAAGCGCCATCTAGTAGCGCTCGAACGGTGTGCGGTTTGCCAAAGGCATCTACAATGACAACTTGCGCGGTCGCAAGTAAAACGGTAGTGATTTGAGTACCAGCGGCGGAAAGCGAACACAATGTTACGTCGTTTGCACTTGCAGCAGGCCGCGCGTCACAAGCGTCGCGCGTCTGCGCAGGCCGCGGCTGCGATGGCAGCTTACTACTCTCAAAATGTAAGAAGGTATGATGTCTAGCTGGACATTTACGACAGCTAACACCACTTTTACATGACGTAACCAGATGTTTGTCACTTAGACAATTAAAACACAAATTATTAGTGCGGACAAACTTGTAACGATCCCTAGGCGATAATCTCTGAAATTCCGAACACTTGTACAGCTGTGTATGGCTACCCTTACACAGAGAACAGTCAGGTGTTGAGGCGGTATTAACTAGCGTATGTGCAGTCTTGACTGACTTCGATGACGCGTCCATACGGCGATCGGAACCTGTCCTATTCGTGACTTCATGACGTGCCGACGTGCGCTGCAACACCTTAATATGGTCGCGAATAAAAGATTCTAAATCTTCGAACTTAGGTATTTCTTTGCCGCGCTGAGTCGTTTCAAACAGACGAACAGTTTCAGGATCTAATTTATTTAAACCGATATACAAAAACAAAAAGTCACAGAGGTCATTGACCTTTAGGTTCTTTACTGCACGAACAGATGATGCGAAAATATTTAAAAACTTCTCTAAATTATGATCGTTACAAACGGAAAAACTTTTCAAATCGAATAATTGATCTAAATATGCGGTGGCTACTAATCGCTTATCTTCGTATTTTGTTTTTAAAGTGTTCAAAACTAAATTGTAATTTTCAGCGCTAAACGTAATTCCAGCACAGACAGCCTTTGCCTTACCGGTCAATTTTTCTACGAGATAATGCAATCTCTCGTGATCTGTCAGCGATGTGTTCCTATGTATTATATTTTCGAAACTATCTATAAATAAATTCCAATTTCGAATGTCACCATTAAATTCAGGTATTTGAATTGGCGGCAATCGTGGGCGTTCGCGAGGAGGGTTGGATAAACCACTCGCGGGGGGGGGAGTCTCTAAACTCCTAGCAATACGTTTGATACGACAATACAAGTCATCAAAGGACGACAATGCCTGATAACTCACACAGTAATCAGGATTTAACTCCAACTCTAAAATGTTTATATTATTAATTGTAGATTCAAAATCCGCGCGCAAACTATCTAAAGTTTCCAACGAACACAAGAAAGCATCTCTAATCGCCAGATCCGAGGTTTGCAAAGATTTATCACAAATTGATTGAACACGTGAAAACTGTGAGTCCCTTTTAGCGTATAAAAGCTTTAACTGAACCTTTAAATCAGTACTAACCTTGGTTCCCTTAAGAGACATCTTGTTTTGATATATTCACACTATACACTCAAACAAACACTTAACGAATTATTAAGTAAGCGATAATTAACAGATAACAATATGGTAATATTGTAAACAACAAAGTGAACGGCGAACGAACGGAACAACCTGAATCAATATTCATATGCGTATATAATCTATGGTTTATCCGTTTCCTACAAATATTCACTCAACAATGAACGGGTATTTTTGAAATGCGTCTACCTACATGAAATTTGTAGGACTTCCGAATGAATTTTGTCAAGAAAAAGAATGCGATCGATTTATATCTACGCTGATATTTACGTAGCTAACTATAATTATGCGGTGCGGTTGACGGCGTAGGTACCGTAATTAACAATGACACTTTAACTATACGAGCGAAATAACGTATAGTTGCCTAAATGCCTAGATGCGGGTTTTCTACTATTATATCTAGGTAAATAGGCGCGTTGCGTTTATTCCCTATGGAACAAATACTATATTGCGAAATTACAAGAAAATGATTCACGATCCTGCTCGTAAGGACCAAAAAGTAATGGTTGCGCGAATTTGCTTGATGTTTTAATGGACTGTATGTTTGAAAAGCGATCTAAGGTTTGTTAACAATATGCAGGTACTGCGTCTAGCGTTTATTAATGGGATAAATGTATTAGAAGGACTGACCTTTAACCTCGAAAGTTCCACATGGCGCCGGCCGGCGAATCCCGAACTTCGTACTTTCAAGCACTGCCAGTTTCTGTATTGCACTACACTGTACTATTGTTGAGTCTCTGAATGATTTGATCACGAAAATAGTCAATTTTCTTGTAATTTCGAGCGGGCGTGTTAGCGGTGCGGTCACATTCACAATGCACGAAACGTCAATGTCAAATCATTTCTTGCGGTCGTGCGGGTGGAGGGAAAACGGATGGTATAGGATTGCTAGGCCAAAAAAACAAATTACAAAAAACAAAGTCGCGGATCATAGCAAATTGGCGCAACCACAAATAATGCGATTAAATCGTACAATACTCTGTAATAACGAGGGTCCGAACCAAGTTGTATCGGACACAGTTTGCTGTGACAACAAAGGTATTGTTGATGGAATTATATCTGGCTATAATCGTATTAATTCCATAATTCTAGTTTTATAGACTTTGTTACCTGTGATTGGCGAAGTTACAAATAAATTCACAATATTTTCAAAAGTAGTCTTTATATTCCACAATATGACTATTTTACGTACTATATGTTATTCAACTATTCATATGTAAGAGCTAACTGCCAATGTAATGTCTTTCACGCTTCTGGCACCCAATATAATTAATCTGTAGTACTATGTCTAATGCAATATTACCACTCCAAAGCCCAGTGTGCTACGGGTGAGGATGTGCGCTTCAAGCAATTCCAATTTGCCGACAACCGCACCATATGGGGATTTGACTACCTCATAGAAGACGGAATGATATAAAACGTAGTTTGGATCCCAGTTTATACAAAGTGGCTTCTTCACTGCATCTTTTATCAAAACCTATATAAAGCCATTAGAGAGTATTGAAAAGCTCGAATACAAATCAGATAGTAAAGCGAGTTTGGTATTGTATTCATGTGACCTGCACGACTGCGAACCGCGGTGTATACTATTCCTATTTTCCGATGCGACGACCTAATATTTTTATTTGAAACTTCAGATTAATGTCATGCTTCACTGAACCCAGCCGGAGCCGATATCGAGTTTCCAATACAAATGACGATATGATGGCCACTTAAAATGTACTTCTCTTGATCGGGGTAAAGAAATAGAGTATGAATAAACTCTTAATATAGCAGCTTTTCTTTCATGATAAAATTTTTAGGATGGTCTAAATATGGATACAAATAACATCAGATTGCTATTATTTTGGAATTTCTGCAACAAATTTTTGTACTTAGTAAAATTTTGTCAAGTGTTTTTCAATTTGCCAGTTACACTATTGAGTAACAAAGAATATAACAAGTTTTATATTAAAGCAACTAAAGACTGTTGTACTTGACAACATCAAAGATTTAAGGAACTTACACTTCGATATCACTAGTTTTGCCAAAATTCTTCTTGTTTCTCATGTCTCGAGTCGACACTGATATCATGTTCGCAAAAACATTGTCAGTTGAGTGAAATCGTACAATTATAATAAGTTACCTTATTTACCAATTCAATACATAATATTCTAAAGCAGCTGCATGAATAACTTAAGTCTTCACCAACTCTAAATTTAATGATTTTCGATTCTTCTCCATATATACTTTAACCAATAACATATCATCACACCTATTTTCAACTTGCTAAGTCACTTGGTAAGCTTTGATGAGTGAGATTACAGTGACAGATTTTCGGGTATAACTATATCCTGAATGGTTATAAAATTATAGAACTTTTTTCTCGTTTTAAATCCCATTTGGTAACGAGAAAAAAGTATTACTAAACACGTAAAATTGTAAGCATGTAGGTCAAGGAGATTTAAAGTTATAGAGGTGTAGAAAGTTGCCCTCAATGGTTGCTGTAATATTTCCCAAGGCCGGTGTATCACCCTTTTGATTTTCGAACCGACACACTCCCGTGCGTCTAGCTAGATGAATAAACTCTTAAAATAGCAGCTTCTCTTTCACTTAATTTTTAGAAAGGTCTAAATAAGAACACGTTACATTAGATTGCTACTATTTTTGGCATAATGGATCATCTTAAAATAGAAAACCTTTTTTAGGATCAACCCGGCCTAGGGTCAAAATTAAACGACCCGCAATGTGTCCGCTTAGTGCATTAGACACAGTTACTCATTTAATACTAGCTTTAACAAAACTAAGCCCCAATAAAGCATTCTGCTAACCAAAATTGTCACCGGTATCCATGTCGATTGATCGACAATCAGGCTTTAATTCAATCTGTACCTTGGTCCACAGGTACGCATTTGACAGCTCTCAGCGTGTATGTTAACTTAAGCATGACAGCCACATCTCTAGGTATGCAGACGCTAGCAGTATCCATTTGTAAAGGAGGCATTAGGTCGCAAACTCGCAATACAACACTGACGTAGATTGAATTGTTACCTGTTGAAGACAAAGTCAAAGTGCTAAATAGTATTACAAGCACGTTTCCGCCATGTTATTAGATATTCTACCATGTCATACGGAGTTAGGTTGGTAATATGATTATTTAAGTGATAATTGCCTACCGTGATTTCATAACCCTAATTGCAGATTGGATGACGTATTAGATTCTATTTTGATTCTGCTAATATTTTAGTGTGACTTTAAAAACTGAACTACAATTTTCGCTAAGTAAGGTAATCTTGTACATTATTATTGTTTTATAATTCAATACACGATGAATTACTCATTATTCATTAACGCAGAATGATTCATTGCATCATGACTGCAGTAGAATAATCAATTAAATGATAAATCAAAAATATTTAAAGTAAAGCATGAGTAATGAGGATCCAATGTGCATTGTTTAATCCAGTTGACTTTATTTTATGGACTGATAAATTGTTTTGCTTTAAATAGATGCTGGAATCAAGTTTTTGCTTTTATTATCAATTCTTAAATATTATAAAATAAAATCATCACACATCTATCGGTCTGCCAGTTCGCGATAAACTCAAAAATTATAGAAGGAAAAAGCCGAGAATTCTAAATATTTTTAATTTAAATGCTTGGTCAGGTCGCTAGTATAAAGATAAATGTAGAATCAATACATTTTTAATTTCAAGGAGCAGTTATCAAGGAGTATATATTTTAGCTTTTAGCGATAAGACCGCCCATTGTGACACCCTATTAATTTTAAGTTCTTAATGTAATTTTATTTTTGGTGTACAATAAAGATAATATCAAATATTGATCACTTGAATTGGAAAAAAAAAATATTAACGAAGATATAGTACCTCTTTCAATTTAATTCTATCCTACTCACTGAATCTTCGATATTTTACAAATAGCTATCATACTTTTTTATAAATTTCCAACGCATTAAATCAAGAAAAACCAGTGCAAACGTAGTCGAAGAAAGAATTTGAAAACATTCAAGACAAACGGAAAGAAAATCCGCTCTGCTTAAACTCGAACAGATCAAATGACAAAAACAATCCGGTATTATAAATCGTAGTCGATAACTCAAAGGAAATATTCTGAAAAGAGAAGCAAAAATGTAACAAAACGTAGGAAAAATAAAGTGTACACTATAATGATCTAGGAAGGGATTCAGGATGTAGCTACGGATATTGAATTTCTTTTAAACAAAGATCTATTCCGTACCCTTAGGGCATTCATTACTTAAAGTTGAATTATAAAATCAAAAACTGAATGATTAAATACACAATACTTTGTAAGAGTTATTTTCAGCCAGTAAAAGCTTGACATTGTTAAACATCACGAATTTCTTTCGGTCACTAAAATATTAACTTGAAAATATATATTGAATTTTATCAACGCGTCCATATTTAGTTGATGACATAAAGCTGCTCTTAGTGGGATTCCAATCCCTAGCCGACAAACTGTATCCTATGTGTCAGCTGAGGGATTACGGAATAAATGTTATCCCCAGTAAAACCTTTACCTGTCACTACACGAACGACATCTCGGACGTTTCCCAGTAAAACATTAGCGATAAATAACCTGAAAACGGCAAACCCTGCGGTTTTAGGGTATCTTATCCTCTCGTGGATACGCACTTTATTGTTTTATGTGCTCACTTAGATTTAAGGACGGGTTTCTTCTTGAAATCAATTGTAGAATGTCGTAATTTCTGAAGTAAGTAGTGAAATATGTTCCGATGAAGGTACTGGAGAGAAAATCAATTGACAAGATGGCGATTTCAACCGTGCTATATAAGAAGTATTGATATTTCTGGCTGAAGTGTTCATCAATATAATACTACAAGAAATAAGTAATGATGCTTTTAATATTTCAGAATTATTTATCAGTAATGCTATTACGATCCCAGGCTCAAATTTCTCGTTGAATAATGTAATATCTGCATAGGTAGGTTATTATAAACGAAAGGTTATTTACACCTCTATGGGGATCGTGCAAAAACAATAGACCTTCGGTGTTAGGGATCGCTATTAATAATTACCAACAATGTTTTTGACCTACAAGACGAATAGTCCAATTTTGGTAGGCCTGTATTCTGTAAGCTGTGTATGGATATCGAATATAATGAGAAATAATCCGTTTTATTATAATAAAACAGAGAAAATATCAGCATTCTTAGAGGCAGAAATGAAAGCTGCAGATCTAAAAAATGACACAGCCAACAAAATTTTTTAAAGATTATTATTATAACAGATAAAACAATAAATAAAGTTGTAGTTGTGTTACGTTAAATAATAAATCCTTTTGATATTACAGTTGAGTTGGGCCCGATGCAGTCGGTTGGTATGACAGTCGGTGACAGCGTAATACCGCCTCGGCAGCACTGCAGCGGCATAAAGCGAACTGCTAACAAGTCAGATGTTAATAAACTTCCGCAAAGACTAGGATCAAAAAAGCAATGTAAATGTTTGGACGTTGTGGATGAAAAATTGCTTCGTGTGGTTGGTTACAGTAGCATTTTCCAGCACACGTGCATTTAATTTATAGTTGTATGACTAAAAGAATGAAAGTTAGCTGTTAGCTCAGCTCAGGGCATGTATAATTTTGTCGTTTATCAGAAACTTGACAAACTTTTTTTTCAAGAGCAGGAAATTATTGTTTTGGCGGTCGTGGAATGCGTAGTTTTTACTGCATACATAAATTGAGAAACGAGTAAACATTTCATGTTGATATAAAAACATGGGAACGATGGAAAACATTAACTAGAGTTAGCAAAAACATTACAAGTGACCTTTGTTATAAAACATGTTACAGAATTCTACCCTCATAATTGAAACGGATCTGCCTGATACCAGCCTGATGTACATGAATCTATTGAGAAACGAGCCAAGAGGATCATCGGCAATGATGCACTCGTCGAGCCGAAGTTTGAAAGTCTTGACTAATTGCTAACCTGACGGTTATCTATCGCTTACACTGCATATAAAATATTTTTTTAAGGAGTGGAATCAAAACTGTTGTTGCTGATGCCTAAATCCTGGAGGACTTTAAGTTAACAGGTTAGTGTGCTTCAACGTCGAGTACATTATTGCTCACCATTAGATAAGATAGTAGTTAAACGCGAGCGTATCAATAGAATAATATAAAAAAATAAGTTTATTAACCAGGCAACGTGTTTTCATTTCAGTAAGATCTGTTTGATCACGTACGAATAACAAATGAAGTTGTTTTGAGCATCGGAATAAAAACAAAGGGATAAAGGGAATATCTATAAATATTACTAAGCCAGGTTCATTCGCCATGAAAACAATGTGTCCATAAATTTCCGTTAGACAGCTTAGTTGGTCAATTCTGCCGATGTATCGACTGAAACACAGGAAATTTACGGTAATGATGTAACAAAAGCAATTTTGTGTCATCAGCCTATTCAATATGCTTAAACTGGACCACCGGGAATCGAAATAGCGTTAAGGCGAACTGTTCGGATAAACTAGATTATGTGTCCAGTCCAGAGTCACCGAAATATAAAATAGTACTTACATTTCATAGATATTAAATATTGCATATTTTAAATATTTTATTAATTTACTAACATCTACCACCGGCTTCGCCAATGTCGTTGTAGAAAGTATATGCCTTACTTATTTCAATCAATGATAAAAATCACTCTCTTTCACTACTGTTGATTTAAAACTAAATATAGCAGTTTTTGAGTTTATTAATTACAACAAACAAACAAAAACACAAAGATCCAAAAATATAAATGTTTCCTTTTTATAATATTAGTATAGATGAGTAACTTTTTAATAAACGGTACTCTGCAAAGTTTCTGACATATTTTTATATTGTTTTATTTAAGTCATCGTCTGCTAAGTTCGGGCGAAAGGACTATAAATAAAATAAAATCTTTTTATTTCAGACATATTTGGTCTACATTATTATGTATTACATTTACAATTTCATTATTAAATTATATTATTAATTAATACTATGTATAGTCATTTTATTATATTATCAATTAAATTGAATTTGTTATGTTTTATATCATAATTTCATCAATTATATAATTACACACATGTCACATTGAGTAAAAATAAAATAAAATATTAAACATTACTATATTCATAAATTCCGATATTCATTCAACACATTATACGACAAGCACTTTCACGGGTATCCACTCAATTTACTGTTACCAAAAGGTGCATAATAAACAACAGCCGTCACAAAATTTGGCAATAAAAAAATATTCTTTCGTCGTAATTCAATGCAAAGTACCATTTAGGTAGCAATGATGTCACACTAAATTTCTCTCAGTATAAGGACTCGATTTATTTTTTATGTCTTAATGCCGTTCATGTGTTCTTGCTTCTGAAAGGATTGTTTTAACGGCTATTGAAACTAAACGCTACCTAATTGAATTTTGAACAGAGTAACTTTTCGTAATAACGTAACAGAAAATCTTGTAACCGCTTTGTCATGCAATAAGATTGCGAATTTCCCCAACCGCACTAGACAAATGAAATAGCGTACAGCAAGAATGTCGCTTTCCACCAACAAAGTAGTAATGGGATATAACACAAATATCGCGTATAACGGCACTTCCGGAGCAGGGCACGAAAGGGCTCAACTACATCATGGCATTATGCGTAAGCACAGTAAAAGTGTTGCCATAAATCTAACAGATATAAGACCGCAATGTTCCGCCCAAGAAGCGTGAAAAAGCTACATTTATAATACTTTTTTTTTTAACGTAAATAATAACAATGAATTGTTTCAACCGAGATAATGAATATGACGTTTAACAAAATGCTGAAATTGATGATCATGACAAAAATAAACGCTCAAATGATAGAAACGGTTTTGGGGAGTTGAAATAAACGAGAAATGAGCTCATTACCTTTATATGAACGATAAATCATTGTAAGGGTGTGGATCCAAAAAGATGACCCTTCTAATATTTCTCAAGAGGGTGTTAAAATTTATTAGGATTTTGTTAGAATTACGATCGGAAAGCTTTACAACATCCATCACGTTTCAAGAGAATTACCTTGTTATCTGTGGATCTTATCGGTCCTATTATGTTCATTCTATTCAGACTTTGTTCATGACGAACGAAAAAAACATGCTATCTACCATTATTAGCCTTCAGAGGACAGTAGACGGAGCCACCGAACCAATTCAGGAGATTTATTAATGTGTTTGCGAGCTGCGACAAAGGCCGGATGATGCTTTCACGTTGTTTGATACAAAAAAACATAAATAACAGTCAAAAACATCGTTCCTGAGAGTTTGGTATAGAGTACAAATGTGTGGATCCTTTTGAACTCCACAAAAAGGTTGGGACGCGGTACAATAAAATAAGTCTTTCGAAATCTAGATGTATGTAAAAGCAATTGTCGTAGTACACAGAATTCGTATCTTTTTCGACGATAGTTGAACCAGCATGGCTAAAAATTGAAGCCGCATGGTAATCCATTTGCTGGGCAGTCGAATGGCCGGCAATTTATTTTAAAGCTAGATAGATACTGAAAAGTTACAATTGACAAATGAATGCCTAATGAAAATTAGTTAATTACGAGGCGAACATGTCCACATACGTACATTCGCAACAAAAATAAAAGTTAAAACATAAAATGGATTAAATCGTCCCAAATTAATTTATTTATACAAGATTTCAGATGTCCTGCCAGTAACCACATAAAATGTCCTAAATTGCTCACTTAATTACTCGAAACACAAGGCCTCAGGGGAAGTAAAAAAACGAAGAGGAAAATATGTTAACGAACATCCTCCTAAACTCTTCCAAGGGACATATTTGGACAAAGGCTTCACCTAACAAGGGTAAGTCGTATTTATTTCGGCGATCGCAACAACAGTTAAGCGGGATGAGCGGTTAAGGTCTAATGTTTGCACTTAAGTTTTGGAGCCATTGCACAAAGTATAAGACTGCCATTTGATTCGTCTTTTGGTGAAGCGTTTTCAATTTGAAATTCGCGCGGATTTTTAGTGCCAGCGGCTTTTTTTGTGAAGTTTAATGATTGATTGGAACTTCTGATGGGAATTCTTGATGAGATGAGGAGTGTACCTAGAATATTGATTCGACGACGATAGCTGGTTGAATTTTTATTAAAAATTACGTGTTAAAAATATAACAAGACGAGGAGTTCAAAATTAATAAGATTTACATTTGCTTTGAGATAAAAGATAAAACTCCTAAGGAGAGGAATGCAAATATTAAAGCAATTAAAAGGTTCAAAGTTCAAATTCCCTTATTGGTCGTTACAACAGATATAGCTAGTTAATTTAACAAAAACCCCTGTTATAAAGTTTTTAAACTCGTTAACAAGTTATGTTCATTCCTTATTAGATATAATTTTATGCTCATCTAAATTGAGATGCGAAATTATTTGTGAGTGAAATGTTCAAAGTTAAAAAGTTAATTTTATTATAATTTTAATTACAAATGCAGATTGTTTTGGATTTATGCTAGTATGTTGTTAGAAATTATTTTAAATTTATAATTACATTGAAAATCATACTATAATTAAAGTTATTACTGTTCACCGAATTGGGTAGCACCCATTATTAATTCTGTGTTAAAAATAAAAAATAAACGAAGTTTCAACAACATGCATATTTTAAAAATAATATCTTACACAGTCGAAAGAAGAACAAAGCCTTGAATCATAAAGATTTCAATTCCACTCTGGATGTATTCTAAGGAGTTACGCCACGTGATACCTCGACATTACCCTCGTATATTTTGTTTATTTTTTACCTTTTGTATTTCCTAAAGTTCCTCTTTGACAGTGTTCCTCTAATCATGGTTGGAGCTACAAATATCTACATACATCCATATATTTATAAGGATGTTCTTACTACCTGTGTCACGTAATGACCTTACTCTCTTCCGAGTTTCCATTGTTTATTTCTACTGCTTCATTCCCTGACGTTATCTTACTAATTTGTGTAATAACCACTGTCACGGTGTGGTGATTAACTGAGAAAGATAATTTCGTATGTAGGTGCCGTTGTAATATAACCCTAGGGAGTATTTACAAAAGTACTTGTGTGACAATAAAGGTGGTTATGAATAGTTGTTGCTCATTTAGAAATTCCAACTTTTGGCACGTGATAGGCCTCCGACATATAATAAGAACGGAATAAAGGGAAGATTTCATTTGGGGATAGTCTCGCGTTATTGGTCTTCTTACCTAACGATGAAAGTCGGCTGAGATAAGGCAAATACTTCGAAGAAAACTCTTTTGAGCAATAATGATGGTGGATAGGACTGCATACATTACATTTATATGTGAAGGAGACGATCGATTGCGGCGAAATCAAACAGGAGGATAATGGGTTCCGAGATTGAATGCATATCCAAATATGGCTGCCTATACGTTTCATATAAAATAAATAACCTAATTATGGATATATAAGAAAGAAAGAAAGAAAGAAAGAATTGTTATAAAGAACTGTTGGTTGAAAATACAATGACGAAGATAAGTAAGTTTAACTACTACTGAGCATCATGTTTGAATTGCTTACATAAAGCTAAACGAGGCCATGCCATGACATGAAAAGAAATGGCATCAAAAATAACTTCCTTGGATGGTTTTTTAGAGGTACAATGCCAAACACACAAATGTCATGGTAGATGCTTGCCTCTCGAACAAACGGCAAAATTCAAACATTACACTAATGTATTTTTCTTGTCAAAGTGTTGGTAGAATTTTCTTCGACTAACCTGAACCAATGGCTGGACTAAAAAGTCCTCAACTTTTTAAGTGCTCTAAAGTTATAGTAGAGTTTCCCCTCAAAGGATTTTCGACGTTCATTAAGTACCGGGGAAACGGTGGTTGTGAGCAACTGCTACGTTCGAGCGACCTGGGAAGTGATTTTATAGTTCGTTGAGTAATAAGTATCTAGCTGAACTTAACCTGTTTGAAGTAAATATTACGTTATAAACACCAGGCTATTATAAAACCATGTCACAGAATCTACATGATGATATCAAAAAGGGAGCAGGAAATAAAAATAGTCGGAAAAAGGGTAACGGTTAAATTGACAAACACGAACATTCCGTACCGTACGTCACGAAAATGATAAAAGTTTCGGCGTGTTTATGTATTCTAATACAAATACATAAGATGTCGATCCCAAAGTCGATTTCACAAGTAAATAAATTATGAAGGGACCACGCAAAAGTTTCGGTATGAGTAAGATCAAAACTGTGAATATAACTCATGCAAATTCAGAAGTTGATATAAACGACGCCGTCAGAACTTGCGAGATAGTTTCATTAGTTTTCAGATACTCGAATTCCTTTTTTTTGTGGTTTTCGTGTGAAAAGTAGATATAAATGGTGTTTTGAAGCTAGACGTTCAGACTTTTGGATGGTACGATCATAACTCTTTCGATTAGACTATGAAAAACGAGAATGAATTCAGCTCGGCTTTGTACCAAAGCCAAAATTTTAGCATTACTCTCCCATGTGGGAACTCTAAACTTTTATAGCAATTTTTAGTTTTCAAACAGCGACGTACAAAAAACATAAGTTCTATTTGTGTGTTTTTACTGCGGCTTACAACATGAGATGTACCTAGAGCAATATGTAATTTTTAATTAAAAGAATTCTACTAAAAATTAGCGACGAAAAAAAAAACAATAAGCTTAAAATTGTTAGGAACGAAAACAAAGTCAAAAGCGTAGTTAGGTATCTATACAATTTCCAATCGAAGTTTTAAAAGAATACAGCAAATTCTTAAAGTACTCTAAAGCCCGAAAGTGCGGTTTGAAACTTAACGGTGTATACCAAGATGAACTTTGCTAAAGCCACCTCATTCAGAGAGTAGACACAATTTAAATAAAAGTAAAGAACAGTGAAGACTATATTATATATATACCTATAGGTTGGATATGACTAAGTAAGAAAATATAGACGCACAGTAGGTATAGAATAAACTTTTATTTTTCAATATGATATATTATAAGGAAAGATACTTTACGCACTAACATCGCAATCAGAAAACCTGGACTTGAAACTCACACATCTATGATGTGTCATCACCAGTCGCAAACCTAAAGTCACTGATAGACAAGGACAACGATCAGAGACGGCGCTGTCATGCGAACGTAATCGCGTTAGTTGGAATTAGGCGACAGGCCTGATTTCAGCGGTCCACGCGCTGGAGGTGAGTCAACTATCTTCCCTTGTTTTGATTTAATCTAATCTAACACAATATTTCTTAAGATAAAATATAGAGAGTGAGAGAGAGAAAAAAAGAAACAACCAATTGTTAATTTTGAAACCGGAGACCCATACTTATATGTCCTCAGTAGGTAATAGGTAACGCCAAAGTATCATAAATGAAATTAGATTCAAAAGGAAACATAATCCTCAACAAGAATGTTTATTGACAGGCTCATAAGAACAACAAAAATATGTCCCATTTATCATATTCGAGAAAACAAGATCTGTGCGGACAAACAAAAGGTACAAAGGAAACCCTGTCTTAAAACGAGGGTAGTAAAATACCCGCATTCGTTAAGTAAATAACCTAAGTGCCTTAAGTAACCAAAACATGTTTTCATGTAAACATTCCAACTTGCATGTATACATTTGACCTTAGGGGTACCTAAATGATGTCGTAGATACGCATGTAGGAATATATCGTGTAATTCCCGTTTTGCTGTGTCTTGACTATGAATAAACCATCAATGATTTTCTTGAAGGTCATAGCATAATAATAACATTCCACAACTTTCACACAACACCATCTAGCCCCAAACTAAGAAGAGCTTGTAGTATAAGTACTAGACAATTGATAAACTTATATATTTCTAAAAATATTATAGATAAATTACACCCAGACACAGAACAAATGATCATGCTTATTACACAAACACTTGTCTTGGGTGGAAATCGAATCCATGACCTCTGGCATAGCAGTGAGGGTGAGAGCAGTGAGAGTGAGATCAGAAGACAAATTACTGCAATAATTCAAGTATCTACTATTGGGCGTCTGACGTGAGAAACAATATTAATGAAGGATACTTAGATATAATGCAATTAATGTCGGAAACAATGGGTCCTCATTTGCACTAACTTCAAGTAAAATGATAAGGTGTCGTACTTTTGCAGAAGCAGATCTGTAAAACTGAAATCAAGAGCCATTGTTGTGTATCTTTCTTTTCAAAACCATTGAAATGTGCCTAACTTATAGCACCTCAGATATAGAAGCATTTGTTTTTCCACTTCCCTTGGCTATGCAAAGGTTTCAGCACAATGGGAACACTTCTACGTTCAGTGCGCCCGCATAAGAAATAGTGTTGGCAGTTGAGCAAATATTTATTATTCAAGGCTAGTGTTACGATAAAATAACTTAACAATGAAAAGAACTTGAAAACAAAGAGATAATGGTTGGCTCTTACATACAGTTTTTTTCCGTTGAAGTACTTTTAGCTAATCCCGAGGAAGCTAAAGATTAGGAAAAGCGTTGGAAAAATAATCTTAACAGTATTATTTTCTTTGGCGATAGAGGGCTATCAGAACATTTCAAATATTGATATTCCTGAATCCTTAATTATGTCTTGATTTGCCTGGGTTAGCTTTACCCGAAATGAAATAGCTATTACCCTTGTTAGACAAATCTAAATATTTAATCAGCAACCCGTCACTGTGATAAATGATTGGCATTCTAACTTCTGTACACGTAATCGTTTTAATATCAACATCACGCCTAAAGGCTGGTTTTGACGTGGTTGTAGTTAATAGTGTTTCTGATGGTATATACTGGGTAAATGATAAGTATAAAAAAATAATCATGACTGTTTTTAGATAAACAGTATAATATGTTCCATCGTTTCACAAAACTTTTTTGAAGCCCTTGTGTCTCGAGTATATAGGGACACTTAACAGCACTATTCTGAATGCTTACCCCAGTGAGTTTGCTCGTGGCTCGTATGTGGGGCACTTAAAATGTGAAACTGTTGAAGAACAGAGAATAGTGCGGACGAACTTCGCTTCCTAAGTGAAAATCGTATATTTAAACTGGACTAGTCAAAAGGGATACAGGGTTTATTTTATACCGTAATCAGATAAAATACTCAAGAAGAAACTTTAATAAAATCCACAACGAAAGTAAATAAACATCAAGTAGATAAAGATTTCCAAGAATTAAATGCGAATGAAATCTTAGTATGAAAGTAGAGCATTTCAAAGGGAAACAGGGCTTTATTAAAACCGGGTAGCACAAAGATAGAATACGATTGTTGTAAGGCGATTTGTTGCGTCAAATACACAATATGAACGGAGTACATTAGCAGTAACTGTTCAAACATTTTACAGAGAGAAAAGTAAACATTACTCAATCGGCCGTAATCTTGATACTTCCAGGGAAAATGTTACTAGTGATATTTTCATCAAAGTCGAGCCCAACGAACGCGGAGTCAGTTTTAATTGCCTAGCCTGTGTGTCTACGATGATAACCAAAGCTTTGCTCTGCCCAGTTGACAGTGAAAATAGGCCAAGCCGTAAACAACTGCTAAGCTCAACATTTTTCATTCGCTCTGAATACGGAAGTAATGGGGTAATTTTACTAGATAAGCATTGCCATTTAACCAAATTCAAGTCGGAAGTCATGGAAACGGCAGTGAAATCAGGAGAGAATTAATTATCCAAGTGTTGAACTGAAACAGTGGTTTTGATGTCATGAACCATTCCATTGTCATTAATCTTTTGAAATTGCCTCCTGTGGTGCCTCTCTGAGAGAACTATGGAACAAAATAGCTTTTTGAGTTGCATTGACGCACGTTATTCTTCGGTTAATCATTTTATGTCACACACAAGATAAATTTATTTTTTTATTAAAACTTCGTGCAACACAAAGGTGCAAAGGAATGCCTAAGGCAATAAATCCTTATTGCCTTAGACATTCTCTATCAGTCAACCAAGGGTCGTGGGTCGCATAAAAAGATTATTTTAAAAATAAAAGTAGACAGATAGAATAAACATAAATATATATTATTCTGTATAATACATATCTGTATAAATCTTGAATACGAAAATTTTAAAACAAAAACAGGTACGATAAGTCACACAAGATATGAATTGAAGTCCAAAGTACTCGTAGTGACCAACAGTAGGTACTAGTGCAGTGTAAGTAGTGTACTATTGAATTTAAACGTTGCATTAGGTAGGTACATTAAAATGTACTACGAAGATGGATTTGAAAAGTCTCAAAGAGGGGTAAATATCAGCAGAATAAATATTGGCTTTTCTTGCCAATGCAAGAAAAGCCATTCACACTCGCGTTTACGGACATAAATACACGGAAGCTACCAGAGCCCGCGGCGGTTTGTTTGGATTCCAGCCAATACTGAACATGGGAGTCAGAAAACCTGTTTTGTACTTACTAGACACGACTGTAGATATTGATAAAATCCAAAACCCTATCTCCCAATAGATTTGCAAGATCATGATAGTGATACTATCTTACAGAAAATCTAATTGAAATACGATGAGGAGATATCCTAACCAGAAGAATCAAAGATCAAGGTCCTAAGTATGCCTCAACCGTGAGGAAGTGAATATCTTCATGCTGTAGGAGACACCCCGGGCGTCAGGAGTCGCATGGCGATGCCCGGCCACTGTAGGAGCGGAATTGAAGAAAAGCAAAAATCGGGTATCTAGAAAGGGTCAAATAAGGCTCCGGGAAAGTTCAAAAGAGTTAACCGTATCTTTAGAACGCAAAAGCAACTTTAGGCCACAGATGGGTTTTAGTCAGTAAAAGTCTGACACGGTCTTCACATGCACAGGCTCCAAATCGATGATTTCCCACCGCTAAATAAAAAGGTGTTAAAAATGAATAATATTGAACAAGAACCGAACGAAGTACAATACGATATTCCAGCAAAGAAAACAAAAAATCTAACCATTGAAATTCGTAACGAAGTAGAAGAAAAATAAATGAGTCAATTTGCAATTTAGAAGGAGACATAATTCAATTTCAAAGAGGTCAGAGGCAAGGGTTTGCAGGTATTAAAATATTCAGGTTTGCTTTTTTTTTGTTTTACCAAACTTGAGTAAATTCGGTTAGGAGTCTTACTGCGCAGAGAGACTGCAGAGAAAATTTAGTGCCATTCAACAACGTAGAATTTTAAATGAATAGATGGAGGTGGTAACTTTTAAAGTGTTGCCAAAGTTTCAGCTAGTGAATGAGTTATAGACGAGTACGTGAACGAAAAAGAAAAGCAGGAATTTAATAAAACACACACAATGGGGTTCAAAGGCTTGAAATTATAAATTAACCGTAAGCACATTGGGGAGACAAACACGTTTAGGGTACGGCCATTAATGATAACACGAATTCACGTATTAGTTTGAGTACCTGAAAGTCCTGAAACGACACTAACGATAAGCTTGCACATAGTTTTATGGAGCACTAAAATATAATAGCTTTTCTCTTGAGCGGAGCAAAAATCTATTAAAAAACTTTATAACACGAAATAAAGCGAGGCTCTATGGACAGCCAAAAAACGTAGCCTCTTAAGGTTAAGGCTGATAAAACTTGCAACACTGAGGTTGGTTCGCCACTCCAGGTGGCGGCAGCGGCGTCGTTTGCGGAGGTCGACTTATGCAAATTTTATTAGTAACATCGCGGCTTAGCAGCACTGAAACATTAGCGGTATCAACACACAAACAATTCAGTAGAATTACTAGCATACTGAACTAAACTATTATATCATAATGGTTGAAACCAACTAATTGCAAGCTATCAATGATAGAGTAATAACAAACCCAAAAACGATCAAACTATATAATATTTGTAGTTCCCACATTTAAAGTAGAAACTGATTTCCAACGTGTATGTAAATATTAGTTTATGAGCACAGGTACGTAATATGATTAGCAATTATTTTAATGGAATAGCTACGAGTAACTAACTATACTTAATGTAAAATATCTCTGACAGTTTGTTTAAACTTGGCTCCGTGCTTTTATTTATGTGTTTAATAACTCTAGGATATAGAGCGTTATTGCTTTCAATGGAGCGTATCTTAATGGTTAGGCAATAACTAAATCGTAAATTGCTTCGACTGGTTATTATATCAGTGTCAAATATACGCATATGGGTATCTAAATTGGTGGTTTAATTGACTATGAAATAGCTTATGAGATATATTTTCGGTAAAATATTTTCGTGTCTATTCGATGGAATAATAACCGATGAAGAAAATATAGAGAGGTTGTTTTAACAAAATTCTATTTATTTAGACCAAACAAACAAGATAAAAGTGTCAAAGCTGTGGGTTGCAGTCCCAAGTGCACTACGAGCGTAGCCAACAGTGATCATCAACAACTCTAGACTTGATATACGTGACAGAAGCGCGAACTACAAAATACATATTATGTGGAACTGATCTGGCAATGAAAGGAAGACCTATATACGGTGGAGGCTACTTGTACGTTCATTTCGAGGCAAATGTGTGTTGGCCATATGCCAGTGGGCTGTAACTGTTTGGGCGAATTATTGCATTTTTTTAGCAATTCCTCGTACTTGGAAATAGCTATTGTAAGTCACTAGGTAATGGGTGTAGTAATATTTTAATGGCCGTTTCTGTTACACCTGGCTTGGGTAAATCTTCGATAAATGATTTATAAAACCACAAATCCTGGTATAATACATATAATATATACATACAAATAAGGTATAATCAAAAATAATATCAAATAAATAAAAATAGGTGTAACAGGGAAAGGTGTAATTTTCTTAAAGTCTTACATTAGTTATTGCGTTTTAAAATCATCATTACAGTCAACTAATTGAAAACTTTTAAAAGAAAGCTTGTAACATGATTCGACTAGTAGTAAGTACTCCTTAAGTAGGTATTTCAAATCGATTGAAATGCTGTACACTAATTATTCTCTTCAGTAAGTATATATAAGAGGCAAAGTCCTGATTCACTCACCCACTCAACTCTTGGACCTAAAAGTGGCTTTTAATATCGTGTGGATTTCATCACGTATGCGGGATTACTCCACACGCGTAGCCCCCGCAAATGTCCTTTCCATACAAGTATTTATTGTGATGCGCGGAAAATGCACGCGGGACGCGTGATATCAAGCAGCAGCACCGCATGCTGTTCCGCAACTATGATAAAATCCACACGATATTAAAAACAACCTGGCGCATAAATTTTACACACATTTTCCTTTTATGATGTATAACATAGAATAAGAAAGGAATGATCAAAATGCACTCTAAAACGATGAAAAGAGAGTTCGTTTGTATGGAGAAACCTACTTTCACGCGGAAAAGCTGCTGGCAGAAGCTGGTGTAAATATTAATATCATTGGAGTCAGTGTAATGTGCCTTCTTCATCCACTCAGTTCCACTTATTTTGCTCTTAGTCCTCATTTCAATAGGAAGGTTGCCCTTTTATCCATTTAATATTTACTCGTAACACAGTTTATCATTTTATCTCTCGCCAGTCTTCCTAACCACTCAAAAATTTCCTTTACAACATTATACTCTTGTTTTACATTGTGAATATTTTCGTAAACCTGTCCAGACTTAGTCCATCTCACCCCCGAATATTCGCTACAACAGAAGGGCGTCATTGAGCGAGAAATTCGAACACTGAATACCGACTAATGAATCCACGCCCAAACCGGTGCTTATGTTTCGTGTGTTTTGTTACGCTATCCATAAATTTCACAAGTAGCATTTCGAATAATCGAGCCACATGAAACTTTATATACGCTTTAATACAGAACAACTATTCCGGATATGAAATGCGGCGAATAGTGTAAACATGATCGAAATTTTGGTTTATTGCCTCCCAATATTTCGTTTTTCAATGACACTGGAAAACGTATTGTCAGCACACTGCTCCGCTAAAATACGACGTAACTCTGTTTTATGTTATTCGCTGGCAACGTACGAGTATTTGTTGAAAAATAAATAAAGTCGTTTCGTTCGCTGAAATTGTCAGCTGTTGTTAGGGACATGTCAGCCGCCAGCAGTAAATCAGTATATGGTAAATAGTAAAGTTAACAAGAAATATCCAAGATGCCACAAACATACGTAGGGACTTAAATAACTCTTCATTCCCCGCTAAGCCGACGTCGAATGAGTGAGTAAAGAAATAAACTGAACGAACGAACTAATTTGAAGTCGAATGAAAACAGAAAGTACTTCAGAACTCTAAAGTTCGTACCTTTATAACATAGCATGAAAATTGCTTGAAAAGAGTGGTTGAAACGTTGGGAAAGCTGAAAAATAAACTGCGGTGAATCCTCAATGTGTACAAGATGAAAAACGAGTGTTTAGTCAAATTACCTACAATGTTATGTCCACTAATAAGTCGAAGTTGCAGGACCAAAATTAGTAGAAAATCAATGTAATAAATTGGCAAACACGCGTTTGTTGTTGTGATTGGTTAGTTCACTTCTACATAGGAATATATTAATACTTCATAAGAGAGCTCGCCATCCGACTGTCCGGTAAACATAAGGACCGAAAAAGAAAGGTTCGGCCCCGGTATGAAAGGAACAGGAGTAGGTTTTTAGTCAGTAAAAGTCTGACACTATCTCCCGCCCCGCCCAAGGGTGCGGAGATGACTTTCCCACCATAAAAAAAGAGAGTCGTTTCTTGTAGAGAAGAACCGAAAAAACCCTCCTCAATCAGCCCATCGGCCAATTGAAGCTGTTTACATATACAAGCTTAACCAATATGAACTTCGCTCCAGAACAGATAGTAATGAAAATATATTTACTCGTGCTCATAAGTAGGTTGGTTGTATTACGTTCTAAACTCAACTAATTAGTTTATAAGTAACACACCCGGCAGTTCTTGTCGCTGTGTGAGTAAGTCATTTAACGACTGTTTACTTCGCGAGTTCGGAACTTCTTAGTCGGTACTTAAATCAAGTTTTGGAAACGAAGCGAAACACAGGAACGTGCACGCACTAATGAATGGTTTTTGACGAATTTCTGTAAGCTTTCTTTGAGAAATATGTTTTTAAATCTGAGTTTTATTGTGCTCTTCCACGTATCTATAAAATCATGCTTAGTGGACAGACGGGACAAGGAAGATGAATTCTAAGTAAATGTTAGTCTGTTTTGGTAGCCTTCTTTGTCCTTCTGTTTTTATTGTTCCTATGGAGGAATTTATACGGTCTAGATAAACAAGATTATCGTTTAATTCTACTTGAGAATGTTTAGTGACCAATGCAAGCTTTCCTTTATGAGACTGTAGATTATTAAAGAAATAAGGCCTTATCGCAAGACAATAATTACCATATCCTTACATTTTATAAAAAGTCCCCTACCGCGTCTGTCTAAACTAAAAAATCTTTTGTTCGAGTTTATATTGACATAAAAATACGAATGAACGGATTTTCAAGCAGTTTAAACTATCAGACAAGAGTAGTTTTTGAGGAAACGTTCAGGTGTATAATACAGGCATATTAAAGTCGAAAAATCCGAGATCTTCAAAGATTTAAGGTAGCTAGTATTACACTGAAAATAACCTGCGAGACACTTTTCAGAAATGATTTAAGTAGGTACCTAGATTTGAAACAAAGCTAAAGTTGAAAGCATTGCTACCACTTCTAAGTAACGAGCTGTATAAAGTTTTAGCATTCTTATAAAAATTTAAATAGCAAATTGTTAGATGAGGTTTAGAAATGAAAACAACTTGTTTTAGTGCCCGCCTGTAGACTAACTTTTAACAATATTATCTTGGCCTTAAAAAAACATCTGCCCATGATAAAATTCCCTTAATAGTCTAGCTAGTAATTTTTCAATAGCGATAAAGATCTGTGGCTGGAGTATAAGCCTAATGTGTGTACCATCTGAGAATAATGGGTCCTACACGATCATTTTCAAGCGCTATAAAAAATGGGACTTGAAAAATCATAAAACTTTAAGCTTATGACACATTAAAACGATAAAAAAACGGTGGCGTATATCGGAATATAAAATAGAAATGAAAAAATATGTCGAACTGACTGAGAAGTACCACAAGGAGCTTTAAAGGGAAAATATTTCACTGAGTTCATGTGAGTTTTGTGATCGCCTTAATTGGGTATTTGCCTGTGCTTATTTTTGTACAATATTTTATACGAAACAACAAATAACACTAAAAAGAAGTATTTTTCCTAAAACAGCATCAAAATTTGTTATTAAATAAAGCATTAATTAGCTTTCCAAACATTGGTTTGAGGAGGTGGGAATAATCTCGCTACACCTTTTAAACACCTAATGGTAGTGACGTTATATTTCAGTATGAGCATCCTAATACTGTTCCTCCTCCTCCTCCTTACGACGTATTCCACAATGCTGAGGATCTTGACCACCCTGCCTCTCGCTCTTATGATGTTCCTCCATCAATTTCTTATACTGTTATTTGACAGTTTTTCCTTACACCAGATTTGAAGGGTTTCTAACTTGATTAATATTGAACGAATTTGAAAATTTCTTTCTAATTACGATTTTGGATGAAGTTACTTTTTGATACAAACAATAAAAGAAATTGAGTCAGGTACCTAATTGTGTCCCTCAGCTGGGTAAAGCGTTCCCTATGATCCGAACTTTTTTGTTTTAAGATAACTCTGGCCATGCATGTTTCCGAGAACCGAATAAACAGACTAAACTGCATCTACTTTTCGTAATATGAAATATGTTGTATTTACTCTCCCACTACTGAAAACAAAATTACGTCTCGTATTTCTGCACCCTTTTCTTGAAATTAAAATAAATTCCGCCATTTTTTGACCTAAAACACCAAAGCTTGATATATTCCCAAAAATAATGAACACTGGAAGTAAATTTAAACTGTACTATGTTTTTAGTTTATCATCTCAAAGCAGTGTTTCTGCGAGTCCGATATTACTTAAATTAATGTTGGGTGAAAATATATTTTTCACGCAAATAAAACCGTAAATACACGTGCCCGTAACAAACCCGCCTATGCAAATTGCATGTCATTGCGCCATATTTTTTGACTGATGATATCTTGCGGCAATCCGAAATTAACCAAAATAAATTTTAGTTCAAATAGCTAAAAAAATATATGAAGGCCGTGTCTCCTATTAGACTACTTTGAGAAAAATTGAAGCAAAAAGTCTCAGTCTTTTTTGAAGTCCAGACATTATATTGGTCAGATCAATCATACGGGGATCACAAAGATTAGTGTCCGAAATGTTATTTTATCAAAGAAAATGCCACACAGATTTGAGTGGACTATAAAATTAAGGGCATGTAAGATATATTGCACACTATCATACAAGTTAAACTCATGTGTATTCCATGCTAAAGTCCCACCTTCTTAGTGAATAATTAAAGACTTTGCAAAAAGTACTTGTGAACCGCCATCTCGGAGTTCTATGTCATATGTCAGTTACTGTGGTGAATATTTAATAGACTTGTTGCCTCCGCCTGGCTTTTCTTTGTTATTTATTTTCTTTGGGAGCTGGTTAATGAGCTTATAGCGTGTTTTTAGTAGGACGTTAACAGACTTGAATTTATAACTGCGTTTAGTGAGACACGTTATTTAGTCGTTATTATAAAGTGCGTGTTGGGAAATAAATGGCGTTTATTTTTTATACAGGTGTTCACTACATAAATTACGAAATAGACACAAAATCCACTTACTTACTACCCCTTTCGCGATAATAGTACATTTTGATACAAGTGAGGAAAGATTGTCATTGCAGCCTAGGCGAAATTCACCCGAGCCGTACTGAATACCAGAGACAAGGGAGTAAGTTCTTGATGAAACTGTCCTATTTAAGAGTAGCAGGGCGATTCGCGGCCATCGATGATGTGGTCTTGACGACGATGAGCAATAGGTAGCTCGCTGTCCGATAAGATAAGCCACTAAGATGTATCAGCAACACTGACAAGGCCGACAAAGGCCGGCTAAGGCCGATGCCTACAAAGGTTTTTTTAGTTGGGATAATTAATCATCCAATGACATCTACGCGCCCTTGGGTGGGGCGGGAGATAGTGTCAGACTTTTACTGACTAAAAACCCATTCCTGTTCCTTCTTTGCATTCGTTCCAGGGCCACGGGGTAAACTTTCGCATTATCCATGGCCCAGAGTTGCAGTTTAGTTCAAAAAAGTTACCGTGGCCGTGGAACGCAAAAGGCAACAAAAGGAACACTCAAGGATTTTATTCAGCAAAAGTGTGACACTCCCTCTTGCTCCACCCAGAATAAGAAAACTCGTTAGATGACTTCCCACCAAAGAAAAAGAACAAGACTAGTTTTTTTTTCAAAATCAAATTCCTGGGATGGGTTTATAAATTTCGCAACCATTTGACGCTCATTTGTCTATGACCAGTGTGTGTTGCCAGTGATGACATATTGCTCCGAAACGTGGTCGCTCACAATGAGTCTCATCAGAAGGGTCAAAGTCAGCCAAAGGGCAACGGAATGGACTATGCTCGGAGTTTCCTTGCGTGTTCATATCAGAAATAAGATAGCAAGGTTACCGACATAGCACGAACAATTTCCAAGCTTAAGTGGCAATAGGTAGGGCACTTTGCTCGTAGAACAGATGGCCGGTGGGGCCGCAAGGTTCTGGAGTGGCGACCGCGTACCGGAAGACGCAGCGTTGGAAGGCCTTCTACAAGGTGGACCGATGACCTGGCAAGGGTTGCGGGAATCCGATGGATGCGAGATGCACATGACCGTTCATTGTGGCGACATTTTGGGGAGGCTTATGTCCAACAGTGAACGTCTTTCGGCTGAAATGATGGTGATGATGATGATTTGACGCTCAAATAGTCAGGTAGGTGGAGTACAAAATTAAACGTAGCTGTGCGGCGGGTCTATAAAACTTAACTGAAAACATGGAGCTAGCAAAAAGAAGATTATGCGATTGTGTCCGGGTCCTGTGCCAATAGAAAGACATTTTTTTTATTTCTATCAGCCGTGCAAGTTTGTTTTTGTGTACGATTTCAACGGTTTTTGATTTTCATTTTCATTGTGCGCATAGATTTTTAAATTGAATCTATCTACATTATTACAATATTTCGATATTATTTCATTGCTATAAGCAAGCTAGAACGGTTGAAAAATTATTTGAATATCGTATTTGAAAAAAAAAACACGGTTACTGCGGAATAGAGAATTATAATTAGAATTAGAAAGATTTATTTGCTAGAATACAGGTACATTTTGGTGGTAACAATTTCATATGGTATCACTGCATTCGACTTTTAAGTCGTACAAATATTTATATTAGGTACATGCATACATCAAGATAACCTCAGTGTTTATTTATCACAAGTTATTCAAATGTCAATAAAATAAGATGTCAAATAACATGTCAAAAAATATTTGTATACAAAAAGAATTAAAAATAAAATAAAAGTTTAGTAAATTTGAACTTTAAAAAGTTTTATAGAATACTATTAAAGAAGCTGCTGGGAAAATAAAATTATAAATGGTTTTTTTTTATAGCAAATTAAAAGCTCTAAGAGCCCTATTATGTGCAATGGTTCTTACAAAAACAAAAAAAAAAAAATATCTTCGGAGATTATAAAAAAATCATTTTATGAAGGCTCTTGGGTACATAAAACCAACGCCGCTAAGGAGTACTTGAGTTTTTCAATGTCGTCTTTGGAAGTAACTTGAAATCCTCTTTAAAAGTATGAAAGAAACATAAAAAGAACGAGACGTGGGAAGGTGTGGGCTATTTTAAGAACTTGCAATATTTTACTTTTGATCATTAAGAAAAAGGTTTTTTTTTTTAAAAATAAGTTGCAAAAGGACTTTAAAAGACATATTTTAACATCCGTATTTATAAACAAGTAAAACTAAATACTTGAGTGAAAGTAACTACTTAAGTAATAATTACTATTCTATAATTAAGATTTTTTTTTATTTTAAATGAAGATTTCAAACGTCAAGTAATGACTTAATAAGATTTTACTCAATAACAAGTACTTTACTAATTTATGAATACGGGTGTTAGTAATGAAGAAGTTTCATAAAATATTTCAACAAATCAAAAAGTTTGTGGTACTTAGCGCTTGCGCATCGGTATGTGACGTCACACTACTTCTTACTAATGAGGTGAGAAAAAACTACGAATAAATCAATTGTAAGTGAAATACCTAACGAAGAACAAAACGAGAGCTCTCGTGCGACTTAGAAATTCGCGTGCATTTGAATGATTTGTGGCGCGAGGACATTATTTAGGTCCAATGACGTCACTCTATAGTAACAGACTGCAATCGCTGCAGTGTGCTGTGAAGAAGCTTGAATAATGAATTTCTCAATCATTTTTTGGTGGATTTCAATAACGTTATCACTGATTTTTTTGTATTTATTTCTTATATTAAAATCGATATTAACAACTAGTTATATATGATATCAACAACATCATAAAACTTTCCCATTACTTACATGATCTCTGATCTATCTTAATTTGTAGATTGTTCAAGTAACCACAAGATTCGTAATTATGAATTTAATTTTGTTATATTGGTAACTATTATTAACTTAGTAAACATACTAAGCCGACATAGCCCAAAGAATCGCCAAACTAAAGTGGCTGTGGATATTACTGGCAGAACTGATGGACGATGTGGGGCTAAAAGGAAGACACACACAGCGTTCGAAGGTCTTCCACAAGGTGGGCTGATGACTCTTGAATCCGATGGATGCAAAACGCACAAAACCGTTCATTGTGATGACGAGATGAAATGATGATGATGATGAAACATAGAAAGAGGTAGTAAAGAGGTAGTAGTAGGTGCCAGGTGTAGATAACTTTTATGATAAATTACAGCATAAACCTAATTTTCTTATCCAACACCGCACCCGTCAAACTGTGTAAAGTTCTCATTATATCAAAACCTAAATTCAAAATTCATACTTATATATACGAGGTAATCAGTTATTCAGAATCTTTATACATAGAACATAATCGTGTTAGTTACATCATTTATAACTCAAGAATGGTTAAACCGATTTTAAAGATCTTTGCTGAGATCGATTCGTCTCCGCCCTGAACATCAGAATAACTATTAAAATTCAAGTGAAAAAAAAAACACAAAATATACAAATTCATTCTAAACAGCAACTGCCAAATACATTAGTCTCAATCCTTTCATCATACGGATTGACAGTATGATGGAAAGCGCACACGCCGCCGCCGCCGCCGGGATTCCGATCCCGATTTCCGGCCACCGTAGGCGCGGGCTCGAGGACGGCGGGCAATGGGTAGCTCGCTGTCCGTCCGTTAACAGACCGTTCCGAGCCCAAGTCGTTTACGGCACGCAATATTCCCCCGCGCCTCAAGGAGTTGTCAGCAAACTGTAGGGACCCAACAGGGCCGAAGCCTGCTGGGGCCAAGAGTTATGTGAAAATGAACCCTGGGGCCCTGGGACAAAGGCAATGAAAGGAGTATGGTAGGTTTTTAGTCAGTAAGAGTTTGACACTTTCAGCCCCACTCAAGGGCAGGATTTGTCATTTGATGATTTTACCTACCATAAAAAAAAAAAAACAGTACGTATGATGGAATGATAGAGTTATGTTCATTGAATGTTAGGCGGTGCGAAGTTCTCCGGATCAGCTAGTTGCTCATACCTAATTCAGAAAAAAACTTTTTACGATTTATTCCTTTAAGAAATTATATTGGTACTTACTTTTTGCAAAGAAATGGCATTTTTTCGTAACGGTAAGGAACTAAGTGTTCAAAAAGTTCAGTTGATAAATTAAGGTTGAATTAAGAATCTCGAAGATTTTCTGTGTCCGTAATTACTTCGTCGTTTCAGTAGAGAACTATCGACTTTGATTATTTTTTATATCTATGACTAGCTTTTGCTAGCGGCTTCGCCCGCATGAAAGTAGAAAACATTTAAGCTTGTTGATAAAGTAGCTATTTATCTACTGGTGAAAGATTTGTTAAAATTGGTGCGTAAGTTTTTGAGTTTATTCATTTCTAATCTTTTGTCTTCATAATATTTGTATAGATATAGATAATAATAAAGTTCTTCCATTAGGTAATATTTGGACGATTCAATAAACACAAAATAATATAGGAATTGAAACCGAACCGTAACAGGTTATTTTAACATTTCATCCTTTGTTGATCAACAAAGTTCCAAGATTCAAACCATTTATTTCAAATATTTACAAGCACTTTTAAATTGCTAAGAAGTCACTTTGTCAGAAAAATTATGCTATTTGCACATTCTAGAGCATACCGTAGATCCCTATGGAGAAGAATAACACACACACAGAATGTGCAAGAAACTTCATAGGTAATTTTTTTTCGGCTAGGATCTTTCAATGAGATCTCCGCGCCTTTGGGCGGGGCGGGAGATGGTGTCAGACTTTTATTGCCTAAAAACCCACTCCTTTCCTTCTTTGCCTTTCATACCAGGGCCAAACCTTCCTTTCAGAAAACGATTCTTGGCCCCAGTAGGCATCGACCCTGCTGGGCCTCTCCGGTTAGCTGACAATTCCTTGTGACGCGCATGGAACACTACGCGCCATCGGCTTGGGCTCGGTTCGGACAGTTACCGGTCGCGGTCAGACAGCAAGCTACCAATTGCTCGCCGTCCGCAAGCCCACGCCTACGGTTGCTGGAAATCGGGATCGGAATATCCCAGCGACGGCTGCGGCGTGAGCCTCCTCCTTTGCTAGCATTATTGCTTCGCAGAAGGAGGCGACCGCCTGCCACTCCTCACCTGTACCAAGGCACGGCGCGAGAGATCACTGAAATAAAAAATGGGCAATTCAGCACCCTTTTAAATCATGTTATGTATTACAAATATATAGTCATTAGCTTGAGTAACGATGTGAAGCAACATTTTCATTATTTAACAAAAAACACAAAAATTACAGTGTTCATTTAAATATTTTAGCATACAAAGCTAAATAGTAATATTTATTTAAAAAATCAGAGCAAAGTTTACGTTATAAAGCAATTAAGCTGACTGGCCACGAAATTATTGCGTTAGCAAACCATTTTATTTGATTTAGGAAAAAATAATTCCTTTCATTAGACACAAGCGGGTATTCTGCTTTTAATTTTAAAAAGAGAACAAAAGATGTTTTCCTTATGGTGTATTTTCCCTGACTGATCGTTCCATTAATACGTACTCCAAGTCTTGTTATGCTTTTCTCGTCAAAGGCAACCGAAACTCTGATTAGATTCGCTTGATTAGGTATCCTTTTGTGAGAATCCAATCACGTTGACTGTGCTTAGTGATAGATGTTTTGCCAAGATCTTTCGGGGGCAAACTAGTTATTTGATAGCTTTGTTATTACAGAATATCTACTGTACCAACTATTTTATTTGGCGAAGAAAATCGAATAAAAACAGAATAGCTCCTAGGTGATTTGACAGAGTTAATTTGTTTGACCAAAATTCAATTTTGTATTTACGACAGGAAACGATCTCACTAATATTATAAAGGCGAAAGTCTGTGAGTGTGTTTGTATGTCTATGTTAGTTACTCTTTCATGCCCTAATAGTTGTACGTATTTTGATGAAATTTAGTACATGGGTAAATAAATTTATATTTCACAACTATCAGACAACACCGTCTAGTCCCTAGCTAAGCAGAGCTTGTGTTATGAGTACTAGACAACTGATAAACATACTCATATATTACTAAATACATACATGTTATGAACTGATTGACATATCAACGCAGAGCCGAAAGTACTGTGGTGCTATTCTCTAAGAAAGCGCTGCCTCAACGACGAACACCCAAATAGGATACATTGGATTGTCAACCTAATTTACCTATACATTGGATTGTTAATTCAATGTATCCTATTTAGATGTTCGTCGTTGTGGCAGCGCTGGTTTTCTTAGAGAATAGCACCTCTGGGCTTAGGAACGTGCGGTTCTACAGAATGCTTCCTTTTATGACGAAGGCGAGCACTAAGAAGAGATTTTCGGAAATTCATCGTTTAAAGGAGTGAAACAGGGTACCAAAATTTGTATGTTGAAACCTATTTTCACACGTTCAAAGCTGCTGTTAGTTATACTCGTGAACGGGTGCCGTCAGTTGAGAAGGGGCTTCTCTTATCTGCCAGTGGCTTATTTCAATTTCATTTTTTTTTAATGGCTTATCTATAATGTGCTCACCTATTAGAAGCAACATGAAATATGTAACCAAGATTATATATAACACATAATATGATACAAAAGAGTGCCCATAAGTGAGTTTCTTGCATGGTCTTCTCCATAGAAATCTACGCTTTGGAACGTACAATTTAGCTTCACTTTTTTTTTGACTGACCGACATTTTGACACCAACCAACCCGCACTGGGCCCGCGTGGTGGATTACGGCCCATTCACTCTCTCAGAGAGGAGGTGTCTGTTGGTGTCTGTGTCCCAGCCGGAACATGATGCTGATGATGACAATGACATTTTGACTATTCAAAATTGCCTGTAAATGGTCTATTTGAAATAAATTCTTTTGAGTTTTGAGTTAGCATATAATATACTTTTTATCCCAGTAAGTTCCCTTGAAATAATTTTCGCGGGCGAAGCCATTGGCTAGTAGATCAATAAATATATGACGGTTTTTGTAATCCAATGATCCTCTGTGGGTTTTTTAAATAGATTTTTCCTGTCAAAATTACAAAGTGCTTATAATCCAGGGAGATTCGGAGCAGGGAAGTTTGGAGGAACTCTCTTAATCCGAGGTACTTACTGGGCAATTTACTACACGACAAAAACTTCAAACGATAGATAAGACGTTCCGAACGCAGAGGTTATCTGCACTTTTTATAGTAATAAGCTCTTTGAAGCGATCCCGTTCACTGGCAACCGTTTTCAAAGGAAACTCCAGTCAAATAGTGAGGAAAAAATGACTTCCGCTCCATAAAGTTTCTAGCTATTATTCTAAATGTAATTGAGTTCAAGAACCTGATTAATTGTGAGTAGTAAAGGAAAAAATACAGGTGTACTTAGATAAGTGCAATTTTTTTAGGTGGGGGTCACTAATCATCCCCAATGATTTCTACTACTCTGGGCGTAGCGAGAAGGCGTGTCAGACGTGACTAAACCCACTCCTGTTCCTTCTTTGCCTTCATTATAGGGCCCCGGGCACTTTCACATAACCTATGGCCCCAGTAGGCTTCGTCACTGTTCTAGGGGCCGAACAGTGTCGAAGCCTACTGGGGCCATGGGTTTACTGACATCTCCTTTAGGCGCGCGTGGAACACTACGCGCCGTCGACGACTTGGGTTTCGGTCCAGCGGGCTACCCGACGGCTGGACGGCGAGCTATCCATTGCTCGCTGTCCGCAAGCCCGCGCCTACAGTGGCTGGAAATCGGGATCGGGCTGGGGAATAATTTGAAAGAGCTATCGTGGCCCTGGAACGCAAAGGGCAACTGAAAGAACGTAGGTGGGTTTTGGTCAGTAAAATTCTGACACGCCCTTTTGCTCCATCCAGATAAGAAGCAATAAAGCCAAGCAATTCGTTTCTCTCTGAGTATATATTAAACCATAACCTTACTTACCTTCAGGAGTAACGTTTCACTTCAATTTTCTAGTTTTAAAAATCCATGTGTCAATTCAGACTCTAAAAGCTTTGGTGTAGCATCGTCCATCAAAATCGTGTGAAAATAATGAAATCAATTTTTCTATTGAATATACTGGGTTCAAAATATTCACAGCTAACGGAGTTACGTCATGAATCATGATTCAAGCTCCCAACGAAATACTCGTAGTATGAATAACTGAATAACATGAAAAAAATAAATGCTTGTTAGTTTTTATACACTAAACTTTGAGGCACAAACAAAACACGATCGATGACAATTGATTTTGTTATGACATCGTATCGAATAGTAAAGACGACTGGAAATACGATGTAACAATTTTTCGCAAAACTTGGGACTTAGTACCATGAAAATCCGATGGAAATGAGACTCACAGGACCTGGCTGAAATGATGATGATGGTGACTTAAAAAGATATATATTAGGAGAACTCACTAAACGGTTTCCAACCGCGTCCGCCGCAGTAGAGGGAATCGCTGCTTTATTTCTAAACCCACGCGATCGCAGTTTTGTGCGGTTACACAGCCGTCGCGGTTGCCATTTTCGCACGTAAACCTAGCGTGTGATTTTCGCAAGATATGGGGTTGTAAGACGGGCCGCCGGCGCAACGGGAGCTGCGAACAACCGCGCACACCGCGGTCGTAAAACGCATCGTGAAATGTGCTGTAATTTTTTAGATATACTCATATATCTGCATTCTACAGAAGCTGAGGGCCCGCAACTGTGGCGGCCGCAGGTGAAAACCGCTATGTGAGTTCTTCGCCTTACTAGCTGATTCTGTCAAGTTGTTTTGGAGGAGTTCGATAGCAAACACACGGAATTTTTATACATTACACGAAGATTTTGATATAATTTTTAAAGCCCTCAACAGACTGTTAGAAGTTCATTTTGATAAGATCCTAGTTACCTTACGATATAATTCATAATTCATAATAATTTATTTGCTAATATGGGTAAATTACATAAAGTTGTTAAAAATTATATATAGCACAGTCCAACCATATTACACCTAAAGGCATGCAAATCACAAGCTTTATTATTTATCAGTGAAACAATATTATATTAATGTCATCAGAAAAATTCAAGTTTAAATGTCATATATTAAGTAATAATGTCAAAATCATATTAGTGATTAAATGTTAAGTAAGAATATAATTCAAATTTGATAAATTATTTGGTAATTTCATTATGGCAAATAATAATGTAACTTAACAATCATGAAGCAAATAATAATTAAAAATGTCATGTAATTAAATGAGAATGTCAAGATATATTTGTAAATAGATGTCAGAGTAAATGTCAAAGTAATGATATTAATAATACAATAAATTAGTGAGTCACATCAACAATATGTCCTTACATCCTCCTTTAAATATCCTCTTAGTTTTTCATAACTTACGTGTGGTAATAATAATAATTTTATCCGTCTACTGAAAAATGCTGTCTTCACGAACACACTCCAGATTAAAAACAGTACCAACATCTTTAAGACAATATTGCACTGTGGCTAAAAGCGTTCATAAACTTCGTGCTGCAGACACAGTAATGGATAACGTTGTGAGAGTGACATAGTAGCTGCAGCGAATATGGGGAAACTCGTCGCGAAAGAGACAGGTCCACTAACATCGCAGTGACACATGACCTTTGTTGCATAAGACAGTAATTAATTATTGTCTTATTGTCCTTCCTGAGTACAAATGAGGCCATCCTGTCGTCTCCCAAGGGTGTCGCAAGCGGCTAAGGGTTCCCACGAAGGGTATTCCTGGCATTAATAATACGCTACAATTCACAGCCTTGCGGGATTTGTAAGCGGATTTGTATTTTTGTTGTCGATTTCTAAAGCGTTTTAGATTCCCCGCAACTGTAATCCGATATAATTGCTTTTGTTTTGCTGTTGAAACTGCTGTATCATTTTAAGAGACGGACGTTTATAATAAACTTCGGATTTCACTTCGATTACATTAAATTTTAATTATACTTTTGTACACAACAGAGAATTCAGATTGTAAACAATGAAAATTAATTAATTAACATTGTATAAATTGCGGCATTTCTTCCCAATTAACAGTGTACACAGAATTGTCGAGGAAGATTGTTTTACAAACGTTTCGACTATTTACGTAGAAGTAACTGGTTTTATCGGGCAAAAATATAAGAACTGTAAAATGTTTAACGTACCGAGTAATAAAATTCAGTTTCTGGTTCAGAAAACTGCCCGATGTGAGACTATTAAAGATAAGTATGGACAGTTTTAAAGGAGTTTTCTCTTAAAAATCTATTCTGTGCATCGGAGTGAAATATTATTCTCTTTTAATGCTTGAACTATGCGACAGAACTAGTCACATAAAATGGGATGAACTTAAATTACGAGGGTTTTTATAATATTCAAATCAGCTACTCTAATAATGAATTATTCGTACAAAGGCGTTGGGACACGAATAAATATTCTGTTCCTTAGCAAGCCTAAGATCGGTTGATGGATGAGCGCAGGAGAGTGATGTTGCCAAAACGTCGTAGACAAAATACCCTCACGAATTTATAGGCATTAACAGGAGCTCTGTGAGTTTCTGATACAAAGTAGCTTAGGTAGCTATTTTTTTTTATATTGATGGGCTCGCGTTTGACCACTATCTCAACTGATGGTAAGCGGTGATGTGGCCGACGATGGAGCACGTTTGCCTAGAAGCCGCTATCTAGGGAATAGCGTCCCTTTAATTGTGGTGGAAAATCATCAAATCATTTATTTACACTTTATTGTACACCAAGATTATAATGTATATTATAAAAGGAAACCTTAAAAAAAGAAAACATATAATCGGCGGCCTTATCGCACTCGGCGATTTCTTACAGACAATTAGTAATTACTCTCGCTCTAGTTGGGGCGAGAGGGCGTGTTAGACTTTTACTGATGAAAACTCACCTATTTTCTTTCATTTGCCTTAAACGTTCGAATAAGCTCGCAAACTAAAATTAAGACAGAAGTCTAGCTTTCTAGAAAATAAATAGAACGGTGTCGCACACCTGTGGTTACATTTAGAAATGACAACATAAAACGTTGACACAGCTTCTCAACATCTACAAAAGATATACAATGTTTGTCGATAATACTTCGAAATGTACACCAAAGGGAAGTAAAGACAAATATCGATGGCGCACTTTACAAACAGCTCAGGTTGCTATAGCAACTTTCATTGGTGTGAAGACTACCGGATCGTGCGAGCCGCGCGATGGACCACGAAAATCTTTGGCGAAAAACCTTATTTGATATATTGGAAGATTTTGGTCCACAACGGGTATGAGGTCGGATTTATACTGTCCCCAAGCTTTTGCGGCTTATTTATAAGCGGTATCACATTACATTGATGGATGAGTGCTTTTAATGGATAGCGTTAGTGCAGATAGTAAAAGTCGGTGATATACAAGTGAATAAACAGACGTGAGTCATCGATGTTTGTGTTCAATTTTTTATTGACCATGAGATATAGTGTTGTAAATATAGAAATGTTTTCATATTCGTTTCTGTTGACATTTGTATAGCAAATAATTGTTTATACCTATAGTGTATCATATACATAGCGGCTTTATTTTGAATTTAATTATTTTTCTGTATAAATAAATATTAAAAAAAAAATATTTGTAATAAACTGTATTCGTAGTAAAACAGATTTTAAGAGATTACAAGTCACGGTACTGTATTTTTGTACAATATTTTATAGTAAAGAACAAATAAAAAACAAATATTTTTCTGAAAACAGCACCCAGCATTTTAAATATTGGTTTGTTGGTATGAGGAAGAGTGGGGGCGAGGTATGATCTCGCTATCTTTTTTATACATATACATATGCACGTAATTAATGACTGGTGATGTCACATTTCAGTTCGTGCATCCTTTTTCTGTTACATGACAGTTTCCCTTTCCACCAAATTTAATTCTATTTGTGATTTTTACACAATATTTTAATGAGTTTTTTTTGAGTTAGGATATCATCTTTTTTTCTCACGCTCTTGGGCTTCAGCTAGGTTTCAGTTCAATACAATTTCAGTAAACTTTACAACGACGAGAAAGCATTAAACTACATGTCAAAAAGCCCCGATATCATTGAGTGATATTTTGAATATCACATTGTGTACGTCCGACATCCAGGCACCGATATCGAGTGTCTGAGTTTCTCTCTGATACGATTCAACCCTGTCACTACGTCGTTCGATCTTTTATGCAACGATCTATATACGATAAAAATCTGAATGGGAGTGTACTGAACTTTATTTTATGTTTAATGACTCCTTCCACTCTAGATGTAGTGAAAAGGAACGTCAAAGTCAGACTTTTACTAATAGCATTAATTTATTTAATATATACACCAAAATTAAAACAAGATATCTTTAAATAAAAAATAATAATATGTACAAACGGGTAGAAAAAGAACTTATTGGGCATCAAAAAATTCATCTACATCGATATCAATGGGAAAAGTGCCCAGAACGCTGGCAGCATTGCCTCGTTGGATGGCAATGCTGATTCGTTGACCGAAGAAAAGCCCAGCCCTCTGGTCACGCGAAGAGTCGACCAGCTGTTTGCTGATGTCACGAACAACTCGATGAGCGCTCGGACCCCATGGCCCTAGTGTTTCAACCCCAAACGGCTCAAACATGTAACTACCGATAAGGTTATTGTATTTACGCCGTTTGAGGTTTTCTGCACCTGCAGCAGCCGCCCCAGCACAGCCTGCCGTACTAAGAAGATGGAATGGCGCAAGGGTGTCGACACAAGTTGCATCCCACACCAAAGGCCTACCCAACTTCCAGGGCATTATGGTCATCCCGTCTGGCCTCTTTCCATCGTCACGTGCCAAGCCGATAGGTTCTAAAACAGCTGGTACCCCGGCGATGACGAGAGCTCGGCGGATGATGTCATTAATGCTGGCATGCCGTGCTATCCGACCAGCGCTTCTACTGCAGGACAGGCCATGGTGTCCGAGGCGGTCGACTGCTTCACCGCATTGACATCGATGTGGAGCTCCACTAGGAGCACCCAAACGCAAGCATGTAGCGATCCGGAATGTGGTGTCACTCAGCATGGTACCTATGTTGGGTGACGGTAGAGCCTGTAGCCAGAGACCCGACTCCCATTCCCCCACAGCCAGTAGGCGAGCACGCTCAGCAGTATTGGTGGACGTATTAATGAGATTATTCCGTACCAACCTGCAGAGCGGCTCATCCCACTGTCTCTGGGAAGATGGATTTTCGGGCAACGCCTTGTCCGGGCAAGCCACTTTCCAGACATTCACGGCGTCGGTCAAGCACGGCACCTCCCAGTCAACCAGTGATGGAGTTAAGATTCTTTCGATTAACTGTTGAGTGCTGTGGACCGAAGACAGGAACGCCGGTAGACTGACACTAGAAATTTTGCGGATGCCGAGCCCACCAAAGCGAATGGGTAGTGTGGCTTGCAGCCATGCTCGGTCATCCAAAGCCATTAAGATGGACAGCACATTTAAGATGGACGTTAGAGTGTATCGAATGGTTTCGTCAATTTTGTCTACGAGATGTGGTTGTTTCCATAAAGGGGACGAGCGAAGAAAATACATAAAGTTTGGTGCAAAACAGCAATATCTAATGAGGGTGAAAGCGGAATGTAAGTTAATTTTTGATAGTCTGTCCGAAATTATCGTTGAATGATTTTATTTTATCGTCAATGAATAAGGAAAAACTGTCTTCAAAAATTGGAGAACCTAGGAGGTGCAGTGAACATTTCTCTAAAACCTTTACTACTTATACTAATTATATATTTACAAATATATAACATGTGTGCCTTCAGTGGCCCTTTGCATTCCAAGGCCGTGGTAACTCTTTCGAAACATCCCACAATCCAGATATTAATCCCTGTGTCATTTGTTGACTTGTTTGTGTCTCTTTAAAGTACTTTTAGGAAATCATCGAAAAACTTCTCTTCCGCCCTGCGTTCAAAGAGGTTAGAGTTAACTCTAATGACGTCATCAGATTAGATACTCTACACTCGCATTTTTGAACATAAACTGAGTTGAAAAGTCAATGTCAAGCAAGTATCATTTATGTTGTGTGATAATTGTGGAATATTATATTATTATATTTATGGCCGTTTACACCAACCTACCTTGCTCGGAGTTAGTGGGATTAACTCTAGGGTAACTAACGACCCTGGGTTGCAACTTGAAGTATTTTTGAACGGTAGGAGTAGCGACTCTACCCTACTATGGTTATTTTTTAACGCAGGGCCGGGTGGAATTTTTCAATTATTTCTTCCGCTCTCAGTGGAGCAAGAGAGTGTCAGGACTTCATTGAGTAAAACCTACGCTTGTTCCTTCAGTTGCCCTTCGCGTTCCAGTACCACGGAGGTACCAACAATGATTGCTTTAATGACAACAGCGCGGGTTTCGATCACCATTGTATCACATAAGAAAATAACCTTTTTTTTTTTCTGAAAAAAAAAAGCAAATGCACTAAAACAACTTGAATAAACCGAAATCTTCATCTGAAATAGCCCTTTAATGTGACACATTGTTGAAGAAGGGTTCCTGACGAGGGTGTCCTCTATAAACTGGCCAAATAACAAAAAGAGGGACAGTTCTCTTCACAGTTCACTCACAGCTTTTAAATTTGCGCAAGTAGAATAATGTTATTATTACGCTTTTCACATTTAAGACGCATTTCTTTTGTTTCAGCATATTTCGAGACTACTTCAAAAGCATTTTTATGAGACCCTATTATATTTTGAAAGCGTAAATTAAATTTTATTTATCTTTTTCCGGAAAGTAAGGACCACTGAGTGAGACAATGTCGATGTCGTTTCAAAGGATTTTTTATTTAGGTTCCAGTAAAATTTTTCTTTTATACATTAAATTGTAAGGACTCAAATACAATTTTCCTAACACTGTATTTCAGTCCTATGTCCGTTTTAAAAACGGGTCACTTTGAGCTGCGGATAACCTCGGAATAAATTAAAAAAAAAAAATTAAGTTTAAATGAACTTCACATAGAAGACATGGTCACAACAACAGGTCAGTTGAAAACCAGCGTCAGGCACTAGTTGTCTGGCATTCATGCTGAACTGGACCTATTTTGGTGCAGCCATGAGGCACACAATTATTTTTATTTTATTTTTTTTGTTTTTGTTAATTTATTATTTTTTGTGTTACCTAATTGATGTGTTCATGCCTTATGCTGTACCAAATAAATTCTTTTTCTTTCTTTCTTTCTTTACATGTTAGGCACGGCGCAAACAGGCCACCGACCATAGCCACTAGTGACCAGCGAGTTTGTATAGACGCGCCGCACACGTGTAGCCAGAGGCGGCCACTAATTACAGTGCCCGTGACTCGCCACTTGTGGTCGCTACGGGCAACACAAAAGGCCGACATCCGCCACAGTCATACTTCTCCACCCCCCGCGCAGTTAACCGTTAAACGTTCTACGTAATGCAGGCGTTACCCTGGAGCACGACGTCTTATTGGATGTTGATACATTTATATCATCTATCGTATGACTACGCAGCAGGGAGTGGGTTGTAGAATGTGGCAGCTTCCGAACACCGGTGGCTGTCGCTTCTGAGACTGTTACAAGTGTGGCGGTAGTGGCTGTGGTCGTTGGCCCATTTGCGCTGAATCTTATTCTTTTCTTTAAATTATGATTATTCATTTGTTTCTTTAGATTTTGTATTTTCTTTATATCGCTTTATTTATTACCCATTTTTTGTATGAAAGTAATGAAACTAGTGTTCGGTAAGCAATATTAACGGCGTACACGGATTTAGAACTGCAAACGAGAGTTACATATGTATTTGGACTATATGCTTGCTTATTCCAGACATAGCTGTAATTATATTCATTCACAATGTAAGTAAATGTTTGGTATACGTTGCTCCCCTACGGGTATACAACTTACATTAGATATATCCTTAATTTACAGGATTAAACAATTAGTGCCTAGTCTCATACTACACGGGATGCGTGGGAGAGATTCGTGTGTTGTTCCGCAAGCCAATTGGAAGACGTATCCGTAGAAAGTTTGCTTACGCAGTTTGAGTAGGAAAGCAATAAAGATTAGGTACCAATTGTCGTAATGACGAGGGGTTATCGCTATAATCACTACGATTAACGAGCAGAGAATTATGTGCCCTCAATCCTTGCTATAAGTTTGTTAGTAACTATAATGGGTGTAATACAAAGTGTTGGTTTGTTTTGGCATACCACAAGACATGCCGTTTAAAGCCCCGTTTTCATTAGGGACATTTGTTCCGCGACCTTGTCGCCCGACACGAAAACTACGTGTCGGGCGACGTCGCGGGGGACATCACCCGACATCGCAGGCGACATCTACGTGTCCGGGATCAAGTCGGTTGTCGACGCTCCGATAGCGTCAACCTTACACGACTTCGTGACCCGCGGTTTCACTCGATACTCGCCCGAAGATATTTGAGTTGTGAGGACGTGTGTTGCTCTTTTTTCCGCGACTACCTGCGAATATGGCAGTAGTGTGGACCAACGCACTTAACAACACTAACTACCTCCTCGGGCGACATCTTGTTCTTCTGGTATGTGGACGAGCGAAATGCCGGTCGATACTGTCGCCGGATAGTCGCACGTAAATGTCCTGCGACTGCTCGCGATTAGTCGAGCGATTTTATTCCCTAGTGAATATATTGATCTTAGATACATTTGGGGACAAAATGTTGCCCACGTAACCCTCAATCTACAAGATACTGCATGCTGCTGTTGTTCAGTATCCCGCAATTTGTCGCCCAACATTTTACAACGTATTCACGTGACGAGGGATATGTTGTTAGACAATTTGGCAGCATTGCGCGTCATGTTATGGGTCATTTTGTTCCCTAATGTATCTGAGGAACTTTTTTTTTGGGTGTAAAATCATCCAATGAGTTCTCTCGTTTTTGGGCGAAGCGCGAGGGCGTATCAGACTTTTACCCACTAAAACCCACTCCTGTTTGGTCTTTGCCTTCGTTTCAGGGCCCCGAAGTTTCTCCAGTGGCTTATCTTACAGTAACCGAGTATTTTTCATAATTAGAGCTTGTAATTCAGCGTCAGTCACTTTTCCATAATAGAATTTTTCCAATCGCATAAACACTTTCAGAGGTTAACTTTTACAAACATACCCTAAACAATAAACCACACTTTATAATATTAATTTGGGTTACTCAATTTCAGTGTTTATTAAATAATAAGACTGACAAACTCGGTAATCTACCCTTTTACGAGAAAGGTGGGCTTAATACTTCTGTAACAAACAAATATACATACAGGCCATATTGTGTCCCACGTAACAAAGTCATCTCGAATTTTACTCGACACGAAAACGCTCTTTGCCAGATGGAATAATTTGTATAATCGAATATTTTTCGTTTTATTTGTTTTTCTGAGTCATGTAATTATAATTTGATTTGTTCGCGTGTGTTTTGTTTGATAATTTGGTTGTGTTTTAATTGAAGTTCATTAGTGTTAGTGTTTCTGTTTTGGAATGGGTAAAAATGAGTTTATGTTTTTATTTATAGGTACTGTACCTCTACCATGAGTTTTAAGCAATAGTATTCGTCGCTACTCGATATCGACGCCGTAAATATTTTGTATGGCAAATTTTCGTTCGGCAAGTGACCGCTAGAGGCGCTGCAAAATTTGCCATACAAAATATTTACGGCGTCGATATCGAGTAGCGACGAATACTATTGCTTAAAACTCATGGTAGAGGTACCGATATTTTAGAGCAGACTCGTAAATGATGAAAAGTAAATTTCATCAACAATTTTCAAAATTACTTCATTAAAGTTGAAACCAAAAACCATTTTGATTATCCTATCAAAACAAAGGCTGGATATTTTGTGGCGCATTATATTTCCAACTTTCAAATAATCTACGAACTTTAAATAGTATCAACTTCCTCCACAGTTAGTGTCAAAGGGAGAATTATTGAAATGAATCTGGCTCGACAAACATAGCATATTTTACATCACGTCGTTAAAAGTTACCGCGTACCGTCCGTACCACTTGAGCACGTCCCGCTATAACTCTAGTTTCGAATTTTAACACATATTATCCTCCAACTTTGTCATAACAGGGAATGGGCAGAGCTGGCCCACTATGTGTACACAAAGGATGGCTTCAAGTGGTGGTTGCAAGGAGATAACTATCTTCATAATGTAGGTAAGTATCATACTGTGTGTTGTTCCGACGTTTTTGCCTTGGGTCAACTCATAATTTTTTTTTTATGTTAAGTTAGCTCCGGATCTTAGTGTCACCTGGTTGAAAATGATGTGTGAGAAGCACAATGTAACAAACTAGCCTAGAAGATGCTTCTCAATGCATGCTTTGCTGGCACACTGGTATAGGAAGGAAATGCAGAGGTTTGCAGAGAGTTCTATCTACATTATGGCTCTCAAGGAGTTGTCAGCAAACTGTAGGGGCCCAACAGGGCCGAAGCCTACTGGGGTCAAAGGGTATGTGAAAATGGCACCCGGGGCCCTGGGACCAAGGCGAAGAATGGAACGGGGTAGGTTTTTAGTCAGTAAGAGTCTGACACTACTTCCCGCTCCACCCAAGGGCGGGATTTGTCATTGGATGATTTTACCTACCATAAAAAAAACTACATTATGGCTGAGATAATTTTGAAAAGGAAACGAACTTTTTTTCGGTGTGCACCGAATTTCCATCTTATCTTACTGTAACTTCTTTGTTCTGAGATAGGACTTTTTATCCCGAAAGCCATGAGTTTTTTTCTAAAAAATTTTAAACTACTCCTAAATGTCTTAGTTCCGGTTCTAAAAAGCAAGGACATACCATTTTAATCTTTTTACCAGGAAATTTTACAAAAGAGATGGGAATCTTCACTTCTTATTTTAAAAGTGAAATTTACATTGAATTACTTCATAACTGTTTTATCGCGAACCTTTTTTTCACCGTCAAAATACAACTGTAATTTTTCAAATCATAGATTTTTTTTTTTATTATGGATAGGCTTGTGTTTGTCCAAATGACGGAGAGCGATGATGTGGCCAACGATGGAGCTCGATGTTTTTATGGGTTACACATTGAAGTAAAGTTCCTAATACACTAAAGTAACTTAGCTTTTTAAATGTTGCACAACTGCACAATCCAGTTTCAAAGCCAAGCTTTAAACGGTCAGCAATTTTTGTTACATTTCAAAAATGCTTTGCTTCACAAAATGATTGATTGTTCAGCAAAATAAACTAAAATGGCCGTTTGCTGGATTTCCGCTTTATTTTCCACGCCATTTAATATTTCCTGTAAAACTTATAGTTAGTTTTACTAACTTTTGTATAGAACTAATACAGTGTAATGCAGAAACTTTCCGTTTGTATTAGCTGATCCAATAAATAGTGGAACTTTGTAACATTGTATAAATAAGTTTCAATAAAAGTTTTAAACCTGGTCCGCTTGTTCTTTGATGAAGGTTGTACATTTGTTACAGTTATATTAATTTATAACCTTTATAAATGAGGTTGTTAGCTTGCAAGTATCATAATGAAAACGTTATAACTTAGAATTGGACTTGTTTCGGCATAAACAATGTAATTATGCTGACAAACGTCTAATGTTATAGCCAACATTATCTTAAATTATAATCCAAACTTAAGCACTTAATCTAGAACTTTTTTTATACAAGATGTTAAAAATTAGGGACTCTTTCAGAAATGAAAGTAGAAGGGAGGTACCAAACTGTGTCGTTTACTTTGCCCGGAGGAAACATTTCCGTGCGGGTCATTAAGAAGTGTTGGCACGATTCGAAACCATAAACAGCCTTTTACAACAGAAAACAAAATGAGATATATATTTTTTTAAATTTACGCAGACATTTCAGTACTGATAGATATCACAGTAAAAACATTTTAAATTATAATTCGTGCAAATCTAACGCCAAAAAAATCCAAGTTTTTAATTTTCACAAAGGATTTAAATAACGTTGAAAAACTTTAATCATTAATTCTATCCGATAAGACTGTGAGACAACTGAAGAGTAATTTACTACATTAAAAAAACTTGATTAAAAGAAAGATCAATTTTGTCGCCACAGGGGGATTTATGGAGTGGTAGCTTCTTGCAGCGGTTCTGCCTGCATAAAAAAACAAAATTATCCGAAGAGAACAAATTATATGAGTCGGCTGTAAGTTTCAGGGTTCCGTACTCGAAGCATCAGCAGGTGCTAACGGGCCCATTAATAAGCTTGCGCTATCCGTCCGTATGTCAGCGGTCTATATCTCATAAACCGTATGAAGTAGAGAGTTGAAATTTTTAGAGAATGTGTATTTTATTATCTATTGCCGCAAATTAAAGAAAGCCCCATAGTCCCAGAGACCCTTTTTTTGCTCGATTTTAATATCACACGTAAGTTCGATTTTAATACGTAAGTTTTTTTTTGTATCATGCCCGTAGTCTTCAACTTAAACCAAATAAAATTCCTTCAAAAAAAAAAAAAGAGGCGACATCATTTTTGATCGAGTCAATGACTCGTTTAATTTATTGCCAGCAGAAATTAACACTACACTGTTTGAGTAAGGATTTAAATCAAAATGTCTCGATATAACTTTCTTTACAGTTTTGCATCGATACCCTTTACAAGGACAATTTCGGTATAATTTCGCAAACTTTCTTTGAAAGGTGTATCATCACTTCCTTAAACTTTTCAGTTCTGTACCCACTGTTCCACCTACCAATGAGACACTGTTAGTGGAACTACCCGAAGTTTCCGGAGTTTGTCTTTTTCGTGTCGCCTTTGCTTTGCCGGTGTGGCTGTGCCGAAGTGCTAACGATGTGCAATTACTAGGTTTGCTGCAGAAAACTTTAAATTTTAGGAATATAAAATAAGCAAAGCAAGCAAGCCCGCCTGTGAATTTTAGTTATATAAGTTGTTGATTGGGAATATTTTCTGTTATCACTATTTGGAAAACAAGCCTGGTGATGTAAGTTTTCAAATTTTTGTTAAAAGATATTCCGTAATTTCATTAACAGCTAGCTTTAATACGAACTTTTCGGTACCAAAACGCCGACATAGCAACGTGGTACTACACGTACTCCTGGTATCGGCGTAGCACTAGAGCACGTAGCGTCTCGTCTGTAGCCACCGCGTAGCATTATTCGTAGCACGTGCGTAGCAAATGCCAAACGCTGTTCAAATTGAAGTCGAATACGCACTTCATTAGGTACGTTTCTACTACAAGCAATGCCATTTCAAAAAGGTAGCCTATGTAAGTAAGGTGTTATACCTACTGTTTATCTCGATCTTTCAACTAACACAATAAGTCTCCAAACGATCCTAGATATCTACTACACTTAAAGGACATTCATCGAACGCTAATAAAACCTGATACGAAGTTCAAGCCTACCAAAATCCGAAACTTCAAGCTTTTAATCAATGGGATTAAGCCTTAGTAAACTTGGTGGAATGTGAATCGGTTCGGATTGCTATAGCCATTTGTCAGTGGAGGCGAAAGCAAAATCCACAGCCCCTATTTACAGACCACTCGATCGTTACCTAGTGAGTGCTCGGCTTCCGAAATAGCGACAACAATAAATCTAAAACCAGGGCCGGATCTGTACTGTAAATTAATTCGGGACAGCACTAACTTCTGGCCTTGCCGCGACGCTCCAACTTCACAAACGCGATGCGACAAGAATTATATGATTTATGTAGCTTGCGAAGTGACTAGCATACAACATTAGTGCTTGAAATCTAAATGCATCGTGTTTAGGAAAGCGCTAATGTTAGTTCGTGTTTGCGCTAATTTCAAGTTACTTCAGCTCGCTTTGATGGGATTTTCGCTTCGCTACTTATTTAAACTTGAAGGTATTAAAGTTTGTAGTGGTAGATAGATAGCTATATTTCATTTATTATAGAGAATTACGGGTGTACACAGAGAATACACTATTAACTACCTGAGCAATTCAACAACTGAATACAAAGTACTTCAGAGTTTTCATTACAAATTTTGAATATTAGGATTTTAAGCCTAATACTTTGTGATAGGTCTAGTTTTTGTGCTAGAAAGTTGTATGTACACGAAATTTAATTAACGAGTTGACAAAGTTTAGACAGTTTAATGAACTGGCTTAAATATTTAAAGAGGATTCTGTCACAAGTAAGGTAAGTCGAACAACCGTGAGCGTGAGTCATGGTTTGCTTGTTATACAAAAAATAACTTTATTACAATTTTTTTTTTGAGGTGGGAAACCATACAATGACATTCCTTCTAGGGAGGAACGGGAGAGATTTCTTTCAAACGTACCCGAAGCTCAAATTTTGGCACATAAATATCTATATATTTTTTACACTGATCACTAATAGAGTACTTAGTGCTCGATTACGGAGACGCGGCTCGTCGGGCGGTCCGTCATACATTGCAATATGTTTGTGTTTGCGCGAGCGATGACGCGGCCCGCTGCAGCAATGTACGATGAAATGCCCAACTCGCCGCGTCTCCGTAAACACGGCCTTATATTCAAAGGTACAAACATATATATCCATACCTATCTATCCTGGGATCTAGGGCTGGTTTTATCTACAAAAACCGGGTCGTCAACATAAATAACACGGAATATGTCATCTTATGAAAAGAGAGGATATCCTTACGCTATCGAAATCTTTACTGGTTCACGAAGAGCAGTGATATAACATCACTCTTAGATTTATGGATGATCTCCTGACAGACTAAAATTTTTCTATAAAACATTTTTATACTAGCGACCGATCTTGATACTACGTAGTATCACATTTTTGTTGAACATATTTTTTTGTGTGAACGGCCTAAACCAGGGATGTTATAGATATGTCACCAGGCTCATCTAGTTGCTTGTAGAATTGACGAAAAACTTGACGTGTGAAAGTGTTTTTTAAAACCGATTTAGAAAATAAATATCATTTATGTATTTGGATCGAGATACAAATATAGATATAGAAATAATATTATACCGTTTTTGGATACGGATACATGAATAAAATTATTTCGGATAATCCGTTAGTTTCGGATATATGGTAAACATTAAAATTATAAAAGTAAAATAGCAATAGCAAAATTTAACTTCTATGAATAGAATATAAATACTTTTATTCGGGACAGACACCGCACAACGATTACAAAAACAAAGATAAAAAAAAACCGAATGCGCCGAGCGTGCCCGCACCGAAAGTGTGACCACCTCAGCATTTATTTCTAGCCTAGATTTTTCATTTGTTTGACCCTGTAAAACAAACAAAAACATGTCTTAACCTGTAATTCAGACTCCGCCTTTATCCAAAACTACTTGAACTTTTATATCAGTTAAGGATATTTTTTAATACCGGATATCCGATAACTTCGGTAACAATTTCGGAGCTCCACAACATCGCTGGTCTAATTGTTGAAATAGTATCAAATTCTGTTGAGTGTGCTTAGTGATGCACATGTTTAAGTTAGAGAGCGTGCCAACTGTTTTAAAATGTTTTACAATCATTTGTACTTTTCGCACAAAAACCTTCAACGAATAAGTAATTACAGATATATACCTACCAATTCATTAATTATCCCAACGAATTCGTGAATTAATTTAAAAGAGACAAAGCGAGTTAATACATTAAAATATACATACAATTATGTTTACTTTAGTGTTGTCGAAAGATAATAAAACGGCAATGGAACTGCACTATTGAATTGTTATTAACTTCATAGCATCGAAAACTGAATTACTTAATATTAATATAAAGTATGGTAATTTTAGGGAACAATGGTGCGACCTGAAATGGACTGGCTAGTTCTATCATCTATTCGCTAAATTGGCTTTAGTAATGAATTAGTGGTTGCCATAAATCGAATTTTGCCACTAATCGACGGCCGCCAGGAACTGACATCATCATAATAACCGGTCATAAATTGCCATCTATTTAGTACCAAGAGTGAATCTAGTTTGTGGTTTATTTTGTGTCTGTTTAAACAGCAATTAAAAGTTGGTTGCATTATATAATGTTAAGCTTTTATTATTGGTAACATTATGAATTAAATAGCTTACTGGGAATGTGCTAAAAACGAAATTGTGGTATATCTGTTAACCATAGTTTACATACTAAACCTCAAAATATAATTTCATAACCGCCTATTAATTTTTTTTTTTTTTTTTTTTTTTTTTTTTTTTTATGGTAGGTAAAATCATCCAATGACAAATCCCGCCCTTGGGCGGAGCGGGAAGTAGTGTCAGACTCTTACTGACTAAAAACCTACCCCGTTCCTTCGTAGCCTATAGTGCCGGGGTCGAGCACTCCTTTCGGAACTAACCCATGACCCCAGTAGGCTTCGACCCTGCCTGCCTGCAGTTAGCAGGCTGGGCCTCTTCGGTGTGCTGACAGCTCCTTGAGGCGCGCGGGAACAGAACGCGCCGTCGACGACTTGGGCTCGGTCCGGTCGGTTACCGGACGATCGGACAGCGTGCTACCCATTGCACGCCGTCCGCAAGCCCGCGCCTACGGTGGCCGGAAATCGGGATCGGAATCCCGGCGGCGGCTGGGGCGAGCGCCCCGTTGCCTCTGCCTGATGCGGTCGGCCTCCTCCTTCGCTAGCATTACTGCTTCGCAGAAGGAGGCGACCGCCTGCCATCCCTCCTCACTACGGACCATGGCCTGAACCAAGGCCCGGCGAGAGAGATCGCTGCCGCCGATCGCCCCCACGAGGACACGGCGATGCTCCGCCCAGGCGGGGCACACCTCTACAGTGTGCTCCACCGTGTCCTCCGGATGTTCCGCACAGTGGCGACACCCGGGCGAATCCTCCGCACGAATCCGGAACAGGTACTTAGCGAACTTTCCGTGTTCGGTAAGCACCTGCGTCGTGCGGAAGTTGAGAACGCCGTGAGGTCTTTCCAGCCACGCCCCAAGGATGGGCCTTATCGCCCCAATTGTGGCGCGCCCCGAACGAGGTTGCGATAGTCGTTGACGCCATTTCGCCATGAGATCCCGCCGGAGCTCTGTCCGCCATGCCTCGACTTGTCGTGGCAGCGGAATTTCGCCCCGGCGTTGCATCTCCATGCGCTTGTCGTGCATGTGTGCAAGGACTGTTGCCTCCAGATCCCACGGCGGTTGGCCAGCAAGGAGGGTCGCCGCCTCGCGGGAGATCGTTCGGTACCCTCGCACCATGCGTATTGCCATGACCCTCTGGCACGCATTCAGCTGGGTCCTCGGTTGCTGTTGCAACGTCGGTGCCCACACCGGAGCCCCGTAGAGAGCCATGGACCGAACGATTCCCGCGTAGAGCTTCCGGCAGGAGGCGTCTGGTCCCCTGAGGTTGGGCAGGAGCCGCCCGAGAGCAGCCCCAGTCCGATTCAGTTTGGGAGCCAGACGTCGGAAGTGCTCCCTGAAGTTCCACCAGCTATCGAGGACGAGTCCCAGGTACTTCATCGTCGACCCGACGCTGATGTGAACCCCTCCTACCGTTAGCTGGGAACGAGGTGGTGGCGCACCCCGAGGGCCGTGGAAGCACATGGCCTCGGACTTGTGCAGTGCCACCTCGAGTCCCAACTGCTGGATCCTGTCAACGACCATCGCAACCCCGCGTGTCGCTAATTCGACCGCCGTCCGGTACGACTCTCCCCGCGCTAGGACCAACGTGTCGTCCGCGTAGCAGACCACGCTGACCCCGTCGGGGAAGTCGCCGCGCAGCACGTAGTCGTACCCGATGTTCCACAAGGGTGGTCCTAGTACCGATCCCTGCGGAACACCGCACGACATCTCTCGACGTTTCCACTCTCCCTGGTGACCGGGGTAGATGATATACCTCTCCGATAGGTAGGCCTCGATCACACGACAGAGGTAGTCGGGCACCCGGTGGTACCGGAGTGCCGTTCCAATGCAACTCCAGGGCAGGGAGTTGAAGGCGTTGGCAATGTCCAAGGACACTGCCACGACACACCTGCCCTGGGACACCGCATCCCCCGTCGTGAGGGCTCGCACGCGCATGATGGCGTCCACCGTGGAGCGCATCCTGCGAAAACCGAACTGTCCGTCCGACAGGTCCGGCCCCACCCTTGCAAGGCGCGCGACGAGGCGGTTTGCAATGACTCTTTCAAAGAGCTTGCCCACCTCGTCGAGCAGCACAATGGGCCGGTACGCGGACGGAGAGTCCGCAGGGCGCCCAGGCTTCGCTATGAGGACCAGTTTCCCCGTCTTCCAGCGAAGTGGGAACTGGCCCCTCTCCAGACATGCGCTAAAGAGCCCCCTCAATCGAGGCCCGAGAGCCTCCATAGCCAGGACCCAGGCCCTCCCAGGCAGGCCGTCAGGTCCTGGGGCGGTATTCTTGGCACTCAGCCTTCGTACCGCCACTCTCATCTCTACCTCGGTCACCTCTGGAACATCGTCGTCGTCGTCGTGGTCCGCGTCAGGTACTGCCGGTGTTGGCGGAGCCATAGACGGGGGGGAGTGTACCCCCCGCGTAGGGAACAGAGTGCTGACCACACCCTCCACGAGCTCGGGCCGGAGACTCTGAGTCAGTGGGGGAGCCCATGGACGGAGTTTCTCCCGTACCATCTTGTATGGGCGTCCCCACGGGTCTGCATTCAGAGACCCCAGCCAGACGTTGCGGGCCTCCATCTTGGACCGCTTAATCTCCGCTCGGAGGGTGCGCTTCGCTACCCTGTAACCCTCGTACAGCTCCGCCTCAACAGCCTCCGCATCCGGCGGGCGGTTGCGGCGCTTGCAGTACCTGGCGTACCGGCGTCGCGCGTGGTTGCACGCATTGCGCAATGCCGCAATCTCCGGCGACCACCAGTACACCTGGCGCTTGGCACGTCCTGGACGGACTCGGGGCATTGACGCGTCGCAGATTTGCGACATGCCCTCCCGGAACCACTCTGCCTCGACGTCAATGTCGACAGGCCTGTCCGGTGCTTGCACCCAGGCCTGTACCGTCGCGGCTTCCAGGAGGAGCTCCCGGTCCATCTGCCTCAGCGCCCATCGCGGACCACAAGGGCTCTGCTGTACCGGCGCGGTCGAGGATTGGGCGGAGACGTCAAACCGGATATACCGGTGGTCTGAGAACGTCTCCACCCCCTCCATAACACGCCAGTCGATGACACGTGGTGCCAGATCGGGGCTGGCGAACGACAGGTCCACCACTGATTCGCCCCGCATCCGCACACACGTGGAAACAGAGCCCCGGTTTAGGAGGGCCAGGCCGGACTCCTCAGCCCAGGCCTCTACCGATCGACCCCGCCCGTTCGTGTAGCGGGAACCCCAAGCCTCGTTCCAGGCATTGAAGTCCCCGCTCCTCCTGAGCCCTCTGTGAGGGTCCTGCCGCGGCGGCTGTGGCGGCGATAGCGGCGGCGGCTACGGACGCGGCTGCGGCGGTGAGGACGTCACCGGGGATGGGCCGAACCCTGTGCTTCACCTTCGTTGGAGGGTCGCAGGACCTGCAACCAGCCTGGTGGTCCGCCTTTTTGCCTGCCGCCGCACATGCGTAACAGTGCGGCGACTCACGGCACTCGGCGGCTTTGTGACCAGGCTGACCACATCGGAAGCAACGGTCGCTGCGATCCACCTCCGCGGCGCAAAAGGCCCCCGCGTGGTGTCCCACGCGGCAGCGGTAGCACCGCAGAGGTCTGGGCTCCAACAGTCTCACCTGGGCAGAGACCCAGCCCACCAGAAGCCTTCGGCCCTCCCCAGTGATGGTTTTGGCCGCCGACACGGGGCAGCTGACCGTCACGGCTCGCATGCCCGTGCCATCAGTGCGGATGGTGCCCGCCCGAACCTGGTCGGCTGTGCACCCTCCCGCACCAACAATGGCGGCCACCACCTCGTCAACCCCAACGGAATCGTCCAAGCCCATGATGCGCATGTCGATGCACTTCGTGGGCCTGGACACTCGGGCCTCCTCCGCGTCCAGGGACTCCCTGAGCCTCTTGGCCAGGGCGTCTGCCGCTGGGCCACTGGACGCGCCAGGGACCTCCAGCATTTGGGCACCGGTCACGGTGCGCCGCATGCGGAAGCCCTCAGAGGCTCCGAGCTCCTTGAGATGGGGCAGCACCGCCCGCCTCGCCTTGTCCATGACGGACTTGTACGTCACGCCCCTTTTCTCCGCTTCAGGCTGTAGCGTAATCACTACAGCCTCGGATTTAGGGGCGCGAAGTCTAGCCGCCATGGCGCGCTTCTTGCGCTCCAGCCGCCTCACGCGCTTTCTGGCCGCCCTGGCCGCCTTGCCCGCCTTCTTCTTGGCGCCGACCACCGTCCACTCGGCGCCAGCCGAAGGTTCTTCGGGCGGTTGAGGCGGCCTGGTAACCGCCCCGGCAGGACGTCTTGCCGGTTTAGCGGTGGGAACAGCCGCCGCCTTGCCCTTCGGGGGAGGGACAGCCCCTCCCTGCCGCCGTTGCTGCTGCTTAGCCGCCATGGCCCCGCGCCCGGCTTGCCCAGATGGGCCCGCCTTGGGCGCAGCAGCCGTGGCCGCAGCTGCGGCGGCGTACGTCACCGCCCTCTTCGGTCCAGAGGCCGCGAGCGGGGGACGCAAAACTACGCCTTCCAGGACGGAGAGCTGCCGCTGGATCCGCTCCTGGAACCGCTGCAGTTGCTGCTGGTTCTGCTGCTGGGAAGCAGCCAGCTCCTGCCGCAGCAGGGTCAGCAGCTCGCTCTCCGGCCCGGGCAGGGACTGGGACTCGCCTTGGCGCTGCTTGCGTCCCCTTTCTGGGGCGACGGGTCCACCTCCCTGGCGATCGGCCAGGTCCGCCTCGAGCCGCTCAATCCTTCTGTTGAAGTCTTTCTCGAGCGGCTCGAAGACTACGGCAAGTGCCTCCGAAATGGAGACGGCCCCCTGGGAGATGGCCGTCTCCTTCGAGGCAAACTTCCGTTTTTTAGACACGGCCGTTAGAGTGGCCGTGACTATTTCGCCAAATTTGGCGAGCGCCTCCTTCATGCCGTCTGGCAAGTTGTCAGACGGCACAGGCGCCGAGCGACCGACTTGGCCGGTGGTCGCCCCGAGGGGTAGCGCCTCCCTGGCAATTTCCAGGGATCGCTGGGTGGCTAACTCCTGAACGGAGAGCCCCCTTCCCCTTCCCGACTTGCGGCCCGCCCCCCGCCCGGAGGAGGAGATTTTGCGGGCCGACGCTTCGTCCGAGGACGACCCCGGACAACACCCTGACTTCGGGCGCTTTAGGAAGAATTCGTTCCTCTTGGGAGCGAATTCTTCAACCTCCATCGTCTCCGAGGTGAGCGAAGACGCGGCATCCGAGTCCGACGCCGAGTCTCCGCTCACCTCCCTAAGGCCGAAAGTCCTGCCGGCCTGTCCTGTACCTGCCGGCGCCGCGGACGTGCTGGGAACGGGTCCCAGGGACTCCGCAACGCGGGCAGGTGAGCCACCCTGGCTCAATGCGTCCTCTATGGACGGAACGGGGTCCGGAGACCCGAGGCGGTAGTTGCCCCCCCCAGAATACGAGGGGCAGCCCGAGCTCTGCTCGGGGAGGGATTCTCCCACTATGGGGTACCCTCCTGGGGTAGTTTCTTTTTTTCTACTCGCGCTCATGGTTGTGCTGAACTCAGCTTCGCCTTTTTGTTTTAGATGGGGTGGGGTCCCCATTGTCTCGTTCGCCATCCTGGTCATGTCTGATGAACAGACACGTACCGGAGGCGAACCCACTTCTTCCCAAATCGCCGCCCAAAAGCACCAACAGCTGGTTGTGCTGATACTCCCGGGCAGCGCACCCTCCGTGGCGGTCCGACTGGACTCCGCCTGGGTGTGTTCCTCTTGGTCTGGTCTCTCCCTTGAGGCCTTCCGGCATGAGTAGCTCTACCGGCTTAGCCCTCAAGATCACAGAGACACGCAAGCCCCACCACGACGACAACGTGGGAACACAGGCGGTGGGGTAATTTGAGGAGTTTGATTCATTATGTAGGTATTACGGCAAAATATAATTTATTTCGTGGTATTACATATTTAGAATGTTTTAGGCATTATTTACACATCAATTCCGGGTCAGGGTACCAACGATGTTGACGGTTCGTCAGAGTATGCTCCAGAACACTGTCAGCTTGGATGCGCCTGACACGAAATGTTGTGAACAAAATCTTATAAAATGTAGGCGTAATGGAGGTGGTGGCGGTGTAAATGTAGGTGTGTGAGGTGTGTTATATGTATTTTTTTCCGATTCTGACGGAATCCTAATGAAGCTCTAACTGAGAAAATGTTTACTTAGATTGTTAAAAATCAAATGCAAGCTGAATCCATACTCAGGAAAAAAACCTTTTCCCAACCAGCTCGGGGTCAACTTCCAGCCTCACCGGACGCGGCTGATTACTCGTGTTTTACATGAAGCGACTGCCTATCAGACCTCCGCAATCCAGTTTCTTGGCAACACGAGACTATTTAGACAGACATGTTAGACTTTCTCTCGAACGACTGTCAAAAATCTAAGATGGACGACCGAAACTTATGTCTAGATATAATTTACGAGAAACGGGTAAACATAGAAAAGTATGTAAGAGCTGAAAAAATCGCATTGATACTCGCTCAGTTTCGAATCCGCAATCTCATGCTTCAGGGTCGGGTGCCTAATGACTGGACCCTCACGACTCTTTAGAAACACAGGTCTTATTAAAACACGTTTCCTTTTCGTTATCGACTGACATTTATTTTAAAGTTTTGTTTACAGATACTTAGAGATAGAGGGCGCCGCTTGTACCTAAAGCATAAATACCTACTATAGTTTTTGTTACTAAAGATTAACAGGTCTCACACTAGGCAGAAATCAAATAGAAAGACTAGGGTGACTTTTTAGCCGGCTAACGTATGAAATCATAGGCAGCTACATACTAAATTGGCAACCATCACTGATCCCTCTTTGGCAGAGCATCCTCATTCCTTTGGCTATATATCTAATATCCAAAGGCTATTGGATTGGACGTTTCAAACACGGTATAGCCTTGATTATGTTTATTAAGATAGACAAAACTGTGATTGTTTAGAAAAACAATAGTAGGTACTAAACAGTTAAGGTAAGTGGTAAATGGTAAGTGGAGGTCGATGAATTATTTTTTTTAGAACTTCCAGCTCAATTTATTCTTGCGCCATGTGCGATAGGTACTTATTGTTATTCCGGCTTTTTTCTAGTGCTTTCAACATTATTATAAAACGGTTGTCATATTTAAAATTATCATAAATGTAAATGAGTAACATCAAAAACTGACATGTTTACTGTACGACAAACGATTAGTATTAAAAATCTGTGCATTTAAATAAAATTGAAGTGTCTGTTTGTGTCAATATCAAAATAACATTTTTTTTTACCAAATGCACATTAAGGTATAACAATTATTTTTTCGATCTATTTGTTCCAGTTAATATCCGAAATAGCTGGAATGATTTCAACAGGACTTTCACTGGTAGATAGCTGATGTTATGAAGAGTAACTAAGGCTTTTACTTATGTTTTAGGAAAAGAATGAGGGTCTCGCGCAAAAAAAGAACTTCGTGAAATTGTGACCAAATGGCAAAGGGTTGTTTTATGAGTTTCACGCGGACAAAGTCGCGGACACCAGTTAGTTCTTAATATGTCCATTGCTCAAGAGTGTCCCAGGCAGTGCTCGAATGATTCACTGCGGCCCTAGAACACAAAATGAAACTGAAGGAACACGGGTAGATTTTATCAGTAAAAGTTTGACACTTCCTCTTGCTTCGCTCAGCGTGGGAAACAATAATTGATGATTTCCTAACCAAAAAAAAAAATACAGCCTGTGAGAGTACGATACCATTCAAATTTAATTTGCTCTACAAATCCGACCCTGCATTATTCGTTGAACTAATCTGAGAGACGTCTTAGCCACGTTAAATATGTGATTGCAAACATAAACAATAGGCTCACAAATAGAAGACAAACAAAACGATTGTATTTTGTGGTTAAAAGGATTATGGAGGTATTATTGCGAATGAAAATGGAGAGATGAAAGCAGCGAAGTGACAGTGAAATTAAGTTTGTACACAATAGAAGAAAGTACTTGTAAAAGATTAGACTTCATTTCAGATAAAGGATACATTCATCTTAATCAATACGATCAGGGGCCTATTTAATGAAACTGAAGGTCACAGCTCATTAGAGCCACCCGGCACTCACTACGCACCGCCTCGTCGCACGGCGTCCACTCGTTGTCGACAGGTGTCCACGGGTGGACGTTGCGTTATTTTATTTTATTTATTTTATTTTGTTCGGGTGGCTTACAGCTAATAATACAGAATATAATTATAAGGTAGATAGCGATGAGCCATTTACAATCCCCCACATACCTATAAAAATAACAGTAATAATTGAGATCAGTATACAAAGTTTGGAAGGAAAATAATACAAAAGACAATTATGCACCTAATGCAATTACAAAATAATGCTTTTAGACATAACAGTATTAATGGATGCCAAGTTGCTTGTAAAGAAATCAATTGAGCTATGTTCTTTGACTAAATTGTTAAATGCCTTCACAGTGCGAATCAGGTAAGAGTTACTACGATAGGCAGTGCGTGAACAGTGCCGAGGGAGGATGTTCAGAAATAGCTTTGACAATATCACCAATAAACGTCGCGCGGTCAACCAGTGGACCTCACGTCGTCAACCAGTGGACCCTGCGTGGTCAACAAGTGAAGTCGGAGTGGGGGCCGTGTGGCTCTAATGAACTGTGACCTTAGAGGGCGACAGGGACAGTAAAGCAGTAGTAGTCGAGTGGTAACGTCCCTGACTTGCGAGCAGTAGAGGTGCGTTCACACCTAGGCAGGTAAACGTGAAGAAATCAGAATGTCCTAGAACCACAAAATAGATGACATGTGACACTCACTAAATTGCAATGGCCCCGCGTGGTACATTACTGCCCATTCTTTCTCCTAAAAATGAGTACTGAATACCAGCAACGGGAATTACATATAAAGACGATTTTCTTTATAGGAAGGGGACAGACAAGTGACAATCTGACAATTTTGTAAGTATGTTCGTACATTTACTGCTATATTAAAATACATCTGTCACGCAAACGGAACAATTAGCGAAAGCGCATACGAGCAACTTTTGTCTTCGCAACTACTTAATTTATTTCTCACATCAAGTTACATATTGAAATGAAAGTGCGACAGAGATAAAAACAAGTTGCTGATGAACTAAGTTGCTCGTGGGCGCCTTCTCTTATGTATTTTTTTGACAAATGTACCTAGTATAGTATTGTAGGTTATACCAACCACTGAATCAAATGAATGCATGTAGCGTTAAACGAATTAAATAGTGTTCAACGAATTTAATAATAAAATATATTTTTTGGCACAATTGGCGCAGTGATTGAGCGCTTGGCTGCTGCGCTGCGAATCGCGGGTTCGATTACCGAACGGAAAAAATATTTGTACACCTGCAGTTATTTTTGTTCCGGGAAAACACCCACGTTTTTTGTATATGTGAGTTTACATAATCGAGAATGTATCTACAACACTGGAGTAGTACCTAATGTGGGGTAAAAGAAATTAAAATCTCCAATTTCAGTCATTCATTTGTAGATTACAGAGATAGAATAGTGATTAAAATAGGTTTAACATTCATCATCATCATTTCACGAAAAACGTCCACTGTTGGGCATAGGCCTCCCCCAAGCGTTGCCACAACGAGGGGTCCTGTGCGTTTCGCATCCATCGGACTCTAGCGACCCTGGCTAGGTCATCGCTCCACCTTGTGGGAGGCCTTCCAACGCTGCGTCTTCCGGTACGCAGTCGTCCCTTCAGAACCTTTCGGCACCAACGGCCATCTGTTCTGCGTGCAATGTGCCCTGGGGGCTTACTCTCGAGTTTAATTCCGATCAGTCGACATTGGAATTGTGACCTAAGGTACTCTTTAATTTGATGTTAATTTTAATGTCGACCGATTGGAATTAAACTCGAGAGTAAGTCCCTTGCCCATTGCAACTTAAGTTTGGCGATTCTACGTGCTATGTCGGCAACCTAACCTCGGTTTAACATTAAATTAATTCAATGATTTGTGGTGAAACTCGATAAAGTTTAATGTTCGTTTAATATTGAAAATATCAAGTTACTTTAATGTTCGTTTAATATTGAAAATATCAAGTTACAGGAAACATTAATAGGAAAGTTTATAAGTCTGTTTCCAATAACTGCTACACACAAAGGCGCCATCTTCCTTATTAAAACCACAAATTCAACGAATAGCTAATCACAGATTTTAGTTATTAGACAACGCTGTAGTCTTTAAAGCAATAATTGGAAATGGTTTTGTTTTTTGACGTGTTTTGTACCTACAACATGTTTTTTTATGTCCCATAACTCCAGGGTATGAATGAGACCATATCAAAGAATCAACTGGCAAATGAATTATATTTAATTTTTTTTTATTTTTTTTGTTTTCTTTTTCCCTTAGTGCAAAATAATTCGTTAAATTCACGATTATTTATGTATTTATGTTAAACACCCTTACGTGAAATATGACAGCGTAAATATGTCATTTGTTAATTTGCAAACTACTTTGGATTTCATCGATGACTAGCAACGTCGCAAAAATAAAGATTTGTTATAACGGTTACAATTTTTGACCTAAGTACTATTATACTATTAATTATAATTGATGATATCTTCGAAACTATGCATTTTTGGACTTTTGCTGTCATTTTTCCATAAAGAATATAAATCTTGAGATAAGGGATATAAAAAACAACGCATTGTATAATTAGAAACATTTACTATTCCTCTGCTGGGCCTCCCCCAAGTCCCACTTTTTTCCCGCAACACCTCGTACCAGTACAGTACAAGTCCAGATCTCGCCATCTCTACATAACACTTTTTTTCAATCATCATCATTTCAACCAAAGGGCCTCCTCCAAGTGTCACCACAACAAACGGTCCTGTGAGTCTCACAAACATCGGTTTCCGCTATTTAAAAGTAAATAAATCTACAAAGGGTAAGGTTTAAACAGACAGGCGGGTCGCTACAATGTGACGTTGATTTGAAAAGCCTTTTTTTTAAATTTGATGCGGAGGCAAATGTCCAATAGTCGCATAGCGTCTGCCGCAACGGTAACGCAACTCAATCAGATTAAGCCATTTGCCTTCACAATGTCCATGTTTCCGGACCAATGCATTTGGCATGATTTTCTGAGACAACGATTTAGAGACGAGGATATTCTATTGAACCTATTTGGTGTCAATAAAATGGAGAAAACCTATATCATTTTTATTTGAAACCGTAAAAAGAAAAACTATCGAACTTTTTGGTAAATGTGTTACGTCCTTTTTAGGGTTCCGTAGTCAACAAGGAACCCTTACTTATAGTTTTGCCATGTCTGTCTGTCTGTCCGTCCGCGGATAATCTCAGTGACCGTTAGTTCTAGAAAGCTGAAATTTGGTAACAATATGTATATCAATCACGCCGACAAAGTGGAAAAAAATGTTTTATTAGTAACGTCAATTAACGTAATCCAGTTGGTAATGTCTTGTGGCGGATATCTGAATTAAAGATTTGAATATTTGTGAAATTCTGTAACCTGAAAACTTGTAAAATTTTTGCATAAAGTACCCTACATTACGAAATCGTTTTACCCTCTTAACTCTCAAAGTTCTTAATTCGAAATCGGCCATTAGGTGTAACGTTACCGGTTTCCACGGCAACCATTTCCGTTAAAACTTTCGTTTCTCAGTAGAACAACTCTTTAAGATTCGAAATCTATTTTTTTACCCCAATGTATGGTCTTATGATTAAAACCACAGATTAGTGTAAAAAAAATAAACAAATTAAATAAATAAATATACAATCAAATTAAACATACTAATGTAAATAAAAGTAGGACGTGGACTCGGATTGGAAATGAACAAGCACAAATTGAAATTGGCAGAAAGCCTTTTATCCGCCATTTATGAAATTTTTAAAACCACAAATTCAACGAAAAGCTAAGCAAACACATTTTTGTTATTAGACAACGTTGTAGTCTTAAAAGCAATAATTGGAAATGGTTTTGTTTTTTGACGTGTTTTATACCTATAACGTGTTTTTTTTTTATTTCCCATAAATCTGGGATATGAATGAGACCATATCAAAGAATCACACATTCAAATTGGCAGAAATCCTTTTATCCAATAGCAGGCAAACGCTAGACAAGTCAAAAGTCAGGTTCCTATAGACTGAATAGATCCGATGAATTGACCACTAAGTACTTCTATGTAAATACAACCAGATGAAATAGAAAATGCTTTCTAGTTTCTAAAGGCTCTGTAAGACGAAAACAAAATAAAAAGAACTGCTCAACAATAATAATAGTCAAAAAGGATGATCATGTATTCACCAAAGAATAGATCACTACTTCTCAGTAAACAAAACACGCTATTGAATGGAAAAAATATTTGTTATCTAACCTGAGGCCCAACCACAAGCTCTTTAAGCGATCCATTTTATGAACTGAAATGTTAGAGGAGCTATAGTACATATACAGGGTGTATAGATCAATCCCTTTTTCTCGCTCTACGTTTGACAAATTAACGTGTATTTGGCAGGATTTTTTATAAGATAAAATTAATATGGCGGCCGGCGGCGTATATGGCGCGAATTTTTCGTTATTTGATATTGTTTACTTGTAGTATTTTATTTGTTTTTAATGTTTTAGTGTTGTGACATAGTCATAATGTACAGTTCAACATTTATTTTGTGCATTGGGTCGCGGACGTCATGGATAGATAGATTAGATTGTTTGTAGATAATGCAATGAAGTTTCGTTTTCAAAATTAAGTTTTGAGAATCAAAATAGAAATGTGCAAATAGGCCGTGCCACTCCAAATATGACCATTATTTACTAACGCAGGGATGGATTTGGGTCTATTGTCTGCATCATTGAGCTGGTGGTATTTGGTGAGTGAACTTTTAATAATTGGACTTCCCTTCTGATAATATCCACGCTTCGCCACTGATATATACCTTGGAAAAAAAAACTCAGAAGTGAACAAAACAAACGAATCAACCGCGCTGACTACAGCTGAATAGTATGATCAAACTTTGCTATAATACTTCGCGAGTTAAAATATTTAACAAGTTTTGCACATAAACTATTTGGCCCCGCTAGGCCCCAACCTGGTTTTGTTAGGGAAATAACACATTTTGTTCGTGATTCCTTCAACATAACAAGCGTGTTTTTACTAAGTTTTCAAATTATAAAAGTTTAACAAGGCGTAATGAGAGAAAACAGTTTTAGAATTGTGATAAGGCCTTGATGGGATTGACGTCTCCAGGAACAGAGCTGTAAAGGTATATAAAGAGGAAAAATCGAATAGTTTTAGCCAATTACAGCCAAAAAGAGCAAGGTTGAGAAAAAAATTACTTTTCGGTAGAATTGAGTATTATCCTGTGGGTGTTTTTGTACAATATTTTATATCCAACAACAAATAACACTAAAAAGATTTTTTTTTTCTAAAAATAAAATCAAAATTGGTAAAGAGTGGAATTCTCTGTCGGAATCTTTGTTTCCTGATAGTTACAACTTAGGGGCGTCCTTAGGCAAGAATGAATAGGTAACTTCTAGACAAGCGTACTCCATCGTCGGCTACATCATCGCTTACCATCAGGTGAAATAGTGGTCAAACGCGAGCCTATGAATAATTAAAAAAAAAAACCAAATTGGTTACTAAATAAAGTATAATTAGCAATACAAAAACTGGCATGAGGATGAATTGAGAAGTGGTGAGGACATTTTGCTGCCTTTTTTATATACCACGCAATCTAATGGCGGTGATGTCAGATTTCAGTTTGTGCATCCTTTTTATGTTACTTGAGAGAAACCTTTATAATAAGAAACCTTTTAATTCTGATGAAAGGGGAAACCCTTTTCATCAGAATTAAAAGGTTTCTTATTTACTTAATATTCAAATGACTGTAAAAAAATCATTCCATTTTTATTTTTTTGGGACACCTGATGGTAAACATTGATGCAATCGTTGATGGTGAGGCGCACTAGTTTATTAAGAGCGTAACAACGACGCAAAACGCTTATTCCAGACCGTAGAAGTTTCAACGACGTAAGGGTTTTTTTATGGTAGGTAAAATCATCCAATGACAAATCCCGCCCTTGGTCGGAACGGGAGATAGTGTCAGACTTTTACTGACTAAAAACCTACTCTGTTCCTTCCCTGTCTTGGATCCAGGGCCCTGGTATGCATTTTCATACCTCCCCAGAGCCCCAGACGACGTAAGGGTGGACATTCGCCGTGCGCCGCAGGGCTGTCCGATGGTAGAACGGAGATGGCGAAATCAAGTCTTGCAATTCCCGCGCACACTCCAAAAAGCGTCATGTAAAAAACGAAACTTTTTACACCAACACTAAGTTTTAAAGGTTAACATTATTGTCACAAAAAAAATCACATTATTAATGTCATTAAGGCGAAAGTTTGTCAGTATGTGTGTGTGTGATATTTGTTACTTCTTCACGCTCGAACGGTTGCATGGATTTGAATGAAACTTGGCATACGGGTAGACCTTGTCCTGGAATAGTACTGTAATGTCGGAGTATTGAGTTTGCATGACATTATATGCAAACTCATGCTTATGAGTTATCATACTGGTTTTTTAGTATTTCGAAACATGTTGGTATTTCTAGAATAAGTTTGAATATTTGTAAGAAAAGAATATTTTATTGTTTTATAGGAAGTGCTACGTGATTCTTTGAACTGAAATGAAGTAATTTTTAATATATCATTGATAAAAAGACAAAAGTCGTTTGTTTTTCGTTTCGTTCGTGTGCAGGCCTGGGATCGATAATTGTATATCATCGATCCCAGAAGTCGAGCCTGCAGCAGCAAGGGCTCAACAGTACATAGGATAGTTTTTATCCCGGGAGTATATTCATTGGGACAATTTAATACTTTTACGTAGGTAAAGCGGCGGTATAAATCATAGGTGGTTAACCATGCTATCACGTTCATGATCTTCGTCAACTCGGCTCAACTTGACGTATTAAACCTATTTGGTTTAATATGTCAAATACTCATAGAGCTCAATGGCATTAGGAAGCCATCAAATTGGACGTGCATTTATCGGTTGAGTGGAGACATATCGTGTTACCATTATTCACCAAACTATGACCCACTTAACTAATTACCACATGATGTGTTAATCAAATAATGCTGAAACTAAGTCTTACTAATTCTAGTCATAACATTAGAATTTGTAGTACTTTTTAGGTTTCCGTAACTCATAAGGAAAAAACGCGATAGGTCGAAGCCTACTGGGGCCAAGGGTTTGCTTCTGAAAGGAAGGCTCGGCCCTGGTATGAAAGGCAACGAAGGAGCGGGCTTGGTTTTTTAGTCAGTAAAAGTCTGAAACTATCTCCTACTCCACCCAATGGAGGGAGTTGTCATTGGATATTTTTACCCACCATAAAAAAAAACTCATGTGGTCTTTGTTGTCCATCTGTTTGTCTGTCAAGAGCCTTTATCTCAGGAACGCGTGGAGGTATCGAGTTGAAATTAAAACCATACATTTAGGTCAGCGGTCCCTTGACCTTGATTTTAAGTTAAGATACGGCCGTTTATGTCATAAAAACTTATATTTCGACACCCTCAAGGGAATCAAAATACCTTCCGTTGACCTTTGGTATGAAGCAAGGTCTATAGCTCAAGTATAAGAATATATCTGATAACTGTAAATTTGTAATTAGGTCACAGAAAAAAACAAAAATTGATAACAATCCAAAATTGTTTTTTTTTTTTATACAGCCATCCAAAGAAATAAAGAGAAAGACAACAAAAAGAAACAGCAAAATTGCGCCTAATATCGTAAGATTGATGACTTGGATAGATTAATAACGGATAAGTAAATTAATTATCCTTAAAGACGGCTTTTGAAGAGACTCTACTGAATTACAAAGGCTTAGTGTCCCAGATACACTGGCAGTGTCGTAAGCGGCCCTAACATTATGATACTATACTAGCAATTTGCCAGCGGTTTCGTTCGATAGATGTCTTCATAAACAATAACACCCCTTAACTGTATTTCGAGGGTCAAACTCAAACTTAAAAATTATATATTATTCAATACACTTACTCGAAAACCCGCTGTTATCGCACCACTTTTAGGCACGCAATTGACTGTTTTCCGCCCTAGTGCAGAAAAGTGCGCGTGTTCGCCCCCGCCACAATTTTATTAAATTTATCGTATCAGGCTGGGCACGCGTCGAGCCCCAAAAGGCGCGCGAGTCTAAGTGTCGTAAGTGCATGAAGCGTCATTTGATACACATTAAATTCGTTAGAAGCTAGCGCACGGTTCCAATTGGTCGTTTCCTATCGAGAAGGACCGGTAAGAATCTGTATGGCTATTGGAAATTTTTAAAAACTAATTAAGACAGTTTTTATTACACATTTTGATTATGATTTGTGTCAAGTATCAAGTTTACTAACTCAAGAAATAAGAAACTTTCATACCATTTTTAAAACCTCCTAAACAGTCGTATTGGAAATATTTTTGAAAACAAATAAGTGTCCCCGCACACGGCCTCAAAAAAGCGCCGCCACAAAAAAGGACGCCTCAAAAAAAAAAAGCCGACACCACCACACACGGGCCACAAAAAGAAGCTAGAAGCGGCTATTTTTTGTGGCGGCGGTTTTTTGAGGCCCGTGTTCGGGGACACTAAGAACAACCTTTAATATTTATATAAGTTATTATTTATGTAAACTTTCAAGTGTAGTGCACACGGAATGAGATTTGTCATATAAAACGAAATTCCACCTTTTCTCCTCCTTAAAAGTTGAATCTTCGTTAAAAATATCATTTTTTCTTATCTAAAGAATACAAATTGTTACTTAACTAGTTACTTTTACTCAAGTAATTAGTTTTACTTGTTTGTAAATACGGGTATTAGTGCTCGCCTACACCAAAAGGAAGCTTTGTACAAAATTTCACTATCCTAGGTACAGTAGTTTCGGCTGTGCATTGATTTGCGAGTCACTCAGTTTCTCCTTTTATATATTTACTAGCTTTTGCTCGCGGCTTCACTGCCGTCAACTGATTACTGTATTCAACTCTACCCTATTCGAATAAATGAGCAGTATTGTTTTTTTTTAAATATTTAACGGGATAAAATTATCCTATGTCCATCTCCTGGTTCTAAGCTACCTTTCAACCAATTCTCAGCCAAATCGGTTCAGCCGTTCTTGAGTTATAAATAGTGTAACTAACACGACTTTCTTTTATAAATATAGATACCATCAGTATCCATTAACGTGGAAATAAGGAAAAGTGGAATTCAATAATGGAAAAAAAAATGATAATACAAAATTATACTTCTTAAAACAGAATTACGTAATTTCATTTTACTTGACCTTTGAGCTTAATGTTGAAACCAATTTTGTTAGGCACTGACGAAACTAATAATAATTGCTTTCTATTTGCATCTTTGTGTTGAAAGGTGATTTATTTTCCTCAGGGAAATTACAAAATAACATAGTATTATGTATCTCTAAGTGTTTAAGCCTTTTAGAACTTTTCTATTGAAGCGAAAACCCCATTATAGAAGTTCTGTAAACTCATTATAAAAGGATCAAACTAAATTCAGCTATCAGTGAGCTCTGCCATTTCTTCTCTAACAATCTATAAGGTCGTTAGTTATCTCAAGACTCTATTAGGAGGACCGATTGACGATGATATAGTAAAAAGTCTTCTTATTGATCCCGAATTGTTCCCATGGTCAAATATTCCCGGATGGAACAAATCTATATATATATAAAAGAAAGTCGTGTTAGTTACACTATTTATAACTCATGAACAGCTAAACGGATTTGGCTGAAAATTAATGGGAAGGTAGCTTAGAACCAGGAGAAGGACATAGGATAAAAAAATTAGATTAAATTTAGATAGATATATACAAAAAAAAATCCAAAACCTGCTCATAGAGAGGTAGAGTAGGGTAGAATGGGTTGAGTATGGTAGAGTAGGGTAGAGCGGGAGCGAAGCCACGGGCAAAAGCTAGTATTTGTATAAAGTACAGATCGGTACCAGTGGTGCTATTTTCTAAGAAAACGCAGCGCTACCTCAACGACGAACACCCAAATAGCATCCATTGAATTAACAATCCAATGTATGTATAGGTGCATTAGCTTGACAATCCAATGTATCCTATTTAGGTGTTCGTCGTTGAGGCAGCGCTGCGGTTTCTTAGAGATTAGCACCACGGTTAGGGGTCTGGGAATATTGTGTATGTGAGCTTATACATATATAAGTTATGTAAGTTAAACGCATCCAAAATTCGGGAGTAATTCTCAGTGTGGGGCAACTTTTTTTATAGACGAAGAAAAACGAAAGAAAACAAGAAGTTATGTAAGAAAGAATGTAGGCACATGAAGAAGTTTAATTTTTAAGCGAGTTAAACCGCGAGCAAAACTAAATCACACTAAGGGCTCCTTCAAATTAGGCGCAAATTGTCGCGCGACGGCAGCGCGGCTGCAGCGCTATTAATATAATATTATAATTATAAAGTTTGTATGTGTGTATATTTGTTACCTCTCAAACAGCTAATCGGATTTGTCACACAGGTAGCCATGTCCTGGAACAGGATATAGGATGAATGATCGCTAACAGAAGCAAGTTCTTCATAAAACTAATAAGCTAGAATCTGATTTTCTGTCAAGCGTCGCACGTACCACACGGCAATTTTAAGGTGGAGTGGTTTCTTATTAACTAGAACGAACAAACTTAATTTAAGTTGATTTATTATACGCAATATATGACTTGAGTTGAATTACGGTTTGCTATGAAGTTTTAATTTATTTTACGGAGCTCAGATATTTAAGTGGTTCGCTATCAGTGAAAGAAAAATATTGAAATCGTTAGTTAGAATTTTGAACGTTGAACAGTTGCCAATTTAAAATATATATGGCATTTCGTAAGTAGATAAGTTTAGATTACAAGTACTTGATATATGGCAAGAACATATCGTTTCAGCTATTGGAATGCACCAAATATAAATCAAAATATAAGTCATAGCAAAAAAAAAATCTGAAAACAACGCGTGTTTTCATGTCTTAGATATTGTCGGCAGCTATTTCGCAGTGTATCGCTTTTCCAAATATAATAAACTTCTCGTATACACCGAACCGATTATACGCTATTATTTACTGCGTTGTCGCTGACTCTCGGTGGCCGATTATTGTACAACGTATAGCCTACTCTTTTGTTTACACAAGTAACGCATTCTACGCTATAGCGTAATGTCGGCTTGGTGAGAACGCATACTGCAGGCTGAGTCCACATTCACACTAGTGCTGACAATGAGCATACTCACAGTCGGCGGCGGACAATACGTTAGGTGTGAACGATGCCTTATCCAGGCTTGCATTCGAATTGTCATGTGCGATTGTGTTTTACGACTATTGGTGTAGAGCTTGCAGGCAAAGTTTTGATGCACGACGTTTTGTTGTCAAACAAGCCAGGTTTTGCGGCATAAAACACACACAAAGCAAATGAGAACAAAGCGACCTTTCACCTCATTTCGGTCACTTAATTCTGACACAGAACTTAGAAAATAATTAAAAAAAAAAAAAACTGGGCAAGTGCGAGTCGGACTCGCGCATGAAGGGTTCTTTCTGTACCGTTCGAAACAAAAAACGGCAAAAAAAAAACTTAAATATTTATTTCATTCTGTTTTAATATTTGTTGCTACAACGGCAACAGAAATATATCATCTGTGAAAATTTCATCTGTCTAACTATCATGGTTCTTGAGATACAGCCTGGTGACAGACGAATAGACAGACAGATAGACAGACGGACGGACAGCGGAGTCTTAGTAACAGGGTTTCGTTTAACTCTTTGGGTACGGAACCCTAACAAATAAGCATTTAATCAAACTAGATTTAATCAAGCAAATATGATTTAAAAAGTTCAATGTTATATTAGTAGAGGTTTAAATAAAATCAGTAGAAGGTGTTTATTTAAGTAGGCTCATCATTGACAAAAGCCTTTAGATACTAATTTATCTAGCTGTTCGTCTAAAAAGCTTTTGACGGGTAAACTAATAAAATACCTAATTTGCAAACTTAATTTTACTTAGTAAGTCTTCTTAATAACAACTAATTAGTTCATAAATCACAAACTTAACGTTTCTCTAATGACATTTCAAACGTAAAATTAATAACTTATCAATTACCTGCCGACTTCCGTTGACGAATGATTTTCAACTGAAATTGCCAATGCCTCACCATCTTTAATAAATTAAATTGCCATCAATTATACATTAATGGATATCAAGGACTGTTTCATCATAACGACATCTATTACCCAAGTATTGAATAGCGGAAGCCATTGGGGATTTTGGGAACGACGAGACCAACTTAACCTAACTGTAATATAATAGAATAAACTAGCTGCTGACAGCGGCTTAGCCTACGTGATAGTAGGAACTCATCCCAAGGGAACATACTAAGTACTGGGATAAAAAGTATCCTAGGACATAAAAACTTTTCGATGGTTATATCGTCTACTCGTGTACTAGTTTTCATAAAAATCCGTTCAGCCGTTCGATCGTGAAGAAGTAATTAATATCTACATAAAAACTTTCGCCTTTAGACGATTTAGGCACTGCACCACATCACGCAGTGTAAACGCGGAAGTGCGTGTTCTTATGATGTTTGCAAGTATTGCGTTTGTGACGTGCTTTGTTATCACTACATAGTATAGAACAAAGTAGTTTCCCGCTGTCTGTCCCTATGTACGCTTAAATCTTTAAAACTTTTGATACGGTTTTTTTTAATAGATAGGGTTTTTTTTATGGTAGGTAAAATAATCCAATGACAAATCCCGCCCTTGGGTGGAGCGGGAAGTAGTGTCAGACTCTTACTGACTAAAAACCTACCCCGTTCCTTCGTAGCCTATCGTGCCGGGGCCAGGTATTCCTTTCGGAAGTTAACCCATGACCCCAGTAGGCTTCGACCCTGCTTGCCTGCAGTTAGCAGGCTGGGCCTCTTCGGTGTGCTGACAGCTCCTTGAGGCACGCGGGAACAGAACGCGCCATCGACGACTTGGGCTCGGTTCGGTCGGTTACCGGACGATCGGACAGCGTGCTACCCATTGCACGCCGTCCGCAAGCCCGCGCCTACGGTGGCCGGAAATCGGGATCGGAATCCCGGCGGAGGCTGGGGCGAGCGCCCCGTTGCCTCTGCCTGGTGCGGTCGGCCTCCTCCTGCGCTAGCATTACTGCTTCGCAGAAGGAGGCGACCGCCTGCCATCCCTCCTCACTACGGACCATGGCCTGAACCAAGGCCCGGCGAGAGAGATCGCTGCCGCCGATCGCCCCCACGAGGACGGACACGGCGATGCTCCGCCCAGGCGGGGCACTTAATAGATAGGGTGATTCAAGAGGAAGGTTTATAAGTATAATACATGCATAATATATTTAATATTACGCATTGCACCCGAGCGAAGCTGGGGCTAGTTCCATATAAATAAAAACGTGTGACTGCCGCGCTGCAGTCGCGCGGCACTTTGCGACTAATTTGAAGGCACCCTTACAGTCGGAAACCCAAAAAAGAAGTAAGGAAATTTAGATTTTCGGACCAACTCAGCATCCAGTATCGATTTGAATAGAGTAGTCTATTTAATTAGCCAAACATCAATAGTAAATTACCGAATTGGAACGCTGGAATAAATTACACTTTGGATGAATGTGAAGCAGTCTTTAGTTTCGTATTGAAACAAAAGCCGGTCACGATATTTTGGTACTACCTACTCACAGCAACGATTAACTATCTTTAGACGCGTCTTACTAAGTAGAAGGATACTTAATTTAGGATTAAGTACCCTTATTAGTAACAAATGTTCTACTTGAAAAGGCTCTTTTCATTAGCCTACTTACAAGTGTTCATACATTTTCTTCAGTTAAGTCTAGTCTTTATACCTATACACCGTTAAATTTTGGTCGTTTCAATCCCGCGGAGGGTCGATTCGGTACATGAAATACTATCGATTTGTAAATGCAAAATTTAAAAAATAGAGTACTTTTTTTAAACTCGAATTCATTTACGCATGTACGAAATTAATTTCTTTAAGTAAACGTCAGCTAAGCGAGGCCAATGAACTGTAGGTAGTTAGTACCCAACGATCGACAACCACCTATAAGGTCATTGACTCGTTTATTAAAAAAAAAGTCATTTCGATAGTATTTCATGTGCCGAATCGACCCTCCGCGGGATTAAAACCACTAAAATTTAACGTTGTAAGGTACAGGCGCCAATGAAGGCCCACCTAATTTCAAAACCTCGTAAAATCTTGCAGATAAGTAATGTGAAGAAAAAACATAATGGAAGTTGTAATAAATTTATTTGAGAAACAAGATATCTAAAAAAGTAGTACAGCTTTTGGCATTTTAATACAAATGTAAACACTTTTTAGAAACTTGGTATTGGGCTATCTTGGGAAGCTGGTCGCTGAAGATGGCCCGAAAAATATTAATGAAAATATATGCACATTATGAACACTTAAACACTTTAAACATAAAACATCAGAATAAAAACACATCCTTCTCATAGCATTCTTCATAAAAGGTAAAAAATCAACCAAAAATTTAAATGTGGGCTATCTTAAATCTATCAAAATGAAAATCAACTATAAAATAAAAACAAACTACTAAATAAAATAAAATTTAACTTTGAGATCAACTTTGAAAGTAACTCATCAAAAATAAAAATAAATCATTTTTTTTTTCTATATTTTTTTTTTTAATGCCATTCATAGGTGGGCATTATCAGGCATTATATCATGGGCCATGATAGGAAATTACACCCGGGTTGAGTATAATCTCGTAAAAATATAAAAAAGGAAATAAAATAATAACAGTTACTTGTAATTCGCTGATAAATAGATTGAATATGAATTTCCACTGTTTAGAGCAAAGAGATTTGTTTTAAATTTGTTAATTTTCAAAAAGATTTAGATAATGGAGGTTATAAAACGTGCATCGTCTCGACATGACCAAGCAAACTGTCATCTGTATTCTTTTGAAACGCCAGATGGCGCCACCTGGTGAATACTTACATTTTGACAGCTCCGTATCTACTAGTTTATTAAAAATAAATTAACGTTAGCAAATACATACTTCTGCCAGCAAAGTGAAGCCACAAGGACAATTAACTAGTGGTAGTGTTATCCAAGACATTAGTGCCCCAAGTGTGTGAAAAACTCAATATTGATACTGGAAATATCCCGCAGTAATTTAACAGTTTAACAGTGAAAACAACAGTTGGAAGTTCTCTAAATACCAATTCCGTGCGGTTATAGCAATTTACTGCAAGAAAAAGCAATAATTGTGGAAAAACATCACAATAAAAACATCAAAAATCTATGCAAAAATGTGTGGAATGTTGGTCCGATGACTCAGGATTGTAACGTTTTTTATTATTTAAAATTACTGCAGTAAAACAGGACCGCCTAATTCATTCAAATTAGAAAGGTACATGTGGCTAAGTTGGTAACGCACCGACACAACTACCAAATCGAATATAGTGTCTCGAGTTCGATCCCTGCCCAAACGAAATACTTTTTGTATTTGTAAAGATTTCTCAATCTGGTTTATTCCATAAAATGGCAAGCAAAAACAACTGCGCTGGTTGTATGAGCGCATTAAAAAGTAAAGAATACCTACAATGTTCTACATGTAACCTGCGTTACGATCTACTTTGTTCCAATATAACCGTCAAAAGGTTCAAAGTAATGAAGGTTGCGGACAAAGCAATATGGAAGTGCCAAGTCTGTATAAGCAAACTCCCAAAAACTAACAACATTGAGACACCGGTAAGATTAACACGAAGTGACAGTCCTTCGAATTCACCCGACGACTCAAAGCAGAGCCCGATCACACCGGTTGATACTAACATCACGAACCGTAATAAACGCCACCAGAGTTCGCCTTTAAGTCCAATGGAAGATGACACAATCTTAGAACTAACAAAGAATTCCTTCAGAAAAATGTTTAGACAGGAAATCGCAAGTGCGCTCAAGGAAGCTGTGGCGGTGCAGTTCAAACAAATCAGCGATCTTGTTTCCAGTTTTCGTACCTCATTAGATTTCTTCAACGAGAAATATGAGGAAATGAAAGTTACTCTTGCTCACAATACCTCAAAACTACAAGTGTTGGAAAAGGAAAATATAAAGCTGCAGTCATTACTACAAGACTTCAATAAGCGCATTAATTTAATGGAGCAACACAACAGGTCCACCAACATTGAACTTCAAAATGTTCCAGAAAACCGCTCTGAGAACATAGTCACCACTATATTGCAACTCAGTAATATAACTAAATGTCAAATAAAAGAAGCTGATATTGCCTACTGTACCAGAATCGCGAAAAAAGATGCCCAGACTGCCCGACCAAGATCAATTCTCGTAAAATTCAACACTCCCCGTATACGAGATTCTTTCCTGGCTGCAGCAATAAACTTTAATAAGACCAACACCAACAAAAAGCTGAACACAAGCCACCTCGGTATTGCCGCAGATAACCCAACGCCAATTTACGTGGTAGAACACCTATCTGCAGACAACAAAGCCCTGCACGCAGCGGCACGACTTCGTGGCAAAGAGCTCGGTTACAAATATGTGTGGGTGCGTAACGGGAGAATCTTTATGAAGAAGGACGATCAATCTGAACGCATAACGATAACCTGTCAGGAGATCTTAAAAACTGTTAACTAGTCCTTTCATTATTTTTATTTCTCACTTAACTATGCATGATTATGTGTTTTTATATGTTCACATTCAATCATTCTCTAAAGATATATTATCAAAATGTACGCGGTTTAAGAACTAAAACAGATACTTTTTACCACAATATGTCTCTTCAAGACTACGACATTATCGTGCTTACAGAGACTTGGTTGAACGACGGTATCTACGACTCGGAATTATTTGATGATAGATATGTAGTTTACAGGCGAGATCGCGAGTCTAGTAAATATAGAATGCGTAAAAATGGAGGCGGTGTTCTGGTGGCTGTGGCTAGGCACTTAAACTCGATTCGTCTGCCACACTTAGAGAGTCAGTTTGAGGATCTGTGGATATCTGTTGACTCTAACTCTGCCGGCAATAACAAAAACAATATTTTCATTTGTTGCGTCTACTTACCCCCCCCAATAACATATGAAACCACCAAAAGTTTCCTAGACGCTGCTCAAAAAGCTCTGGACAAAAATGAAAGGACGCTTGTCATTGGTGACTTCAATCTTAGTAGTATAACGTGGAAAATCAATGAGGAAAGACAGGTTAGTCCTACTATTCCTTGCCCAACCCATAACAACGATATTACTAAATTATTTTTGGATTACATTTCGATGAATGACCTAGGCCAGTTTAATTTTGTAACAAACAATAAATCTAGAACATTAGATTTGGTACTCTGTAACACAGCGGTTCATAATCTGACGAATTGCCAAACACATTTGACACAAGAAGATCCATTGCATCCCCCTCTCGAGTTTTCTATTCCTATAACCATCAACACAAAATACTTATTAAACAAACCGACTACTAAACCAAATTTTTTTAAAGCAGACTACGACAAAATTTTGACATCCCTTATTTCTATTGACTGGGAAAGCTCACTGAGAGGTGGTTCCTCGGTTAACGACATGGTTAGTATTTTTTACGATATCCTGCATGACATTATCAAGCTACACGTACCTTTGAAAACGATATCTCAGAAACAATACCCAGCATGGTACACGCCTAAACTCAAACGTCTTTTTAAAGAAAAGAACAAAGTGCGAGTAAAGATAAAAAAATATAATAACCCCCTTGACGTCATATCGTTCGAAAGTTTGCGCGCCACTTGTAGCAAACTAAGGACAACTTGTTACAGAAATTATATCGATAGATTAGAAGCCGCGGTCTCAAAAGATCCTAAAACTTTCTGGTCATTTATTAAAAACAAAAGAAAATCCATCAGTGCTTATCCCGCAGTTATGTGTTATAAAGACAAAACCGCATCAACTGGTCACGATATTTGTAATCTGTTTGCTGAAAGCTTCGCAGATGTCTACAACACTACAACTACGTCACTGCCACCAAGTATCAACACAAATGACAACCCGCTGGCTCTTTGTAAGCTAGAACTCAATGCTGGTGAAATATTCCGAACCCTAAAAAGTTTAGACGAACACAAAAGTGTAGGAGACGACGATATTCCACCTATCTTCATGAAAAGATGCGCAAAAGCGTTAGCTTTGCCTCTTAAAATTATCTATAATAAATCTCTTCAAGATGGTATCTTCCCCGAGCAATGGAAGAAAGCATTGGTGGTACCTATTTTCAAGGCTGGAGAGAGAAAACAAGTTACTAACTACAGACCCATTTCTATCTTGGTCGTCTTTGGCAAGGTTTTTGAGAAACTCATAACTGAACGTCTTTCATCCCACGTTAAACACCTCATTAGCATCCACCAACATGGCTTTGTCAAATCCAGATCTACCACCACTAATCTTATGTGTTACATATCATCCCTTTCAGATTCTGTGGATAGACGAATTCCTGTTGACACTATATACACTGACTTTAGTAAAGCATTTGATAAAGTGGATCATGCTCTTCTTCTAACAAAACTTCAGGGTATGGGAATAGGAGGATCATTGCTTGACTGGTTTCAGTCCTACCTTACTAACAGGGCATCAAAAGTTGTTATGAGTGGCCACCATTCTAAGTCATTTGCAGCTACATCCGGTGTTCCGCAAGGTTCCCATTTAGGCCCAATCCTATTCAATATATTTATTAATGACATCACACATTGCTTTAAACATTCAAATTTCTATCTTTTTGCCGATGACATAAAAATAATGAAACCAATAGTGACTGAATTTGACTCTGCCTTACTACAGGAGGACCTGGACAGACTGACGAACTGGTGCCAAACCAATAATATGTTTCTCAATGTCTCTAAGTGTTACTACATGCAATTTAGCCGTAACAAAATTATCAAATCAAACTTCTACACAATAAACCAACAAAACTTAAAAAAAGTAGAACAAATACGTGACCTGGGAGTCATTTTAGACAAACAACTTAAATTTGATAAGCACATCCAACACGTATCATCGAAGGGGTTTAAAATACTTGGTTTCATCTTACGTAACAGTAAAGATTTTAAAAAGGCTTCCACCAAAATAAAACTATTTAATACTCTAATTCGTCCCATACTCGAATATAGCAGTCCAGTCTGGAATCCGCACTATGACATTTATATTAAGCATCTGGAAAGTGTTCAGAGGCGTTTCGTATATCATCTTTGCTACAAAGATCGCTTAGCCAAAAAATTAATAAGCTACAGGGATAGATTGGAGCACTACAATTTGGTCTCACTTGCTGACAGACGAAAAACGGCAGATCTGGTGCTATTGCACAAAATATTTAATGGGGCCATAGACTGTAGTGAACTACTTGGTAAAGTAAACGTAAACGCGCCATCTCGCCTGCCACGGAAAAAGTGTTACAATTTATTTTACGTCCCTGGATCAAAATCCAATCTGGGACACTTTGCCTCTCTTCCAAGACTCTGTAGGCAATACAACGATTTGTCGAAACGGTTCAACTTGGACATAACACTGCCACTCATAAAGTACAAAAAGTGCCTGACCACCGCTAAATAACATTTATTGTAACATTGTTTGTACCATAGTTCCTTTCTCGTAACTAGGTCCTTACTAACTAATTAGTCATCTTAAGTTATTTTTTATTTTTTTCAATTTTAATTTTATCATTTTTATTTTTACTCTAATTTTACAATTCTAATTACTTATTATTTTATAAGTTTTAAATTTAATCATTGACAATAATTTATTAATTCATAATACCATTTCAAAGAGACCAATGACCTATTTATTATTGTTACTCGAATTGTTTAATTCAGTTTTAATCCAAATTGACCAATGACCATGTATCCCCTTTGACCTTTGTATCTTGACCCTAATTTTTAGTTTTAATTTGACATAACTTATTGGAATGTGTTTTTGGTTTATCTGTTTGGTATTTAGTTTGTATATTTTTAATTGTCTAGTTTACACCAAGTTATATGTGCATGCTGTGATCTCCTGTAACTGAAGGAGCACACGTTAAAGGACCCCATGACTAAATATTTCTACTGTATCTGTGTGACCTTTGTTGGAGATCCAAATAAATAAATAAATAAATAAATAAATAAATAAAATGGCGATGCGCCGGTAATGAAACACACTTGCACTATTGTCTATGGTACTAGAAGTATAAACCCGCGAAATTTCAAATGTCTCGAATAATCATAACTGTATTTTTTTAAAAGTGGGCTATCCTAGGAGCCGGGCCATCTTCGGCGCCTGTACCTTATAAGTGTGTAATTTTAGGACATATAGCGGCTTAGGGATTTCAAATCATATGGTCAGGACATAATTAATTTAACACTATGTTCAAGAAATATTCAACTAAACAACTTCGTAAATTGTCTAGATAAACCTCTACAACTGACTAACTTTGAGTACTGATTGAATAGGTCCCTAAAGACAAGATAAACATTAAACTTACCTACAACTTTATTTTTACTATATGCGAAACCCGAAACACTTGTCTAGTATTTTTATGGCAAATTGAGTATTTTCTGCGGCCTACCCAAATGTCCTTTCCTTGGTATTGTTCGTCAAATCGTTGAGCTCCTTAGTGTCCTGAGTTGAGCTTTGCGAATACTGACAAATGCTTGCACTGACTGGACAGGTCCACTCAAATCTGTATGGTTCTTTCTTCAAAAGGCCATTTCAGAAAAATCTGCATTGTCCTCATGTGATTTGACCAATACATATTTACTGTATGGACTTTAAAAGAGACTTTGACCCCTGAGTTTGTTTCGGTGTTTCTTCTCAGGGTAGTCAGCTAGGAAACACCGGCCTCAGCTAGTTTAAAATGACAAAAAAAAAAAAAATTTGACGTGTAAAAGTGTTTTTAAAACCTACTTACAAAATAAATATCATTTATCATTTATGTAACGAATTTATGTACTTTCATAACTATGATGTGAAAAATCACAAAGTTATAAACCTGTTATGTTGCCTGGTTGTTCACGCAAACACATGGTCTCCGGGCTATCCAGGCGACTCTGACGGGTTGTTTTGCCCCCGCTGCCAGCTGTGCGCTAGCACCTGCAATGAGCTGCTGTGACCAATGTACCTACTTAATGTCGGTGGTGTCCAACTTGTGACCTTCTTTAAATATTTTTGGGAAAAAATATAACATGTTTTTTTTTTATGGCAGGTAAAATCATCCAATGACAAATCCCGCCCTTGGGCGGAGCGGGAAGTAGTGTCAGACTCTTACTGACTAAAAACCTACCCCGTTCCTTCGTTGCCTATAGTGCCGGGGCTGAGCCTTCATCTCAGAAAACGGCCCTTGACCAGCAGGCTTCGACCCTGCCTGCCTGCAGTTAAAACATAAGTTAACATGGTTTAAAAATAATTGGAATCGATTCAAATTTTTGATTCTGAACAAACTATATTCAGGTTTCGCCTATACTACTCGTAAAAATAAAGTTGTATAACAGGTATCTACCATGTCCTGATGGCTACTAAGGCTAAGGGAATTTGGAAGGCGTTACCGAGGTCCTGGAACGCAAAGAGGTATATTTTTAAAAAGGAAACCCGTGCTCCTAAAGCGCAAAGGGCAACTGAAGAAACATAGATGGGTTTTAATCTGTAAAAATCTGACAGGCCCTCTGGCTCCACCCGGGCGGGAGATATCATTTTCTAAAAAACAGTTTGTTTTGTTTTTACAAAAAATATTTGTGCTAGGTGTTCGGATAATTTTGATATTTTCAGCCTACCCGTCAATCTAATGTAATCGTTCTATTATTTTAATCTTCAAAGCACCTAAATATTAATATTAAAATACACAGAACATAAAAGTGTTAAGAAAATAGTTCTCGTTAGAACCAGTTAGGCTTAAAGCCCTTTGATAAGAATTTCAAGAACTCTACGTACTTTTTAGGTAAAGATATTAAGCCTTAGTAAAGCTGAAAGTAATCATAACGTGGGAACAAGTGTGATAATTACATTCTTGGAAGGCAACGACGCAGTATACAGATATGAAAGGAAATTATGAATTTGTCTTTACAAATGATTATGCTAAAGCCCGCGGCACACTTGTAACACCGGAGGCCACACACCATCACCACGCGTCTTCATTGGCCAAATGACTAAACTTAACTAAAGCTAAGTTGTTGTGAGTTGAAATGTGGGCTGCGGAATTGTTCTTAAGAGTTACCGTGGCTCTAAGGGTAACTGACAGAAAATAAGTGGGTTTAATACAGTAAAAGGGTGACACTGCATTCCCGTTACGTTGACGATTGCCCGCCTTAGATTAAATCAAAACAGCAGAAGATAGGTGACTCGTCTCTAGCGCGTGGACCGCTGAAATTGTGCCAATTAGCACGATTTCACATCGGTCACGACAAACACATACATTCGGCGGCTAACGCTATTTTGTTCGCACGACAGCGCCGGCTCTTATCTCTATCCTTTTCTATCAGTGACTTGAGTTAGTGTAGATGTGCGAGTTTCGAGTCCAGGTTTTCTGATTGCGATGTTAGCGCGTAACGAGTATTGAGTATTCCCTTATATTAATGTTGCCCGCGTAAGAAAAAAAGACGATGAAATGTGGACCCGTTACATTGAACAAAATGTGATACCTACTAATCTGTTCTTGTCTATGTATGCCCTATGGACAATGTCAAATAATAAGGCATAATTGAATAAATAATGCCAACGATCTGATAAGCAGCACTGGTACAATAAGAGTTGAGCAGGAGTTTTGCACAGTAATCTGTGGTTCTTAAGAATAAAATACCTTTGAAATCAAAGTAAGAAGACGTTGCTCTAATCTTTTCTGAACTGAAGAGAATATTAACTCGCTGGAACTAATTAGGGATTATGAATAATAAAGACAAGATTGTAAGTATTTATTACCCAGATTTGTGCCCAGTTGATGCCCTTATTTGATGGGACTTAACATAACTGGCGAAATGTAGGTCTTCTTATTAACCCTTACAGGAATAAAAACGAAATGTTATGAGTGTTATATTTAAAATTAGTAGGTAGTGAAGATGTTGTTTTTTTTATTATGAAAATTTATATATCATATAGCGTTTTAAGGAATCAGGCATTTTATGCCTCATTTACACGTGGGCCCAGCCTTGGCCAATCGCCATTGTTTAAACGGGGTTTCCCCGATTACACAATGGCTACACAATAGCGATTGGCCGACGCTGGGCCAACGCGTAAACCAGGCATTACGGGGTTTGTATCAAGATTTCACACATCAAAAAAAGACTGCTGTTCACTCAGGGTTCCCTTTTCAATCCCGATGAGAACAGAAACCTAACTAGAGGACAATTCTATGAATTAGAATTCATGCAAATCGGACACCTTAATCTTCATTTAAACATATTAATAGACCGATTTACCTATAGTTATGTTTCTAGTTAACTAATAAAATAAAAAAAAAGATATAAAGCATTATTCACAAGACTACCAAGTATGGTACAGCTATAGCTTGGTAATGTAAAAGTTAAACCCGAGGCCATGGAACGAAGGAACCAGAGTGGGTTTTTAGTCACTGAAAGTCTGACACTATCCCCCGCTCCATCCAAGGGCGGTCGATGTCATGGGATGATTTACCCATCTAAAAAAGCTACAGCTTGGTGTGTTATTGATGTACAATATTAATAAATAGGTATTGATTACTAATAACAAATTAACAGTTTTGCGTACTAAGTATTCATACAATAAAACTTCCAGTGAATTTTACACCTGTCATACTAATACGACACCATTACAATTTATATTGTTATTTACACACACATTTATTGTGCGTACAGCTAAAGAGTGCAATTCCCTGCCAGAGTCTGTGTTTCCTGATAGCTACAACGTAGGGGTCTTTAGTCAAGAGTGAATAGGTTACTTATAGGCAAGCGTGCTCCGTCGTCGGTCACATCATCGCTTACCATCAGGTGAGATAGTGGACAAACAAACGTAAGCCTATGAATAATAGTAAAACAAATGTTTTTATTTATGTTTCTAAAAACATAAATAAAAAACAATATAAATTGTCGAATGTGAAAGACACATAAAAACAATGAAAATGGTTCGTGCATAAAAATATAATAAATAAAAACTAAAAAAACTTTAATAAAAACGCGCTTCTATTTTTAATGGATTACATTAGTGCCAAACACAAACAGTAGTGCCAAATCACCACTTCAAGCCGTACTTGGCATGTATAACGTGTGAAAAGTTTGACTTAATAGCACTAGTGTGTGACAGATTGCATATAAGTGTTGTTTGTCTATTCACATATAACTTTCCCATAAACTTTTAGGGGATGATAAAGTTGAAGTCCTTTCCGTATTGAAATGACAAATGCTGATCACTTAAAAAAAAATTCGCTTGAATCCTGCAGCGCGGCGCCAAATCCTTTCCCGTTTCGAGTGCAAGCAAAATTGAACTAAGCCGTGGTCAGGCAGAAGTGTCTTTGATGGTACGTTGCCAATGAGTAAATTATTTAATTCAGAAAAATAAACAGATACCATTTTAAGCGCTGTAAGTTTGATTTTTGGTTGCACATTATTATTACTTGGAATACGTATTGAATATGAATGAAAATTACAGTTCGAAAAGATTACTAGCGTTTTTTTATGGAAAAGGAAAGAAAGCGCAATTTGGTAAAGATTCTAGGCCCAGTTTTGTGGCACTTTCTAAGCTATTATAACCAGAGGCTTTATAACTTCTTTGTTGATGAAGACCTTTTGTTTCATATTTGTTTACCAGCCTCTTTACCAGAATTAAAAAAGTATTTAATTTTAATTTAATAAAACTAAAAAAAGTTGTATGGAATTTCTTTTTATTTAAAAAAATATTCGTTATTTATGTATTATTTATTTTTGTTTAAAAAATGTTTAGTTTGAAATGTCTTTCGCTTTTCAATCTGTTGGTATGTAAGCACGAGCTACATAAAAAAGCCCATCTTGTACCATCATCTAAGTTGAAAAAAAAAAAAAACAAAAACAAGAAGACTAATAAACAAAGTTATTAAGAGTGCACTTACATAGCAAAGCATTTCGATGTCATTTATTTCATTCCGTCAGAATCCATTTGTTTCACTTTATATACCACTCTTCTTAGTCAGTCGACTCATTATAAAAAAAAAAATATTTTAAATAGGTACTTCTAAAAACAAAAAAAAAAAATCATTCAACACGCGGGTGGAAAAACTAAATATTTCATTAAAAATTAAATTAAATTTTCATAAAACTTTTTTTTAAATAAATGTCTTAATTCAATTATTTTTTTGTCAAATATAAATACTGATGTTTTACGTTAGTTTAGTCAAACAAGTTGCACGTTCTCGTAAGCCTACTGCGCAACGCGCGACGCGGCCTCCCGGCTCGTTCCCAAACACCGACTGAATGCGCCATCAACATCCATCCCTCGGGAACACCGCTGCCCTATATTAGAAAGAAACTACTAAAGACTTTTTATACTTCAGCTTAAAAACTTCCGAATAGATTTTTTAAGTAGCGTTTAAGCTGGACCAGTATTTTAAAAGAAGAAAATCAACTGTAGTGAAAGTGAAAATGGTTTTTTATAGTCCTGCAATCTTTGTTGCCTGTTTAGTTAGGAAAAAAACTTCAGCTAAAGTTTGTATCGAAGTGCCATTACACTCCGTTTTGTATATCATTCCTACATAAAAAAAAACATCAATCATTACTATCGAGTCTGATGTTTTGTAGGAGATAAGCAAATATTTGTGGCAGTGCCACAAAAATGACATGGAAGGAAAAGGCATAAATTCTAACGCACGCACGATATGTCAACAAATGGCTTTTGCTGTCACATTGCATATCAAAAACACATCATCAGGGAAAATGGGATTTGAACTTGCGTCACCCTACTTCAGATAAACGATATTGCACTAACGAGCGTCACACAAAAAGCACGAATACGTACAACAACTGCAAGCAAAACTGATTTCAACTGTAAAATTTCAACGAACGTGCGATGTAACCGATGCTTTGTAAAATCCCGCCTAAGTCTGCACCTACTGTAATGGGGACTTCGAGAATTCGTTTGAATACGACTTCTGACAACCATGGCCAGCTAACAAGACAGGCTATTCATGACAGATCGTTGCTGCAATTCAGCGTATTTCAACCGTGTATTGGAACGTTTTAGAACTAATTGCTATTCGAAAATTGCCTCTCAATGTAACTGGCAGCTACAAAAGTGTAATGTCAAATGAGGAAACAATGTGTTTTAAAAATAGAATTCGGACGCTTATTGGATAAGTTTTAACTTAATTTTCTGTGAGCGACAAGAGACGGATGTGAAAAGATTACATGTTACAATGTTTGTTTTATTAAAGCATACAAAGTATTGTTGGGGCTACGACGTATTTTCTCAGCAGGATATGATGTATTTTCCTTTATGAGATAAGAGGTAGCTGAAGGTCTTAAGAAAAGACTGGCACAGTAGAGATAAAATGAATCTGGGCTTTGTTACATTATTGGAGTGCGTAAACATTGCTTTAATTGCGGGTCGATTTTTCTTTGGATCATTTTTGTCAGAATAGAAAAGATTACTTTTACGTTATTTTATTTTGATTTTAGGTGCAAAAATGTTGTTAAAACAGATGGTAATAAAAAATGCAGGTTCATAATTCATGCCATGTTCGTTCAGAAATAAGCTGAACCACTGAGCTACTGACGCGTGACGATGTCGGCACACCTCTCTACTTAATGCCCATATAAATCAATGGCGGTTTTATTTGTTAATAAATTAATGGATACGAGCTAACGTTATCGAAAGATGTAAATGTGAATCGATATATTGCTGGAAAGTTTATTTTTTTGATGCAAAAAATTTAAACAAAAAATCTGTGTTTACGAGCTGATTCTTAACTCGATATACTTTACTGCGAAATTTTGTAAATTGTATTGGAATAAAAAATTATAAAAAAACATTTTAATTTTTTTTAAATGCATGTGGGGGTTTTTAAAATCAAACGTAGCTGTGTCAATCTTATTTCAAACGCAAAAAAAGTCAAAACAATTAGCGTCTCAATTCTCAAAGTTTAAAAACCCTCCAATTAATGAGGACATCTCACGTTAAATTCAACTTTATTTAATTAATCCAACGTGGGTCGAAAGACAAGCAGTAAAGCAAGGAAAGTTTGTGAAAGACCACAGAGATCCTGCTGTAGATAAATATATTCTGTTTCATGAAGGCGGATTGGTTTTGGATGTGTGTAAGACTCGCACTGTGAAGGTTCCGTTCAAACTTGAGTTTTTTGAGAGTATTGTTTTGTGATGTAAATACTCTGAATTTTTAATGGCATTGCATCTTGCCGAATTTAATGGAAGTTTCTTATAGGATTTTGATACTTTAGCTAGCAGCAAAATAAGCACTATAAACAGCATTAATTTTAGATTACGTTGGCTTAAATGTTTGATTTTTTTTTTTGCAGCAGATTAATTTCAGCTTGATACTTCCACGAATTTCTGAGAAAAGGGGTTCTTAAAAGACGAACATACGGACAGTCGAACAACAAAAGTGATGCTTGTGATGAGAGTTCCATTTCTGACGACTGATAAAGCGTACGTGATCTTACACACACATCCAAGGCCACAGCGCCTGTGTGAGGTAAAACAACTACACAAACAAGGCTTATATCCACTTACATTCGCTACAAGGACATTTTTGGTAGCGTCGGCAACAATAGCCACTTACCACAAACCACTTAAGTTTCTTATCGTCCCTGATCAGTAATGATCAAACTTACGGATCTAACTGATCTGAAGGCAGATTATTATGTTGATTAAATTGTGTTTAGAAGCTTATGCTGCGAACTGTACTGATAAAGAAGTGATTAAACTTGTTATGGTAGTTTGTTGTGGAGGCTACTTGGCGGTTGTGCTGGAGTTCAGTGCTGTGCAGCTTTGAGCTTTCTTGTACAACAAAACAGCTGAATCTGTTTTGTTTTATTGGAAAACAAAACCGAAAGAAGAAAAAAATTAAAGTACCTATATTGGGCAGTATTTAGCGGATACATAAATTGATTCCTACTGGTTATAAGATGTAAAATTGGTGTAGTTTTCTCAAGTTTTTTCACTAGACAATACAAGGAATAATTGAAAAAGCCGCGATCTCGGTAAAATAGGCTGAGAAATTTTCTTAGCGAAGGTTGCCGAGAAGGTCGACTCAATAACTTTGCTGCCAAATACTGCAAACACATTAGAATGTGTTACATCAGTATTGTATTGAAAGAATGCATTCCGTATATATCAAAATACTTTCTAAACTTGACACTATCTAATGCATAAATAGTATGAAGCAAAAAAAAAAAGTATTATTATTACTTATTAATATACAGAGAAAATAGAATCAGTTTATATGTGACGTTGGGTTATTTCAAACACTGCAATTTTATAATATATTTTGAACTCTCTTACAGCACTTGCTACAAGATTTATCATACTGTTACGGAAGTTTGTAATAGCAATACCTATGCAAACACCTTTTTTTTTAAATTGCTTACAGGCGCCAATGCACCGTAGTTCCATCAAGACAAAGGAGTTCCATGAAATCCTGGAATTTCAAATGACGTCTACAAAAACACCTAAACCAGTTAGCAGGGCAGCTTATTATCTATCGCTGAAAGCATTCGCCTACTGACGTAGTGAGTGGCGTGACATCTTTGACTAGACCTACATCACAGGCATCACCCATAAGGGGTGACACTTATGAAAAGGCATGCCCCGCAGGGGGCAGCACCCTACAAACCCTTTCGACTATATGACATTTGTTTACAGTTCACATGATTGATCGCATGATGAATAAATAAATAACATATATATTCGTGAAGTAGAACACAAACTTATAAAATGTTTTAATTTAGAAGCGGTAATGTATCAAATTCCTTTGTCCTGTAATAAAAATACATTCCTCTCATTTCTATCCTTAATTTATTGGTATCTCTTAGATATATTATAAACAAAGCACCTCCATAACACATATGTCTGTCCGTATGAACGCGACGAAAAAAAAAAAAAACTATAGATTTTTATTCAGTTTTCACCAGTAAACAGAGTGATTTATGACGAAGGTATAGGTGTATAAACATGCAAATTATAATTTATAAAAGCCATGAATTTCAAACATTATCTAACATCAGTGATGAATATAAGTTATCAATCTTTATCTATTTTATAGAGAAGCTATACAACAAAAAGGTGAAAACTGATAAAACTACAAACTTCAATAACGAGAATTTTCGATTAAAAATTGCAATATTGCAGTACCGTGACAGGTTGGAGTGGCCTACATTGTTGACTGTTTTTGTTATAAGTGCCAAAAGAGCAAACGTTATATAACGTTATAATTGTTTTTTTTTTATCAGATAGGTTTTTAATTCTTTATTGTACATCTTAATAGCTTAAAGTGGATAACAGAGTTGTAAACCATTGAGTGATAGAGAAAGACCACAATGGACCATACACGTCCAGTGTACAATTCTAAAATCACTGCATACCTAGTATAAAATAAACTCACTTCCCGCTGTCTGTGATTTTGATGCACTTTGTTTTTTATTTGATAGATTGATTCAAGTTTATAGGTATGTATAATTGTATATCACCATTGCACCCGTGCGAAGCTGGGGCGTGTCGCTAGTGGCAAATAATACGAAAAAAATAAACTAATGCTTATTTTTATATATAAAACATTTTGTTATTAGTTAAAAACGATTAATATTCCCAATTTCTGATTTACTTATAGGTGTGTTGTGTTTTAGCACGACAACAGCGGCCATTGATTTTCTTAATTTGAAATCGCATGTAAAGAACGAAGCTGCTCTAAATCGACATCTATAGTAATCGTCGACATTGTTCACTAATGAGACACGATACACATTTTATTGTTCGGGTTCCCAGAGAATTAAGGGTAAGGGCAATGACCGTTATTGCCTAGACAGAACTAAAGAACTACCTATAGGTATACCTACGTATAGATCTTGAAACCCAACATTGCGTGTTAAAGAAAGTAGACATGCAATAGATCAAATACAGTACCTAAACATTATTTTTCTGCCATCACCAGAACCACACGTCTAAGCGGATTATTGAAATATTCGCTGTTTCCCGCGTGAACTATCTATCAAGTGTGATCGAACAATTTGTAAAGCTTTCATACATAAGAAAAAACCTACTCTGTATTTTTTTTCTACGGAGATACTCTATCAATCATTGCCATAATACATCTTGAAGCACGTACTCATTTTGATTAGCAACAATTTTCAGTAACGAAAAATCTACAAAGTGTTGACTACAATATACTAAACTTTATTGTATAGCAGAAAAGTTACAAACTTTAAGCGCAAATTTAATCTAAGGTACAGGATTATTCGAAATAGATAACGGAGGTTAATAACACCTTTATACACCTTTAAATTTTGATCGCTGGTTGCGCGAATTTGCTTGATGTGGACTGTAGGTTTGAAAAGCGATCTAAGGTTTGTTAACAATATGCAGATACTGTGCCTGGCATGGGATAGGGAGGAACACTGACCTTTTGACTTCGAAGGTTCCACGTGGCACCGCGCCGGCGATCCTCGACTTCGCACATTTAACCGCTGCCAGGTCCTGTTTGCACTACACTGCACTATTGTTGAGTTTTGAATGGTTGGATCACGAAAATAGTCAATTTTCTTGTAATTTCGGGCGGGCGATGTTAGCGGTGCGGTCACATTCACAATCGATGCACACACGTCAATGTCAAATCATTTTCTAGAGGTCGTGCGGGCGGAAAACGGAAGGGATAGGATTGCTAGGCCAAAAAAATAAATTACAAAAAACAAAATCGCGGAACATAGCAAATTGGCGCAACCATTCCCCCCGGGTTTGAAGGGTTACCTTCAAAGAAAAGAAAAAAAAAAACAAAAGCGAAACTAAACCCTATTACTAATCTAAACTATCAATACTAGGTAGCGAAACAACTTATAACTAACTATGCCACTACTGCTGATTAGGCAGAGGGCAGAGGCGAATAACTGGGCGCAGGTACGATCCAGTTGCGGTTTTAACCTTTACGACTCGCGTTATTCCGTTCGAACCCGGAAAAACTTCTTCCACTACACCAAGAGGCCAGTGCAGAGGAGGCGCACTCTCAGTCTTCAGTATCACCACAGTACCGACTGTGACTGGATCTGAAGGAGTGTTCCACTTTTGACGCGACTGCAGCGTATGCAGATAATCTGTCCTCCATCGCTTCCAAAAGGACTGAACTAAGCTATCTAGCAGAGCGTGACGCGGGTGAAGCTGCAGTTTGTCAGTCTCGACATCTAAAGCGGGCAAATATTTAAGAGGAGTCGTCGTCAAGAAGTGAGCCGGCGTCAACGCTAGTGGCTCCGATGGATCACTAGACAAAGTCCGACACAACGGACGCGTATTTATCAACGCCTCTACCTGAGCGAGTACGGTGCTCAACTCCTCGTACGAGAGAATCTGTTCGCCTATGACCCGAAACAGGTGCGACTTAAGGCTTTTAATATTCGCCTCCCAATTGCCACCAAAATGACTAGCCGCTGGCGTATTAAAACACCAATCAATGCGATTCTCAGCTAAGACATGGGCGAATTCACTTTGGTAGTACTTGGAGCGTAAGAATGTGTGTAATTCCGAAATATTGCGTCGCGCTCCAACATAGTTTGTGCCGTTGTCAGAGTATAAGCGCTTAACGGGACCACGGCGAGATAAAAATCGTTTAAATGCAGACATAAAACCCTGCGTACTCAAATCACTGGTTAACTCTATGTGAACTGCACGAGTTGTCATACAAACGAATAGGCAAATGTATGCCTTTGTGGAACGTATACCACGACCACGGGCAATAGTGACTTTAAACGGTCCAGCATAGTCCGTCCCAGTATGTATGAAAGGTTTCACCGTCTGTACAACACGACAAGAACGATGGTCGGCCATTTCCGGCGCGTTGAAACGCGGGCGGAGTTTAAAGCAGGGCACACATCTGTGCACTCTAGCGCGTATCAAATTGCGAGCGGAAAGTATCCAGTACTTCTGTCGAAGAATGGACATTAATAAATCGGGACCAGCGTGACAATTCACCTTATGGTGATAGTCCACCAACAAATCCAAAACGTGATCCCTGCGTGGTAGAACTACTGGATGCATTTGTTCAAACTCTAACTTAGCATTTCGCAGACGGCCACCGACACGAATGAGTCCGTCTTGCAAAAATGGTTTCAAATGTTGAAGTGCGGGACTACAAGGTTTATGTGATTCTAAACTACGAAATTCTATTGAAAAATAAAATTTCTGCAACTCTCGAAGTACAACTGATTCAGCTCTATCCAAATCAGCTGCGATTATAGAACCACGCGATGGTAATAATCTCAAAAATCTTAGGACGTAAACTACACAGCGTAATAGTCTCGACCAAGACGAGACTCGATTAGACAACAACAAAACAACTGACTCTTCACGCGGAACTGATACTACAAGCGTATGTTTCTTCTCCTCGGGTGGCTCTGAAACAGTAGCGGGGTTAAACGGAGCATTTGGCCACTCGTTAGGAGTGGTATGAAGCCAGGGAGGGCCACAAAACCAAAGCGGATGATTTAAAATTTGCGCAGGAAGCAAACCACGTGAGAGACAATCAGCTGGGTTTTCTGTTCCAGCGACATGGAACATATTTTCCGGTGACAATTCAGCTTGAATCTTAGCCACCCTATTTGCGACAAACGTGCCCCATCGATGGGGTGAAGAGTGGGCCCAACATAGAGCAACGGTTGAGTCTGAAAACGCTACAATTCTCTCTATATTAATGCGAGGACGACAAGTTTTGACTATAGATGTAATCAATTGAACCAACATAAGAATAGCGCAGAGTTCGAGACGAGCAAGAGAGACAACCTTACGAGGAGATACCTTTGATTTTGCGCTAATGAGGAAAACTGAAATGTTATCGCCATTTTGGACCTGAAAGTAAACCACTCCCCCGTAAGCCCTCTCACTGGCGTCTGCGAAACCTACCACATTAACAACAGTGTCTGGTACTATACCAACATGGCGAGGAATCTGTATCTGATCGAGCATTGGAAGCTCTTTCCTATAGCGAGCCCACAACTTGGCAACACTGTCAGGAGCGGTGTCGTCCCAATCACAGTTGGAAAGCCAAAGCTCTTTTATAAGCAGCTTTGCATATAAAACGACAGGAGCTACAAAACCCATTATATCCCATATCCGAGCTACACATGCTAGGATAACGCGTTTGGTACAAGTTGGCGGAGTCGAGCTAATTTTAAGACTGAACATATCAGTTGCGGGTGACCAACTTAAACCAAGGATCTTATGCGAATCACTATCATCGAATTCCTTTACCGAAGTCAACCGGTGTGACGGTGGAATCGACTCTAATGTAGCTTGCGAGTTGCTTGTCCATTTCACCAGATCAAATTGACCGGACTTCATGAGGCTGATTACTTGAGCAGCGGTCTCTATAGCCTCTGCTTCACTAGGTACACTGTACACAAAATCGTCCATGTACAATCCGGTTTCAATAGTGGCCCTTGCTTTCGGGTATGTATCACCCTCGTCAGCGGCCAACTGCTTGATAGTGCGAAGAGCGTGAAAGGGACTAGACTTAAGCCCAAAACAAACACGATTGAATTCGTAAACCTTCAAAGGTTCCTGCGGAGAAAATCTATACAAGAAGCGTTGGAATCTACGGTCACATTCTCTGATTCCAATACTAAGAAACATTTGCCGAATATCGGCAGAGAGCGCAATAGCAAACAAGCGAAAATTTACTATTATTTCAAATAAGTTACCCTGGAGGTTCTGACCACAATACAAGATATCGTTAAGCGATATGCCAGTACTAGTCTTAGCGCTACCATCCATAACCACACGCAGTTTAGTTGTAAGTTTGTCTTCTCTAACAACTCCATGGTGCGGGATGATGTAAAACGGGTAATCACGTGTCTCCTCAGTCTCGGCAGGCGCTGATGAGATATAACCTTTATCTAAATATTCGATCAGCACATCATCATAGGCTTGCTTCAACTTAGGAGACGCCTGCATCTTACGTTCCAAGCATAGAAAGCGTTTTTCTGCGGAGGCACGGGAGCCACCGAGCGAAAAAATATCACCCTTGAAAGGGAGCGCGACAACATAACGACCATCCTTATCACGAGTAGTCGTGCGGGTATAAATCTCCTCAGTGACCTGATCCTCAGGGCTGAGAATAGGCGGGACATTGACCTCTTCAATCTCCCAGAACTTGCGGATGGTAGACTCAAGCGGCGGCTCGACGGTGCAACAGTGCGACACAGTCGAGTAACTATTTAAATAAGCGGGTGCGGAACCAACTATAACAAACCCGAGAACTGTTTCCAGTGCGTGCGGAGCGGGGTACATCGGAAGACCTTGAATTTTACGTGATAACTGGAGATGCGGGAGAATCGAAGCACCGATCAATAGATCGATATCTCCAGGGAAAGCGTAATTTCCGTCGGCCAACTGCAAGTTCTCAAACTCCGTCAGCATGGACGTGTCAACCGGTACCGTGGGCAACCGTTCCGTAATCTTATCTGCGACTAGCGAATCCATTTCAAACGAAATATTACGATTAAAACGTGAACTAAATATTATTTTAATAGAACCGTGAATGGTTGCCTTTAAACCTCCAAAACCTTTCACTTCTGAGCGGGATGACCAATTATTAAAACTAAAACCAAGGCGTTGACAACAATCCCGAGTAATAAAATTACTCTGGGAAGCGCCATCTAGTAGCGCCCGAACGGTGCGCGGTTTGCCAAAGGCATCTACAATGACAACTTGCGCGGTCGCAAGTAAAACGGTAGTGATTTGAGTACCAGCGGCGGAAAGCGAACACAATGTTACGTCGTTTGCACTTGCAGCAGGCCGCGCGTCACAAGCGTCGCGCGTCTGCGCAGGCTGCTGCTGCGATGGCAGCTTACTACTCTCAAAATGTAAGAAGGTATGATGTCTAGCTAGACATTTACGACAGCTAACACCACTGTTACATGACGTAACCAGATGTTTGTCACTTAGACAATTAAAACACAAATTATTAGTGCGGACAAACTTGTAACGATCACTAGGCGATAATCTCTGAAATTCTGAACACTTGTACAGCTGTGTATGGCTACCCTTACACAGAGAACAGTCAGGTGCCGAGGCGGTATTAACTAGCGTATGTGCAGTCTTGACTGACTTCGATGACGCGTCTATACGGCGATCGGAACCTGTCCTATTCGTGACTTCATGACGTGCCGACGTGCGCTGCAATACCTTAATATGATCGCGAATAAAAGATTCTAAATCTTCGAACTTAGGTATTTCTTTACCGCGCTGAGTCGTTTCAAACAGACGAACAGTTTCAGGATCTAATTTCTTTAAACCGATATACAAAAACAAAAAGTCACAGAGGTCATTGACCTTTAGGTTCTTTACTGCACGAACAGATGATGCGAAAATATTTAAAAACTTCTCTAAATTATGATCGTTACAAACGGAAAAACTTTTCAAATCGAATAATTGATCTAAATATGCAGTGGCTACTAATCGCTTATCTTCGTATTTTGTTTTTAAAGTGTTCAAAACTAAATTGTAATTTTCAGCGCTAAACGTAATTCCAGCACAGACAGCCTTTGCCTTACCGGTCAATTTTTCTACGAGATAATGCAATCTCTCGTGATCTGTCAGCGATGTGTTCCTATGTATTATATTTTCGAAACTATCTATAAATAAATTCCAATTTCGAATGTCACCATTAAATTCAGGTATTTGAATTGGCGGCAATCGTGGGCGTTCGCGAGGAGGGTTGGATAAACCACCCGCGGGGGGGGGGAGTCTCTAAACTCCTAGCAATACGTTTGATACGACAATACAAGTCATCAAAGGACGACAATGCCTGATAACTCACACAGTAATCAGGATTTAACTCCAACTCTAAAATGTTTATATTATTAATTGTAGATTCAAAATCCGCGCGCAAACTATCTAAAGTTTCCAACGAACACAAGAAAGCATCTCTGATCGCCAGATCCGAGATTTGCAAAGATTTATCACAAATTGATTGAACACGTGAAAACTGTGAGTCCCTTTTAGCGTATAAAAGCTTTAACTGAACCTTTAAATCAGTACTAACCTTGGTTCCCTTAAGAGACATCTTGTTTTGATATATTCACACTATACACTCAAACAAACACTTAACGAATCATTAAGTAAGCGATAATTATCAGATAACAATATGGTAATATTGTAAACAACAAAGTGAACGGCGAACGAACGGAATAACCTGTCTATATAATCTATGGTTTATCCGTTTCCTACAAATATTCACTCAACAATGAACGGGTATTTTTGAAATGCGTCTACCTACATGCAATTTGTAGGACTTCCGAATGAATTTTGTCAAGAAAAAGAATGCGATCGATTTATATCTACGCTGATATTTACGTAGCTAACTATAATTATGCGGTGCGGTTGACGGCGTAGGTACCGTAATTATCAATGGCTCTTTAACTATACGAGCGAAATAACGTATAGTTGCCTAAATGCCTAGATGCGGGTTTTCTACTATTATATCTAGGTAAACAGGCGCGTTGCGTTTATTCCCTATGGAACAAATACTATATTGCGAAATTACAAGAAAATGATTCACGATCCTGCTCGTAGGACCAAAAGGTAATGGTTGCGCGAATTTGCTTGATGTGGACTGTAGGTTTGAAAAGCGATCTAAGGTTTGTTAACAATATGCAGATACTGTGCCTGGCATGGGATAGGGAGGAACACTGACCTTTTGACTTCGAAGGTTCCACGTGGTACCGCGCCGGCGATCCTCGACTTCGCACATTTAACCGCTGCCAGGTCCTGTTTGCACTACACTGCACTATTGTTGAGTTTTGAATGGTTGGATCACGAAAATAGTCAATTTTCTTGTAATTTCGGGCGGGCGATGTTAGCGGTGCGGTCACATTCACAATCGATGCACACACGTCAATGTCAAATCATTTTCTAGAGGTCGTGCGGGCGGAAAACGGAAGGGATAGGAACACTATCGATTTGTAAAGATAAAATTAAAAAAATAAAGTTTTTTTTTAATTAGAATTAATTTACGCATGTACGAAATTAATTTCTTTAAGTAAACATCAGCTGGGCGAGATCAATGACCTGTAGGTAGTTACGCCACGGCCGGGAACTGCCTACAAGGTCAATGACTCGTTTATAACATTCAATACATTAGATATGTTTAAATACATGTTACATAATACTGATACACTGAGAAAAAAAATACAACAATAATGAATTATGAAGTAAAATCAGGTAGAGAAATAATGCGAGCGAAAGAGGTAGCAGAAAGCATGAGGAGGAGACAACACTCACTAGAATACATCATACAAAGATATCATCAGCTGATTCAAATTAGTACGACTGATTCTGAATCAGCTGATGACTATACGATATGCTTGAAGAAAGTTCTTGCTTTCCATGAGCAGAAGCAATATCCTTACAGATTATAAAATAATCCCCCACCGCGTCTGTTGTATATAACACTCAGAATCTACTAAACGAATTTTCATGCAGTATCAACTAATAGACCGAGTTATTCATGATTCATAACAAAGCAGAGAAAAGCAGATAATTTTAAAGTTTCCTAACATCGGCGCTAATTTGATATTATTATCTAACCATTAATTTCTATAACATCCTGTTTAATGTTTGATTAGCTTTAGACAATTGAATTCTGGACGTTTCTTAAAATAAAAAAAATCTCTATGGACTCAGTTCTGCAGTCTAATTCGGTTTTCTTTTTGAATTTTAATACTACATTGTAGCAATGTGACATGCAACAAATTCTTCGTTCCAACCATGTCCCGTTCACTAAGCCCGAGAACTGGGATATTGCATTGTTTATACGCTATGGGCTTACTACCTCGCACTGCACAGACATTACCTTTTAAGCTATTTGGCAGTCACAGCTTGTAAGCGTCCGAACACGCTCTGCTCAATGGTTATAGTGTTAATGGATTTGGAAATATGATACAACTAGCTACTGCCAGTAGCTTCGCCCACGTGATAGCTCATTTACATGAGGTCATTTTAAAAGATTCGGCCAAAGACGAAACGTATTCGACCACAGCCCGTTTTTGCCCTATTTTTCAGCCCGTCTAGTGTAAACAGATTTTCTGACTGAACTTGTTCAAACGTGCCATTCATCTTCATGATGCTTTCAATATGAGTGTACATAGTTCTGCTGATTATGGTCACCGTATAGGGTGACCGACTCAATGTGTTTGCATTAAGCCCAATTTGATGGATCAATTCGGTTGAACCGAATGGATCCATGACCGCATTCGGTGACCGACATACTGTAAACGCACAGAATATTTTCACTGTAATAAAATTGCGACCTATGTATACGGCTTCTTTATACCTATTCAATAGAGCCTTTTAGTTCTTCCCACTTCTGTATAAAAAATTAACAGAAAAAAAAAGAAAAATATGTAGAGATTATAAAATAATTTAAAAAGTATAGTTTAAATTTTATACAACCTGCCGCATAAAATAAGATAATAAACTCTCCGTGAATATTATCAACGACTGCAGTAAAACAATGCAGTAAAGATATGAGAATGGCTTCTATAAAATTTCTATACGACTTCAGTAATGAATGAAACTAAGTACTGTAAAGTGCAGTGTGTACTTGGTTCTTAACTTGGAGTCTTAACTTACAAACTTGAAAACGACTTAACTTTTGTATTATGACGTCTTAAAATCATCTTAAATCCGGTGTAAGAAAGGGATACCTAGTACTATACGGTCTGCCAAGCTTCGCCTTTCGTTTACACTACCGTGTGGTAGAGGAATCGGGAGGTGTGCCCCACTTAGATGGAGCATCACAGGGTCTTCGTGAAGGCGATCGGCAGTAGCGACTTCTTGCGGCGGGTCCTGAATGGCTGATATGGCTTCCGGAGCGATAGGGAATGGGATTCTGTCGCCACGATCTGTGAAGTAGTAATATTAGCAAAACAGAAAGCCAGGAACGTGAGGGAACGGATATCCTCATGTCTAAGCCGCTGCGATCGGCGATCCTCGACCACCGCCCGCAATGGGTAGTTTGCCATCCATCTGTCCGATAAGGACCAAGTACCAGTCGTCGATGGCGCGTATTGTTCCACGTGTGCCTCAAAGAAATGTCAGTTACCGTCCTGACCCGGCCACGGCAGCGGTTCGCTGATGCTGTCATTGGATATTTACGTGAACAGGTAACAGGACGTGTCACCAGATGGAAGGTAGGACATGGACAGGGGACACCTTTAGACTTGACTGAAGATAGACCAAAACTGGTTAGTTGGAAAAGCAATTGCGCGTATAGTTCAGAAGTGAAATACCCTGCTAGTGTCTGTTCAAGATACTCACACCTCTATAGTTGTTCACGACATCATCGCTTTTCATTATAAAAGGTCAAAACGGAAGCCTATCAATAAACGCAAAAGTTTGTTTGTAGAACATTTCTGAATATGTATGTGATTGTTACTTCGTCACGCTCTCAAGGCTGAACGGAATTGTCATAGAGGTAAACTACGTTCTGAAGTAGGACGTCCCTATAGATAATTGTCTACTAACACGCTAGCGAAGTCGCTTATAGAAGCTAGAAATAAAATAGAATGAAAAAGTAAGTATTCCTGTAGCGTCGTGTCCCATTTACTGAATAAAGGCACCTCAACTGATTAAATAGTTACAGCAAACAACGTCAACTCCAAAAGATAAGCAAATAGTAAAAGAAGAAAAGGAAAAGTAAAGTAAGTAAGTAAAGTAAGCAAGATTCTTAAGGATTCAACACAGAATATTGCTGATCACACTCACAAGGGGCTTGGTCAGTTCGTCCGCTCAAAATAGTCACTTAGAGCCTCTGACATCTAATCTACTAAGTACAGGGCCCTTTTTAGCAAACATAGCGTCACTTTACCTTTACCACATGAACTAAATAAATAGATAAGAACCATACAAACACTACAGAAAACAAGAAGGTACAAGCTATGAAAGTGGTAATATAGAAAATTCAGTTTGTTAGCCTATATTGTTTACCTTTATGCAGACAATAAGCAAGTATGAACAAGCCGGTCGATAATTGCTGTCGTTATAAGTAGTTGTTTTATTTTGGCAAGGTAAATAGCGCTCATTAGGCCATTAAAATGAAGACAAAATTCTCCATTTGTAGGATCCCAAACAACAAAATATATGTCGTTTTTCACTGAGGTAAACATTTAGGATCACGATAGACGTTCAGTAACTCAAATAATGAGTGAAATCAAAAACATTTATTTAAAACAAACCATTTCAAGGCACTTTTGTATTACCGGTCGGTTAGTTAGTTACATTGTACGTTCCAAACCGTGGATGTCTTTGGAGAAGATCGTGCAAGAAATTCCATGGACACTCTTTTAATTTAAATTACGTTTTCAGTTAAAAAAATTACACATTTGTTATGGCTTATAATCTAGGTTGGTAAATGATATGTCAAAGCGTAATGACTATAGCAGGGAAATCATTCTTCCCTACATCCTGTAATATTCCCTCCAGTGTACCGACAGCGGACTGGTTTCTTTGCATCGAAAAAACGGGACACGTTTAATCTTCGCAGTCTGTTAACGTCAAACAAGTACGACGCGAACGAACCTGCAATTGGTTCAACGGGAATGCTCGTCTAAGAAACATGTCTTGCATCTGTTACAAGGATATAGTGCTGTCTTGCATTCGTTAAAAGAAAACGGTGACTCTTTATGTATTTGTTGAAATAACCTCTCATTGGACAAAAATGACTCAACTACTATCTACTACTAAAGCACACTGATCTCTCATAAAAGATATTTGGAGTTTCAAGAACAAATTTTAAACACTGATGATAAGTATACGCCGTTAAATTTTGATCATTTTAATCCCGTGGATGGTCCGGTATATGGAACACAAACGATTTGTAAAGATAAAATTAATAATATAATATTCCACAACTATCAAACAACGTCGTCTAGTCCCAAACTAAGCAGAGCTTGTGTTATGAGTGCTAATAAATAAAGTACTTTTTTTCTAAAAGTCGATTTAATATACGCATGTAAGAAATTAATTTCTTTAAATAAACATCAGCTGAGCGAGTTCAATGACCAGCTAGTTGTAAAAACAGGAACTTGCAAAAAGGAGATTATTTATTTTTATAAAGAGGAACAACAAACAGCTACACTAAAAACCATAACAGCAACCATATAACAATATTCTATCCCACAACACTGTTTGATTAGCTGTATAAAAATAAAAGAGAAGTACTTACTTAAGGTTCATTTTCTTAGCGCCAAAAGAGATATACCTACATAATAAATCATATTGTTTTTACATTTAAAGACCTAATGTCCATAAAGTATAAATAAATAATGTACGAACACTTCCCGGAATTTTCCACATCCGTGCAATAACGAGTTCTGTCGAAACTATAATCGAGAACCACAGAAGTCACTACTATCTTCTTTCGTTTGACATTTTAAGAGAGTGTAAAATTCTTTAAGAAATATATGCTGCGAAAGTAGATGGGACCAAGTATGTTCCCCTGAGGCACGCTTCAATTAACTGCGGTATTACGTTAATGGAAGTCGTCTTTCAGTTTACGGCTTATTTTAAAGGACATGAATATAATTTAAGATAATTAAGATATAACAAGACATTTTCATTTTTGGTTGGCAAAGTTTTCTAGTTATTACGAAGGCTAATAAAATGGGTCTTAAAAGCCATCTTGAGAAAGTAAGAAAATGGAAGAATAATTTGGTTTTCCAGGCATTCGTTACCTAGAATTCTCAGGAATTGACTTTCATGATGTAAAACTAAAATATCTTATAAATAATTTAATGATAATGTAAGAAGTCTCTCTCAATTCTTATAAAATTAGAAATAGAAGCAGCGATTTCGAGTATTTTTAATAGTAACTGTAGATAAAAATTTACCGAACTTAGATACGACGTTTATTTTTATACAGAGCACCACCTGCAACAGAAATGTCAGGAATTCTTAACGAGAGACAGAACAATATTGCATTCCAACTGTAGCCGTGCCCACAAAGCAATATCATTTGTCATACAATGCACGGTTGCTACACTTGGTGGTATATCGGTGTAATCGTGAACTAGGCGAGTAAAGCTGCTGATACAACTGGCACACAAAACAGACATAAATTATTTCGATCCATTCATTCTACCTTCAATGTCGACTCTTGAGAAATAAATAATCCAGCAAATTACATTAAAAAAAGAGAAGAGTCCTGGAGGCAATGATTAATTAAATGACCGTAATAACTCATTGTGTCAAGTCAGAAAACTAATATAAAAGACAGAAGAGGATCATTTTAAGAGCTGAACGTCAGACAAAAGGTGGAACACAATGGTGTTTGAGAATTTTGATTTAATATACGGAAACTTTGGTGTCTATAATTTTGCAACCATTTCTAAAGTTTCAACCGTTAGTTTTAGTAGTAACCGCAAGTTGGACAATACTACAGGACTTGATAACATCTCTGCCTGTGCACTAAAGCCAAAGTTCGGTAATTAATAATTCCAGGAAGCGAGAACTTGTAAATTAAATCCAACATTACGAGTTCTACACGTTAAATAAAACATGTGCGATACAAAGTTATTGTCACGCAACGCGTGTTCGTCGGCACGTGCTTTTAATATTTCATGCAACATCTAGCTGCTTACATCATGTAGGCAAGTAAGCTATTAACAACCATGTTAGCATGATGACCTTCACAAGGATAATGCATAAATCTAAATCTTCAAGTACGAGCTCGCAAAGTTCCAACAAAAACGGAAAGACTGAGATAAGGAGCGACGTTATTAATTTAAGTGCAAAAATTACAAAATATCTCGACTTTCTGTAAAATCAACATTTTCTGTATGAAATCAAAGGCTGCTTTGGGATATCCTTAAGTATTTCTTGTCTACTTGTTACTTTCAAATAATAATATTGTTGAGTGTCGCTTTTATGAACTCTTAGCTATGATAATATACACACAGCTAATATTAATATAGGTACCTACACTACGTTTAATATTTTTCAATGTGGGCTGAAATTTCATGATTAATATAGGTTTCTCATTACGAAACCTACTGAAGTACTTCTAAACTAAGATTGACATGTTTGAAATTTTTCATAAAGTTGGTTTCGATTTTTTTTCCTTATTTTTAGCTTATTTCTGGCTGTCTTTTTCTAAATGAAACTTTATATGGGATAAAAATAGGTTAAGTTTTTTCTTCGAACCTACTTAGGTATTATAAAGATGATTAGAAATACACTAAAATCGATTAGATACAGGTCTGCGTACCTAGTTTAGGAAGCTCAGGAATTCGACAACAATTTTGACTGATATGTACAACTTATTGTTTCTTTATGCTATGTTCTGTGTTATTGTTTTTATATACGAATAAACTTATCATTTCGTATATGCATTTGTACATCACATATTTTTAACATTTTTAAATATTTTTAACAATCACATATAAAAACATTTAAAAATATAAAAGATAGTTGTCCGTCACTGTCGGGAACAGGGTCCAAGCTACCGGTGGTTAGGCCTTCCGAGACAGGAACCTCCTCACAATGCGACCCATACCGAAGAGTACTGCCTTCTATACCAGGCTCTTGATTCAACCGCGCAATGACAGCTTCGACAGATGGTCGTCGAAGCTTTTGGCTGTTACTTATTATTATTATATTATTAACTTCACTAACTTACGCTATCAAGTCTAATACATAAATCTGGCCTTAGATTATAAGCTAGCTTTGTTAAAAACTAATTTTCTGTTGTGAACAAATCAACAATAACGGTTGACCTTATTAAAATCCGTCTGACTAATTAAAGTTTATCTCCTGACGCAGTCTTCTCGAGACATTGAGAATATTCAAGAGAGTAGGGACAAGGGACCGATATCGATTTTTTAAGTAGTGAAGCGATCTTGGTAGCTAGGAACGTGCTTAAGAACCAGTGACGCCTATGCTGAAACGAGTTAAGTCAGTGTCAAGATTCATAGATGAAGTATGTGTTGATGATGTTAAGAGGTTAGGGCATGGCAATTTTTAAAAGTGCTTTTAGAACACGTAGTCTGAAAGTTTTAATTCACATTTTGATACTTTAGCAGAGTAATGCCGAGTCCAGTATTAAACTGAAGAATTTATAGTACCTACTTCAGTCCTGACAAATTCTGCTTCGTTTGCTTTTACAAGAAGTGCTATAACGCTTCCGTATTTATTTTGTAGTTAATAGTGATGAAATGCTTGATTTTAAATGAATTAGCATAACATAGAATCTGTTGCTGCATTTTGCTGTTACGCTTTTTAAGAGTACATTACATTACATTTAGTGTTCCCACTGCTGAGTATCAGGCGTCCTAGTTAGGCGAGGGAATGGAGCGTTTACCACCAAGCTATTTCACTGGAACGGCGGGGTGGACTACGCCCCATTCCCTAAAAACTTCCATGTTAAAACATGCTAGTTTCCTCATAATGTTATCCTTCACGTTTTGAGAGCAGTGATGATTACAAATTACAAAGAAATACACCATAATTATAAATGATTCCATATTAAGAATAAAGGGTGTATAGGTTCTGTAAAGATAATATAAAAAATAATAATCTAAAATCTGAACTATAATATAGTTCTAAAAACTTTCAAAGCAAAATTAATAAGAAAGTGAATCACTGATGAAGTCTTACCCCAACGCCTCGTTGCATTCAAATTACTTTGAAACAGAAGAATTAGTAATCAACGAATTTGCTGGCTTGGTAAATTACATTTGTTTCATCAGTGAAATAATGATGAGTCAACCCAATATTTATGTTTCTTTGACTGAGCTTACTTTGCTAATTACTTAAAAGTCATAATTCAGTGTCTAGATTGGAATTCGTTCGTGCATCTTTTTAAATTATATTTTCTTAAAATTTCCACAACTTTAATAGCATTCACTAATACGAGTAGTAATAGTTTAAGGTTTATATAACTATACCGTTTTTATTAGGCCTGGTATTCGTATTACATGAACATTTTATATGACCTACTACCAAAGTTAGATAGGATAAGTTACTGGAGAACATCTTTACGAGATTGTCTGCAAAGTACACCTAGAGATCTTGAAACATATAATTTTCTGAATATGTTCAAATGAACGTTGACATAAAGCCAGCATACAAACGTAAATCTCCCATGATAAAGTATTTTTTCGGCATAACAAAGATATAAATTTGCTATAAATTCGTATCTTATTACAGTGAGTGTCTCGACGAACTCTTTACACTTGATAAAACTTTGTTTCTCGCACCACCATCGACCTGCCTTTCGTTGGCTTCGTCATAACATGGAGAAAATACGGGAGTTTAATGTTTTCTATTTCCTTCAAGGAAATGTCTGCAGGTTAATGTATTTTGGGAACATTGTGACATGAATGTGGATCGATAAGAAGTTAAATTAGCACGAGAATGATTACAAAAACTGTTGATTTGAAAAATACTACCTAATTGAGAACCTCGTCCTTTTTTAGAAGTGCGTTAAAAAGGAGTTCCAATTTTGTTATACCCAATGTTTTTCATTGAAATGTTTTTATTGATTTTCATATATATCGGTAATACGCAGTTTGGCATCATTAAGACGATACGCGTTTTGGGTCATAAAATACTGCAGCGTACATTTTGTTAGCAATATGACAAGGTGTCAATTTTTTATGATGATGGCATATAATAATCGGGCTTACAAGGAGTAGGTCCATATCATCTTACGCCAGAATGGAGAAAAGAAAAGGATGCATAAGTAAGCAAAGTTATTTACGACTGGGTCTCCGGGTGTAACTTCACTATTTTTATTCTTGCCACGTAGAGATCTTGTGAGGGGTTGTGTTTTGTCAATTTACTATAATCTCGCAGAATGGAACCACGAATGATGGGATCAAGAAAGGCAAAGAATTATAATGCTATGTTACTTAAGATTATTCTTTCTAAATGTAATGTGTGTAAGAACTGATCTTGAAAAGGTATTTAATTAAAAGTCGCTTGAAGTGTCTTGAAAGGATTACTATTCTTCAGCAAAGTTTTAAACCTTTATAGCCTACTTTATCAAAACGAAGTCATGATATATGCGTAATATTGACAAGATATAAAACCTTACGTATAGCAACCTATAAACCGTGGTGAGGATAAAGTATCTGGCACCGACGTGGAAATGCGTTGTCATTTGCAAACAGCAGGTCAGCGGTTTTGTTACGAACTAGTATAAAAGCCATTTATTGCTTTTGCGTCAGTATACTCGTACCTCAGTCTCCACGAGATATACTTACCTACTTAAGTAATTGAATTGAGTGGAAATGACAAAGTATGAATAAAAAAATACTCGTAGGAATTAGTTATCTTTTTGAATTCTATCTTAGGATTTCTCTTCAGTGTTTATTTTTTATGGTATTTCATAAAACTGCACGCAAAATACTTTGTTTGAACATGTGAGGAGTAAACGCTCTTCAATTACAACTGACTGAATTGAAAGTTGCCCTATACCATGGCCCTATTTCATAGGTACCTGCTACAAATAACGAAAAGTTTCTACAAGATTGAATAACAGTTTAGGTAGGTAGGTACGTTCCATTCAATCATACTTTAATTGGTAACCCGTAAGTTTTACTCAGTGTTAAGACTTGAAACTTTGTTTAAAAAATGACGGCGGAGGAACCGATCTAAACTCTGCCATAGTTCTTACAAGACTCTTCATGCGCCATCTGCCGACTCTTTCAAATAATACTTGCGTAGTCACCCCTCCAGTCAGGGTAGGAGAAAACCTCTTATAAAACTGTTCGAATCCACCCAACAGATGTCGCTGTTGTTTCGCTGCTCCTGTTTACAAGTAAACCCTCTAGGTGTCGCTATAAAGCGAAGTACTGATGTAACAAGAAATTCATAGATGGCGTTGTTCAGAGATTGCAGTTTTTACACCTATAATTTTAATGGTTACTGCTTGTAGTTTCCGTAAAACAAAAAAAAAAAAAACAATATTATACGGGAACCGTTTCGGAGCAGCACTGAGTTTCCGTTTAAAAAGAATCTCTATCTACTTACAGTTTCACCATCAGCCGTTTTTGTAAGTTCTTACCTGAAACAAAAATATATTCGTGTTAAATACTAAAGATAATGAAAATTTAACTAAGTTTTTAGAAGAAAAAAAACCGCAACAGGTTACCCTTTTTACTGGTAAGGTTTAAGGCCTCAATCGTTAAACTGTTTTGGTTACAGTAGCATACAAATCATATTGAGGGTTTTTTATTTTTTATGGTAGGTAAAATCATCCAATGACAAATCCCGCCCTTGGGCGGAGCGGGAAATAATGTCAGACTCTTACCTACTTATTAAAAACCTACCCCGTTCCTTCGTTGCCTATCGTGCCAAGGCTGGGCCTTGCTTTCGGAAGCTGACCCATGACCCAAGCAGAATCATATTGAGGGTTAAAAAATGACGCATAAATTCCGAAGTAGAACCAAATTAAATTTAATATTTTGGAACATCAAGATGAGTCCCTCCCTCCATCATGTAAAGGAATTTATATAATTTTATAAGGCAATAGAACCCCATATATTTCAATTTAGCATTTTTTACCCTTCCAAAAGGGAGCGATGTAAGCAGGGTTATCTGTTAAATTATTGAATTTGACAATATAAAATAGGTATACACATGAAGGGGTGAGGCAATCGCGGGGAGCGAATGAACGTACTTACATTATTTATGTAGGAGCAATAAATTACCTTCATACAGGTAAAGACTGAGGATTCAAACCATGCATAAAGGTTTTTTTTTTTATCTCTATTTAAAGAGCTTTTTCGCTGATGCGAATATGACACTCTGTAAGTAAACAAGGTGCGCATTATATTTATATGAGGGGAAGAGTGTGACTGTACGTGGCAAATAATTTAAACTAAAATGGCCGTCGTTTCACTTCGATTGAAACCCGAAAACCTGTTACTGCACATTGAAGGTCGATAGCCATTTTAGTTCAACTTATATGACGCGTATTATACGGAAAGCTGATTTATGATTTCCGTAGACGTTCAATGCGACAACAATTCTATTGAAAAGTTTCCATTTAGCCTATAGTTTCCCACTGCTGGACAAAGAGCTCCCCCAACTTCTTCTAGGTATTCCTTTATCGAGTAACTTCGAATCAGCCTTTGCAGTAGGCGTTTAGGTCATCTGGCTACCTCTTCCTAGGTCGGCTTTGGTGGTGTCGTCCATCCATAGATTTGTCGCATCTATAGCTAACAATATTTACCAACTGGAATTGTCAACTGAGATGATGTTATTCGTTTGTTATTATATAGAGGTGGTTATAGGTACATACATATTACGTCTAAAACACCTGTTTAAAAATAGCTTGTTTTTTTTTGGTGGGGAAAATCATCCACTGACATCTCCGTGCCCTTGGGTGAGGCGGGAGATAGTGTCAGACTTTTATTGACTAAAAAATCCCACTCCTATTCCTTCTTTGCCTTCGTTCCAGGGTCCCGGGTGTAACGCCTTCACATTGCCCCATGGCCCCAGTAGGCTTCGACTCAGAGCTGTAAGTACTAAGAATTGTGAGATTTAATCAATGTCTATAATCGAGTCTCTGTGGTTTGGGAACTTGTTTGTGATCATGCTGATCATTTAAAAACTATATATTCTTAGTGACGCGTACCATAAGGACTCGTTCGAGACTGCGCGGGAGAAGAATATCTGGAAGGATTTGGGGGAGGCCTTTGCCCAGCAGTGGGACAGTAAAGGCTAGAAAAAAAAATCTATGTCAAATTTGAGTTAGTTTTGGAAATCAGCAGGTTCTTGTAACCCATGTATATGTACTAACTACTTAATTGAATTATGTATATGTACTAACATTAGTTTGTAAGTTGTGTATGTCTTTACTAACAATAATAGATTGTATTATCTGAAATAAATAAATTATTATAATTTATATCCGATTCAGTCTCCTGGAGAGAAAGCCTGAGTCCTAGTAGAGTGGGAAGATTATAAGGCTGATTGTGCTTGTTATGTCAAATTACGACTATCAAAATATTTTATTCAAGTTTAATTTAAAAAAAAATACTTAAAAAAAAACCATATTTATTACTAGCTTTTGCCCGCGGCTACGCTCCCGCTATATCCAACTCTACCCTATACCAATAAATGAGCAGGTTTTAGATTATTTTATATTTATTTAACGGGATAAAAAGTATCCTATGTCCGCCTCCTGGTTCTAAGTTACCTTCCCACCAATTTTTAGCTAAATCTGTTCAGCCATTCTTGAGTTATAAATAGTGTAACTAACACGACTTTCTTTTATATATATATATTAATTCATTTTTATTCTAATTTCAATAACCGACATAATCCAATGCCACTATCAATTAAATTTTCGACAAATATCCCATTACGTTTTATTATCCGATCAACAATGTTGATGTCGATCGTAGATTTCATCAAAACACTCATTCCCTCCAGAAAATGTTAGTTTAAATTCTATAGTATTTCTTGAATCGTCTTGGCAACAATTTACGAAGACTATTGGCACTCGGAGACTGTTTCCTTTACTTTCCGATTCACGATGATACAGAGACGCCCTTTTTTCCTGTTACTCATTACAAGAACACAGAAGAATTTTCTCCAAGATTTTAACGGAAATAAATTTCTCTTTTAATGGGTCTCTTTTCTTTGAAACATTTTGCTGTATCATTAAAGTTGAAATACGCCGATAGGTGGGAGCTTCACAGTACAAAGGAATTTACTAATGAATTCTTTTATGGAAAGGGTTGTTACGACTTCAGTGAGACAGACAGTAATGATTTGTTATTCACTTTTTTTTTTCAGATTGGTCGTGTAAACTCCGTAGGTACAGTAGGTATTTGAAGTTTGTCCGCATCGCCTAACTTAGTTTAGCTACAGCGCAATGACTCGGTGACTGAATAAGTTCTTTCAGCTCATTGGTTTTGTTGACAGCATTTTAGCAGAATTTTGAAGGTTTTGGGACACTCATAAATATTCTGTTTGGTGATTTAAGGAGTCTGTTTATAACACCGTACCATACTATGATAGTGCTAGAAGTGCGTCACAAAAAATAGTTTTTATTGAAAAGTATGAATGACTCTCACCGACCAACACCGTCGCGTGCCTGGCATGTAGCGTGCATGCCAAACCGGTGCGCGCGGGTGGTGAAACGGTGAATACTCGAGTTATAATCGCGTATGATGACCGTCATGCATGTATTGTATGACACACTGTATGATGCACTGTTGATAACGCATGTATTGTATGACACACTGTATGATACACTGTATGAAGTTCTAGTAACACCCAACACGGTGATGGTATAATACACAGTATAATATGATGTAAGTACTGGACAAACAACGCCAATTGCACTATAAATTGAGAGCAAAGTCGACGAGAGATTCGCCTTTGCGAATTTATGTGTGATGAATTATATGAAAGAGAAGGGAAGCAATGACAAGGTGACAAAGTGGAATACAAGAGGAAAACGTGTTGCGCAAATCTCAAGTAATAGGGATCAGGAAAATGTTTGCAGTTAGCAAACGCACGAAGTGCATGTCGTCGTGTTCGTACACGCCTTTCTTATCTCTCTTTCCTTTTGAGGGTGGAGCAACAGGGATGTCCGATTTTTTTGTGAGAAAAACCCGTCTGTGGTCTATAAGTTGCCTTTTGCATACCAAGGCCACGATGTAGTACGCGCCAAATATGATGAACTCATTGCTAGGGTTACGCTCAGCTCCCCACCTCGATTTAGAGCCGAAAATCGATTACTGCACATTTAAGGTTGACCGCCACGATGACGTTCAACTTATGTGTCGAGGATTATAACTCTTTCCAATAATTCCGTAACGCTAGCAGATATCGGCCCTAGAGGGATGTCACCCTAAGATATAGTTTCAGGAGTATACAAACACATATAAAGGTATCTAGAGCAAACGCATTACCATATTCTCAATAAATATGTAAACGCAAGATGAGGCAATATCCACCAGACATGTCCGCATTGCCCAAAGCGTGGATGATATCGAATGGTTGATTGGAGCGTGAATTCAAAGCACTGAGAGCCTGTTTGTGATTCCATCATAGTCCGTTTTCTCTAGTGATAACAGTGTTAGTTCTGAAATGACCAGAATAAATTAGTTGGTCAATATTTTGACAATCGAGCAGGGTTTCCCAAAAGCCTAGGTTTATAATTATGTAGGTAGGTAATTTTGACGTACACGCTTATTAATATATTTTATTATTTATGTATGAAAATAATAAAAGACAATCTTGTAAATAAAAATCAATTGCTGTTCGTTAGTCTCGCTAACACTAAAAAACGATTAAGTTTATAAGAAACAAAAAAGCAGAAAAATTTAAAATTGATAGAAAGGTAGGAAGTAACTTCATGGAGCCGTGGGCGCAATTAGTACGAGTACATTATAAATAGGTATGAGTAGGTACTACAAAGTTGCTGCTTATTTCTAAAGATTTTTTTTTCAGCAGACCTGTAATGAAAATTTAGACAATAGAGTGTAAAAATCAAAAGAATAAAAGTATGTAAAATCTTCAATTAACGAATACACGTCATATCATCATCAACATCAGCCTTTTAATGTTCCCACTGCAGGGTCGCAGGCCTCCTCTCTAGGAGAGGGAATGGGCCGCAATCCACCACGCGGGCCCAGTGCTGGTTGGTGAATGTCACATGTCTTCAAATTTTTGGTTCTAGGACATGCCGGTTTACTCACGATGTTTTCCTTCACCGTTTTGAGTATAGTATAGTATACGCATATAATTTAAATAAAAAGTTATAATACTATAAATTCATATTTGAAGCTTTTTACGCACAAAAATAAAGTGGCCAAAGATAAACAAAGGTTAGGTACATTTACAGTCATTTAGCTACGTCCTTAATTGCCATGTAAAGCAAGACCCAAACACGAAAATTATGGAGGCTAAGTTGTATTTATCGATATTAAATATCAGAATCGTAAGCGTTATTGTTAACCCGTGCGCGACCCGTTGGGGCAGCACTTAAATTGTATAGCCTCATTTTCTGACTCCTGTTACTAAGCCTCTTGAGACTCGAGAGTTGTACGCGAGTCTATAACTGTTTATTTTGGAGTATCTATTGGTACTGTTCTGTGCAGAGAAGATAAATGTATAAGTTATGTTTAGTTAATATGTTCGAATACAAATCAATAATTGTAAGAAATAGAAACGATATTCGGAAAAAAACACTGCTGCCATGCTCGTCAGATTGGTTAGACAAGTATTTTCGCGTCCTATTCACCAGGGTCGTGTGTTCGCGACTGGGTACTCCATCTCGTTTGCGACTGGGTACTTCATCTCGTTTAGCTCGTCAATATGTGACAGAACAGCTGACAAGATGAAGTATTTCCTTATGATCGTGGATATGCAACCCAGGCGGAATAAACGCGAGTGTTTGTCGCACATATCTAACCTACCACCTACGTCATGAAGTAATCTGATCTGTTAGTATTATCATGAATCTAAAACAAATTGAGCACGAAATCTCAATAAAGTAAAACAACAACTAAATAAGCTAATAGCTCTCATCAGATAACTGTTGCTTCGTATCGGAGCGATCTAAATTAATAAATTTAGTTGCAACACAAAGGCTTGGGTTTGCTTTCCCCTGGCAAAGAAAGGTCTGGCCAACTAGATCGATGTTATTAATAGCAGCCAGAGTAACTCCAATAAATTATATCACGCCTTTAATTGATGTTATTTACTTGGATATTGAGAGTATATTGATTGTATTTGGGTGGTAATGGGCGGTATTGTTTTAAACGGCTTTTTAGAACGGTTCCGTGAACGTGAATGAGAGAAAATATAGGGCGCCCATTATCGTGAAATGTAAATTAGATGGCGGGATTGGGTTGTTACGGTGTTTATAAGCTAGCTAGATTCGTGTCTGCCTTTATGCACAACGTCGTTACCGTTAATTTAGTAGATTCTAAATTAAAAAGGTTTTATTTGATTTTTCACGTGAATTGCGAAGAAATTTGAGATTTTTGTCTCTTGTGTTTAATATTTTGATTTTTATTCTTACGTCATACTTTTGGTACCTCTCACTGGTGGGTTCAAGTTATAGAAGAAAATAAGAGAGTCAAATATATAGATATTTATCTAACTACAGCGATAAGTAGGTATACTTTCCAATACAGCATGGCTGTTTGTAATTGGTAAATTATACAACAAATATTGGAAAGAGTTCGAAGAAAATAATCCGTTCGTAAAATTTCTCGAATTGAAATAACAATACAATTATGAATCAAAGATTTGCTTTGCACAGTTCACGGTATTTTAGATTCTTTCGAAGCTTTTTAATCTACTTCAGTTTAATTAGACTGTTTTTTTTTTTTTTTTTTTTTTTTTATGGTAGGTAAAATCATCCAATGACAAATCCCGCCCTTGGGCGGAGCGGGAAGTAGTGTCAGACTCTTACTGACTAAAAACCTACCCCGTTCCTTCGTAGCCTATAGTGCCGGGGTCGAGCACTCCTTTCGGAACTAACCCATGACCCCAGTAGGCTTCGACCCTGCCTGCCTGCAGTTAGCAGGCTGGGCCTCTTCGGTGTGCTGACAGCTCCTTGAGGCGCGCGGGAACAGAACGCGCCGTCGACGACTTGGGCTCGGTCCGGTCGGTTACCGGACGATCGGACAGCGTGCTACCCATTGCACGCCGTCCGCAAGCCCGCGCCTACGGTGGCCGGAAATCGGGATCGGAATCCCGGCGGCGGCTGGGGCGAGCGCCCCGTTGCCTCTGCCTGATGCGGTCGGCCTCCTCCTTTGCTAGCATTACTGCTTCGCAGAAGGAGGCGACCGCCTGCCATCCCTCCTCACTACGGACCATGGCCTGAACCAAGGCCCGGCGAGAGAGATCGCTGCCGCCGATCGCCCCCACGAGGACACGGCGATGCTCCGCCCAGGCGGGGCACACCTCTACAGTGTGCTCCACCGTGTCCTCCGGATGTTCCGCACAGTGGCGACACCCGGGCGAATCCTCCGCACGAATCCGGAACAGGTACTTAGCGAACTTTCCGTGTTCGGTAAGCACCTGCGTCGTGCGGAAGTTGAGAACGCCGTGAGGTCTTTCCAGCCACGCCCCAAGGATGGGCCTTATCGCCCCAATTGTGGCGCGCCCCGAACGAGGTTGCGATAGTCGTTGACGCCATTTCGCCATGAGATCCCGCCGGAGCTCTGTCCGCCATGCCTCGACTTGTCGTGGCAGCGGAATTTCGCCCCGGCGTTGCATCTCCATGCGCTTGTCGTGCATGTGTGCAAGGACTGTTGCCTCCAGATCCCACGGCGGTTGGCCAGCAAGGAGGGTCGCCGCCTCGCGGGAGATCGTTCGGTATCCTCGCACCATGCGTATTGCCATGACCCTCTGGCACGCATTCAGCTGGGTCCTCGGTTGCTGTTGCAACGTCGGTGCCCACACCGGAGCCCCGTAGAGAGCCATGGACCGAACGATTCCCGCGTAGAGCTTCCGGCAGGAGGCGTCTGGTCCCCTGAGGTTGGGCAGGAGCCGCCCGAGAGCAGCCCCAGTCCGATTCAGTTTGGGAGCCAGACGTCGGAAGTGCTCCCTGAAGTTCCACCAGCTGTCGAGGACGAGTCCCAGGTACTTCATCGTCGACCCGACGCTGATGTGAACCCCTCCTACCGTTAGCTGGGAACGAGGTGGTGGCGCACCCCGAGGGCCGTGGAAGCACATGGCCTCGGACTTGTGCAGTGCCACCTCGAGTCCCAACTGCTGGATCCTGTCAACGACCATCGCAACCCCGCGTGTCGCTAATTCGACCGCCGTCCGGTACGACTCTCCCCGCGCTAGGACCAACGTGTCGTCCGCGTAGCAGACCACGCTGACCCCGTCGGGGAAGTCGCCGCGCAGCACGTAGTCGTACCCGATGTTCCACAAGGGTGGTCCTAGTACCGATCCCTGCGGAACACCGCACGACATCTCTCGACGTTTCCACTCTCCCTGGTGACCGGGGTAGATGATATACCTCTCCGATAGGTAGGCCTCGATCACACGACAGAGGTAGTCGGGCACCCGGTGGTACCGGAGTGCCGTTCCAATGCAACTCCAGGGCAGGGAGTTGAAGGCGTTGGCAATGTCCAAGGACACTGCCACGACACACCTGCCCTGGGACACCGCATCCCCCGTCGTGAGGGCTCGCACGCGCATGATGGCGTCCACCGTGGAGCGCATCCTGCGAAAACCGAACTGTCCGTCCGACAGGTCCGGCCCCACCCTTGCAAGGCGCGCGACGAGGCGGTTTGCAATGACTCTTTCAAAGAGCTTGCCCACCTCGTCGAGCAGCACAATGGGCCGGTACGCGGACGGAGAGTCCGCAGGGCGCCCAGGCTTCGCTATGAGGACCAGTTTCCCCGTCTTCCAGCGAAGTGGGAACTGGCCCCTCTCCAGACATGCGCTAAAGAGCCCCCTCAATCGAGGCCCGAGAGCCTCCATAGCCAGGACCCAGGCCCTCCCAGGCAGGCCGTCAGGTCCTGGGGCGGTATTCTTGGCACTCAGCCTTCGTACCGCCACTCTCATCTCTACCTCGGTCACCTCTGGAACATCGTCGTCGTCGTCGTGGTCCGCGTCAGGTACTGCCGGTGTTGGCGGAGCCATAGACGGGGGGGAGTGTACCCCCCGCGTAGGGAACAGAGTGCTGACCACACCCTCCACGAGCTCGGGCCGGAGACTCTGAGTCAGTGGGGGAGCCCATGGACGGAGTTTCTCCCGTACCATCTTGTATGGGCGTCCCCACGGGTCTGCATTCAGAGACCCCAGCCAGACGTTGCGGGCCTCCATCTTGGACCGCTTAATCTCCGCTCGGAGGGTGCGCTTCGCTACCCTGTAACCCTCGTACAGCTCCGCCTCAACAGCCTCCGCATCCGGCGGGCGGTTGCGGCGCTTGCAGTACCTGGCGTACCGGCGTCGCGCGTGGTTGCACGCATTGCGCAATGCCGCAATCTCCGGCGACCACCAGTACACCTGGCGCTTGGCACGTCCTGGACGGACTCGGGGCATTGACGCGTCGCAGATTTGCGACATGCCCTCCCGGAACCACTCTGCCTCGACGTCAATGTCGACAGGCCTGTCCGGTGCTTGCACCCAGGCCTGTACCGTCGCGGCTTCCAGGAGGAGCTCCCGGTCCATCTGCCTCAGCGCCCATCGCGGACCACAAGGGCTCCGCTGGACCGGCGCGGTCGAGGTTTGGGCGGAGACGTCAAACCGGATGTACCGGTGGTCTGAGAACGTCTCCACCCCCTCCATAACACGCCAGTCGACGACACGTGGTGCCAGATCGGGGCTGGCGAACGACAGGTCCACCACTGATTCGCCCCGCATCCGCACACACGTGGAAACAGAGCCCCGGTTTAGGAGGGCCAGGCCGGACTCCTCAGCCCAGGCCTCTACCGACCGACCCCGCCCGTTCGTGTAGCGGGAACCCCAAGCCTCGTTCCAGGCATTGAAGTCCCCGCAAACGACCACGGGGAGGTCCCTAAACCCAACGACGACGTTTTTCAGCTCCATAAGGGAGATGTGGAAATCGCCGAGAGATCTGCTCGGGGACAGGTAGACGCCTACCACTGCAATGTCCCCGAACCGTGCTGCCACGCAACCTCGTCCCCTCGTGACGCGCTCGAGGGGCGGGGTACCGGCGGCGGTCGACCTAATTAGGGACACCGAGCCGTCTAGGTCCGAAACCCAGTCTGCACTGGGCAGGACAAAATACGGCTCGGAGACTACGGCGACATTAATCGACCACTGCGCCATGCTCTGGAGCAACAGATCCTGAGCGGGGGCGCAGTGGTTGATGTTCGCCTGGAGGAGACGTAATGGAGCTGTTATTGACATTCCATTACGATCTCCTCCTGAGCCCTCTGTGAGGGTCCTGCCGCGGCGGCTGTGGCGGCGATAGCGGCGGCGGCTACGGACGCGGCTGCGGCGGTGAGGACGTCACCGGGGATGGGCCGAACCCTGTGCTTCACCTTCGTTGGAGGGTCGCAGGACCTGCAACCAGCCTGGTGGTCCGCCTTTTTGCCTGCCGCCGCACTGTTACGCATGTGCGGAACGAAGCCGCCGAGTGACTCACGGCACTCGGCGGCTTTGTGACCAGGCTGACCACATCGGAAGCAACGGTCGCTGCGATCCACCTCCGCGGCGCAAAAGGCCCCCGCGTGGTGTCCCACGCGGCAGCGGTAGCACCGCAGAGGTCTGGGCTCCAACAGTCTGACCTGGGCGGAGACCCAGCCCACCAGAAGCCTTCGGCCCTCCCCAGTGATGGTTTTGGCCGCCGACACGGGGCAGCTGACCGTCACGGCTCGCATGCCTGTGCCATCAGTGCGGATGGTGCCCGCCCGAACCTGGTCGGCTGTGCACCCTCCCGCACCAACAATGGCGGCCACCACCTCGTCGACCCCAACGGAGTCGTCCAAGCCCATGATGCGCATGTCGATGCACTTCGTGGGCCTGGACACTCGGGCCTCCTCCGCGTCCAGGGACTCCCTGAGCCTCTTGGCCAGGGCGTCTGCCGCTGGGCCACTGGACGAGCCAGGGACCTCCAGCATTTGGGCACCGGTCACGGTGCGCCGCATGCGGAAGCCCTCAGAGGCTCCGAGCTCCTTGAGATGGGGCAGCACCGCCCGCCTCGCCTTGTCCATGACGGACTTGTACGTCACGCCCCTTTTCTCCGCTTCAGGCTGTAGCGTAATCACTACAGCCTCGGATTTAGGGGCGCGAAGTCTAGCCGCCATGGCGCGCTTCTTGCGCTCCAGCCGCCTCACGCGCTTTCTGGCCGCCCTGGCCGCCTTGCCCGCCTTCTTCTTGGCGCCGACCACCGTCCACTCGGCGCCAGCCGAAGGTTCTTCGGGCGGTTGAGGCGGCCTGGTAACCACCCCGGCAGGACGTCTTGCCGGTTTAGCGGTGGGAACAGCCGCCGCCTTGCCCTTCGGGGGAGGGACAGCCCCTCCCTGCCGCCGTTGCTGCTGCTTAGCCGCCATGGCCCCGCGCCCGGCTTGCCCAGATGGGCCCGCCTTGGGCGCAGCAGCCGTGGCCGCAGCTGCGGCGGCGTACGTCACCGCCCTCTTCGGTCCAGAGGCCGCGAGCGGGGGACGTAAAACTACGCCTTCCAGGACGGAGAGCTGCCGCTGAATCCGCTCCTGGAACCGCTGCAGTTGCTGCTGGTTCTGCTGCTGGGAAGCAGCCAGCTCCTGCCGCAGCAGGGTCAGCAGCTCGCTCTCCGGCCCGGGCAGGGACTGGGACTCGCCTTGGCGCTGCTTGCGTCCCCTTTCTGGGGCGACGGGTCCACCTCCCTGGCGATCGGCCAGGTCCGCCTCGAGCCGCTCAGTCCTTCTGTTGAAGTCTTTCTCGAGCGGCTCGAAGACTACGGCAAGTGCCTCCGAAATGGAGACGGCCCCCTGGGAGATGGCCGTCTCCTTCGAGGCAAACTTCCGTTTTTTAGACACGGCCGTTAGAGTGGCCGTGACTATTTCGCCAAATTTGGCGAGCGCCTCCTTCATGCCGTCTGGCAAGTTGTCAGACGGCACAGGCGCCGAGCGACCGACTTGGCCGGTGGTCGCCCCGAGGGGTAGCGCCTCCCTGGCAATTTCCAGGGATCGCTGGGTGGCTAACTCCTGAACGGAGAGCCCCCTTCCCCTTCCCGACTTGCGGCCCACCCCCCGCCCGGAGGAAGAGATTTTGCGGGCCGACGCTTCGTCCGAGGACGACCCCGGACAACACCCTGACTTCGGGCGCTTTAGGAAGAATTCGTTCCTCTTGGGAGCGAATTCTTCCTCAACCTCCATCCTCTCCGAGGTGAGCGAAGACGCGGCATCCGAGTCCGATGCCGAGTCTCCGCTCACCTCCCTAAGGCCGAAAGTCCTGCCGGCCTGTCCTGTACCTGCCGGCGCCGCGGACGTGCTGGGAACGTGTCCCAGGGACTCCGCAACGCGGGCAGGTGAGCAACCCTGGCTCAATGCGTCCTCTATGGACGGAACGGGGTCCGAAGACCCGACGCGGTAGTTGCCCCCCCCAGAATACGAGGGGCAGCCCGAGCTCTGCTCGGGGGGGGATTCTCCTCCTGCTAGGCAGGTGGTACCCCCCTGGGGTAGTATTTCTTGACTAGCCGCGTTCATGGTTTGCTGACACTCAGCTTTGCCTTTTTTATGGGGTGGGGTCCCCATTGTCACGTTCGCCATCCTGGTCATGTCTGCTGAACAGACACGTACCGGAGGCGAACCCACTTCTCCAAGATCGCCGCCCAAGAGCACCAACAGCTGGTTGTGCCGATGCTCCTGGGCTGCGCACCCTCTGTGGCGGTCCGACTGGACTCCGCCTGGGTGTGTTCCTCTTGGTCTGGTCTCTCCCTTGAGGCCTTCCGGCATGAGTAGCTCTACCGGCATAGCCCTCAAGATCACAGAGACACGCAAGCCCCACCACGACGACAACGTGGGAACACAGGCGGTGGGGTAATTAGACTGTTACTGTTCAAAGCATATTTCTCATTTCTCGAAGAATTTATCTTATTTGATATTCTTTTCATGTAGATTTTTTTTTATAAATACTACACCCATGTTCATTCGTTGCCTTGCTTTCCAAAACTACGCGTTTCCTTCCCAGGAGTCATCCCATGGTCCCAGTAGGCTTCGGCCCTGCTGGGGCCTTACAGTTTTGCTGACATCTCTTTGTGGCACGCATGGAACACGACGCGCCGTCGACGACTTGGGCTCGGTCCGGATGGTTACCGGACAGTGAGCTACCCATTGCTCGTCGTCCGCAAGCCCACGCTTACGGTGACTGGAAAAGGAAGGCATGCCTTTTAAGTTTTGTCGTTTGAAGAAAAAAACACAACTAGAACCTTATAGTACTATTTATTGTTTTTCAAAGTATTCACCACGTAGCTTAATACACTTTTCCATTTGCTCAAACCAGTTATTATAACATTTATTCCACTCTAAAGTGGGGGTGTTAAAAATGGCTGACTTGAAAGCTTCGACTGCTTCTTCACCGGACTGGAACCTTTGACCACGAAGACTTAAGTTTAGGAAATGTATGGAGGATGGTCAAGAATTTCTACTTTTTCCTGCTTCAAATATTCATTTGACGAGCGCTGTGTGAGCTTGCGTTGTCGTGATGCAGGACGATGAGTCGCTTCGAGTTACATTTTCAAAGTTCGGCGATGACTTGTGTTAAACAAACTGTAGTATACAACTCTGCGTTAACCGTTCTACGATCTTCAAGTGCAATAGTCGCAACATGGCCGGTTTTTCCAACGAACGTGGCCACCAAGTTTTTTGAAGTGCTTCGAGAACGAACAACTTTAGTCGGCTTTGGCTCGTCTTGAAAGACCCAGATTGTTTGGAATCAGAATCGTAGGCATAGATGCAAGATTCGTCACCACTGATGATGTCGTAGACGTGATTTGACTCTCCTCGGTTGAACCTTTGCAGAGTTTTCTTACACCATCGAACGCGGGTCACCTTATGATCGTCGGAAAGTAGATACGGTATCCAACGGCAAACTAGCTTTCTCACACCAAGTGCTTCATGCAAGATCTTTTGAATGGTTGTCTCTGAGATGCCTAATAGAGCCTCTACCTCTCGATATGTCACATGACGATCTTCGAGAATTAGTTATCTCACAGCAATGATGTTATCTTCAGTGAAGGCAGATTTTGGGCGTCCTTCGCGAGATTTGTCACTAACACTAGTATGTCCACGCTGGAATTCTAAATACCAGCGTTCGACAGTCCGCAGACATGGGGCTTCATCACTGAACACAGATGTTAGCTCTTAAAAACACTGAAGCCGTGTCAGGCCTCGTCTAAAGTTGTAGAAAATTATTGCACGAACATTTTCCTTAGAAAGATTCATTTTCGTACGTAAACTGACAGATTCCAATTACTGCTATGACTAAACAATAGCATTAATCCTAATACTTTCAACTGTTTTGAGATTTAAAATTTTAACACATTGGAATATAGAACAGTTCCAAATTCAAAATTGCCGGGAAATATGGAAACGACAGAACTTACGAGTAAAAGGCATGCCTCGTTCAATATACTTATTAACAAAGAAACAAAAATATTACTAAGGTGTCGTTTGAGATATTTTCCTCATTCATCAGAAAAGAAATAAATTGCACGACATATTTTCTCGACAATCTCCTAACAAGAATCTTGAAGTAAGTAGGTACCTTTCTATCTAAAAGAAAAACTATGCTGAATAAGCATCGTTAGGAAGAAAAACATATTTCCGAGTAGATGATGCAATCGTGAGAACTTATGTTTTAGTTGCTTCGAAGGAATCGCGATCTCGTTTTGTGCCAAAAGTTTGTTTGTTGCACAAAAAACGCGACATGATAACATAAAACAAGTTTTATCTCTTGGCATTATAATCTGGTGTTATTTGCAATGTCTCCCCAAATTTAATGTTCTTGCTTTGGTATACGTGGTGCGTGGTGTCTTTAATTCCCAAGTTGAATATCTTGCACGATGTGTGCAGAAGTAGGTATCTATATTACATGTATATACACCGTTAAATTTTGATCGTTTTAATCCCGTGGAGGATCGATCCGGTACATGAAACACTATCGATTTGTAAAGATACAATTAAAAATAAAGTACTTTTTTTCTAAAACTCGAGTTAATTCCTTCTTCAAGGGTACAGGGTTCTCTTTCACACAGCCCATGTTCCCAATAGGCTGCGACCCTGCTGGGCCTTTTCGGTTTGCTGACATCTCTTTGAGGCTCGGTCAAGACGGTTTTGCATGCCGTCCGCAAGCCGACGACTATACACACAGAACCTTATTTGTAGTAAGTATATGCGAAACCCGAAACACGGGTCTAATATTTTTATGCAAAGAATCTATGTACAAAATTTTATAACTGTATCATGAAAAATCACAAAGTTATAAGCTTGTTATGTTACATGGTTGTCCACACAAACACATGGTCACCGGCATCTGGGCGACAGAGGGGTTGTTTTGCTCCTGTACAGCTGGGTGCGGAAGCAAACCTGGCACCTAATGCCCACTATGACCCGCCGTGACTTGTACTGTACTTAGTAACGTTGGTGTCAAACTTGTGACCTTTTTTAAATATTTTTGGGAAAAAATATAACGTGGTGTAAAAATTATTGGAATCGATTCAGTTACTGATTACGAACAAACTATATTCCGGTTTCGCATGTACTAAAAATAATGTTGTATAAGACTTAGTGACTGATCGATTACCTTCCTTGATTATGCAAAGGTAGACTATTTTTTAAATAATATCTATCTAAATGAAGTGCGATTGATAACATAAAAATCAATATCATATCCGAATCCCATTAAACACCACGAAAAGAAAGTCCGCAGTTTCTCCTCGTATAATTCAGGCTCTATAAGGTAAATTGACTGCGTTTTTGTAAGGAACACGTATACTAGATAGCAATAAGAATGGCAAACACGCCTTCCTCATTTCCTCGTTTATTACTTACATACTTATCTATTGATCTTGGGAACCCCACTGATCCCCGTAAGTAAAGACGATTGGACGTTAAAATAGCTTTTTGAGAAATGAGGGATCGTTCCAATAGTGACTAAAATGAAGGATTTTTTCAATATGTTTTTTGATGTTAGGAGGATTAGGGATGCTTCATAAATCTTTGTTAAGGATTTTTTGTGCTGTGTAAATTCATCGTTACTTTTTACATGATGAAATGCGATGTTTGTGTGATAAGCACAATCATTTGTACAGAACAAATGATCGTCTGGCTGTAATTTATCTATAATATACATATAATATATTGTCGTTTATCAGTTGTCTAGTACTCATAACACAAGATCTGTTTCACTTGGGACTAGACGGCGTTTTGTGATAGTTGTGAAAAAAAGAAATACATTTCGTGTGTCAGTTTTAAGGGGGATTAAAATCAATTTAGAAAGCCAGTTACTATTCTGATGATAAATATTCCTTGCTTCATCAGTTAGTAATAATATATTGTTCTAATCATGCGAAAACAATACATTGCAAAATTCTATCGAGTAACATACAAACATTTAGTTACATAATACACGCCATTCAGCAAATTTACTGAAGTTCCAAGGAAGCTTGAGGCTTGAGCTTTGAGGTTGGAAACCATCCAATGACTTCTCCCGCTTAAGGATGGAGCACGAGAGGGCATGTCAGTCTTTTGATGACTAAAACTATACCTGCGTTCTTCAGTTATCCTTTGCGTTCTACGACCACAGGTGTCCTTTCCAGAAATTGCCTATCGTCCGCAGACGGCGAGCTATCCATTGCTTGCCACCTGCTACGGTAACCGGGGTTGCTGGCATCTGCCGACGGCATCTTGCCCTTGTCACTATCGCGGCGACTTGGGCAGCATATGTTCGTTTCCTCACGGCTGCGGTCATCTCCTTCGTTAGCATTACTGCTTCGTAGAAAGAGGCGACCGCGTCCTATTCCATCTCGCTTAGGATCACAGCCTGAACTAGGACCCGGTGCGAGAGGTAGACCTCGATCGCTTCCCCGAAGAACGAACGTGCTCCACTCAAACGGGGCACACTTCAACCGTATGTTCCACGGTATCCTCTGGGCGATCAGCACAATAGTGACACTCGAGTGTTTCTTTCGCCTGAATCCGATGCAGAAACCTCCCGAACATGTCATATCCGATGTGGACTTGCGTCATGTAGGTAGAAGGTGAGGACGCCGTATCTAGCCGCTCAAAAAGGAAGACATAATAACTTGTGACGTGGAATATTTGAATACCAAGCTGTTATACTAGATATCTAAATCTGATTACTGATAAGTCTACAACTCTTTTTCTCGAGGCCTTCTTCTTAGGTTCTCTTTGTCCTGACTGGAGGACCAACAAACAGCTAATGTTTAACAGAAAATTAAAATCTATACACATACAAAGAGAAACTGACGTATCAACGCACAGCCGAAACTACTGGGACTAAAAGCGTCAAATTTTAGTCAAGGCTTCCTTTTCCATTTATGACCTGGGCGAGCTCTAAGAGAGGAATTTTCAAAATTCAGCCTCTAAGGAGCTAAACGGGGCTCTAAGGTAGGTATGTATCGAAAAAACTATTTTCACGCGGATGAAAAGAAAGAAAAGTAAGAAAAGAAAGAAAAGAAAGAAAAGAAAGAAAAGAAAGAAAAGAAAGAAAAAAAGAAAAGAAAGAAAAGAAAGAAAAGAAAGAAAAGAAAGAAAAGAAAGAAAAGAAAGAAAAGAAAGAAAAGAAAGAAAAGAAAGAAAAGAAAGAAAAGAAAGAAAAGAAAGAAAAGAAAGAAAAGAAAGAAAAGAAAGAAAAGAAAGAAAAGAAAGAAAAGAAAGAAAAGAAAGAAAAGAAAGAAAAGAAAGAAAAGAAAGAAAAGAAAGAAAGAAAGAAAAGAAAGAAAATAAAGAAAAGAAAGAAAAGAAAGAAAAGAAAGAAAAGAAAGAAAAGAAAGAAAAGAAAGAAAAGAACGAAAACAAAGAAAACAAAGAAAAGAAAGAAAAGAAAGAAAAGAAAGAAAAGAAAAACAATTAATACACGGAATGATGCAACTTAAAATAGACAAACGTAACATTTTAAAGGAAAGATAGCAAGATATTCGCACATCAATTTCGATATAATACGAGAATCTATACACAATTGTCACGAACATTGTCGGTTATACATATAACGCTCAAGTTTCACGTCCAAATATTGTTAATACATGCGTACTATGGACATATTTCGGACATTTGCACACGTTTGCATGCCCTCATTAATGAATCGTTGTCGTTGTTGTATCACCGAGCATAAAATTTTAAGTGGACCAGACAATTGTGTGAAATACGTGTAAGTTCGAATTTGCGACTGTGAGCAGTGGACAGAGATATCTAAATTGTTTCATTTAATATTATTTATATTTCATTGTAAACCTCATTATGATTTGGAAATAACAACAGCTAGACAAAACAGTTTTCGTTCGTATATGCATGTCATCTTTTTAACTCTGACTTCCATATTCATGGAATTTTGTGACGAAGTTAAGAAGCACTTCCACCTATAGGCGTCCATCATGACAAAAATTTCATTACTATAACTCCGTCTTAAATTTATGAGGATGTTAATAATTGCACTTATCAGAAGTCATTATGTCAAAAATATCTATTTCATTTAATTCCAAGTTCGTCTGAAATGTGCATATGATACCTCACTGTGTATCCATGTGTATCATGGAACATAGGTACATATTTATTTCTAGTCCGCAGAAAACAATGAAACGAGGTTAGTGGCAGTACCAGCTTTTATCTAACTGTCTAACACACAATAGAAATAAACTAGAAAAACAACACAACAATCTTTTATATTTTTAATTTCGCTCCTTTTAAGTTCATTGAAACGCTATCCCTGCTGGTCTGATCACGCTAACATCTATATTCTGGGTAATGTTTAGTGCAGATTGCCTCTCATACAAGGCGCACAATGCGAGCTTCATCATTTGTTCCTCTGTGCACGATGCCACAACAAATACCAAGCTGAAAACACAACGCCCACAATGGCTGTCTGTAATACGTGAAGTGCAAGCTTTTGTATCAACGTCGTAACGTTATTGGAAACGCATTTTGGTTTTTCATAATCAGAATATGTAGCGATATATTTGAGACAGGTTTAGATAATCGTAATGACTATTCTATCCTATGTAAACCGGTATGATCATAAAATCGATTGTTTTGAATTGGCAAACAATCGGTTTGCAGTTATTTCTGCAAACTCCAACTTGACTTAAATTGAAACTATCGAAATGTGTCAATGAAAATTACGAATATGAGTATTATTATGAGCCTGTGGTGTCCTACTGGGCGACATAGACCTCCATTTCTATCTTTCAGTTTTCTTTGTCCTTAGCCTCTTCTGGTTAACCCTTTTTTAGGAGTTTAACTCATCACGCCATCTCTTTCTGGGCTTACAGGTGCCTGTTGATTGGGATCCATCTATGCTTCGCGAACTTCTGTTGCGACGTGAGATTCCATTTTAATTTGACCGCTGACTTGACAACGCCTGCGAGTTGTGTTTTGGCACGAAGTATAGGTACTGTCGAACCCTGGCTGCTGCAGGCTCGACTACCGGGATCGATGATTTGTAGAAAAACGACTGACACTTTTCACAACGATATATTAAAAAATTACTTCATTTCACTTCGAACGAATACATAGCACTGACTATAAAACAATAAAATATTTTATTCTTACAAATATTCAAATACATTCCAGAATATACTAACATCCTTCGAACTACTATTCAACCAGTATGATAACTTATGAGTATACGCATGAGTCTGCATATAATCTCATGCAAACTCATTACTCCGACGTAACAGTACTGTTTCTTGAGGGATTTATGATTTTGATAGCAGCAGCAGGTAGACCTCACAAGAAATGCAATCACATTAAATAAGTTGAAGTAATCGACCGAGATCTTAAAAACCATTGCGATTAATTTGTGTATCTGCTCTTGTAACTAAAGGCAATTTAACGACAAGGGAAACGACAGCTTAATTACAAAATATTTGTCCAATTAACTTATGACTGCATCGAGTAATTTGCAGTGATTCATTTTTCCCCAACGACACGTTCGTATTATGAACACATTAATCTGTCAAAGTTATAATTGGTTAAAACGCTGTTGATTAATTCCAGCATCGAGTTTTATTTTGAATTCGTCAACTATATCCAAAAGGCAATTACCATCGCATTTTAAAAAAAAAGAAAAAGATAAATGACTATTTTTATCTCAAGGAGTCTTATTACTTATCCTGTATAAAAAAGGAAGGACTTGCCTTATTTTTCCGTGGACATTCTATGCTAAACAAAAGGCATTTTCGACGGGATGATGGATGGAGCTACTTCGCTATTGTAATAGATCAAGTGTTACCAGTAAACTTTTAGAAATATGTATCGATACAAATTGTGGTTGGGCAATTTGTCCAGAGAGAAAGGTCTGTTTTTGAAAAAGTGATATAATGGTAATTTGACTTCGAAGCAGGTGTCTCACTGTCGAATGTTTCAAATTAAAATCGGAAATTATGGTAATATTCGATCTTAATTTGAATCATTCGACAGTTTTATGAAAATGGCAACCAAAACAAGAGATTTAAACCCAGGTTATTTTTTTCAATTGAAATCAATCAAAATTTAATTTTGCTTAATTTGAGCCTTAGCTATCTTGAAGTTTCTTTTGGGTGTACTCACTAAGTACCTAATAACATTCATAAATATTCACGTCTTATCCTAGATTACTGAGAACTTCTAATGTTTATCCTTGAAAGGGTGAGACGACCTCGTGGCACGAGGAACTTCTAAGAGTACTTTGTGGTTGTAGTAGGGGTTAATTTGGAAACATTATTTTAAGGTTAGGACGGTTGTTTGAGAAATTTCCGTCATAAGGCACCGAAGGTCTGCCTATAGCCTCGAAGTGACACATTCAAAACCTGACCTTATGCTGCGGGTTTGTTAAAAAGGGTTAATGCAGACCTGAAACGAAAAGCGCAACTAAAGGAACACGCGGGTTTGAGTTAGTAAAAGTCTGGCACTCCTTTTCATCTTTTGATTACTTCCCACCAGAAAACAGTGACAATGTTTAAGTATAATCCATACTAATAATAACCACCAGCGCATCGTTATCATCATTTCATCATTCAACGAATGGCGAAATGTGTTGCTAAGCGCAAAACTCAAAAATGAAAGGACTAATTCGGATGAACTTTTATTTGTATTATTTTTTTGAAGTCTCAGAAAGGTTTTTATTAAGGGAAAATGTAAAAAAGTCAATTTTCTATTACGTCAAAGGTGTTCTTAACTGTCAATATCAGGTTTCGTTGTCTATCATAAACTACTTAAAATCCGTAAATTCGACACTTTTTCTTTTTCTTATAACTTTAGAGTTAGTGATTTACCTATTTTAAGTTTGTGAGAACCGCAGTCCAATTTTGACAAAAAACGACGTCTGTCGAGTAAGCTAGTATGTATTAGAAATGCAAAAGTTTCTTTGTCTATCTGTTACTTCTTCATGCCTTAACGCCCGAAGCTGGTATTGTTTTATGGATATTTTTAGACCAAGGACAATTCTGTAGTTCAGACTAATGGAGTTATTATACGTTGAAAAATGGGGCTGGGGTAGACATCCCCCATTTTTTCCTTTGTTAATTAATATGGCAATACAACTTTCACTATGATCCTAGATTTCTATTTTATTTAATCAGACAGATATATTGACTACTTGTGCAGAGTACCTACCGGAGATCCTAATCTAAATTGGGTCACTGCTTACAGGTCAGAATTGGCATTTTAGTACTCGGTTATTTCCCGAAGGTAAATAAAAATGTAAAGCGTGGCAAAATCGCTCTCGATTCGCTTCAAATTGCACCATCGAGTCTTCTAGTATCGGAACAGCCTCTCGATCACGTACCCGCAATTTCTACCCATCGACGAGTTGTTGAGACTTGCTCCATTCGCCCGTCGATCTTGGATTCAATCAAGAGAACACGTTCACACATGTTCCTATCGAGACCTAATTTCAACCTCATTACCTACATCTTTTTCAACTTTGGAGTTACATTTTTTATAATGTTATTAAAATTACGAAGTTTCGGAAAAATAATTAATGTTTTAATCGTTCCACGTTTTTCTGCAAAACGTGTTTTTTATGGTCCAAGTTTACAAGGGTTGAGGGTGTTGCAAAAATAACCAAGTAAATATTGCAAGGCCTCTGGGGATTAGACCCTGAATTCTTTGTTAAATTACCCGTTTTAATAGGCGCAGAAGTTTGGTAACTATAAAAAGTAAACACTAAAAAGAAACGACCATAGTAAAATGAAAGTAGGATATTCCGTACTCCTAAATCCTAAACATATAGCATGAGATAAGCGTTATAAAACTTATGAAAATGGAGAAAAGTAATGTCCTTTTATATCCATGGTAGTAAACCAACACGGATTTGTTGAAACTGATACAATTTTAGCGCTGAAAAGGTAAAGACTCGAGCATTAAGTAAATGGTCCATTTCAGTATGGGTAATCCACTGCGGCGAACGTCCCGTGACAAATTGTCCATAAATAGGATACAAGGGGGCGGTAAAATAACACTGGCTACGGTTGACAGAAACAAAGAAACTGGCAGGCCACAAACTGCTTCTGTCCAAACCATGTAATTGATGAGGCAAGTGAGGAAGTTTCGGATGTTCTGAAACTACGCTAATTTCGTAGATGGTAAAACCTAACTATTTGCATAATAGATGAGAGCTGGTTTTACACTGAAACTTTCTTCTGAAAGGTACGCCATTTAGTGTGCCAATTTATAATTCATTTTGTGATGAATGCTATCGTACAAAGCTCGTATATTTTAATATCATTGATAGGCGAATTTAACGCTTGATCGTTTCCTTACCCTGAGATTGAATTTTTCAAGACCTTTGTTGGCCCAGTGCCAGTATGGGCATCGGGACGGAAAATAGGAATTTCGGAAGATCGAGGATAGTACTAGTAAACCGACATCAACTTAATTTTTAATGTGACCTCGGAACCTTCAGGCGAAGGTACTAGTTTTAACTGTCCGTAAAACAGATTTGCTAACACGTTTAAATATTAGAAAGGGTGCGAGTGTGGAAATAACGAAGATTGACTTACTTGACGATACAATGAATTCTGCAAATCCGACTTTAGTGGTTTCGGCGTACCTACCTACTCGTAAAAGTCAGTACGAAGTTTTTCTATTTATTATTTGACAGGAAAGGTTTATGTTTAGAATATTGAACAGCGATGAGTTGTTAATTTCATAACAATCAAGACCTTGTGTGACAACTTCATAGAGCTTTGTTATTTTACAAGCCAAATAATGACGCTAAACTTTCCCACATTAAAATTGCGGACGTCAAAAACCAATTTTCCGCTTTTATTCCAAAAAGAAAAGTAACTAACATAGCACTTCAACTTCCCTCTCAATACGGCACCCCACAGATGGGGTGAGTTAGCGGAAAATTATGTTGGCAATAAAGGTAATAAGAAAGCTATTTATTGTTTGTTTTTTGTTGGAAACTGTGACGGAAATATAACAGCTACAGGACACTTGAATACACGTGGCGCGATGTCCGATAATATTTATTATCAAGTTGCGGGATGCCGACATTTGGCACCTCTGCCAGGAAGGCTCGACATATCAGATTTAACCCGCCAAGGTCGTACATGAATTGTGGCAAAGAGCGAAACAATATATTGGATATATACGTGATACATAATATAGATGATAACAGATGTGTTGTTCCTGATAATGATTCATTACATGATCTGAACCCATACGTATATGCTATAGTACTTCATTTTCAATATTAATAAATCTGAAACACGACTACGATTATATCAAATGATACAGAAACCAATACCAACATAAAGAGTTGAATATTCGACAGCATAGCTTTTCGTAAAACGCCAAGATACTTTGGTTATTCCGAAATGTTACCAACATAATTAAATACCAAGAGAATCGATTTGGATTTCTGGAAACTGCGCATGACGATCTTTTTTCTTCTCTTAGAATACGTATGTACTTAGGTATACGAGTATATACCTACATACCGTGGTAGGTACTGAGCAAGATGTACGAAACTTTATGTACCAATAACATGGGACCACAATCGTAATAATCTTTATAAATATAATTTTTCTGTACGTGTGTTTTTCACAATTTTGAGTGGGTCCCTGGATGGTTTGAAAATACAATATTGAACCTGGCAAATAGCGATTTTTTTTTTCTACAAAAGCTAGCTTTCGGACAGGAAAACGTCTCTCTTGACCGCTATTACCTATATTACCCAAAGCGTAAGAATGCTAGTGATGACTCCAGTGTCGTTTCCAGATCATTTGTTGTACAAGTTTATAGGGCAAACTCAGTAGTAGAAATTTTCGGCCACTTATTCTAAGATATAGGTCATATTGTCTCTGATAATACAAAGAACTCCGTAAATCAATACATTTTGAGTATCCGAACGGCTACTTCTAGTGGCGACCTTTATCCCGTTGTTCAAATATAGTTAAGGGCTCTTAGTACCAAAGGCTACTAAATTCGAAGGTCAAGAGATTCCATTACAATCATAAACCAATCGTGCAATTTGTTTCAGGCGTAGTCTCTCGATGTTACCAAGGTAGAAATATTTATCGTAAAACAATTTTTGAGGAAAGCACGTGAGCGCAAAATATACACCGTTAAATTTTGGTCGTTTTAATCCCGCGGAGGGTTGATTCGGTACATGAAACACTATCGATTTGTAAAATAAAAATGAAAAATAAAGTACTTTATTTTTCAAACTCGTTTAATTCACGCATGTACGAAATTAATTTCTTTAAGTAAACGTCAGCTGAGCGAGGCCAATAAACTGTAGGTAGTTAGTGCGCAACGACCGACAGCTACCTACAAGGTCATTGATTAATTCGAGTCTTAGAAAAAAGCACTTTATTTTTTAATTTTATCTTTACAAATCGATAGTGTTTCATGTACCGAATCGCCTCTCTACGGGATTAAAGCGACATAATTTAACGGTGTAGAAAGGTTTAGAAAGAGAAAGGGGAGTTCTTTGTCCAGCAGTGGGACATAACCAGCTGAAAAAAAAGAACTAAAAGTTTAGATGACCGTCGTGGTCCTAAGGGACAGGCACCCAATAAAATGTGTTGATACTTATAAAAGTTCTACGATATAAAAGGAGAATAGGTATGTGGGTGAACCCTTACAAATAAAAAAGGTTGTGTCAGCTAATTACCAAAAGTTTAAGCTCCGAGGTAAGATTTTTTAAACAACTGATGTGTTTGTAGGTAATTAGTGATGAAAGCTGAGTATCACTTATGTTACTTTATGAGACGTATTTTTTATTGCATTTTTTAGAGAAAACCTATTCGTGATGGCAAACGAGAAAACTTTGCCTACGTTTTTCAGGTTTTAAAGCACGCTGAAGTGAGTGCAAAGTGGAATGTGCTAGTAGCACATACGTAAAGAGACTTTTTGTTCACTTAAAAATCGTCATTCTGAACGAAGTTTGTTGGAATTTTTGGTCACGAATTTGAACCCAAAAATATACCTAAAATGGAAATAGTATCTCAAAACTGGCAACACGGAACAACCGGCAACAACACCACGCCCAATGACAATGATTTCTCCCGCTCTTGGGCGGAGCGGGAGAGCGTGTCAGACCTTTAACTACTGACCAAAACCCACCCCTATTCTTTCTTTGCCTTCGTTCCAGAGAGCAGTGGTGGCCGAGTGGTAACGGCCCCGACTTACGAGTTGTAGGCCGCGGGTTCAAGCCCAGCCAAGCGCATTACTTTGTGTAATTAATTTCATGCCTACCTGCTGATGTCATCGAGTTTTTGGTTCTAGGACATGCCGATGTCCTAGAACCAAAAACTCGATGACATGTGACATCCACCAATCCGCACCGGGCCCGCGTGGTTGTTACGGCCCATTCCCTTTCCTAAAAAGGAGGCCTGAGTCCCAGCAGTGGGAACATAATGAGGCTGATGCAATGCAATGCTTCGTTCCAGGGCCCCGGAGTTCACATTCACATAACCCATGGTGTGTAAAACTGCCTATGGTCAGTCCACAACACAACATCTTACAAGACAGCATTAATTTATTGGCACTATACAAAGATCCCATCTATACGATAAAAGTTTTCACGTTACAAGTTTCTAAGTGAGCTGTTTAAGTTCGATTGTAACTTAGTTGTTTGTTCCGATTGCGGTACATAATTGTCTGTGTTACAGATAGAATTGGGAATGAAACAGATGTATACTTTGGCCATGAAAAGAAAAAGTAACATAATCGTATCAATTTTTGTTGTTGTTAGGGCACTTTTGTAGCCAACGTTTGGGAGATAATATCTTGATTATTATTATCTGTTGGGAAATAAAAAATATTTATTTATTGGGTGGTCCGTTTAGGTGGAGCGACAGAGAAAATCAGACTTACTGATTCAAAAAGTGTTCCTTTAATTACCCATTGCGTTCCAGGGTAACTCTTTCGATTACTCCCGCAGTACACAGCCAGCAAGCCAAGTAATACATGTATATGTAGGCTAGCAATAACTTAATGGTAGCCACACACGATACAGTATACTTGCGCAAATTAAGACTTGCACAAGTATACTGAAACGTGTGCAAGTCTTAACTTGCGGAAGTATACTGTAACGTGTGTGGCCGAAGCCGAGCCACTTGGGCTCGGCTTTGGCTTCGTCTTGAGTGAAACCCAAATTAATATCATAATTATATTTAGCGTAAAAAGTCGACGATTAAATGAATTCCAAATCTTTAAGTGACAAAATATCTTTACATAAAACAAAGTCCCTACCGATCTGTCTGTCTGTATGAACGCGATAAACTCAAGAACTTCTGAACAGATTTTTATTTAGTTCCACTAATAGGCAGAGTATTCATGAGAAAGGTTTGAATGTAACACACGCATACATACTAATAGTAGAAAAAAGTCACAAATTTCAAGGGCGGTTCGTTAGTATGAAATAAAAATATCGGCAGTTTCAAATAATCTTGCCAAGCAGCAGGGACACTTCCGTGTTGAAATGTTACTTTCCACCGTTCAAAAGTCTCGCAAAAAAGGCTCCCCACAGGGAAATCGGGTGCGTTCGTCTAAACCCGTCTCGCTTTCCGCTGCAAATGAATTTAAACCGAGGCCTTAATCGCTGATTTTCAGGGCTATCAATTACAAACCCTCCCGTTCTTTGTAAAATGTAAATGAGCGAATCTTTCCCCAGAGAAAAAACAGTATTTTTTTTAACATTCAAGATTCGTCTACATCTTTTCAACTTTGAAACTATGTAGACAAGATGAAGGGTCATAAAGCTTAACATTTACGTGTGTAATAAAGTCACAAAAGTTTTTAAACTTAATTTGCTTTGAAACATTATTGCAAATAACACTTTTCTTTCACCGTCCAGTGAATAAAGTACCAAATTGCAGACAGTCAAACTTAGAGATTTAGTGTCCCCAATCGCCAACTTTTCTCTACCAATGCAATGGTACTTTTTAGTGCTTTAGGTTTGAACTAAAACAAATATTTTTTTACTCGAGTAGCAGTTATACAAGCAGTACTAAGTGCATCGCTCGTCGTTTTCAATGTTGAAGACTGTAACTATCTTTTGTCTACCAAGTATCTACTTAAATATTCAAAGAGCGGTTTTGCATAACAGAATCAGGTAGGTAACCCAGTTTCTTTAAGGAGCCTTCGTTTCACGCTTGCTTAGACCTATCACTGCTAGATATTCTATCTTCCTAAACGGCTCATTTGTTTGCTAAAGGGAGGAGCTTTCGGTAACATCAGAATATGACGTGACTAATAGCGTTATGTTGGAGATTTATAACTTGGAACATTGCAGCGAGGAGCTTAAAGAAAAGAAAAAAAGAAGTTCAAAAAGTGTTTTATACAGTTACGCGGGTATGTAGGTGCAATCATATGACATAATTTATACGCTTCGACAATTTCAAACTCTTAACATTGAATGAAATGATTTACTGCAGATTTTTATGCCATAGAAAGACAATAAGAGGGTACTTTAATCTTGTTTGTGGGCTAAAAAGGTCAAGGATAATGGGCTTGTAAGTACATAAATGAAGATTCATGATACTCGAAAGTGGCACATTAAGTATCATATAAAAATTAAGGGTAGGTAGGTAAGGGGTAAAAATTAAATAACCATGAAGCATTTTTAAGATAATTATAAGTAATTCTACTTTTTTTTTGTAACATACCTAAATTTTCTTTTTATACATTTACTCTAGGTGTAGCTAGGCGTGCGCGTTTTAACCTACTGCCTAATCCCCTCCCTGCCGTGTTTTTTCAGTTGTCCTTGGCATTCTAAGGCCAAGATAAATGTTTCGACCATTCCCGCAGTCCTAGAAGAGATCGGCCCTACTGGGCTCCTTCATTTTGCTGATAACTCTTTGATACGCGCTTGGAACACAACACGTCAACGAAGCGGGCTTTGTCCTTGCCGTACGGCAAGCTATCCGTTGCTTGTCGTCCCCAAGCCCGCGCCTATGATGGCTGCTAATGGCCTTGGCAACTCCCGTCAACCGCGATGTCTCTTGCTCTTTGTAACATATCTACGTTTCTATGTATTTAGTACCAAGTACCTTTTTTTTGAAGTTGGGAAATCGTCTAATGACTTTCTGGATGGAGGTCGTGTCAGACTTTTACTGAATAAAAATCACAAAACACGTTCGGGCAACGGGTAGCCTTTTAAGAATTCTAGTACTGAGTACCTACTGATTGGATCAGTCGTTAACTTCTGAGTATCATTCAGACTTGTGTATTTCGTCTAGTATCTTCAGAGCCTTTTGAGTCCTTTGATAAATCCGACACGGGTTCAACAATTTTATCCTTAGCTGAATAATTATCCGCAATTTAATCACGAACCTCTCCAAAGCAGAATATTATTTTGTGTCCCTTATCTCAGCACCTTTAAAAAGCCGAAAATAATTAGGTCTGTTTACAAGTTTTCTTATGAAAAGGAGGCTCTGAAAGATCGCTAAAAAGATTTTATTCTTAATACGCTCCGGAATTTTAATTATGAAGTTTTAATAATTCGGCAGAAAATTAGTCTTGAGGAAACTTTAATTAGGTCATGTACACAAAGGACGACGTTATTTAGTTGGTTGGAGAAGTTAAGAGGGACAGTAAAGCTAAACTTTTACTGTGGGTCCATGGGTTAAAAATTCACGAAGCGAAACGGGCGTATGTAGGCTGTTACGTAATGTATCTGGGCTATGTATATAAAAGGCGTAGGCTAAAGGAGTATTAATGAAATACTCTATTAATAATATCGCGTTTATCTCTCCATAAAGACAATTCTTTATTTATTACGGTATTCAGAAGATTAAAAACTACTAGACCGATTTTACACCAACCCGCATTGGGCCCGCGTGGTGGATTACGGCCCATTCGCTCTCTTAGAGAGGAGGCCTATGTCCCAGCAGTGGGAAAATTAAAAGGCTGATGATGATGATGATGAGACCGATGATTTTACAAATTATTTCACCAGTAGAATGTTACTTTATCACTGAGTATATACATACCTACATACACACTGAGTATATACATATGTACATACACAAAGGCTATATATTTTCTACTTTTGCGTAGGCGATGTCGCTAGCAGAAGCTAGTAATTTATTTACGCCTAGTTTTTTCCCTATTCATTCGACTGTTTCTTATCAACACAAACTAAGTGGTATTTGCAATTGCTTTTCTAATTTACGGTCACATTAGGACATAGGAGAAATGGTAGGTGTAAATCGGGTCTACTTTTATCAAAGATTTGTTTTTTTACTGTAGATAGGCTCGCGTTTAACCACTATCTCACCTGATGGTAAGCGAAGATGTGGCCAACTATGGAGCACGCTTGCCTAGAAGTAACCTATTCACTCTTGACTTAAAGAACCCTAGGTTATAGCTATCAGGAAACATAAACTTGTTCACCTTACTATAAAACTGTTTTACCTTTTACCCCATTCCAAACCCTATAAAAAACGGTAACTTCCTAAGCCTTATTTAATATAAAACAAAGTTCCCCGTCACATCTATCTGTTACCGATAAAATCAAAAACTACGAAACGGATTTTCATGCGGTTTTACCAATAGACAGAGTGATTCATAGAGTTTTAGGTGCATATTATAGTAGAGAAAAGCCGAGAATTTCATAGATTTGTAATACCCATACGAAGCTGGGTAGGGTTGTTGGTCATAAATAAGCAGGAAAGACAACAAAAGCCCGGAACTAACGCTACCAGTTCAACTGTCAAACCAAAAGAAAAACGTAAAATGTTCGTAGTTTATTGCCTTGTTCCTCACGAGTTTCTTAAACAATTGTAGTCACTTTATCACTGGGAAGTAACAGGAGTACACTAGATGGAGGAGCTGACACGTTCATAGTTTTAACATGTGTAATGTTCTGTAAACGTCTATAGTTACAACCGCACCTGTCAGCAGGAATGAAATACAGGCTCGACTTGTCCAAGCGGAGTATACCGAGTGTTAATCCATTGTCGTTTTGATGGACATTGGATTAGATATCTTGGTCTATCTCTCCAGGAACAAGATCATGATAATAATTATCAAGTGGAACTTTGTGAAGTAAAATCGATCGGTTAAATTTTTGTATACTTAGCTAACATTAATTTATTTAAATGATCGTAAGTACCTAGTTCACGTATTCATTAACCTCGACAAAAAAATTGTCAATTTTCTTGGTAATGAATTTTTGACTCGTTAGCACTAAAGACTGCTGGGGACTAATTCCTTAGAAGACCTGAGTTGAGCTTTGCGAATACTGACAAATGCTTGCACTGACTGATCAGGTCCACTCAAAACCGTATATTCCTCAAAAGACCACCTCTGACACTAATATGGATTTTTTTTATGTGATATGACCATTATCTATTTGTCTGATGTATGGACTTTAAAAGAGACTTTGTCCCCTGAGTTAATTTCGGTGTTTCTTCTCAGGGCAGCTAAGAAATCCCGCCCTCATCTAGTTTAAAATTTAACAAAAAATTGACGTGTAAATGTTTATTAAAATTTATTTGCCAAATAAATATCAAGGTCTTTAAATTTAATTGATGTAAACAGTGAAGCAATTTCAAATGCAATTAATTCCCAAACAAGTACACACAAAACAATGTTCACTTTTACTGTGAGCCTCTAGTCACAAGGAGGCGCGAAGCGTACTCTGAAGTTCCGCACCAAAACACAAAGGGGTGCCAAAAACCGAATTCAAACAGCGAGTAGACAACGCGAGAAGTGTCACAAATTCACTTGGTGAATACACATCAAACTAGCTAAACTGACCTATATACAGACAATGGCAGGAGAAATTGAATGGGACGCTCTTAAATTATTGTCCGTACCGTACGTACGTGGGACTCCTTTGACAGACTGTACAATACGTGAATGACGTCAGTTATCGGGGGTTCGGAGGGTAGATCGGGATATTGAATAGACGCAATGATTTACGTGGAAAGAATAACGGGTATGTGGAAGTAACACTTCTATCAGTACTGATAACAATTTTTTTACTGTTAAGACTTAATTAACAGTAAGTAAAGAAGATTTTGTAGCTATCTTGGATGAAAGAAGCGATTTTACAACAATTCATTATAGCCCACATCTCTCTGACATTTTTATCTTTTTTTTTTAAATAATTTTGCCGCCGCCGGTTTTAGACTAAGAAACGCTTAAAAGGATCTTTTTTTCTCTGAAATCCTCACGAATGTCCCCACCCTAAGGCAAGGGGGGGGAGGTCTGTCAGACTTGGACAAGACTAAAGATTACTGACTAAAATCAGCCCAAAACCCTTGCCTAATTGCGTCGGTGCTGCAGGTGCATTGTGACTTCCACTACCCTGGTCTAATAGTCGTGGTCATCATTCCGTATTTATGAATAAGCTATTAACTACCCCATACGTCTAACTTAATTTCCTAGCGTATCTTTATTTAATTATTATCATATAAATGTCTTTCTTCTAGTTTCAAACAAAATCAACTCGTTTCGGGCCGGAAGCTTCAATAATTCATTTGAACAAAAATATTGATCAAGGAGGTAAAACATATATTTAGATGATGTTAAAATGAAAATTAGAAAAAGACAGCGAATCTATATATATTATAATTACATTTAATAAAAAACTGTATTTGACTAAGTAGGTAAATCCTCTTTAACCAAATTAACGGTCTAGTGGTAACTTAGACCAGGATTTCAAACCCAGTTATTGTATTGTATGTATTGTGTTGTAATGTAATTTATTTCATCACCACTGTTCTTAAACGGTGAAAGAAAACATCGTAAAGAAACGGGTATATCCTAGAACTAAAATAAATATGTTTTTTTTTAAAATCCCCCGACAGTCCTTATGACGAATCTGATGAGTCCAAACTCGATGAGTTTACTTCCAAAGTTCAAGTTCCAAGTTGGCTTTCCAAAATTCCATCAGCCACCTCCCAGTTCTAGCATCAGGTCCTTGTCATCATGAGAAATGTATAGCACTGGTTAAAGTGAATCTAATGTGCCAGAACTCGATAGGTTTACTGGTTAATAAGCAAGGTTCTTACTTTTGAGTTCCATCATCAGACCATCTCAATGGCACCAGATTGTATACGAGTATTTTAAATATTAGGATACACAAATGTTTGAAAGTAAAGTAAATACGCATTGTAAGTCTTTAATATACCTACTGCAGCTAACAAACGAGCTGGTGACTTTAAACACCAGGACAGGTCTTCATAAATTGTAGCCAAGACCCATCCCGATTAAGCCAGCTTACAAACAAAAAAAAAACGCATCTAAATCGGTCCATTCGTTTTGGCACTACGATGCCACGGACTGACACACAGACAGACAGACACGTCAAACTTATAACACCCCTCTTTTTCGTCGGGGATTAAAAATCGAAGATATTTGACATCCACCGATCCACACTGGGCCCGCGTGGTGGATTATGGCCCCATTCCCTCTCCTAGAGAGGAGGCCTGAATCTTTGCAGTAGGAACATTAAAATGCTGAATGTACTTGTATAAATCTAACTTTTTTAAAGCCGGTGTCTATGTAATGTACGAGGTACAACTATATATAATCATTCTGGAAGGACCCTGCTAGGAACCATTTACGATTAAAATTACAAGACAAGTTGCTAGTTCGAAGAGTAAGATAAAATGTTCACGGTACAATGGAAGACGGGACCGGGCCGAAAAAACGTTTTCCTAGGTGAATTTGTAAATCGGAAGGTCGAATAGATCCCTTTCAATGCAATAAAATATCCGTAATATGAGCAATATAAAATCGTTATCGACCTTGTCGAAAGGCTTTTTGGACTGGAATGGTAGCAGTTTGATGTCTTAAGAAAGTGTTTTATTTCGTCGTAATATTTATATTCGAGGATTTTTTCTTACATGGGCAGATTATTTATTTATCAACACTTTTTGCACAAATAGATTTTGCATTGTATCAGTATTTTGCCGAAAGATGTCAATTGTTAGAAATAGATTTCCCTGTAGTGTCACCACAACGACCGCTCCTGAGTGTATCGCATCCAACAGATTCGATTCGGATTTAAGTCGGATTTGTTTAGAATATTGACTGAATTATGCCGTTGTTACTTGTATGTAAACAAGAGGGAGTTTTAGGAGTAGTTAGAGAGTGGCCACGTCGTCCATACTTTACATCTGGCGCAATTCGTTACTGGACACAATTGTTTCAGGAGGTTCTTCAGTCAGATTTGACGGGAAGAAAAGCCCGTATGTCATCCATTAAGGAAACTTCCTCTCGTTCCACACAAATATAGAGAAGTTTATTTCATTCAACTTTATTGGAACATTAAACAGTTACAAATTAAGGTCATTCCATTAATAGGTGGACAATTATTTGATAAATTAAACGAAACCTAACCAAATGACCAATCTTTAAATTAGAAATCACAAAATACGGACACGTTGATTTTCAGTTAAAACACTCTAACAAACCAGATTGTCTACCTACTAGTTCTTTCACATTTTGTTTATGAATCTGAAAAAAAAAATCGCGTTTCACGTAACAAAATTATAGTGCCGACTTGTGTCAAAAAATACCAAACGCTTTAACTATATTTAAAAAAAAAATGTAAAGGTACTCTCAAATATTTTATGAGCATGCCAAATCTATATCAAATGGAGAGTATTGTCAATAACAATTGATATGGAAGGTATTAAGCGTTGGAATACAGCGCAAGTGTCGTTTGCTCTTATCTAAGTGCCATTTATGTTACGGACGAAGTGTTTATAGCCCATCGACATGCGACATTTCGTGAAGTGAAAATATTAGGTATGAAAATTTCAAATAAATTGGCAATATTTTTAGGTATTGTAATAATGTTTAAACTAATTTTTACATATTAAATGTAATAATACAAATATTTACGTCTAATCTAAAAAAATATTACAGCTTAATTTGTATATATACAAACCAAAAATAATAATATGTGGATAGAAAAAGAGCTTATAGGGCATCAAAAAATTCATCCGCATCGATGTCAATGGGAAAAGTGCTCAGAACGCTGGCAGCATTGCCATATCGGATGGCAATGCTGATTCGTTGACCGAAGAAAATCCCAGCCTTCTGTACCGTCAACACAAAAACCGTTTTCTGATATCCCAATTTTTTTATTAACTTAATTCAAATGAGAATACGATTTTGTATGAAGTTAATTTTTTTTTTTTTTCAGTAAAGAAATAAGAAAACAATGTAAAAAGACCCTGAACACAATGAGTAATTTTTTACTACTTAAAAAGTTTTGAAGAGTTTTCTAATTTTTTTTCCATGTGACATGAAACTTTTACCCTCTAGACATGTCAGCTACAACATTTGCTCGTGACTTATGCATGTTTTACATTATTTCGAGTTTAACGACCATTTCTAGTGTTCTTGCTCTAGGGATTTATAATATTCTATCCCGTAAAGCAGTAAAACACTAGGTGTCAGATATAAGTATTTTCCCCACACGAAGAGTAATTGTATTTTCTCAGCTACAGGTCATTGAACTCGCTCAGCTAATGTTTACTTAATGAAATTAGTTTCGTACATGTGTATATTAGTTCGAGTTTCAGAAAAAAAAGTACCTACTTTATATTTTGATTTTATCTTTACAAATCGATAGTGTTTCATGTACGTCCGGTACATGAAACACTATCGATTGATCGAGACCGACCCTCCACGGGATTAAATGATCAAAATTTAACTGTGTATATAAATATAATATAATGTATATGTACGATTTCAATTAAGATTAAAGGCCATTTTACTTTCTTTGAAATATCAGTACCTAGAGCAATATAGTAATGTGATTTGAAGTAGTTCCGTCAGCCAACTGATTAATCTGAGAATTGTGTGGGCGGCATACCATCCTATTCGCTTTCTGACATGCGTGACCATTGGCATAAGGAAATTGTTGTGAAGCTATATGAACTTGTCTCAGCAATGCAAGCAGAGAACGTATTGAAAGGGGGTTTTCAACAAATCAATTCTAGGACTCAAACGTGTAATCCATTTGAGAAGTCAATTGAGTAAAGCGTATCCACAATTCTAAGAGCAATAAGTGATTGGCTCCAGACGTGTAAAGTATGATCTACACGTGCCAATATGTTGTGTTACAGAGAGTTTTTTTGCAGGATTTCTTCGATTGAAGTTCAGTGGCAGTTTTAATTATTCGCAAATTGATTACACTAACGTAATGCAAAAATTGGTGTCATTTTGTAATTCAAGTGTCTGCGCAACTGGACAATAAATATGTGAAATCATCGAAACTAGTGCATTCTTACTGAGTTTTTTTATTGTAGTCGTTTCACTGAAGTAATCAAACTACTTCAGCGAATTTTACCGAGAAGGTTGACTTGATACATTTGCTGCCAAATACTACAAAAACATAAGAATGTGTACACCCGCATTCTAGTGGTAAACAAATTACCTATTAATACGAAGACATGGCTGAAACGACTTGGCATCTAAGCCAAAAACATTATTAACAAAAAAAAAAAAAATGTATCAAAGCTTCCGAGGAGTGTCATATGCATGCAATCGTCTATCATTATCTGTCTTCCACAAATTGGCGTATAATAGCAGTCCTTCGCAAAAGTCTTCGTCACGCTAACTATGAGAAGTTGCGAGTATTTAATATCATCTAATTTCATCCACAAAAGGAAAATGCTACCCTCTGTCTCCTAGCAATACTTTATTGTTAAAACTTCATATCGAAGTTTGTTATATAAAAGTTTGAGAGGCATTATTTTATAGGCTGCTTATGTAAACGAGGGTCATAAAATGGAGCATAGACGATAGATTCAAGGGTCGTTAGTTTATAAGTTCTTGATACAAAAATAGAAATATGTAAATAAGTTTATGTCCCAAATGGGTATATATATAGGTAATACATTACTAAATAATTTTATTCAAAGTCATAATGCAATATTTATCAGATTTTTTAACCACAGGCATTTCAATTGTACAGCTTTTGTATGTATTACGAATTTAATTGATGTTGAATTTTCCATTGAGTGAATTGTTGTGTATTATTAAAATAATACAACAATGCACAACACAAACAGTATCATAAATAGTTTGAGTTATTTATTTGATAGAATGAACATTTTTTTTGTAATACAAGCATGGAAAAACGGCAGTTTTTTTTGTCTTATTTATAAACGGTAAATACCTCTAGATATAGCTTGTAGTTACGAGGTTCTTTTATCTTAGCACTGACCGGTAGCTTGGATCAGATTCTCGATATCGGTGGAATATTTTTTAAATAATTTATGTAAGTGTACCTATTTAAATGAATAAACTACATTCATTTAAATAGGTACACAATGAAGCAATGTTGAACGATTATATTATTATTATCTTTGTCTATATTTACAGGTTAAGACACAATTATATTAAAATATTAAAAAGAACACAGTTCCAGCCTGAACTTGGGTGCATCTGTGCTTCAGGCTACAAAGTGCTTTGAGACAAAATAATATGGCAGGTGAATAAAAAAATATATTTAAAAAAACAATATGTCTAGGTTTATGTAACGCTGATGTAATTCCTGACTATAAGACTAACATCTATTAATATTGTGATGCTGGAGAGATCGAATGAAGTTATTGATTGACCTTAGCACTGGCATTTGAAGAGCAGGTCGAAGGTGAAATAAAATATATTTATAGCATTAATTTTAATAAGCATAATATTATGTAGGTGTATTTCAGAATCAAAAACTTATGTGGAAGTTGAAGAACCTACATGCTAAAAAACAAATATCTGTTGTTATAATGCTTGAAAAGCCAAATACTAAAAGAGATAAAAGCATAAAGGAAAACGTATCAAGTGATGAGACAGGTATAGATTATGTGAAAGACAACACATGATTACAAAGGGTAGAATACTGAAATTACTATTGATGGAGATATTCTAAAGAAGTCATAATGCGCAGATGTTGATTTGAAATTATACAAGGCTAAGATGATAATGATATACTTTTATTCAGGTAATTTGCACCCTTAATTATATTCATTATAAAAATTAGATAACATAAATAATAATTAAAGCACACCAAAATGAAAACATGAATTAAAATCATTAATTTAATAAAAATTAAATGCAAACGAACATCCCAACTATATTCCGATCTACATGAATGCGTTTACAGAATTGTTCATCTATAAATCAAAAGAAAATGAAGGTTAAGCTACGTAAGCAATCGAAGAGGTAGGCCCGTCACGCTATTCCCAAGAAGATCGAAGAGGAAATTTTTGATGGGGAAAAAGCCTTTGAATACACCTCTATAATAGATTTATTGGCTCTGTAAAAGAAAAATATTTGCTGACTGTGAACCGATTTGAATGTATGTTTTAAGTGTGTATTGTTATTTTTTTTTATAGACTAGTGCTTGACTGTGATCCTACATGATGTTAAGCAATGATGAAATCGTTGATGGACAAGTGCACTGGTCTATTAAGAGGTTATCCACTCAAGTCTTGAGACACCAAGTTACTAGTATAATCAGATTGAAAACGTCCATATTTGCAAATACAGTTATCGACGTTGTAGTTACATTTTCAAAACTATTATTTACGAGCATTAAAAAACCTAACTTTAATCGATTCCTAAGATATAGTAATAATTTACCATCCAGTCCATTAATAAAATTAATTATCATTAATTTATCTCCATTTCATTTAACTTGGACTATGTCAAGAAGTCTTTAAGTATACGTATGTGCTAATATTATAATGAAAAAGAATGTTTTCATGTAAAAATGGGTTAAAATGTTTTCTTAGGACTTATCAATATCAGAAACAAATGGAACCCGCTCTTCTGGATATTAAAAAAACACAGCCACCACCTTTAATTATTTCAATAACACCAAAAGATGCTGCACGAATAATATGAATGAAACAGAATAATGCATCAATTTAATTTACGACGGAATGAACTAAAAGTCAATTTTAACTGAGGGAGATAGAGGTACAGACCACTTCCGTAATTTCATCAAAACTTTTAATACGGGCACATCCGTTGTACTCTAAAGGCTGCACCATTAATACCTTTTCATAAAGTTTTTGACAATATTGAACAAACCGAGTTTGGAAGCTAAATATCTACAAAGTTTCCACGTTCATTCCGATACGAAGTCATTGTAAAGGTCGAAATTAACATGGAAGCAGTTGGTCGTCGGGGAATAATGTTTTATTTCACGCCTAATGTTACGGACAAGTTTTTATGAATTCCTTAGAATGCGGCCACCAACTGTTCCAGTGGGTAACCGATTTATGAAGGTCTAAACTTCAGGCGACACTGTCTGACTTAATCGAATTCTGTCGGGGCTTTCGTCCGGCTAATCAAATCTACCAGCTCGAACTTTAGACATGTTGGAAGTGGTACGCGTCACTTCAAGTTAATTACTAAAATCGACATGATCGAGCATCATGAAAATTTTATTATACTTAGCTCACAGAAATATTAAAAATGACAGGAAAAAATGAATTATTGATACTGCTTCGAGAATTGGTAAATTTATGGGTTCGATTATATTTATTAATATCGTAGGACACGCAGAAACGTGGCATCTTGAAGTATCCTAGTATCCTACTAATATTATAAACACGAAAGTTTGTATGAATATATGACTTGTTACTCTTTCACGTAAAAACTACAGAATGGATTTCAATGAAACTTGGATAAATGTAGACCATGTCCTGGAATAGCATATAGGATACTTTTTGTGCTGAGAGTATGTTCCCTTGAGATAAATTACTACAATCACGCGAGCGAAGTCGCTGGCAGTAGCTAGTATAAATATAACATACATAGAGATTATAGTGAGATACTCACTTCGGTAGGTAGGTAGATTAACAAAAAAGGAAAGAAGTCCTCAACGACCCCTACATTTAGGTTAAAATAGACTAAACAAAAACAGTAGAAAGCGCAAACAAAGCGTAAACGAGCACAAAACTAAACGGAACAGAAGCGTCACATCCAACGCTGTGGCGCGTGTACCCCCGGTGGAAAAATTTTGTTCCCCTCCTGTCCTTAATTTTAACTAATTTCAGCTGCAAACGCCTGACGTGTCCGCGCCAAGCGGGCGAACTGTCCAAGTAATTACTTCCACGGTAATCCCGCAGAGCTTGTAATCCTGTATAATATTATGTAGACCGGTATGACAGTGTTCTTAGATGGTAATAATAATAATAACCATTGTGCGGTGCTTTACTTTACTGTCATACGGTTCATTGGTGTTTATGGATATTTTAAGGGAGCTTATGGAAGTGTTGGACTCAGGCAAACAGGGGTGACTACATAAAATATGTAGCTATTATAAAACGAAAACCATTGTTAACAAGTGTAATGGAAGTCATACTCCATCTTTGATTAAACATAAATAAGACAGATCGACAAAATTTTAAGTTTAAATTGATGAAGCGTTCCCTCATTTCTTTGTTTTCGTAGGAGTCTAGTGTTTCCAAACGAGTCGTTCGGAAACAGCGAGTATTAACATCATCATTAATCAGTTAAAACCTATTATTTTCAAGTTATTTTTTAACATACATAATTATATCGATGATAAAGGCGGAGGGGTTACTAGCACACTGAATAAATGGGTCCCTAAAAACAATTGCTGGCACGAAGTGATGTAGTAGTAAGGAAGTTACATAATCTGAGGTGCTTGAGGAGTGATATGGTCAAGATCTGCATCTTTAACTGGATGTATAATCCTTCTCTCGAGCACTGACATTTCGTGATTCATTAGTTTATATTTGGGAATAATTTGAATAATATCCGTTCTCAGAAGAACAAAAGGTTTAGATACTATGATTTTCTTTTGGGACTATTTGGAGTGAACAAAGGAACCATCATGATGACTGTGCTATCTCTATTTGAATTTGGTTCCGTACGGGTACAGTCTATAGTGGACCACAGATTTTGTGGTCGTTCTACGAATGTATTCAATGACTGTCATTTTTGTGAGACAACGAGGGAGCGTTTTTGGAGTGAGAGAGCTCGATAGGGCCGTAACATATTTCGGTAGTGACTTTTAATTAGTATAAATATGAGGTTTTATCCATATATTAATTCTAGAACGTCTTCGATCAAGCAACTTAATCGGCAGTATATAGAGATATAGACGAAATCAAATACCATGCCATTCGTAAGTTCCTTCTTTACCTAGCAAAGTTAATAAGTATAGTAAATAACTGTTTGGACTAAACTGAACGAGAGTTATTAGTTTTGTAAGTGGTCCAGTTTATTCAGACAAGGCAAGCCCATGCTCAGGACCTTCTATCAAAGGGATATGAAGCGTTAAAAAACATTTAAAAAAAGATTATGTCTATCTCGTAAAGTATAACCGATGCAATCAAACAATTGACATTTTAGCATAGTTTTAATAGATATAGGTACTAAAATCTCTGGCATTAAATTTTAGCTCAGCTTTTATAATTTTCATGCAGGTAGGTTTTTTTTATGGTAGGTAAAATCATCCAGTGACAAATCCTCTCTTGGGCGGAGAGGGAAGTAGTGTCAGACTCTGACTAAAAACCTAACCCGTTCCTTCGTAGCCTATCGTGCTGGGGCCGGGTATTCCTTTCGGAAGCTTTCATGTAGGTAGGTAACATCAAAACTTAAAGTGACAGAAATATCACTTTTGTCTAAGATGATGCCATAGGTCAAGGTAAAAAACCTATTTCAAAATAAAACCTAGTTGTTTAGTCACTTAATCTCGGACGCAGTTCCTTTCTCATTCGCCCTTTCTTTGAGAGCTTTAATGCCAACCCTGTGGCACAATTTTACTTTCATAAAACACTTTGAAAGAAATGATAAGAACAAAGGCGCGACTAACTTAGTTTAGCGAATAAATATTAAAAAAAAAAAAAAATGTTGGCACAAGGAAATGGAAAGGAATTGCGATAAAAACTCGTAGAACATTTTATTCATTGTGAGCAACGTTAAACAAAAAACGGTCAAAATTCACGTTTCATGTATGAGAGCTCCACTTAAATATTTATTTTATTTTGTTTTTAGTATTTAATGTTATAGCGGCAACAGAAATACATAATCTATGAAAATTCCAACTGTTACTGATAGCTGTAGATGGCTTGTATCTCATGAACCGATCACTGTGGTGACAGACATACTAACAGCGCAGTGATAGTAAGTATTAGGGTCCCATTTTTACCCTTTGGGGTACGGAACGCTAAAAAACAGTTCAAAGTGTTGAAAAAACGATATTTATTTCATGTTTACGAATTTAATTTAAAATATTCGGGTTTGGTCCCGATAAATTACTAAAATATTACCCTCAAAATCATAATAATATTATTTAACAGCCTCGTTCGGCGTTTTCATCTTAAAACCTCTCTTTGAGCCGCAAGCATGGAAAAAATTTGCTAATATAACGAGGCCTTAAAAAGTCATGTTGGCAACAATGTAATTTGAGTGTTCGCTACCTCGAGGGTGCTTCGACATTCCGCCTCCATGATATCACGTTTGTTCCCAACTTTCACTTAGATACAGCGTGTTTAAAACATGTAACAAAGTGAAGTTCTTTTGAAATGAAAATTATTACGATCAATGAGATTCTAAGCTATTGAATAATGTTTATGCTATCAAAAAAATAACTTGTAAAAAAACCAAGTCTCGAAAATAAGTTTTTCTACCGTAAAAAGTTTTGAGATTCATGTAATACCAAGTATATTCATAAATAGATTGACTTGGCAATCGCATGAAAAACAATTTAGGTATCTCACAAGTAACCCGATTGCCGCACTGCCGTGCCCCCTGATTGTACACCAAAACAATTACGCCGCTCTATCACTCACTCTTTTATTGGGGTATATGCCTTTAATTTTAATTAAGGTGTCTTCAAGGCTAGAATGAATAGGCACTTAATAAACTACTGCGCTTCCTTATCAACGATTGCATCACTGCTTACCATCAAGCGAGTTGCACTAGCTTATATCAATAAAAAAAAAAAACAAATTAATTACTAAATTGTAAAAAACCAGCTACTAAATTAATTAAAAGACATTGCGACGTGTAAATGTGCTTTTTTTACTAATAAAAAATATGTTCATCTCTTAATCCAAATATAAAAGCAGTCATAAATAAATATAGCAAATCGCAGGAAAAAGAAAAGAATCAACAATTCAAATTGAGAAATCCCTCAGATAAAAAGAAAAGCACAGATGCGGGTGCTGCAAAACGGTTAATATTGAAAGCGCTTTATCACTTTCGCCGCTGTATTTTCTTTTCCACAAATCCGAAAGCGGTAACCGCGATGAAACTACATTTTTAATTTAAAACGATATAGATTAAATATGGTAGACGAAATTCATTTATGCTCTTGTTCACAGAGAGAAAATAAATACAAACAAATACGACAGTGACTTTTTTCCGCTGCAGTACGCTCATAGCCACTAGCATGTACTCTACTATAGGTTCATTAATTCCGTCGTTTCTGTGATAACAAAAAGCGAACAGAATTCATTGAGCGGATATTGCATGTAGTACGTGTCAAACGAAAACTGTCACAATAAAGGTAAAAATTCTTATAATATTTTTAGTCTACTATTGTTCGCGGCATACAAGTTGAACTAAAATGGCAATCGTTGCTATACGCGCGGTGCCGCACGATTGGGAACCGAAAATCAGTCACTACGCATTGAAGGTTTAATTTACGTGTCACAAACTCAATGATGATCTTCCCGTAGATTCTGTTAGGTATCCGTCAAGTACAAAAGATGGAATCGAGTCCATCATTACGCTTTAACATGTTAATTATAATAAAAGGCCCAGGGATCTATTGTGCCCCAAGTTGAGCCTGAACGAGACCAAAGTACAAAAGTTCCGGCCTCGATTTATATAAGTTACATGATAGTAGGTCGCAATGAATAATAATTCTATGGAAATTGCCAAACTAGATTTATAGACCAAGTTGTGTGAAAGGCCTTCAAGTCGTACACTCAAATCGAGATAATGAAAAGAGTTTCCGAAAGAACAATCGATTGGCGATCCACAACAACGAAACACATAAATCACCATAGCTTCCTTATCTTAGAGACCAAAACAATTGGATATTTACTATATATGGCAAATTAAGTTTGGTACTACATGTGAGGAATTATAAGAGGCTATTTTTATTTCTCACTTAGAATTGCCCTTTCGTGAGCAATTCTAAATGAGAAATACAAACAGCTTCTTGTATAGCTCACTTAAGTTTGAGGCGCTTTGAAAATATTTTGTGTTATTATTAAGGGTGTTTTTAATATGATGCGGAATTCATCACGCATGCGGATTTGGTCCGCAAGCAGAAAATTTCAAAAAGCAAAAAAATACAAGACGCGTCTGACGTGCGTATTGCATGTATTGCAATAAATACTTATATGAAAAGGACATTTGCGGAGGTTACGCATGCGGAACAATGCCGCATGCGTGATGAAATCCGCACGATATTGATAATACCCATAAAAGCTTTTGTATCATTTCACACTTCGAAGATTTGTCAGCTAAACAAATGTAACTGCAAAAGTGTACTCAATTGTGTATCAACTTACAAATTGATCGAGTCTTGCATCTTTTTATGCTGGCCATAATCTGAATTACCTGTAACAAAAACGTAATATATTAATAAAATATTAATTAAGGCAAACGATGGCGAAACAGATCGATAAATAATTCGGAACTTTCGTTTAATATCGGTAATATAACGCGAGAGTAAGTTTACGAGCGCTTGAATAAAAATAATTTATTATTGCTAATAATAAAGAGGAAAAGTGTTGAGGAAGGCTAAGATTAACGCAAGACGATCAATTGTAACGTACACCTTTGGAACAGTGTAGATTTTCCAAGACTGTTCTGTTTAATGAAGACAAGTTAAGCTGAGAGAGGAACTTACTTATCAGGTAGAATTAGGTAGATTTTAAAATGTTTAATTTTACTAATCATACAAATAAGTTATTAAATCATCGTAATGTCGAAGACTATGCGTACGTTACAATTTATAATAGAACACACCTGTCCCCCTAGCCAAGCTACGATCGTTTCGCTAAGCGTGAACGCCTGGAGTTGGCCACGCCCTCAATGCCTTTGTCTTGACGTCATCTCAACGCTCAGTCACGTGGTCAGAACAAAGGATTACCGTCTTCCCGTCCGATTATAATTTAGGTATCTTCAAGGCTAGAGTGAATAAGCTCTTAATAAACTAGTGCGCCTCACCATCAACGATTGCATTACTACTAACCATCAGGTAGGATCGCAGTCAAGCACTAGTTTATATACATTAAAAAAAGAAATTTAAAGAAAGAAACGAAACAATCGATGCTTGGCTAGGGGAGCTGATGAAGCAGAGATCAAGTATAAGTCTACAGCATTGTCAGAGTTATATCTGCATCATTGTAACTTGAAAAGCATTAAAACGTCAAATTTGAAACCGGCTTTATCGACTCCTGTCAAATGAAGGTATATCGTTATATTACCGTTATTAATTGAATGAATAATTTATAACAAAAGTTTTAAGTATAATGAGAAGCTAAAGCGTCTCTTGAATGATTAATTTTCATCCCGGTAGCTATATATTTGTTATGCACTGGAGATTTATTTCAAAACATTTTTAGTTAAGTGGATCTTCTTCAGTAACTTATTTGTGATTGTTATTTAATCTGTCCTAGCTCAGAGGACACCGGTGTCCTCTCACATCCACGCCACTATAGGCCTTAATTCCGATGTTTAGAGTCTACTTTTGTATGAACAAGTTGGGTAGTTGTGGATCGACGTGTTAAGAAATAAATCATTTACGATAGAGTGGCTAGACACAATTGAACCCTTTCCCGCGACAAGTGGCACAAAATCACTCAAACCGCAATGTTTACGAAGGGCCGAAAATTCGGGATTCTTTCCCCGATTTCACTTAAATATTGAGCCGCATGATGTATGGGACATCCACATGTCCGCCTATTATCTACTAGTAAATGAAGGGTTGAATATTTATGATCATCCAATTTCCGTGCATGTCATGCCCAGTAGCTCCCAATCCCATATCAACAGCTGTCAAGACTTACCGTTGCCGGATTTCGGCACGTTTCTTTTTCTTTATGAAAACCTTTATTCGCGTCATGAGCCTCTTCATTTTATGGATGTAGCGTTTAGAGAGTGGGACTTGGTATTTTTAAAACGAATAAAGGACGAGGCTATTGGGGAGGGTCTTCAAATATCAAGGTTTCGTGAAAGTGGTTTCCTCCTATATTTATACAAGTAGGTACTTACAAGAAAACATGATTGTCGGAAGCTTTCTATTTTCCTTTGTAGTAACGTCATTGTGACAAATTTTACCACAATGACGCTAAGCGATATGCAATATTTTCAAATATAAATAAAATCCAAACTATTGTCAAGTTTAGTAAAGTCATTGACGAATACTTCCAGCTGAAATACAGAAAATCTTACAACTTAAATCAATATAGCATGACATAGCACTTTGAACATAACAAGTCAAAATCGCCTGAAGTCAGTTGAATTATATCTGAACAAGCCCCTAATGCTAGAGACTCATGTTCAAAAATATTACAAGCCAGATGTTCCAAAATGTTAGAAAGATGTAACATGTTTTCCATTCTCATCCAATATTCGAATCGCGCATAAACTTGTGGCATTGACGTCGAGTTTTCGTGTTGTATCGCTATTCGATGCGCCGTTACCCACGGCTTTTTGTATTCGGACCGTGAAATTAAAATAAATCTATGCCTCTGTGATTCTAGTCTCAAGCCAAAAGTCGATGAAGTTAGAAATCAAATACAACACTATACTGCGATATTACATTTCCATTTCAAAATATTTGCTATTGGAAATGTAAATATAAAGTTGTTGATCGTGTGCAAGGAGCTTTATATGCCAGTAATTTCTAAATCAACACAACTAATTATTTCTCCGATCAGAAATTGCACACAATACAATCAAGTCCTTCGTATACGCGATTTGTTTTATCGAATATTTGCAGCGCTCTTTAGCCGCAAGGATCTTTGTTGTGGCTATGTTTTAATTTTGATTTTAACAATGAAACGTGTTAACAGCAGAAAGTTTACATTTGCTTACATTTGCAAACAAGATCATTATAAAAACATCACAAGTCCTACTTCAAAATACTTGTCCAATTGTAGAATCAAACCAGTGCAGTCGTATGACATCGGAAGTAATAAAGGACATCAAAAAAGCTTTCGATGGACTGTAGGGTTCGGTCACAGAATCTATTTGGGTTGCCACGTAAACAGAGCAAAATGTTTGTGGGTGCTTTGTGACCATCGATTCGTTGGGAAAATGCCTTCATTTATTTTCATTAAAGCCTAAACTGAAGCGTAGTTGGAAGCTAATTTTCCAACTGCGTCCGAACTCCGGAAGAACGATTTGTTTGAAATACCAGCGACCCTTTCGGCTGCTGTAAGGTACATGCAGACCTAGATGAAAGCATCTGTCTCTCCCAGAAAATATTTGAACATAAGAATATTTAAGCAAAAACTTTGTGAAGCGTGTTTAAATGTACCTTACTCTTAATTCTTATTATTAAAAATATGACGTTTGCTCTCAGAGACTAAAATAAATGTAGGGTTCAGAGTGGAAACAATCGCTGATCAAATATTTTGTTATTTTTGTAAACTGTAAAACTAAAAATGAAACTTTCCCTTGCTTATTTCAACCATCGCAACACTTCCCTTTTTTGCTCGACTGAGTAAATCACAAAGGCTGACATCTTTAGATTTGTACAAAAGTAAAACGTAAGCACAATAAGAAATATTTTATAGTCAAAGCGGCTTTGAGACGGGGTGTCACGCCGCGGATGAAAGGAGTCCACACATTTCTATTTGTCGCACGAACACCTCTGAAGAACTTATAGCTGCTGTGAATATAATATGTCAAGATTTTTCGTGTACGTATTCGGGAAGCGAGTAATCGAATCGACATCGACTTTCAACGGTAAGCTTTGGCGTACCTCGGAAACGTGAACGGAATGCAAAACAGATATTAGAAAAGAGGAACTAGAAAGTTATTTTATAAACTTCTACGTAGTAGTCAGTATAGTTTGCTCTATTTTACATACTAACTATAATGTGAAGTGAGGTCAGGCGGTTGTAGAGTTTTGTGTATACAATTTCGTAATGCAAGTAGCTCTTAATAATGAAATTCATAGTTTGTATACTGAAACTTTCTATAAAATTGAAATGCAAGAAGTAATAACGTCGAAAGTATAACCAATTTGCTGCTACAGGAATGGTTCTAAACAGATAGGTATAATAGATATTTGGAATAAAGTCGAGAACTCGAATCAACCAAATAACCATGTAGTTTTTTAAGGAAACTCTGTAAACTAATATAATACTCGTACTAAGATATTCGATGACTATCACACAACGCCGTCTAGTCCCAAACTAAGCGGAGCTTGTGTTATAAGCACTAGACAACTGATAAACACACTTATATATTTCTATATACATACACATTAAAGTTAAATTACACTCAGACACAGAGCAAATGATGGCGCTCATCACGCAAACATTAGTCCTGGATGGGAATCGGACCCACGACCTCCAGCATAGCAATCAGGGCCACTAACCACTAGACCAGTCAAACTGCTGTTTACCTAATAGATTCTTAAATCAAAGACCCACAGAATAAGAACTTTTTAGTAAGAATGATGCTGGCTCAAACATAACTGTGATATGCAACACAGCTATGTAAAAATATAAGCTTCTTCAAAATTTGTTTTACGTTTCATGAATTTTACAACTTTTGTATGATGAATAGGACCGACTGCAGCCAAGTGAAGTTTCTGTTTAGATAACATTGCGACGTTTAGTCTTTTATGCATAATGTATGCATGAAAAGATTTTCTTGGTTTCAACTTTCACATAATATATTTTCATGTGAATGTAGTAGTGGGTCCGTAGGGTTTCAGGTAGTTACGAAATTATTCTTCTACAATATGTACTGTAAAACGTGCGTCTTTTGTTAAAAAGTTTTATTTCCGAACTAGCATCTTCCAGCGGCTTCACCCGTGACAGTAGGAAATTATTTTAAGAGAACATCTCCTGGGATAAAAAGTATCCTACATGCTATCCAAGCTACCCTTGTGCCAAATTTCATCCAAATCTTTCGTTCTACCTTGAAGATGTAACAAACTGATTCTCAGATTCTAATCAGATTTGCTGCTGCACGTCGCTGTAAGCAAGCTGCCGTACCGGCAGTCTTAGTTAGCAGTTTCGAGAAATTTGTTTCCACTGCACAAAAATTGCTATTTTTAAGCTGGCCGTACAGCTCAAATGCAGCCCTTCTACTAAGAGCCTTAAAAATAGTCAAACAGCATTTATCAATACCAGTTTCTTTTCCATTATTTTTCGCAGAAAAAATGCAGTGGATTGAAAAAAGAAAACTCCCGCTCTGGCAGCCGCATTGCACCCAAAACTATCGACTTTATCATTTCGCGGCAAAACGGGAACTACTGCGTTTTAAATGGGCCCACAGACGAAATGATTTGAAATACGTCAGATATACGGAGGCAGAATTGCATAATATTGACGTGTTTCGGGTAGCTGATTTCGAGATTATTTTGTATACATGATTCATGGTTTAAAAAGAAACATATTTCGTTATTATCTGTTTAACGTACGAATCGATGTATGGACGGCACGATTGGCGCAGTGGTTGAGCGATTGGCTACGGCGCTGAGTATCGCAGGTTCGATGCCCGTACTCAACCAATATTTATATGGCCTACAGACAGTTTTTCCGGATCTGGATGTCTTATATAAACGAGTTTACATGTTTGTGAAAGGACTAATGATACGGGAGAAATTTTCGGCAACCCTTGAAATTACTTCCTACATTTTAATCAATTTATAATTCTTAAACAATTTTTTTTTTAAATTCGAGTTGTGTTATATTAAAGCGAAAAAAAAAAAACAAATAGAAATTAAAATGAGTGAAATCGTGTCAAATAATCAACTGGTGCTCGTTAATCGTATGTGTATATTTTTGATAACAACTTCAGATTATTATAGATCTACATAACATTGAAAGGGTTTGTTTTTAGTTAAAAACAAAAACGCTTTCCATAAAACTCACGAGATTTATTTTCTGTTGGACATGCAGAACGAATACTGAAACAAAATGCTCATACAAATTCTGGTCGACAACACGAAGCGTTGCTACGGTAGCTTTGTTCCTTTTTTTTTTTTCAAACCCATGCAAAATCATTTCTGTAGGTCCGTTACTTTGTTTATCTAAGCCAATTAAACAAATTGGAGTTGAGTCTGAGGGAGAACTGAGAATCAAAGAAAAGAAAGTTAAACAGTTCAAGTTGATTACGAGTATTTTATTGGCATTTGTGTAGGTACTTCAATCTTTGAAGATTATATCTTAAAAGTGAATAGCAAAATATTTATATCAAAAAAACAATTAAACTGTGTTCTAAATACAATTAACTCCTGTCTACAACGCCAAGCGTTTGCAAGTAATAATAACTAAAGTTAATTACAATATGTAGGATACAGCGAACAAAATTGTTTAGCGTACAATACATGAGCATTAATTAAAGTGCTAAGCATTCTTGAAAATAAGACAAACGAGTGTAGTGCACAAGACATTTTCTTATTTAACGTAGAATAGATCTATGCTAAATAGTGATGAGTCATTGTCAGTTTCAACATTAGTAGCTGCTGTCAAAAATGAAATGATGACTTTAATAAAAATATGTGTGTACGCTAACACTACACTAACTATCCATTAATTAATTATTAAGTAACATAACTTTCCAATTTGGTGAGAAAAAATCTGTCAAGTAACTGTATAAGGTCACACATACTAAAAAACTTTTTACAAAAAATAAAACAGCCGACTTCAATGTGACAAAAACACAAAAAGTGCAAAATAACTTTAATTTCGGAAATCGGTATGTCTATATCGTCACCATCATCATCGTCGATCATCGGATTTGGTCTCTTCGTTGTTTAACACCGACTTCCGAAATACTTATTTTGCACTTTTTTATATTATATATTTTTTTACATTGAATGCAACCGACTTGGTTGTATTTTTTTTGTAAAAAGTTTTTTATTTCGTACTTTTTAGTTGTCCCTCAGCCAAACTTAAATATATACCTTCCGCCATTCGGTTCCATTATCAAATCATTATGACAATTCTAATTATACCAAACACGTCTAGGATTCATTGATTTATCACAGAATTCCGGTACCTACCTTCCGGCTTCATCATCAGATCAGTTCTATGTTAGCCCAACAAAGCAATTTTACTTGTTATGACAGATCTGCTATTTTTTTTTTATGATAGGTAAAATCATCCAATGACAAATCCCGCCCTAAGGCGGAGCGAGAAGTAGTGTCAGACACTTACTGACTAAAAATCTACCCCGTTCCTTCGTTGCCTATAGTGCCGGGACCGGGTATTCCTTTCGGAAGCTGACCCATGACCCCAGCAGGCTTCGACCCTGCCTGCCTGCAACTAGCAGGCTGGGCCTCTACGGTTTGCTGACAGCTCCTTGAGGCGCGCGGGAACAGAACGCGCCGTCGACGACTTGGGCTCGGTCCGGTCGGTTACCGGACGATCGGACAGCGTGCTACCCATTGCACGCCGTCCGCAAGCCCGCGCCTGCGGTGGCTGGAAATCGGGATCGGAATCTCGGCGGCGGCTGATTTTTTTAAAGAATTCCGTTCTATATCTTTGAAGTTCATCATCAGATTAAAACAAAATTTCTATGAGACCAATTCGGGAATATAATCTTTCAATCAAAACAAAAATGTTAAAAATTGGTTTTCACTTGACCGAGACATCGGTGAACGTATATTAAAAAAAAAAACATACAGCTGTATGTACCTCCTCCTTTTCGAAGTCGGTTAAAAATATGACGTCACCGCCCCTAGGATACGTGTCCACAGTATACTGTGTACAAAAGAGACAACAACGCCACGCCCTCACTCTTCCTCATACTAACATGTAAAATACTAATTACTGCTTCATTTAATAACCAATTTAGATGCTGTTTACACAAATATATTTCTGTTCAGTGTTATTTGTTTGTTTAGGATAAAATATTGTACAAAAATAAACACAAGCATTTGCCTACTATTATTCTAGATATTTACCCAATTGATAACTATAAAATTAAAATTTTTAACAAACCCCCGACAGTCCTTGTCATCATTATGAAATGTATAGTACTGGTTAAAACGAATTTAATGAGCCCAAAACTGGTGGGCTTACTAATAAACATTTCAGAGCTAATTCTTCTACCTTCGAGCTCCGGAGGACACGGTGGAGCACACTGTAGAGGTGTGCCCCGCCTGGGCGGAGCATCGCCGTGTCCTCGTGGGGGCGATCGGCGGCAGCGATCTCTCTCGCCGGGCCTTGGTTCAGGCCATGGTCCGTAGTGAGGAGGGATGGCAGGCGGTCGCCTCCTTCTGCGAAGCAGTAATGCTAGCAAAGGAGGAGGCCGACCGCATCAGACAGAGGCAACGGGGCGCTCGCCCCAGCCGCCGCCGGGATTCCGATCCCGATTTCCGGCCACCGTAGGCGCGGGCTTGCGGACGGCGTGCAATGGGTAGCACGCTGTCCGATCGTCCGGTAACCGGCCGGACCGAGCCCAAGTCGTCGACGGCGCGTTCTGTTCCCGCGCGCCTCAAGGAGCTGTCAGCAAACCGAAGAGGCCCAGCCTGCTAACTGCAGGCAGGCAGGGTCGAAGCCTGCTGGGGTCAAGGGCCGTTTTCTGAGAGGAAGGCTCAGCCCCGGCACTATAGGCAACGAAGGAACGGGGTAGGTTTTTAGTCAGTAAGAGTCTGACACTACTTCCCGCTCCGCCCAAGGGCGGGATTTGTCATTGGATGATTTTACCTACCATAAAAAAAAAACCTTCGAGCTCCATCATCAGACCAACTCAGTAGCACTATCATGTACAATGAGTATTTCAAATATTAGGACACACAAATGTTTAAAAGGTTAAGTAAATACGCATTATAAGTGTTTAATACACCTAATACAGCTAACAAGCGTGCTGGTGACCTTAAACACTCAGAACAGATCTTCATAAACTGTAGCTAAGAACCATCTCGATTAAGCCAGTTTTCAAACAAAAAAACCGCATCAAAATCGGTCCATTCGTTTTTGCGCTACGATGCCATGGACAGACACACAGACAGACAGACAGACAGGTCAAACTTATAACACCCCTCTTTTCCGTCGGGGGTTAAAAACTAAATCACATGAAATGACACAAGTGTAATTTTGTTTTAACTAAAAACTAAACTTGTTAAAAAATAAAAGGCCTGTTTTGACATTTAAGAACAACCCTAGAATAGAACGAAACTGAAAGAATTACATAATATTAATTATTATAAATACACTTAAAGTGTTTTAATATAATTACATAATGGTTACGTAATGTAATATAGACGGTTACATAACGTAAATAATAAAAACATCAAATGTCAAACCGGGCCTTTTATTTTTTGACAACTTTAATAAACTTCCTTCAACAATTTGTCATTCGGCTTTTTACCACGATTATGACTTTGTAGAAAAAAAAAAACCGATTTTGACAGTTCACACTACACACACTCTGGTTTCACAATGGACGTCAGTGTGCGTAGCACCTATATATCGATGACGTCAGTCTTCTTTGTTCATATATATTGTTTAAAAAGCCTATGTATTTAAATAAATATTTCTTTGAACCGTTATGTAAGTAACTATACCTACACCCACTTTCAAAATCCAATTTAAAATTGAACAATTTGCTTTCACTTTAGATTTAATTATAAAGTTTCGTATTCTTAGGTCTTACATTAACAGACCGAATTCATCGGAAACATAATATTATCGTGGTTATAAAACAATATGAATTGTAATAACTTTTACTGAAATATCGTTATCAGTGTTCCTTTTCGTTACTGTATGTGGGAGAGTTATGGAAGCAGAGAATAAACCAGATTTTAGTTGAACATACACACACAAGCGCGCGCACACACACAGTATATTATTATAGTAGGTAGTCACATTATTATACCTATTTTATCGGTATTTAAGACATGTTCACGGTATACACAAATTAACAATACTAACATATTCCAAATTAACCACATTTCAAATTTAAATTTAGTCACACATAAATAAGTTTGTATATCCAACACTGTATCTGCTAGGTAAGTACTAAACTCTCACTATTAGAAATATTTGAAACACAATAATAATTTATAAATAATTAGCTGAATCGGCAAACTTCGTTACACCTAATAGACGATTATTTTTTTGTTAATTTTTCCATATTTCCTCACCGTTTGAATCTTCCCTGGCGTATCACGAATATTTCAAGACGAAAAATAGCCAAATCGGTCAAGTCGTTCTCGAGTTTTAGCGAGACTAACAAACAGCTATTCATTTTTATAAATAAGAAAAAGATAATCTATAAATTAATTCTGCAGAAGTATTATACTTCTTTTTAAATAACTGATAGGCTCCAATTTGGTCACTATTTTACCTGATGGTAAGCGATGATGTAGTCGATGTTGGAGTACGCTTGCCTATCTATTCACTCTTGATTTAAATACTTCCAGGTTGTACCGATCAGGAAACATACTCTGGCAGAGAAGAAATTCTTCTACTGACGGTATAATGCAGTAGTGCATCGCTGATTGTCCTAAAAAATCCAGAAAATATGCACGGATCCTGTCCCCTTCCCCAAAAAAGCCTCTGGACAAAGTACGGTAAATAAATACTTCTGGAAATAATTACGGTGGAAGCCTATTTATTGAACGGACCGCACCTGAGCTCTTATTGGCTCAGTATCCACTTCAATAAAACAGCAACACTTCGCGTTTCGTAGAACCGAATTTCATTATTCAGAGTAATTTTATATAGAACGTGCCTACCTTTCTGTTGTTAAACAGCATTTTGTGGGTAACTAAGCTCTTTCTGGTTACATTGTAGATAGAGAAATGGTTACCTGAATTGACGTTCAAGCATTTAAACAATGCTTGAGTGTCTATTCAGGTAAACATTTACCATACTTCAACACAGACAGTCTTACAGCGCAGTTTTCTGATGTTCCTAATAATTTTAACGTTATTCATATTAACGCCCAGAGTATTCCGGCTCATTTCCACGATATGCTGGCAAGTTTTGACTGTAAAAACATTCATGCTATTCTTGTTTCCGAGTCCTGGCTTAAACCCTGTTTGCCTTCTACTAGCTATTCTCTTCCTGGCTTTGTATTAATAAGAAACGATCGTGCTGTTGGTGGTGGTGGCGGTGTTGCCATATATCTCCGTGCACATATTCCCTACTCTGTTGTTAATGTGTCGGCACAGCCTCCGCCATCAAACGCTGGTGAACACCTCTTTCTCGAAGTCGAACTAAATCACTCGAAATTACTTCTTGGTGTATATTACTGTCCCTCTCTACGTATTAATTTCTTTTCTTCCTTTGAAAAACTCTTAGAAGTCCTGATCCCTTCTTACAGTCATAGCATAATCATGGGTGATTTTAATACTTGTCTCCTAAAAAAAGATCATCGCTCGTTTTCTCTGACTAATATTTCAGCTTCTTATAATCTTTCCATTCTTCCACTTAGTGCAACTCACCATTTTCCAAACTCTACACCTTCACTTCTTGACTTGATTTTTGTCTCCTCACCTGATCGCGTCGCTAAGCATGGCCAATGCTCAGCCGATGCGTTTTCCTACCACGACCTGGTTTTTCTATCTTATAAAATTCGACCACCTAAGGCTAAAGCCAAAATTCTCATGCAACGCAATTTTGGTGGTATGAACCATGACATTCTGTGCGAGGATGCCAGCAATATTGATTGGTCTACTCTGTTTGCCTCTACGTCGGTTGATGAGAAAGTCAATATTTTCACGACTAAACTTCTTGAGCTTTATGATGTTCATGCTCCCGTTCGTACAGTTAGAGTCAAACATTTGCCGGCGCCGTGGCTGACAGATGAGATCAAAAAATTGTTGAACAAAAAAGCGGTAGCCAAGTCTAAATTTAAGCGGCAGCCAAGTGATGCTAATAGGGAAAAATATGCCTCAATTCGCAATCTCTGTAATAAGGTGTGTAGGAATGCTAATCGCCAACACATTCATAATTCCGTCCAAAATGGGGACGCTTCCAAAGTTTGGAATTTTCTAAGAACTCTGGGGGTCGGCAAAACCCGACAACAGTCAACTCCTAAAGATTTAGACATCGATGCAATGAATAATCATTTTACAGCTTCGTCTAATTTTGATAGGACCGTGAAATTTAATACATTGGATCATCTTTCTTCTCTTCCGACTCCCAGTTATTCTCCATTTATTTTTAGTGAATTCTCCGCATGTGATGTTAAGAAGAGCATTCTATCAATTACTTCCAATGCTGTAGGTACCGACTGTATCAGCCGTAAAATGTTACTACCGGTGCTGGACGTAATCCTTCCCGTAATTAGCCACATCCTCAACTTTTCTGCGTCTAGTGGAGTCTTTCCATGTTCATGGAAAGATGCACAAATTATTCCTTTACCAAAAAAATCCAATCCCACATCCTTTTCTGAATACCGTCCAATATCCGTTCTACCTTTCCTTTCCAAAGTCCTCGAACGGTTAATCCACGACCAATTTAGTACTTTCCTTTACAAACATAGCCTCCTTAATCCCTTTCAGTCCGGCTTCCGACCTGGTCATAGCACGACTACAGCCCTTCTTAATATTACGGATGATATTAGATCAGCCTTGGAAAATAGTAATCTAACGGTTTTAGCATTGCTGGATTTCAGTAATGCCTTTAATACTGTTGATTACGATGTATTGCTTGGTATTCTACGCTCTCTTAATATATCTCCATCGGTGATTGACTGGTTTCGTAGTTACCTGCTCGGTCGCCGGCAACGTATTTGCATCGGAGAGTCCTTGTCTTCCTGGTGTGGTACTACTGCCGGGGTGCCGCAGGGTGGCGTGTTATCCCCTTTACTTTTCGCAGTTTTTATAAACTCAATTTCCGATGAACTAATTTCTTCCTACCATCTGTATGCAGACGATCTTCAAATTTACTCGTGGGCACCTCTTAATAATCTGTCTGAGGCTATCATCACTATCAACCGTGATTTGGCCCGCATATGCGATTGGAGCAAGAAGTATGGTCTTACGGTCAACCCTACAAAGACACAGGTGATAGTGGTGGGCAGTCCTAGGATGGTTTCTAAGATCGACTGGTCGACTCTTCCCCAAGTTACTTTTGACAATTCCACGATTCCCTTTAGTGATAAAGTTAAAAACTTGGGGATATTTATTGATAAGAACTTTTCTTGGACTGCCCAGCTACAAGAAGTCAGCCGTAAGTTATTTGCATCTGCTGCATCTTTGAGAAGACTCCGAAATTTTCTGCCGACTGCCACCAAGATTGCGCTTGCACAGTCACTTCTTCTTCCCATCCTTGATTATGCTGATGCCAGCTATCTTGATCTCACTCAGGAACAACTGGATAAACTTGAGCGGCTTCAAAATTTTTGTATAAGATTCATATTTGGTTTACGCAAATATGACCACGTTTCCGAATTCCGTGTGAAGCTCAAGTGGTTGCCAATTCGCCTTCGCCGGAATGCTCATATACTTTCCCTTCTATATAATATTCTCTTTTCCCCTTTTTCGCCCCTTTACCTTAAAAAACGTTTTGAATTTCTCTGCAATTCTCACTCTAAGTTTCTCAGGTCGTCAGAGAACTTGCGACTTAAAATGCCAATACATTCCACGACTTTCTTTGACAAATCATTTACTGTTCAAGCTGCTCGTCTGTGGAATGAATTGCCAGACACAATTAAACGCGCTCAATCATTGCCTGTTTTTAAAAGACTCGTTAGGGAACATTACCTGTCGCTGTGAATGTTGTTAGTCGTCATGTTTTATGTATTGTTCAATATGTATGTATTTATTATAAAATATATGTATATATCTATGTATCTATTGTAATATAAATATGTATATCACTGTTATTGTCACACCAATGACAGCCCCATTTCTTGTCCAGGCAATTACTGTCCATCCCAGGTTGCCTGGTAGAGATCGCAGAGTGCGATAAGGCCGCCCATTGTATATGTGTGTTTTAGTTTTAATTCCTTGTTTTTGTTCATGTTATGGTGTACAATAAAGCATATAATAAATAAATAAATAAATAAATAAATACTTTTACACATTACCAATTGAAATGAGTTTACCTTTCATACATGTTGAGGATGTTGGGGTGCGTTAAATTATTCCATTAATTAAACTTTCTTTAGGCTCCCGAATATTCAATAATATGATATTTCAAATATTCAAATAACGAACAAAATAATATGCAAGAATATACATTAGTAACTTGGATTTAATCCATCTTTAGATAATTTTACGGAAACCTCTTGGCTATGCCGTGGACGATTCAGCACTTGATACTATGTAGTAGACGCAATATATTCCTGACAACTTAGTTTTTGCAGTTTAATTTCCTAGGAAACGGGAGACTGGGCCAAAACTGACGGAATGGCACGGAGCCAAGCTGCCTAACAAAATGGGGCGCCTAGAGGAATTTCATTATAGAAAGTATTTCATTCAGGGAGCTGTATGATTTGCTAGCTCGTAAAATCAGCTGGCAGCGTCAAAGAGATCAGTACCTGTAATATTGGATGTTTAAACCACTAAAGCAAGCCGGTAAGATGTTTAATTTTTGTATGTAGTAAGGGCATGATATCTGTGATGAGTAAGACTATTAAGTACCTTTTTTTACCGCACTAAAGCGCGAGGGTGTATTAACTGGCAAAACAAATACATGTTCGTTCATAATATGAACACAAAGAATACACATATTATGATATAACAACCACCCCACCACCGTTTTGAGCCACGGTAACGCTTTCAAAAGTTTCCGCGGAGGAATCGATCCTACCTGAATGGGAAAAATGGAAAGACGGGAGGAAGGACAGTATCCTGATTCCTGAAGTAGGACCTACAATACAGCACAAAATTTTCATAATAATAATGTCTCTGTAGGATGAAGTTTTGTGAATACTCAATCTGAACATAGAACAAGCTATCAACGAGAAAAATCACACATAACCTTATTGAAAAATATTCTATTATCCTACATCAAGGATAGCCAATGTTGCAGATGGTCGTCGAGTTATGTAAAATATGCAGACTTCGGATATCAAACATTTACAGAGTCTAGAAACCTCGATGGTTGCCGGAGACGTTACAATTTTTACAAGCCGACCTTCAAAAGGCAGTCAAACTAAATTATATATTTAATGGAGTTATAAACAATAATATTGTACGACATGAAATAAAAAGGAGAAAAATGAGAGAGACGATTGTTACAACAGACTAAGCAGAAGCCGTGTTACACCGACCCCCAGTAGCTGAGATAAGTATCCTTATCTATCCTATAAGATGATAATGATGAAGCAAGAATACAGTAAGTATCAAGAAGCCATGATTGAAAAATAAGATAAAATAAATCTCATAATTGGAAAATGATATGAGGACGATATGAAAGTGATACAAGAATTAATAATACATCACAGTTAAGCAAGGTTTCTGTTAAATCGTATCTCAGTCTGATACATAAATTGTTTTAAAACTTGTTAAAACAAGATACTCTTCAATTATAAATTTACAATAGCGTTGTGTCGAACTATACGTACTGTCGGAAATATAAGTTGATCTGTTTATTTATTCTCTAAAAAGAATCAAATGTTGATTTCAAAATTTCATCAAGTGACAGTTGCTGTGAATGCATTTAGTTAAAGATTGAGAAAACAGAAAGCAATATAAGCGAAATACAAAACAAATAAGACCAAACAAGTACGAGAAAAGTAAGTAATAGCTGTTAGAGCTTTATCATAATAAAGATCGACGAAGAAATGGAAAACCATATAGAGAGTACTTCAGAAATTAAGTTAAGCGAAATGAGCTATCGACCAACAAAGGAACAAAAGATTTGACTCAATGAGCGAGGCGTGGCGGGGTAAAGTTTGTTCAAATTTTATAGTATTGGAAAACGATAGTTCTCTCTAGAGGAGCAGTTGATTCGTTAAATTTTTCATTCAATACTTCCACAGGCAATAAATAAAGAGCTTTAGAGCAAATGAGATATATATACGATGTTGAACTGCATTTTATTTTCTTTTGCAGGAAACTCCGATAAAACGGGAACCGTAGTAGATTTAAAACTATCGTTGCAATATAATCTTCTAGAAATACTCGTACCTAATTTAAAATTGAATAGAAAAAGATAACTTCATCACAAAAAGAAAAACCTAACGCAAGCGAAGAATTAAATGTTCGCTCTGATGGGCTCCTGATGGGCTAAGTCATGCGCTTGACTGATTTTTCGATCTGTACTGGGTACTTTATGCAGCTTACTGGAAATAGAAACGAAGATACAATTAAAACACATCACAAATTATGTTGGACGGACGTTTAAGAATGTAGAAAAGAATTGTCTCTTGCATTGTGAGCACAAAAGAAATTGCAAAAACAATAGCCATAATACTAAAGCTGTCTTGCTAATTTATGAAACAGATCCAGTATACATTACAATGCTGTGAAGGTAGAACGTTTCTGAGCTCAAAAATAGAACAAAACAAGCTTAAATTCTACAACGCAACAATACAACATCTGCCTCATAAATTACTGGAATAAGTTCCTGGCAAATGAAATAATCATATCTCTTCTTTGTTAACATTCCTTTGGATCCGCGAATTGTAATCAGCATGTGTTATACAGTGTACAGAGCTGCGGTAATTACGCTAATTAGCTTCCTTTCTATTAATAGCAATGTCAAGAGGTTTTATAAGAGCATTTTTTTTTTCAAATTAACTCTATAATGTGTCTTCCGTTGCTTTTGATTATAACAAACTAGCACTTTGTCCGCGACTTCGTTGGCGAGAATGTTTTCATGAAAACTTTAATACCCTCTAAACAGTCGTTTGAGGGTAATTTTGAAAAACTAGCAATTAAAGTCTTTGTTATTCATTTTGATTAATTTGTGCCAAATTTCAAGTTTATTAAAGGAATAAGAATCTACCATACCACTTTCAACACCCCCTAAATCGTATTATCGTGGTAATTTTGAAACGAATAACGTGAAACTTTTGTTTATTAGGGTTACTATCTAAATTAAGTTTCAAGTGTATGAGCCCAATAAAATTTTGCGTACATTCGAATTTTCCCTTTTCAATATCTTTAAATTTGATATTTCAAAAACCTCTTCATAGTGCTCGCCTAAAGCATTAAAGGAAGACTTAAGTACAATTTCAAGTACTAGACCCAGTAGTTTCAACTGTACGTTGATATGTCAGTCAGACAATATATCCTTTTATATAGACTATTATTATTAAAATTAATATATTTATGAAATAGAAACGAAGAACTTTCTAAAACTTTCATACTTTTTTCACTATCCCTTAATTGATTCTGAATGCTAAGTCATTAAACGTAGTTGTTTTATCCAAACAAGGTTTCGACAAGGGATATAAAATTTACATTTGCAGAGGTTGAACCCAAAATTCCGGAAGTAATATTTGAATAATTCATAAGCGATCTATTTTTCTCCAGTCCGTGTTTGTATCGCAGTTATCAAATATAGGTACCTACCGGCACCAATTTTTTTTATACAACAAACTATTTTGAACCATATTTTATGTTCAATAGCGACAGCTTTCAAATGAAACCTTCATAAATCCAGAGCTGCTTAGCATCGAAAGAAATTCTTAGTTACAGATTTATTTGACCTATATTTCTTTGAATTGAAAAAAGCTGAGAACTCCGCAATTACACCTTAGTATATGGTCCCTAAATCTTCACGACTGAACAAGGTCAGCTGGCAAAGATTCAATAAGGGTTATTGGGTTATTTATTCTTGCAAAAAGGTTTAGTAGACGTAGCTTACTCTTTCTCTCTGTAAGTAAGTTCAAGTACAGAGAATACTTGATACTTTACTTGAATACTTTACTTAATATTTGATAGATCCAAACTAGGAATTCAGTTGTTAACTCTCTCTCTCTGTACTTGAACGTCACTTAATATTTGATACATCCAAACTATGAATTCCTAAATTTCTTTTTTGAAGGTTATCCTTTTAATTTATTTTCACAATGACACGTAAGCAAAGTAAACAATCTCTCACAATACAAACATCAATTATAAAAAAAAAAGAAAACGCGTATTAGTGTTCTAATTTTAAAAATAAACAATCACACCACATTTTTTGTTAGTTTTATGAACAATTTTAGATAACCTATTACACACTCGCTCGGATTTTGTCACCAGTGGGAGTTAGCACAAACATGTTTGCTTGTTACAATTCGGTCGTTTATTAAACGTAATCCTAAACAAAGATACGTGTTTTAAATTAGATGACACGGGAACATATTGTGGAATATTTCTGTAAGGTACCTACCCAAAAATCTTTTAAAATTATAGGGGTTTCCTCGGGTCCGATAGGATTATAAGATCAAGGTGTGAACTTATTAAGGTAAAAGCTTAAATTGGGATTACGTATTAAAACTTAAAGGTTTAATCAGTAAAGTGGTTGCAAACTAACGACAAGGTAATGGTTAATAGGAATTTCGTTGCCTGGGTATTCAAAACGATCCGGAAGGTTACTAAAACATTTACTAATCTAGAGAAACAAGAACGTCCAATAAAAGACACGACCGGACGCCTAGTCACAGTAATCTAACAAACACCATTCTACCAACAAAAGAAACGCCTGGCAAGCCGAAATAGACATCGGATTTACTCGCAATTAGGGAGCGAAAGATAAAATCGCATCACACAAGTTGGTAATCCATGTAGGCACACCAAGAAACGACGTAAATAGCAAACCATTAACATTCTTAGTGCGGCCGGAGCACAGGCTAATCCATACGATTTTTCCTTAAAAGCCTCACCGACGGAAAGTCAATTGTTGGCACTAGGCCCAATATACGTCTGGGAAATAATCTATCGATGTATGTATCTGTATGTGTGCAGAAACTGGCTCGTTATGTGAAATGTGTGTTTTTACATACAAAAAATGTTTATAAAAATTACAAAAGGTTTAAAAAAACTTATTTCGCTTTTTTGGCAAACTTAGGTATTGAAAATAATGAAATTGAATACAAAAACCTCATTTCAGATTTTACAGTATTTGAATATAAATTGTTATTTTATGTAAATAAACTATTACACCAAAAATTTGCACAGAATTTAAAAACCTTTATATAGTAGTAACTCTATTTTAGATGAATTTATTATTTCAAACAATGAATTTAAAAAAAATCGCGGGCTCGACGAAATAGTTTATCAAATCTAACATGAATTTATTATGCTGGGTACTCGAATGGAACAGACCGAACGACGTCCCATTTTATTGAAATGTACGGACTATATTTGTTCAAATTGTTATTTGGAAAGCTGACCGTAAAATCTGCGTTTTCACAAATAAAATCGGATTGGAGGAGAAACTTTTTCCTGTAATTTAAAACACAGTGCCTGCATGATCACGTGTAGGTATACGTATTTGTTCTATGTTTATTATACGCTAACTTCTGCAATCGGTTTCGCCAGTGTGGTAGTAGATTTTTTCATACAAACTTTAGATTCCCTTTTCATCTTTTCTATTTAGAAAAATTCTCTACATTATAAAAGGAAACCTTGAGCAAAATTTCGGACTCCTAGTCCCAGTAATTTCGGCTGTGCGTTGATATGTCAGTCAGTCAGTTCCTCATTTTATTTAAATAGACAAATGTAAAGTCCTAGCTCACTCACTGAGTCATTAACGCTTGGACCTAGGATGCTGAAATTTTGCATAGAGGTTTTTTATGATGTACGCAAATAATCAAAAAGGAGTTTTCTAAAATTCACCCCTTTAGAAAATGAAAGGGGGTCATTTTCTATTATATTTACAAAGATTCTTCATCTCGGAAGGTAAATATAAAGAAGTCAAATATGACATGGGTATGTAGGTACATACAATAGGTATATGACACCGGGAATTGCAGAATTTGTTAGTTTGCAACAAATAAAAAAAAAACTGTTTACAATTTGCCAAGATCTAATCTTAATTACAAAGCATCAAATCTTGTAGGATTTCATTCTATTGAAAATTATTTATTCACAAAATATTGAGTGTCCCATATACCGCAAGATTTATTACAATCTTACGGAGTTCATAATAATTCGGTAACATAATTATACAAATTTTACAATAAAGATAACATTTAGATAAGAGGTACGTTACAGAAAAGAGATCTAAGGTAAACATGATTAAAAATCATTATTAACATCATACACTCAAAAGCAGATGCTAGCTTATGGAGTTCAAAGGTTTTAGCTTTGATTCGAAATAAACTGGCAATAAAAAGCGAAGTTAATAAAAGTCCGCCAAGATAAAAGCTTGCCTTAACAAAATGAAAAACTTTATGACGTGAATAAATAATGATTAAACAATTTTGGCTTCGACAAAATGTGTTTACATTCAGTTTTTTGATAAGGGTACTCTCCTTTGAATTATGAGGGTAACATTTTCACAGTAGAAATAAAAATCTATATCTGTGGAACACGAGCGTTTTCTAATAAACAACAAACATGCCCCGTACGCGTACGTGTACAAAATATTTTTGCGACCAAAATAAAATGGTTCTGTTCCAGACATGTGGTACAAATATGGAAGTCGCGCTCATTTTAGTTACCTACTCCAAGTATGGTATGTGTCTAACGATGTAGAAATTGAAGCTCACCCGAATATTTGTCGTTGTTACTTTAACCGCACGCAAATAAATCTTTTGACGAATCTCGACGGTATTTTCTTAAGATATACTTTGAAAATTTTAATTTTTAACATGGAATACCAGACATACAGAATTAAAATTGCTTCACTTAAAAAAGTAAAATGTTCAGAACCGTACAAATATGTAGTAGTAAAAATTTACATAATAATAGTTTTCTGTCCTTTGTTGAGAGAAAGATATGACGGTGTGGAGTTGCCGGGTAAATTTAATTAATGAAATCAGCTAGTGGAAAAAGGTCCGTAGTAGTTATCATCAAAATAATATACAATGCTTTGTAAACGCGACTAAATAAAAAGAAGACGTGGCTTTGTTGTCGGAATTATTTAATTAGAGTGATAATGTTATAGTCAGTAAACATCTTTAATGATCGTTAGAGCAATGTAGACGTCTAGACGAAAATGTTGTTTCAGTTATATGTAGTGTTGTTACTAAATTCTTTACTGAGCTAAGTAAAAGTACAGCTTAAACGTCAGTCTAGTTGAAAACTAAAAAAACGATTAAAAGTATATATCAGAGCGCTATTTTTCAAGACCCCCAGAAACTAGTGGAGTTCTTTAAATCAATTTCAAAAGTGAAGTGAATAAAATCGTTTCGGAACTGATAGAAAAATGCACCAAGTTTCTTAATCGATTAGTCTGTCACATGGGCAAGTTGGAAAGTCCCTAACGGTCCGCCCGTCGAACTATACGCCAAATTTATCACTCAACTCGATTTAAATGCAAAACAAGTGCGGGTCGACCATGTTAACTTTGGCAGAGTACATATTTTTATAAAATTTCGATGGAGTTTAAACTGAATAAGGAAAACCAGCCAATGTTTAGAAAATGTGTTTTATAATGGGTGATACTAGGGCTGTGGTAGGTTGGTAATTATTATTTATTTGCAGATAAAAATACAAATAATATAGTCATGAAGCTCAACGTCATAAAATATTGTATAACCTCACTACAATCATGAAACGTTACGATATTGGACTACAGCGATCGGCGAAAGCATGACTGATCCCAAATTGGCTGGCATTATTATTCGGACACTTCAAACGTTCTATTAAAAGAAAAGGTGTATATATATTAACAGCTGCCATAACCTCACTGCTATTAAGATAGTACCACTCAAGATTTTAATGAAAGAAAGCCAAATAATAATATGGCATTAGAAAACTCAAGTTGTAGAATACAACTTATTAAAAAGGAGACAAGACTTGACAAATATGGCAGTACCCATCATTTATGCTTTAAACATGTCCTGCCTTGGGCTCTAAATCCTAAGGAGACACATTGAACCATTAAACAAAAAGTTAGAATTTGTTTACGAAAAGCGAAGAAATTTTTGTGAATACGATTGGAATGCTGACGAATATTGGGAAATGAAAAACACGCGAGTGGAATTGACAATCGGATAATTTGCATACTTTGAATTCCGTTCGACCCACAGTTAGGACACAGGCGAAGTAGACGAATGGTCGGAAACTAAAAGTTGGATCCGACAGTCGTGAGTGCCACTGGACAGTGAATGAAATTAGTTCTATTGAAAAATGTTGGAATCCAAATGGCAAACGGATTATATAAGTTTCTAATTCTTAGTCACGTGAAAAGTGGTGTCAATCTTTTCTATGAAATCTAGGAAACGCTTACATTTGTCCTTTGTAAGTCATTAAAGCAGCGATTTCTTTGGAATAAGTTCATGCCGAAATGTTGGTTCCTCTTTAGTATAGTATGTAAATAGAAACAGATAAAAGTAACGATACTACATCTTATTATCTAGTTGAAGTTTGTAACTTTGGTGCAACAATTTTGCTGATAGCAATGTTAAATACAAAATTTATGTTAAGTAAATTTCCATTCAAATTGAAACATACCAATAAGTGCGTAGGTACTTTAGGTTTCCAACAACACGGAATTTCAAAACAAAAGCTCAGAAGCAAACATTTTTGCGTTGCCAAAATGTTAACGAGGGTTCATCTCAATGACGATGACGACGGCAATATAGCATAAAACAGATTCAGCTACGAAAATATCGTTACCTGAGCTAACAAACTATTTCCTGCAAAGTGTGAAACGATGATGGCACACGTAACTAGGACCCAATTTCCGTCCAATTAGTATGCCAAAACAAACGTTCACCCGAGATAAACTATCGCATTAACCGAAGCGCGAAAACGCCAAGCAATTTACTGTATATACAAGCAAAACAATGGAATAATTAAAGTGGATCGAAGTTATACCGAGTATTGCTGGAGATATATAGCTACGACCTTCATGCACCGTGTGTTAAAGCTTTTGATATTAAAAGTGAAATCGCGGTTTCCAAAAGCTTTGCAGACTACGGCGAGAATTTATTAGATTTCAAACACAGACACACATTGTGCAGTGACGTATTAGTTGGCTTGTAGCTTACGCTCTTTCAATATGATTTTTCGTTTTGATTTCTATAAAAATATATTTCTTTTTCGTTTTATGATAGAAATTAAATTTGAAAAATATCTGATATCCACTTTACTTTCCATCTGTCGCTAGATTACATACTCAAGAGCAACTCATATGAAAGAATTTTAGTTTACTCCAAGCTGCGGAAACGGTAAGTTCAAGTCACAGAAAATAAAGTTTCTGACATCTTGAGTAATTGTCGGACACAAGTTGCGTCAGAACATTACCTCACCTTGCGCAAAGATGTCCTCTCGAGAACACTAGAACTCGTTTCTTTCCCTTGTGACGTGGAGAGATTCAACGGCACGAGGTAATGTAGCACTCAGGACTTACCCGCATAATTTCTTCCAGTTCATGCGCGGGATCAAATGTTTGGAGAATGTCGTTTTAACGAAAGGTTTTATCGTTTGAGATTAGTCAGGAGTCATCCAGAAAGTTAGAGCTACCTATTAGGTAGACGATGAAGACACTCGCTAGCAGATAACTAGCGAGTGTCATCATCGTCATATGATTATGTTGTCTCCGTCGAAACAAGAATATCGTCGTAAGGTAAACAGAGCATCATATTATTATTATTTGTTTATACGCATGCGCTTGATCACTATTCATATCACCTAATGCAAAGCGATGATGTGGTTGACGATGGAGCACGCTGGACATAAAGAGCCCCACTAATATAATAACGCGAAAATAACTCCGCTCGTCTCTCCCATTTTCACATCTTAACGCTAAAAGAGATTTCAATGAAATTTTGGATTTTTTTTATGGTAGGTAAAATCATCCAATGACATCTCCCGCCCTTGGATTGGGCGGAGTGGGAGATAGTGTCAGACTCTTTCTGACGCGTGAGCGCTATAACTTGGAAAAGGACATAGGATAAATTTTATTACAGTATGTTCCCTAGGGATAATTTTAACTTTTACGCAGTGAAAGCAGTTGTTGCAAGTGAATAGTATTCATGAGACGCAAATCCTCAACACGTCGAAATGCTTAGTTACGCACAGTATCGAATTATATTCCGAGCCTCTCATTACGCATGCCTTTATTTGTATTTCATCGGAGAGGCGAACACTTCGCGGCTGCCTCCAAGCTTAATGCGACATCATTCGTGAACCAGATTCATTCGTAATCACCATATGTACCGACTCCCAACCCTTGCGGTCTCATCTCGGATGCGAGGTTCGCACCAAACGCCTTTGTAATTTTGATTCCCGGGACGTTTCCCAGGGCCCTCTAATTATGGGCGCACGTTAACTACAATTGTCTGTCTATGGCTGAAGTTTATCTGTAATGCCCCAAAATAAATGTATGCTAAACAGTATTAAATTTCAGTTTTAATACCTTTTGTGTGGTGAAGATTACTTTAGCATTTAGTTAAGAGTTAATAATGAAGGTCTTCTAATTTATTTAAGTGACTTTGGAACTATTTAGTCTATGAGTTATTGTATTCGCGCTTTTAGAAGCAAAGTTACAAATGATTTTCATTTGGTCCAGTTTAGTTTTGGTAGGTTGATATATATATTTTTTTATAATATGAATAAAAGCGTGGATAGTAACTCGGAAATTGATGGAATGAGTCGTGCATAGCAGTGACCTAATACTGGATATTGTTATTTTTCATAAATCGATTAATGACAACAATATTTCTTACATCCTAGGTGTTTAAGCTAATATTGATTCATCTTAAAAAAAAATTAAAGATAAATAGTACAAGTATAAAATTAATCATTTAAGACGAATCGAAAGACCAATCATACTAGTGCTAGGTGTCTTAGAAAAAACTGAAGGTGCATAATATTACCGTTAGTGTAGAAAATAAGAAAATGAAGATATGGGAAAATTACTTTTTGAAAATAACATTATTCAAATGTTGCTATTTCAAAGCCATCTCTAACATATATAGTGATAGTTATGTATCTATAAAAATGTAATTTCACTATCGAAGTAAATTTTTTTCAATGATTTTTACTGTACTGAGTTTATTTGTACTGGGGTTACAAGCTTGTTTAATTTTAAGATTAGTGAAACTAGTGCATGATAAAAATCTGACAGATTATTTTCTAAATTTGTTTAATTGATTGGATTTTTTTCCGGGTGAATAGTTGTACACAAAACTGTGATATTGGTCTTGTGTGCAACCTGGAAAGCACCAAAGGATCCACGCTAAATTACAAAATGAGTAAAATAGAAAGGTTGAGTTGAGAGTCATTAGGAAAGTGAGTCATCCAACTCCATGGGTAAATTCTTTAGTGATTGTTGTGTTTAGACCCGAAACCGCTTACTACGGCGATACAGAGTGTATATTTTCGATTGCCAACAGTAAATGAATTGGCTACTAAGTTTTACGATATACATATGTATTGTTGTACAAATATTTAATTATTACCAGTTTTTAAATATACAACACTCATCCCAGATTCTTAAGCGTGTTACTGTCTTTTGAAATTCTCGGCTTTTCTATATTATATGAATAGTATTATACATCTAAACCTTCTTTTTGAATCACTCTATCTATAGAAGAAAGCTGCATGAAAATCCGTTCAATATATTTTGTGTTCATCACGTTCATACAGACACAAACGCGATAGGAGACTTTGTTATATAACATATAAGGATGATTTCGTCAAAATCAGAAAGAGAAAAGAAGAAAACTTTTTTTAACGTGAAAGCGTTATCATGTTAAAAAATGGACTGTATGGTTTTTTTTTTGCTATCCTGTTCTGTCCTACTCCTGAGCAAAGTTTGCTTCCATTCTTTCTTCCTTTCTCTTTCTAATTTAGTATCTACCGTACTGTTGGCTAAATGAGATGTCATGAATGTAACTATGGTTCATTTAAATCATTACCGATGATAATGTACTTTACCACTTCGTGAAATGAAATGTTTAATCATTTCGATGTTCAAGGTTGGATTTGAATTTCATTTTCATGTGTGGTTACTGTAAATACATTTTGCGGAATCATTTGTATTTCACAGTATCAAATTTACAGATAAGTACATACACCGTAAAATTTTGGTCTTTTTAATCCCGCGGAGGGTCGATTCGGTCAATGAAACCCTATCGATTTGTAAAGATAAAAATGAAAAATACAGTATTTTTTTTAAAACTCGAATTTATTTACGCATGTTCGAAATGTACGAAATTGATTTCTTTAAGTAAACTTCAGCTGATCGAGGCCAATGAACTGTAGGTAGTTAGTACGCAACGACCGATAACTCCCTACAAGGTCATTGACTCGTTTACTTAAAGAAATTAATTTAGTACATGCGTATAATTCGAGTTTTAGAAAAATAGTACTTTATTTTTACCCGACTGCGCCAGAAGGAGGGTTATGTTTTCTAATTTGTTCTTTACAAATTGATAGTATTTCATGTACCGAATCGACTCTCCGCGGGGTTAAAACGACTAAAATTTAACGGTGTATAATAAATTTGTTGTTGTGTTGTTTATCAGTTGTCTAGTACCTACCCATGCTCTTCTATTTTTAATATTACAGTGACATTTTTTATACCAAAACCCTATAGCAACAGTGCAATGTTAGAATTTGTGTAAGTCGGTCTGTTTGTTCCGGCTCGCTATCGAAATGGCTAGACAGTTTTAGACGGACTTTTTATAAACGGATAGCTGATGTCACAAGGAGTAACTTAAGCAAATTTCCATGTTCCCGCAGAAACGGGATTGCTAACTATGAAAACCACACTGGGATTTCGTAAAATAAAAATCATAGGACTTAGTAGTCTTAAAACAATTGCAGAATCAATCTGTGAATTTGTAAACAAATATACAAAAAGATAGAGCCCTTAAAGTGCGGTTTCTCAGTCCCCATAGATTCACTGGGATATAGCTAATGTTATAATGAGCAACTTAAGCTTCAATTTTCCCTCGGGGGCGGAAAATAATTACCTGGAGGGGTGAAAGGAAATCTCCGAAATGAATAACATTTATTTACACAATTTCCTCAAAAAACGAAAGTAATCATAAAATCCACGTGAACGAAGTCGCGGGTAACAGCTAGTACCTACGTAAACATAATACAACTTTACTATTATGGTAATTTTAATCAAAAACGGTAAACATGCGTTATTAAAAGATGTAAGTAAATAGGTACGAAAGTAAGCATATTAGCTAGTAAATTAACAGGAGCGTTTATATTAAAAAGGCAATATACCTACGCAATATTTGTAGAAAATAATTAACTACTGCGCATTTTATACCGTAAGTTTTTCATCACTGTGTTTAATTGTTCGTAGCCATTATTCATCATCATTCTTATCATTTCAGCCGAAGGACGTCCACTGTTGGACATAGGCCTCCCCCAAGTGTCGCCACAACGAACAGTCGTGTGCGTCTTGCACCGCATTCGCGCGACTCTCACCAGGTCATCGTCAGCCATTATTACTTCAAGGCAATGGGTAGATCGCCGTTCTTTCGGTAACCGTCCGGACCGAGACCGAGTCTGCGGCGCTGGGTAGTGTTCCACGAGAGCCTCAAGGAGATGTCAGCAAAACCATTGGAGCCCATCAAGGTCGAAGCCTACTGGGGCTATGGGATCACTTCTGAATGGAAAACCCGGTTCTGTAGACAAGGCAAATAAGGAACATGAGAGTGGGTTTTAGTCAGTAAGTCTGACACACCCTCCCGCTTCACCGTAGAGCGAGAGAAGGCATTGGATAATTTCCCAACAAAAAACAATACCGTTACTTTCTCATCACCGTGTTTAATTATTCGTAGCCATTATCGCTTCAGTCAAAGAGAAACTTTTGTTGCCATCTCTAGATTGCATATTTTTGCGAAACATTAACTTGAGAATTTGGCAAGCATCTTGCCAATAGCATTGTAATTAAGGTTAATTTAAGTTAAATGAACTCGTTCTTCAGTGACTTTGTTGTTACTGCATCTAGCAGCACAATAATTGGCAGTTCCGGAGAGAGAATCGTTGGTAGAGCGCGGTGTCTTTTGTTTAAGAATTTTGTAATTAGCGTTGGCAAGGGGTAGGTTATTTATCACCATTGTCCGAACCAGTCGGAGATGTACCCCGCTTGGGCGGAGCAGGGCTATGGGTTGGCTTCTGAAAAAGTTATCTACCCGAGATCGTAGAACATCTTTGGTTTTAGTAGATGATTTCCAATCTTAAAAAAGGGGTAGGTTATTTAACAACATTTATCTAGTTTACTTTAAAAAATAAAAGTAATATTTATACAACATCTAAAAATTTACCCTAATGACTAAGTTGACAGTTTGCTTGCTGGCTGATTTTTACAACGTGGCAATACCGCCAGCCTTTTGTGCTCGCTTCCAGTCGACAGCGACGCGGAGGAATTTTTAGCTACGAAATACATTAGCCGTAGAGTTTTTGAATAATGTTTAGTTATAGATAGTTATAGGCAAAAAAAAGAGGGAAGAAAAACCTCGCATTTTCGGTTGTGTTGAAAGATAATATCGCAACACATCCGTCAACACATTGACATCACTACGCATGAATAATACGCAACTGCGGCCGCACATAAATCTTGATATGCGAATGTACGTCGCACGGAACGCGGAGCTCGCCCTTCAACCTAACGTAGCGTTCACACGAGTGCGAAGTGCTGAGTATTCTAATAGGTGTCTTAGTTCACGACTACCGTCTTTGTGAAGGCATTGTACTTACGTATAAACCTACTAAGAGCAGATATATGTGCTGTGTTACAGGAGTATGTGAATGAGTGACGTTAATTGTCAAGTAGAGTAAGTTAATGGTACAAGAGTAAAATGATGTTAGGTGTGGTATTGTTTCCGTGTCTTACTGTTTTGAATGGTGAAATAGTTTTCGCGGAACTGTCAAGATAAATCAGTAAAATTATGGTTTAATTACTAATATTATACTTAGATTTTATTTACATACAATAAATGTAATAATACAAATATATACATCTGATCTAACAAATATTACATTAGCTGAGCGACTCCAATGACCTGTAGGTAGTTGTAGATCTTTGCCTACTAACTACTTACCGGTCATTGGACTCGCTCAGCTAATCTTTACTTAAAGAAATTAATTTCGTACATGCTTAGATCAGTTCGAGTTTTAGAAATAAAGTAATTTATTTTTTAATTTTATCTTTACAAATCGATAGTGTTTCATGTACCGGATAGACCCTCCACGGGATTGAAACGATCAAAATATAACTGTGTATATTTGTCTGGAAGAAAATGCCTTCAAAGGCCTCCCATAAGGTGGATCGTAGTTCGAATAGACGCGCTGGGATTGCTGAAAGCGAGGAACCAATGACCAGTTAAGTATGTGGCAATGCTTGGAGAAACCTATGTCTAGCATTAGACTGGTTTCACTTGAATTGATGAAGATTCTGAATCTGTCAGGATACACCAAAGAAGTGCACGCCTTATCTCTTTTCATCCATTCCGAAAATTACCATTTATATTATTCGGCGTAAAAATGAATTGGGTACCTGACCTTCATAAAAGGATCCACATAACTTCTAAAGACGCTTTTAACTCCCCGTTTCAATAGGGAGCAAAGGATGAACGACCCGAAAAACCCTAGAAGGTTGAAATTTTAATGGAACTTCAAAATGATTATATCGGGTAATTAGGTGTAAGTATGGGTAGAATTACAAATATTGTGATCCCAGTATTCTGTTAATACTGCTATAGCTTCTTTTTTAGTAAGTGGGACATCTGCCAATGACTTCTCCCGCTCTAGGATGGAGTGAGAGGGAATGTTAGACTTTTACTGACTATAACCCACCTATTGTCCTTCCTTAGTAGCCCTTTAGGTTCTAGGACCAAGGATTTTGTTTTCAGAAATTCTTCATGGTACTGTGGTGGGTGGAGGCGTAATCAAGCAGCTTCTATGCTTATTAAAATATTATATTGTTATTAGGAGCTCGCTTATTACTGTCTGTGTTTCCTGATGGCTACAACCCGAGATTCTTTAAGTCAAGAGTGAATAGGTTTCTTCTAGGTAAGCGCGCTCCATCATCGACCGTATCGTCGCTTTCCATCAGGTGAGATAGCTGTCAAGCGCGAACCTATCAATAACAAAAAAAAAAATTCATATGATTCCAATTTTTTCATCATTGACAGTCTATCACAAAAAACTTTCTGTCCATCCTAACTACTTCTTTTTTAATTTAAACCTTCAAAGTTAATACGTGCCAGGTTGCACGTTATCTATATAGTTATATGACCTGTTTGGTCGTCACAATACCTACACTACAAGTGCTGCAGGAATGTTCGTAAGAATAACCTTAGCCTTAGAACGCAAGGGCAGCGGAATGAACACAGGTATATTTTAATCAGTTTTAGAACGGGAGGAGTTATTTAATAATAATAAATAAACACCTTAGGAGGCTCTTGTTAGGCGACTGGATGGATCAAGGGCTTGATTCAGAGGGCGGTACCTACTTTTGGACACGGCTGAAAAGTTAGGAGGTTCCGTTTTCTGGAGCCCTGACCGGTAGCTTGTACCCTGTTCCCGATACCGATGGGACACTTTTTTTTTAAGAATTTTTAACAAATGTAATTAAAAAGTAAGTAAGTAAGTGATACAAAGAGAATAAATAAATGATAATAAAAAAAATATTGTTCGCTCTTCACAAAGGTTCCTTAACTAAGTCAACTCTATTATGAACGAGTAAAAAAATGAAAAAGGGGAGACCATGTGTTATTTGTAGATTACCCACCTCAAAAAAAAGAAGGTTATGTTAATAGTTCGTTTAATTACAATCGGTTCACCAGTTTCAGAGATTAACGCTTAATAATTCAGTAATAAAGCTTGTGGCAACAGTTAATCGTTGTATGATGAGCGCCGAAATAGTCTAATGAATCCGTAAGTTACACACTTAACCGGGATTATGTGTCAGAGTTCCGACTACATTAGTGTGAAAGTTTGAAGGTATGAAAGATGATACTAGTTGACGTCGTGCATATGGTTAATGATTCAGATTGCATTTTAATAAGTAAACTATACATTGTGGTACTAGGGTGGAGAAAAAAATAAAGTAAGTTATTGAAGAAATGGTTATAGGACTTAAAGTAGAAAAAAGCAGGGCTTCGGGATTGTTCGCAAGACATATCATGTCTCTGAAGAAAACTGGTGGTTTAGTCAGTAAAAGTCTGATACTTCCTCTCGCTCCACCTAGAGCAGGAAAAAGTTTTTTAAAACCTGTTGAATACCGTAATTAGAGACACAATAGAAAGACAATAGGTGTGCGGACGCCGGCGTCCTCTCGGGGATTAATGAATTAAAGATTTCCCATCTCACGAGTCACCGTGAACCTGGACCGCAGAGCCACTGAAGGGTCTTAGTCAGTAAAAGTCTGACATTACTATCGTTTCACTTACCTATAGCGGGAGGAGTTATAAGATGATTACTCACCTTAAAAAAAACAATCTACTATCTATTGGTACGTGTGTTCAAATATCATCTGAACACACCTAAACATCTATTGACATATCTAATCTCTAAATTGCCAATAACTTACACCTGAGAATTACGAGAATATTCTGTAACAGGGAAGAGTGTTTCGAAATATGTATTTTAATACTTAGATAAAAGATATCTTCAATGGCTGCCTTCGGCAAATAAGTTTTACGTGTAACTTTAGGTACTGACATGATATGATCATTAAAACTGGTCTTGCAAAATCACTAATCGATAATTTTCGTACTCGAGTATTAGGTTGTGTAAGATTTAGGCATTAGATCCATATAAAATACAGGTTTTCAGCTACATCCGGGGAGACTGGAAGCCTGGCCTGCCATAGTCAGGAAAAGGCAAGATAATACAATTATGAATTATGTTAATATAATTCTGAATTTCAAGGCCACTTGTACATAAGCATAACCAGCCTTTTTAATGTTCCCACTGCTGGGACTCAGGCCTCCTTTCTAAGAGACGGAATGGGCCGGAATCCACCACGCGGGCCAAGTGCAGGTGAATGTAACATATCTTCGAATTTTTGGTTCTAGGTAATGCCGGTTTCCTCACGATTTTTTTCTTATAGTTTTGAGAGCAGTGTGAATAAAATAAATTACACAAAGTAATGTGCCTGGCTCGGTATGAACTCGCAACCTACAACTCGTTAGTCGGGCCGTTACCACTCGGTCACCATTGTTCGTCCCAGTAGTATGCGTAAAGAAAAGTCACCGGGCCTATATGCGCAAGAATTTGTGTTGTCTCACACTACACATGAACTTTGTATACTGCTACGGCGTTGACCAGATACGACGCCCGAAGCTGCTACGGTGTGGTAGGTGGAGTAGATGCGGGGGTACTACGACAAATATCGTGCCTAGACTCAACAAAATTCTTATCATGTACATGATGAATTGGTCCTACCTGCAGTATATTTCGCCGGACCGATTTATACCGAAACGGGACTGAGAAATGAGCACATTTTAAACTCTATCTTCATCTTTAAAATACCGCTATCCTTTGAAAAGTTCAAATAAAGCACGCGGCAACGTGCGTCTTGTTGGCGATCCTGCTAGTGGGCAACCGCGGCCGGCTCCACTGGCCTCTTCTTGTCGCTGCCCGCTGCTACCATTCCAGTGTGAATCGCCCCTTAACGTGTACAAGCGGCCAAAGCTAGTACTGGTATAATTGGACTCCAGAATATAGGTATATGGATGTGTCGGTAGATATGCTTAACCCTTAGGGAAAAAGAGGGTTCATTACTGATTATTTATATACAAGTAATACTACCTATAGATATAATATTTTAACATCAAAACATACTACAAGGTTCCAAGTTTCATATTCAACGGACTTGAAATTGCTTGTTACTTAAGTATGATCGATAATAAAGTTGCAAGATGTCGCGTTCCACTCACGGCCTTATCTATATGATTACACCCTTGGGTACCTATAGCAACTATGTACAAAGGATATGCAAATTCTTAAAGCCTTTGGGACTAGTTCAAGATCATATCAGAATGTTATAGTAGTACCGTTATAGTTCAAGATCATATCAAAATACTACAAACCAGTAAGCAACAAATTCAAATAAGTAGTTCCTTGTTCAATTTAGACAGAAAAAATTGCTGGTTTTTTTTTTGTTGATAAATTTATTGCGTAGAGTTATTATAATTGCATTTATGACCATTCATGACCATTTCAGCTGAAAGACGTTTAGTGCTGGACACTGGCTTCCCCCAAGTGTTGCCAGAAACGACCGGTCCTCATCAGGTCTTCGGTCTACCGTGTAGGAGGCCTTCCATCACTGTGTCTTCCGGTAGGCGGTAACCACTCCAGGACTTTTCGGACCCACTGACCACATCTAACCTTGTTGTTCTTATGGTGTACGATAAAGAATATATCTAACTATCTGTCTATATTAATTTCTAATTTGACCACGCAAGGAAACTCCGAACATAGCCCGAAGCAACACGAGTGTCCGAGCATTGCCCTATCAATTCATGATATATTGGAATAAATTGAATTATTTAACGTATGATTTTGTAAATGTAAATTATTTGATCCGATTTGGCCATTCGTTCGAACAATACCACAAATCCGCTTGCGACCAAGTGTCATCATAATGAGTAATCCACTTTTCATATCATTCCTTTATTCAGCCGAATGTCGTCCACTGTTGGAGTTGTAGACGTTGGACGTTGTAGTCCTCCCCCAAGTGTCGCCATAGCGATCGGTCAAATGCGTCTCACATCTATCGGATTCCGGCGATCCTCACCAGGTCATCGGTCCACCTTGTGGGAGGCCTTTCAACGCTGAGTCTTCCGGTAAGTGGTCACCGCTCCAGAACTTTTCGTCCCCGTCAACCATCTGTTCTCTGACCAATGTATCCTGCCCTCATTGCTCGCAGAATAGACGCGACTTTTCATATGAACTTCGAGAAATTTCAAGTTTTCATAGCTGCATGGGTATATATATCTATTAATTATAATTATATCCATGCAGTTTAAAAACGTGCAAACGCAACGTATCTAACGGCAAATTCCGTCAATGGTACGCTCATCTTAGGGCGCTTTCAATTTAGACGTTTAATGTCGGACCGCTGCCGCACTATTACCGTGACGAAGCCGGCCGGTTGCAGGACGTTAGCAGTCCGACACCCAACGCCTAAATTCAAAATTTATCTGGCTGCCGTGCGTTTGTATGCCAGTGATGCGCTATTCAACACCAAATTGAATACGTGGTGCTTGTGACGTTCCCGTCCTGTTGTTGACCGTTCGTCGCACTGTTGCCGCACCGCGCGCTTTGTATGAAAAATACGATTGTCCATACTCAGTACCTACGACTAATGCACCGCATAGGCACCGCAGCAGGCCGTCAAAAAACGCATTAATTGATAGCGTCCTTATAGGTACTAATACTGTCTATAGATATCGGTAAAATTTTAAACGTGACTTGAGCTTCCCTTCTGGCATTAAGTGGCACTATGTGGTGTGCTTACCTTTTAGAGGTGGGATTACATCTTTAACAGCTAACGTAATCCATTAAATTCGGACTAACTTTTTTGGGGTTGCGTACCCGAAGGGTAATCAATGGAACCTATTACCAAGCCTCCGCTATCCGTCCGTCAACCTGTCAGCGGGCTGTACCTATCCAAAGAACGGTAATAGACAGGCATTTGACATTTTCTGTGTGTATTTCTATCATCGCTGAATTTTCTTAAACTACAATAAAATCATATAAAACACGTGATAGTTTTCGGTTTAAGATAAAGAACTGTAATGTGCAAGGCGCACTTGTTGGTTTTTACTCATTGTAAATCATTCATAACCTGAAAATAGTCGTCAATATGAAAAATCTTTACTATGGGATCAGTTCGTAGTTACGTATGAAATTTCTTTATGGTTTCAAGTTTTTAAAAGGACAGTTGAGAAAAATCAAACAAACGTCGTCATATTTTGATATTTTCCAATATTAACCTAGTCATCCGCGTTTTAATGGTGTAGGTAAGTTCCTAAGTGATTGAATCAACTGGTTACCGAGGCTGAGACGACTCAGCCTTGGCTACCGTGTCCCTGGGACGCAAAGGGTAACTAAAGCAACACGAGGTGGTTTTAGTCAGTAAAATTTTGACATAACGAGTTTTCTCGCCCAAAAGCAGGACGGGTAAACACGAGAGCATTTGTCGGATATCTCCTACGTAGGCCGTTAAAAGGTCAAATGATTTCCCACACAAAAACAAAAAAGGATAAAAGTAAGTACTTGTGGTCCTTTTTCAACGATATTTGACATATCATATAAGAATCCCATCGAAAAAAAAAAAAAGTAATAAGTTCTTTGCTCGCCTACAAGTAAAATAGAAAAGGGATGGATCAACGCGTAATACATAATCTAATGCGAGGGATCTTCCATCAATCCAATAAGATTTCTGAATCGGAAGGAGACAAAAGGTGATACAAGACAAAAATAATAACACATTACCTCGGTACCTCCCTACCTTCCCAGTCGAGTAAAGCCCTCACGAGATTCGTAGGCGGTTTGGTTTAAGATCGATGTATGTGTATACTGTTATAATGAAACCTGAGAACGCCTCCTACAAAATTAATTAATTGGAAAAGAGAGACAGAGATATAAAGTAATTATTTTTCTCTTCATTACGTTTGCTCAAATAGCAATTTATGTAATAGAGACTATAGAACGTAATACGGAAATTCAGAACCATGGTAATTTCGACCGAGCCCAAGTCGTCGACGGTGCGTACTGTTCCAGCGCGCCTCAACGAGGCTCAGTCTGGTAGCTGCAGGCAGGCAAGGTCGAAGCCTACTGGGGCCAAGGTTCGGCTTCTGAAAGGATGGCTCGGCCCCGGTATGATAGGCAAATAAGGAACGGGGTTGGTTTTTAGTCAGTAAGAGTCTGACACTATCTCCCGCTCCCCGCTCCCGCCGGGGCACGTCATTGGATGATTTTACCTACCATAAAAAAAAAACTATGGTAATTACGATGGGGTTCCAACAACACCTAAGCATAATTTTTGAAATCCTAAACTTCATGAGAAACATGTGCACCCATTGCACAGTCAAAACGAGTTTATATATTTATACTGTTATTCTTAAGTGAATACCCCGTGCCTCGGAAAACACGCAATACCGTTGGTCTTGATAGTCATTCGTAGATGTTTGACAGTCATTACAGGTAGTCAGACGCCAGAAAGTTTGACTAGCAATCTATCAAAGGAAATATCATGTTGCCCAGTAATTAGGTTGTGGAGGTCTGATAGGCAGTCGCTCCATGTAAAACACAGTTATTCAGCTGTAGCCAGTTAGATTAAAAGCCAATTCCAACTTAGTTGAGAAAGGAAAATGATGTATTGAATACCATACAACGCAACATTAGACAATGAGCTAGAAACTTGGCTTTAAAAAAAATTACTGAAGACAAAAACAAATAATCTCTCAGTAAAATACCTGCGTTCGCAGAGGTATAGGTACCTTAGTTCCTGCCAGAATTTAACTTTATTATAAAATACCGCAGGTAAGTCACAGACATTTCCAGCCCGAAAATTCGTCCCGACGAACAACTGCGGTGAACCCAATTAAATTGAAGTGGTTAATAATGCGCATAATTTTAAACACGGAATTATTATATTGTGAAGCCTCTGTTAATTGGGAAATATTGTTAACTAGCTTCAGACGGCGGCTTCGTACGTGTGTAAGTCGAATAATTATTCCAAGGTAATCTACTAATCTGATAAAAAGTATCATAATAAAAAAGTATCGTGTGAATAAATAAATAATTATGTTCTATTCTGAGGCATGGTTAACCCTACCTAGGTATATAGGGTGACTGGTAATTAGTGAACGATACTTAAACACGTGATTGTAGTTATGATTACAAACAACTTTTACTATTGACCATTTAGGCGAACATAAATATACTGACCAGCAATTTTTTTTTTTTCGCGTTTTTATTTTTGGTCTTAAAGTTATTTGTTATCATGACTACAATCATGTGTTTAAGTATCGTTCACTAATTGCCAGTCACCCTATATAGAAAACTTACTCTGTGGTTAACCCGTGTGCCAATTTTCATAGGTTCTGCCGTTTGAGCTTGAAATCTTGCGCTGATGTAGGTACCTAGGGTTTTTTTTAATATCAGGCGGAGTACATCACGCATGCGGAATTGCTCCGTATGCGGGATAGCTGCCCGATATCACGCTCCGCATCCCACGTACTTACATATTACACGCATTATAATAAAAAACTTGTATGAAAAGGATATTTACGGGGGCTACGCGTGCGGAATAATCCCGCATGCGTGATGAATCGCGCGTGATATTAAAATCACCCTTAAACATTTGAGCGGTGCCTGCTTGATCACGGTCATGGTGGTGAATCGCTTAAGCGCCGTTTCTATATATATACCCTACAAATAGGAATGCGTATATTTAGTATTAGCTTTTAGACGATTTTGAAGGATATTCGGCCGAAAGAGTAATAAACGTACATACAAACTTCCCTTTTATAGTAATTAGTGTGATTTACATTAAACATAATATGTTATAACAATAAGGATTAGTATATAATCTGCTTTGGAGATAGTACCTATCGGTTTGTTTTCCTTGCGTTACAAGGAAAATACACTCTCTAATATATTATAAGACGAACAAGTAATACAATATCTTGAGGCAAAGTCAGGTAAGCCGCCATTCTCGTATCGAGTCACGTCATTGGTAGATTTAATATCAGATACTTTCGATATATTACATTGGTATAGCTACTAGTTTGTTCAAGGATGTATCTACCTTCGAAGGTAAGATCAGTGCTTTTCATTTTTCTAAGATTGTGTGTCGCTTTAAGACAGTTTCCTTTCCTCAGAACGTTAGGATAGACAGTTAAATGCAATATGACATGATGATACATGTAAGGGGCGTAATTAATTACCCCGTTATGCCAGTCATTGGCCACCTTAGTACAAATAGGAGTGTTTTAGTTATTATTTTTTAATAAAAAAAAACCTTTAACTTGAGTTTTCTTGTACGATACTTATTTCACATAATCTTGCTGAGAAAGGTAAATAGTAAGATAAAACAACGAAACAGTAATTTAGTTGCATACCAGGAAAAGGGAGATCTAAAAGTCCACAGAGCTTTACATAGTTTCTTACAAACATTGAACTAATACGTGGAAAACTATAAAAACGAACGCACACACACATGAATTTATGTGTTTTTTTTTGCAATATATGACTAAAGGAGCAAAGCCTCCCTATCAGATATCCGCTTAACTTTATAAATAAGCATTTACGATGCTGCCAGTAAATCTATATAAATCCCGGAAGAATCTCTCCGGGATAAATTCCAAAATCATTGGATTTTAATGCAAGCTCCACCGACGCATTTTAAGTACAATTTTATAGAGAGCTCAGATTCGTATGAAGACGATTTATGAACGAGCGAATTTGTGAGCACCGGGATTTATTTACTTCATTTTAGTTTGTAGATAAACCGCAGATAAAGTTTTAGTGGCGACTAAAATATACTCTCACAAACACATTTGAGAAGTTTGAAGTTCTGGAAGAAAGTCCTTACGTATAACTCGGGTACATCAAGAATTCATGCAAAAATTAAGATGCGGGGTTTCATCTGACTAAAGGAGCTAGGAGCGCCAGCCACCTAGGAAACTGTCTGTGAATATTAAAGATGAAGACAGGAAAACTCGTTAACTAGAACTCAAGAAGAAACGTGTCAGTTTAACATCGTGGTCTTCTGGGGATGAGATATGAGGTCTGGTAAAATTTATTTCATGAAAAGTATTTTAAATGTAAATTGAGATGAAATATTTCCTATATTATTTTGATAAGAACAGATTTCTATGGAATTATGAACCCATTATGTTAGTTTTCATGGCGAGTGAGCTAAAATTGCTTCAGCATTGTAATCAAACCAAAAGCGATCTAATTCAAAGCGAACTTCTAAATGTTCAACCCTAAAAAAGCATAACGAGATCATATTTCTTTACGTATACTCAGAAGATACCCTTCTAGTCGGATATAATAAGTCAAGCTCAATAAATTTTGCATAATCTAAATCTTTCTCAAGATTGGATTTTTAAACTACAACTACCTATGTGTTATTTTATTTCCACATCCAAGTTTAACGATACGGTACATGTGAGCCTTCAGCAATTTTTTTTTCTTAATGGTTGTTCCAAGAGCACTTTATGTTTACTAGTGCTAGGCGTGAAACCGCCTTCCGTCTATTCGTCTAGAAGACAATACCATACATGTAGAAAATAAAAGACAATTTATTCACAAATTAAAGACATAGATGAAATCGTTTTCCTTGTCATACTTTTTTGAAATGATAACACAATAAAACACACATTACTATGTGAAAGATGAAAGGTAAATTCTTTTATTGACCCTTGTCACAAGCAATATTCGACATTTGACAGCCACTTACAGTACTATTGCAATCTTTATTAGCTTATACCTGCTTTATGTAAATGTAGAACTTTGTTTACTTATCTCAAAACCGACGAGCGTGGGCGACGTTTTATAAAACTTTATAGGTACGAGTACTTTCCTTTTAGTAGGGATTTATCAAATAAGGTTAAAACTAACGAAGCGGTTTTCACCCGCGGCCGCCAAGGTTGTGGGCCCGCAGCTTCTGTAGAATGCAGATATATATATATGTAAATAATTAAAGTACATTTCACGACGCGTTTTACGCCCGCGGTGTGTTCGGTTGTCCGCGACTCCCGTTGCACTTGTGGGCCGTCGTGCAAACATATGTCACCCTACAAATTAGTGGGTGAAAATCGCAACCGCGACGGCGGCGTGACTGCACAAAACTGCAGTCTCTTGAGTTCAGAAATAAAGCAGCGATTTCCTCTACCGCGGAGGCCGCGGTTGAGCAAAGCCGCATCGTGAGTTCTTAGCCTAACCTGCTTTTTGTGGAGCGAGAGGAAGTGTCAGACTAGTACTGACTAAAACTCACCACTGTTCTTTCAACCACGTTGTTTTTTGTTCTTTCATCACCATTGTTCTGTTCGGTTGCCATTTGCGTTGCAGGGCCACGGTAATTCGTTTGAACAATCCCACAGCCCTGGCAGAAAGGTACTGTGTTGTATTTTGGTTGACGTGTATATGAAAATTTATTACGATAGGTACGCAAAAAAATCCCTTAAATAAAGACTCACACATGAGTCGTGTTGAAAAATCAGCTTAGAATTAAACGGTCGGCTAATATTTATGTATGGTGCATTTAGTAAAATGGAATATTCCAGCAACGTAAAGAGAAAACTTTCAAGCTAGGGTTAACAAGTGCAGTGAATTCCATAGTGAAGACGATAAAATTATATCATTAGGTAACAATTAGGGAAGATTTTGCCGCTTCGAATAGCTGCATCTGCATAAGCCCTGTAATAAAATCCAACTAGACCGAATGTCCCAATTTGTGCTACGCTAAATATGGGTGCACTAGCATCGCTACGTTTGTCTAGAATGGTTAATTTGTCCAAATGAAATTTCACAGCGGCTGGTTGAACGCTTTCGTTTAATAAGTATTGTAATTTCACTTTCATAGTTAACTATCATACTAAGTTTAGCTAGCAGCTATTGCACTTTAGTAAAGAGCAAAATGTTTGAAACCGTTTCGATGGAGTACGACTCCATAAACCCGTACCTCGTGAGTGGAGAATGCTGAAAACTTTACATATTTTTCATGAAATTTATAAGTGTTTGCTTTGCATCTGAAATCAAGAATTTATTTGTTAATGCTGTACGTGATAATTTTTATATTAATTATATGAATTTTCAGTCTTTAATATTGATATACTAGCTTTTGCCCGCCGCTTCGCTCCCGCTCTACCCTACCCTACTCTATCCTACCAATAAATAAGCAGGTTTTGGATTATTTATTTTTATTTAACGGGATAAAAAATACTATGTCCGTCTCCTGGTTCGAGGCTACCTTCTCACCAATTTTCAGCCATATCGGTTCAGCCGTTCTCGAGTTATAAATAGTGTAACTAACACGACTTTCTTTTATATATATGATTAGCTAACACTGTTGGTAGGTACAATATGCCAAGAAATTGTTTATGATATCAAAACTTTCTTAAAGTTATTTAGAGCAAGTTGAGGTCTATGAGAAAATAACTTTTTCAGCAACATTTATAGATAAACTTTTATTTTATAAGTATCAACGAGGAAACTTTTCAACTAAAATCAACGAATAAAAATAAAATACTCGATACGTAAGTTAAGTTCTTATTGACCGCCATTCCCCCAAATGACCATTCAAAGCATGTTCACACTTCCCCTAAACTATTAGCCAAGTTGAACCCTTATAAAATATCTTTATATTACAGCTCCTGACCTTTCGTAGGGTCCGGCCGTAACACTCACTTTATTACACTTGTTAATATTTTAATAATGCCTGCATTGTGTGAATTAGGGATGCTTGACATTCTGCTCGAGCGACCCCCGTTATTCATTGATGGTGCTCAAGAAAGATTGTAAAGTCAATTGAAATATTTAATTATACATTCACGACGGAGACATCATTATGATCCTGAATAGAAACGTCTTGATTATAATAATTTATTCGTTCTATCATATTATTCGTGATTTATACAGTTGATTTGTTTGAACACATCTGATTGAAAACTTAGCTTAAGGTGCCCCTTCCCCTCTCGGCTATGGTTAATGTCGAGCATGGTTTAAAGGTTTGTTGCTTCATATAAAGCAATTCAAAGCGATGTTTGATGTATAGGTAAAGCGAAAAAAGAGAGATAACGCTAGGAAACTCTGTTGGCATTCAGTGATTCCGTGATTTACTAGAATACACAATTACTACAATTCACAAGTCTTGTTCCAGGAAATACGTTTTTTAATATAGCAGATTTTCAGAGGTCTTTACTGGATTTGTTTCACACAAATTTATGTTGATTTCTATAGAAGCCTGGATAATATCCACAAGATATCTGTATATCCAAAATATCTGAAGAAAGATGTCTATTAACATCATACGTGAGAGCGGTTGTATGAAAATGTACGTCAGGTTGGCCACTCTTAAATGTAGAAGGTTTGCAAATATAAAGAAGGCCTCAACATTTTCGTCTCAAAAATTTTGCGAGGCACGCTCAGTTTAGACAGATGCAACTGTGGCTACGTCTTATGTGGAAGAGAGTTAATATTGGTTCCTCTCTGAAACTGTAACGTTTCACCCGCAACATATTCGTCCCTCATTTTATACATTTTTGGAGAGTCGAATGCAGTGAGCAAATACGACTTGAGCGGGAAAACTCGTGGGGCATCACTAATGCAAATATTTGCGCAGATATACGTAATATTTGCGGTCGCCCCGTGTTTAGAATGCAATATGTAAATTCATTCGTAACCTCAACTATTGTGTAGTTATGTGCGGTATGTAAACTGAATGCTTTGTATGTACAGGGGAAATATCTCGCTAATAGCATTGGGCGGAATAAATATAGTTTAGAGAAATATGTATATTCGTAGTATCGTTTTTTGAATCTATATTGTACTTAGCTGTACTTGTTTTGGTAGACATCGATATCTTTATACAGTACTTACAATGTTTAAAATCGGGTAGTCGCGTTTAATAATGTTTTTAGCGGTTGAAAAAAAAAATTGCAACAATATTTGAGCACACTAATCAAATTTTATAATAAAATTAAGTAAGAAATCATCAATACGAAGAAGAATTCGTTTGTACAAAACATGTACCTACATGTTTCTTTCCACATTTTACGCTTAAAATATTATAACAAGCTTAGCAACTTTTTGTGGCAAAAGAAATGGCGGATTGTCGAAACATTACCAAGTTCCAAGACGAGTTGTGGGACACTTTTTAATCAGTTTCTATTACATGTTTCCGCGAGAGAATACAAACTTTTAATGAATTCTAATTCTCTTTTAAATCTTGTCAAGTCACGAAAATTAATGCCTATTTTTGACGACAAAAACCAGTACCTAAATTGCAACCATTTTACGTAAGGAATCATGAAATAACCTGCCTGCTATGGGTAGAGCAGGAGAGTGTCAGACTTTTACTGACTAAAACCCACAATGTTCCATAAGTTGCCGTTTTTGCGATAGTTGCGGTAAGTCCTTCGAGGTCAATTAGATAAAGGATTGCCCTTTGTCTAATTGACCTTGTTTTCCGGTGGGAAACCATCCAATAACCCCTCCCGCTCTGGGTGAAGCAAAATGGAGTGTAAGACTTTTACTGACTAAAATCCACAAGTATACTTCAGTTCTTACTTAGATCACAGCTAATACACCGTTAAATTTTGGTCGTTTTAATCCTGTGGAGGGTCGATTCGGTACATAACACTATCGATTTGTAAAGATAAAATTAAAAAATTAAGTACTTTTTTTCTAGAAGTCGAGGTAATATATACGCATGTACGAAATTAATTTCTTTAAGTAAACGTCAGCTGAGCGAGGCCAATGAACTGTAGGTAGTTAGTACGCAACGACTGACAACTACCTACAAGGTCATTGATCTTGTACTTAGGTAGTTGTCATACACTTACTTCAAACACGACATTAATACAAAAAGCTCAGTTCTCTTTAGTCTACGTACTAAGTCCATATTAGACATGTAACAAAACTGAAAGACGTTACTTAAGACTGTTTAAGCGCTTCAAGAAAAATAAATCGTACAACAAAAGTATTCGAAGAACTTCAATTGTTTATATGCTCGATCCGTACTTCGTAGTAGCATAACCATTGAAGTTTACTTAAGTTTGCAATTATTTTATCTTGGATTCCTTTGAAACAATCGAAGATCAGTTTACACTAATGCCTACACGTGAAATCAATTCTGGAACTCTAGATAATAAATAGTTTGAGGATTACAGACCATTATACGACTACATGTAATTTACCTATACACCATCTACCACCTTTATTTAGAAGTTGATATGTTTATAACACATCATATCAACTTCTGTTGACTTTTTCTATGAGTCATGTATTCATTAGCACAATTTTCTCGCTCGAATTATATTGTAAAGCAATAGAATACCAATTGCGGGTATTCACAGACAGCTGTACTCATTAATGATCATTCACGCTAGATTCAAATTCGAGTAGTAGGTATTAGTTAAAAGTGCAATGACTATCATTTTAAGCTAACTACCTTTTTATGTATTACTTGCATAATAAACTATATATAGGGAGACTGGTAATTAGTGAACGATACTTAAACACGTGATGAAAATGCACGGACCTGCAGATTTTTTTTTTTGCGATTTCAGGTTTGGTCCCATAGTAAATGTTGTTTGTTATCATGACTACAATCACGTGTTTAAGTATCGTTCACTAATTACCAGTCACCCTATATATTCATAAAATGAAAGTTAAAATATGAACTCCCCTCGAACGCCGATTGCACAACTTGAATGACTGAAAAACGCTAATTGTCGTATTGTACACACGGGTGTACGAAATTCATTAGACCGAAAACTTTCGTTTTATATCTTCGTATTTCCTATAAAAACCCAGAAAAAGACTTTTTTTAATTCTATTTTTATGTTATTTTTTAAAAAGCGCGCAATTACGTAATAATAATAACCTCGCGGGCGAGGGGTTAACTCTTACCGGAACGACTGGCACGCAATGGCTGAACATAGATGTGTAAAAATGAAGGGAAAGCCTATGCAATAGGACATGACGAACTAATCAGATAAGATTACCAAAAACTCAATGCAAGCAATGGTTACGGTAAGAATATTTCGTTAGTAAGTATTGCAAATGGAACACTCGACCCTTAAACACATTTCAAAGACGTCAAAATTTAGAGACATTGTTCTCTTCTATGTAATGAGGTTAATATTATATTTCACATAATTAGCCAACACAAACATTCCATCTAGATACGCGTGATAATAAATTAATTAACCAAAAGGAATGTGAAATTAACACCGTGTTGCGTAGTTACAGTTTGCATGAAAATTAAACTTAATAATTAACTGAAGTATGAATATACGGAATACCTACTGGATCCGAATATAAATGAAATGGAACGGGATTTCAAAGGGAATGTGAATATTTGCGCCTGTTTTGCTGCGTAAAATTAAGCTGTACTTATGGCGTGTGCACATTGTACCGTCAGTCGCGCCGGTCGGCCGGAACCGCGAGGTGCCGGCGGCGGCGACTCAGGCCACTTTATTTGTCATTTGGCACTTTGCATGTAGTTTGTATACCCCGAGGGTTATTTAGTAGCAGCACAGAACACGGACACATTGCGCCGGCAGCGTCTAGAGTTGGTAGTGTTAATATAATTAGTGAAGACGAAGTGCGTTAAGCTCAGAAATTATGTTATGAACTGCCTTCAAAAGCTAGTTTATATAAATTATTTGATGATATTTTTTTTTGAAGCTGGGAAATCATCCAATAAGTTCTTCCGCTTTATGGCGGAGCGAGAGTGTCAGATTTTTACTGTCTAAAACCACACCTAAGTTCCTTCTTTGTCTTGCTTTCCAATACCCCAAGTTTCCCTTTTGGAAGTCAACCCATGGCCCCAGTAGGCCTTGGGCCTGATGGTTTTACTGAAAACGGACTTACGGCTTGGCTCGGTCCAGACAGTTACCAGACGTGTGGTGACACACTTAGTTTATAAAGATAATGTTGACAATATCGTCAAAGCGTCTCTACTTTATGTCAAACAACAAGAATTATAACACGAGTAACGACAAAGTCAATTGCTAAACAGCGGACAAAACCATTCAAACAGTTACTACTTACTCTGTAGGGACCTTTACCGTAGCTGAATCACTAGTGCTTTGGGCAGCCAGTAAGCTCGATGGCATAATCGTAAAGCTAATGTTGGCATGAAAACCGTCGGTATTAGTCCCCGTGAGCAAACTAGTATGTAATGGCCATAAAGGAGTCTGCCTAGTACACCGTGTCACACCATGACTGTGCTAGGAATTTATCTAGTACGGGAAGAAAAACGACATGGACTATTAGGCCCCCTAGACTATATCAACAGCGTATAACCTTGCTTAACGGTCAACATACGCGTTCATAATATACTCACCGTCTGCCACTTACGTGCACCCGTTTGACGTGCTTACATATTTTGCCGGGGCTAATAGGATACGTATGGAACGTTTTAAGTGAGCATACTTTCACATTTTTCAAAACAATGTATAATACTTAACATGTTCTCAAGATGTGGCAAGTGATCTGGACTCGTACCACGATAACAGGTTCGAAACGACGCGGGGAAGAATGTCTAGAAGGACCTCGGGGAGGTATTTGCCCAGCAGTCGGACAGTAATGAGTAGTTTAAAACAAAACACATTCTTATCACGGTCATGGTATGATTAGGTGTAGCGAGTAAACTCATTACGGGCTTGTGCACACCACGTTTTTTATTGACGCACGTTTGTAGCGGTACAGAAGCGATACGCACGCGAGTCAGACGTAGCTTGTAGACCTTTAATAAGATAAAAGCGCGCCGTCAACACGCGTTTAAAAAACGTGGTGTGCACTGGCCCTTAGACGTATGGAAGTACTGTGTCGTAGTCTATAACAATGCTACGAAGCTACGCGGCTACGAAAAACAAGTGTACATCCTTTTTGGCTCGGCTCATTGTTCCACTCCAGTGTTTTACACACAGTGAAATTTTTAAGACTAGAGATATTTTTATAATATAATATCATAGTTTTTGTTGAGCATGAAAGAATTGTACGTTTTGAATTTTAAACAGGTACTCTTGAATTAGAGTATCTATTGTTTTATTGAACTAACGTTTCCTATCGTCATTATACTGCCCTTGTCCCGTATTATGATTGTTAATGTGTTTTTAACTAACATCACGAAAAAATGTGTGCTTATTTTTTATCCCGGAATGATGGACGGATCCTGTGGGATAGGCCAAGGGGGGACAAGCCGCAAGAAATAGCTAGTATTTTGTAGATATAGATTGATAAATCCATTTGCTCTAATTGAAAAAAAAAATCGCGAAGATTTTACGTAACAATAGAAATAATATTTTTCTTAGTGAATATCGAAAAAGAGAGCTTTATTAGGTTTGTTTGCTGTCAATGCCAGAGATCAAACTAACTAGTAGTCGAGCAAACAGTTCTTTTATTTATTTATCTAGCAAGTAACACAATTAGGCGTCTTCAAGGCTAGAGTGAATAGGCTCTTAATAAACTAGTGCGCTTTACCATCAACGATTGCATCACTGCTTACCATCAGGTAGGATTGCAGTCAAGTGCTAGTTTATAAAAAAAATAAAATAAATGAAGAACATTTATTTTAGTGGAGACTGATCCCAGAATTTGAGGAAAAGTCGACATTATTAAAAAAAAGCAAAATTAGTTTTATTCAAAATATCGAGACTATTGTACCATCGTCTTTAAAAATTAGCCCACTTCTTACCTTAATATCAGTCCAATAGTCCAAGAAATCGTTTATGAACAATGAAATTTACGCGGCACATTCTTAGCAGCTAGTATTTTGATCAAATTCGTTTCTTACCTGTAACAATGAAAGGACACAAATAAATACCGGATAACACAAACACATACAGAGAAATTCATTGAAATGAATGATTGTGAAAGTAATAAAAAAAAAAACAAAACCATATTACAGTGCTAAATCAGAACAGCGAAGCTGGGGACGGTCGCTAGTCAATCTATTATAATTATGCTTTATATCTATATTATAACTCGCGAGCCCTTCGCAATAGCTTGTTTTCCAATTACACTGAGCAACTAAAAAAAAGTTGAACGTTTTCTTTTACTTCATGAGTCAATTCTCACTAATTTTGGGTTAAGAAAAACGAATATGACAAAGGAAAAAATTTATTAGCTCTAAATTTTTTTGATATGTAAATGATGAAAATTATTGTTTCTAAGAAAATGGTAAATCTGAATTCCACAACAACCTTTAAAGTGTAATTGCACTTTCAATATTTAAATTCAAAATTCTTCAAAAAACACTTGTCAGGTGTTTAGATCTATGAAGAATCAACAGATTCCTTTGATCGCGATCTTTTAGCTTTTCTCTTTTAAGTGACCTCTGCAGCATCTCTACATTTAAACCAGCAGTAATCTACAAGCATTGCTTCATTCAAGCGGCCCTGATATCTCCGTTCCATCTCAGAAATATCTTGATGGAACCGTTCTCAATGCTCATCACTGATATCTCCGCAATTAGGGGGCAAAAAATCAAGAGTGAAGGAGAGGAGAAAATGGATTTTTAGGGACATATTGCAGCCGAGATGATGGTATTTTGTAGAAGTTCGGTAACCATTTGAGGGCAGTTATCATCTCTTTTGTTCCCTAAAAAACCATGTATAACTCCCTTGAGAACTTCCCAAGGTTCCTTTTATTTCCCTTCCAAAACTAAATCAAATGCAATCCTTTACAAGTTGACGTATTTGTGGCCCAACAAACATTCCGTCCTTGACCTTTGCATCACTTAATTTAGGGAATTTGTCTCTTAAATATTTAAAAATCTTCTCGGTTCATGGTTTTTGTCAATGTTGCCAATTTTCCGCAGAAACCAATTTTCCGCAGATTTAAAAAGAAGAATTTATAAAATAAGTATAAAAAGTAGCTTGTATCTCTAAAACTAAAGCAAATCGGTTCTTTTAATGGTCGTTTTTGCAATTAATAAACGAGAAGACATAGGATAGGAGTAATTTTAAGACCGAAACAATTTCATTGTTGCGCAGTGGTATTTTAAACAATTCGGTAGATACATCGTCGGTATGTGCATCGGATGTACGAGTATAATCGCTTTATATGCCATTCTGAGTCATGACAGACGGATTAGGGCAATGGAAACATCGCTGCGCGCTGCGGTCTAATATTCATTGTCATGTTATCCAGTAATTCATTGAATGATAAAAGCTGGTGAGGAAAAGTACATTTTGGTATATTAGGCTTGTATTCGACTATCTTCTAATGACGCGATATATTTGAATATTCATTCAATTAAAATATTAACGATTTTTACCATATTTAGCAGACACATGGGTATAAATTAATAGTTCTTAAAGTATTTTCCTCCCTCCAACACCCAGTTTTTAATCGCGATTTTAGTATTTTATACTTATATTTACATTCACATAATTTATATTTACAGTAGCTTACGTTCAATTTCTTCGTATTTCGTCATCTAGTAATTTATATTTTACGTAATTATTTCACTAATACCACGAATAAATTTACATGATAAAAAATTACTATAATTATATATATTTTAGTAGTCCCACGACAAGACGCTAATTCAACAAACAAAATAAATTAGCTGTTACTTATTAAGTCAGACATAAAAGACTGATAATTTTGTATGTTCGTTAAGGTATGTTAAGCTGTTTACTTACGCATATTAAGAATATTTTATACATTATTTTACTGCTCCCTTTCTTTTAAAAATTTAAATATTTAAGTCTAAGCCCAAATATAAACAATTACAGAATCACTAATCCCATTAAACCGAAGAGCAACGCTATAAGTCTCTATACATAAAGAGTATTATAGTATTTTACTGAAACATGTTCACAAAAAGCTCTGTGACTAATAAAATATGTTAGTGGAAATTTCCATCGTATGAGTTCAAGGATACATCGAACTTACATTCTATCGTCCTGCTCTAAATACCTGCCGGAGTAGCGGCATTTTTCAAAAGATTAACAATGGCCTTAGAATGCAAGAGCATTTGAAGGAACATGTGAGGGTTGTATGCAAGTAAAAGTTCGACACTCTCTCACGCTAGAGCGGTAGTGGGTGGACCCAGAATGAGAGAAATTATTTGAAATAATCTGACACTATTTCACGCTCTGCCCAAGGGCGGGAGATGTCATTGCATGATTTTACCTACGATAAAAAACCCCAAAAAAAATATTAAATTAACAGTGTCATTATTTTAAAACAATAAGAATTCTTGTCTCACAATTTTGTTCTATTAGAAAGTTTAAGAATGAATCTAAAACAAGGATTGCTTTTCTAAGTAAAGTTGTAAAAGTGAACTACAGGAAATGTGATAACTTTACTTGTAGCCTGAGATGTATTTTATTATTATAACGGGTGTAACAGCTGTTTGAGGATTTTAAGTTACTTTTATGTAACCGACATTCTTACTTTTAGTCAACGGCTTCGAGCGAGTTAAAATTTATCCTAGCCTTTTCCAGAAAGCGACAATGTGGTCGACGACGGAGCTCGCTTGTCAAGAAATAACCTATTTACTATTTACTTAAAGACCCCTAAGTTGTAACTAGCCGAAAACACAGACTACGACAATTTTTTTTCTAAAGTAGTTAAAATCATCCAATGACATCACCCGCCCTTGGGCGGAGCGGGAGATAGTGTCAGACTCTTACTGACTAATAACCTACTCCGTTCCTCCTTTGCCTTGGTTCCAGGGCCCTGGTATGCATTTTCAAGACTCCGACATGGAAATTCTACTCCGGAGCTGTACGTCGCACTATTAACGTGTTTCCAAAATGCTTTGTGCGCATGGATATCAACCCATACTACCCATACCTATACCTACCACTCAACTAGACATCCATCCGGGTAGTTGAATTCCAGTATTTTACATGGAGAGACCGTTTAATTGGTAAACCAGTGATTGGGTAACATGAAATCCCTTTATATGACTGGGGTCAGATTTTCTTCTGCTGCTGACAAACCGTAACGACTACGTATATCAAAGATGGAAATGGAACTACAGTCGACCAAAAGCTTACGTTCCTTCAGAAGCCTCATCTGTGCGGTTGAAAACACGTTAAGTCGTTGGCGGCATTTTTGGTATTAATTGATGGTTACCCATCCAGACACTGACTTCAGCAAGCGGCGCTTGACCTAGTTGATCGATCTCATGCTGCCACGAAGCGCTTCACTCTCACTTCTCACCCGCGGAAAATACGAAAATTATTCCAAGGAAACGTACCACCGGGACAAGTAGACCTTGACCTAGATAAAGACAATGGGACGTCCTTATTCAGGCCATGTCTACCGAGTTGATGACATTCAAATATATCAAATCAATAATGTATACGGGTGTAATACATACATGATTTGATTATAATGTATACTTAAATATTGATTTCAAATAGTACAAATAAATAAAATTGAAGTGACTGTATTATCAAAATATTTTTTTTTGTATTAAAAACATGTAAAGGATATTTATCGATTATCCAATCTGTCGAAACGGCTTTATCTGTCAAAATCAGTTCGATTTTGATTGGACTTTTACTGGTAGACACGTACCTATTGGTACTGACGCGAACGATGTCGCGGCCACCAGTTAATTTCAAACAGTTATTTACAAGTAGTTATTCAGGAAAAGGTAATTAAATACAGTTAATTGCACATATTCCAAAGCGTAGATTTCTATAGAGAAGAACATGCAAGAAAGTCCATGGACAGTTTTCTAACAGCCATTCAAATTTTTTGTTAAGCTATAATCCTACTAAAATTTAAGTTAAAAAAAAAAATCACATTACTACGGTTTGAAATATTAGCGGAACCACATTAAACTGCTTTACACACTCAATAAATTAAAATGGTGTTAATATAACTCAATTCGTTCACTAGCACACCAGTTCACATACTAGCTTCGACAGCGGCTTAGGCCGTGTCAAATCAGAGAATATATAGCTTATGCCACTCAGTGTTTAAGTAGCATTCTAATGGTGAAAGATTTTCTTAAATAAGTGTTGTAGTTTTTGGGTTTAATCATTTTAAGCAAAAATACAAATCTTGTCTCTTTATAACATTAGTATAGATTTTACTAAACAACTACACATATTAAAAAAAAAAACAACGAGAAAAAGTAGGAAAACTAAATAAAACTCTAGGGCACTTCGGCGTCGAAGTAGTCCTCCACGCTTTTATCCGGGAATGTGCTCAGAAGAATACAGCATTACCAGGTTATATAGCAATGCAAAAAACGCGTCATCTCACTCCACATCACGGAGCTTCGATAATTTTCGTTACATTTGCTCAAAAGAATGCAGCATTACCACGCTATATAGCAATGCAAAAAACGCATCCTCTCACTCCAGGTCACGGAGCGTCGATAATTTTCGCTTCATTTAGATTAAACTCGCAAAAATTCAATGTTACAACAGTTTTATTACCAAAGCCACATCAATCAAAACAGATTTTCAGTACCAAAATGCGTTTTCAATCGTCATCATCATAAAAAGAAATATTGTGCCCGCCATTTACGAGGCTGGAGCCAACATTAAGTGCAATGAATGATAAGCTGAACACAAGTCTGCAATAAAAGTGTCCCATTTAATGTGATTGTTGATTACGAAGTGGCAATCGCTTGCAGGAAATAGTCGTTCGACGTTGGAGCGGCCAAAGGGTACAAAAGTGCAGAGGAGACAATTGATTCAACTGGTTTAACAGTTAGGTTATTAAGAGCCATATTCACCAATAAACTAATCGCGATTCGTTCAAACAAAACGCAGTTTGAGCGCCTAATCGAGATTATAGCTTCATTTTGCGTTTCACCGCGATAACTTGAACCTAGTTTACACTAAACTCAGTTTCAATTCTTTTGTTGTCGCCCATGTTTACGACACGGGTCTTTAAACTAGATTACGCTGAGCTCAGTTTAGTTGAACTGAGTTTTTATATTGAATGATGAAATCAGCCCTAAGTCTAGTTAGAAGCTTCTGATGTTAGAAGGAGAGCCTTAATGTATTAACGGTTTTATTTACAAGGCCCTGAAAATGACTCAATATAAGAAGTACGACTAGAGCCATAAAACAAAAACTATTGATGAATAATGAATGAATTGTTCCGTTACAGGGCGAAGAGTTTTTCGTTTCTTTTTTCTTTCATTTATAAAAAAAAAATCATTAATCCTGATCACAAGAATTTTTACCAAAACTTATACCTTCAGAAAAAGAGCAAGAGAAAAAAATAAAAGCATCAATAATATTGTTTTATTTGAAGTAGGATTGGTAAAGCAAAAACAGAAGCAAAATGTTCTACATTTTCATTTTAAATTAGTCAACGAGAAGTTAGATACGTACATAGCTAAATACGGCACGAAGGTTGGTTTTCCATTTTATGTAAAGTATTTTCTTCTTTCGTAAATATTATACCGAAGTTTCTTAATGCTTGGGGTTTGGAGCAAGCGCGCTTTCGGGGATTAGAGACTTGGCAGTACCTAATGTCTCTGTGATACTGACGAGATGAAATTGCTTTTCGAATTTATGATATTTCATACTTATTATAATAATAATAATTCTTTACTGACATATTTACAATTTGGATTATAGGATTCTCTAAAGCTTATAAAAACTGTGTTGTAGGTATTAGTGTCTTCCCTACAATAAGGTGACAGTATTCTTACGTCAGAAATGAGAAAGAAATAAAACAAAACATCTTTTTTAACTAATAGTAGACAAACAAGCTGCCATGAATGTGTCTTTATGTGTGTGTGTGTATAATGGTGTGTTAGTGTGGATTATGGTGTGTTTGTCAGTGAGTGTGTTTTTATACTTTAGTGTGTTTATGCATGCGACTGTGTTCATACATGCGTGAGGGTGAATATGTTAGTGTGTGTATGCTTATAGTATTATTATATTTATGTATGCGAGTATTGTTTCGAGTCCAACAAAAATATTGCCCAGTTTCTGTTTTAATTTAAAGGTTTGATTTATTTTTCTACATAATTATTTTCAATCATCACTGCTGGGACTAAGACTTCCTCTCTCGGAGAAGGAATGGGCTGGACCAAGCGGGCTCAGTGCGAGTTGGTAGATGTCACATTTCTTCGAACTTTTAGTTCCGGTTTCTTCACAATGTTCATGCGCCTGGTTGGGTTTGAATTCACGACCTACAACTAGTAAGTCGAGATAATTACCACTGGACCAACACTACTTTCTACCTATATTCTCTCTATCTCTATTATAAACATTAAAGCTAAATCTCCGCACCTAAACAGAACCAACTGGATACTGACTGAAGTAAAATCAGTATCACGTATGAACGTATTCGGAAATTGAATTACAGTACTAATGACGTCAGCACACATAGATATTAGAAGGTAGGAAACTTCATTCACCGGGTTTTGCCCACGAGAATTTAAACGAAAATCTCATTAGTTGTGAACTAAAACAGCAACTCTCGAGTATTGCGGTAATGAACCGTCGGGCACAAAATCTAATATAATACAAGTTCCAAATACTCGTACTAAGTTTCTTCTACAAATCAAATTAGGAGAAAGTACTTTGTCATCTTGTGTTGATCAATTCGCCGTTTAGTCTCTTATCTTGCTGGAATATTGCATGTTTTCTGTATTCAAAGATGCTACGTAGGCGTTCAATCATCTGCTACGGTCCCATTACTGTTGCTACGAGCGTAGCTGGGTGGCTACGATATGTCTACGGCGTAGCGCGGTCGCTACGGGGGGCCGCTGAGAAGTCTCAAAAGTCATAATATGTGTTAAGTCTATGAAGTCCTTACGACGAAACTCATAAATTATAACTACCCAGCTACTGTCAGCTTCAACCGCGTGAAAGGAGAATTTTCTCAGGCCATGGTAGACCGAACGGCGGCTGAATGAACTTAGATGAAGTTTGGTACACGATTCCTTGTGTACCAAATTATCATATAAGTCCTTCAGCTTTTCGAGCGTGAAGAAGTTACAATCATACTCACATACTATAGCCTTTAAAAGATTAGTTTGCTTATTCAACTCACGGAATGTATTAATTTTAATAATATAAAAACCTTTTAGGTACTGCAAATGACGTTAAAGTATCAAGAAAATAGGACCATTGACGAAAGCAGAAAATCAAAGAGCAGTCGAAAAAACCAGTAGAGATTTTTACATACATTTTACGATTTCACATTTAATTTTACTTAGTGTATCTCCGCAAATGTGAAATTGTAAATTGTAGAGGCCATGAAAGTCTAAAACAGCAAACATTCTGGTCTGATTGAAAGTCACTTTCCGATTTTGCCGACATTGTATGTTCAGTAAACATGGACCTTCAAACAAGTAGAACGTGGATCACGTAAAGGTTCAAGTGAATAAAATACGACGTGTACAACGCTTTGTTGCATTTTAATAAGTTTTAAGCGATCACGTGGATAAAACTACACATCTACCGCAACTATGTAGTTTGAGTTTGCTGTGATTTGAATTTCAGCATATTTTTTTTTTAAATTTATACTGAAAACCACATTTTCTCAAGACTCGGAAGTACATGTGTATTCAAAACTGGTTTCTCAAATGACTTGACGAAACTTTGTTAATTTAGAAAACTAAAGCTATGGAGGAGTTTAATTTGAACTAAAGTTAGTTTTGTTTTAAAGACGTGACCTACGGGTTAAGAAAACATATATGTAAATAAATAAATAAATCTATATAATCTGGTTTTCTATACAATACCTAGGCAATGTGTAGAATACGGTTTAAAGTAAGGCTGGTGGCAGGTGGTGATAAAAAAAAACCCTAACCTAACCTGTCCGTGTCGGCCCTAAAATTACATTACCTCCTTTCCTGCTCTCGTCTTTCGTCGTGAAAAATAAAAAACGACAAAAAAGAGACAAAGAACAAAAAGATAGATAATTGAAATTTAACACGAAACAGAAAATCAGACGCATTCTACGGTCGGGAACACAACTGCTCAAAATGTACGTATTATGCAAAGTGTTCTTGTCTTAGCAAAATCTATATCTGATGCACCAAGATTACTTTCCGATTGAACCAAGCTGTTCAGACCTCAATATGTTTTGCTGAGCTTAAGAATTTAAAATATATAAAGAAAAACTAGACAGAACATAAAATTACCTTTGCAGATATTGTGGACTTATGTTTATGCCCAGGACCCGACTTGCGAGTTTCGAGTGTAAACATAATTAACATACTTAAATTTTATTTACTGTCCGACTTCCATGCGTCTTTGCCACCGAAAGTGTTGAGAAACGAAAAGACTATAAAGGAATAAAACTCCGTGCAAAGCAGACAATGAAAACAAATAAACACTAGCTGAAAGCCCCGGAAGCGCATTATCGCTGCGGTATAAAAGGAGAAACACTAATCCCAAAGGAGACCCAAGTTGTTTGAGAAGGGTCCTCCATTATTGCAACTCGTGATCTTGCTTACATCTTATTTCAGCCTTCAGCTGTATATTTACTGCTAACTGGCTCGTATGGACCTCAATGTTGTTACATTCCGTCCCTGTGTCAAGAATGTCGATATTATCAAAATATATCACGTCAACCCAACAGATTTTGTGTTGGGAATACCGATATATTGTAGCTTGTTTATACGATGTAGGACAAAACTTCAATATTTGTTTTATCATTATTACGACAGAAAAAAGAAACATAGCTTCATGAAAACGGTGCTCCACGCTAAATATATTTTCACTTTCACGTTTCCATATTCTCTATTGAAAATAATACCGTGGAAAAAACCTCTCAAAAGGCGGATTTTAAGGTAGTCCTCTTTTGCCATCACAAAGATCATTTCCTTCATGCACTTCAAAGGAATTGCTCTGAAACGCGATTTAAAGCGGTTGATATCCTTGAACGCTATATGAGTTGTTACAAGGTTGGCAATATATCAGATCTGTTCTACCGATGTTTTTTTTGTAAGAAATGCCTTCATAGCTAGCGTATAAAGTTGCAGCACGTCTTATTTTACTCCATTGGAAATTTTAATATCGACTGCGCGTTGAGTGCAAATATGGATAGCTGTTGAAGTGCAAAGTTGAGTGAGAAAATGGAATGTAAAGATCGAATAAAATACTCGTATAGTGATATAGAGTATTAAACGGAAATATTCTACGTTTTTGTCTGTGGTACCGTTTAAGAAAAATAAGGCTTCTACATTTTTTTATTATTATTGAGCAGTAGCAGAGGCAATAGTTGGATACCAAACATGTGTCGAATATTATTTTATCATCAACAAAATCATTCACAAGTTGGAGTACGTACGCGAACCCATGTCAATATTTATTTATTAAAACTTTATGCACAAGTAAACATATTACAAAGGCGTACTTAATGCCATAGGCATTTTCTACCAGTCAATCTTACGGCAGAAACATAACCACCACTAACTTATCCACCTTTATCTTACTTGACTTACAAATACTTTGAAGTGATTGTCAATTTCACAGATGCCACGTGATTTAGTTTTTTTTTTTTGTTAAAAAGCAAAAATGGTGCGAATTTCTTGTATGCGGGATTGGATCCCCTAAACATCTAAACACACTTAAAATAGGTAAATAAATAAACTTCCAGCATTTTTCGACGAGTTCCAGAATGCCGATTTGCCGTTACGTCGATGCAACTATTGGTAACATACATCACATTGCCTTCCCGTCACCACTCGAAGGAACATAAAACATTTGTAAGAGATGAAGTTCATGCCGAAGCTTTTAGCTCAAACAGGTTCTGGGGACTAGAAAACGCTGCTGTTGGTTGGGTTACTTCTACAAATTATGTTACGATCGTATCTTAGTAAGAAGTTTCTGAATCACAACACCGCAAAAAAAAACGAAATGCAAATTATTTTTAGCATTTATAACTACATCAATAAATAAGACGAAAATTATTATTGTTGTTGATGACCACTATCAATTAATGATAATGACAGTATTTGTTATGGTAAATAGCCACAAGATTTTTTCAACAAAGACAGGTAGATGACACACTAGCTAATGAAATATTTTTCTTTTAAATTTTGTTCTTCAGGCATTGTTCCGACTGTGGCTCACTTATTTCTAACTGTACCTTTTACTAAATGTTTTGCTCCTCTCAAATTTATAAAATTAGAACTATTTTCAGATATTCATCGATATCACATTCAGGCCCAAGACTGTATAAAAGCGTATCCGTTTCCATTTTTTTTTTGTCAGTGTTAAATTTTGGTTAATACTCAGCCAAATAGTTCAGGAATTGTTAAGTGTTGTCTTATTAGACAACAACTTCGCGACATTAAGAGTGAAATGTACGAGTATTTAACAGTCTTTAAATAGCAGGCAGTTCCACCTTTTTGCAGATAATAAAAAAACTATTCACGTCCTTCGTTTCTTTCCTACAAAAACGTACAAAAAGCCGTCCATTGTCAAGTATGAAGGTCGTCTTGACAGGTGTCACCGCTATCGGCCTTCGATCACTTTTTATTAATGTTGGGACACTGACCAAACTGTCATTTTTTTACGCCTATTACAGAATGATATATAGGCTATAATATGGCGTGTAATTCTATATGTTTATTTGCTGGATTTAATGGTAAATTGTCGATAACTTCCTAGTCCAGTGTCCAGTCTCTGAAGTGGGGATATCTTGCAGATCGTTATGAGCAACGGTGATTGGGGACTTGGGGATAACTCGTCATTTTGAAGTTTAGATTTGTTATAACAGTGTGCAGGCAATTGGTCCCAAGCGAATGATGCTATAAATGGTGGATACTGGTAGATCTACTGCTTTCTTACAACATACGAAATAAAACTAAAAAGAAAGCAAGGAAATGTTAGTATCTGCAGAAATTCCTTTCAGCACTCTAACAATGCGTTTCTTTCATCAACAGGAAACAAGGGAAATAAACACGTTCCTTCGTCAATCACATATTTTATCGTAGAAAATATCAAACATTTTATTCTTTTGAGCTCCAAATTGAAAGGCATACACAACCAGAATGTACACAAAATATTCTAGTTCCACATTATCAATATAATCACGATCCCTGACCACAGTAAAGACTCGAAGATAATGATCCCGTACATTACGTATTACCCACAATTATCGTTAGTCTACCGCGAAGGGTAATTGTTAGGGGCTCGCATACGTGCGAGGGTATAATGTGACCATTAATCATACCTAGGAAGAGCTAGATAGATTAACATGGAAGGAAGAACTTCAATTCAAATTTTATACCGTAATTAGGTCGTTGCGGATAATTTTATTTATACCGGTCAGGTAACCAGAGGGATTTGCGCGTTATCAGCTTGAGCAGGTGGGTTGCTTTGGTCATGGGACTGCGGAAACTTGAATATTATACTGTCACAGGCCATTTTGAACCTTTAGTATTTTATAATAAAAATAATAATTATCTAATCATTTACTTTATTCAAGTACCATTTTCATGTAATAAAAATAATGATTGTGTCTATTTAGTTTTTTATTTTATTTTTAAATATAATTTTCTATTTACTTTGCAATTTTTATTTTTCATTTTGTCTCTGATTGATAAACGATGTATAGGAGTTAATAAATACAAATACATAAAATTCGTTGTCATCGGTTTGTGTAAAAAACAACATTATAAACTTATAATTTAGTTGTCCATCAGTATTCCTAAATAGCATTATTGTGTCTTTTTGAAATTTTCACCCAATTTATATTCTCTGTCGTACGTTATCGTACAATCGCTATTTAAGCTGCATTTAAATATGAACGTTCCTTAACTACCCACGGAATACCACAAACTCCAACCAATCTGCCATGAAACTGTTGCATTCAGATATTCCTTCTAATTTGATGTTCTCAGTTCGGTTCGTGACTCCCAATTTGCGGTACAATTTCGTCGTACAACAACCGACACTTCAGATTGAGCGTTTCTGTACCAGACTGTCAGTTATTGCCTTGTGGATGCTATTTGGATTGAGCTGGTAATTTGGAACGTATCGACAAGGCCTGACGTACACGTTCTATTTAAGTAACGAAGTCATAAGGAGGAAACGAGAAAGTACATATTTATGTAACTACGTCTAGATAGATCAGGTTAGGTTAGGTTAGGCTATTTCATTAATGAAGTCATAAAGAGGAAACGAGAAAGTACAATATTATGTAACTACGTCTAGATAGATCAGGTTAGAGACAAAAGCTCAGATCCGAGATATAATGAAGAAGGATTGTAAGATCAAATTATTTACCTTAGACAAGTAAACAATCATCGTAAAAATAAAAAGACGAAAAACAAGAATTGAGGTTAAGTTAAACAACAGAGCATAAGACAAAATTCTTGAAGAGTCATATTTATTTTCATCTATCTCAGTCAGCAAAACCGGCAGTGAAACATACAATCTCTGTACATCAGAAAAAAGCGTAACATTTGGAAAATGGCTTTACTTGTTTGCAAAGCCCGGGAGCTCTGTGCCGTGATATAATTTGTCATGCACCTTGACCCAGTTTCCCTCGGCCAGAGAATAAAAAGGAAGGAATAATTCATTGAATCCCCCTTCACCTGTTTGCGTTGAGATTTTAGAATTAGACGAATTGAATTGATAAGTAGATTGAGAATCGTGTCGTAATACGTTCATTTCTGGGAGAGATAGCTCCGTTATGAGCTCGTTGTCGAATAAAATCATCTCTCTTGAAGTGATTTCGTCAATATTACCGTGAAAAGATGGGTGTTTATAATGAAGCTGGCAAGGGAGAACTGGCGCGATGATTACGCTAAGGTCGATTTGAAGCGTAATGGTTGAAAGCGGCTGAAGTATGGGCACGTACACCGGCAACGTTCATCAAGAATCAATTTAGTATGGAATCGATTAGAACGGTCAAATTGCAGCGAGTTTAACTCTGATGAATATTGCCAGTATAACGATATTTGAACAGTGTAATACGATAGATACGAAAGTACTTATTTGAATATAGTTAATAATAACAGTGAGTTCGACGACAAAACATTTCCATCAATTTAGTTTATCAGAGAACAGAATGCTCAAATTGTTGTGTATATCCTAGTTTTCAAATGCGACATAAATTATTTACATACTTAACTATTCAGTATGTATATTCGTATGGGATGATAATGTCGCGAAGAAAGTTTTGATTACGCCGATGACTACCATTTTGTATGATGATAAGGCTAGAAAGAGATTGACTACTGTAATATCGACCATGGTATAGAAAAAGGAAAAAAATGGCAGATTCAAGAAAAAAAAATGGGATAAGTATCAGAGAAAAATAAAAAGCAACGCTTGCTTATTCTTTGAATGTGTAGTAAGGTCACACATGCCTAGTTGTATTGTCTTACCTCAGGAAAAGGATTCAAAGTGTCTACCAACCACGACAGAACAGACCATTTATTCAAGTAACACGAAACCACGTGCCACTTATCCCCTGGATGTTTTAAAAAAGAAAACAATTTTGTATTTGCTTAAAATTGTTGCTACAAAAATCAGTTGTGAACAAGAACCCAGTACTGCAACGTCGAGCACTTGTGGGTTAGTAAAAATGTGCAATATGCAGACATTTTAAAATGTTTGCTGTTTTGTAAAATGCTGTTCTTATTACTTCGGACGACTGCGAACCAAGCCTATTTTTTGAACTGCAATTTCCTTTACCTAAGTCTTTTAAGGATCTTACCATTATTTTTTTCAGCGTTGAAATTTCTGAGAAAGTATAAAAACAATGATATGGATTCAAATCTCGAGCGATTTTCAGGTTTAAAAAAGTTTTTTCCGCTTCGAAATAATGACTAATAGAATAAATTACGATCAAAGATGAAATGTATTCAATTTGTTTCGTTCTTCATTTACATAGTAAACCCATTTACCAAAGCTGAATATTACATCGCTCTGAATAAACCAACAGGTTTCCATTAAAAACGTGTTGACTGTTCGATGTCCGTGTATTTATACTTGTGGCTAGTGCGGGTGGAGATATGTATGTGTACATTTTTATACACAAAATACCGAATGCAGCAGGACTAGAATTCGGTCACGAGTACGGTACCACACAAAAAACCGGAAAATATTAGTGGTTCTTTGAATTGTGTATGCTTCTATTGTTCTATTCATTTGTACAGTATATTTGCTAGGCGTATTGATTCAGTACTTTTCGGTGCTTCTGTTAGTAATCCGTTAAATATTTCTAATGTATTTTCAATAGAATCCAGTTATCAATATTGACAATAGCATTCGGAACTTTTCTTGAAATGCAAAAGTTGCTGGCTTCGTGTAAGTCCAGGTAGTTTATCTATTCGTTTGCCAAAACCTCATTCGAACTTCGTACCTTACAATGTATACAGAATAAGTGAAGACTTCGGACGTCGACTAGCGTAAACTTTTCGAATCAGTTCAAACAGTTTAAGTTGGCGCTAGTTCAGGATAGATTTCAATTTAAAGACCTGCATTACTTAGAAGTTGGGAGTTGTGGATCATGCACCATGTGCAGTCGGGGCGAAGTGCAGATTAACCGATTACGCTCAGGCTAATGCAGTTTACAGCAGTTTGGATATTGGTCCGTATTATTGAATAAACTGTTTTGAAATTAAGCAGCTGCAAACAATAACCTTTTGAGAAGTGTTTAACCTAAACTGTGATAAAATTCAAAACATGATAAAATTCAAATTCACGTATAGTATATACCTACTGAACTATGGAGTGCTTTAGAAAACTCTCCAAGCTAATCTACACACAAGATAAAAATACACAGCTCTAGTTGAAAGTGCAAATATTTACCGATACTGCGGTAGCACTTAAAGGTAACATGGTTGTTGCCTTTGAGAAGTAGCGGTTGAAATGGAAATGCCTTCAGGAATCCTTGGGTCTGGTATCTGCAATATATTACTCGGCATTGCAGGTTAGTTACAAGGTTTTCTACCAGAACTTGGAGTTAGTCCAAATCAGCGAGAACATAACAAATTTGGTCTAGCTACGTACCTATCCTATTTTTTTTGCCCCGTGTGTGTACTGGTCTAGATACGATTAGAGTGAAACCTTCATTAGCCTTCTTAATTTTACGACGAACTTTCATGAAAGTAGTTCATCCGCTCTGTAATTATGAACTTCGTAAAATCACAGGCACGTAATTATTAAACTACTTGTTTTAGGGCCTATAAAATTAGATTGACGAGGTGAAAATCCCCTACAAAGATGTAATAATGTTCAAATGACTGTTCGTTGAAACAAACTTTGTTCGTGAAGGCAAGGGAAGTATTTTGCGCAGAATCTTTTGAGAGGCGAGTTTCTATGTCACCTGCTCAATCTCTTTAAAAAAATGTCCAACACGAACAAAGGAGGTTAGTGACCATAAAAAGTCATAACACAAAGGAATGAGTGTCGGAACAGTGAAGGGACAGAGGAACATTTTGACGGTCCCCGAGCGACGGTCATTAATCAACCCTCACTCAGTTATTACTCACTGGGGGATTCTTCAAATACTTCGCTGATTTCTCTCCAGTTTGAACACGAAATTTCAATATCGGAATATGAAATACTTCTTCAATAAGGCCAGGTGGAGCTTTCGTTGTTTCAAAGGATTTAAAATCGAGTCTCAATAATGTCGCTTGTGTTTTAGGGTTAACACGATTTTGCTTTATAATAAGCAATTTGAATGCGTAAAGTCTGTAGATTTTCATGCCTTAGGATGCTTTTATTTCGAGAAGAGATTTTGCTTTTTACATCATTACCCTATAAACATGCTATGTAGACAATACAGCGGAATTATTAATTCTAAGGTATTGCTACGGGGTTGGCAAGGGTCTAAATGGCCCTATAAATTCTATATACAATGATGTCATTTGGCAGCAGCAATGGCTGCTTGTGTTACTCAAGGCCGAGGATCTAATAATACACAACGATTACCGATTCTAACCCGTGAGATATTTGTGGTGGCCTGAATTACTAACAGAAAATCAAATTTCAAGTAATTAGTATATATCTCTTCGTAGCTTAACCAATATCGATTAATATATTTAATTGAAACGTAGGTATATGGTTTAATACAAAGTAGAAAAGCTTTTTGAGCTGATAGCTGCTTTTTTTGTAAACTTAATCTATAGGTTAACATGTAAAATGTACCAACATTTTATCTTCTAGCTCCCATTCCTTGGCGAAAATTCCCAGAGAATTAGTAATTAATTATCTAGCATTACCAAGAAATCCCTCTGGATTGACCTCTTTCAACGGGGAGCAAATAAAAGGTTCGTCGGTAGATAAATTTCCGTGTTTTTCGAACCCAAACCCAGTAAATGCTGCGATTAGCAAAACCCTTTTACCTAACTCAGGGCTGTCCAAACTAGATGGGACCCAGGGCCAATAAAAATAACTAAATACATTGGGGAGCCGCAAAATATTTATAAAAATAAACTACAGGTTTAATAGAAATCATATTTTTTTTATTTTATTACATTTTCTGTCAATATCAACCTCAATATTAGTAGTGGCTAGACGCAGCGCATGTTTAAGTGAAGTATCTGTCAATGAAGACCTGTTTTTCGATTTTCTAAATTTCATTGTTGAATATGCACTTTCACAAAGGTAGGTACTGTCAATCATCGAGTCCATTTTTAGCCCGAAATTCGTCAATTAAGGGAAACGTTCACCAAGATGTTTAAAAAATTAAATTCCTGTTTCTGTTCTGCCCTTGTAAAAGGGGTCTGATTGCAGATCACACAGTAATTGATAAATCAATCTTAACACACTCAATTTTTTTTTTTAAATCAGCAAAATGCTCTGCAATAGATAAGTCTCGTCGCGTTGAATGACAAGTAACTAACAACAATGCCTAATGAACGACGGGTATGCGTTAGGGGAACTCCCCGAGTTCTCGAAGTCAGCGATTAGTGATGTGTGCGGCATAATCGAATGTATACCCGAAACAGTTGAATTTCGTCGCGAGAAAAGTAATTTGCTCATTAATGTATTTAAACAAAGAAAATAAAAAACATCCTGCGGGCCGTATCAATTCAAGCCGCGGGCCGCAGCATAGCATGCAGCCATGGTTTGGACAGCTCTAACCTAACATATTCATTTAAAAGAAACTTACTTAGTTAGTTTAGGCTATACTAGGTTAAAGCGGATAGAATATACTGCCGTCGTTAATAAAAAGGGCACAACCAATTTTTTTTTCAAAATTGAGTTAAATACATATTCGTAATAAGACTTTTTTCTGATTCCGAATACACATTTAAATCAAATTGAAAAAAAAAGTAGTCAAGAACTTTTTATTAAGGACGGTAGAATAGGATAGGAGAATACAATCAAAAGTATCGCTACAGCAAGACACGTGAAGCACGCTCGTAAGACTTAAGAGGTCATTCATGTGTGTAATAAAGCATGCGAAGGCAACAAATTATTTCGATATTCTGCTGCTGTTATATTTTATGGCTAAATTATTTGTTTCCTTTTTATTTCAGCGGGATATCATCAAACGACTCTTCCCGCTATCGGTGGAGTGAGATGACGTGTCAGACCAGCTAAAATTCATTTCTTTTCCTTCAGTTGACCTCTCGAAAATTCCTGCATTCCTGGATTGAATTGGGCTGCGGTATTGTATAAAATTCTGACACGCCCTCTTCTTTTTTTTGATGATTCCTACCTCAACAAAAACCCAATTTGTTCTTCCGCCATCTTTATTATTTCACGACAGTATGGCGGTTTTTATTTTACAAAACAAGTATAGCTGCTACATTATTTATGTTTTTAAATGAACATAAATAATGAACGTAATTCATTTCATCCAAATACCTTCTCGGACTAAAAGAAAAACAGAGACAGTAAAACCGTAATCGAAACTTTGGGAAACTTTTAATGATGTTAAACTTTGAGCAAGAACGATATGAAAGGAAAATAAAAATTAGGTATATTTAGAAAACGTACTTTCCCTCTTTATCTTATATCTCAAAAAATGGAGGATTTCAATTTGGAATATAATATCAAGGTTTATTTTACCGAGTTGCCGTACTTTTTTGAAGGTCATCATCATCTTCGGTTTCACCTTTTGATGTCGTGGTCTTTCCGATTTTGATATTGTTCTTACATTATTCTTTGATGTCTTTGCTTTTCATTTTCCGACGGTCTTGGTAGGATAAAAACATTTACCAAATCCTTTGTAACAAAAGGACTTCCGCAGTTCATTTTGTGTTTGGAAATAGCGAAGATAGGTATACAAATTGCAGGTTCGTCTGGCATCTGCCCATAATTATTATTTAAAATGACGTCGGAAACGTGCCATTTCACAGATTCCATTTAGGTCTGAAGCCGGGAAGGCTTTGTTTGTCACTAGGTTTGTCTAATTAGCGGTATCAAGGAGACTGTTAGTCTCTTTTGTACAGACGCGACATCGGCGGACAAAATAATTAATTTAATTGCTACTTAGAAACAAGCCTTTGCGACTGATGGAGATTTTAACGATACCATTGGCACAAACTTGAGACGATATTTTTCACAAATAAGCTGATTCGAAATTCAAATGGGCAAGATAAAAGTAGGGCCCCCACTTTGTAATCACGTCTTCGTATTTTAGAAGGTAAAAATGATAATAATATGGAAATGTATACTTGCAAAGTCTTCACTTTGGGCTTATTGCTAGTGAATACTAATAGAATCAGTGAACAAATCTCATTTGTACCTTGATTTTGTATTCAGATTTAATACCATAAAAAAGCGTACACATGGGTGTGGTGGCAATCATAACAACCAAAAATATGATTTTACACTTATCAGTTCTATCAATTTCAATACGCATTGCCGCTTCATCAGCTTCTAATTCCTTTTATATTCGAGACCATTTGACTAATCTCGAATCATGTACAGAGAGTCAAATACATAGGTACATATGACGTGCATTTCGATCAAATCTGCAATGCCTGCCCTGCACATGTTACTAAGATTGATTTTCAATCACAATCTTATACGGAAACGGAAAGCAATCTATTGCTGCGTGCTTGCAATCTTCGAGGCATTCCTCGTTATGAGAGCGTCGTATTATAGGTTTTCCAGCCAACAGCAGATCGAAATGGCAAGGGTGAAATTTTCCTACAAGAAAATAGCTTTAGACAAAATTATAATTTTTTTTTAATTCCTGATGAGCCCGCTTTTGGACTCGATCTCCCCTGATGGATGACGTCATTGATGGAGTAAAGTGGAAGTCTTCTAGTCAAAGATTAACTTTCTAGATAATTCGGGGCAAGTTAACAGTAGCATTAGGGTGGGTTTTCGTTTCGTGTTTGAGCAGAGAAAACTGGCAAGCGTTTCCGTTTGATGCGGAGCAGGGCGAAGTGGAGTTGAACTACCATCCACTTTGTGTTCTCCGATTGACTCCTCCGTTCTGTCTGGTTCGGGGTTTTTTATGGTAGGTAAAATCATCCAATGACAAATCCCGCCCTTGGGCGGAGTAGTGTCAGACTCTTACTGACTAAAAACCTACCCCGTTCCTTCGTTGCCAATCGTGCCGAGGCCATTCCTTTCGGAAGCTGACCCATGACCCCAGCAGGCTTTGACCCTCCTGCCTGCAGTTAGCAGGCTGGGCTTCTACGGTTTGCTGACAGCTCCTTGGGGCGCGCGAGAACAGTGGGTACGCGCCGTCGACGACTTGGCTCGGTCCGGTCGGTTACCGGACGATCGGACAGCGTGCTACCCATTGCCAGCCGTCCGCAAGCCCGCGCCTACGGTGGCCGGAAATTGAGATCGGAATCCCGGCGGCGGCTGGAGCGAGCGCCCCTGGTTCGGGGTTGTGTGTTCATTTGTTTTATTTAGAAGTCCAATCAGCTCCACTCTGCTCCACTTACACTGTTTCCAATGATTTCGAGTTGAGATTTCGAGGATTGTGATTGGCCAATTCACGGTCTGCTCCACTTCACTCAACCCAGCTTCACTTCACTCCAACCAGCTTCACTTCACTTCACCCAGCTTCACTTCACTCCACCCATCTTCAGTTCAATGGAATTGCTCCCTTAGTGGCGTACTTTAGGTCCTCTTTAGTGCAGGTGTACGGACATTTAGGACCTAGAGAACGTTGCTTATGTTCTGGTCAGAAGTATCGTACTCATGTAAAACAAAATTTTGTTGTTTCTAACATACCTGTGCGTGTTTTTTAGAAAAACTTTATAACATAAATGGCAATTTTATTATTGAACGAACAGTAGATCCAGCAATTTGGTACGAAGGAACTAGGAAGGTACTTGACAACGTTCCAATTCCATAAAGATATACCTACCTACAGGAATGAAGGAGAGAATGTATTGTGTGGAATGCTTGGGTCCCTGAGTATTTTGTAAACAGGTCACTCCGTTCTTCGATAGACTTACAAGTACAAAGCGCCTGCTACTTATGTTGTATCGCTTTCTGTTTCTGAACTTTGTGTTTTATTGCTTAAGGTTGAAATTGCATTGTGAAGAAGGATTTTAGGTGGTTTTATCACACTTAGGTTGTGTTCTCTGGGGAAAAAGGCTTGGCTTGGGCTCATATATTTCGAAATATTATTGTTAAAAGAGCCACACAGGGCACGCAAACGTTGGCTGTTGTTCCCGTCCATATGGCGTTATTTTTATTAGTTTCCTTCCAATAGCACGCGTTGGGTGTACGGTTGCCGTCATTTGGGATTCGACCGTCGTGTTGCACAAGGTGTTATTAAAGTATTTTATTTGATGTTGCTGCTTTTTATGACAAAATGTATGCAAGTTATGCTGAACATACCGGAATGAATCATAGCGTACAATTTTATTAACCCCCGACGGAAAAGAGGGGTGTTATAAGTTAGACCTGTCTGTCTGTGGGTCTGTCCGTGGCATCGTAGCGCCCAGACGAATGGACCGATTTTGATGCGGTTTTTTTTGTTTGAAAGCTGGCTTAATCGAGATGGTTCTTAGCTACAATTTGTGAAGATCAGTTCAGGTGTTTAAGGTCATCAGCTCGTTTGTTAACTGCGGTAGGGTTTTGAACATTTAATGGGTATTTTACTTTATTTTAAACATATGTGTAACCTAATATTTGAAATACTCGTGTTCAATTTGGTGCCATTGAGCTGGTCTGATGATGGAACTCGGAAGGTAAGAACCCTGGATTGCTTAGTAACATAGTAAACCCACCGAGTTTGGGCTCATTAGATTCACCTTAACCAGTGCTATACATTTCTCATGATGACAAGGACCTGATGCTAGAACTGGGAGGTGGCTGATAGAACTTTAGAATGCCTACTAGTAAACCCATCTAGTTTGGGCTCATTAGATTCGTCTTGACCGGATATAAACATTTCACATTGATGTCAAGGACTATCGGGGTTTTTTAAATTTTATACTTGTTATTTTTTAAACTGTTATTTTTAATGGTGTGTTTTCATGATATCTTTATAATGCAATAAGCGATATTTATAATATTTCAATTCTATCTTCCCGACTAAATTCTGGTAATCATAGTAGCGAATCTCAGCGGAGATTAGCAAGTTACGCAGGAAATAGTCATATTACAGTGCTCAGATGTGTACTCAGGAGCACTCTATGAGAGTAAGGAACAGTCCTTTACTGTCACAGACCGATGGGACGGTAATCCGACACGTCAGGGGAGAGACCAGACGTAAAACCAACTTTCAAACTTCGGGCAGCAGACAGAGTAATTCCTAATGGAATAACCCCATAGCACTTTTTACCGGACCTATGAATCCAACCAAGGACCTTACGCTCTGACTAACCCAAGACAAACTTTGTCTGTGTGTAACGCTATCACGGTTAAACCACTGATTCGATTTTGATGAAATGTAGTACGAAGCGAAATGGAACCGTAAAGAAGAATAACATTTTTATCTTGCTTTGGCATTTAATTCGTGTCTTTGATAATCGAAATTCACGCGGTCGCTGGCAGAAGTTAGTTATATAATAAAGATAAAAAAACTATACTGAAATTACATTACTCAAGTTCTAGCAAGTGCCTCACAGTTAAAATTAACTACATTTTTAAGAAGCTTCGCTATCTTATACACAATAGAAACATGAAAATTCTGAAACAAAATATTACAAGTACTTAAAAATAAAGGTGCGAAACAATTTAAAATACAAAAAAAAAAAAACACAAAAAGAGCCGAGAACTATAAAACAAAGAAAAAACATTCGTCCCACAAACGGAAAAGGACTGCAAAGTTATTAATTAACGTTCGTTTACAAAGCAAGTTAACTGTTCCACTTGTTATAACTCAGTTTGTCTATGTTAAACGAGCGATGTCGTTTGTGGATGATGCTACCAGCCATCTGTTTCAGATCTCTCGTTAAATATTTTCGGAGATATAACGTGGTAAAATATGAGCAATTGCTCGGGATTAATGACGTTTGGCGCGCACCAACAGATGGACCCAAAAAAGGCATTTTTTTTTTTTGCTATGAAAATCGTTTTAAGTAACGATCTTAATTAATATTGCCGTGGTATTTTTGCTAATGGCGTGTATTGAATCATTAGCTAAAGTCGGTTATAAATAGTACCTCATTGATAAAGTTCTTCAAAAGGTCAGAGTCTTAACACGAGCTCTTTACGCAATCCAATTTACGACCTGAACTAAACTGTTGAAGGGCCATGGAGCTATATAGGGTATACATACAGCTCCATTCATATTTTTCTCGATCGCACGTCTGACTTTTTAACGTTATGATTAGACCTCAGTACCTCTACCATGAGTTTTAAGTAATAGTATTCGTCGCTACTCGATATCGACGCCGTAAATATTTTGTATGTAAAATTTTGCAGCGCCTCTAGCGGTCACTTGCAGAACCAAAATTTGCCATACAAAATATTTACGGCGTCGATATCGAGTAGCGACGAATACTATTGCTTAAAACACATGGTAGAGGTACAGATCTGTGCACGAAAACTTTTTAGCTTACTAATAGTTTCTGCTTATTTCCATAGATCGAGTTCTGTGTACTTATAGGTAAAAAATATATAATCGATATTTTCACAAGTGAGTGTTTGCCAGAGAGTACTCTATCACTGAGGCCTCCACCAGACTGTTACATTTTCCAATATAAATTCATCGTCCTGAACATAAAACAGACTCGTAAAACCAGTACATACCTATATATAATTCCGACAGTCGGCTAACAGTATATGTGCGGTTGTTACCTTCAGAATCGTAACCGCTTAGTGATTATTGTTAATAGCTGTCAGCCTGTACAAGCGAATTGTGTAAGAGAAATTGGGTCGCTACTTTAACTCATACAAACGAAAAGCTTAGCTTGCGTGGTCAAACCTGCAGGACAATCAAAGTTAGTTGATGGGACCGAAGGGTTCCGGAGTGACGGCTGTGTACCGAAAGACGCAGCATTGAAAGACCGCCTACAAAGTGGTTGCCTGGTCGAAGAAAACGCCTCAGATACAGAAAACCGTAAGTAGATTTGCTAGATGCGAGATGCTCAAGAGCGACTTGGCGATGCTTCGGGGAGGATTGAGTCCAGCAGGGGATGATGACAATGACTTTTGATATAATAATATGTGGTATTTGAACCCGAATTTTGATTTCATAAACAACGGGACGTTTCGTAAATCGTAGAACACAATATTTTTAGTGAAGTTGGAAATAATGTATATAATTTTCTGTTATCGAAATAATAAAATATCCCTAATGTTTGTGACAAAAGAGTTTTACAGGTAGCAACATAGGTGTCAAAAAAATAAATCAATGCGATATGTGATTTAGTTTTAATTCTTGCAATAGCTTAAAAATTTGAATCAAATCGAATACAAAAACACATAACAATGTTACGTTACATATTAAGCGTTGCCCACTTTCTGTAGCTGTGAATGTAGGTATTTCCCAACACAATATAATTTTACGACTAATAAGAGCTGGTTGGGAGTCATAAGGGTCATAATGGTGTTTGTATGTTCGGAAATTGCGGGGTGAATAATGGATATTAGGGGTATTAAAAGTCATTCATGTCAAATTCCTGCTCAAGTATCCCTGAACAAACCCCATCACATTATAATATTCGTAGAACTTCGAGTTTGCTCCGACGTATGCGCTATTGTACTAGTTTTGAATGCAAGCCACTTCTGCAGCTCAGAGTTGTAGTCGAAATCGAAAGCAAAGGAAATGAAACGATCCATAAATGTTTGACGCATATAAATGGTTTGTAGATTAATAAAACCAGCACATGCTTTAAAACTTTGTACCTTGAGAGCATATCTGTGCAGTAGCTTACATTTGAGATACGAGTGTTTACAACCGTTTTGAAAATAAATTGTTTAGAACGGCAACTTTTAGTGTTATACCGCTGCATCCTTGAGAACTACTTTATGTGTTACCGCGAGACTCGAGAGTGGACTTTTCCCTAGTGACCATTATACTGCACTACACTGCCAGTAAAATAAACACGTACAATGTTAGTGTTCATAATTTCGAACTGGTGAAAGTCAACAAAGAGAAATGTTCCGTACGTTTATGTTGAAAAAATTAAAGATAGAATGATATATGAAAGCAGATAATGAATGAATAGGCAGGTAGGTACCGCCACATAGGGTGACTCGAAATAAAATTCGAAAGATATTCAGACATCACGTTAATTTTAATATTGTTTGCAGCGTTCCTACTTTAACTTATTAATGAATTATAATTAAAAAAAAAGTTATTTATTTAGAAAATCTTTTTGTCAAACCAATACCAAATATAGAGTCAATAGGCAAAAACCTTATCAAAGTTTTGTTTATATTCATCATGTTGGTTAATTATTATCAAGTTAATTACCTACTTACAATTACATTTTGCTTATAAATTATAAAAAAAAAAAACAAAACTTAAAATTCTATTCAACAATCACTGACCAGGTAAGAAAGCAATAAGCCAGCAACTCTAGCCGAGTAGACAGAAGAAAGAACAACTAATCCACAAGATTACTTCAATCTAAAGCGCAATATCTTTAATGAAAAGCTCTGCAGCAGCTAAGTGCAAAACGAATTCAAAGCGATTGCAATCCCAGCTCACGATATCATAAACATTGCAAACGAGATACCAAGGACAATAAAATTCAGTAGTGTTCACGAAGAAAATACTTGTAAGGCCTGGACGCAACAGTTTTATTTTAAGAGGAAAAAAAATCAGGTCGCGTAAACAATGGAAGCCGCAACAATTCTCTCCTTCGGTTGGCTTTAAACATAATTTATTCGATGTTTAACGCTTTGCCTTTACGTAAATTGAATTCAGATTCGGAATTTGGTATTACGAATAATTTGTAATTGTTTCCAACGCATTTTGGTTACTGATTAAAAGTTCGGGGATTATTTTGATTACCTTTAGGACCAGTGTCTTGTACAAAATTTTCGCATAGATAAATATGTCAATACCCCTCATAATGTTGAACTTTCTCTATCGTTTTTTAATAAGTATAATAGCATTGGCTTCGCCTGTGATAGTACAAAATTACCCCAAGGAAACCTACTTCCGGTATAAAAAGTATCTAATATGCTAATTCAAAATCTGGTCTAGAATTGGGCGAAGTTTCATTCATATCCGTAAAGCCGTTCAAGCATGAAGAAGTAACAAACATAGACACAAACTTCTGCCTTTATAATATTAGCGTGAGAAATTAATTAATATATTTAATTTTAGAGCTGTAATTAATACGTCTCGTTATAAGTATTATTCATTTCAGTAAGTTAAAGTCACAAAGGGTCAAATTACACCCACAATGTAAAACAACACCGTTGTGCTTGAATTTTCCTTTCAAGCGACAATCTGAATTGTCTCAAACAAATTACATTTTAAAGAGCAAAGACGTCTACAATGTTTCGGGTTACTTCATAAATTTTAATTTTAAACGCCATGATAAGAGCCGGCCAAAATTTTAGCTCCGCTGAGGTTTGTTTACGTCCAGATATGACCGTATCTGAGTGTCAAATAAACTATGAAATTTAGAAAATTCCGCTTTTATTTTAAATAAGATATGGTCAGAACATAATTGAAATATACTCTCAAAAGAATGGTTATAGGAAAAGAGGAAGACCGTAGAAATGATTTGTGAAAGACGATATGACTGAAAAAGAGAATTATTGAGATGACGAAGAAAGAGACTGATCTCAACGACACAATGAATCCTAGAGTGGAGACCAGAGAAGTATGTGATGTAATCGTGTATTTTCCTGAACAATAAATCATTATTATTATATAGATACGGTAGTAGATAAGAAAACATGTAAGACGACCCCTGATTAATTGGGATAACGCAAATGATGACTCTCAAAAATATATTATATTTAATTATAGTTAAAGGGTATAGAACTACCAAATAAAGCCATTACTGGAGCCGTTGACAAAACGATGTCTACAAAACGGCTTTAGCCAACAAAATTTCGTTTTCATCTTACGTTCCAATTTACGTATTTAATTTTCTTACTGTTAAAGGAAATTTGACGTTTACTGGTGCTGAAAAGTGGAACGTTCTAGAACCGAGGGAGCTGGACCCGAATTATTAATGAAGGCGGCGCGTCTGCACAAGAGTTGCTTATTAAACGCAGCAGCAAGAAACAATAGTTTGTTAAGAGAACATGTGAGCGGAAATCCAATTTTGATTGTGTTTTGCATTTTATGATACTGATTTCCAAATTCAACTTGGGTATTCTCAGTGAATTCGCATTCAAATTAGACTGGATTACTACAGTTTAGCGTAAAATCTACAGTTTAATTCTCACAAATTTGTTATTCAATAGTGGAGGAATTAAACGCGTGTGGATGAAAAAGTGATAAAAGAAAGAAAATAAAGAAAATTTAACTTTTGGATTACTAAACTATATTGGTGTAGTTAGTTTGACTTAACTGTATGAATACAAATGTTGATAAGTAAAGACTGAGAAAGGCCAGAAAAAACCAGAGGAGATTGTGTAATCTCACGTTTGCAGCGTTGGAAGCCCTCCCATAGGGTAGACCGATGACCTAGTGAGGGTCGCGGGAATCCGATGGATGTGAGACGCACTGGACCAATCGTTGTGGCAACACTTGGGGGAGGCCTATGTCCAACAGTGGCCATCTTTGGGTTGAAATGAAGATGACGTTTACACAATTGTGCTCGCTATTCGCCATACCAGTCATCTCAACATTCGCCTCGTCGTTCGACAAAACATTTGTATACAAGTGCGCGAGGCGAATAGCGGACGCGCTGTTTACAAATTTGTGCTCGCCGTTCGCCACACCACTCGCCTAAACATTCGCTTCGTCGTTCGACCACAAAGCGTGCAAGGCGAATAGCAGGCGCGCTGTTTACACATGAGAGCCCGCTTTTCGCGTGAATGTGTAAATGCGGTTTAAGGAATCACATTAATGTAAAGAGAAAGAACGATAGCGTCATGGTTTTTCAACTACGTTATCTTCCTCGATTCCCCCCCGAAAGGGCGAGACACCTAAGTAATATGAAATAACGGAAGGAAGATGATATTTTTACGCTGTTTGTAGCACAAATACAATCTCCTTCTTGCTTTTCTGCTTACGATAAAGTTCTTAAAGCACGTTTCTAGGGATCCAGACTTCGAAACTTGGCAAATCGATACGTCGAACATATACCCTACTTAGCATAACCATTCACTTTGAAATACAGTTAATGTGCGCGTAAGACCCTAAAACTTTTCTACCTTAAGTAAATTTGTTTTTTCCACTTTTACAACTTACTTGGAACTTGTTGGAAGCCTGATTAAGTGGGACAAGTTTAACAAATAGCATTACCCAATCAATGGGTAGGATTTTAAACGAGTTCTTTTACATTTATAAGTTGCTTAATTTCTTTGCAAACATTGTCAATTCAGACAGCGGGATTGTTGGAATTGTTCGGTAGAGTTACCATGGCGGTGGACTTCTAAGGCGATTAACACATTGCCACGCACCAAGCAGCGCAGCGCGTGAATGCGTGTTTTAGCGTTGCTTGTAAGTATCTCCGTTTGTTTAGAAAACACACACAGAAAATGCATCCACGCGCGTTCATTCAGATCACGCGCCTACAAGCGGAGAAAGATGCGCATACGCGCGAGGATGCGGAAAGACACAAGGTACCAAGTCTCGCAGTGCCGTGCGTGATTTTGGATGAAATGAGTCGGAGCCGCCGCGAATCCACAAAACGCAATTACGCGCGTGAGTGCGTAAAAAACCCGTACCATGATGCAGATCTGCACTCCCGCAAGTACGTGCATAGGTGCGTTGACACGCAAAATGCAGCGTCGCAGTGTGATAATCGCCTAAAGGCTACTGAAGGAATACAAGTGGGTTTTTAACAGAATGTCTGACACTCTCTTTTGCTCCACCCTACAGGAGGAGAGATGCACGGATATGATTATATTTGATTGAAAAAAAGGGATGGAAAATTTGGGAAAAAATATTCAAATAATAAAAAAAGTATAATCAAGTATCGTATTATATTGAACGGCAGACATAGGCTACGTCGGCAGTTGCATGTGATGTTTGTATTAATTTCAATTTATAGAAGGGAACAAAGCCTGAAAGATAAACATGAATTTCCACTAAATCGGTTCGTCGCAAATCAGCCCAATTAATTGTTTCAAGTTCTGAACACAACTGTCAATCTCATCAACTAACAAAAGACCGCACCATTAGGGCCTGCCAAAGGTTAAATCAAATCGAAACTGAATTGAAATTTTGTGTACCGAAAGTAAAAGGGCTTGAACAAACTAAATTCGTCGAGTTTATCTTGTAGGCCTAAATGCTTTGGTAAATAGGCTATCTATGATTTAGGGAAACACAGTGACCCGTGATGGATTTCTAGAAAATAATATTATTACTACTGATTGTGCTGAATCGAAAAGATTAATCAGGAGTACGACCAATGATTCTATCGATTTGTTTCGAATTTTGGGTCAAGTACTTATTATTGAATCCTAACGTTTTGCAATTGGCAGGCAGTAGGCATGTCATATAAAAAGAACTCTCGATTATTGTACGTCTTGTACGGTTTCTTGTTTTCTTTTTATTATCTATGCTTTTAATTAAACACGTTCTATGGGAGCCTAATACTGGTGAAAATACTATTGTCAACATTTAAAAGATTCTATCCACTACACGGTATAATACCTGGACCGTGCTGTCGCCTCCTTCTGCGAAGCACTAACGCTAGCAAAGGAAAAGGCAGCACGTGTGAGGCAACGGCTCTCACGCCCTAGCTGCCGTCGGGATTCCGATCCTGATTTCCGGTCACCGTAGGCGCGGGCTTGCTAACGGCGAGCAACGGGTAGCTCGCCGTCCGACCGTCCGGTAACCGTACAGAACGAGTACAAGTCGTCGACAGCGCGTAATGTTCCACGCGCGCTTCAAGGAGTTGTCAGCAAACCGTAGGGGCCCAGCAGGGTCGAAGCCTACTGGGTCCAAGGATCGATTTCTGAAAGGAAGGTTCGGCCCCGGTATAAAAGGCAGATGGTTGGTATTGCAAGGTTCGGGGTTGAAGTGCGGAAATTTATTAGATGATTTCCCACATACAAAAAAACAAAGGACCGTGCTAGGAATATCAACAAATCAACGATATAGTCTACAATTTTCACTAGAACGTATTAACAGCGTATAATATTCGGTATAGTGGATTCAGATTCCGTCTGGAACATTTGCGTATCATCTCCATTTTATCACAGTTTCTTATATGTTCCTGTTTTCTCAGTTGAACCTAATAATTCACGCGTTTCACGTGAAGCAGTCACGTCAGAAAGTACAAATGAATATTTTCAAAGAGAAAATTATTTAAATGTTGCATGTACTTTCGGATAACGTCGTTTAACTAGCTTAGAACCATATCTCATCGGTTTGGAAAAGACGATTGCCGTGCACGATGCATATCGGCACCGTAAAAGAATAATGTTTTGGTCGTTGTAGATCAGGGATAAAATGGTCTAGTGGGTATAGACTCGTAGATCTCAATACAAAAAACTCTGGTAATTCTCTGGTAGGTGCTTTCCTAACATATGTTACGGTGAAGTAGGTAAGCAGGCTTCTTAAAAATTTTCAAAACCCATAATCATTCAATGATTTCTCCTACTCTATTGTGGAACACCTATTGCTCCATTCAGTACTTATGAATTTTTTACTGACTAAAACCCACCCACGCAGAGCTACTGAAGGACATCCTTCAGTAGCTCTGCGTTTCAAGACCACGAATGAGATCGTGAAGAGATGAATCTACCATCTGAAAAACTACTGAAAGTTTTTTTTTTCTATGAAGAACGTTTCATGTTCAACTCGTGCCTTTCATTTCTAACTATCTCCGAGGGTGAAGGTTAATAACTTTCACGTAATAATGAGACCACCGAACTTAGGCAAACACAAACAAAACTTCGAGGACAACCACATAAGTTCCAAAACAAATGAAGACAGACTTATCATGGCAAAACTTCGCTACCCACATGATAATGATGACTAAGTTATGACTATAGACTAAGGACGTTAATAAATTATAATAAATTGGTACTGACATCAGTATGGAGTAGTCAACAACGGATCTTATTGCTAGCAGAACGAATGACTGATAAAAACGAAAGGTTTTATACTGGCGATTTTTTATTTTTGGTGGTGAGTAAAATCATCCAATGACATCTGCCGCCCTTGGGCGGAGCGGGAGATAGTGTCAGACTCTTACTGACTAAAAACCTACCCCGTTCTTTCGTGGCCTTAGATACCAGGGCCGGGCTTTCCTTTCGGAAGCAAGCCCTTGGCCCCAGTAGGCTTCGACCTGCCTGCAGCTAACAGGCTGGGTATCTACGGTTTGCTGATATTCCTTGAGGCGCGCGGGAACAGTGCCCGCCGTTGACGACCTGGACTTGGTCCGGATGGTTACCGGACGGTCGGACAGCGAGATAATCATAGCTCGCCGTCAGCAAGTCCACGCCTACGTTGGCTTACACGCGACGTTCGAAAACCGCTCAAAAGTGGATCGTCAGCTTGGTGAGAGCACAAAGCAGTGGACGTGTTTCGGCCGAAATAATAAAAATAAAAACAAGGACAGACTTGTGTAGAAATGTAAAGGGGCCTTTGTCCACGGGTGAGATATAATGCAGTACCTACTCGCCTGTCCTTTGTATGAAAACTCAATCTCACCCCCTAGGGGTCGAGTGTGAACTATGATTAAGGCACAACTAGATACAAATAGATAAATGTTTTTTTTAGGGGTCGTGGGGGCGAGAGTGGACTAAACCCTTGGATTAATGATGATATTGATGTAAAGGAAAAACAACCAAACATCACCGATAACATGCGGTAAAAAAATCGTAATTATAACTCTTTACTTATTGTTTTCACAAAAAGAAAAACATTATCGACCCCACAAACAAAATTCTTAATTTTGTCAAAACACGTGTTTTATGATGTAATCCGTCTGGTGTTTTATGCAGTGGTTTTATTGAATATTTTAGTGGATTAAACTACTGCTTTGAACGTGATTTTCTTCTGAAAATTGCAAAACGCAAGCAAATTGCGTTTGAACAGCAAAGCAATATTTGTATTCTACGTGAGGAAGGACAAAGTGAACATCAAATTGCAGAAAGGTTCTGAATTCTTGTAGAAGTGTTTTACTACACGCTTGCTATGAACAACAAGTAGGAAAAATTAAGATAAAAAGATTTTTGGAACAAGTTTTAAAAAATTATGAAATGACCATTTCAACCATCTGACCTTTCTTCCATTGAACTTTGGGATAATTCGAAAAATCTCCAAGAAGATCAGGACAATTATGGCATTTATTCTGGAACTAACTGAAGAATTTATATCAAGATTAATTTGATTAAATTGATTAACAGAATGCCTATAATATGCCAGAAGACAATAAAACAAAAAGGTGGATACATTAATGAAGGTGTAATTGATTTTTACAAAACTTTCAAATTTTAAGTTACTTTCAGTTAAACTTTTTTATTTGAAGTCAAAACGAAACAAAAATGAGATGACAAACAATGTTTCCATTTTGGTTAAGTACCTACATTAAAGCGAAGGAAACGTGTCAACGCAAAGTCACAAAATAAACCTGTATAACATACATAAGAGCCAAGTTTATAAACACGGATAACGTGTTATGTCGACGTCATGAATAAGATATTTGTTGTTTTACTGCCACTGACACAGAAACAGGGATTGTCTTTGATGTGAAGGATAGTTAAAAGGCTATTGATGAAGGTAATATTAAAATTTTATAGAATTGAGAGCGTGATCAAGGTAACCTCTTGGTGACACCCGGACGTTTCTTACGCACGAATTAGGTGCAGGAACCTCCCGAACTTCCCATGTCCGGTGAGGACCTACGACATGAGGAAGCTCAGGTTAACGCCGTGACGTCTTTCCAGCCACTCCTCAAAGAGGGGTCGTACCACCTTGATTATGGCGTGCCCAGCACTAGGTGGTAATTACCTAAGTAGTTTGTATATACCTAATAGAAACTAAAAAAAAATGAGGAACGAAGTTCTGGTCAATGACAAATTATCTGCGGGAGTTTGTATAGAAAGCCCAAAAATGTTCGTCTTTCCTTTACATTGGGCTGAATACCGTCATTGACAATGTGTACACTTCCGGGAATACAGATGTAACACGTATTTTACAATTTGTTACGTTGACAAAAACCTTTTATAGGCCAAAACAAAAGTATGATTCATACCGTTGGTTTCCTAGCAGGAAATTAAGCAACCAATACGTACATAAATAACAGCAAGTGAGACTTTACACGCGCCATTACCTGAAACAAACAATAAAATACTATGTTACATTTTTCTTCTTATATAAAATGTGTGGGTTAGAACAATGAGTTGTTACGACAGAAGACAGATAAATAATATTCGTAAAAAAAATATGTAGACGGATGAACTGCATCCCTGCCTGAAGGAATGGCCCAAATAGTATATATCCGGAGAACTAAAATGTAAAAAAAAAAATGAGACAGTAGGACAACGCAGGATAGAGTACTAGAAATATTTGCGTTGGAAGAGTTTTAGTCGCTTTTAATCTAATGTTTTGTGTTAGTGTAATGTTGTTGTAATATCATATTTTTTCTAAATGTATACAAAAGAATATTCAATACAAAAAACAAAAAATATTTTATTCTGTCTCTCTGTCTGTTCGCAACAAACAGACAGATAGCAAAAAAGTCTTATTGAAATTGTCTCTTATTACAAGTCTGCGTACGAAGTTTCGGGGGACCAACTAATATTAATATCTACTTAATTTTAAAGTTTAGGTTTTTCTACTACCCCCTGCAATATAGCACAGCATGCAGTAAATAAAAATTCAGACTTATCTTGACCTGATGCCCTAGTTCTCAGCACAAAATCAAGTGTAGACCATTTTCGTCTAGCACCATGTAGATACAAAATGCTGGATGAGAATTTCCTATAGCTGTTATATAAGACTTTATTGACTAGAAAGCCTTCTGTTTCATATATCAGACGTCTTCATCGAGAGTATTTTCGCAAATACAGACACTAAACATTGAGTAGGTACCGCGGCGATGTAATTTATTTAAGGATTAGTGGAGTACCAAGTTCCTTGAGGAGATAATGGTGAAGAACACGACCGAACTGTAGTTATGTTGTTGATTTTTGGTTTGTTTCCTTATTAAGTACTTATGTGATAGAAGTGCTTATTTTCGTTGGATTGTGTGAGGTGAGTGATATGAAAGAAAAGGGAGTCAGTGATAGTTTGGAGGTATGCGGAACAGAGAGTAACCCACATACCTGTGTGGAAAAAGGAGGATCCTCAGACCAGACGGGTTGTTATATCTGGTGGGCTATTGCCCGATACATGATTTCAGGCTGTTCTATATGTTCAAATCGCGCAGAGAATGTTACTTGCGCGATACAGGATTAGTTCATTTCTGACGACATAGATGTCGCTACAATAGCATGACGGGTTACAGGACAGAATGGAAGAAAAGAACATAATTATGTCCTAACTTCAAATAACTCGGGACAAGGGTAGGAAGATTATGATGAAGTATGGTTAGTTTATACAACATATCACAGTATATAACCGTTTACTTTTCGGGGAGTGTGCGTTGGAATTGCAGAATTTAATTCCACCGAGTCCGTTCCATCATCGGACCACGGACCATGGCGTTGTGTCATCGATACATGGTGGACACCCCACCCATACGTACAAAGCGTTTTGGGAACATATTTATTATGCGTACAGCTATGGAGTGGAATTCCCTGCCGGGATCTATTTTTCCTGATAATTACAACCTAGGGGTCTTTAAGTCAAGAGTGAATAGGTTACTTCTAGGCAAGCATGCTCCATCGCCCGCCACATCATCGTTTACTATCAGCTGAGATAGTGGTCTAACGCGATCCTATCAATAGTAAAAAAAAACATATCTTGATAAACAACATACTGTATTTAAATATGTTTGATCGTATTTAATATAACATGAGGAAATGCAAAGAACACGTTGATAAGAATTAAATTTATTAATCGAAGGATAAGAAACAGCTACAACTTAAAATGATTGCATATAAATAACCTCAAAACCTCCCCTCTGCATTATCTGCTATTTTTGTAAGCAGTAGTTGCCACAAGATGAAAATTATCACTGCATAGTATAAAACAAAGTCGCTTCCCGCTGTCTGTCCCTATGTATGCTTAGATCATTAAAACTACTCAGCGGATTTTGATGCGGTCTTTTTTAATAGATGGGAGTGATAAGGTTTATATGTATAATACATGCATAATATAATTAATATCACTTCGCACCCGTGCGAAGCTGGGCGGGTCGCTAGTTTTGTAATAAAATCATCATCTGTCATGAGAAACTGACTGACAGACAAAATTATGAACACAGCTGAAACTACTCGTACTAGAATGAGAAGTTTGAGATTTTGCGCAAAACATCTTAAATTAAAAATATAAACAATTTTTATGAACCAGAAGCGAATTTTAAATAAAAAGACAACTGTCAGTCTAGCCTACCTTACATTTTATTTACAAACTCATTAATTACAGAAATAATGACGCACTATTTTATTGGAAACATTCGACTACGACAACACACAATAATTAAAGGCTCAGATGAACTCAATAACTTAGCTGTGATCCGTGACGAAATCCAACGACCTTACTGCGCGGGCGCTGACTGATGAAGAAAAAGGGGTGCGGACCGATTGACAACCGCTTTTATAGGTGTTGTGTGAAACGTCAGGGATGACAGCTGTACAATCATTCGAAATATCGATTATAACCTAATACGGCCTCTCCTGACTGTGCGCCGTCCTCGGGCACGTCTGCTTGGGGCAGTATCTTGAACAGGACCCTAGTCCGGGCTCGCAGGCGACTCGTTCGAAAGGCCTGACGCGCAGTCTTCGGGTACGTACGTCTGCTTGAACGGTATCTTGAGCTGGATCCCTGCCTCGGCTCGCAGGTAGCTCCCATGGGTGCTGCCTGTACGACATCAACCTCGCCAGCAGCTCGCCAGTGGCCTGCCGACAGCTCGCCAGTGACACGTCAGCAGCTCGCCAGTGGCCCGCCAGCAGCTCGCCAGTGGCCCGCCAGCAGCTCGCCAGTGGCCCGCCAGCAGCTCGCCAGCTACCCGCCAGGTTGACCCGTGCTACAGTCAACGCCATCGGATTCATCATCTAATACATGCCAAAACACACAGAATAAGTAAAACATTCTGAAAACTTAACTTTCAGCTACCCATTGGAATGAAGCTGCAAGCGATACATCATGCAGTCACATTAAAATAGGTAGGAAGCAATTTGTTAGCTGCATCACCAATGAAAGAGTTCTGGATCTCATTCATTACCGAAACAGTCAACAAAGTCGCCTGAACACCACTATCGAGGTTCCAGAAACCAGTGCCACTATTCGGGGCAGGAAAACACTATCACTGTACCACTGGTCGGGGTAGGCAAACACTACCACTGTACCACAGGTCGGGATAGGAAAACACTACCACTGTACCACAGGTCGGGATAGGAAAACACTACCACTGTACCTTAGGTCGGGATAGGAAAACACTACCACTGTACCACAGGTCGGGATAGGAAAACACTACCACTGTACCATAGGTCGGGATAGATAAACACTACCACTGTACCATAGGTCGGGATAGATAAACACTACCACTGTACCATAGGTCGGGATAGGAAAACACTACCACTGTACCATAGGTCGGGATAGATAAACACTACCACTGTACCATAGGTCGGGATAGGAAAACACTACTGCAACTGAACCATATGTTCTGCGCCGGTATGCGTCTTCTTTCCATACGAGCCAGCAAGCAGCTCGAGCTCATATCGGTCATGTGGTAGTACTCTTACTACCACGCACGGGCCACGCATTCCGGAGTCCAGCTTCGCGGTGCTCTGTGAACATTTACTCATAAACACAAAATTGCCGACATTAAATATACGCGGCTGACGACGACGCTCGTTGTAGTACTCGTCTTGTCACTGCTGATTTTTAGCAAACAGCTCAGGAGACCTCGGTCTTTTCAGCGTAAAAAGAGCTCGGTTGGGCTGCGATTCGTCAGAGCAACGTCCCGCACGAGGGACCTCAGGACTGGAGTAGTTCCCTTCAACGCTAGTCAGCAGCAGCAGGTCGTTGCTTGCCTAGTTATATTCAGGGTGAACTGAAAATCCTGCATGTAAACCAACCAACAGGCCACTTTACGCTCAGTGAACTTTAGTGAGTTACAATCCGTTACTATTTTAAACTTTACACAAATAACGTAGTGCCGAAAATATAAAGCGCGAACGATTACCAAGATCTCGAGTTCGTAACTGTGGTAACGGAACTCGGCACCCTGTGTGGATTTACTAAAATAGCCGACCACTCGCTTCCGTCTACCCTCATGTTCCTGCATTAGATAGTTTCGGCGACAAAGCTTTAGCCTTACTTAGGCTCGGCCGTACCTGACCATGCTTAATAAGTCGGTCCAGGTATTCTAACTCAGCGTATAGAAACGTAAATTTGAGTCATTTGTTCGAATGTAGGTATGGGACTCCGCTAAGAATTAGAACATCAGTATTGGGGACTGAATACAATCCGAGGGTAGTTCAGAAAAATCAATGAGGGTGGTTACATAATATGAAGTAGACTGTCTTGACTAGCAAAACCTAAACGCGGCGGTAGGTAGGAATTCTGTTTAAACTAAAATGCTTTAACTCGGAATCAGAGAAGTGAAATATCTGAACCGGAATCTATTAGAACATCAACAGGCACATTCTAAATAACGCCTTGACCTTACATGAATAAATGAAGAAAGCGCACCCACAATTCTGTCCATAGCGTCAACCTCTCGCGAAACCTCAGGAGTCGCGGTCCTAGTAGTCTCCCAAGACCAGGTGCCTCGGTAACACTGCAGTTCAAAACGACGGCGTGTAGCACGGAAGCAACGTCATGGGAGTAGCGTTTACAGGCAAACGTTCCTGTTACGCATTTAATCGAACCAGTATTTCATTTAAAGTGTCACGACGAGGGCTATCCCGGCGCCCATAAGAAATATCACGGCACGTAGGCGGACTTTCGGACTCTTCTGGTCTCTCATTACGACGCCTAGAAGATTATGGGTTAAGCTCGCCTGTGTACATCACCTGTCCTATTTTTTTGTAAACTGTTTTAGTCTGTGTACAATAAAGAATATAAGAATAAGAACATCGCGACGGCTACGCGAATCGTCACGGTGATCGCGGGAATTACGCCTAGGTACACGCGGTGTGCCTTCACAACTCGACATGACAGTAACTGCAAGCTACGTAAATTATTTTACTACTAATGAGAACAACACAAACTAAGCTTGAGAACAAAGGCAATCAACACGTGGCGTACTATTTTTAAAATTACACAATGAGGATTGAAAAGATGGCAAACGAGCAGCTAAATCGCGTGAATTTAAACGAATCCCACTTCTGATTTTATGAACCAGAAGCGAATTTTAAATAAAAAGACAACTGTCAGTCTAGCCTACCTTACATTTTATTTACAAACTCATTAATTACAGAAATAATGACGCACTATTTTATTGGAAACATTCGACTACGACAACACACAATAATTAAAGGCTCAGATGAACTCAATAACTTAGCTGTGATCCGTGACGAAATCCAACGACCTTACTGCGCGGGCGCTGACTGATGAAGAAAAAGGGGTGCGGACCGATTGACAACCGCTTTTATAGGTGTTGTGTGAAACGTCAGGGATGACAGCTGTACAATCATTCGAAATATCGATTATAACCTAATACAATATAAATTGCAAAATGTAGCATAAAATCTATTAGATTGATAACTGAATTTGACACTACACGGTAGTCAGCTATTACGTATTTATATAGCCACTAGAATAAAAACACATGTATCATTTATTGACAAAATGTCTTAACGTAACCGAAACTTGTTTAGATTTTCAGTTCTAAAAATATTGGACTCGGGTCTGTCGACAGATGGCAACTGCCTTCCCACGCCGCTATTTCTGTTACATATTTACTAGAACGGAGGTTTGTTTAACGGGACACGTGTAATAAAGTACCTATCTATTAATTCATCCCACCGCTGCGTATAGGGCTCCTATGATTTATGGCAGCTTATCCGGACTCAGCCGGTCTCATCTATTCCTACCCACGCTACCCCAATTACAAAGAGCACCCACTCAGGAATATTTCCAAGAATTTCTGACAAAGCTAATAATTATGAGTAAGAAAAACCCAGTCCTTTGTCAAACTAAACGATACCTATCGGCTGTTTGTTTTCCCAACAAAGTTTTAAAGTCCTCAAAGAAAAGGGGAAAGATGCTGTTATTTTTGTGAAAAAGAAAAACTTGGCGTAGCAATCTGGCAGCGCATATATTTGCAGTATCATTATTGATTTTTAACTCCATAGGAAACTCGGTCGTGCGGTCCTCTGCAAAACTTTGGCCCACCCATCTTTTGTCCCAGTGGTATCGTAAATTGCGGCTTGTGAAGAGTGGGTTATAGGTGTACCTATGTGTTTATTATGTGGATAAATAGTGCGATTGCTTTGGTGACGATGTCGATGTGATGTTACTATCAACTACAAAGATGCTTGAGATAGCCGTGATAAATTGTAATGGTGTACAGGGTCTAACTACAACGAACACGTTCATGACGATTGTTTTTCACATGGAAGATGCCTATGGCACTAAGTTTACTTCATTACAAACGAATGTGCTTGCAGTGTCAGAGAAATAAATTAATGAGACATATTAAATTTGTACTGGAGAGGTATGAAGTGCAGCATTCTGGGTGTAAAAAGAATATACGGAATACCTACGCAATAACACGCTGCGCTTCAAAACATGCTGGCAACAAGGCTCAAATGGAATTGGGCGGGTCACGTCAGCCTACACAGTGGGTTCCTGCAGTCTTAATTAATTAGTGGAAGTGTCCAAAGAAGTTATTGCACACGTCTTTGCAAGAAATATGTTGATTTTTAGTAGAATAATTTAACTGGAGACTAAACTAAGCAGTTCATCAAATACCTATGCACACGTCTTTGCAAGAACTATGTTGATTTTTAGTAGAATAATTTAACTGGAGACTAAACTAAGCAGTTCATCAAATACCTATGCACACGTCTTTGCAAGAACTATGTTGATTTTTAGTAGAATAATTTAACTGGAGACTAAACTAAGCAGTTCATCAAATACCTATGCACACGTCTTTGCAAGAAATATGTTGATTTTTAGTAGAATAATTTAACTGGAGACTAAACTAAGCAGTTCATCAAATACCTATGCACACGTCTTTGCAAGAACTATGTTGATTTTTAGTAGAATAATTTAACTGAAGACTTAAACTAAGCAGTTCATCAAATACCTAACTGAACTCATATGATTATAATTCAATCAATGTGTCTCAGGCCAAAGAAAGGGTATTTTCAATCAATTTCTAATGTAGAATACAGGTTACGAGGTCTATGCACAGATTCATTCAAATAGCTTAGTTTCAATTAGTACATAAACAAAAATCAAGTCCATAAAGCACTAAAGTGGTTTAGAAGTCTGTTAAAGACGCTGTAGCTTTGATGTTTGTCTTGAGGCTACAAAATCACTTTAAGTAATCCTTGTCTTAGAGTAAAGATTAATCACACAGTTTATCTGGCACTAGACTATTTGTTCACTGCGGCGTCTGGTTTGCTGAATAGAATTTCGTATTATGTAGACAGAGCTGGCAAGCTCACTAGAACATTTTCGTAACGAAATAAAATTCGTATCGTACAAAAACACTCTCAACTTCCCAAAAGCTGTTCGTGGCATCCGATTTCAATATGAAAAAATTGTGTCTGACTGCAGTCACTTCCGTGGAATGTTACGCTTTGCATCGAAAAAACCTCCGTGCGCTGAATAAGTAAACCATTGCATTGTGGTGTCCGGTGCAACGTGGCCACACGTTAATGAGCACAGAATTGGGTCACAGAGTCACGACGGAGTCAGCGCCCTCTCGCGGATTCATTAAAGTACTAGCTAAATCGCTGCACGGGAACGCTTATATTTTAGATGTGTATGGATTAATTTATAAAGTTCCACGTGATATCTTTTAATGCGGAACGGAACGTCGTGATCTATAAATAAACTCTAAGTATAAATGAAATAAAAGTTCTTGCTATTACTCGTAGAACAAATGGTCGATGGTGCCGAAAGTTTCCGGAATGGCGACCGTGTGCCGGAAGACACAGCGTGGGAAGAGGAGGCCTGACAAGGTGGACCAGTGATCTGGTAAGGGTCGCGGGAGTCTGATGGATGCGCACAGGACGGGTTGTTGTGGCGACACTTGCGGGAGGCCTATATCTAACAGTGGACGTATTTTGGCTGAAATAATGATGATGATGTGATGAAAAGTACCTACTTGGAGGTCCAAAGGTTATTGAGAATGTCACCACGGGCCCCGGGACAAAGGCAAGGAACGGAAAGGTAGGTTTTTAGTCAGTAAAAGTCTGACACTATTTCCCGCCCCACCCAAGGGCGGGATTTGTCATTGGATAATTTTACCTACGTTAAAAAAAAAAACCTACTTGGAGGTCTAAAAGGGATTATGTGTTACATTTTAGTGTTTAGGTATGCGAAGCTATCTTCGCATAGGTACCTAAAAGGCTATCCTTTATTGCGATTTACCTAGACAGATTTGAAGGCTGTAAAGTCGCAAGTATCAATAAAGTTTACTGCACGACGCAGCACAATCGAGGACAAAGTGATACCTATAAAACATAAGATCCCTAATTGTTTGACTCAGTTTTATTTCTAGATAAAAACTCGGGATTACCTTGGATTACATCCCCTATCATATAAATAAAATACCAGTCGTTACACGCAAACATGCCAAAGATTTGTATAAAAGATAAAGATGGTTCTTGGCTCAGTGCTCTTTGCTTATACTCAAGAATACAAACACAAATATCTTGCAGATATAAGTTCGGAGCCCAGACTATCCGTACTAGAAAAATAAAGGAAATTGCTCCGTAGATTTACATTCAAGGGAGTCGAACTAGAAATCTTGAAACAAACGATTTGTTTGCATGTGTCCCGATAGCAACAAATACGAAAAGCAAGATGTCGGTCACCTTCAACAAAGAATTAATATAGTCAATTTCAACAAATTCTGCGAAGACAAAACCCTCAAGAGACCCACTCCAAAAATTGGAGCCCACAATAAATCCACCACTGGTTACAATAAAGTAAAATTTATCTCGACAATAAAAGGAATCCGTCGTCGTATGGTTCTGATAGATTCGATTCCATTAGATTCCAATATTTGAACATCCTCTTGCACTTCCGAAGTGTGAGCAGGAAATTGTATAGTAATAAATCTTTGAACGGGAGAGTGTGACATTCTGTACGAAGGTGTCTACTAAATGGTGGTGCGGAAGCAGTGATTCTAGGGAATTTGCCTCGGAGATAAATCGAGTGGTACGGAAGTGAATGCTGTGTGTATTTGCAGGGGGACTTAACAAGCGATTAGACGTTATTTATTGCCCGGATATTTTCGGGTAAAGACTCGTATTGGGGTGCTTACTTGTGTGATTGATAAAAAGGTAAACATGATATATTTCTTGTGATTGATTTGTTAACATTTAAACAGAAAAGTACACCTGTTGTCGCTCCCGTGACGAGTGTTTATTTGATTTTTGTATAACCATAAAACCCCTCCATACAAAAGTTATTTGATTAGAGCCCGCGACGTCCAATTACCTACACACTCGAGCTGGAAAATGTATGAAAATAAATTAATAACCCTAGAAACCCACTACACGCGCTCACGTCTGTCGCAGGAAACAACGTTAACGATACGAAGGATATGGTTTATTAAATTTTAACTACAACGAGCCAGTGATTTACAATATAACCTGGCCGTAATTAAACGCAAGAAATTAATTAGTATCTACTTATTTTATTTATTGGGAAAGGTGGTTGCTATAATTATAATGAATAAGGAATGTTGGAGCATAACATGGAAAATGGATTTCACGATTCCTCATCTTATTACAAATTATGTAGCTACCTTTGTTACAGCGATTAAAACAATTAAAATTTGTAGTTGGCTTAAGTAGCAGGTTTAATGCAGTCAAGGTAACGAACCTCTAACTAGAAGCTACAAGGGTGACCACAAGGCAAACGTGGGCTGTAATCACATCCAATCTATGTTACTTAAAGATCTGTTTGCTGGCACTTTGAGAGCTAAATTATCACGACTAAAGGACTCAAGCAGACATTATTCGCACACAGTATAGAGATGACATGTTCATTAGTTCTCTATAATCAACACAAATGTTGAACATCTCTGTAGACAACGGACCTGTATTTAACTTTGTGAAACTACAATTCCCTTGACGCTGTCTCTCTATTTGGACGAAGTTTTTCTGCGAAAAGCTCAATGCGAATAATTCAGTTAATCTGATGTTTTGGACTTAAGTATTAACTATCGTGAGAGTAAATGTAGTTATTTCTTAAGTTAAACAGTAACTCTAGTAAGGCATATTCCTGTAAGCACCAATACGGTATTTATTTCTAGTTTGCTCGAGTAGTTTCGAACTCAAACTTGGTTATATGTTCGCTATGTGGTCAGGCCCGAACTGGTACAAGAGGTTTCATTTTGTTTGAGCTATTACCTAACGTATGTGGTATGTGGGTAGTTAATATGTATCAGTTTCAGATGTGTTTTGATAAAGGATGACACATTACATTTTATAATTGCAAAAGATCGTCTGCTTCGATACGTGAAGTTTCACATCAGTTTCAACTTGTTTCTGATTGCTGAACATGCATCGTTCGACGCAATTGGAACACATATCGTATTTCACATTACATACGAATTTATGCATCGCAAGTGACGTATAAAACTGCTCGGCTAGACAACACACTCTGTGCATTAAATTACAAAACTTCATTAATATTAGTGATTGGGAAATAATATTAATCCAGTCTGGTTGTAAAGATGACATTTTTCTGGTGTATTTCGGTATATTTAACTATTATGATTTAATATCTTCAGTTGTTTTTAAAATCGTATCACTTAATGTGAATTTTGGACGCTGAAATGCTCTGTTTTATACAACATCTTTTTGAAGGACAGAAGGACTAAGTGGATACTGTAGAACCAGTGGCGTAGCTACTAAGGGGCTAGGCGGGGCAGTGCCCCGGGGCCCACAAGCTCGGGGGGGGCCCGAAGCCTGATTAACAAACCGCATATTGAACGAGTGAAAAATTATATTGAAAGTTTTAGTGAATCAGATAATATTGAGACCACTGCAGTTGGTTGAAAGGTCTACTCAAAAAGATTCGGTAACTAAGCAGTGAAAGATACTGTCGTCTATAAAATTAATAACGACGATGTCTGTCGTTGATCGTTGTGTGGGCATGTGAATGATCAATGTTCTTATAACTTAGATTTTTTTAAAGATAAAGTTGCTTTGCTTTTTTAAAATATGTATAATATAATTATAGTATATTAATAAAGCCTAAACAGTTTAGGGGCCCCAAGTTGGTTTTTGCCCCAGGGCCCTTGGTCACCTAGCTACGCCACTTTGTAGAACTATTGACGTTTGGCTCGATATTTTATGTAAGCAGGTCATTGTCGAGAACATTAGCACAAGTTAGCTACTTTACATCCTATTTTAACTTACGTCCTGCAGTAAAATTAAGGCTGACAGCAATAATCTTAGCTGTCCTCACTTATCAAAATAAGTGAGTTATATCAATATATTTTATTTACATAATATCTTAATTATTTTAGTTTAGGTATTAATAATGTTAAAGGGCACGATGGGGTTGGCATATCTGGTCAGATAAAAACCTCAAAATAAATGAAGACAAAAAATTTTTTTGTTGTTATTTCAAACCAATTACACAGATTCGCAGAAATTTGAGAGTACTCGTATTAGTAGTCAACTGAAGATCCACTATCACAATTTTCTGGTCTCCATCATCAAACCTCGTTATTAACTGTAATAGTACCCATTTTGACGATTCAAATGAGCTCAAATATACTCGGGGCGCACGCGCTTTTTTCCGCACTAGTGCAGAAAATAGCCATTGCGTGCCTAGAACCGGTGGGATAAGAGCGGGTTTTCGAGTGAGTGTATTGAAAAATAACATTTTATTACTTTACTCTAACATTATGTTTATTTCTTCTGTACGCTGAAACAGCTAATCGGATTTCGATGAAACTTGACACACAGGTAGACGATGTCTTGAAATAGCACATAGGGTACTTGTTATCCCAGGAGAACATTACCTACGCTGTTCATATTTTTTTTTTTACTTTCACGCAGGCGATGCTGCTAACAGAAGGCAGTGTTTATACTATTATTTTTAAGTCAATGAAGTAAAAAATTGAGCAGTGATGACCGAGTGGTAATGACCCCGACTTACGACTTATAGGTCTCGGGTTCAAACCAAGCCAGGCGCATTACTTTGTGTAATTTATTTCATCACCACTGCTCTCAAAACGGTGAAGGAAAATATCGTGAGGAAATCGGCATGTCTTAGAACCAAAAATTCAAAGACATGTGACATCCACCAACCCGCACTGGGCCCGCTTTGTGAATTACGGCCCATTCCCTCTCCTAGAGAGAAGGCTTGAGTCCCAGCAGTGGGAACATTATAAGGCTGATGCTATGCTAATTAAATAAAAATTAAACATAGGTTTCTTGCACAACAGACGACAAATAAACTAGGATAGGTACGAGTATGTCTGAATTCTATCGAGATAACGTGAATCTTGTAAGAGCCGTGACCACTCTCTCTCTTTTCAGCTTCCTTTTCCACTTTCAAGGTACTATAACAAACCGAGTTTCGTCACTTTAAGACTTAAGTACTGCACCAACATTTTACTACCTAGATTCTGCGAAAATCCAGACGAAATTCGTTATGAACGTCTCTTAGATAATGTTTACGACGCTGCATGTCCCATGCTGGAGTCAGAACTGAATCAAATTACTTTCGTGTTGACAGTGCTAACAAACTAGCTTGGTACTTTAAGAGGGTTATTTACTTGACATAATACGAGAGATAATTAGTATGCTTTGTGCGATGCGATCTGGTTATAGGGATTTTATTTAAGTGGAAAGTCTTCCAATGACTTCTCCCGCTCTAGGATGGAGCGAGAGCGCGTTTCAGACCATTACGAACTAACCGCCCACCTGTGTCCTTTTGTTGCCCTTTGCATTTCTGGATTACAGTAAGTATCCGTTTTCTAAACTTGTCATGGCCCTAATGGGCGCCGGCCCTGCAAAGGCTCTTCAGCTCTGCTGACATCTCTTTGAGGCGCGTGTGAAACACTACGCGCCGTCGACAACTCGGGCTTGGCTGGTCGACCGCACGTCGAGCTACCCGTCATCCGCAAGCCCGCGCTTGTTCTTAGGGATACTTGATTGAGATTTGTATTTAGTCATAAACGCTCACGTTCTAAAAGCTCCTCCTACCAGGCTGTGGATTTGCTTGAAGGAGTCACCTGTGACGCAAAGGTCAACTCAAGCATGACAGGTGAAGTTTTAATCAGTAAAAGTCAGACATCGGACAACTCGACGTACGGCGAATATCCACGCTTACGGTGTTGAAACTTCTACGGTCCAGACTAAGCGATCCACCTCATCGTTTATACCGCGTACATCGAAGGAATGGAACAATTCGCCTACTGCGGTCTTCCCATTCGATTATAATTTAGGTGTCTTCAAAGCGCACTAGTATATTAAGAACCTATTCACTCTCTCGAATAGCCTCTTAATAAACTAGTACGCCTCAACATCAACGAGTGCACCACTGCTTACCATCAGGTGGAATCGCAATCAAGCACTAGTTTATATCAAATAAAAAAAGGACACTCCCTTTCACTCAACCCAGGACGGGCAAGTCAATTGATGATTTCCTACCTAAAACAAAAATAAATCTAGATCTCTTGTCCTATTGAAATTTTGTACTTATTCAGCTCAAGGGCAGTGTTACCACGTACTCGACTAACGTTGCGGATCTAAAATTATATATATTCTACTAGTTGTTCGGTAGTAAAATATGGCAGAAATTTTAACCTCTCCTGTGCAGCGCGCGTTATGAAAACTGGCGTTCGCAGTTGAGCTAGTTTTTGAGCCGGTCCAACTTTATCATACCTCTACTCTGCCATAGATGAGATACAATGGGGAAGGCAAATTACTGCATCCGACATTGTCCACATAGACCTTATTTTCCTGATCAAAGAGAAAATATCGTAATAGCTTACCAAATACATCATTCATCATCAATTCAGCCGAAAGACGTTCACTGTTGGACATAGAGAAAAACCTCTCTAAAGTGTTGCCACGACAAACGGTCCTGTGCGTCTCGCATCCATCGGATCGCTGAGACCCTGACCAGATCATCGGTCCACCTTGTGGGAGGCCTTCCAACGCTGCGTCTTTTGATGCGTAGTCACCACTCCAGAACCTTTCCCCATCGAGCATCCGTTCTGCGAGTAATGTGCCCTGCCCACTGTCACTTAAGTTTGGAGTTCAATACCAAATATTGATATTCGAATATCGGTAAAACTGGGTAAAACCACACATGCCTAGCTGAGTATGTTTGTTGAATTACTTAAACAAACGTACAACGGAACAGCACAAAGTTTTCTACATATAGGTACTTACTGCGTGTAATTTCCGACTTTACAGACTGATGGCTACAAGGATAATCTTGAGTGGAAAGTTGTAAAGTCGATAAGAACGAGAATGTCGTACGATTCAGTTCATGGGATTACTTAAATATCGAGTTGGTGTTTGGAATTTAATACACTGAAGTTGTTAGACGGAACTTGATGAAAGGGTAGGTACTGTTTGGAGTTTAATTTGTATTTGAAAGGATTTATTTGAATCAATAATAATTTCTTTAGATCTTGCCTTTGGCTTAAATATTTGAAAGGTCGAATTTCGTTCAAAATACAAGAAACTTTTCTTAAAAAACATTGCTGCCAGTGAACAAAACCAGATGTACCGTAACGCTCAATAAATCAATCCAACTGCCTTGAGACAGAAAACCGAACGCTTCCAATACGCAGAACCTTACCATTCGCTTTCCTTGTTCTAATTCAGTACCTCTACCATGAGTTTTAGCAATAGTATTCGTCGCTTCTCGATATCGACGCCGTAAATATTTTGTATGGCAAATTTTGGTTCTGCAAGTGACCGCTAGAGGCGCTGCAAAATTTGCCATACAAAATATTTACGGCGTCGATATCGAGTAGCGACGAATACTATTGCTTCAGAAGAAATGTTAAGGATGTTTCCTGAGTCAGAAATAACACTGTTGCTTCTTATATTACACCCATTATAATACAGAGTTATTAGACTGTAACTGGGGTATAATAATTTAATTAATTCAATCTGATCCGTTCTTATTCGTCCCGACATTTGGCACCGCTAATGCACGCTTTTTTAAAATGAAAATGACATCTACTCAAACGTAAATTTTGAGATTAGGGAAAATTTATTAGGTAATGTTGTTAGTTGATCGTTCATTTATTTGGATTATTCGTTTATTTGTTTATTAAATACTTTATGCACACAAAATTACGGAGGATTTAATGCCTTAGGCATTTTCTACCAGTCAACTTTTGGGTGATGCAGAGAAAAATAGTGGTAGGTGCAATAAAAGAGAGAGAAAAGGCGTATACAAGAATAGTTGCATATCTATTCTTGTATACGCCTTTTCTCTCTCTATATTTCTTCTTCCTTCTCTTTATCTCTTTATTTATTTTTTTGTGTTCTTGTATGTTATTGTATATGTAAATTAAAAAATTACACTAACACTGAAAAACAATTAGTTCCAATCGACAATTGGAAAACATTAACGCTGTAATGATATTACTGCCAATTTCTCGCGAATTCTCGCGAATTATTGTAACTTTTACTATGGGACCAAACCTGAAATCGCCAAAAAAATCTGCTGGTCAGTACATTTATGTTCGCCTAACTAGTCAAAATCTACAGAACTTGGCTGATTTTTTTCGCGATTTCAAGTTTGGTCACATTGTAATAGTTGTCTGTTATCACGATTACAATCACGTGTTTAGTATCGGTCACTAATTTCCAGTCACCCTATAAATGACAAAATATATTATTATTTATTCTTATTTATAAGAAACTAGGCAAAAATGCTATCCTGTAAAATAATGTTTTTTTTTTTTAGTTCTGTCATCGATAATGGCCTATAAATTTTAACAGACCTTTAGCACTTAGCATTGTCAGCCGCTAATACTTAACAATCCGACACATAGAACAAAGGCTGTACATGTATCTAGCAGTAAGTGGATTTCGTATCGATGCAGTCATTAAAGTGATCTCACTGATGCAGTAAATGCACGTAGCCAGAACTAAACGGATACAGTGTTGGCAAATGTATGTATCTACTTAGTTTCCTGTTTTAGGAGACTGACAATGTTTCATTTAAAGGGTTTAATTAGACGATGCCTCTTGTAATGGGTTTTGGTAGAGTGCACGCAAGGAAATGCAAGAATACAGTTGCTTCTTTAAAATATACTTTTTAAAATTCATATCTGCTGTTATGGTTAAATTTTGCGGTGTTTAAACTGGAGGCATCGAGACTGGATAACAATCATTCTTGTTTTTGTCTTGGTTTTAGTAGATAGTTCTTTACGGTTTTAGGCATCTGTAGACCTTTAAAAGTCGTTAAGGGATAGTTTAAGTCAGGAAACCTGGAACCAGTCTTACCAAGGTATAGTAAAAAAAATAATAATAATTTATTTATTGCTCAGACAACATTTAGTCCACAATATTTGTTAGTTAATCACAAAGACAGCAGGAAAAACATGAAGCAGAGTGGCCCGAGATAGAACAACGTGGAAACGACTGGAGGAGGCTTTTACCGTTATCTAGCGGTCCTTGTACAGACTAAATAATATCTACTAAAAACTAAGTTCTTAACTATCTTAACTATAAATATTAGATATTCATCATCTCAATAGTCAAGTGGAAACAAAATTGTAGAAGGAAAATAAAACTATTTTTTTTTTTTTTTTTTTTTACTTTCACTTAACGTTAACGTTGTCTAATTACTGGGTTATAGAGGTCAGATGAACTGTCACTCAATATAAATATTGTAATCCAGCTGCATAGTTGGCAACAAGCCCTAGGCTTTTTTGGTTTAGCTTACAGATAATTATATTTTTAAAGCTCTTCTGTCGTTACTTATGAGAACACAAGAACCTTATTTAAACACAAGTTTATGTTCATTAATAAACAGCTTGCAGGGCACCCCTATATTTGCAGGTACAAAATTTTCCCTTGTAGTCTCATTTGTTAACAGGAAATAATAGATTTTCGTCGAGTCATTGTTTTGTACGCACAGCTCCCAATATTGTTAGTTAATGACTCAGTATTTTTATACCAACTCCAACCGGACCAAGTCTTTATCACGTTTTTAGAGAATGAAGTATATAGATGAAATTGAATGATAATATTATACGTCTTTACTAAAACATTGGAATAAACACTAGACTTACTCGTATTTAGCTACCGGTGTTTTACGATAATAGTTAAGTTTTTGAATTTGACGACAGCCCATCTCTAAGGGATTCTAAATATTTTTGTACGCATACTTATCCTAGGGCTTTAGTTAAGTTCAAAGCTATTGAAAAACAGTCATAATCAGACGGATTTTTTAATCTGATGGATTTCCGCAAATACCATTTCCTAGACTTAATAATTTACCTACTCATATACTGAAAATAATTTTAAAATATTTGGTTCAACGACATTTAGTCAGAACATGGGCACTTTCCGGCCTGTAACTTTCACCTTAAAGAAATCTGCTAATGAATGCTCAGAGATAAGCACTAGGTACTTTCACCAGATTTATATATGTACCTACTCCGTATAAATTTCTCATTCTAAAAATCTAAAAAAATTGCAAAAGTAGGTTTCTCTATAAAAACTTTGGACCCCAATTTAATTTCCTTGGGGAGTGATTTTTGGAAAATCCTCTAGTGCTCGCCTACGTCATAAAACGAACCCTTGTGCAAAATTTCACTCTTAGTCCCAATAGTTTCGGCTGTGCGTTAATATATCAGTTAGTCAGTTTCTCCTATTATATAATTATATAGATTCATAGCAAGATACATACAATAAATAAAATTAGTGGTGGTAATTGGACCCTGCACCAGCCCTTCGTTAATAACATAACCAAACTCACAGAACCAACATATGTTTTGAATTAGTTACCAATAGGTAAATATACGACTTGTGTAATGTGACATACTGTTCCTCTCTGTTTGCTTCCATTAATTAATATTTGCTCCAATATTTGTGGCCAAATAGAAAGTTCCAGTATCGATAGGTTCACTTCCATGAAAATTGATTGGAATAATTTGGCAAGGCGAGAAATTAATGGGGACAGGTTGGGTAGTAACATATTCTAAGGCAACGGAAATGAATTGTGGAAGGTTAAATTTATTGGCTAAGGTATTTCCTTAATAATTTATGAGATACGTTACACTACATAATGTATATCAAAAATTATTTTCAGTTAGATCTTTGATTATTTGCTGCTTGATAATTTACTTTATACAAAGTTTCCTCAGGGGTAAATAAAAAAAAGGCGTGTTATCTAATAGGCATATATTTATTATGACGTCGATAAAACCCAACAGAGTCGGAAAATCATAAAGTATGCTTATATTACATTATCATAAATATTTGGTCATAAAATATATTTTTTGAGAGTTAATGCTTCCCGAAACTCAATATAAAAAGCCGTTCCATAAAAGTGTCGCATTTTATGAAGGTTTGCATTTTAAATATTTATCACATTAGCGTCAAGCACACTTTATTGACGCAAAATCAATTTTTGGGTAAAATTAAAAACAAACTGCGTAGTGATGATCCAGTGTTGTTCAGAATTAATACACATACAGAAATTGTGATCCTAAGTGTTAGTTTTATTGTAGATATTGTTGAACTCCAAAATATTGCAAAAAGACACTTTCCGTTATATTCGTCTGTCTGTCTTACAATTCAACTCACAGGATCCTTGAGAGCGGAATTTGTTTTCGTTGCCTCCACAACCTGAGTAAAACATTCTTAGACATTTTCGCCGAACAATATCGAAGAACCAGACTACTTCCATGCCATTACATGGTCCTTTGACAGGGACTTGGTAGCACATGTATGGCATATTCTTTAGATTTGACGGAAAAGGACCGTCAACGGGGCCTGGAAATAGAAATAGGATTTCTTAGTTCCAACAGATTTTTTTTTTAGTATTTGCACTTGCTCGAAAACCCACTCTTATCTCTACTCCTTTGAGGCACGCAATTTATTGTTTTCCGCACCTGTACGGCCCTCGCCTGTGGCTCAGGCGAATTACGACTCGGTCGCAATGACAAACGTTCTCCACTTGTAAAAAATTGTACCATTATGCTATAATATTAAGAGTATCTATATCTAGAGACTATCTATCTATTAAAAGGTTGCTAAAAATAACCTAGTAGTTTAATGTTCGTGTGAAGATAACGTATTAAACTACAGATAAACTGAACCCACGTTTGTCACGTAGGTATGCCACGTATTAAGGACATCTAAACTCTTGAATTTACTTGAAAACAGGCGACTTACGTGGAACGCATGTGATAGCGTTGAAGAATGTTTCTGGCTTATCTGTTTTCAAGCAATTTCGAGAGTCTAGATATCATAATGCATAGTGTACCTGGCATAGGGTAAAACCAAGATAGTTGCCCCACTTTTTCAAATAATATCTCTTTGTACAAAAAGCAAGATTCATTATTTTTAAAATGAATAAACATTATCTTTGATATTTCCAGAGTATTGGCGATTTTTACGGACCTCTAGATTTTGGGACAACTATTCCATATAGGGGATAGTTGCCTAATCCATGTAAATTACATTTAGAATAGATGCCCCGTCGGGGAAGAGGAGATTTATCCCGCAAAATTTTGATCGCACCTAGTCGTCCCATGAAATCGCACAGAGACATGTAACACGGTGAGCTTAGTTGTAGTTGCAGAGTCTCTCGATAGACAAATAAAATAACATGTGTTTCATTTGCAAAACTAGAGTAATTGCAATCAAGGCAACTATACCCCCAGGGGGACTATTCACGTTTTACCCTACTTGGTCAGTTGGTCGTAAGCTTTACCTAATGATTGTAGTTTAATAAAAACGTCGGAATGTTTCAGAAATATTCGTCAATTTTTGCTAATAATGCTAATAAGCTTGATATTATCACATATACAAGAAACATGATAGAATTTTGAGAAATTAACTGAAAAAAAAAATGAAGCATAAATTGATAACTATGACATTTTGTCTATTACAATTTAATCTTTATTTACAATGTTATACATAAACCAACACTATTTGATTCAAATTAAGCTTTCAACGCAAGTCCCACATTCTTGTTTTACATATTCTCGAATACATTTTAATTTTCATCTTTTATTGTATATTATGCGAAATGCAAATTGCATGCAAAGCTATTTTAAACCAATTTTCTGAGTAAAATTTGTTCCAGTTTACCATTCGTGGTTAGTGAAATGTTATCATTAGGAAATAATGAATTATGTATGTATGTAAACTGCAAAACTTGATATAGGAGACTGAGTTGCTAGGTTTTAATGAAATGATTTGAGACACGGTTCCTATTCTCGCACCAAACAAATATTTTCCAAGTGTCTTGTGTAAGTGAATGTACATAGGTATATATACCTATCTTTGAACGCATTCATGATACCATTCCTAGTGTGGGCCAACATTCTTTCTTTTAGCTTTCATCATCATCATCATCATCAGCCTTTTAATCTTCCCACTGTTGGGACTGAGGCCTCCTTTCTAATAGAGGGGCCGTAATCCACCACGCGGGCCCAGTCCGGGTTGGTTGGGTTGGCTTTTAGGTTATATCTTCTCAGTATTCGTAACCATAGCCACTTTCTAAGAGCCAGAATCACCAATAGCGATTACCAAGAACGCAACGTGACAATGAAGCTTTTTGAAGTCACAGGAAAATAACTGTTCCTCTCTAGATCAAGTATTAAAGATAAATGTTTACGAGCAGTTTACGAGTAGATTAACAAACAAATTATTTAATTAAAACACCAAACTATTAAAAAGTATGATACCGTGAAAAAACGCGCGTAATTCTGTTCGACTGTCCAAGACGACATTAGGGATGCGTTCATTCATTGACTTTTCTAGTCTAAAAATAGGGCCATACCTATCTATACCAGGAAATAGCATAAAAAACTCACTTACGTCCATCTTTTACATAGTCATGTACATAACTGCTGGTTATTTGAACAACGTTGACAGTCAATAAGCAAAGTATTGTATATAACGTCCGCATTGTCTAATCCACTTTCGTCTTGGGTGATCACGTGGTGCAAACATATTGAGAACTCGGCATTGCAATCAAGCGCGGCCACAATTAGGGTTATCGCGCTTGAAATTTGTATTATGTCACATTTCTTGTCGTCACTCTCATTTATTTGGGACCAGTTTTTTTTTTGAGGCTATGCTACCATCGATAATTATACAAGAATTATGTTTAGTAGTTTTTTGTTTTTACTTTAAACGTGTTTTTACAAACAACTGTAACTTTCTTCCAGAATTTATGAGTATACATGTGGATGGTGTTTTTGTTACTATTTTGGTGTACAATAAAGTTTATTCCATTCCATTGTATTTTATTCTATTCTATGGATGGAGGGAAAGTAAGGCCAGAGAAAAGATGGACGGATTGTGTGAGAAGAAAAGGGAGCTAAGCAGTAATAGCATGACGGGTGACAGAACAGTATGGAAGAAAAGAACGTGTCGCACCGATACCAATTAAATGGGACAAGGGCAGAGGTATGACGATTAATTTACATTTCACAACGCAGCATGTCTACTCCGTCACTCAAATCTCTACTAATTTCAACCGTTTCATCGGAGCTACGGGATTGTCCGTAAGAATTAAAGTAATAAAGCTCCCTGAAAGCGCAATATTCGCATATTCGCGCTATTCGCAAAAGGAAACTGAAGGGACATAGGTTTGTTTTAGTCAGTAAAGTAGTCTGACACTCCAACTACCTATCTATTTTGTGCTCCAACTTTGCCCAGAAGTGTAATTGAATGATTTTCTATTTACATTATCTTTCACACTAATCATTCATCGTTGTCTATTATTTTTAATTACGTTTTACAAAGTTGTATTTTATACCTAACACCTACAGATATTTTATATAGGAAACTAATACGAAAAAAGAATTGTCGAGATATATCCGAGGCTTTAAGTTCTCCATTTTATTGTAATACAAAAAGACTACAAAAAAACTCGTGCTTCACGAGTAAATGGCATCCAGGGACTACTTTTAACGAAACATTTTGTACTTGTAAAAAAGGCAGGCCTTTTATTCCTAATCTAGATCCGCATAATCGCATTGACTGTGTTTCTTTTGTAAGTCATTTTTCTTATAGAAAATAAATCATCATCGTTTGTTTGCGCTTACGTCAAACTATCAGAGATCGACAGAACATGTAATTTTTTTCTCTCTCCCTTTTTTTCGTAATCTCATTAGTTTTAAATATAGATTATAAATTATGATGATATTATTGTCTTGAATATCATCTTCTATACATTTAGTTTATCGTTTCATTGTCTAGTTACTCCGTCTCTTGTAGACATTCGCTTTCATATCCAAAACTTTCTTCACGACATTCGACCGATTTGACCTAAACCTTTGTGTTGTTCAACTTTGTCGTTTGTCATATTACAGATCAGTCACGAGTAACACTTTTAAACTTCTTCTTATACTTATTTCTGTTCATTCGACAATGTAACACCCATCGATATATATGTACTAATGGTAACACCACATATTCCTCTTAGGATCTTAATAATGTGTTCATCATTTCAGAGCTCGCCAACCCTGGCCGCAATCAGAAACAATCAAGCGTTATATTGATGTTGCCAGTTTTATTACCGCAATCTGTATGAATTTTAGATAAAGAGAAGATTGCTCTTTTATTGCGAAGCATATTTACATAACTTGCATACAACACCCCTCAGTTTTCAAATCAAAAAGCGATCAATCTTTTTTGTTTCCAAGCTTAAGAAGGATTTGAAACTTTTTTCCATTTGTATGTAACTTTATTACCAGTGTTTCTTTGCTAATCTCTTAAAAAAATTGTTGAAATATTTTCTTGGTTATTTCAGTTGTTTAAGACGCCAGTTGTGTGCTTTCTCACGCTTTCTGAAGGAATGAAATGTCGGTTTGCACTTAAAAAAAATTTATTCTCTTAATCCGACTGAATCTGTTTTGTTTTTTGGGTGATCACATCTTAGCACATACGACACACGGGGGATAGGTCCCTACTTGCAACAGAAGGGTAACATTTAAAAAATGGTGAAATATGTAGGTATTTACATGTTACATTCTGTACTTATTGTTCCGAATGAAAATGATTAATATCAAAGAACAGTAAATACTCGTTTAAAATAATATAAAAACTCATTATTGGGTAATTAAAACACATATTTGCGGAGGAAAGTTTGAAAATGTAAATTTGAATATCAGATGAAACGTCAAATAAATGAGGACGGATTCACGGATAGCGTTGATTAAACAGATGTAAAACATTACAGTTTAAAATTAGCCCGTGAGAGTAACAGAGCAAGCAATATGTGAATGTGGAATAAAGGCCTTTATTTCCCAATTCGAACGTTAAAATAAATAACCGCCGTTAAAAAAAACACAAATCTGATCAACGTCTGTACAACAACCCAATAACTGGATTTCGTAAAAAATATACACTTAACGATGCGAAATAATATTGTGTTAATCCTCATAGTTGGGTATTTTCTTAATTTTATTCGACCTTAGGGCATGGCAAGTGCAACTTAAAAGAAGACAGACAGAAAGGACAAAAGAACAATAATAAACATATACTTAGATACATACATAAAAATAAAGAATAAGATTGTGAAGAAACGAATACAACAAATCAAGAGTGTGATGATTCTACCAACTTCTTGCGAATGGGATTTTATTTTTGTACAATATTTTCTACTAAAAAACAAAACACTTCAAAGAAATATTTTTCTGAAAACAGTATCAAAATTGGTTATTAAATGAAGTAGCAATTAGCTTTTTAAATGTTGATATGAGAAAGATTTTCTACACACATACTCTAATGGTATTGACGTCACATTTCAGTGTGCGAATCCTTATTCTCTTATACCTGACTTACTTAATTTTGAACTGATTTGAGAAAATCTTACATTCGTTATTTTGGATAAAGTTACTTTAGATACAAATTTAAAAAGAATTGATTGAACTACCCAGTAATAAATAAGCACTAAATTGTTTCTCTTTACTAATTAGTTCAAACATACAAATGCAGTGACAGCCAAGCAGACCGCCTATTGTACACTTATTTTTTATAAATGTTTGTCCTGGTATAAACTAAGGTGTGCAATAAGTAATAAATAAATATAACCCATTATCCAAACATATGGGGTCAACAAAACAAACGTAGATATCTCTACCACATTTAAAAGATTCTGCATCTTTACTCCAATACAAGAATATAGCGGACACAGCAAAAACCAAACAAAACAGAAGAAATCGACAAGCCGTTTATCAAGGCTAACATGTTCAGCAATTAATCAATAAGACAGGATCTGGGCTACGGTTGTCATGACAACGACCATCTAAATATAAATTGTACAAATTAGATTGTACAAGCACTGATTGTGAGTCGAACGAATGTAGTGATTAAAAGTTTTCTTCTCGAACGTTCCAAGCCTTATTCGTCTACATTTCAGTTACCTGAAGTTGAAGGTAGAATATTTTCGCAGTTTATGAATAAATGTAGTTATAACTTAGTTTTCGCCGACCGCCAACGTCAGTGGCCAAGGCCTTTTGAGATCAAAAGAAGTTGCTTTATTAAGCCTTTTCATCATACATTGTGGATCTTGTTTCCTGTGCCTTAAAGGTATATAACATAAAAGTAAAAGCATGATTTCAGTGTCAGCTCTTTGTTTGTCAGTTGTTGTTCTGTCTGACAGACCTTATACATACGCTGTGGTAGGTAACAGAAGTCAAACGAGTATAACCTACCTTTCTACTTAGCGTTTGTAAACTTCGAGAAAGCCTTCGATTCGATCGAAACTTGAGCTAAAGGTATTGCAGCACTGTCTCTTCAACGGATGGGAACCGATGGGTCCGATGGATTTGTACGAAAACTCCACAATATCAGTTCGACTTCATGACTAGATCTCGGAACCTATTCTTCTAGACTGTGCTCGATGACCTCAGTAGAACTTTCGAAAGATTAGGGTCTTAAAATGAACATGGGCAAAATGGAGGTCTTTTAAGATCAGTACCTAGCCAACATATTTCAAGCAAATAAATGATTTTGAACTATTATTAATAATGCGTACTACCTACACTTGAAGTTGTAGACGATTACATTTACCTCACAGTCAGACGATCTAATTAGGTAGGTCTAACTTCAAAAAAGTCGATTACCTGAGACAAACGCTACAGTTAGGTGTATACTTCAAGGATGGCGACAGCGTTCGGGCTGCATAATCTAGTCTTATCACCAGTATTGTATATAAGTAACTTTTTAAAATATTTACTTTGAGTTAATCAATAATCAAGTTGACTTTCTCTTAGGTATTAACGGCTTTTTTATGTTTTATGTGTACCTACCCTAATCTAACCTAACAATATTATGACAGGGTGCAGAGACAGAAATTGTTCCTGGGCATGATAAATAAATTTATGGGTACTGAGATGGGACTAAAACTAATTTAAAAAGCCCTTGACACAAAAAAAAAACCTTTGAAAAATTAAAAGTAAGAAAAATTAAGTCGGTCATATATTTCATGGTATCTTGATGGTCTAATGGTTAGTTACCTACCTGCCTCTCATACATAAGGTTGCAGGTTCGAAACCAGGCAAGTAGGTACTATTGTGATTAATTCACAAGTATGCACTTTTTAAATTTTATTTAAGGCATTACTGACACCAAGTGCCTCCATAAGCGCGTAAAGCTGTTGGTTACAGTTGTCATTCGTAGACCTTTGACAGTCTTTACAGGTAGTCAGATGCCAGAAAGTCTGACCAGTCAGTCTATCTAAGTAGTATCATGCCCAGTAACTGGGTTGTGGAGATCTGTAAGGCAATGCACATACACACGTCAAACTTCTTTCTATTCCCCTTCTTTTTTGGTTACTACGCCACAAACCTACGAGTATAATTCAGTATAACTTACACAAGTCATAATTAACAAGGTTAAAAGGCTTGCCACCCGGCAGTTCAAGGATCATTAATTTTAATTCATATCGTTATAAGGGTCGGACTTTGTTGTAATCGGCAGTAAATTTTCTATCGGTTGCTACACTTCAAAAATAATTACATTGTTACCTAACCAAAAATATGAGAAAGTTATAAGGATTACAAGTTGAATGGTAATGGTCTTTGATTTCGTAAGAATCAATATTAAAACAGGCCTGCATCCCTACTAAGTTACGATCGTTTCGTTAAGAGTGAACGCTTGGAGTTGGCCACGCCCCCAATTTCTTTGTTCTGACGTCAGCTTAACGCTCAGGCACGTGGTTAGAACAAAGGAACTGGGGGCGTGGCCAACTCCAAGCTTTCACGCATAACGAAACGATCGTAACATGGCTAGAGGGGCTGGTTTCTCACATTATAATAATTAATCGAGAGGAAGTAATCTCGTATTTTGATCTCAAACTTGGTATTCTTTGAACAAAGTATGTTCAAAGAATATCCTGAGATCTCAAGAACACTTCACGACAGAACTGACGTGAAAGAGGAGTTGAAAGTTACTGGTCCAACATACCTATCTTCCCACTTGGTGTTTCCATACCGTCGACCATATAAATTAGAAATTTTATCCGCTATTGACGTTAGATGGACCCATCGATAACAAATAAGACAGTTAAATCGTCGGCCAGACAAAATGTATCTGTTGAAACTCAATCGGATGGAAAACTGATAGTGAAACATTGTGCAAATTAATGCGGATTCACAAAACAGTATCGCGAAGATAATGATAATACACTCTAAGGAACATCAGATAGTAAGTAGGAAGAGTTACATATTATACAATTTACAAATGGTTAGGTGATAAATGAAGTTAGGTGAGGGACTGACAGATCAATTAAAACTTGTCATTAAAACGAAGTTCCCAAAACTCGGGACTGATAAAAAAGTAAAACGTAACAAAAATTACAGGGCAGGTCAAATGAAGACAAACAAAATATTTACACATGCAAGGCAGGCAAGAGGCTAGCTTGCCAAAATCGATGGTTCAAATTGACGGACCAAAACACAGAGCTACACTACAGCATATTTGAGCACCCGAAACAAACATAATATGTAAATTGGCAACGAAATTTTTGAGACCACAAAGCTGCCTCTTTTACTTTATGACAATGTACATAAACCTGGCAAGTTGTCAGATAATTTAATAACGAGCGGGCAGGCCAGCGGCGATACTCGTAAAAGCAACAAGGTATGAAACTATTACTAACAGTCAAGCTGTAATATCACTTGCCACCGAGTGATTTTTACAGCATGTTACGTTAATTTATAAATTTTCTTGGAATGCAACGTGATATATTTGTGTAAGCCGCTCTACACCTCCATTTTGCCCAGAGCTGATTGATCACTACTCCTGCAAGCTGTTTATGAGAGCTTGCAGAAGTAGTGATAAATAAGCTCTGGTTCTCAGTTTTCATGTTTTATGCACTTCAACGTTTGGAACAAAATCTTAATATGATTTTCTTTGGAAACTGTATATTTCTCAAGAGAAAATGTGGGACCAAGCTAAAGATGTCTGCGTTCAATAGCCACTTTTTCATGAGCTGCAGCTGCAAAAAATGGATGGAAAAACTTTAGTTTCATTATAATGTTAGAGAATGTTTAATTTTCCTTATTTTTAGTACAGTTATAAATTTTCTTTTAGTTGGTTCACGTGTCCGATCAAAATTGTTCGAAACGACCAAGTTAGAAAAAAAAATCAATACAACATTTGGCAAAAACTCGATCATTGATTAAATTCCCAGAGTTTCTAAACATTGCTAAGTACTTACCTACTCTGTTTGTCTGATAATAAATAATATGATTATCCACGTATCTTTTTTTCATCACAGTATCGATCCATTTTCTATATAATTATTTTTTGTGTCATGAATACGTGTTCTGTTCTTTTGAGATTTACATGTTTTTCTACACGTTTTTCTTTCAATCATGTTCGTGCTTTGGATAGATAAACAACTAAAAACACCCTATGATAAAATACGAACCGATCAGATGACGTAAGGCTAAGCAGATAAATAGAAACACGACAAAATCTAAAAATAGAGCGAAAAAATATTTTCAAACAGTCAATAATAAATCGTACTACTCAATGACCAAGTCTGTTTAAGAAAAAAATATAGGACGAGAAAACAGACTAGAAATAAGGAAGAAAAATGACTGCGTCTAGGCAAACACAACACTAATTACTGGCGCGAGGATCTTGCTATTTGTCTAACGCAAGAGACTAGTAATCACAATATTGTACAAATTACTAAAGATGTATCTTGATTTACTTCAACCTTTGCAATAAATAATAATAGGATTGCGTCGTTACCGAAATGAAAAAAAAAGAACAGTTCGAGAAAACTTAAGTTTTTTGTTTAGAAATAAATTTATTTCATGTTTTTTTATTGATGATAAGCTCAAGCTTGATCACTATCTTACCTAATGGAAAGCGAGGATGTGGTCAACGATGGAGTACGCTTGCCTAGAAGTAACCTATTCACTCTTGACTTAAAGGTTACGTGGGGTTACTAATGTAGGTGTTTGTGCAATAATGTCAATACTTACACGAATGTTATACACCTACCAGAGAAATCCTAAAGCAGAATATACAGTTGAAAATGTAAGCTCATCGGAAATGCAAACATTTAATTAAGACTAAAATGTATCAACGCGTTGGCTTTGAACTTAAGGCATTTGCTCTCTGGCAATATAATTCAATAGAAGCTGATGTGTTTTATGGATAGAGAATTCAAAGTTAATATTATGTACGACTTTGTGCTTCTTTGTGAGACTAAGTAAGTTTTATTACACGGATTTCAGTTAACTGCAGCAAGACTGAAGATGTCTAATAAAATAAAACATGACCCTATTACTGTTACGCTCTACGTCATTCACGGCATTCTTGTATTTTCGCTGCTTCTCGAATTAATGAAAGACGGCCATCAACTCGAATATTCCCGTTGTCCTTTGCTAGGTGAAACAGCTCAGCAGCACTCGAGACTCCGGTTCAATTGAGAATGTCAAGTTCAGCCAAGACTTTTACTCTTTGGCCAGGCGACAATTCTCGCTGTTTTCTTAATATTATCAGTTGTCGTACCACTTATGCTGAAAAACTCACGTCTCGAATGCCTCTTATGTTTCTCGAGATGTTATTTTATGGTACACAAGCGTAGTATCCGTACAAAGCAATGTTATGTTTTCAGATAATTAAAGAATCTACCATTTGTGTTCCGTTAGCTGTACAAGAATTGGAGGGGTGTTACCCCTCCAAAAGTAATTAAAGTTCGAAATATAACAGCGCTGTGCGTGTCAAAACAAAAAGCTTTTCTTCTAAAAGAGTTGCCAAAAATGATTTTAGAATCCAATTCTTTCAGAAAGAGTTAATGGAATTTTATTCATTGTTTCTGTTTTAGAAATTTCCGTAGAAATGAAAGTACAATATTACTATCGGAATTTCCAAGGTAAAAATAGGACAGAACCTGTATTTTTTTTTATGGTAGGTAAAATCATCCAATGACAAATCCCGCCCTTGGGTGGGGCGGGAAATAGTGTAAACGGACTAAACACCTACCCTTCCATTCATTGCCTTTGTCCCAGGGCCCGTGACATTCTCACATAACCTTTGGGACAGAACCTGTATGGAATTTTATTATTACTTCCTAGCATTTTATGTAAAAGAGTGCTACGCAAATAGTCATTTTAAAGCTTACGATAGTGACAGGAGTTTGTAAATAAATAATCTTAACCGTTACATTAAAAGATGCGCAAAATAAACACCTTTTAAACAAGTTATTAAAGGGTATAAGCTGAAATGTTTAACATTGACGTTTAATAAGTGTTTGATAAATGTATTAGTGTGAAATCAGATTAATAAATTGTACCGTTTACAGTAATACGTTTACGCTATAGCTTTAATTAACCAAAATTATTTGGTCCAGGTTCGTCCTCGTTATTTTCCTGCAGGCGGTTTCATTGGTAGACAAAAGCTTTTAGGTGGTACTTTGACATTTACTAATTATCGCTTTGATACTAATCTTTGTTTTCAGAAGCCTCTATTAAAATTCTTCTACATACCTAAAAGCTTAAGAATCAATGTGATCTTAAACCAGTCATCGTGTTAACCAAAAGCCAGATTTGTACTTAAAACATAATTTGTAATTTAACTGCACAGGATTAAATGGATTCAAGTATTATAAGACAACATCTGATTTTCATTAAACGACTCAGGATTGCGACTTACGTAATCCTTGAATTTATTTAAAGGATTGAGTATTGTGGCTGGTACAGAGAAATTTTAAATAAATTGGCAAAATTTATGGTGGAATAAATTTTAATCTAAAAAGACCTACAAAGACACACACATGCGAAATAAGTAAGAAACGTACATTGAAATCCTTATTCTTTGTTCATCATCATTTCAGCCGAAAGACGTCCACTGTTGGACTTAGGTCTCCACAAAGTGTCGCCACAATAAACGTTCTTGTGCGTCTCGCATCCTTCGGATTCTCGCGACTCGTACCAGGACCTCCAGAATCTCATTCTTCAGGTATCCTTTGTTACAACCGTACATATTGTAAAACAAAGTACTACCTTGCGTTTGTCTATCTGGTTCGCGTTCAACTCAAAAACCACTGAACGGATTTCCAAACGGTTTTCACCAATAGTTATAGTGATTTATAAGGAAGATACTAAGATGATATGTGTATATTATAGTAAGGAAAAGCTGAGAATTTCAAAGATTTGTGACATCCACGCAAAGCTGGGGCGGGTCGCAAGTTTTAATCTAATACCCATATTAATCGTCAAGTTATGTTCAATCTTAAAGTACTTATGAAGTGTGACAGTGACACTCTATGGCGTACAAAAAAGTAAGAAGTGCCACTACATATAAAGTTTCATTCAAAGGGTAAATAAACACAATACAATTGTAGTCTACAATTGCATTCGCTGTGCACTACCATCTCCTACACAATCGTTTTGCAATCAATAGGAGTATTGGTACCGGTGACTTCAAGATGTCAGCTATTTCTATTTCAGTTTCTCTTTCAGTATGCATACAATACGAATTGCAAGTTGAACATCGGGCGAAATACAAGCTTTTCTAAAACAGTTCTTTCGATGTCATGTTTAAATGAAAACCTCGCTCATAATATGCAAACAGAAACTCAGTTTACATATAAAATTCTGGGAAAATTCATTTAGCATTAGAGTGTACAGTTAACTATAATATTATATTATTATAATATTTCCATAACTATCACATAACGCCGTCTAGTCCCAAGCTAAGCAGAGCTTGTGTTATGGGTACCAGACAGCTGATAAACATACTTATATATTTCTAAATACATACATATTATAGATAAATAACACCCAGACACAGAACAAATGATCGTGCTCATCACACAAACATTTGTTCTGGGTGGGAATCGAACCCACGACCTCCGGCATAGCAGTCAGGGCCACTAACCACTAGACCAACAGGCCAGTCAAACTCAGCAACATGGTTATGACAATTCGATTAACGGGCATTAAAATAAAGGAAATGTTCGCCTGAGTGACGACAGCGGGTAGATTTTTAATTTCCCGTGAGGGTAAATACGGCTGTATTAAATTTTTGCCTAGAACAGGAATTGCACGTAATACACGTTGACCGTGTCTTGGGAACAACCGATATTATGTTAAACTAGTGTGAAATCTATCTACATACATTTTCAACTAAATCAGCCTATATGACAAGTTCTACGATTTATTTCTCCAATTAGATAGGTAAACGATCATTACTTAAAATAAAATTAATTTCAATAATGATTACATAATACACGTTCCATTAAATAGAACCACGTTTCATTAAAAGTGTCTAAAGAACCTTTACGAGTTTGCTATAGCTCCTCGTACGAATTCCTCGTACGAGTACGAATTCCAAAGGTCCAGGATCCCAGGATTTTGAGATAAATTGACAAATAATAAAAAATAAAACATGCTAACTGTAGAGCTAAGCATAAAACTAACAGTCCATAAAGTCAAACTAATAGCAGTTACTTCAATTGAACCATTTACTTTTGAATTGTCACGGTCGTCAGTCATAAAAAATAAAAAAGAGATGAAAATATGTGTACGTTCCAAAGCATAGATGTCTACGTAGAAGAGCGTGCAAGAAAAGCCACGGACATTTCTAAACAATGATTTATTAAAAATATGGTATTTAACCATATTTCATATTCATTTTTAACACGGTAAACTGCGCTCGCCCAATCCCTCCTTCTCCCAATCCTTGATTATGCCGATGTCAGTTATTTAGACCTAACTGAAGCGCAGCTAGATAAGCTTGAGCGACTCCAAAACTTTTGTATAAGGTTCATATTTGGTTTACGCAAGTAGGACCATGTTTCTGAATTCCGTATTAAGCTCAAGTGGCTGCAAAGCCACCTTCGCCGGAATACCCATACCTCATCGTTGCTTTACAGTGCCTTGTCTATTCCTACAACCCTATCTTATCTCAAAGAACGTTTTAAGTTCCTAACACCCATACTAGACATTTGAGATCACTTGAAGCTTTTGATGCTCTCGCATTCTTCCAAATTCACGGTCAAGGCAGTGTCACTATGGAATGCGTTGCCGATGCCAGTTAGGCAAGCCTAATCGCTAGGTTCTTTTAAAAACCTTGTCAAAGAACATTACCTTTCTCTCTAATATGATTTTGCTTCCCCCTAATTTCGTTTCGTCCATCAGTACTCTTTATTCTTTTCGCTTCCTTTTTATTATGTATCACATAGTTATATATATTATATATTTATATTATATACATGTACATTATATATTTATATTGTATATTATATATTTGTATATTATATATTTATATTATATACATTTATATATTTTAAGCTTATGTATTATCTTTGGTATAGGTATATTTTATACATTTGCCGTATTTTTATTATTGTTTATTTGAATTATATTTGTAGTACACTGCAGACTACCCCCTTTTTAGTTTAAGTTCTTATAATCTATCCTAATGTTGTCTGGTAGATATCGCTGTCAGCGACAAGACCGCCATTGTACCCATAGATTTAAGTTCCTGTGAATTGTTACTATTTTGGTATACAATAAAGTTTATTCAATTCTATTCTAATGTTAAATCTTACATATGTGAGAGCGATGTAGAAAGATGAGCACGTTAAAAGTACCAGAGTATATACAATCCCAATGGTACGAATGAATAGATGAAGCTGAAAACTAAAACATTATAGAATTGTAAAAAAATCTGCCGTAAATTGTTCGTTATTTTACCTCGACCTGGCCCCACAAAATGGTACATGTTACAGCAGTCATACCTTGCCAAAATATACATGATGTATGAGTATATATATGTTATGCATGGTAAAATCTGCTTTGTCAAATTCCGTCGTCATAGACTGATTCCGTTTAGGGGCTTCCTTCATCTGTCTCTTTGTGGCTATTGTACTCCATATTGTCAGATTACGCGATTCCTAAAGGAAGGGTTTCTGCTTTGTTGAGGACATACCCTTGTTTCGCTTGAAGGACTTAAGTTTTCGAAGTAGGTAAGTTTATTTTATGGCCAATGAGTTGTTAGTCATGGCTATTATTTGTTAGAAGGTTGACTGGAAAAGGCTTTACTAAAAATAGACTACATGGCTACACAAAGATCTGAAGGTACATAATATTCCCTGTTAGAAGTTTTTTGGTTCAAGCTAACAACCTAACATATGGAATAAACTTTACATTATTCATACATTCAAAGTGTTGGCGTTTAATAACGGAGGCCACCAAATTGTTATTCAGTCAAATATGTGAAAACTGACAAAGTAAAGATATTATTCTGGCAGCCGCTATTTCATTACGTACGACATTGTAGTATGAAATTAAATTACATTTACATTCAATTAAAACCTAACGAAATCTGAAAACGGTTTCCCTGCCATCTACCTGAAAATTTCAACAAACATGAACCTGAAGTCTCTTTCGATTTCATTGTAATAATATCGGATTCTTTGTTATAACAGCGGACATAAATACTTTTTATGATGAAAAAATCATTAATCATATTCCAAGTCCTGCGTTTGAGTTTGATAAAAAAAAAAATATCAGGAGCTGACACGTATTCGCCATCTAATTTATTTCCGTGAAGATTAAATTTATGGAAACGGCAAAAAAATATTCAATTGGTCAAAATGAATTTAATAAAAGTATAAAACGACACAAATTCGCGTAACATAAGAATAAATCTATAAGGCCGAGCTCGTCAAGAATTCACGACTGATTTTCTTGGTAACCTACATAATTGAATTTTTGTGTTGGGTACGTAAAAATTTTACAAGATGGAAGTTAAGAGGTTCTTGCCGATCGGATTAGGCCCAAGATTCTATTTTGGGAGTCATTTTGATTCATTCATTGTGCTTTTTGGTATTACATTGTCATCCACCTTGAATTTTGGTTACATATGGCCTAAGTGTCAACTGGCTGCCAAAAGGAACCCTAGAAAATTGACACCATAAATCACGCCGGAACGGATGCTCAACCACTATTAAATGCAAGCTCGATCGTGTATGCTGCATCGCTGGGATGAAATTATTTGATATCAGCTGATACGTTTAACCTTTTTTTTTAAAAAAAAATTATAAACTAGTCATTGACTACAATCCTACCTGATGGTAAGCAATGATGCAATCGTTGATGGTGCCGATGGATCGTTGATTTATTGTGCATACAGCTACGGAGTGGAAATTTCTTCCGGAGTCTAATAGCTATAAGAACCTAAGGGTCTTTAAATCAAGAGCGAGTAGATTATTTCTATGCAAATGTGCTCCAACGTCGACCACATCATAACTTACCATCAGGTAAGATGGTGGTCAATTAGAGCCTATATAATAATAAAAAGAACAAATCAATATTTTTCCGTAATATTCGAGCCTTTAAATATTATTATGTTATCAACAACATTTGCAGAAATATTTCGGTTCTGATAATATTACAGTACCTATTGTAAATAACAATTTGCAATGGGGTTTATGTGGGGTGTGGTGTGCTACAGCAATATAAATACATAGGTATCGATTTTAGCGGTGGATTATTCCATTGGCAGAAATCTAGACTAGAATTTTGAGAAAGCACCTGAAAATCGAAGTAACTAGACGATTTAAAAATTTGATTTTTGAATGCCGTAATTAGAGAAACAATAGAAAAATATAGTTGTGCGGACGCCGGCGTTTGCTTGGGGCTTAATTAATGCTCTGGCTAGCACCCCGATACTTCTACAATTTGAAGGATATTTAAGAAATCGCTATATAACAATTTCTTGAAAAAACCTGTTTCGACGTAAACAGCGCTAGGAATAATGTAGAATTGACAAAATTCAAGGCAAAGGGTTTGAAAGTGTTAAACAATTAAGCATTTTCGGGTAAGTATAATAATGGATAAACACTTTCTCAGCTATCAAAACAACATGGATATGAAATAATAACACGGAATCAATCTTTCAATAAATTTCTCCACCAAAATATCAGCCCCTAGAAGGAAAATATGAGCCACACATTTAATCCATTATTCATCATGAAGAAGCAGATACTCATTAAATTAGCCAGCAACTTTCTGCAACACGCCATAGAATTATTAATGAAAGCGAATACAGAATCCAAGTGGCGAGTCTGAATGAAATATCATCTATAACTTTATTAACGTCTATACTATTTCTGCTTCAATCGAAGGGATGCTTATTTTTATTTTACTTTTTTTTTACTTCATGTCTTTTTGACTTAAATTTTATCCGACCATAGAACATGTAACAATATGTAATTTAAGCACCAATATTTTACTAAAATGCAATAAGTGCTATGGTAGCGTTTTTTTAGGTTTTTTCTGCCCTAACAGTAGACAAATAATATGGGCATATATTGGTATCTACACGAAGATGTATTTTTTTTTTTCTAAAGTAAAAGCTTATTTTAGAAATAGCTAAGCTTATTTTAATTTATTCAGTATCCGATTCAGAACATACCTACTTATTATTTTTAGTATGTGCATTTTGTCAGTGCAGTTATGTCATTGGATTCGTAAAATCATAGGTACGATGTGCACAACCAACTACATCTTGCATACCTTGCATATATGCAAGGCATGAAAGGATGTGAGGGGTTCCACACTGGAACCGTATGTACCCATCTCACATTTACTGATTTATTATTCGTATCGGTTCAAATACGAATTAAATATGAGACGTCTCGTCGCCAACGCAACGTGCCTCCTCCATTTGTACTCTTCAAAAACCAATTTAGATGTCACAGTTGCCATTGTCACATGCCCTTTTGTATTCATGAAATCGTTAAAAAAGGATTATTTTAGCTCGAAGCCCTTTTTATACGCGTTTGATTTCAATGAAAGCCTCCCACAATTCTGTTTAAAAGTTCGTTGTTAAAGGACTTTTTACTTGACTTGACGAGTTAAATTCGGAAACGTGTAATTTGGGGAAAATAAGTAACTGTAAGACTTGGAATAATATTTTTATTTTCTATTTCTGAGTGAAGTTTAATTAAGCCACCAGCCAACAACAAAATATGATCATTATTCTTGTTCTGACAAGTAAAATATGAAACACTATTATATCACACTAATAGGATACCTACTACCTTCTCATAGGATACTTTTTAAACCCTCGGGATACCCCATTTCTACTTTGACGCGGGCGAAGTCGCTGGCAGAAGCTACTTTTAACATAAAACTCTACCTGTACCTCTACCATGAGTTTTAAGCAATAGTATTCGTCGCTACTCGATATCGACGCCGTAAATATTTTGTATGGCAAATTTTGGTTCTGCAAGTGACCACTTGAGGCGCTGCAAAATTTGCCATACAAAATATTTACGGCGTCGATATCGAGTAGCGACGAATACTATTGCTTAAAACTCATGGTAGAGGTACAGCTACATTTTACGAGTCTATCTAAACGCCATCCATCCTCATACGGTCAGAGTGGCTACCTAAATACATCAATCTCCTCACATTACGCTATAATACGTACTAAGTCCCCATCAATCAAGACCAGCTGCTATACAGTTTTGGTATTATATTATAATGATATAATACTGTTAACTTCAAAGACGAGGTTCTAAATTCATGAAAAATAATGATATATCATCATGACGTGTTACTAAACCATCGCTTCGTTTACAAAATATTTGTATCAAAAATAAACTTTTTCCAAAATTTAAAATACAATAGAGAGAATTTTGAAATCCAAAAAATAGAAGAGGAAACTGTCAAGTAACCGAATAAGGATGCACATAAGTACTGAAATGTGACGTCAACGAAATTAGAATTTATGTACAAAAGAAATAGGTAAATATTCCTACCATGCCCCCTCCCCTTTTTTGGATCCCGACTGCTAAAATCGATCTTGTATTTAAAATATTATATAGTTAAGTGCAATCGGGTACAACGACTTTCTTGTTTTAGAACTTTTTCATAAAAACTCAGAAAAGTAGTCGGGTTTTTTAGTTTTTTAAATTACCGTTTTTTTTTTCGTTACATTATTCGAAATGCTTATTGGTGCTTCATTTCATAACCAATTTTGATACTGATGATTTCAGTTTTTTTTTAGTTTTATAATATAGTAATATATTAGTTATTAAATTCCTAATTATATTTTTGTATTTCTAGACTAAAAGAATACTTCCTTGCCCTATATATGGAAACATACCTACTTCAAATTATATTGGTACAGCTGCGAAGAAAATCATTTGAGGATATTTTAGATGTCTTTCCTCAAGAGTAGCACTTAATTATTACACAAGAATCTCTCCGAAATAAGTATACAATTACCCACTAATAAGCTCTGGTTTAGTTTTGTGTTCAAATGTAATTACTACATTAGTCGACGCAGACACATGGTTGGTTTCCTTTTATGTTGCTATTTTTCGAGTCTACCTATTTCTGTTGCCTAGTGTTACATTCCACTCACGTTTCCTTAGGGACCACCAATAATAAATACTGTTTCAAGGCCGAACGTGGCAAATTCTTACAAAATATATATTTGTTACGGACAAAATATCTATCGCCATTAAACAGGCGTTTCATAAATCATTCGATTTGGTGTTAATGCCAAAAACAGAGGGAGAATTTTGCCCTCGCGTGTATTAAGTTTGTTATAGGGCTTTATATATTTTTATCATCATCGTTCGCGTCGAGCGAAGAGCAATCGCAAGATGCAAATCTGTGTCGTTGGAAATATGCTCTCCACCGTCGAAGGCACTTGTAATAAATTAGGTGCAGGTGCCGTCACCTCGTGACTCGGTTTCACAAATCGTTCGCGCGTACGTCCTATGCTATCAGGCCTGATAGCATCGATTACTTCGTCAGCATTCTTTAATGAGTTTTTTAACTCATCAATCACGACATCGTACATACTTTCTATGTACCTACTAAAAACTTATTACATAATTAAAATATTGAATAAAGAGTCAGTTCTACTGAATAAGCAACAATACCTGTGAATGTGCGGCACAGTACTCCGGCGTGGGTTGTCTGAACGGGCTATGCACGGGGCACGAGGAGTGCTGCGCGTGCTGAAGATGGTGCGCGTGCGCGTGCTGGTGCGCGTGCGAATGGTGCGCATGGGGGGGATGACGGTGCGCGAGCCGCGGCTGAGGAGCGTGCCGCGCACACAGGTGCGTTGCGCTGCCATGGTGCTCCGCGAGCGACAGCGTCGAGCAAGATGGCCGCCAATAGCCACCCTCCTCCATGTCAGGCCCAGGGGGGCATCGCGCCGCGCCGCAGCACGCGCAGCGCCGTGCACACGTCAGCGCATGCCGGCGCGCCTCGTGCGGGCACCAGTCGTCGCGCTCGCGGCCCGACACCCTTTCCGCTCGACGGTACCTCCTCCGCTAGCGTCTCCGCTGAGCGGACAACCGCCAGCCGCGCATCCTCTCATTCGCACAAAAAAGCCAGGACACTCGTCCAGCTTTTTCACCCGTAAACGTTAATAGTTACCACTCTTAGTTTAAATCACTTCACTTAAAAATTCAATTGCGAGTAGTCCTTTCACTAGCTCTATATTCTAATGCAACACTATTCTCGCAATAATATTCACAAGACTCCATCACTTAATTCGGTTTTTATTCGACCTTTACAAAAACAACTTTTGGGATTGTTATGATGACATTATGAAAGTTGGAACAAGAATGGAACTAGGGAAGTTTAACCAATTTCTTAAACGATGCAAACAAAGACCGAGTTTCTGGTAGTTGCAAATTGCATAGAGAACGTAATAACTGCATTCCATGTAATGTTCACAATAGCTTAAGTTTGTCTTTCCACCGGAGGAAGTAACCGCGGAGACCTGTTCCAGTTCGAGGGCAAACAATATTCGCCAGCACGCTTCCTAAGTTTCTCTTCAAGAGAAGGCACGACCGCATTCAGGTTCGATATCAAAACGTCTCTAAATTCAGATAGTTCAACAAGAAACTTGCAAGCGGTGGTATTACTACGCTTGAAAGTGAAACGTTGGAGATTTAAAGCTCTTTGAGAAAATTAAACCAAAAACTACTTTCAGAATACTCGAGGCAATACGGAATAAAAATTCTATAAACTTGGTAATACAAAAGAAGTAAATCCTAGGCTGGAAACCAAATCAAATTAAGAAGAAACAATTCCACAAGTACTGGGCGTTGTGGCAATTTGCAATTATTTATGTGGAGCATACAGGTGTGCGGAATATAAAGCATTTATTCCGTAGCTAGAGCTGAACAAATGAGACTTTAGGCTGAGACTTGGCTCAGCCTTGTCGCTAAGTCCCGGGGCTTAATAGTTACAAATTTCAGTTCTGGTTTCCAATGGAGCCTTTACTTGAATAAGCACGCAAAAGAAAACAATAAAAGTTGACGATTTATCATAAAGTTGATAAATTTATTGCGCTGGAAAAGTGAGTCGAGTACATCAAATTACAAGATTGAATAAAGGAATATTCACTTACAAACAGATCATGGTTTACTTGAATGGAAACAAAAACCTTGAATGAGTTGATAGTTTGTTAAGCGCATTATTTAATACGAGTATTTTCCACGAATCTAGGCAACGAGCATTATAATGAAACAAGCGGTGAAATTAATTAAGTTAACCAAGTGTTAATGTTATTCAGGGTTGATGTTAATATTTAACTAAATTCTAGCTGCTTGCTCCTAGTATTCATACTAGAAAAGTTTCAATGAAATCTCAGGTAGGTACGACGAGTATATGGTAGTATACGTTCAAACTAACACCGAGATCGTGTCACCTTTAAATATGTAACGTAGGAAGCAGTATATTGCGCAGCACGTAGTTTACGCAGCAAATCGTTGTTACATCAGGTTCGGTCAATAAATAAGGGTCTCACGTACGCTGAAAGTGAGATAGTGGAATAATAGGGTACGGAGTTACGAGAGTCCCTGAGGCGGCCGGCTTGCGTGCGGTAAGCCGCAGTTTAGGTTTTAGCGGCTGGGCGTACCTGACGAAACCAATTCCCTATTCGATATCACTCCCCAGGGCATGTAACCTTTACAAATAGATTGGAATCTTGTTTGTACTTTGAATTATTGAATTCATTTATTTTCCTATGTACCTACACGTTGTTATGGGTACCGAATATGAGAGGTTCTGAAGGTAACTTGCAATTGGATTTAAAAAGAGGCACCACCCACGTTAATCCAACAACGAGAGCGGAGAACCTTGGGAAATATAAAAATAATGAAGATTGATTATTGTAGAGCTCTGCACATTTCCAAGGATCTGGCAAATACGGGTCAGTTAATCCTTAAAATCGCATCTTTAAATTTCTAACGAGCCGCACCAAAGAAAAATCTTAAGCACAATGGTTTAGTGCACCAAGCATTAATTTCCCGCGAGACTGCAGGCATAAAATATTCAAGTCGTGCACAGGCGGAAGAATTCGCTAGCGGTGCACGTTTTTAATTGGAAAAAGGAAAAAATTAAAACACCAGCCTACGCGAGCATAGGCCGAGTTATAAATTAGTCAAGTTAGGGAATGCCAGTGAAGTGTTCACACATGAGAAAATTAATCCGGCTAAAACCAACGACATCGTTTTAGGAAGACAACACTGCGCTGCCTAAGCTATTGCGACACGTCTAGTTGACCCCAGTTGGTGAATTTAATTGCATTCTGTAGTACAGTTGTTAGAACTCATGAATGTTTAAAACAATAGACTATTGTGCTGGTCCAATTAAAGCAATTATCCATATTCCAAAATTCTTGATGAAAATTCAAACTGAAGTATCGTCGGTGTTTCTGTAACAGACAGCCTTGACCCGAATGTGGTTCATTAAATTTCACTGCCTCGCTTATGCCAATTGCTGAATGACAATTAAAGGGAACCTTGGGAGTAATGGAAGGCTGGAAACATTATTTTTTTTATTATCCTTATACTCATTTTATTGGATCTTTAAACCAGAATTTCGGTATTGAAGGAGATGGGAGTCTCATGTCCAGAATATTCCATGAATATGATCCATTGAGATAATTGTATAAATAAATTTTGCACAGTGATTGCTTCTCAATATTCATAGATCCTAATCAACTAAGAATTTCGGTAAAGGTAGTGCGCTAGCGGTTACTGAATCGAATATTCCTTTTGTTTATAGCTATCCTGAATTTCATATTGAAGGACATGGGAGTCTCGAGTCCAGAATATTCCATGAATATGATCCATTGAGATAATTGTATAAATAATTTGTGCACAGTGATTGCTATTCAATATTCATAGTTCCCAATCAACTAAGCGAGGCAATAATCAATCATATTAGTGAGCTTGGCGTACGTATAGGTATGTTACTCCTTTGGAACATATGAACAATTTTGTTGAAATAATAAAGCTTAGATCGTTAAGTTTAAAGAATTACACTTTATAGGTGAAGACAATGTTCCTAACATTAAACTGATAAGCTCAGTTCCCGTCTTCACGAAAATCTTAAAGGAGGTTACAAATCCTGAGCCCTCGTTCCAATTGCTATGTGTTATACATCGTTAGATTGGTATTTTTCAGCTGAATACTATGGCACCAAATTTCAAATCTTAGTCCCTTCAAAGTTATTCTTAGTTTAACATGTTAGTTTTGCCTATAACCAAGCTATGCTACTAATATGTAATATGTTGCATTTCTGTATTTATACACGTAGTGTGTAGATACTGACCTACAGTTATAAATTGTGTCGTTTGTTAAGAGTTGCTATGCAGAAAGTGAGCAAAAACGAATTTTCGTTTTCAAAGGGCCTGCGCGCACTCCGTACTATAGGCATAAAAATGTACCTACATCGCGCAACTTCCTTAACGGGTCAAATTAAATAGAGTAACGCACACGTAACGCGTCACGAGCGACCTGCCGTTTAACGAGCGCTAATAAAAATTATTTCTCGCCTGCTCTCAGAAAAACACAAGTGAAAACCATTAAAAAAAGAAACATTTGAATAACTTTGAATGGACAAAGATTTGGAACTTGGTGACATAATAACTTTTGTTCAGTTCAAAATTACCTATCCAATGATATAACACACATGGGTAAGCCCAGATTTCATAGAAACCCTGGAACAATCTTTTCCTATTCGAGGGATAGCTTCGTAATGGCTTAGTAAAGGGCTGGGAGAAAGAATTGACAGCAATTACAAGATAGAAATGAGAAATTATTTTACTCTATCTGGATGTAAGTATGTGCCACATTACAATAACGAATGTGTGTTATTGATATCTATGGAAACAAACATGTTTACAAGACTTCGGATTATTATTGCAAATGGCATAAGGTTTAGGTGAAATGAAATTCAGAAGGTCTACGTGATATTATTAATTTCCCTGTAGGCTTCTTTTCGAATATATTAAAACACGTCTATATTCAAAACGGTATAGAAAGTAAAACTAAGAGAACATACATAAAACGTAGTAAACGTAACGTAGTATATAATAAATAAATTAATAATTAATAAAAGGTAAATAAACAAACCATAAATATTTGATATTCCCAATTAAAATTTACTTCCTACTAAAACACCGGAAAATTCCCTCAAGAATTGCAGAACAGCCTGAATATGTATAAGTTGGGTGGGAATCACTGCCAGAACTCGAAACAAATAGTAAGGTATACAGATCGCTGACTGCTGCAGTCCAGAATTGGGTCAGTGGGTCATCAGTTCGTAGTTGCTGTCATACAATGAGATATCTCTGCAGAGTCGACCGGGTTTTGCATCAGCTGTCCGTTGCCGAATTCCCCTGGCACGAGGATGGGGAGAAAATAAAACTTTCGACAGCTGGATTCGGTAACGATGAATATGAAATTTTCTTTGGAAAATGTCCACAAGTGTCGGTGACGACATCACATTATTAATTTTAGTCACGGTTCCCTTTCCAATCTGGGTCGGTGGAAAATATCGCCACCGGCACAGCTGAACACGATAATGAAAATAAATCAGCGAAACGCCGCGTGCCTTTGCATCGTAAAACCTCGATACGTGCCCGAAGCACTTCGGTGAGGCGCGGAAAAACCGCAGTCACTGTTCGTTTTTCGAGGGTTAAGTCAACAAGCTCTAATGGAAACATAATACGGCCGTAAGTATGAGGTACCTTTATTTCTGGATCGCGAAACAGAAAATGATGCGGGAGGGCTTTTGTTTATACCGTATTTGTTTTACCCTTGAAATGTGGGTCCACAGTTGTAGTCGGTACTTACGAAGGTTTTAAAAGCATACATTTTTAAATAGGAATTAGAATCGGCAAGTCGTACCGATATTTATAATACGTATCTACCTGACAACAAACATGAAACAATTTAGAAGAGAGGAAAAAAAATCTGAAAATGAAATAAATTTTGGCAATGGGCATGATACCCCATAAAAGCAATAACGGTACATATCACAGTAGGAATTAAAACGGCCATTCCCACTTGTGACACATAAAAAATAATAAAGCTCCTCCAGGTACGCGGGTACGGTGGAACTTTATTTTTACAGCAATGCATAAAAGTCACTTTATGTCGGCCGCGTATTGAAACAGGGTGTCACTTCAGGCGGTAGGAGAAATGGGTCATGGTTCATGGTACAGTTAGGTAAATGTACCATCAGCTGTAAAATATGACATTTAGATGACCCAAAAGACTATGCTCATGAAATTTTCACTAATTGCTCAGATTAAACACGAAAAGTTTACTCTTTTTTGCAGAGCAAAATATTAAACATGACTATAATTCTTATCGTATGAGAAGCGGTATCTTGAACGACTTTGCTTTTATAAAGCTTTTCTTTTATTTTTAAAGAGCACTAATATTATCCTATCACGAAGCAACGATATTCAGGAGTATGAACGTTGCATTCATAATTACTTTATCATACCAAATAACTAACAAACAATAACAATAATTATATTAAAATCGACGCAATGAAGAAAGTTAGACCTCATACTAAAACAATTTAAGACAACACGAAGATAGAATAGCTTTTATTGATATTGAATAATTTCAAGATTGAATTTGAAAATCTAGTTAGAAGTTTCACAACTTGGTTATTAAATTAACGGGGAACAAGTGAAATTCGATTGCAAGATGTGATTGTTAGTTGGTGGATATCGACTAAGAACCACAGGGGTCGATAGAATAGAATGAGCCAGAATTCGAATTTGAACCAATTGGTTGTTGATGCAGAATCGCCAATCGGCCAACGCAGGGTGTCCCATATATATAGTTATATTGTTTATATCTAGGTCCCTTATAAACTATATCAGCCTCCACAGCCACCAGTCTCCAGCCAGCAGATACCACGAAACGAGTTCAATGGTTACAAATAGAAGCCAAGCAATCAACTGCAACAATCTTATAATAAAATTATTATGATCGATGAACTACTTGTTCCCATTCGTTTTTCAATTTAACTTGCCCATTTTACTAACGAAATTAATAGTAAAATTTGAAAACAACTTGTAGGTAACAGACAACACAGTTATACCAGCTCGCAATAAACTGGCGAAACGTACCCGGATAAATTAATGGATGAGTTGCATTTTTATCGTCAAACAAGTTTTAATAAAGATGAAATTCTCAAAATGAAAACGAAGTGGATCAATTCTTACAAGTATTAATCGAGAAAACAGATCAGTCCTCAAGATTAGAATTTAATTAGGTGGATTTGTAGAGTTTTTTGAGAGACAGAAACGTAGAATGATTTATTTTCTCTGGTTTTACCTATCAGGCATTCTTTGGTCGGCAAACTAAGCCAATTTAATCCGACAAACGGCTCACTCGCCCTAACTAAATCCTTTTCAATTTCTCGAACGCTTATCGCTTCGCCATAGCACTTGGTTGTGGCAAGCAAGCCAAGTGGATTCAATGCTCTACTAAACTGTTAAAAGGTTTGGATTTTAAGGAAATTCGTAGAAATTTCCTTAAAATTCAGTAAGTATGCACTCGTGGTAAATGAGAAAAAACAATTACCGTTCGAAATCCCAACGCAATCAATCAATAAAAAAAGTTTCAATTGCTTCGTAAAATATTTTCTCAACTGTAGGCACACTTCTACAGAATAATGTAATAAATTCATTTTATTGAGTTACACGTGTCATCTTGAAGCCCTATTGATCCGTCTCGACCCATCATAGACTGGACGTTTTCTTAATCCTAGCAAAAAAGGATTTAAGTAAAGCCTTGACGTGAACCACAGACACACTTAACACCGAAATTTAGAAAATGAGAGGACTGAGACGGGTCAGCATTAGATTATACCTCGGAAACGTATCAACGAAAGCTCCCATGAAGAGGGTAACGAAATGAGGTTATACATTTGCGAGTCGAATTAAGTACGCTGAAGAATTTTAATTTGAAAATTTTAAGTGCTGATTTTAATCAAATTAATTTAATGGTTGTAATTACTGATCGCGGTGATGAAGTACTCTAATATAAGAGCGTTGAATCCAGTTCAGGTCAAGTACCCACTCTAGTACCTACGTATGAGAAAATGTAAGAATGTAAGACCTGGATGCTTTTATACGAACAGAGGATCAGTCAGCAAATGTGAGGAAGCCCTGAGTTTACATCTAGGTGAAAATTGTAGTGTATACAACTAGCTTGATGATAATAATGCTAGCTATGGTATGCGATGTTAGCGTTACTGTATTAATTTATTCTTAAATAATGGCTCCATAAGATATAATCATAAAACCCATCGATCAGAATTCATGTAAATCTAGTAGCGACATGCCAAAAGAACTATACAGATCATTGAAATAGGCGTGACCGTCGCAATACTCTCAACAAATAACAACCAATCACGTGTAGTACCTTTACATAAATCAATAACTTCTCCATTTGAAAAAAATAAAGTTTTGGGAATGCCCAAAAGGCATCTGATGTAAACTAGGAGCAGGCTTACACGGGATTACGACAGTTAACAAGGACTTACAGGCGATCCCACTCGATATGGACGCGATCTACAAAGAGAGTACCAAATGTGACTAGCTTGCCAACTGCTAGAATTATCGTAGCCACATACATTTTGGCTATTATGTTGAAATAGGTTTTGGATTTTTTGCAATTTTTTTTCTTTTATGACTGAAAATATTGAATACAGAAAATCTTCTAAATAAAACCTTACAGAATGTATTGGGTAGCTACAAAATAAAGCCCCATTTCGTTATATTAGAAAAACCTGCCCAGCAACAGCTTGTAACAATTGATAAAGCCACCCCTTTGTGAGATAAGCATGACAAAATGTACGTTTTTTGAATACCAATTTTCACGGTACATTTATCACTAGGTACACCCACGCTTTTTTTTAATAGAAAAGTATTTCTTTAAATACTGACGTTGAAGATAGCAGAGAGGGTGTTGAATGTTTCAAATGCGAAAAAAATCAAGGCAGTACGAACAATACACGTGATTGGCGCGCACTCTAATCTAGCTCACTGACATCGTCTACGCGGCGACCTCTAGACACCTCAGGTGACTACGGACGAATCGTACTTAGAAAATATATCACATTTCGCCACGGGAACGAATCTAATTGCCATTTAACGAACAAAAAAGCTACAAGAAGCTATCGCCGGTAGCGTCAACGTTTGAATTGATGATGTTTTTGGAAAGGTCGATTTGCTGATAGGCACTGGTTGAATCCAAATTTTGTTTTCGTATATGATGATGTGCTTTACTTACAATGTTGTCGGTTAGCACATAAAAATGCCACTTTTTGGTTAGTTGTTGAGCGTAATATGAGCGGGTAGCGCGTGGTGGTTCCCGCTTGGCGCGACGTCGACTGGCAGGCGGCCGGGCGCTTCGGAGGCTGCGCGGACCTGCCTCCCCCGCCTTCATTCACTCCACTGTCGAGGCCCAGCTCAAAACAGCCGGACTTTTAATGCGGCATGTGCTCTTTTCACACAAAACAGAGGTCCAACTCGTGTCAGCATTAGAGATTCAAGATCAGCTGAAAAAGGATTTATGGTATCGTAAGGTCTAAACGGTCGTTGCTAACAAGCGATTTGCTGAAAATTTTACTTGAATGCAAATAAATTACAAAAATAGTCAGATGATAAGTTTTCCGTTCAGCGTAATTAACGTGCGACATACAAGTTACCACGTAGTTACAGAATCTAATTGCACAAGTAGATTAAAGTGTTTATGCGCCAAGTAAATTACCTTCATCCTATCCTTAACCCAATTTCGGAAGTTTAGGAGACATGTATTTACGTAACGACGAAACAATTTCACTGCAGAAAATTTCAGAGTTTTTTTTTTCTTCGTTCAATCTGCGAAGCCACAGGTTAAGATAATTAAGAACCAATAGCTCTTCTACTGAAATATTATATCAAATTCAAATTACTGTAACACTCATAGTTTATCTAATAAGGTCTGTTTACCAGACAAAATTATCAATCGACCTATCTAAGAAATTAAATTTAGACCTGGATTTTGAATATTTCAATATCGTAACAAATCCAGACTATCATAGACTAAAAACTACTACATTTCTGCTAAATACAAAAAGTAAAAAAACATGAAAGCCAGCATCTGGCCGTTTGGTTGAACAAAGACAAAAAATTACAGGCAGCTGACCAAAAACTGTTGTGGATAAAACAAAAAGAAACTGCGTGGATGCGCTTCGCTTCTAAATAAATCAAATTTTCTTTGTTGCATCGTAATAGCGCAACTATGCAAATTGGTGTTACTATATTCGACGTTCCGGGATCGCCTGAAAGGGGAGTCGAGCTGGAAATAATTCAATTTTAGGACCGATCATACGAGCGAGTACTCTCTAACCAACCTCCGATTTATTCGTAAATAAAACAACGGAACAGAACATGGTACTACACAGTGCGTTCTGTCGAAAATAGAGCTTTCCGTGTGATTTGATCAACAGCCCGTTGTGATGCTCAATCCTAACCGATCAGGAATAAATTTTATTTCAGCAAGAATATCCTATAATTTATTCTGACGCTCACAACGTTCCTACTGGAGTTTCCATTTTTTGCAGACTCTGAATATTGTAAGACGTTGTGAGAAAGGGAATTAGTGTGAGTCTATTCTCCACAAACATTCCGCTGGTCTTGGATGGTACTTGAGGCAGTTTAATACTAAGAAATTGCTTTCGAAGATATGAATATGGACGCTCGCCCGCCCCCAAGAAAGCGCGTTCTGTATCGCTTTCATATTGTTCATGACAATGAGAAAACGCTACAGAAAATATAATTCCTAATAGACTAGTAAAAAAAAATATTGGTAAACATTTAAATATGGTTTTATACATCATGGGTACACATCACAAATATTATTAAACTAAAGAGTTTGGTTGTTCGACCGCGCTAATCTCAGGGACTGTATGCTAGCTTAAATTGAAAAAAATATTTTGGTGTTGGATAGTCCATTTATCGAAAATGAATATGGGCTATAAATTATCACGCTGCAACCAATAAGAGCGGAGTAGTACGTAACCAAACACGTGAGTGAAGCTGCTAGTATCAAAATAAATTCCATTGTTTATTTAGTCTTATAAAACTTATAGATGGTACAAAATACCTTGTTGCACTAAGTCCGCCTATATTCCTCACTACTGTACACAAAGTTCAAACAAATAAATAAGAAAAAATATCAACATTACTATATTTCTTCAGTATCAAATTATTTCCTCACAAAAGACACGTCTCTGAATCCAATATGGAGATACCTGTGTAGAACGACGTACTTAAAATCACTTGCAAAGGAGGTTTACTTACACCTTCATAATTAATTAACAAAATATTGAGATAACATCCAAGGAGAGGCTTTTCTTGGCATCCTCCACCTGCCTTTCATTAACATTTCTACTGTCATTTCCACCCGCCATATCATTCCTCGTTGCGGTTCCTAATTTAGTGTTATTTATCATCTTAACACAAACAGTGTATTCGTAGGAATATTTCTTCACCTACTATTATTTTAGGATCAAGAACTATATTTTCAGAAAGCCAGTAATGTATTCGACACGATGATGTAGGTTTCCGCCCAAAAATACATTTATAAAAAAAAACACTATTTTGCCTCTACAATTAATGTATTTGGACAAATTAGATATGCATTCAAATTTCCTCGTCGCAATTGCATTTGAAACGGGGGTACCGTTTTTGTTTGATTCGAGAGCAACCGGAGCACGAACGCGGAATAGGATTATAAGGGGCACAGTTACCTTGACCTATATAGCCCGGAGACTAGCGGTTGACCCCCGATGCGCTTGTTTTACTTGAAGGGGAATATTCCCCAGACGAGGACGGAATTTGAATTTCGGGTACCCGGAGAAAGTGGTCTACTACAAAAATACTATCAATTGAAAATCTAGCCGTTTTGGCTGAAACAACCAAATTAGAAGTTGCTTTAACAGAACGGCTTCGTGTGCTATTTTCACAAAGTTAGGTTAAGTGCCTAATTTTATTTGAAAAGTTGGCACGCGGTTACCCCTGGCATGGATAAATTCGTTAGAAAATTTTCAAGGAATAAGCAATTAAGCTCATTTCTACATCGGGAACTTAAATGAGATGTTATGAGCGCACACTACTGCGACATTTTCAAGTAGATATTAAACGCAAAAACTTTAATAATATCGCGTCCCATTTGGGTACAAACGTATGAGTAGATGACGCGAAAGTAATAGCCGTGAGAAAAAAGTAAGTGAGGGAAGCTGAAGGGAAAATATATTTTAATGCAGAATATTCTCCGAGGTGGAAACTGTCATATTAATATTCATGGTGACCTTGCGGCCTTCCTGTGTGGTGCTATAATCTTTATTCAAACCACCCTAAAGTTAGTGTTTTAATACTCACTACTAAGCCGATTACTATAGTTTAGCATAAAGCGTTTTTGTTTATATCTCGTTTTGCCCACGTCAATGTTGATGAGATTTCGGAAAATATAATTCTTTACATTACACCCGCGTCGGATTGGACCGACGATTGTTTTTGCGTCCTATTCGCTAGGGTCGTGTATTTGCAAATGGGTACTACATCTGTTTAACTCTTCAATCCCCATATGTGACAAAAGAGCTGTTGAGATGGAGTATTTGGTCGTGGATGTCGACCCTGGCGGAATAAACGCGAGTGTTTATCGGATATATATGACGCAGGCGGTTAATGAAAGATATACAAAAGACCAAAGAGCATCTTTTGAATTATAAAACTTTTTCAACTTACATAAACTTGGGTGCAAATTTTGTCAGTTATAACACAGCCATTCATGCACAAAGAATGAAGAGAGGAGTTTCCATAGCTGAATTAATTTTAGCGTTCATACTTCATCGGGCACACTTGAATTTCATTTGCAGATATTATAAGTACCTATACGAACACATTGTTGTAAATAACTAATGCACCGTTCACACGGCAACTAAAATCATTTCTTGAAAATATAATTAGGCTGTTTACAAAGGAAAGTACGTTGCTAACTATATTTTCATGAGCATTATCAAACAAATAAAAGGTCTTCTTGTATCTCTAATCATAAACGTTACAAATAAAAAAAAGGATACGGAATTGGGCGGGTCACGTCAGTCGCACGCACATTGACCGCTGTGCAAGTCTCCACAAAGTGATACGACGGCCTAGACACCTACCAAAAGAGATGGTTCGAGGAGTCTTGATAAAAGAATACCTGGAAGGATTTAGGGAAGATTTTTTTTTTATCAAAAGCTCAGAAATCAGAAAGAATACCTAAGCTATATACTAAAAAAGAAACCAAGTACCTGTATAAGATTAACGTAACTTTTTTCAAAACATTCACTCGAAAACCCGCTCTTAACGCTTTTAGGCATACAATTTACGGTTTTCCACACTAGTGTGAAAATTTGTTTCGCGTTTATCAAGCTGGGCCCACAAGTCACCAGTCAACCCGTGTTAATTGATTTCTTCGTAAGTGGACTGAAAAACGTCGTTTGATAAACCTTGTGAGGTCCTCATGAAGTTTGTCACTGTAACACTCTTTTCCATATTATTAGAATTTTGCCTCGGTCGCAATGACAAACTGTCTCCACTTGCATCAAAACTGTACTATATTCTACACGAAAATCCACAGTGTCCAATATTATTAAAGCCTTATTCAATTTTCTAGGTAATAAAGATAATAAAGAACGTCGTGTGTTAAACTTTTGAACTGATAGCTATAAAATAACGAAGGGTATATGAATTAGGGGCATCCGGCGCTATTGTGGAAGCCACACACGAAGTTACCTCGTAAAAATAACCCGACTTCTCCATTGCGGCCGCGGCTAACTTTTGTGGCAACGAAAGTGCGGTCTCATCTCTATGGTAATGTCAGGCATATTCGCAAGTTCAGCCTGCCAGACTAGCTAAAAGATAATTTTGGTTTAATTGGCCGTCCTTTTGTTGAAGATAAATTGTCGCATGTTAAAATAAACGTAGACGTGAAAGAGAATTAGCACCAAAATGAAAAGCTGTTAAGTATTCGAACAAACAATCCGAAAACCGCAAAGTTTTTGTTCCCAACACTTCAAAAAAGGAAAAAGACTGAATTATTCAAAAAACCTTAGACGAGTATATTTTGAGAAAACATTCTGTGAAAGGAATCTTCATTAAGCTGGTAAATTAAAATACTTCTAGTTATTAAAAGGCAGCCATTTTATCTGATTAAACTGGGGGCGTATGAGCAAACAAACAAATTAAATACCTTGGTTGTGTCTGACTGTAATAAAACCTACAATTGATGACCTCTTATATGCTTAGCAAATAGTTTTTATTAAGAGTGGCAACATTAACATGTAGACAATGTATTGTCTTTCCGGACGGTTGGAAACGTACGGACAATAGCTTTCCTTTTTCTCGAGGTTTGTTAGTCAGACTTCAATTTGCAAGATTTCTGAAGAATATCTTTTGAATAACTGGTAAAACATTGAGGGACTTGAGATGGGTCTGCGCTAGAGGAACCAAGCACGTGCGGAGCACGAGCCAAGCTTAAAAACGTGTAGTGTGGACTGATTCTAGAGGAGCCGAGCACGACCGACACCACACGAAGGTGGTTTTGGTGGTTACTTTAGTTCGGTTGACTTTTGCCTAAAGCTTCAGGAAAGGCAGTTGTGGTTGCGGTACATCAAGATAATAATCCAGACTTAAAATAAAAAAAAAAAACGTAGATAGGTACAGTAAACTTTTCAAAAGACAAAATTTAATAAGACTAGCCTTCATCTGGGTTGTCACTCCGAAAATAAAGTACCCGAGTCAAAACAAAAATAACGTGCTCGAAAATGTACCTAATGAGAGTAGACAGATACATCATGTAGATGACTACTCAAGAGAGGAACATTGACACTGCCAGAGCTTACGAAATTGTTTCCTTCACGTTCTGACGTGAGAGTATTAAAGTCACGTGCCAGCGACAATGGTAATGCGTAACGTATGTGATGTTCAAAATACAGCAACATTAGCGGAATCTTTCAACATTACTACAGGGTCTGTATACCGTAAGGCAGGGGTGTGTGTGTGAGCGAGCCAAGAAATGTAGGTAATATGTAAACTAAAAAAAACTACGTGTTTACTAAATTAAACAAATAACACGCCGAATAATACTATTAATCGCTGAGTCAGTGTCTGAACTTACCAAAGATCTTGGCATAAAGTTGACATGGAGCACAGTTTTACAACAAAATATCATAACATATAAAAATGCACACGCATTCAATACAAGAACCAATTAGCCCAATATGTAATAAACATAAACCAATTACCCACTTAATGACTAAATGTATTGGATGAGTGAAACGAGCAATATGTTATTTATTATCCTATCATATGGTAAACATGTAAGTGACTTATTTATTTATATACACTCAATTGTAAAAATGATCACCAAGAAAATAAATATGTCAATTTGAGCCTTAAATTTAAAAAACACCTTCCAGGCAACTTAAACATAGTTTCTTTATACCCGACTGCTTTTATTTATCTTTTTTATTAAAAAGAAAAAAAAAACAATACAAAAAATTGAATTTCAGACAAAGGAAAGGGTAATATCATCTGGTTTCTAAAATGGTGAAGTTTTAAATGAAAAAAAAAAAACCTTTTTGACAAAAGTAGCTCAATTAGACCTCAGCTTAAAACGTATTTATTGTGGACAACAGTATTGAGAAAGTGAATTCAATTTAATGCAAAATATTTTGCTTCACATCCATTCACGTACATGGGTCGAAGCTAGTCAGAAGGAAGCATGAACAAAGATACGTCTGAGATCAATACTACCACAAAGGCATTCTAATCAGTGCTCTATAATGATAGCAATTGATTCCGTATCACTGAATACTCAATCACAATTAATTCTTGGACGTACAAGTCAATTCAGTGTCCGCTCTCACACAGACCGCGACCTCTAACGACGTTGGCGAACCAACAACCAAGTTGGCCCATAAAAACGGAATATGAAATGAAAATTTCTTTCCGCTTGCTCGGTTTACTGCGGTCAACCCCGACTACGGCTGCAGTTCCCAACACTTTTTTTTTTGTTTTGACAGCCAGTAGGTATCATGATGGCCAGATACCTAAGTTCATTACATTTTCGTTCAACTTTTTAGCACATACAACGTTGGTAAAAACTTGTAACTAATGTCGCTTACTGCAGCAGCGTTATGAGAGCGGAATTAATAACGTGGAAGAAGTAAAAACTACTAAGTAGCAAGATTAATAAATGTACGAGTAAGAAAGACAGGGTGTAGTGCCTGAGAAAGCGTCCACTTCCTGCGACTTTATGACCAGACACGTTCTTACAGCAGAACTGTTGTACCTTGACAAAATAGGTAAGTAATAAGACATTTATTATATAAATTGAATGATGCCTGTGTTTCTTAGTAGACTACTCTGAGAAGATACACCACAAAAGCTCAGAGGCAGAAGTCTATTTTCAAATCCATACAATTTTATAGTGTCCCTAATCCCTTGCTGGCAGGAACTAAAAAAATTATACCTAGCAATGTTATACAATATTATTTTTATTTTATGCGAAACCCGAATACAGTTTGATCGGAATCAGTAGCTGAATCGATTCCAATAATGTTTATACCGTACTTATAATATTTTATCACATTTTTTTTTTAAAGTTCACAATTTGGACACCACAACTAAGTACAAATAGTACAACACCTGTCACGACCGGTCATAGCGGCCAGAGCACAGCTGGGTGCGGTAGCAAAACAACCCTTCAGTCACTTGTATGGTTGCCACGTATTTGTGCAGACAACCAAGTCACATACGAAGCTCAAAACTTTGTGATTTTTCATTGAGTTATGAAATTTTGAACATAGATATTTTTTATAAAAATGCTAGACTCGCGTTCCGAGTTTCGCATATTCTAAAACTTATGACTATCTAAATTATTTTGTTGGGACCACCTTTTGAAATCTGGCTGGCAACAAGGTGACCCTCTCGGATCAGTGATTTTTGGTTTAGCTATTCACCCAATTTTTCAAAACCTGATTTCTAAATTCTAGCATTTTTCGCCTCGATAATGAAACCCAAGGAAAGGTGTAGATGCAGTTCTAAATTATCTACAAATTTTAGAAAATTATCCCAATTGCCGGATTGATTTCAACTTTTCTAAATGCAAATAATTCTTATCTGACAGTACTGACAGACATCTGAGCCTACCAAAATTTATCGAAATAGTCCCTGAAATCAAAATGATTGAAAAAGTTCCCTTCCTCCTCGGGCCCAATCTTTAAGAATTTCTTTCCCGGTTTTGTTTAAGAAAAAATACAAAACTTTAATGACGTTTCGAAGATTTCTCCAAATTAATATGCGTTCGGCTTTCACCCTAATTTCTTACTGCTGTTCCGCTCCTAAAACCCAACCAAAGTATCCATACAATTGCTTCAATTTTAAATCTGGTCATGCACGAACGGACTATAGCTCAAGCTACTCGTTCCATCTTTATGGGAGGCATCAGTGTCCCCTAAATTACCAGTATAAGTTTACTGGCCTTTATATTCTCGGTCCACGGCACTGATAAATTAATCAGGGATATCCTGGTTACCACACTGATAGAATTTTATGTGCCATGCTTTTCCGAGTCTATGGATGCCTAAAGTTACCTGCCCAAATAAAAATTTGCCAGTCCACCCCAGTGCCGCTTTACAAAGTAGTCCAGAAAAACCATAATACCTCGTCGGCTTGTCATTCAGTCGAAGTGTTTTACATCAACGACATCATACGACGTAGCCTTGTCACCGTCAGCGTTACAGCTGTGTTAGAACCCAAAAGCTTGCCAGACGACTATAGCAAAAGACCGGACGGCATGTCGTTTTTTATCCATGGAAAGTGGGCAAGCCTATAGTTTGGATGTCGATAAATATTTCTTTGCCATCCTCTCATGCCATCCTCTTAGCTCGTCAAGCTACGCTGGCTTTGTTCTTTATCAGATGATAAATAATGTGACCACTAAACAATATGACACTTTCACTAGTCTTATACCCACATTACCAATCGACACCGATGAGAAGTTATTCGACGTCATGATTTAGTTCATTTTTATTAAAAATGTAGAAAGTAAAATAAAAATAATATGATCGAACACTGTATGTGTATATGTGAAACTATGTATATAAATGTCTGGGGTCCTCTTTTGAGTTTCGAATCCTGAGAATAAATACAACAGAGCACATGGGATTGAACCGGGCAGATCACATGGGATTAAAACTTATTTTATTCAGAATCGAATTTAGAGCGCCGTAAATAATTTAGGGACGAACTCAACAGAAAGTCTGTCTAGAACAAAGTTAGCATATTTGAATTTTCGAGGCGAGCGTATAAAGTGGTCATTAATCAACATTCACAAAGCATTAAGCGCAATATGATGAATGAGGCTGATTACGCCAATTAGTTGCTCGAATTTAGACAGTTTCGATGCAGGGGGGATTAGGTTATTGTTGTTTATTTTCGTTTTAGCATCGGTAGGTACTTACTTCACAGTTTCTTCATTTATACAAAGACTTCATTAAAAGTTTATATTCATATAAAATAGTCAATGCCTGGTTGCGCGAATAAGCTGTGGACTGTATGTTTGAAAAAGCGATCTAAGGTTTGTTAACAATATGCAGGTACTGTGCCTGGCATTTATTGATGGGGTGGATGTATTAGGGAGGAACACTGACCTTTTGACCTCGAAGGTTCCACGTGGCGCCGGCCGGCGAACCCCGACTTCGCACATTCAATCACTGCCAGGTCCTGTATTGCACTACACTGCACTATTGTTGAGTCTTTGAATGGTTGGATCACGAAATAGTCAATTTTCTTGTAATTTCGAGCGGGCGATGTTAGCGGAGCGGACACATTCACAATCGATGCACAAAACACGTCATGTCATTTCATTTCTTGAGGTCGTGCGGGGAAGGGAAACGGAAGGGATAGGATTGCTAGGCCAAAAAATAAATTACAAAAAACAAAATCGCGGATCATAGCAAATTGGCGCAACCATTCCCCCCGGGTTTGAAGGGTTACCTTCAAAGAAAAGGAAAAAACAAAAGCGAAACTAAACCCTATTACTATATCTAAACTATCAATACTAGGTAGCGAAACAACTTATAACTAACTATGCCACTACTGCTGATTAGGCAGAGGGCAGAGGCGAATAACCGGACGCAGGTACGATCCAGTTGCGGTTTTAACCTTTACGACTCGCGTTATTCCGTTCGAACCCGGAAAAACTTCTTCCACTACACCAAGAGGCCAGTGCAGAGGAGGCGCACTCTCAGTCTTCAGTATCACCACAGTACCGACTGTGACTGGATCTGAAGGAGTGTTCCACTTTTGACGCGACTGCAGCGTATGCAGATAATCTGTCCTCCATCGCTTCCAAAAGGACTGAACTAAGCTATCTAGCAGAGCGTGACGCGGGTGAAGCTGCAGTTTGTCAGTCTCGACATCTAAAGCGGGCAAATATTTAAGAGGAGTCGTCGTCAAGAAGTGAGCCGGCGTCAACGCTAGTGGCTCCGATGGATCACTAGACAAAGTCCGACACAACGGACGCGTATTCATCAACGCCTCTACCTGAGCGAGTACGGTGCTCAACTCCTCGTACGAGAGAATCTGTTCGCCTATGACCCGAAACAGGTGCGACTTAAGGCTTTTAATATTCGCCTCCCAATTGCCACCAAAATGACTAGCCGCTGGCGTATTAAAACACCAATCAATGCGATTCTCAGCTAAGACATGGGCGAATTCACTTTGGTAGTACTTGGAGCGTAAGAATGTATGTAATTCCGAAATATTGCGTCGCGCTCCAACATAATTTGTGCCGTTGTCAGAGTATAAGCGCTTAACGGGACCACGGCGAGATAAAAATCGTTTAAATGCAGACATAAAACCCTGCGTACTCAAATCACTGGTTAACTCTATGTGAACTGCACGAGTTGTCATACAAACGAATAGGCAAATGTATGCCTTTGTGGAACGTATACCACGACCACGGGCAATAGTGACTTTAAACGGTCCAGCATAGTCCGTCCCAGTATGTATGAAAGGTTTCACCGTCTGTACAACACGACAAGAACGATGGTCGGCCATTTCCGGCGCGTTGAAACGCGGGCGGAGCTTAAAGCAGGGCACACATCTGTGCACTCTAGCGCGTATCAAATTGCGAGCGGAAAGTATCCAGTACTTCTGTCGAAGAATGGACATTAATAAATCGGGACCAGCGTGACAATTCACCTTATGGTGATAATCCACCAACAAATCCAAAACGTGATCCTTGCGTGGTAGAACTACTGGATGCATTTGTTCAAACTCTAACTTAGCATTTCGCAGACGGCCACCGACACGAATGAGTCCGTCTTGCAAAAATGGTTTCAAATGTTGAAGTGCGCGACTACAAGGTTTATGTGATTCTAAACTACGAAATTCTATTGAAAAATAAAATTTCTGCAACTCTCGAAGTACAACTGATTCAGCTCTATCCAAATCAGCTGCGATTATAGAACCACGCGATGGTAATAATCTCAAAAATCTTAGGACGTAAACTACACAGCGTAATAGTCTCGACCAAGACGAGACTCTATTAGACAACAACAAAACAACTGACTCTTCACGCGGAACTGATACTACAAGCGTATGTTTCTTCTCCTCGGGTGGCTCTGAAACAGTAGCGGGGTTAAACGGAGCACTTGGCCACTCGTTAGGAGTGGTATGAAGCCAGGGAGGGCCACAAAACCAAAGCGGATGATTTAAAATCTGCGCCGGAAGCAAACCACGTGAGAGACAATCAGCTGGGTTTTCTGTTCCAGCGACATGGAATATATTTTCCGGTGACAATTCAGCTTGAATCTTAGCCACCCTATTTGCGACAAACGTGCCCCATCGATGGGGTGAAGAGTGGGCCCAACATAGAGCAACGGTTGAGTCTGAAAACGCTACAATTCTCTCTATATTAATGCGAGGACGACAAGTTTTGACTATAGATGTAATCAATTGAACCAACATAAGAATAGCGCAGAGTTCGAGACGAGCAAGAGAGACAACCTTACGAGGAGATACCTTTGATTTTGCGCTAATGAGGAAAACTGAAATGTTATCGCCATTTTGGACCTGAAAGTAAACCACTCCCCCGTAAGCCCTCTCACTGGCGTCTGCGAAACCTACCACATTAACAACAGTGTCTGGTACTATACCAACATGGCGAGGAATCTGTATCTGATCGAGCATTGGAAGCTCTTTCCTATAGCGAGCCCACAACTTAGCAACACTGTCAGGAGCGGTGTCGTCCCAATCACAGTTGGAAAGCCAAAGCTCTTTTATAAGCAGCTTTGCATACAAAACGACAGGAGCTACAAAACCCATTATATCCCATATCCGAGCTACACATGCTAGGATAACGCGTTTGGTACAAGTTGGCGGAGTCGAGCTAATTTTAAGACTGAACATATCAGTTGCGGGTGACCAACTTAAACCAAGGATCTTATGCGAATCACTATCATCGAATTCCTTTACCGAAGTCAACCGGTGTGACGGTGGAATCGACTCTAATGTAGCTTGCGAGTTGCTTGTCCATTTCACCAGATCAAATTGACCGGACTTCATGAGGCTGATTACTTGAGCAGCGGTCTCTATAGCCTCTGCTTCACTAGGTACACTGTACACAAAATCGTCCATGTACAATCCGGTTTCAATAGTGGCCCTTGCTTTCGGGTATGTATCACCCTCGTCAGCGGCCAACTGCTTGATAGTGCGAAGAGCGTGAAAGGGACTAGACTTAAGCCCAAAACAAACACGATTGAATTCGTAAACCTTCAAAGGTTCCTGCGGAGAAAATCTATACAAGAAGCGTTGGAATCTACGGTCACATTCTCTGATTCCAATACTAAGAAACATTTGCCGAATATCAGCAGAGAGCGCAATAGCAAACAAGCGAAAATTTACTATTATTTCAAATAAGTTACCCTGGAGGTTCTGACCACAACACAAGATATCGTTAAGCGATATGCCAGTACTAGTTTTAACGCTACCATCCATAACCACACGCAGTTTAGTTGTAAGCTTGTCTTCTCTAACAACTCCATGGTGCGGGATGTTGTAAAACGGGTAATCACGTGTCTCTTCAGTCTCGGCAGGCGCTGATGAGATATAACCTTTATCTAAATATTCGATCAGCACATCATCATAGGCTTGCTTCAACTTAGGAGACGCCTGCATCTTACGTTCCAAGCATAGAAAGCGTTTTTCTGCGGAGGCACGGGAGCCACCGAGCGAAGAAATATCACCCTTGAAAGGGAGCGCGACAACATAACGACCATCTTTATCACGAGTAGTCGTGCGGGTATAAATCTCCTCAGTGACCTGATCCTCAGGGCTGAGAATAGGCGGGACATTGACCTCTTCAATCTCCCAGAACTTGCGGATGGTAGACTCAAGCGGCGGCTCGACGGTGCAACAGTGCGACACAGTCGAGTAACTATCTAAACAAGCGGGTGCGGAACCAACTATAACAAACCCGAGAACTGTTTCCAGTGCGTGCGGAGCGGGGTACATCGGAAGACCTTGAATTTTACGTGATAACTGGAGATGCGGGAGAATCGAAGCACCGATCAATAGATCGATATCTCCAGGGAAAGCGTAATTTCCGTCGGCTAACTGCAAGTTCTTAAACTCCGTCAGCATGGACGTGTCAACCGGTACCGTGGGCAACCGTTCCGTAATCTTATCTGCGACTAGCGAATCCATTTCAAACGAAATATTACGATTAAAACGTGAACTAAATATTATTTTAATGGAACCGTGAATGGTTGCCTTTAAACCTCCAAAACCTTTCACTTCTGAGCGGGATGACCAATTATTAAAACTAAAACCAAGGCGTTGACAACAATCCCGAGTAATAAAATTACTCTGGGAAGCGCCATCTAGTAGCGCTCGAACGGTGTGCGGTTTGCCAAAGGCATCTACAATGACAACTTGCGCGGTCGCAAGTAAAACGGTAGTGATTTGAGTACCAGCGGCGGAAAGCGAACACAATGTTACGTCGTTTGCACTTGCAGCAGGCCGCGCGTCACAAGCGTCGCGCGTCTGCGCAGGCTGCGGCTGCGATGGCAGCATACTACTCTCAAAATGTAAGAAGGTATGATGTCTAGCTAGACATTTACGACAGCTAACACCACTGTTACATGACGTAACCAGATGTTTGTCACTTAGACAATTAAAACACAAATTATTAGTGCGGACAAACTTGTAACGATCACTAGGCGATAATCTCTGAAATTCTGAACACTTGTACAGCTGTGTATGGCTACCCTTACACAGAGAACAGTCAGGTGTTGAGGCGGTATTAACTAGCGTATGTGCAGTCTTGACTGACTTCGATGACGCGTCTATACGGCGATCGGAACCTGTCCTATTCGTGACTTCATGACGTGCCGACGTGCGCTGCAATACCTTAATATGGTCGCAAATAAAAGATTCTAAATCTTCGAACTTAGGTATTTCGTTACCGCGCTGAGTCGTTTCAAACAGACGAACAGTTTCAGGATCTAATTTCTTTAAACCGATATACAAAAACAAAAAGTCACAGAGGTCATTGACCTTTAGGTTCTTTACTGCACGAACAGATGATGCGAAAATATTTAAAAACTTCTCTAAATTATGATCGTTACAAACGGAAAAACTTTTCAAATCGAATAATTGATCTAAATATGCGGTGGCTACTAATCGCTTATCTTCGTATTTTGTTTTTAAAGTGTTCAAAACTAAAGTGTAATTTTCAGCGCTAAACGTAATTCCAGCACAGACAGCCTTTGCCTTACCGGTCAATTTTTCTACGAGATAATGCAATCTCTCGTGATCTGTCAGCGATGTGTTCCTATGTATTATATTTTCGAAACTATCTATAAATAAATTCCAATTTCGAATGTCACCATTAAATTCAGGTATTTGAATTGGCGGCAATCGTGGGCGTTCGCGAGGAGGGTTGGATAAACCACTCGCGGGGGGGGGGAGTCTCTAAACTCCTAGCAATACGTTTGATACGACAATACAAGTCATCAAAGGACGACAATGCCTGATAACTCACACAGTAATCAGGATTTAACTCCAACTCTAAAATGTTTATATTATTAATTGTAGATTTAAAATCCGCGCGCAAACTATCTAAAGTTTCCAACGAACACAAGAAAGCATCTCTAATCGTCAGATCCGAGATTTGCAAAGATTTATCACAAATTGATTGAACACGTGAAAACTGTGAGTTCCTTTCAGCGTATAAAAGCTTTAACTGAACCTTTAAATCAGTACTAACCTTGGTTCCCTTAAGAGACATCTTGTTTTGATATATTCACACTATACACTCAAACAAACACTTAACGAATTATTAAGTAAGCGATAATTATCAGATAACAATATGGTAATATTGTAAACAACAAAGTGAACGGCGAACGAACGGAATAACCTGAATCAATGAGTGAATATTACCCAATTTCTCGATTAAATCATTCACGTCGTTCATATGCGTATATAATCTATGGTTTATCCGTTTCCTACAAATATTCACTCAACAATGAACGGGTATTTTTGAAATGCGTCTACCTACATGCAATTTGTAGGACTTCCGAATGAATTTTGTCAAGAAAAAGAATGCGATCGATTTATATCTACGCTGATATTTACGTAGCTAACTATAATTATGCGGTGCGGTTGACGGCGTAGGTACCGTAATTATCAATGGCTCTTTAACTATACGAGCGAAATAACGTTTAGTTGCCTAAATGCCTAGATGCGGGTTTTCTACTATTATATCTAGGTAAACAGGCGCGTTGCGTTTATTCCCTATGGAACAAATACTATATTGCGAAATTACAAGAAAATGATTCACGATCCTGCTCGTAGGACCAAAAGTAATGGTTGCGCGAATAAGCTGTGGACTGTATGTTTAAAAGCGATCTAAGGTTTGTTAACAATATGCAGGTACTGTGCCTTTATTGATGAATGGATGTATTAGGGAGGAACACTGACCTTTTGACCTCGAAGGTTCCACGTGGCGCCGGCCGGCGGACCCCGACTTCGCACATTCAATCACTGCCAGGTCCTGTATTGCACTACACTGCACTATTGTTGAGTCTTTGAATGGTTGGATCACGAAATAGTCAATTTTGTAATTTCGAGCGGGCGATGTTAGCGGAGCGGACACATTCACAATCGATGCACAAAACACGTCATGTCATTTCATTTCTTGAGGTCGTGCGGGGAAGGGAAACGGAAGGGATAGGATTGCTAGGCCAAAAAATAAATTACAAAAAACAAAATCGCGGATCATAGCAAATTGGCGCAACCAATGCCAATAATTACATAATATTTTATAGCTTCATAGAACTTAGGACAACTAAAACAAAAGACAAAAGGTGAAATAAATAAATAATATTCAATCTAAAAACATAAGCATATCATTGAAATGGAGATTAAAATGAAAAAGCCTTAGTGAACTTACTAGCCACGTTTCAAGAAAAAATATATCACAATAAGACATTTACCTACCTAACATAAAATCCCCATAAGGGAAATTCATATTCCCGATGTTTTCTCACGTGGAAACTCACTCGACGGCGCGGCGCGAACAGGTGAATTATCATATTTATTGTTGGTCGTAAATCCATACATTATTTCTTGACTTTAGGCGCCACTAGACCTTCTAATACAAAATATATGACCTTTTGGTGTAAGTACAGTAAATATGTTTCACTACCTTCTGCCAGCGGTTTCGCTCGCATAAAAGTAGAAAATATACTCAGTGATAAAGTAGCATCTTACTGGTGAAAGAATTTTCAAAATTGATTTAGCAGTTTTTGTGTTTATCTATATATATATAAAATAAATTTGTGTTAGTTACACTATTTATAACTCAAGAACGGCTGAACCGATTTGGCTGGAAATTAAAAGGGCTAGCTTAGAACCAGGAGGCGGACATAGGCTACTTTTTATCCCGTTATTAAAATACTTAATTTTTTAATTTATATTTATTATCCTTATAAAAATCGAACTTAATAAAATTCAGAATAGTCTTATTTATTACCTTAAAGGCGGAACAAAGCTCACCGGTACAACTAGTACATAATAAAAAACACAAATTTATCTCCTTATGTTATTAGTGTTTGATAGAGCATTTCCAATCCAAATACAATTTAAAAAACTCGACGTTCATAATTACAATATTAGTCATCACTCATTCAGGATTTTAGTACAAATTCTTTATAACCAACTCATAGTCTGTCTTTCATTGTCTGTAATCCATGCAATCTTTAAGAATTTTTAGCACTATACACCGTTAAATTTTGGTCGTTTTAATGTTTTAATCCTGCGGAGGGCCGATTAGGTACATGAAACACTATCGATTGTAAAGATAAAAATGAAAGGTACTTTTTAAACTAGAATTAATTTACGCATGTACGATATTGATTTCTTTAAGTAAACGTCAGCTAATCGAGGCCAATCAACTGTGGGTAGTTAGTACGCAACGACCGACAACTTCCTACAAGGTCATTGACTCGTTTACTTACTTAAAGAAATTAATTTCGTATATGGGTATATTAATTCAAGTTTTAGAAGAAAAAGTACTTTAATTTTTAATTTTATCTTTATTAACCGACAGTGTTTCATGTACCGAATCGATCCTCCACGGGATTAAAATGGCCAAAATTTAACGGTGTAGTTTGAGCTCCATTCTCAATATAACTATTGAAATCATCATTTTGGACGACAAGTTTATCAAAACATAGTGTTTTACAGGTAGCCATCCCCAAAATAAGCCTGCAAGCGTAAACTTGATTTAATTTAAACTGTTACGGCCTGATTCTGGTGCAAGGTTTAATAATTAAAACAATTTGGGTTTAAATAAAGACGCAAAAGCTTACGCTTGTAACAGCGTAATTAAGTTTTTAGGAAGAAATAATGACATTCCCTTCAGAAATATTCTCGACATTCGATTCAATAAAGAAAAGGGTCGTTTAGGTATTTGTGTTAAAATTAAATTGAAAAAATATAGACATACGCAAAAATATGATTTTTATGGAATACCTACTGGAATATATATTCTCAACTAAAATTAAAAGCCGTACTTTACAAATCCCTGTATGGAAAACTTTATTAATGAGAATGAAATGTTCAAAGTTTTACATAAAAACTAGTTGGAATAGTTTCTTAGCTTTAGCGATGCTGTAAAATTAAAAAGTATAAAGGCAGGGTATGAGGAAGCCTTAACCTTTTTCAATATAGGTACTCACACATTTTCGAGTAAGTTAAATGTATTGAATGAATATAATCAATCATAATTTGCTTAATATCAAATAGCAATTTCATGTTTTCCTAACACGTTCGAAAAAAACTTTTTACTTTCCATAAATCTGTACACCAAACGCGGTTTTGTTAGAGTCTGTCTATATAGTACGTATGACAAAATCAATCACGATTTGAAACAAATCAACATAATGATAACACACCTACCAAAAACGTTGGCCCGACGGACGGCACCCATTTTGTTAAATGATAAATATGTACTTGAAAATTCGTGAGTTTCCTTTTAGCGACGACCTCTTTTAAAAGTACTGTGATTTCAAGTGAGATTTTTTCTTTCTGATGAACACATACCTCCGCGGACTACGTCTTTTGTTTTCTAAAACCCCTCTGAAACATAAAACCTACATCTCTCCTCAAACTCTGTCTAAGGGCCAATTTCACCAATAACACTAATCGCAATTATTTTAAACAAAACACAGTTTGAGTGTCTAATCAAGATTATAACTTCATTTTGCGTTTCACCGCTATGAATTGATTCTAGTTAACGCTAAACTCAGTTTCAATTCTTTTGTTTTCGCCCGTGTTTGACACGAGTCTTTAAACTAGATTACGCTGAGCTCAGTTTAGTTTTTGAGCTCAACTATATTTTTGTAGTGAATGATGAAATCGGTCTTAAGTCTGACGATTTTACGGCCATATGACAAAATCAATGATGATTTTTAAAGACATCACCATAGCGATAGCACATCATGTTCTTACGACAAGCAAAAACGCTCAGTTTCCCAAAAAGTCTCTAACATAAAACCCACATGACTGTCCTGTCTAAGAAGTCAGACGTTCCTATAGCCGTATACATTTAACACCGTGCTTTTGTGGGCTTGCGGCAATGTCTCCCACACTCACGACCCTCATCAGTTTGTGTTACATGTCAGGGGGCGCGCTCGACGAATGAAACGAAGTAGCGATAGCTAACGCGATACGTAGTAATGTAATAAGACAAAAATTGCTGTGCCATTAAGTATGGTTGACGTTTTTGTGCGTGGATATTAAGAAATGTGTGGCAGGTGTGAGATTGACAAGAGGAAAGGTAAGATAATAGCTGATAGGGTCACATAGCTAAGTATAAACGTATTTGCAAATTTATCTCACTTTGTACCAAATAACATCGTTGCTTTCGGCGATACTTTGGTTTTACCTACTAAGTTTGGACAGCGACAGAGCCAGCTCTGAATCACACCTAACTTTAAGGACATTAAAGGACCGTTTTAATCATTTAAGTTTAGGTTGTATAAAGTAGTTCTACTGTTAATAAATAAAGTATGTAAAAAAAATTAAACTGAATCGAAACTGCGTCTTCATTATCATTACAGCTCCGTTCTGAAAGAAATCGACAGTTAAACTAAAATAATCTTGTCTTTAACGAGCACCACAAAAGAAAAAGTTTAAACAATCTTAGACACTATAAAAGTAAATGCACCGTTAAAGACTTGGCTGTAATAAATTTTTATCTAAATGCACTTTTATTAATCACATCAATGGTTTTTATTTCAAACAAACGCATAAAAGCGTATCTCTTAGTAACAGTCTTAAAGATACAATATTCTACGCCAAGATCGTTAGGGTATGATTTAATTTGATTTTTGTCGTCGCAGCATGTTTTCTTGGCAGACGGCTTTGTTTTTCAGAATACTGTTTTATCAAAAAAGTAACAATGTGCAAGAGCGAGTTACGACATACCAAGTATTTTAATATAGAATGTAAGAATATAAAAATAGTAATAATATACCTACGATTTGTAGCAATGGACAAATTGATAAGGACATTTCTACATTAGTTTAGTACTCTACAAACTAGCATCGTACCTCAGCAGTGAAAATTTCGTAAGAACATAATTATCACCAAATTTTACAGAAGGGAAAAATATACGGCACATATTGGAAGTGTCTTTTGATTTTTTAAATGTTAGATAATATATGTATTTGAAGAAAGTTTACTTTACGATATGTATCTACTTGTTGTATCAAGATCCTCGCGTAAAAACTGTAACAGTAACCCTTATACCAACATACTTTGTATGTTCTGATTTAATCATATCTGCCGAACTAGGGGGGGGGGGGGGTTGGAAAAGATTTCGTGTATTCTAAATAGATCAAGGACCCTGATTAAAAACATTCAATTTTGGTAGACATGGTGATAGATGTTTATCCAGTTATCTAATTCACTTCTTGCAGATGATAAATCGCTTTTGAACATTATCTTACATAATGGTAAACAATGATGTAGTTAACGATGCAGTACGCTTGTTTAAAAGTAATCTATTTTCATATTACGTCAAGATTTGGGTTAAGTCGAAACAAGCAACTGTTCACGACACAACTGCGAAACCTGCTGTGGTTAATTCGATTTTGACCGTGAACAACAAACTGAACAAACTACCATCTAATTTATTCAAGACTTAACTTCGCCTTTAGATAATCTGACCCTAAACTAATAGGTGGCACCGGTGTTGCATACATAACGTCATTCATTAATCAATTATTCCCTAGCGCTGCACAAACTTCGAGGGGCAAAATTGAATGTTCAGTGTTACTAAACAGCGTTGGAGACAACTTTATCTCTATTCCATTTACTGATCATTTGAATATGGTGGAGGTAAGAGCTAGTATGAGCTAATCTTCTCAAAGGACTGACTACTTCGTACAGTTGCAGGAGATCGGGAAAAGTGTAATAGTAGCCACACACGTTATATACTTGCGCAAGTTAATACTTGCACAAGTATACTGAATCGTGTGTTGTGCAGAAACTTGCGCAAGTATCTTCCAACACACGTTTCAGTATACTTGAGCAAGTCTTAACTTGCGCAAGTATATAACGTGTGTGGCTATCATAAGAACGCCTTAACTCTGTAGTGAAAAAACATAGGCTCATTACACCAATTTAATACGGTAAAAGGTGAAAGTTTGTATGTCGGCCAAACGGATTTCTACCCATGTACCCAATATCATCGAAATCCGTTCAGCCATTCAAGCGAGAAGTGGTAACAAACATACACATACTTACAGACTTACGTCCATAGAATATTGGTGTGATAGTACTTTTTTTTTTGCACTACATATTTTCATTACAGGTGCTTTCCAGACTACTATTAGAGGCCCTTCATAGATATTTCCAGTCGATTACATTCTGATGCTACATAAAAACTATTTCGTTAGTCTAATTACTAACATTTATGTAAGACCCCTAAGAAAAGTGGCATTCTCATTGTATGTGCACTATCGTAAAAAAGGAGAAAGTGATGGCCATAAAACCCTAACGAAAGCTTCAATAGTTCTTGCTATCAGATTAACGATCACTTCTAGTAATCGAATCTCATTTTGGATATTGGAGTTTGATTACCAGGCCTATCGGTCGCATTAAAAAGTAGGAACTCATTTCGTGGCGCTAACAAAATCCAATAATTCTTCGTTACCAAAATTCGTGATGATTTCAGGCATCCGCAGGTGCGTTCATCCAAGAGATATCCTGATAGAAAAGTAAAAAAAAAAACGTCCCACAGAGGAGAAAATTGAATGATTAATTATGCAAAGCTGCGCCTCCGTGTCACAAGAATGATGCATGGAAATGAAACTGACAGGCGTCTAAAATTAGACGTTTCAAATACAATGATAAGCGCCGAAATAAGAACAAGTATTATTTATTTTCAACATGTTTTGCATTTTGAATAATTTCAATCACCTACATAATTTTGTCCGGAGAATTTCCTACGGAATATCGATTTTATTCAAATGATTGTTTTCTATTTTCATATCGTAACTGACGTTATTTTTTTAAGGTGTAAAATCATCCACTTACACCTCCCGCTCTAGGTTAGAGCGCGAGGGCGTAAAACCACACCGGTGTCCTTCAGTTGCCCTTTTCGTTCTAGGATCACTAGTTTCCTATTCAGAAAATCCCTATGGTACCAAAGAACATCGGCGGTTTGCTGACATCTCTTTGAGGAGCGCATGAAACACTACGCGCCATCGACGATTTCGGTTCGGACGATTCCGGACGGGCGGATGGCGAGCTACTCATTGCCCGTCGCCCGTTACAGTATCGTTCTTAGCCTGTCTTAATTTTGAAATCCAGATAAACAAATAAAAATTATCACATAAGTTCATCTCTGCCAGGTGGTTTAAAATGAAATAGCGTCTCCGCTTCGTTTGTATTAATTTAATCCCGTTCAGAGCTAGAGGTAGTAACTCAACGAAAATACCGGGGATAACCTAGCCGCCTCGGTTGTTATACACCAGATTTATACACCTGGGAATAAATCTGTTAAGATAAATCATTAAGATATCCCTGCTAACTAAAAAAGGATATTTTAGCATCATAAATCCAGCTGAAAATATTTGATCAGACGCAAATCAAGCCACCTTCGCTAAATGAAATGGCGAATTGAAAAAGAGTGTTTTGGAATTGAACAGCTGGATAGGTAATGCAACCTGCCAATATTCGATCAAGGTTGCTTTTATCATTACTTTTGTGTGATAATTCTGTTTTAAATCAATTGTTTTCTATATAATACCACTCACTGATTAATCACGAAATCTCAGAAACTACAACACCTAAAAACTTATAATTTTGCAGGTAGGTCCCTTATAGGGTGTAGACATCCGCTCAGAACGAATTTTACGAAACTCCACACCTAAGGGACTCCTAGGGTTAGGCAAAAGTGAACCCCGGGGCTCGGGTACGAAGTCAATGAAAGAGCAGGGTAGGTTTTTAGTCAGTAAGAGTCTGACACTATCTCCCGCTCCAACCAAGGGCGGGATTTGTCATTTGATGATTTTACCTACCATAAAAAACCCCTAAAGGGCTACAACGGGGGTTGGAACTTTGTATGAAGAAACCGACTTTCACTGCGGGCGAAGCCACTCGCCGCAAGAAAGCAAGAAATAATAATAAGAAGCAAGTGAATAATAATTTCAAGTCCACCCGCTCCGAGTGGAGTGAAAGCGAGTGTCACACTGTTACTGTCTAAAATCCACCTGTGTTATTTCATTTACCCTTTACGTTCCAGGGCCACGGTTTCTCTTTTGAACAATCCGCAAGCTTACGAATGAAACCAAAATCAATTTGCATTTGACTTTGTTTTGGAACAAGTATGTATAATATTTCTAAAATAGCCTCAGAAGCTAGCCACTGATATTTCAAAATTACTAAAATCAGATTAACCTAAAATTCGTTTTCCCCGAACATCGGTTTACGAAAACGGGCGAAAATCAAGTAGGTAAAGACGTATCCCAATAGATCTGTTCAGAACGGTTTACCCTCGAACCCACTCCAACTTTTTGATGAATTATAAATGCAAATCTGAAACTCAAAGGAGTTTATGAACTTAGAAGGGGAAACAGAAATGTGATTTTAAGAAGTAAACTAACCGCGACGGTTGCGACCCAAATTTTACAGGCTAAGGACCAAAAGCATTCAAATGGCGAACATTGCGATGCAACTACTTCAGTCATTACTTGAGAGCGAAAGGGACAGAGCAACAGCAAATGCATTAGGAGCAGTAAATTCTGAAAGTATAACAAGTATTTTTTTTTATTTGAGAGAGAAGTGGATAAAAAAAATAGAAGAGTGCTTTCGTGTATCCATTAGAACGGAGTTGAAAACTTGCGAGTAAGTTTTTTTGTTGTTCAAGTTTTTCATTAAAATAGTATCATGCTCAAATGCTACGTCCTCATTAATAACAAACGATATTTTAATGCTAAAGTAGGTCTGTATGTAAATTCAAATAAGCAGACAGTCTGTCCTTGTGAGAGGAAAGTAAAACAATCGATTGAGTTGTTTAAGTAAAACATTCTGGACCTTTGTACCTATCGTATTAAGATTGACCAAGATGCGAAAGAGACAAATACATAAGGGCGTCCCAACAAATCGGTTCCATCAATCTGTTTATCGAATTACGATGTTAACGCCCCCTTTAATCACCAAGTGAACCCTTGAGATCCCATTAATACCTCCAAAGCTCAAACCTCTAATCACCACGATGTTATTGGAAAAGCTGACTCTTGGTTTTCAAAGTAAGCTTCAAAGCCCATGTCTTCACATCACATTCACGCACTAATGGGTTTCTGTGATGAATTGATAAGTAAGGCAATACAAAAAGTTATCGGGTATAAATCGTGTACCTACATATGATTCAGAATAAATTTGGTTTTATTATTACTTTAAAAAAAACTGTAAGTACTTATAATATTTAAAACATTACAGTAAGAGAAATACAAGAAACTGAGGCAAAGCAATCTAGAGAGACGTTTTAAAGTGCAGCATGAAATATAGCTCCGGGCTGGTCTTGCTTTTCTGGCAGTTGGACATGTTTTGTGAACTTTTTCTAAAATATATGATTTTTATACATAACTAGCTTTTGCCCGCGGCTTCGCTCCCGCTCTACCCAAATCTACCCTACTCTACCCTACTCTACCTTACTCTACCCTACTCTACCCTACTCTACCCTACTCTACCCTACTCTACCCTACTCTACCCTACTCTACCCTACTCTACCCTACTCTACCCTACTCTACCCTACTCTACCCTACTCTACCCTACTCTACCCTACTCTACCCTACTCTACCCTACTCTACCCTACTCTACCCTACTCTATTTTTCTCGCCGTAAAAACCATCCTTGAACTTCAACGAACATTTAAAAAAAAGATTTGGCCAAATTGGTCCAGGCGTTGTTGAGTTATGCGCTTACCAACACATTTTGCGATTCATTTTTATATTATAGAAGATGTACGACTTGAAACTAAAATTTTAAAAATATAACAATAAAACTGTAGATTTGTAACTTGATAAATCAGAACTCATATTTCAGAACCAAAATTGTGGTTAGTGACAAATTTCTAAAATTATGACGACCACGTGTATTAAACGCCATTAGGCAAATATGCAACCAATTAATTCTACCACTTTGGACTGTGTGTACTGGTAATAATTCAGATGGAACAAATGTATATGGAAGTTGTTACACTGAAGCGGATTTTAGTACAAATCACAGGAATTCGTACATTACATACAGCATGCCGCAAACGTGTGCACTGATGGCTTACGGCCTATACACAAGAATATTCATGTACGTATGCCTCATACCATGTGTAACATCACAAAATTTTGCGGAAGGAAAATTTCACGTACAAAATCTTTTGTTCTATATTTGCGAGGGCAAAAATTAAGTTACATTTCAGCTAAGCGTGCAAAACCTGGGGTTACTGAAACAGAACAATGATGCAAATGAGACCAACCTCCGTAAATACAAAAAGGATAGCTAATGACGAATAATCTAAAAAGGCTTAACTTTCCGATGTTGATTAACATTTTGGCGTTTCAGAAGAACCGGTCTAACGATTAATATAACCCTGAAGAATTCAAATAAAAGCAAAACAAACTTTGAAATATTTATGGGGCGAAGCTCATATTGCAATCAACGTAAAAGCCAATCTGATGCATTGTGAAGAGCAATAACTTTTCTGACAGAACACAATCACACCGTTTACTAACAGTGACTTTCACTTTCCCGTGCACACGGCAGGAACGAGGGCAGCGGAGTGTTACAGCCAGCCACATAGAGTTGGATGAAGGATCTCTGCTCGGAATACTTTCAAGTATCGATATTTTGTTTTGTTGTAATCTGTAATAAATATTATAATCTTGTTTTTCATGTGGCAACATTAGCACTGTTCCATAATTTAAAAAAAAAAGAATATTGTCTGTCATGGCGTCACTGTCCTTTCTTCTTACAAAATGTGAAACTGTAATTCTGTCTGTGTTCTAAACGGAAATAAACGTACTATCATTTATCAATAACCACTGGTCTAATTAATTTTGATCCACCACTCCAACATGGTAGCAGAGCGTGGTTGAGTTCCAAAAAACCGGCCGCTTCTAAGTAAAAGTTTTAGTTCGCGCCTCGTGCAAAGTTTCGAGTCAAAAAGAAAAGACGCTGTTATCACCCATCGATTTATATATTTCATCCAAAATGGCTAAACAAGCTAAAATAGAAGACATAATGATGCCTATTTTTGATGGTGTGAACTATTCAAGTTGGAAATTAAGGTTATTAACCTTATTGGAATACAAAGAATGTAACGAGCCCGCCATTTGCATGATGCCTTCCAAGTTCAAAGATCAAGACGCCGCTTGGAAGAAAATGGATTTAAAAGCAAGGACTATAATAATGAGTACAATTTCGGATAAACAATTAGAATATATTAGCGAGTGTACGACAGCTTATGATATGATGAGAAAGTTTGACAAGATGTATTTAACGCAGTCTACTGCTATGCAAATTATATGTAGAGGAAAAATTGAAGAAATAAAACTAAACAATTACAATACAGTAGAAGATTTCTTTGTCGATTTCGAGAAAACAATAAATGATTTCAAAGCGGCAGGTGGAAATATAAATGAACCTGAGAAGATGAGATACTTGCTCAGAGCTTTACCTCCAAGTTACAGTTATATCGGAGATTTTATTGATGTTATCCCAGAAGAACAAAGAACAGTAGATTATGTGAAGTCTAAAATAAAAGAGAAAAATATGACCAGTAGTGACCCGGACAAGAAAAACAATATGAGTACATTCTCAACTAAAACTAAAAGACAATGTTTTATCTGTGGAAAGACCGGCCATCTCAAAAAGGACTGTTGGCATGGTCAGAAAAACTATCCAGGAAGAAATCCAACCAGTCAACGCCAGCAAGGACAACAAAGAGGTTCCAACAGAGGTGTTTTTCATCGACGTGGCCGAGGCAGAGGTCAAAGTCATCCCAGAAGTGAGTCGTCAAGCACTCAGCAAGATGGTTCTGTGGCAGAGTCGTGGACTGCTCAAGTATATAATCCAGAAGTAAACCAGGTAATGGGGTGTAGTGAAAAGGAATATAATAACAATAGCGAAATTCATTGGTTGTTAGATAGTGGGTGTACAGATCATATTATAAAGAATGATACATGTTTTTCTAATTATATAGATTTAAAAATTCCCATTGATGTGAAACTACCAGATGGTAAAGTGTTAAAAGCTACAAAAGTTGGCACCGTTAAAGTCGCTTTCAAAAATTATTATAATGAAAAATACATTGATTTAAAAAATGTCTATTTTGTAAAAGATATTAAACAAAACTTGTTAAGCGTTTCAAAAATAACCAAACACTGCACAATAGTAGCAAGAAATGAAAATGCAAAAATCTATAATCAGTCAAGAGAATTAATAGTTGTTGCCAATAAAATAGACAATTTGTATTGGGTAAAAAGCTTTGTTTCAAAAACTGACAATGATAATATGTATGTAAATTCCATAACATTAACCAATAAAGAAAAATGGCATAGGGCACTTGGCCATGTGAATTTCCAATACTTAAACAAGTTAATTAATAATAAATTAGTAGACGGTTTGCCAGATAAGATTGAAAATAAAGAAATGAAATGTTCAAATTGTATTGAAAGCAAAATGGCTAATGTACCTTTTGAAAATAATAGAACACAGACTACTGAAATTTTAGAATTGATTCATACAGATCTAAATGGCCCACATAGCACAACTGGTTATGGTGGAGAAAAATATTTTTTGACATTTATCGACGACTATAGCAAATGCACTAGAATTTTTTGTATTAAAAGCAAAGCAGAAACCGCAAGTTGTTTTATAGAGTTTGTTAATTTAGTAGAAAATAAATTCAATAAAAAAGTTAAGAAATTACAGTGTGACAATGGCAAAGAATATTTAAATCGAGATATTTATAATTTCATTAGACACAAAGGAATAGAGTTGTTACCATGTCCACCCTACGTCCATGAATTAAATGGAGTAGCGGAAAGGTATAATAGGTCTGCCATGGACATAGGTAGGTGCTTAATGAGAGAAGCTAAAATACACAGAAGGTATTGGCCTGAAGTTATAAAAACAGCAGCATATCTAAAAAACCGAACCATTGCTAATACAGTTGAAAATAAAACTCCTTATGAAATATTTTTCAGTATTAAACCAAATGTTGAACATTTAAAAATTTATGGAAGTAGAGTTTTTGTTAGAGTTCCTGAAGTTTTAAGAAAAAGTAAATGGGACGATAAAGCCCGACTAGGAGTGCTAGTAGGTTATAATGAAAATGGTTATAGAGTTTTATTAAATAATAGAATAATTAATGCTAGACATGTTCAGGTAGTTGAAGAAAATACTCAATTAATTTGCTTAGAAAAACTTGATGATGAAAAGGATAGGGATTTGGAAAATAAAGCTTCAAATATAGATGAAATAGGCACAAATGATATTGAAGAAGACTATGTAGATGCAAATGAAACTAATTCTAATAATACCGTAGAAAATATGGTTAATGATGATCTTGTGGATAATTTCAATAATAAAAAGAATGAGCTTGTAATAGAAGAAAGGTCTAAAAGAAAGAGAAATCCAGTTTCCAGATATGGTTATCCAGTATCACATTTTATATATGTAAATTACATTGATGCAAATGTACCAAATACATTTGAGGAGGCGATGAGCTCCCATGATTATAAGGAATGGCAAGTAGCGATGGACTCTGAAATAAATAGCTTAAATAAAAATAATACATGGCAAATTGTTGAACGTCCAAAAGATAAAAAAGTTATTGATGTCAAATGGGTCTTTAAAAGGAAAAGTAATAATGTTTACAAAGCTAGATTAGTTGTACGAGGATTTCAGCAAAAGGACAATCTTGAAAATGTTTATTCACCAGTAGGAAAAATGCAAACATTAAAAATTTTATTATCATATAGTTGCAAAAATAATTTATTTATAGAACAAATGGATGTTGAGACAGCATTTTTAAATGCTTATGTAAAATCAGAAGTATATATAGAACAACCAAAGGGTTATGAAACTGGAGATAATAAAGTTTACAAACTACAAAGAGCCCTCTATGGTCTCAGAGAGAGCCCAAGAGTGTGGTATGATTGTTTCAACAAATTTATTGAAAAATTGAATTTTGTTAGAAGTAACTATGATTACTGTTTATATGTCAATAATGCAAACAAAGATCCAATATATATATTAATATTTGTCGATGATCTCCTAATTTGTTGTAAAAATAAAAGTAAAATAGAAGAAGTAAAAATTAGTTTATTAAAAAAATTTGCTATGAAAGACTTGGGAAAAATAAAAAATTATATTGGCATAGATATTGACTATAATGAAGATAGGAATAAAATGACCTTAAGTCAAACAAAATATATTGAGTCTTTGGTTGTAAAATACAATTTAGAAAATTGTAAGTTATATGATACTCCTATGGAAACAAACTTAAAATTAGAACAAGCTAGAGAAGTAGATGATAGTATAAAGTATAGGAGTATAATTGGTGAATTATTGTATATCAGTACAGGCACTAGGCCAGATATAGCATACAGTGTAAATTACTTAAGTCGATTTCAAAGTTGTTATGACCGAACTCATTACAAATATGCAATGAGAATCTTAAAATATCTGTATAAGACTAAGGATTTAAAGTTAACATACTATGATAATGTAAGCTCTGAAATTTTAGATTGTATGGTAGATTCTGACTATGCAGGAGATAATGTAGACAGAAAATCTACAACAGGTTTTGTAGTTAGATTATTTGGAAACTTAATTTTTTGGAAAACTCATAAACAAAATACAGTAACTAAGTGTTCAACTTTTGCAGAATATACTGCTATGTCAGAAGCAGTGACTGAAGTACTTTTTATCAGAAACTTGTTAAGTGAGTCATTCAGTGTTAAATTTGATATACCTATAAAACTGTATGAAGATAATTCAGGTGCAATTTCGATTGCTAAGTATGGTAATTTTACTAAAAATTCAAAGCATATTGAAGTTCAATATCATTATATAAATGAAAATTATGAAAAGGGTATAATTGATATTGTAAAAATTGATACAAAAGTTTAACTTAGCAGACATGTTAACTAAAAGTTTAGATAAGTCCAAGTTTGTGAAAAATAGATTAGGGTTAAAATTAATTTAAATATGTTTTCTTAGCAATAGCAAGGTAAGAGTAATACAAAACAAGATTTTAAATTTAAGGAGGCGTGTTGTAATCTGTAATAAATATTATAATCTTGTTTTTCATGTGGCAACATTAGCACTGTTCCATAATTTAAAAAAAAAAGAATATTGTCTGTCATGGCGTCACTGTCCTTTCTTCTTACAAAATGTGAAACTGTAATTCTGTCTGTGTTCTAAACGGAAATAAACGTACTATCATTTATCAATAACCACTGGTCTAATTAATTTTGATCCACCACTCCAACATGTTTAAAGTAAAGATTTAAAATTTAAAGAATATTAAGTGGTAACTTGGTAGTTAATATAGATACATAGATGTCTAAACAATGGCAAATAGTATCTATTTCGAATTTGGTTGAACATCAACGCCAAATCCGATTTGATCAAATACCTACATAGATGATTTCATGATAGCAGTTTCATATTGACAGGTCTAGATTAATTAACAAATATTAGACAATACATAAAAATAAAAGGTAAAAAATAAACTCATCAATCTGCAATTGGTTAGATTGATATTATTGTTGATTCAGTCAATATGTGTTTCTAAAATAAACAACGGTACCAGTTCCGTAGTCATCGTTAACAAAATGGAATGTGCAAGGTAAAGCGACTTCATCATAATAAATTAAAATACACGCGGAAACGAGCGTCTTGGTGTATAATAAAGCATGTAGAGAACCACAGGAACAATAGATCGTAAAACAAAAGACTCATTTCGCAGGACGCCCCACAACATGCAATATCGATATATTTCTGTAGCCGTTGAGTTCGGAGGCCTGAATAGAGGCCCGTATGTTTGTCGAGACTGAATTGCGAGCGCCCCGGGCTCCAGGTCGTCTATGTTAACCACGGACGCGAACTCTTTATGTGTTTGTATACGATGATTTTTTTCTTCTAGCCGACAAATTGAAACGGTACAGGAGAGAAAACAATAAATAATATATTTCTTCAAACAATATATTGTTACTACGAATTGAATGTCAATAGAAATAACATTTTGAGAGAGAGTGCCTTCAACAATACCTCGAATAATAATACCTACCAGTAGAATCAAGTTGGTACTTCCATGATCCCGCTTCAAGAGCACAATAATTAACAATCTCTCCAAACAAGCAATTAGGATTACACAATCTATGTCACGGCTACACGTTTCCATGTTTAGAGAGTACGAACCCCTGTCAGCATACCCATAGCAAAACTCGACTACGGTATTTAATTTTCAATCTATTTAGTCTAAACACGTTTACGTAGCTATGAGGAGTTTCAACGGAAGAATTAATGTCACCGTACCTGAGACGGGCTTATCCTTTTCGTTATGACGTCATAAATATTAATTCATAATCATCACAAGCGAAGGCGGGATAATTTTAGATGATTAAGTTGATTTTGTTGTTGTATAAAAAGGTCTCTAATGGCAAATGAAGTTTTTATTTTATAATAAGGAGAAAGATAAAGTTATTTGTGAAGAGCACACAGAAAACACAACTGTGAGGTGTAGGCGTACCTTAATTATAATTTATAATGCGTTGTGTATGATGAATATATAAGAATAGGGCTGGAAATAAGATAATATTCCGTACACTAAAAATACCTTCAATAAATAAATATTAAAATAAGTAAGAGTAAGTGTCAAATAATCGAATCAGAGCAACGGTATGTTAACGATCGAGTCGTTTAAATATAATAAAATCGACGAAATCGATTTTGATAACGGGAGTGATTTAAAGTAATAGACTCCTGTAATGGTCTGCTTTTAACGTTCCACTATGGATCGGCAGCTCTATAATGAATATAAAATTGTACTCACCGACCGGCGACTGATGGAAACTTACCTGAAATGAATAAAAAATTTATATAAGACAGGAAAATATTAAATATAAAACGGAATTGAAAATGAAATTGTTAAAAATTCAAAGAGAACACGTATTCGGAAACCATATTAACGTAAAGGTCACAGCGTAATTTTTATTTAAGTTTAAACAAGAAAAACCTTTGAGATCAACCCACCCGAGAATATTTAATTCAAAGCAACACACTTTAAAGAAATAGCCGTTCAATAATTTGAAACGCCTTAAATAGCTGTAAAAGAGCACACGTGCCTGAAGCCAAAAACGATTTCAAAGCTAAGTTCTGGGCGGAAACTAGGGCAATCTTCTATGGTTACTATTAAAAAGCCGGCCAATCAAATGAAACCTCGAAAACTGTCCACTGGCCTGGACATAAAACTTTCCAAAAGGAGAACAGAAATTCTGAATGGACCGGCATTACTGTGAAGAGAAATCCTCTAAGCATGTTCCATTGCGCTATTTTGTACGCCTTTTTTACTTTGCGGCGCAATATTTTTTAGTCGGGACTGAACACATTCTGGATACTTCATTGCGCTTTAGAGGCAAAAGCTGCTTTTCACGCGGCAAAGAAAGGCCTGCAGGCTATGATCATAATGAATATTGCAGATATTTTAAATAAAAGAACGAGTAACGTAGCCCCTTTTAGCTACTATCTAATGAGTTTAGTGAACGAACATCCAGTGGTGGTAAAAGTGATTACTATACAACTGTAGAGTAGAGAATATAAAGTCTTTGATATTTTAAGATTTTTTCACAATTTTGTATTGTGAAAAAATCTTCTTAAACGAGCACAAATAAATATCGAAATCAGTCAACATCAATCCGTATTGAATGAAATCTATTAAATGTAACAAACATAGCAACGAAAGAAAGAAATTAATGTTCCCAAAATAAATTAAACATTATAATCTACTTAGAGACCTTTTCACGAGTATAATTACATTCAAATTATGGTAAACTTAAAGATAATAAAGTAAAAAGAGGAAATGCGAAGAAAGTTGAGTTTACAGACCACAATACAATTTAAAACACCCCCGCCTTTATGAACAAGCTTTTATACGAAGTCGTCCTAAATCATTAATTAAGCATTCGCTTTGTGACCTAGTATTTGAGCTGCGAATGAATTTGAAAATTACAGTTCCTACATATTTTTTTTTCTTTTTTTAACGTTATCCCACACTAGAAATTAGTCCTGATCATGGATGCGCTCACAAACATGTAAACTCCTATGCAAAATTCACTCAAAAATATTAAAATAAAGCAACTCGATCAGATATTATTACTGATTAGTAGATTTTAAATTCAAAATGTTCTATGCAGAATTTGAATTTAGAATCTGTTACGCATAAAAGTTAGGGTTGGGAGAATGTCCGAGTATTACCGTGGCCCTGGGACGCATAGAGCCATAGTTATAGTCAGTAAAAGTCACAATCCTCGCTCCATTCAAAGCAGATGATTTGATGAATTTTCACCTCAAAAAAAGCAAAAGCATAATGGTTTTTTTTGTTCTCCTTCTTTGCCTAGAGTTCCATAACCACGGGGTTTCTCTTTCGGAAGCCAACCCATGGTCCCAAAAGGCATTACGGCTAGGTCTAGTTTTTGTTTTAATATACAAAGGAACGTTTAATGATACATATTACGATAGCGTTAATTAGAAAATTAACCTCATTGTGAGATATTATTATTATTATAGCCTTTTATTTATCCAATGAATATATTTTTTTATATAAAACTTATCTAACATGCTTTCAATAGTTTGATCCGATGTTTTTTTTTTTTTCATTTTTTTTTCATGGATCTCAATTGTGAGTAAAGGTCTCCTCCAATATTTTCCAGTCATCTCTATTTTTTGCTTTAGTCATCAAGCCGCTTCCTGCAATTCTTTTTATTTCGTCTTCCCTATTGTGAGATATTACAAAGATTAAATTCATTCGAATACTTAATAATTCTTTCCAAATCTGCTGATTGATGTCCTTACTTGAAGACGAGATAAAGAATAGTAATTACTTACGATTTTTTTTCATTCAGAAAATCCATCAAACACAAACTTTAGATGTAAACAAGAAGCAGTATTAGAGAGTCAATATCGATGGTTTATATTTGCTGTTCACACGCCTATAATCTCGTGTCAAAGGAAGAGTCGGCGATCCCTGATATAAAGCTAATAACGTTATATTGGCAACTCCGAGCCTGTTTTATGGTAATACCTAATATTTTGTAAGTAACCCGGGCGAGAGCGTTGTAGAAAACCTTATATTAATGTTGGCATCTGCTGATAGGATATTGGTCAAAACAATATTGAACGGTGCGGGTATCGAGGTTAATTTGATTCGCTATGGAAATTGAGATAGAAATTACACTTATATGTTAATCAAAATATTTTACATTGAACATGAATACACATTTAATATGCAAAATGTATTGTTTTGTTAATTATAAATAACTAGCTTCTGCCAGTGACTTCACCCGCGTGATAGTAGGAAATTTTATCCCATGGAGATGTATTTTGGCGGCAGCGATCTCTCGCGCCAAGGTGTGGTACAGGCCATGGTTCGGAGCGAGGAGCGGTTGCCTCCTTCTGCGAAGCAGTAATTCTAGCAAATGAAGCAGTCGCACGCGCGAGGGAACAACCCTCACGCCCCAGCCGCCAGGATCCCGGTCCCCATTTCCAGCAACCGTAGGCACGGGCTTGCGGACGGTGAGCAATAGATAGCTTGCCGTCCGACCGTCCGATAAGCGTCCGGATCTAGCCCAAGACGTCGGCGCCTCAAGGAGATGTCAGCAAAACCGTAGGGACACAGCAGAGTCGAAGCCTACTGGGGCCATGAGTGGTGCGAAAACCTACCCCAGGGCCCTAGAACCAAGGCAAAAAAGGAACAGGAGTTTTAGTCAGTAAAAGTTGTGAGATGTCATTGGATGATTTCCAACCTAAAAAGAAAACGGGTATGTAAGTATATCCAGGATAAAAAGGATCCTATGGGATATTCCAGGACATGGTGAAGCCTGATCACTGCCTGGCTTCGCACGGGACCTAATTATACACAAACTTTCCACGTTTATTGCTATTTCTACGAGTAAAAACCACATCGGAATCCGTTGCATGGTTTAGGAAGAGTTAGCGAATAAATAAACAGACGCAGAAGGCGACTGTATACTACATTAACTTCTGGCAGTGGATTTGCCCGCGTAAAATTAGGTTTCGCCATACAAACTTTGGACCCCTGTTTAATCCCCTGTGATTAAAAAAAATTTAAAGCTCGCCTGCGTCATAAAAGGAAACCTCGTGCAAAATTTCGCACTCATATTGTCACTAGTTTCAGCTGTGCATTGATATGTCAGTCAGTCAGTTTCTCCTATTATATAGGAGATGTTTATTGCGTTGTTAACACGAACAACCCATAATTTTTCCCAAGTTTTGCGCGTTACTATGGCAAGTAAACAGGTTATATTTCCGCATCCAAGCTCTATTCTGGTGCTGTATTGTTCTGGCTACAAGCTTGTCCGGTTAATTGATCGTTAATATAATTAAGCTAGCACCAGCTCAATGCCTCCAGCAATTGTCCACAATGACCTTTGTTGACAGGTTTTGTTCCCAAATCAGGTGCGGTTAATAATGCATTAGTGGTTAATGAAACATGGGATTCCAATCAGAATGCAACATTTGTCAATCATCGGTGACAGATGATTGAGGTTACGGTAATAGGATTTGCAGCATAACAGATCTTTCATGGTGAAATGGCGAGAGCGACTGTCGCAACCTCGTGCTGGGCACGCCACGATCGAGGCGGTAAGGCCCCTCTTTGAGGCGTGGCTGGAAAGGCCCCACGGCGTCGTCACCTTCCGTTTGGCGCAGGTGCTGACCGAACACGGCAAGTTCGGTCCGTACCTGTACAAGATCCGTGCGGAGACGACGCCCGGGTGTCGCCACTGTGCGGACCGCCCGGTGGACACGGTGGAGCACACAGTCGAGGTGTGCCCCGCTTGGGAAGAGCAGCGCCGTGTCCTCGTGGGGGCGATTGGCGGCGATCTCTCGCGCCGGGGCTTGGTTCAAGCCATGCTCCGGAGTGAGGAGGAGTGGCAGGCGGTCGCCTCCTTCTGCGAAGCAGTAATGCTAGTAAAGGAGGAGGCCGACCGCCTTAGGCAAAGGCGGACACGCCGCCGCCGCCGCCGGGTTTCCGATCCCAATTTCCGGCCACCGTAGGCGCGGGCTCGCGGACGGTGGGCAATGGGTAGCTCGCTGTCCGTCCGTCCGGTAACAGACCGGTCCGAGCTCAGGTCGTCTACGGCGCGCACCGTTCCCGCGCGCCTCAAGGAGTTGTCAGCAAACTGTAGGGGTCCAGCAGGGCCGAAGCCTACTGGGGCCAAAGGTTATGCGAGAGTGTCACCACGGGCCCCGGGACAAAGGCGAGGAATGGAAAGGTAGGTTTTTAGTCAGTAAAAGTCTGACACTGTTTCCCGCCCCACCCAAGGGCGGGATTCGTCATTGGATGATTTTACCTACCACAAAAAAAAAAAAAAAAAAAAAGCATAACAGATCTTTTGTTCCATGAGGCGAAGGTTTGATAGAATCTGAGATTAAGAGGAGCCCTTCCCGATATGTCTATCATAACCATGAGCATGGTTTAAAAGCTTGTTGATACGTCCAACACAATCCAATGCTATTTTTCTTATAAAGGAATCGCGAATAAAGAGAGATAACGCCTGAATGCATTCGCTCTGTTGGCATTTGTTAATTCCATTTCACAAACTTGTCTCAAAAATGTTCGTCATTCAGAATTTTGATTAAATGTGCAAGGTTTCCATAGGTAAGAGATATATTTTCGTAGGCTCGTAAATACATTTTCTTTACTTTGTAAATTTGCACATTTTTTAGTCTTTGCTGGATTAGTTTTGATTTCAATAGAAATCTAGAGAATATTCGATATTTGTTCTAAAAATATCTGAAGAAAAACGTGTAATCTAATAATATAAAAGTAATAACTGACTGACTGACATATAAACGCACAGCCGAAATAACTGAGACTAGGAGTGTGAAATTTTGCGCAAGAATTCGATTTATGACGTAGGCGAGCAATAAAAGAGGGTTATTCAAAATTCACTCCATAAGGGGATTTTTTTTTGGTGATGGGTCAAATCATCCAATGACATGTCCCGCCCTTGGGTGGAGCGGGAGATAGTGTCAGACGCTTACTGACTAAAAACCCACGCCGTTCCTTCGTTGCCTTAGATACCAGGGCTGAGCTTTCCTTTCAGAAGCAAACGCTTGGCCCCCGTAGGCTTCGACCCTGCCTGCCTGCAGCTAGCTTGAGACGCGCGGGAACCGGGAAGGGGATGAAACGGAGGTCCAGTTTGTATGGAGAAGAGAGTGAAGGCGCTGGCATAAGCTAGTAACGTCATAATATCAAGTAAGAGCAGTGTGAAAATGTATCTCGGGTTACATAGTTATACAGTTTCTCAGTTATCTATGGAGCAATTGTTGAGAATTTTGCAATATTGAAAACTACCGTTTTCAGTGAAACTATCTCAAAAGTACCGAGAATTTATAGCTTCAAGTGCTAACTAGTTAAGTTTTACGGCGGTTTTAAAACAAAAACCGATACCGAGACTAAGTAACACTATTTTTCTTGAAGGTTTAAAACATAAGGAGGTGGGCGAATCTCGTGAAAAGGGTAAGACTCGTAATACTTTCCAATCGATTTACTTCTCCGTGTGTTAAGCTCCGTACAGTGGATTTTTTAGATTTCAGCCAAGAAGGTCGGAAACATATTTTTTCACTTGGGTATTTTTAAATAGCTTGGCGAATAGAGTTATATTATATTTGTTTTTTTTTACCGTGAGATACGCAAGAAGCGTAAAAAAATTAAAAAAAAAACAGGTTATGGCTGTTCTTCTTTGTTATAATCGTATTCACGCTTGAAATTTTTAAGTTTCTATTTTTTTTTTAAGTTAAGAGTCTGTATAGGCAGAGGGTAAGCATTACCATACAGTGTGGCAATGCCGCCAGCCTTTTGGGTACTTACCTACATTACTACTCGACAGCGATGCGGAGGAGTTTTTTGACGTCATACTTTAGATTACTTTTAGTTAGTTCTGAAGGATTTTTCTTATTTAGTGTATATGATTTATATTTACAATGTTTTTTTTTTTGTGTAGCCTTTCATACCTATAAAAAAAAAATGAAGTACCTACCAACTTACTATTATTCCAGGGCTTTAAATTGGGTAATATACTATCAGCGGCTTCGTCCGCATGATAATACAAATTCATCCTAAAAAACTTACTTCCAAGATAAAAAGTATTCTATGTGATATTTATCTGTAACATCTCTCCCACCCAGGATTTAGATTTTCAGCTTCACCCGTCTACCAAGTTTCATCACAATCCATTCAACAGTTCGAACATGAAAAAGTTACACACAAAAACATTTACCTTTTTAATAGTGTGATTTTACTTTTGTTTATTGTTTTTTGTCCACCCAGTCGGGACGGAATATACCTCTGTCACGCTTTTTTGTTGCTCGATTATCTGAGATAGAGTATGTTTTCTTCTTTATTTTTTTATATAGCCTCTTCTTTATTATGTGATTGTGAGAACACTGTAGACCTCGCGAATTCTTATATTATTTCCTATTACGATTCACTTTTTTTATTATTATGATTATTTTTATTGTGAAAGATACAATATTGACTGGTCTATAATGTCCTTACATAATGATTAATACTGTAATATGGAAATATTGTAAGACATACCATTTTTTTAAAAGAGTAACCATGGAGTTTTTTGCCGGTTCTTCTCCATAGGAAACGAATAATTTGGAGCCGTGCACTAGCTTCTGACGTTTTATAAGTGCCGCCTATGTAGGCCTATGTGAAATAAAAACTATTTTGATTGATTTTGAATGTCGGTAAAAAAAACTTTTTACAAAAAAAATACAACCGACTTCAAAAACCACCAAAAAGCGCAAAATAACTTTCAATTTCGGAAGTCGGTGTTTCTATAGGTAATTAGTAGATAGTAGTACCCCTCAGCCAAACTTAAATAGATACCTTCCGCCATTCGGTTCCATCATCAAATCATCATGACAATTCTAATAATACCAAACACGGCTAAAATAGACTGATTTTTTACAAAGTTCCGGCTCTTACCTACCTTCCGTCTTCATCATCAGGTCAGTTCTATGTACCCCTCCCCTTTTTCCTTTAGTCAGCCACCAACTACATGTATAAACAAAGCAATTTTACTTGTTACGACAGTTCTGCTAAGGTTTTTTGAAGAATTCCGTTCTATGTTTTCATAGTTCATCATCAGATCAAAACAATATTTTTATAAGACCAACTCGAGAGTATAATCTTTCAATCAAAACAAAAATTTTCGAAATCGGTCCACAATTGACCGAGATATCGGCGAACAAACATATACAAACGACAGTTCTGCTATGATTTTTTGAAGAGTTTCGTCCTATATCTTCGAAGTTTATCATCAGATCAAAAAGATATTTTTATGGGACCAATTCGAAAGCATAATCTTTCAATCAAAACAAAAATTTTCGAAATCGGTCCACAATTGACTGAGATATCGGCGAACATACATAAAAAAAAATAAAAAAATACATACAGCCGAACATAGAACCTCCTCCTTTTTTCGAAGTCGGTTAAAAACAAGAACGTCTATTGTAACACTGTGAGACAGCAGGGCCTTATGAAAGTTCTTTCACTTCATTCCCTTGACAGCTCTATCCCAAGGCAGAAATACGTCCAACCTTTTCATCACGAACAAGAACAATAGGTACGTAAACCTAAGTACATTTTATCTTTCTATAAACTTCCAAAAGCACCTGTATGTGTAGAATTATTATCACGGTACAGTACAATTAAGAGATTATTCTCTTTGAGGCCTTTCTAGGTCTTAGTAATTAAAATTTAACGTATGAAGGAAAACTCAGCTTTCAAAGAGGTCGCAGGAACAAAGGAACTGAAAAAGCGGGTTATGCATTACCCATCAAGGTACTCGTAATGTTATGCCGGTTCTTTTCATACTATAGAATATTTAAAATCATACAGTTCTAAGTAAAACTTGCCAGCGCGTTCAACAAAGAATAGATTTAAACTTGACAGAAGCGCTTAGTTATAAACATCAGAAAAAAAAAACTTTTAAAAAAAGTTGCCCTTCACTACGAATTAATCTGTACACAGACCACCTATCGGGCTGCACGAATATTTGTTTCGTGTAGGAATCAAACTTGCAACATGCAGCACAACAGTCAATCGCTAAACCAATCGCTAAACCAATGCGCTTATCGTATCAACAAGTTAGTTCAGAATGACTAAAAAAGGACCTTTCTAATGAGACTATTCATCAGTAAGCAGAAGAAACTTTTTTTAAATTAGCTAATCATCCAATAACTTCTCACACTCTAGGATGGAGCAAGAGAGCGTATCAGACTTTCACTGACTTAAAGCACACATGTAACCTTTAGTTGCCTTTTATTCTAGAACCACAGGTTTTCATATACGAAATTCTCCGTGGCCCTAGCGGCATTGGCCCTGCCGAGCGAAAGTTTCGTTGACATCTCTTATTTAGATGCGCATGGGACGCTACACGCTGTCGACTACACGAGCTCGGTAATTAACGGACGAGCGGACAATGGGCTACCCATTTCTCGTCGTCCACAAGCTCGCGCCTACGGTGGCCGAGAATCGTCCTGCGACTCCCGATGTTTGTCTCCTGTGGCGACGGCTGGGGCGTTTGGATGTCGACTCCCTCACGTTTGCAGCTTCGGACCATGGCCAGGCACGAGAGATTGTCGCCGCCGATCGCCTCCACGAGGATACGGCGGAGTCCGCCCAAGTGGGGCATACCTCAACCATATGCTCCACTGTGTTCTCTGAGGAGTAACGTAGGCAAAAACCAAGTCGGTAGCCTAATAAAAAAACTGTCAGCTTATTATTATTTTGTTTCTTTCTTTTCTTATCAGCGTAGTTAAAATCCGGCGCAGTGTGCAATCAGCAGAAACGTAACGTAACAAGTGAATTCGATTAACGAGCAGAACTTGTGCATCCAGGATTATACAAGCTTTCCTGTTTGCGACACGTGACTGTATCGACAAAAGAACTTTAAAATTTATAGCAATCCGTTCAAATGGATAGTAGTTGGAAATAAACATGTATTTTTAGTTCACGAACAAAGTTTTGTTGAGTAGATTTTTCAAGACGGCGAGTTTGAGATTGTTTTCATGCTTGTGCCAATGCACTTTCAATTTACGAATTGAGTCGATAAAAGTATAGTAAAGATTGTTGTCTTAAACTAGTCGATGTCTTAAACACCCACTTAGAGGCTTCAAATCGCAGTATATATTCAAAATTCTTCGCCCATAATAATATCCACTAAATTTTCGAACTGCGACAAAAAGCTGCACATATTCAATCGTCACCACCACTGCTCTCATAACGGTGAAGTAAAATATCGTGAGGAGACCGGCATGTCCTAGAACTAAGAATTCAAAGATATGTGACATCCACCAATCCGCCCTGGGCCCGCGTGGTGGATTACGGCCCATTCCCTCTCCGAGAGAGGAGGCCTGTGTCACAGCAGTGGGAACATTAAAAGGCTGATGATGATTATAATGATGATTCAACCGTCCAGAGCCGTGTAACTCGCTTAGAAAGTATTCAGTGCATTAGCCCTATCTAGTTAAACTATTCCGGAACTAAGTTGAGCGGTCACGCGTCCCGTAATTCAACCGTCCCTACATTAATCGAATAGATGGAAATTTTTAAATATTGTACACACTTAGGCCGTCATAATATACGTCAAAATGTAATGAAATGAAACTCAAATACTTAGGCCCTAAGCCTTGTATTAACCCTAACCAGCTAAACTAGTCACAAACTAAGTTGAGTAGCCACTACATCTAGCCAAACCATCCTAGCAGGAGACTAAAATTAACCTCCTAAATTAATAACAAGTGAACACTTACAAAATTTTAAACCATAGCTTGATAAAAAATATATATATACTTGAATTCAACCAAATAAAACCTTACTACTCGTACTAAGTTCTTATTAAGTTAAATTGAGCTTAGCAGTTACCTCGACTAATAGCTCATACACACGAGCGGCGTGTTGCCAACGGCAGAGGTAACTGCAGAACATCAACGGCGACATTCTAAAAAATGAAAATCAGCGGTAGCCGTCATGTGTCAAGTGTCACTATAGGTTGACGGCTAGTTTATGCACAAAGTAAAAACTGTACAAAGGCAGACTTAATCCCATAGGCAACAGTTAGGTACCTCTACTGTGAGCAAAATGCCGTTTGTGCGTCTCTAAAGGTGCCATTAGAATCTTGGCGGCAGGCTGCGGATGCCGGCAGCAGATGCAGAACTGGTTTTCTATGTAGTAGTATGGATTTTTGCGAAAATCACTCCGAACGCGGTAGCGGCCGCACGAGTTGCTGAGCTTCGGCTGCGAGTGTTGCAGGGAGCTGCAGCTACAGCCGATCGCAGACCAGTAGTGCTGCGGCCGCAAGTCGATGCGCACGTAATTATGTCACTCCAACCTGTTTATACAAGTGTCGAAAACCCTACTACCTACTTAATTACAATCAAATGCATTAACCATAACCAACTTTTAGTTATCTAACTCCTATGCATTAGTGTCCACCTAATAGGTGGCGAATTAAAAATTAAATACACTTGATCATTTTTCATATGAGCCAATATGACATAACCATTGTATTCACCCAAACAAAACTCTTATAATTTACTTATTGTCAAATCCACTAGTCATAACCAACCTAACTAGTCCAAAACTTGTATACACTTTAGCAGTCACGTCATCTAACTCAATCGCGCATTAGACTCCACCGTATAGGTGGCAACTTTAAAAACTGAATTTTCCACCGCCCCAGTTCATATTGTTCGGTTACTCAACGTTAAGTTTGTTAGCGGCGCGTATCTCGTGCAGTACATTTATCATGGCGAATCTAGTTAGTGTCTCGTGCAGGAACAATGCTCCCACATACACTAACATCCAAAAGTTTGGTATCAACCAGATAAAATCAAATGAAAACAAAGCCGTCTAAAATATATATATATTTTTTTGTAATGATCTTAAATAAAAAATAAACAAAAACTAATCTGAACGTAAAAAGAAAAAAAAAATACAAAAAAATATTAAAAGTTCTATCGAACTCCTTCGACACTTGGAAAGTTTAATTTTATTTTTTTTATCTCTCGCATTTTAAAGGCATTCCATTATCCATTTTACCTATACTTGATATTGTAAAGTTAAAGAATTTGTTTGCTCGCTGCACGTGAATTGAAAAATTCTTAACGACACGCTACGACCAATAGAAGCGGAGCAGTACTCGTAACCAAAGACGCGGGTGAAAATAGGGGGACAGCTAGTTTTAAATCTTCATCCAACTTGTTTCATTAGCTCTTTAATACTGATAACGAATGTTGTAAGCTGGTATATTAGTGGTCCATTTTTTACCATTCTATTAAGTTCATCAGAAACAAGTTCACTAAGAAAAATTTCAGGTAATTGCGATGGCTATTGCATGATTTAAATTATTTAATAATTTTTTCGTGTTCAAAATGTTCTCGCACAGTAGCGATGAATACAAGGGATGATTATTCTGTTAAAAAGTCAATCAGTTTCCTTCTGTATGTGTAATGGTGTACAATAAAGTATATAATCTTCTTCCTGCCCTTGTCCCATATTACTTGGGGTCGGCGCAACACGTTTTTTTCTTCCACTTTATCCTGTCAGCCGTCACACTATCACTAACTTCCTTTTCTTTCATATCACTCCTCACACAATCCATCCATCTCTTCTTCTGCCTCCCTCTTCCTCTCCATCCATCTACTTGTAAACTCAGAACTCTTTTAGTAACATGTGTTTCATCCCTCCTCTTCACATGACCATACCAAGACAAACGATTTCCTTTCAACTTTTCAGTCACTGGCGCCACTTTCAAACTTCCTCTAATATAATCATTTCTCACTTTATCCATTTTCGTCACACCACACATCCATCTCAACATTCTCATCTCCGCTACATGCAGTCTTTTTTCATCCATCTTTTTCACAGCCCAACATTCTGATCCATACAGTATGACAGGTCTTATCACGGACTTGTAAATTTTACCCTTCAACTTGAGTGGCATCCGTGGGTCACAAGTTGTTCCCGTGAGCTGTCGCCATTTCATCCATCCGGAGTTGATCCGATGTGTTACGTCTCGGTCTACCTCACCATCTCCTTGAACGAGCGACCCGAGGTACTGAAAGTCGGAGCAGATTGGTATGGGCGTTCCGGCGAGAGCTAAGGGCACAGGACCGGAAAGACCGCCGAAATCGCAGAACAAATACTCCGTTTTGGTTCTACTTAATTTCAGGCCAACTCTCTCCAGTCTGTGCCACCACACTTCCAATCTATTCTGGACCTCTAGGCCACTCTCGGCAACCAGCACAATGTCGTCGGCGAAAAGCATACACCAGGGAGCCTCTTCCTGAATGTCCGACGTCAGAGCGTCCATTAACATTAGGAAGAGGTAAGGGCTGAGTGCCGACTCAGCCCTTACCTCTTCCTGAATAGCTCGCTAGTTTGTTATAAATTCATGAATGTGGGATGTATGATAAATATCTTTTTGTTTCTTGAAAACTAAATTTTCTTGTCAATCCATACCTACTCATCTTTATAAATGTGAAAGTAATTCTGTCTGACTATTACGCTTTCACGGTTAAACTAATGAATCGATTTTGATGATAATATATGATACGGAGTAAGCTTAAAACCTAAGGCAGGATAAGTAATTTTGATCTGGTTTCGACCTCGAAGTCGAAGTCACTGACAACAGTTAGTTGTTTACAATAAGATGTGCTCCCAAACTTCTGGACGGTAGTGTATTAATATCGATTTGTCTCTTTCCGGGTTTACCTGGTAGTAATTACAACGCAAACGCATTTTACCTATACTATCTATAGAATTTTCATTATGAGGTGTACAATAAAGTATATAATAAATAAATAAATAAATAATTTTATTTTTTTTCTAAAATACGTTATCCCATCAATATATTGCGTTACACGTTCTAGTTCTTATTAATCCACTTTTTTATTATTTTTGTTAGAAAAAAATTTGAATCCGATTTGCATATTAAATGTAACGTTGCCAATTGGAAGAAACCTTCTGCCGTAAAATTATGAATTCGGCAAGAGAGATGTGAGATATCACAATCACCCATGCGCAACGAATTGTCAAAAGAACTTTCTGGGAAACATGCAGATTAGATTCTGTATGCGGTATGAGCTAAACTCATGTTAGGCTAATACTACGACATTGTTCATTTTGTACAGCCAAGGTCCAAACCTTCGCTGAACTAAGTGATCAACAGCAATTAAATTAATAACCATGTGCAAGTTTCTTACACGTTCTTCTCCATAGAGATCTATGCTTTGGAACGTGCAATTTAGCTTCAATTTTTAGGACTGACCGACATTTTGACAATTCAAAAGTGCCTGTAATTGGTCTATAATAAACTAATAATAAACTATTCTGATTTCTGAATAGGGTAGTAGACTCTGTTTCTTAAATAAAAGTATCAAAAAGTAGATTAATCCAAAATCAAAAAACCGATTACCTGAAAACCAATGACAACCTTACTTTAGGAACGGATAACTTTAAGTTAAACAAAAGTCATAACATCGCAAGCCAAAAATTTCAACGTTTATTTGGCTAACAGTATACCTGATGCTATCTTCACATATATTAGTTTTGTTATAAAAGTTTCTGACAATTTTACGTTCTTTCACAGAACTTATTTCTTTGCGCACAAATAAAAGTATATTAGAACTACGACTATTGCCCTAAATAGTGCCGAACATTAGTTGCCATCCTCCATCTGCTATGATTTAGTATCTATTATCTGAATGAATAGCTCAAGTCTGTTCTAGGCAGTTCATTACCGTATGCCTGCGTTTAACGAGGATCTCATGCAAATTGTTCTTTGCAGGACGAATTTCCTTTGCAATTAAGGCGTATAATCCCTTGAACATCCGGCCAGGGTTAACTGCACACATACTCGTATTGCCGCCTGCACCCATAGAGCCCCGCTGACTTTTAAAACCATTTTCTTTGCGAAATATTCATTGATTAACATATGCAATGCACATCCTGAAGAACACTTAATCAATTTTTTTTTTTTTTGTGTAAACCCATTTCTAAAGATCAAAGCCGTTTGAAAGGAGTACGGAGAAAATAACATTTATTTTTTAGCAAAAGTCTTACGAAAAAGTCAATTATTTTGATAATTTTGTAATGCTATGTATAAAGAATATAATACATAATTATTTGTTTTCAAATGTAACGCAGCGGTTACCGAGGAGTAGGCTTCAGAAAGTTACTGTTTTATGACAGTAAATGGGAGCAAGGACCTTAAAGCGTAGTTCCTATCACCATTCACCAGCAAAGCTGCAGTACGTGGTGTCGCTGTCGCTAAAACTCTTAAATTCTGATGTATGACCATTGAAATTGCCTTTGTATAGAGTCTCGTACTCAACATTTATCATGTCGAATCTAGCTCCAAGTCCCAGTGTCGGCATGTCCCGCGAACAAAGCTTCTTATTTAACGACCCTGTATTATTGAAGACCTAGCTATAACCCGCGCTACTTCTTGCTATTTTCCTTTTATTACACTAAAACCGGTCGAATAGTTATAGCTGTTTGAGGGAGTTATGACAGCGTATTTATTGTTGTTACTTATTTTTTATAGTTCAAGATCATTGTTAATACATAATAATAAAGCTTGTTTGTTGTATTATGGCATAGTAACAGAGGTAGCGCAAATTTTCTCGTTCGTATTCGTTGATCATAGACTTGCCAACTTTCGGTAGGAGCCAAGACTATGAGGGGTTTCACGTTTCAGTAGTGTAGATTTATAGGGCTAGGCTACATACAAGAATACGAGGCCATCGCCTAGGAAGCACCGCATTAGCCCGTTTCCAGGCAAACAGCGTAATAACCAGACTTCCAGTTTAGATTTTGACGTTGAAAGCCAAAACTCATCAACACCACAGAGATAAGTATTTCCAATATAACGTGTCGAAGCTCAGAAAAGAATTTGAAGAGAGCAATCATCTTATGTTCCAATCAATGAAATCCAATGATACCCCGAAAAATCCAATAAGACCTCCCCAATCTTGAACCTTCAAATCAGTAACGGATACCTAACGAAGACAATACTTAACTAAAGGATCGAATATAAATTCCATCGCGTTTCAATTCATCTGCTTCGGAACAATGACTGGGCTGTGATCCAATTAAAATTAGATTTTAGTTTGCTAGGAAACAATTAAATGAGAGATGGCAGTTTCCTATTGCTTCTGTTACATAAGTCGAATTAAAATCAATTTATAGAAACGGTCTAGTTAGTTAACGGTCAAAACTTTCGTTGGATTCCTTTATAGAGATGTCAGTTGAAGTCAGACTCAGATTACTATGCAGTTGGTGTAAGTTAGACAACAACTGAAGGCATGCTTGATTAGTTTAAGTCTGCAGTTAGACTCGGAACTTAGAACCGGAATGTCAAGGGCCTTATCCAAGTGAATTAATCTGAGATAGATTCGTGAAGTGATTATTGATTTTGATCTGTCGACTAGGGCCTAGGCAATAATTTTATGTGACTTGACGTCATTATTAGGGTTCCGTACCTCAAAAGGAAAAAACAGAACCCTTATAGGACCACGTTTTTGTCTGTCTGTCATGACGCCTTATCTCGGAAATGCGTGGAGGTATCGAGTTGAAATTGAAAAAACTATATAAGTCTGCGGTCCCTTGAAGCTGTGAAAAAATCAATCTTCTAAGTTAACGACAAAAAAAGATACGGTCGTTTATGTCGCAAAAAAACGTACATCTCAACACTCTCAAGGAGATCAAAATTCATATGGTACTTTCGGTTGACCTAGAGACCTGAAATTTGACATGAAGGTCCCGTAGCACAAGTATAGAAATAAATCTGAAAAATGCAAATTTGAAATTAGGCCACGAAAAAAAAAGCACTTCTTTTTATGCGGAAAAATCTTCGAGACTCGATTTAGGAATTGAATGATTTACACAAGTTATTTTGTACGGAACCCTCGGTGTGCATGTCCGACTCACACTTGCCCAGTTTTTACCCGACTGCGCCAGAAGGAGGGTTATGTTTTTCGAGAGTATGTATGTATGTATGTATGTATGTATGTAAGTATGTATGTATGTATGTATGTATAATTGTTTGGCACGCTCTGCAGCCTGAACGGCTCGATGGATTTTAGCTTGAGAGGTGTCGTTAGATTTGTATTTACTGTGAGAGTGACACTGGGTATATCAAAATAAAAAAAAACAAAATGGCGGATTTTTAGCGCCAAATTCAAATGTTTGGCACGCTCTGCGACCTGAACAGCTCGATGGATTTTAGTTTGAGAGGTGTCTTTAGATTCGTAATTACTTTGAAAGTGATATCGTAATAAAATAAAACTAAAAAAATAAAAAACGGTAATTTAAAAAACTAAAAAACCCGACTGCTTTTCTGAGCATTCATGAAAAAGGCCTTAAACAAGAAAATCTGGCAGTCGGGACCCATTCTAGAAAGTCAGCCGTCTAGTCAATAGATTGGAGTAATCTGCAATGTAATATAGGTATGTGCTCTCAATTCTAGAATGGGTCCCGACTGCCAGATTTTCTTGTTTTAGGGCTTTTTCATGAATGCTCAGAAAAGCAGTCGGGTTTTTTTTGTTTTTTAAATTACCGTTTTTTTTATAAGAATAAAAGCTTAACTAATGTTCTCCGTTAGTTGTGAAAATCTAAGGAACAGTGACGATTTCCGACATCAAAAACAAACTCTTTCAATTCAAGTTCCACGATTTCAGTTGGCAAACTAATCTCAAAGTGCATTTGAGGCGAGGACAAACGCAGTATCTGTGCTTAGGTCAGCATTTATCCCGTCTGTGGGCCACAATCTAAAGTCGTTAGCGGTTGATTAATGAGTCAACGAGTGAGGATTATGCGCTAATTCCGCAAAAAAACATCCTATCTCAAATGAAAATAAGCGGCGCTTCGTTCAAGTCTTTTTTTTTAAACTTTCGAATTTTACACCGAGAAAGTTGAGAGTTCTATGCTTAATTTAAGGGATGGTGAATGTTGGTTGAATATTAAACAGCTGAAATTAACTTCTGAGGATGAATTACGTTTGTTTTACGTCAGTAATAAAACTTACGTGGTTGTACTTTTTAATTCTCTCGAAGAGTTATTTCAGTTCATATTGGACTTTTTATGTCGAGTGCTGTTCGTTATAAAAGCGACATGATTTAGCCTAAAATATTTTCGAAACTGCCATCCATTGGACACTAGAATTTCGGAATATTTATTATATTTTTAGCGACAACTGGGATACAGGCATCCAATAATTGATTGATGGCCAATGTAGGCTGCAGAATGGGCACAGGTTTGAATAATTTAGAGTAGTGTGTGTTCAAAATATTCGACTAACAGGATAGGACACATAATATGATAATCAAAATAGAATTGTTGAAGCTCTATTATTATCTGATAAAATTAATCGATACTTGTCTAAACCTGAATGGACTGACGTCAATGAGGGAACTGCAATAGATACTACGTCAGACTATCATAAAATCAATACTAAGCAACCAATTTTCTACTGCATCAAATCTTAGTCTTAAAGTAAGAAAGTTCCTTCTCTTTACCATTCCACTCGTGTCTTAAGATGTCAGCAGATCTATGGCATCACCAAAAGAATAAAAACACTTTTAAAATAAGCGGAAATATAACCGCTAAATTGAAGCGCGCACGCGACCACACGTACCCGCAAAACTGAAATTTTAAACAATAAAAAAGTAGTTTAACACCGGGTTTGTTCACATTTCTCAACTCGTTTCTTTAATGCGACGGAGACATGAGAATCCAGCATATGACGCACTTCAAGACATATTTCTCGTGAACATGTTGCAAACAGCTGCTACTTGGAATTTTTTAACGCTATCCCTCTCCTATGCTCTCGTCGCGAGCAAGATATGACAAACTTTAAACAGTTCGCGAAAAGCAAGTACCGATCTAGGCTTTTATGTTCTATCATTGGGGAATATGAAATATTGAATTTCTAGAAATACAAACCAATTATTGTACAGAGTTGCGAACAAAATTGCGCTACCCTTTTATTTTCACGAATAATAACATGATTACTTTCGTTTGAAAATTGGATGATTACCTTATTGAAACCCAGCATTCCGAAAGCTTGTTGGCTGCCTTTCAACTCACACAAAAACCAACAAACACGCCCCATTAATTTTCCGGAAAGAACTAGGTTAAGGAAAAACTTGGAACTGTGATATTCGCACAAGAGTACCGGACTGCACCATTTTTTGTTCGGTCTAATTGATCGAACGTTTAGAACCTACCGAATATTTCGCGTTAGTATTTTCGCAATTTCATCGTAGCAACTTACGCTTTGTGAGTACGTGGCTTGCTTTTAACATCTAATTAGATTCAAAATTCACTCTTTAGGTCTGTTCAATCTTTGGGCTTTTTTTGGGATTGTTTGAAGGAGTTACCGGGACCCTGGAGCGCGAAAGATAACTGAAGGTATACGGGTAGGTATTAGTGAACAACTCTTGACACTCTTTCTCGCTCAACCTAGAGCTACAGTTGGGCACGCCATAATTATGGCGGTAAGTCCCCTCTTTGAAGCGTGGCTGGAAAGAAATCACGGCGTCCTCACCTTCCGCACCGGACCGAGCCCAAGTCATCGACGGCGCGTACTGTTATTCCCACGCGCCTTGAGGAGTTATCAGCAAACTGTAGGGGCCCAGCAGGGTCGAAGCCTATTTGCGACCGTAACATGTTTATAATCATTAAAATCATCAGTTCAGCTTAGCCCTCACTCAAAGACTTTTTTCATGAAACATCCGTTCAATAGGATCAGAAAAGACTTCAGAAAATTTGAATTCCATGGGCTAATCTGGAACCTCCATCTTAATATAAATAAACTAGTGCATGACTGCAATCCCATGATGGTAAGCAGTGATGCAATCGTTGATGGTGAGGCGCACTAGTTTATTAGGAGCCTATTAAGTCTAGCCTTGAAAACATCCTACTTCTGAAATACGGTTACAAGACATTAAGACCAAAAGCTCGTAAAATTAAGAATCATTGTTTTAATACAGTTCTAACATCATACAAGACGGCTGGAACCCGGGAGAGTAAACATTTAATAACATCAAATGATATGGCTTCCAAACTTGATCCCATTCATTAAATGAAATAGGGTTGACACTTTGTAAAGTTTGCCGAGATAAATTATATTTTGCGGGCGACGAGTGCAGTATTCATTAATAATGTGTTAAGTTTCGCGGACATGTGGGGACAGGGTGGCGTGTGTTTGATAGTTTGTATGAACCGCCAATCTTTTGTTGAAAGGGTTAAAAACATTGCGGTCTGTTTTATTAGAATTTAAGGTTATTAATCAGAACTTTTGAAGCCATATAATTATTCATCTGCTGACCTTTAACGTTTACCAAAGTTGCGCTAATAAACACCGTTAAATATTGATTTTTATTCTAATTTTGATTCGGTAATAACATGAAACACTATCGATTTATAAAGATAAAATTAAAAAAAGCACTTTTTATCTTAAACTCGAATTAATATACGCATATTAATTTCTTTATGTAAATGAGTCAATGATCTTGTAGGGAGTTGTCGGTCGTTGCGTACTAATTACCTACAGTTCATTGGCCTCGATTAGCTAACGTTTACTTAGAGAAATCAATTTCGTAGATGCTTAAATTAATTCGAGTTTTAAAAAATAGTACTTTATTTTTCATTTTTACATTTACAAATAGTTAGAAATATATAGTTAGTAATATATAGTTATAAATAGTTTCATGTACCGAATCGACCCTCCGCGGGATTAAAACGACCAAAATTTAACGGTGTATATCCGTATATGAGTGCGAATTAAAACAAAAAAAAAATACAAAATTAGTAATTTATCTATCGGAATGTAGGTACGTACTAATTTCACGGGGTCCAGGGTGATCCACGGGCGAAAGCTGGCATTAGGTAGGTACTTATGTGCATATGTTTTCACAATATTATAATTTTGTAAAGGCGAAAGTTTGTTTGCTCAAACAGCTGACCGGTTTAGGAAGAAACTTTTAAAGATTTAGAAAGAGTAGACCATGTCCTAGAATAGCACATGCGATATTTTTTATCCCAGATTAATTATTTTTCTTTCTTTCTTTGATATAATTTCTACTTTGACGAGGACGAAACTGCTGACAGAAACTAGTAAAATAAATATTTGCCGCCTTATTCCAAAACGCGATCTAGTTCCGGACTATTACTAGTTTTAATTGGCATTAAATCTAACAATAGTCTCGGAAATACATTTAGATCGCTTTTAATTGGCATTAAATTTAGTAATAATCCCGAAAACTACATTTAGATAGCGTTTAATCGGTATTAAACCTAGTAATAGTCCCGGAACTATTTTAGATCGCGTTTTGGAATAAGGCGGTTGATGTTTATCTTACGGGTTTTTTTTTTTTTTTTTTTTATGGTAGGTAAAATCATCCAATGACAGATCCCGCCCTTGGGCGGAGCGGGAAATAGTGTCAGACTCTTACTGACTAAAAACCTACCCCGTTCCTTCGTTGCCCATAGTGCCGGGGCCGAGCCTTCCTCTCAGAAAACGGCCCTTGACCCCAGCGGGCTTCGACCCTGCCTGCCTGCAGTTAGCAGGCTGGGCCTCTACGGTTTGCTGACAGCTCCTTGAGGCGCGCGGGAACAGAACGCGCCGTCGACGACTTGGGCTCGGTCCGGCCGGTTACCGGACGATCGGACAGCGTGCTACCCATTGCACGCCGTCCGCAAGCCCGCGCCTACGGTGGCCGGAAATCGGGATCGGAATCCCGGCGGCGGCTGGGGCGAGCGCCCCGTTGCCTCTGCCTGATGCGGTCGGCCTCCTCCTTTGCTAGCATTACTGCTTCGCAGAAGGAGGCGACCGCCTGCCATCCCTCCTCACTACGGACCATGGCCTGAACCAAGGCCCGGCGAGAGAGATCGCTGCCGCCGATCACCCCCACGAGGACACGGCGATGTTCCGCCCAGGCGGGGCACACCTCTACAGTGTGCTCCACCGTGTCCTCCGGGTGTTCCGCACAGTGGCGACACCCGGGCGAATCCTCCGCACGAATCCGGAACAGGTACTTAGCGAACTTTCCGTGTTCGGTAAGCACCTGCGTCGTGCGGAAGCTGAGAGCGCCGTGAGGTCTTTCCAGCTTATCTTACGGGTTAATGTAACTTCACTTCAAAGTAAAAAAAAAAAAACAAGAATAGCCATATATTGCATGAATTTTTGTCTCATTGCACACGCTACGATACCTTTACGATGCAAAATTATTATCAAAAATGATAACGATTTTATCTAAAAAAAAAAACCACAAACTCGATAACTTAAAGCTAGCTTCATAAACTATACACTTTATCCTCAAGATAAAGGCACATATGACTTGATACTGTCTAGTTAATTAAACAGATGCCCGTGAACGCAAAACGAATGAAGAATACCCATATAAATCACAATCTAGAATATGATTTCGTTCGCGTATTGTAATTCAATTGAATGAGCCATTTCGTGCGAGCATCTGCTTTACAACACGGCAGTGATAGTGTACTAACATTACATTATATCACAGTGATATATTTGGGTACTTTATCAAAGGAGGATTGAGGGAGCTTTACCTGCACGGTGAATGGATTCCGTGTTTTCCATTGAATGTACCCTTGTATTTTCTCTGTCCACTAACAAAGATGAGAGGTCCTATTGGAAACAAAACTTCGGACTTAGAAATGTAATTTTATCAAAATTATAATTTTGAATTCTTTGCTATGTTTTGACAAAAGTTCCTTTCGAATTTCACGCAAATTTTCGAAATATAATTTACTTCTAACGAAGTTAAGATACATTTAACATACGTGTTTAGTTTCAAAAATACATCGCGTAGTAGGTACAGTCAAGGGTCAAAAGTGTAGTTGCACTCTATCAAAATGCTAGTGCCTAAAAATTTCTTTGTAGAAGAGGGTAATAACTGATTTGATTTGTAGCATACAATCTAAAGTATTGAATAAACTAGTCGTGGAACGTTGAAATTCAACTACAAAGACCCCTGATGGTACATTGTTATAATCTGTAAACTCTATATTTTTACTTATCTGAGTTTACGAGTTGGCTGGTTTAGCACTTAGCTGTTCCACGCTCTTTCAATTTTATCACCCAGTCTAAATATATTATACTTTTTTTTTCAACTTCTGGATATTTTTCAAAGCTTCATCCAGTCCAAGTAAAGAAGTATCTGGCTATAAACCTGGAAAGCTTAAACGAGGTTCAAGAAACTATTCAACGGTTGTAGCATCGCCGTACACAATCCAGTGCTTTTTAAAACTATAAATCCGAATCTATCCAAATACCCTCCTCCTACCGAAAACACCCTCCTGCTTTTCGTATTGGATAATAGCCACAGGGGAAACATACTCTTTTACACAATAAAATCTAGACTGAAACGAATGTACAGGCGTTCGGACAGTCAAAGGGACCGTAAGTGCATAGAGGTGTCAATAGAATTAACTCGCAGAAGGAAAAAGAAAAACATGCTACCTAGTGAATGGATCATAGCTCCAGTTGCGTACGATCGCTTTATTAAAATTCAAAAACTAGGAAATTGAGTATTATGTTTGTTTTTTTAAGAAACAATTTCCTGATGAGCCCGGGTGCAGAAAAACATTACACAAAAACACACGCTTTATTATCCGCTTGTCTTTTTCAGGACATTAATTCTGACGTCGTTATTAAAAAGGGCACAACTTTTTTTATTTTAGGTAATTAAGTACTTACTCGGAATCAGAAAAAGAATCTGATACCGATTTTTTTTTTTTAAAGGACGACGGCAAAGTTCATCGTCATCGATTTTTAAACCGTGTTTATAGTTAAAATTGCGTCTTGTTTAGTTATCACAAGAACAAAGGCGAGTATGTAAATACAATTTCAACTTAGCAACTGAATTGTCTTCTTTTTCTAAAGACTATTCTCGAAACCTCTACAATTTTCTGACAACAAACTCCTTATAACGAACCAGAAACGCTGATGAAACTCGTTTGCCCGAATACTTTCAAAGTACTCAATAGATTTTGCGTAAATTATCCAACATCTTACAGGTACCGGAGCCGTATCTACAGAGTATAGTCGATACTGGTGTAAAATTTTATGACGTTCTAGCATCACAACAAAGAAAAAGGAACCAATATTTAGATTCAGAGCCACAAACTAGACTTTTATCTAAATTTCAGTACCAGTCAGTCGTGCTACCATGAATTTTGAAGAACACGGACCCTGTATTCTTTTGTTGTATTTCGTACGAGAACAGGGTAACAAATGCCGGTTTACTTGGTAATGCTAGAAGCCAGATCCATTACATAGGATTTATTACTTAGTGGGACTCAGGATTTAACCTAAGCCATCTAAATGTTGCATTTTCATGTAATACCCTTAGAAGCATGGGTGGCTCTTAGATAAACAATGACCCGGCGATTTAAAACCAAAAATATATTAAAGAACACGATACACTGTTTACACCCGATTCGATGTTACACGTTCTCGCATGCAGTCATTTGTAAGATCACGTTGAATGTTTGAAGTCTGGTTTCAGCTTAAGTTTTTCATCAAGCTCAAGTATTATTTACTTAAAACGAAAGGTGTCAACGAATGAAATACATTCCTCTCGCAGTGACAAAAACGCCACCCCGAATCTCGACCATCTCATAAGATTATCGAAAATACGGCAGGTACACCTAAAACGGTAATAACATAAATATGGAAAACCTCGAAAATAAACGTAAAGTCTTACCCCAATCTTGTACAATGCATTTCCTTTTCGTAGTCTCATCGTGAATAAATAACACAAGACACCCATGAAACTTGTCCGTCATTGTGAGATAGTATGGTGACCCCACTAAAATATGCAGATGACGAGGTACGGCGAATAGTATAAGACAAGGACAAGTAAATGTTGCACGTACACGGTATGATTTGATACACTTATGTGTATTCGTTTTGAACGTGTGTTAGTTTGGTATTTTTTGGTAAGAAGTGGAGGTACAGGTATTTTTTGTGTCTTTAGGGAGACTTTTTACGTTACAAGTATAAAAAAGAATATTTTTTAAGGACAGGTACCTCTTGTCACGCGGGTAATTTTCCTTCGAAATTTTATCGGTCTAATCAACATACAGAGACTGATGATGTGTAAACAAAGACTGATGATAATGTTCTTTAATATTTTGCATAGAAAATAAATGACTTCAAATTAAAGAAATGCTCAACAAAAATGTATTACGATCCTAACATAACAAGAAAACAAATCGCCATCACAAAAGCAAGATATTCAATTTCAAAAACTAAAAACAAAATAAAAGTTTTACAACAAACCAGTGCACATTGTATCAAGTTTATCTACAAAATAAATACAACTCTATCATCTAGTCCATGGATAGTTACCTCCGGGACTCGTTGTTTATGCCCTCAAGTTATAAACAACGAAGGATATGGATATTGAATTTTGTTTGAATAAAACCTTGTTGTGTATTCAGTACACGTGTGTTCTAATAAAAGTTTTGTAAGGGTCTTGGCAGACGTGCTGCTTATGGAATTGGCGGTCAGAGATTTAGTTGGGAAGTTAATACACAGATTCAACTTTTAAAACATCTCGTACTTTTACTGATTACAGTTAGCCTGCATTATACCACAGCTGAGCTAAAACTACTACGATAAATTCAAGCATTTTCAATCAAAATGCGAACCACTAGGCGTATGTTTTTTTTTATGACATAGACTTGACACTTGACAGTGAATAGTGTATATTTTGAATCGCACTAGTTTATTAAGAGCCTCTTTACTCTAGCCTTAAAAACACCTAAATTAAAATGTTTTGTCCAGTACGTCCTGTCATCTCCTAAGGATCTCCTTACATTTTAGTATATCCTGATTAATCTATATACATCTGATAGTATATCTGATTAATCGATGATTGAGTACGTTTTTTTCGGAAACTCGATACAAGTACCGAGAGAAACAGAATAGTATAAATTTTGATAATGCGCTTATAGAAGTCTAACTAATCAACAAAACGCGATGCCCTAACTGAAGAGTTGTGTCACAGATTTATTTTTAGTTAAAACGTTAGGAAATAGCGACGAGCGGGTTTTTTTGGGAGACTGTGATTTCTATTTTGTGACGTTCAAATTGTTGATTCTGAGCCAATTTGAATAAATGACTTTTGATCTAGAAGCAATCGCCTAAACGCGAGGTTTTGTGAACGCAATCGAAATCAAAGAACTGCCAAAACTGGAAACTGTAACATTTTTGAAAGGCTATTTTGATTTTGTGACACTCTACTACGATTTTGGATTTTGTAAATCTCTAGTGTTGTTCTACTTACTCGTAAGCTATACCTAGCATAAACAACTTAACTATTGAAATTTAGATAGAATTGATCCTGATATCCCGTTCTTAAACAATTTTTTTATTTTTGTTAAATATTTGATATGAAAGCAATAAAATTTTCTCAAGAATAGAGTATTTTCATCTAAATTTATTTTTTAAAACACCATTTAATTTATTTATTTTTTGGAAAGAAACTTAGGTAGCTTTTAAAATATTGGTTTGAGGAAGAACGAGGGCGTGGTCTCGCTATCTCTTTGGTACGTGAATATTTTAATAACGGTGACGTCACATTTCAGTTTGTACATCTTTTTTTCCGTTATTTGACAGTTTCTCTTTCCACTAGATTTGAAAAGTTTGTAACCTACTTAATTTCGTCCGGTTTTGAAAATTTCTTGCCATATCCGTTTTTGGGGTACAATTAACTAATAGCTTTATTTCTAAAAGTAACAAGTCTGCAAAGTCTCTAACACAAATCTTTTGTAAGAGAATGAAATATTTTGTAAATATACGTAAGGTCGATAAAATTGGTTGCCGCTGTATAGCGATTTTGCGGCGAACGTGATGTGAAGGCAAAGCGTAAGTTGTGCGAAGGTATTTATCGTTTATTTGAAGGTAGCATGTTTCGATGACTTCTCTTTGTGAGGTTTATTGGACTGATGTTGGATATACTCTTTCTGGGAAACATTCTTTGTATTGGATAGCCGTATGAGGATGTACTTGTCTTGTCATTTATTTTGTAGCACAGATTTGGCGCAGCTGTGTAGCTTGGTGTCGTTTGATTACGTTGTTATTTTTACGTTATTTGAAAATCCTGTTTTATAAAGTTACTTTACACATATTGTGTGATTTTATAAAACTGGGTTACTAAAATATGAAAGGTTTATGCAGTCAGTTTAAAAAAAAGAGTGAAATTAAACTTTCAGAAATAGTAAGTATACATAAAAGAAGCAAAAAACCTCGTAAGCGACGAAACCGGGTCCAAATAACTTGAAAACCTGATGCATGGATGAACGATGATTTCGACGTCGACAAATACAGGCGTTTTTGTGGCTGGTGGCAATAACTCACTGATGTTATAAGGTTGACCGTAGAACACAGCACGTATCACATAGCCTTCCATTCTTTTGTTAGCACAATATACATATGTATATTTAGTAAATTTAGGGAATTAAGGAGCTTCTCCCCTATTTGTTGTCTATCGTTCACGTACTTAAGCTTGATTTAAAAACTTGTTGTTTCATTCAACCCAACCCAACGCAACGAGAAAAAAACAGAGATAACGCCTAAAAACTCATTCGATAATTCCGTCATTTACTCGAATATTTCACAAAACTTGGACCAGGACATATTTTTTTTTAAACAAACTAAAGATGTTTTTGGAAAATAATTTTCGTCATTCAGAATCTCAATTGGTTTCTATAGATATATGTATAAGGTTACAAGGTTTCTTTAGATATATATTTGAAAAGCCCCGCGGTTCATGCAAAATATCAGATATCAAGGTCTTTACTGGATTTATGTTGCACAAATTTAAGTTTGGATTTCAATAGAAAACTAGACATATCTACAAAATATTTGAGGTTTCAAAATATCTGGCGAAAGATGTGTAATAACGTCATAATTTCGTAAGAGTAAGTACCTAGTTAAAACTTCAGTATACAATTAAAAATACTGATTAGGTAACACTACCCGCGATGAGTTCGAATTCGGAAAATCTGTTATATTTGTGTTTTATTGTGTTTAAATGTCAATACCAGTCAATTTGAAGAAGACAAAGTTTCACTAGCTAATTTAGTTTGACCTTATATTTACTGGCTCTCAAAGAGGATGCCTGCGTGAGAACATAAAAGGCCAATTGTATGTGAGAAATACATACATCGACTTATATTTTAAGTGATAGACAAGCTCGTTCATGTGTTTAAACTATTTGTCAAAATACTGAAATGTTAAAACAAAAGTTCGCTGCAGCGCTAAATGTGCATTATGACGTCTAACAATTTTACAGCGCTAATAATGCAAAGTACACTAATGTCATCAAGTCATCAATGTAAAGAGGTGTATGGCCTGCAGTACACTCAAGTCAAGCAAAATGATTGTACGGCACGCCTAATTTAGTGCGTAGTACATATATATCGATAAATACATACATCCCTGTGAAATGAACGAATAAAGTCTGACCAAGAACAGTTGAGACAAAGTTGACAAATGTTACCTTGATATGCGGCAGAGCGAGCAGCCTCCGGATCTCGTGTATGGCGGAGGCGGTGGCGGGCGTGGCGGCGGCGGGCGCCGGGCCGGCGTGGCGCAGGCGCGCGGCCGCCTCCAGCGCCTGGCGGCAGCGCGCGCGCCCCTCCGCCGCCGGCGCGCGCCCGCTCGTCACCACCACTGTGCTCGCTATGCGGTCGTATATCTAGCGGACAAAATGCTCACTTTTACAACCTTATTATGCGTACAGTTAAGGAGTAGAATTCCCCGCCGGAATCTGTTTTTCCTGATAGCTACAACCTAAGGGAGTCTTTAAGCCAAGAGTAAACACGTTTCTTCTAGACAAGTGTGCTCCATCGTCGGTCACATCATCGCTTACCATTAGGTGAAATATTTGTCAAACGCGTGTCTATCAATAATATTATAAACAATATGCCTGTATTCCCTTAACCTTGCATGCACTAAAGAAGCTGTAAGAAGTGCCGGAGGCGCGGCTACCCATTAAAACGATGGCAACAGAGAAATGCTGTCCCATCTCTATCACCCAGCTCAACCTGGCTTAATCATTTGAAAACCGTAATTAGATGTACGAACGCCGGCGTTCGCTTGGGACTTTTTTGTTATGTTGCATTTTTTCGAAACAACTCTTTGCAGGTGTCAGCTGTTCCTGCTACGCTCCAAACGTTTTTAATAAACATAATTATATATTTATAAATACATACAATTATACATAAACTAGCATCTATCAGCGTCTTCACTCGTGTGAAAGTCAGTTTCTCCATGCAAACTTCAAAACCTCGTTTTACGCCCTTAAAATTTTCATTCAGAACATTACGAATTAATGTAGGTTTAAAGAATCTTAAACGTCAAACCATTTACGTTCCTCCGAAATTTTAGGAACGATTTGAAATACGCGTATGTCGTGTGTGGCGGTCCCCGTCGCGAAAACCTGTGCAGTGTCGCTAGCTCAATTTTAACGGTGTGCATGTAGTCGTGTCGATGGAGAACTTCAATCTATTATTACCTAGCAGCAGGGGTGCGGAGCGCGGCTGCCCGCGATGGTTGCCTGTACGGTGAGCCCAGACGCAGCACTTTTGTATGGGACCGCACGCGCGAACGCGTAACGCAGCGTCGTTCCTAAGGTTCAGATGTACTAAACCCACCAACTTTAATTCATAGAGCAAAAAACGCTTTGTACGTATGGGAGGAATCTCCACCAGGTATCGGTGGCGTAACGCCGTACGTCTTGTGGTCCAATGATGGAACGGACTAGGTGGAATTAAATTGTGGAATTCTAATGCACACTCCCCGAAATGCTTGTTTACCTTCGATATCCGATACTAAAATATTTTTTTAAATTATTACTAGTACTTTCTGAGATACCTACTAGTTGCAACTATTATAAACATTGTTTTTGTATTTATCAAATTTTTTTTATAAGTAAACTTTTTAGACATATTATAAGCTAAATCTATACATGAAACCGAAATACCACTCACTGATCACGAAATCTCAGAAACTATAAGACTTAAACTTAAAATTTGGCAGATAGGTTCCAGGGTGTCGACATTCGCTAAGACCGGATTTTACGAAACTCCACCCCTAAGGGGTTCGGCGGCAGCGATCTCTCGCGCCGGGGTTTGGTTCAAGCCATGCTCCGGAGCGAGGAGGAGTGGCAGGCGGTCGCCTCCTTCTGCGAAGCAGTAATGCTAGCAAAGGAGGAGGCCGACCGCATCAGGCAACGGCACTCACGCCGCCGCCGCCGCCGGGTTTCCGATCCCGATTTCCGGCCACCATAGGCGCGGGCTCGCGGACGGCGGGCAATGGGTAGCTCGCTGTCCGTCCGTCCGGTAACAGACCGGTCCGAGCAAAAGTCGTTTACGGCGCGCACTGTTCCCGCGCGCCTCAAGGAGTTGTCAGCAAACTGTAGGGGCCCAACAGGGCCGAAGCCTACTGGGGTCAAAGGGTATGTGAAAATGGCACCCGGGGCCCTGGGACCAAGGTAAAGAATGGAACGGGGTAGGTTTTTAGTCAGTAAGAGTCTGACACTACTTCCTGCTCCACCCAAGGGCGGGATTTGTCATTGGATGATTATACCTACCATAAAAACAAAAAATTAAAAAAAAACCCCTAAGGGGATAAAACGGGGGTTTGGAAGTTTGTACGGAGAAACCGACTTCCACGCCGGCGAAGCCACTGGCAGAAGCAGTGCATCATATTTAATTCTTAAATTTCATCCTCAGTTACACTGTCATTGCAGGTTTAAAAGCAAACGCGACATATCAATTAAAAGAAAAAGGGGAACCTATCACTTCTCCGATTTCTTTTTGTTCGAATTTCATGTGACCGAAAACTATTGACCGACGTCTTTTTTGCTAAATGCATTATTTAACAAATTTTTATATCATCAAAGTATCATGTGTCATAGGTATCATTTTACCGAATTGCTATTGGCCGAAGCCTGCGACTTCACACAGTCTTGTCTGCCCTACCCCTAGAGAGTAATTTAAACCCGCGTAGGCGCGGAGGGGTAGGGCGGCCCGCGAGCTGAGGAGCAGGTGGTTTGAAGGCCCACCGCCGGCTGAGGCGCAAGCCGAAGCTGCGGTGGTGAGCGTTACAATTAAACTTTTTTTTATATTTAGTTCGTTATTTTCCTCGTCGCCACTGAACAATTCTCGGGTTGGGAAAGCACTCTGGATACACGGGATAAATAATACACGTAGTCACGACAGTAGACGTATAATGACTGGCACAATCTTGTGGTAGATTGACTACCTACAACTCTTAACTAAATTATAAATATTAATGTACCCACGATTCGGTACATACGCTACAGAAACTATCTGCGACGATAAGCTCGCGTGGGACCGCCCACACCCCGCAACGCCGGCGCCGTGACAGAAGACCTTCCATGGTGGTATAATGAAGGTTCGGAAACATAATACTTCGATCAAATGTTATTTCGGCTCAGTGTAACATCGGTGAATTTTTTTTCGAACAAATGAAACGTTGGCGTTACGAAAATATTCAAATTGAGAATAGGTCAACTGATAAAGTGGCAGACGTGACTTCGATGAAATAAAAAAAAAACGAAACTATAAAGTTGAAAAGTTTTAGTTGAAATGAAATTCGATCAAACGTTTTTCGAACTTATGATAGGTAACCAAGAAAAAGACATGTCATGTTCGGGTATCATGGTCTTTGACGTCACATCGGACTTCTTTACGCTGCCTCTATGTATCTAGATACTTTACAATTTGAAACCTTTCTTTTCTTTCTTTCTTATTAACCTAGTATGCCCAGTCAGCTAGGTCAAGGCCACACATATCTTTTCAAACACCCCGAACTAGACGTCTTGGTACGGGCTAAGTCATTCCGCCACCACTTACTAGACCGACCTTGGCGTCGACATCGACGTTCTGACACTTATTTCGTGGACAAGAGATGGTCACTTGTCCTCCACGAAATAAGTGTCAGTATGCATACATATAATCGGTACAGTTTAAATTAACAAAATATATTTCCTTGTTTCTTACCTCCAAGAAAGCTCTAAGCTGAAGATCATCAAGTACGCTATGAAATAGATCAGGATCTATGACCGTGGGGCCATCTTGAAGCACCGCCACATCGTCCAGGGATTCTACGATCAAGCTAACAGCTGTAACAAAAATTTCATTATAAATCTGTAAAAAGAAAAACTTGGTTACATTTTTTATAATAGAAACTAACGCCATCTGTAGAATTATAGCGCAAGACTAAGTTATTGCAAAAATTGGTTACTAGGTGGCGGTTACTACGAGCAATGTCTTACTTAGATCAGCGCCATCTATGACAATTCATGGCAATTACTCTTGATGCTTGCTTCTAACCAAATGCACCCACGTGCGACACGATACAAACATTGGTAGCTGGACAGTAATTTCAGACTGGAGGCATTGAAATTTAGTGACGTGAACCCAAGACAGTTCTGACATTGAACTCGAGTGACGTGAACCCAGGGTAGTTCGGCTATTGGCCCAGGGCAGTTCTTGTGACTAGCCCAGGTCGTATTATAGCGTGCTAAATCTATTATTGTTCTATTGCAGGAAAGTAATGATACTACACGTCATACATAGTTACATCTCTTTCACGCACAACGAAAATATTGAACGCAATTTAGGTGGTCTGAATTCGCCCTTCCATCTTACCAGCGGAACAAGCCTCCTCCAGCATGACAGCTCGCCGGGGCTGCTGCTCCTCGTCCTCCTCATCATCAGCGGCCGCCGCTGCCAGTGTAGCGGCGCGAAGACGACGACGACTGTTGAACTTCTTCAGTTCTTCCACTGTCCCCGCGAGGTGATTGCGGAGTTGCTTTTCGCGGTCCTGCAGACAATATTTAAATATGTAGTAGCAAAGACTAAAAGCCCTGATCGACGAGCGATTAAAACCGGGGTCTTATGGCTCGTCGGTAAAGCTCGCCGGCGTATCATTGCAATACACGAACGACGAGCCTGGCTCGCGTCTCGTCGTGTTTGCTACATTTTTTACTTGGCTTGTCGTTATAAACTATTTTATCCGCTAAGCGACCAGCACCAAACCGCGAGTAAAACCGAAGTTCTACAAAACCGCGGTATTAGCTCGTACGTCGATCACCCACTTTATTGTAGACTTGTTTACATTTACTCACACTGTCTAATAGTAAAGTTTGTTATTCAATATTATCTAACAGGTTTGTTTTGAGATGGGTAATCATCCAATGACTTCTCTCGCTCTAGTGTGAAGCGGGAGTGTGTTTCAGACTTTTACTGACTAAAACCACACCTGTGTCCGTCAGTTTCCCTTGGCATTCTAGAATACCGGGTTTTTCTTCTCAGAAATTCCAGCCCCGCGCCCCTACGGTTTACTGACATCTCTTCGCTTCGCACGTGGAAAACTTCACACTGTCCACGACTTGGATTCGGCCTGGACAATTACCGGACGGCCGGACGGCGAGTCGCCCAATGCTCGTCATCCGCAAGCTCGCGACTATCGTGGCTGGTAGCCGGATTCGCGGCGGTTGAGACGTGAGGATGTCCACACCATCATGAGTGCGGCTGTCTCCTTCGCTATCACCGGAGAGGCTAATGGTGAACTAATAACCGACTGACCAAGGTCAGTCAGCCAACGCAATAGAGTATTAATAGTTTCTATGGCGCCGCTTCGCTTTGCGATCGCGTTCATGTTGCCGTGTCAGAAAATTTTCTGTTATACTTTTTTTTCAGCTGACTGATAGAAGCCAATAAACATACCCTTATCCAACGATGATTGAGGACTTCCTGTATGTTGATTCTCTGAGTATGATCCACGGTCAACATGCGCTGCACCAAGTCCTTAGCGGCGTCGCTGATGTCCTCCCAGAGCGGTGCGTCGAACTGTCAAAAGAGACATTACAAGTTAGATATAAAACTATAGCGTCTTGTTGTTGCCGGAAATAATAAGGCAGTTGCACTAACGATGAACGATGATATGAGGGTTGTATAAGTATTGATTTATTTGATAAATGTTTTACTGTCGGGTAATTGTCGGAGCGTGAAGATTTATATTTGTAGCCTATATGGAACTAAGTTATGCTATTTCTTTTAGCATTTGTTTAATGCTTTTAGCTGTTTATTGCATTCCTATTTCGATAATATGGAATGAGGTTTCTATGTGTACCCACAAATTCAGTAGCCATAGGTACGATTAAACTGAGTATCGCTCCCGTTAAATAAAATTCGGATATCGTGTGAAATTTGGTGATTGCGCCAAGCAAAAGCTCTACCTTTTCTCCTTTTTCAACCCTCACTAACAGTAAGAATATGGTAAATATTGATTGTTCGAGAATCACACGAAGCCTCGCCCGTTCGGAGGTTCGGTGTAGCTCATGTAGGACAAGTGACAAGTCAAACATAATGAATAGACTGGAGGAACTGTAATCATAATTCCAAAACAACTTACCCGCAAACGTCCACGGCAAATAGCTTCAAACAGTCGCTCCTTAGTCCCAGTAAAGGGCAGGTAGCCAACCAGCAGCACATGCAACAGTATGCCGGCCGCCCACACGTCCACCGGCTTGCCGTACAGCTGGCTCGACACCACCTCCGGGGCCATGTAATGAGGAGTCCCGATGCGACCTGGAAAATCTTCAAGTTGAGGTATGTTGTTTTATAAAAGTTGCGTATTATGTTAGTCAACACAGTACGGGGAAAAATATAGAGGTACCAGTTTTATGTGCATTTAAAGTTTGAAATATTTTCACAGAAGAGCCAAATTCCTATAGGACTGTTTTTTATGGCTTGTTTACGTAGACGCGGCGCGTTTTGCGGTCGTCGTACATTGCCATGTTTGTGTTTGCGCGTGCAGTGACACGGCCCGCTGCTGCAATGCACGACGAACGCTCAACGCGCCGCGTCTCCGTAAACAAGCACTTAGATCTGTTTTACAATGACATACAGTAGCCATAGCAAAATTTTTTTGCAAAATCAATGTTGTAATAATTGAAATTATTTTGTTAAACAGTCACAAACATCATATTATATTAGACCGTATAAAACAGGTACCAACAGATTTCAAAGTATTTAGCACATAGTGTATGTAGGTGTGTACGAGTATGTTAAGACCACGAGGTAAAACAAAAAAAAAATGTTCATTATGTGACACAGAATTTGTTTTTAAATAACTTGCGACTGCGAAAATTGATGACAGTAGGGGTGATTTTTTTTTTTCAAATTAAGTGTCGATGACGTAGTGTTGAATGAATGTGTATAGTCAGCCATCGGTCTTTATGTATATGTTACCGGAAATCTGTATAATTCAGGTATTCTATACAATACCGAATGCGCAGCCGGTAATGTGTGTTAAAGACGAGAGCAGGGAAGGAAGTGGATGTTATTTTAGGGTGCCCTAAAATGACATCACCTCCTTCTTGCTCTCGACACGGAAAATAAAAGCCTTATTTTAAACCGTATTCTATACCTAGGTATTGTATAGAATACCGGATTATATAGATTGCCGGTAACTTATACAAAATAATTTTTATAGGAAATTATAGATCAACTCAATTACTGTCTTTGAGTTTGTTTGAAATCCTTTTTTGTTTCCTTTTTAAAAACGTCGCCTTACATTAAGAATTATTTCTGTACCGTGGGTGCGTTCATACAGAACGGATACATACAGAAATATTTGTTCAGTGCGGGAATCGAACCCATGACACGCAGCGAAGCAGCCAATCGCTCAGCCACTGCGCTGACCATGCCATCATGCCATCATAAATGATTAAAATTATAGCAAAAGCAAAAATGGAGATAAAACTCATCGCAGTAGCAAGTTTTCCGCCACCAAAAAAGAACCAAAAAACAAATAACAATAAATTTATTTTAGTGATATTTAAGTGCATCAACAAAATGTATACAGGGTGTGCACAAATAAATTGACTGCGTGTTTTTTTGCATTTTTTAATCACCAAATCATTACCTAGTAAATATAACATTCTTTTATTTATTTACATACTTTTTATAGTGTTTTTTTACATCACCTACTACTTTTAAGCTGTGTGTTAAGCATATAAGATATAGTGACGCTCTTGTTGTATTATATCACTACAACAAACTACGTGAAAATAGTAAAAATAATACAGCATCATCACAATTTTTGAAAACTCAAGCTCTTCTGTGACACTGGGAATTGAAGAGTTAAACAAAATGGAGTATCTAGTCGTAAATATACGACCATGGTGAAATGGACATAAAATATTTGTCGGATTAATACGACGTAAGAGTTCTGGTATTCAACTTTTAAAAATAATAAAAAATAGGACAGCTGATGTTACAGCAGCTGTTTGTGTGTGAATAATTTAGTTTAAATGTATTCAAAGCACAATATGTACTTTACAATGTCATAAATCCCAGAATTTAGTAGTCATGTTTATGAATCCGGGATTGTAAGGTACTTACTTTACGGATTTTTTAGCAAAAACACCTTACTTAATGTTATTGTTTCTTTATTCATAAGAGACAACGTTGGAATTGTCGAACACCGTATGCTGTAAGCTGAAGTTCAAAATACCTTTTTTACGTATGGTATAATGAGATAATCACTCAAAAGGTTAATTGTATCACTTATTAGAACAGACAAATATAAGCAAGTGTACACTATGGTATTAGTGGACAACATCAACACTAGAACGGGGAACGATGATCGAAACAAGGTGTTATGAACAAAAAGTGCCAATACGTATAATCGGTTACAACTGTGATCGGAAGCGACATGTCTGTCGTACGAGACACATGGTGATATCACGGAATTAGAAGGTATTGGGTCTTTGGTAACAATGCACAACACTATACTAAGCTGCGAGTTACAAAGTCACCCGAACCATCCTGTTTTCTAAGGACATTCCTAGTTTTTATAGTGTCCTGGGTTGTCCAGGGGCCTTGCCACGACATGTTAAAATGTCAGTCGTTCGAGCGAGAAAGAGCTATTATTCCTATACAACTCCATCCCTTAAGCAGTTCAGTTTAGGTCATAAAATGGATCACGTTAACGGTGTTTTTAATATCATGCCCTGGTGGACTGCTATAGTGTCCAGATTATAAAGTCAAGTATTTTACAATGCACACGCCACTGTTACAATTCTTACGTTACGGGCGGCCTCACAGCTCGCAAGTGCAAGTGATCGTGAATTACCCAAATACAAAACCTTTTTTTTTATTAATTAGCGTCGGCGCTACACCTATATTTCTAGAACTTGCTAAAACATTTACTATGACTTTATTTTTTTTAATAAGCCACGAATTTTTATGACACGAATACATTGCTAAGTAATCATGCACCAGGCATGCATGCATCGTTTACCGCATTATTACTGAAATATTGATCAAACGCGTGAGACGGTAAAGTGAAAAAAAAAATAAGTGGAGCTGTAATTAATTTTGTGAAAAACCCCAAAAGATAATACCGCAATTAATTTTATCGTTGACTCGCGTGTAGTTTGTACTGTATTTTCTTTCTGCAGATTGTCCGATACTTTAATTAATTACTCTAAACAATTTAATCGTCTGACAGTTTAAATGAAATTGACACTACACGCGGACTTCGCGTGTTAGCTTATACTATTATAAACGTCTGTCGAGCAAGTCTTGTGAGGATTACTTTAATCAAACATTCGAATGGCGTATAATCTAATTTATTTATGACTAGCTGCCGCCCACGGCTCCACCCCTTTGAAATTAAAAGGCAATCCCCGCACAAAATTACCAATTTTTTTTAACTCTCAACTTTTTTTTAAACTCCTCTGTATTAGAGCGAACAAAACAAAAAATAATATTCATACGGTCAAGCCGTTTTTGAGTTTTAGCGGGATTAACAAACGGCAATTGATTTTTAAATATAAGAAGACATTCTAAGCAATATCCCAGTTTTTTTGAGATCGGTGCAACATGTCTTCTTATTCACCATTCTCTATTAATCATCTCGGCATCAAGCAGCGTTTATCATCTTTGGTACAATCGCGTATCCCACACACCACACATTCCGTTCCTCACATTTTTTGGTCACGTACGACTTGTTGTCCAGGGAAAGGTTGAGGGTACCAGACCACGAGGAAGATCGCCTATGAGGTGGGCTGACCAGATAAAAGCGGCAGTAAATAGCTCATCATCACTGCAAGAATGCACGAGGAAGGGGCTATCAGAGAGGAGTGGCGGCATGTTGCAAGGCTTGCCACCAACACCTGAAGTGATGAGCACGACCACTTTGTCAAGAGTGATACCGACAAAAAAAAGAAGATTATTCGTCACTTTTTAAACCAATATGAATCGATAATTCGATTGTTTCTTTAGATTTTTCCCTAGCTTACTAATTCTCTGCTGTATGCACCATAATTAAACGTATTTCATCCTACCTTTCTATACTAATTAAATCAAGTAATTCTAATCTTACTATCGCACATTGTTTCTGACCCTATATCCCTCAAATCCATGATAAAAATGAAGACACAGTGCTAATGGTAGAGGCACAAATGTCCATGCATTAGGGCACCATCTCCTTGTCTTACCGTACTCGTCTGATTTGAGATACGCTTGGCCCATTAGACCCATAAGCGGGCGAGTGTCCATCACCAATTCTGTGTAACACAACCTACTGTCATCAACATTGTATGTAAAATAATGTTTAAATAAGAACATGTAATGTGATCAGCGGGTATAAACTAAATCCAGAATTTAAATGGTCCAATCAACACATTTGTTGCTGAATGTTCAAAATAAAAATCTGAAATACCACCCCAATGCAAGATTGCAATGCAAAAGATTGGAACAATTTGCCTGCAGTAAAAAATAAAAATTGGTGATATCATTAAAAAAAAACATTTTCTCAACGCGACGGTGAACGCGATGCGATTTGTCGCGAATGGAACAAACAATTGACACTATTGTGGTGGCCTACGTAACTCTACGTTGGTGCAGTGCGGCAACCAGCGAAGCGAAGCGGTCGCATTGTTGGATTGATATTTTCGCGCGAACTCTTGCGGTGGGGTGACTTGTTTTATATAAATGGCGGTTAAAGGGTCGATTACGCGCGCACGTAGGAAAGTCACGTGCACCGCGTCGGATCGCTTTGCTACTGCAATCGCGTTGAATATCCCATGTAGGACAACGCGTTACGATAGGAATTGTCTCATATAACGTGGGTGCGCTCACAAACATGTAAACTCAGATAAACAAGGCACGCAGATTGCGTGTCTGAATTATATTTATTCCGAGTGGGAATCGCACCTGAGACAATCACTGCAGCAACCGTACTGGCAAAAATCTTGATGAATAACTGTTATTTATGTTGCGACGTAGCATTGGATATTTGTTTGATAACTAACTATTCGTGACTTAAAATTGTTCATATTCATGTTCTACTGATCACTATACATGTTGTCTTTGAGAAGAATCGATACAAAAGAGACTTGTAATTCAAATAATATCATTTAACATTCTAAAGTGTTGCTTTAACTATTACAGCGTCAACAAAGATAGCTGTAACGACTCCTTAAAACTCAGCTTAGTACTGGCCAGAATGTAGCGTGATACCTAATTAAAACCCTTCATATTTTTTTTTTTGTTTCATCAAAGGGTCTTTTTATAAGATTTCCTTGTGTGTTAATGGACCCACATTGTACATTTGTTTTTGCAAATGTTTGTCATGTGGTGTACAATTAAGTATATAAGAAATAAAACTACAATTCCTTACCAGGTGGGGCTCGATGTGCAGTCGGTGTAGGCAACTGGGCAGCTACTCCGAAGCCTCCAAGTTTGACAGGCGCGCAGTTGTCGCGACCGGCCAATAGGACGCAGTGAGGTCGGACGTCGCGATGCACGATGTCATTCTCGTGGCAGTATCGAAGCGCTTCCAGGATCTGGCGCATGTAGTGGCTGGAAAAGAGTAAAAGGATATTTGAGATGTAAAGGACAAACCCCCGATTTCTGATTTAAGCATTTGAAGTTGAGAATTACTCAAACTCTACTTAAGCCTGTAAACCTGTCAAAATTTGGCGTTTAAGTATGGTTTGAGACGTTCTTAACTCAAATTACTCAATTCAGAAACCCACTTTTAGGCATGAATAAGCTTGCTATACCGGCCCCAAATTAATAGGGGCAATAAAAAGAACGACAAGCTTTCCACTAAGTATGAGTAATTTTAGGTCATTAAAATCAGAAATCTGAAAGATGTAATATTAGGAAAATTAATTGTTTACGACTTTTGACACCCCTATAAATGGAAACGTATACCCTTTTTTTCGGATTGATCATCAAATATTTTCATCAAGATCAAGCGAACTATCCAGCAGCTCAAATAGTCCCTGCAGGAGACATTCAACTTTTATTAAGAATTAACTATAATGACCTAATAATAGCCTAAACCGGGACATATATAGTGTAATAATCAATATATATAAATAATAAGAAAACTCAACATATTAATAAAGAAAATAGCGTCTGTTTGTCTATTTGTATGTTGGCGATATACTCAAAAACATCTGACCGGATTTTCATACTGTTTTTTACCAATAGAGCGATTCATTATACATGCAAAAGTACTTAAAAAAATTGTTATCAAAAATTGTTGGGGAGGGGAGGTTGTTGCTAGTCTATAATATAATAACTCACCATGCAACAGCTTCGCTGTACACAAATCCAGCGGTAGCTCTGCGTACTACTTCAAAGCAGAGGTCAGAGCCATCCATGCTGAAAATATCAGAGGATCCGTTTAGTTTCTTTTCATTTAAAGTATGTTACATACATAGTACAAAGTTGTGTGTAATTTATTTCATCACCACTGCTCTCGAAACGGTGAAGGAAAACATGATAGTAGTCTGAGAATCAAAAATTGGAAGAGAAGGCATGTGGGGTCCACCGATTCGAACTGGGTCTGAGTGGTGTTTTACAGCCCATTCTCTCTCCTAGAGAGGCCTGCGTCACAGCAGTGGGAACGTTATAAGACTGATTATGCTATATGCTATGTATGTATATCCACAAGGTCAACGAAAAATCAACAAAGATAAGATTTGTAGCAACATGTTATAAGGAGAACTGACAAAAGTTCCTTCATAACATTTCAGACCATATGAACAGCTACCTTCCTTATAAATTAACTTCACCTTAAGCGATGTTTGATGGAGAGGCAACGCGAAAAAAGAGATAAAATTATCTCTCTTTTTCGCGTTGCCTGAAGCAATAAGCTTTTAAACCATGCTCGACGTTGACGATAGGCGAGTGGGGTAAGGCCACCTTTAGATATAAATAAGTATTAGAAAAATAAACTTACTATTCAAACACCATGTATAGCATCCCTTCGGAGCTGTATGTCTCCAACAGCTCTACAATGTGCGGATGCTTTAGCATGTGACATATTGTAGCTTCGCGTTTCAAATCTGAAAATAGAAATCATAGATAAGCCAAGAGCATACAATAATTTTTTGTGTGTCCACAATTCGCTTGATTCATTTTTATACGTAAATATCGTTGACTTTTGTTTTAGGTTGGAAACCAGCTATGACTTCTCCTGATCGCGTGTCAGATTTTTACTGACTGAAACCCACCCCTATGTTTCTTCTTTGCCTTGCGTTCCAAAACCCCAGATTTTCCTTTCAGATGCGAACCCATGGCCCTAATGGGCTTTGACGCTGTCGGGCGCCTACGGTTTTGATGACATCTCCTTGAGGCGCGCGTAGAACACTACGCACCGTCGACGACTCGAATTCGATCCGGCCGTAAACCTACGCCTCCGGTGGAAATTTTGTTGACTTGTGTTTATGCCCAGTGCCCAGCTTGCGAGTTAGATTTAGATTTTTTTTATTAATTGTAGTTACCCTATGCTAGGTGTTTGGCAAAGAAAGTGTTAAACTAAACCTCGCTAGAAATGAAAATTTAGAGCTGATTTCATAATTCAATGTAAAAACTTAGTTCAACTAAACTGAGCTCAGCGTAATCTAGTTTAAAGACCCGTGCCGTAAAGATGGGCGACAACAAAAGAATTGAAAATGAGTTTCGCGTAACCTAAGTTCAATTCATCGCGGTGAAAAGCAAAATGAAATTATAATTTCGATTAGGGGCTCAAACTGCGTTTTGTTTTATATAATCGCGATTAGTTTATTGGTGAATTTGGCCCTTAAAACGCCACAAGATGAAAGCTCGCTAGAAACTACGTTAACGTAGTACGTGTTACCAAAAATTTAATGTTAACGTTACAATGACCACTTACCACTAGAGACTCGCCGCAACGTCAACGTCGCATACGTGTAACGTTGTCGCTAGTATGACTACTATTCAGCTAGAAGATTTCCGCACACTACTCAACCTACACTAAAAGAATCGAAGCCAATAACTTCTCTTTGACAAACTACTTTATGCATAGGTCAAATAAAACATATATTTCATCATCAAGTCAGCCTGGAATATTACGCGGTGCTCTATGTAAGCGATTCAACGTAACAACGAAATTAAAGCAATGCGGTGTTTATGGAACAAACAATTGACAATCTATTGCGGTGCCCTATAGATACTACGGGTGACAGCTGTCGGATTCATACAATATGCTACCTATCCTTTTCTCTCATCTTAAAGATGCATATTTTTGTACTGCTCTCATCCTAACCATGTGTAAAAAGACCTTACGTGACCGCACGTGGGTGCGGGGTGGCAGTGAGCGTATCGAAGCGGACGCAATAGTTGACTTGTTTTATATAAATGGCTTCGCACGCACGTAGGACGAATCCGCCGCGTAGCGTTAAAGACGCTTGAACCACACCGGATCGATCGACAATCGCAGTCACGTTGTCTACGTAGGACGCTGCGTTAGACATGATACTACACCTGATTTTTTTAATGGATCACAAGAGTGATGCTTATTCTACCCAGATGGTATATTCTTCATTAAACAACGTCACCATAAAAAACAAATAAGAGTATTCTTACCCGCAGTACTAAGTCCAGGGCTGGCAGTGAAGCGAGCTACGTCGACAATCTTCACAGCAAACTGCTGACCAGTTTGCCGGTGCACACAGCGACGGACCAGGCTGAATGGTCCCCTTGAAACAATACATTGAAATTTTTTAGCTACGCCATTCATAACCTACTACATAAAACCAGTACGAAATAGTATTGCGGATGGAGCAATGACACCATACCGCGCAAGATAACTAACCACCATCAACATAATATTAAAATATTCAAGGTTAGATGGCATAAGGGCCTGTGCACACTGCGTTTTTTAACGCGCCGTTGACGTGTTTTTACCCGACTGCGCCAGAAGGAGGGTTACATGCGGCGATGGCGCGCTGTTATCCTATAGATAGAAAGTCTACAGGCTGAGTCTGACTCGCGTGCGTATCGCGTCTGTATTGCTACACGCGGGTCATTGCCGCGTTTAAAAAACGCGGTGTGCACAAGCCCTAAGAGAAAGAAGGGCAGAGAGGAGAAAAATATTACTTAATTGGTGGATTGTATTTTGTATATTTGTTTGAAACTGATCCTTAAGATCACAGCACAGCAATCCCTTTGACTTCACTTTGCTAAGGAAGTGATACAGAGGATTTTGAACATTATTCACAATAAATGTTTAATGGGAATATTCATTTAAAATGCTTACAGGTATTTTATACTATTATGGACATTATAAAAATAGAAATAAAGTTTGTAATCTTATCAGTCAAGGATTAGTCTGTTTCTTGGCCTGAGAGCTGTGGTAGGTACAATAGGAAGCAGTCTAAGGGTGTTCAATTTCAAATAGAGAATCTGATTTACATCTACATGGTCTTCATTTTCTCCCTTAAAAATAATAATGAGTGAATAAATAGGTCCTATAATCAGAATAAATCATATCACAGAAATAATGAGTCTTATTTTACTAGTAAAAAATTTTCACTAGGGTAAGGTCTGATATATACTTATATATAATGTATAATCCAAGCCTTGACTGTTTCCAATAATATTGGAATCAACCTCCAGTTTAACCAAATAAAACAGTAGATAGGTATTTGACCCACCGGCTTATTGACCGCCACAAAAACAGGGATCATTGGATATTAGAATACCGCTAGCACTAAGGCATTACATTATATAATTATAACAGTTCATTTGATAAAAAATTCAACATATATTTTCCTAGAACAGATTTGAAAGTTATTTATAGTTATTGCGTAAAGCAAACATGTATTTGTTGAAATATTATAAGAGCCTTGCAGATTAGTATCAGAGATGGTTTTTTGAGGAAAGTATCACACAGACTAGAGTGGATCTTTCCAGTCAGTACATGTGTATTTGTGTAGCTCAACTTAGGAATCTAAAAAGTTAGATGTCTCAACTCTCAACAAACAATACCAAAGAAAAGATAGTTTTTTTTTTTTTTTTATCTCATTTTATTTGCGGGGTTTTTTCTATAAAGAATATGTCACCCCGATGATCTAATACAAATATTTTAAATACATGTTCACTAGTCTACCCGCAACCTTATATACATAATAATAATACGATAAAGCATTCTAGCCTCATCTCTTAAAGGTGAGGCTAGAATACTATTATAGAAGCCCACATTAAAACTGTTGTCAAAAGCTTGACGTCTTTGGGCCCCCACACGAACACACTCCGATAGGTTGAGTAGATATTTGGTTTGGGCAATGACATTACAAAAAAGTTGAAGAATACAATCAACTAGTTTGATATCACTTTCCAGTATTTATCAACATGAATATGTATGAGTTGTGTCGTTAAACAGGTATGAATTTAGGCTAATAAAATTAATAATTTAATTAGTGCAACTGAATCTGATCAGTTAGCAAAAGCGCATTGTTAATTAGAAAAAAAACTAGCATATTGTAGAAACTGATTTGATTTGCACCTGTTCATTCTAGCAATTATAATTTATGATAATTGAACATAGTGTTAACAAAGTCTTTGAATAAAATAATGAATCCCTTATTACTACAACAGGAAATTGGGCAGGAAAATCTTGCAGGTCTATTCTAAAAAATTAGAAAATAAATGTTTATATAATAGGTATTTAAAGTTTAAATTCATATGGATCAATATGGATCAATTTGATGATACAGTTGATCACATTTAGATGATACGGTAAAAAAAACCAACTGATAAGATGGCAGGATGAGTTGAAACTGACACCGCTCTCCAACTGAAAGAGAGTGACTTGTGATAAAAGTATAGTAGAAACAGATAGCGAAGGCCTTTGACTTTGTTTTACATTATGGTAAAAGAATTTACCAGTAAGATCGATATTGATAAGACCGATGAGTTGAAATTGGCACCTGGCCCTAGCTGGATGAGAGTGGCTTGTGATAGAGTTTAGTGGAAACAGCTAGAGGAGGCCTTTGCTAGGAAGCATGCTGAATTAAGAGATGTTATATAGAAAAGAAGAAAAAGAGACTTAATGCAGAATAATAAAGCTAATAATACTGTTCTATGTACTGTTCTGTTCTGTTCTATGCCGAAGGTCGTGGGTTCGATTCCCACCCAGGACAAATGTTTGTGTGATGAGCACGATCATTTGTTCTGTGTCTGGGTGTAATTTATCTATAATATGTATGTATTTAGAAATATATAAGTAAGTTTATCAGTTGTCTAGTACCCATAACACAAGCTCTGCTTAGCTTGGGACTAGATGGCGTTGTGTGATAGTTGTGGAATATTATTATTTATTTATTTATTTTATATACATATTCTGGATCTTTGAAAACATATTATTATGCGGTACCAAATATTATTTTATTTATAGATGATATGGTCTGAAAGTAACCTGACTTAAACATGTGTCAATGACTGGTACCTGCCAGACTGTTTATTTCCAAAGTTGGGAGCTATTCTGACCAGCTGATTTAGTCTATAAACATTGTGGACAAGTATAGTTCACAGTGGACGGCTATATCTATTAGTTCAATTACGTATTGATAATACTGTACTTGATTATACTTTTTCATAACATGTCATGTGTTTTTGTGTTTTTCTCTTTAATTAATAAAACACAAATGAAGTTATTAGTTAACTTGCCATATCATACAGTCAAATGGGAATAGAAACAAAAGTTTAGAATAGGAATAAAAGTTTAAAGAGGATTTTCACATTATTTAACAACTCTTTTAGGATATATTATTATATTCCTGTTTATTTATTCGTTATAATAAAAACTGATGCTTTAATAGAAATCAAAAATCTTAATACATGTCACATGCATGCATGTATGCATGGCCACATTCAGAAATGATTACTGATAACTAAAACCATTTGACGATATGTCAATTGTCATTTGGTCAAATCATTGATGTAGGATTGCTATGATAATAAAAGGTCTAAAGAAAGTAAGCCAAATGATAACTGAATATAAAAAAAAAACATAGATGTTTAAAATGACTTGGCTAGTTTTATTTGGCCATAATTATAATGAAGTCATTAATTGAAATGACATAATAACAAATTGAAAATCCTAATCAGTCTTGTTCCTATTCACCCCTGCAATCCTATTCACCCCATTTTATGGATACTCATTAGTTAGGCATATTCTTGGTCCACAACAATTTTGCCAATAAATAATATTAACCTACATAAATAAGAAATAAACTAAAATTGGACTTCTGTAAGTAGTTCTGCATTCAATAATATTGATGATATGGTCATGAGCTTTTCTTAAGCTTCAAATAAAATCTGATTGGTCCTGTTTTCTACTCTAATATTGGAATTTTTATAAATATTTATTTTTCAATAGCAAAATAGATATCCAGCAGGTAACAGATTATTAACTCTTTTGATATATTTTGATCATATATTTATCATTAAAATGTAATGTAGTACACATAACTTTAATTACTAATTTTGAAGGAATTAATTCTACTTTTTTTTAATTGTGTTTTCCTGGTTTAGTTATTGTCATAGTATTTAATAATCATAAATAATAAAATAGGCTCTCACACGTCTCTCTGTCCCTAAATTTACCAAAAGCAGCTTTTAATCTTAGAAGTAAACGAAATTGAACATGTGACTTTCTTTGATTTTATTTGACAATATTCAATTAAGTATATATATCTCCAAAATGATTTTTTAAATGTTTCTGCTAACTAAAATGCATTCTATTATGAACCAGAAGTAAATTATATCTGGAAAATGTAAGTTTAATGTGTTTGAATGTTTGTCTTACGCTGGAAATTTTCCCAGTTTCCCAGGTCAAGTACACCTGAGGCGGAAAATAGACGATTACCTGAGCGGGCGCGAATGCACATCGCGCGATAGTTCACGAAACATTAATCAAAATGCAATATTTACTTACTTGCCAATAATCTCGCACAGCTCGTACACATCGTCGAAAAGCACTTCGTCCTCAGCCATTTTTCACAAAAACACAGTTCGCTACGTTTCAGAAAATATTAAAAAAATATCATTTTAAACACAGCCTTCAACCCGCCTGAGCAGTGGTTACGCCCTCAGACGATTCGCACGTTTTATGAAAACACTAAATATTAAATGAACACCCAATGATATTTCAGTAGGAAGTCTTGCACTTGAAACTGGAGTAGGATATTAATATCTGAGCCCAGACATAAAGTGTTCATTTTACACAGTAAAATGATCTCATTCGCGAATTTTCCAATAAGACTTGTAAACGACACTGTTGAAAAACACTAACGGTGTGAAAGATAGTAAATAAAACACAATAGGTGCAGATCAGTAAATATTAGCAAAAAGTGTAATTATTGTAGTAAATTAAATTTATTTCACAAAATATTCTTTTTATTTACTTTTGACATTCTGAGGGTTGCAAATGTCCAGAATGAAGTTGGCCGCGAATCGACGGAGAGGCAAATTGTTGCCATGTCAAATAATTGAAAATCTACATTAATTTATATTTTAACGATATTGGAAGTTTTATGAGCCAATTTGTAAATACATTATGTATAACAAACAGATCCTCAGACAAACATTTATTTCGCAAAATATTAAGAGAAGGTCGAGCATAAAACTAGGTAAGATGACAGTATTAACTTTTCGCTAGCAATCTAGATGAAAAATATAAGGTAAAGTAAAAATTAGCTGTAGTTTGATTCGACAACTCGATTTTTAGATTTCAATTTTTACATTCACTCATAGATTAATACTCTATTACACTAATTATGGTGCAAAGCACTATACCTAAAATATATGTATGATATAAAAAAAACGTATTAAAAGATACATATATTCAATTTATGTTTTTGATATTAAATTGAAGTACTTCGCCAGTATTATGTTTTCTGACGGTGTACCTAGGCTACTGCACCTTGCCACTGCTGAACAAAGACTTCTCCCAAGTTTCGCCACAACAACCGGTCCTGTGCGTCTCGTATCTATTGGATTCCCGTGATCATTACCAGGTTATTGGTTTACTTTGTTGGAAACCTTCCAACGCCGAGTCTTCCGGTACGCAGTTCCAACTCCAGAATCTTTCGACCATCTGTTCTGCGAGCAATGTACCAGCTTACTGCCACTTACATTTTCATTTCTGATCCAATCATGAAAGGTAGCTGAGTATAGCCCTCTATTGCACTTCAGGTGACATAATGAAAGCCATCTGATGAAGCTCATTATGAATGACCGCGTTTGAGAGCCATAATGTGTCATCAGTGGCACACGTACTGGTAGACTTTGGTTTTGACCTGCGCCAAACGGAAGGTGACGACGCCGTGAGATCTTTCCAGCCGCGCCTCAAAGAGGGGCCTTACCACCTCGATCGTGGCGTGACCAGAACGGGGTTGCGACAGTCGCTCTCGCCATTTCACCATGAGATCCCGCCGGAACTCTGTCCCCGATGCCGCGATTTGTCATGGCAGCGTGGCAGAGTTTCGCCCCGGCATTGCATCTCCACGCATAAGTCGTGCATGTGTGCAAGGACTGTTGCCTCCAAATCCCATGGTGGTAGGCCAGCAAGGAGGTTCGCCACTTTGCAGGACACCGTACGGTATACCCGGATCATGCGAATAAAAAATGGAAGGTGAGTGATATACATCGAAAATAATGCCTAATTTTTTCTAGTCAAGATCCGTGAAGAATCTCGCCATTACAGCTGTAAACAGTTTCAGAGAAATGATGTTCCTTACTTCACACCCCGCTATAGGAGGATTGGTATCGAGATATGGTCCTGAAGTAAGACTAACATGGTGACATTTTCAACACAACTATAAATCGTTGTAGCGAAAGTCAATCTGCCACTTTTAGAGGGACTACAATACAACCTAAATCTCGATCGAATCGAAGGCTTTCTAGTAGCCAACAAACTTTATTTCGAGACATAGATTATAGGATTATCTTCTTTCTAACCTGCCATAATATATGTGTGGTCTACGGTGCTGAAGCGTTGGAATCCGTTTTTTTCGGAAGTCTGGCAGTCGTCAAATCTGACAAGACACACGAGACATTTTGTGATGACTCCTAACAACAACTCAGCACTCTCAACTAAGAAATTAAATGAGCCTGTAATTATTAAGTCACCCTTCTCTAAGAAGAGTACTACTACACTTCTACTAAAGGCAGGGTTTTTAGTCAGTAAGAGTCTGACACTATTTCCCGCCCCACCCAAGGGCGAGATTTATCATTTGATGATTTTTCCTACCATAAAAAAAACTACAGGCCCGTGGCGTTTTTCTCTCTGATATAATGGAATCGAAAAGCTTTTGCCGATCTGGACCGGTTTTTTACCCACCTTCAGAAGTTCGGTTGTAATATCATCATCACCCGACGCCTTGTGGTTTTTGACCTGTTCCATAACCCTCTTAATCTCGTACAGAATGTTATCCGGAATGTTTTTGGAATTGTATCGGGTTTTATATAAACCCGCTTTTGGGCCGTTTACCAGATCGCAGTAGGTTTGGTAGTTGACGTGTCCATGACAGACAGTGACAGTGAGATGGTGACAGTTGTCTATGGAAAACCTCAATATCACTAGGGCTGATTTCATCATTCAATATAAAAACTTAGTTAAACTAAACTAAGCTCAGCGTAATCTAGTTTAAAGACCCGTGTCGTAAACATGGGCGACAACAAAAGAATTGAAACTGAGTTTAGCGTAAACTAGGTTCAATTCATCGCGGTGAAACGCAAAATGAAGCTATAATCTCGATTAGTCGCCCAAACTGCGTTTTGTTTGAACGAATCGCGATTATTTGACGGATACAACTCTGACCGTCTCGACAAGCACGATACTGGGGGAATTCTAAGGGATCTTCTATTTTTTAAGACTTTTGTTTGTAGGAAAGTCTTAAGTAAATTAACTATCAGATCCAGCCGTATTTAGATTTTATGTAGTATAGATAGTTTGGCTACTTTTGTTACGTTTAAGTGTGGGATCTCCAGACGTGCGGGGCCATCGAATGCGCGGGGCCTGTAGCATTTGCTATTCTTGCTATGTAGCAAGATTAGCAAATGCTACAGGGATTAACCATCTGGCTAATCCGCCACCGATGTTAGTGGAAGTACCACGTAATCCAATCTCTTTGCTGCTATGGACTGAATCCAAATGGAAACAGACAAAATTTTCCCGGGTCAAAGAATCAAACCCAAGTCAACTTAGTAACATTTAATTTAATCTGTTAGAGAAAGTTCAACATCGAGCATTCTGATGATATGCTTAGACCTTACTAAAAAAGGAAAATATAAAAATACAAAAAAATAAAAGTTTTCGGAGGTTAATTTTTATTATTTAGGTACAAAAATCTTTATAAATAAAATACCATAGTCATATCATTTAATCATAATTATATGACAAAGTTATCACTCGTGATAGTAGTAATTTTATGTATTGTTTCCAAGAAAATACTGAATGTATCTGCTACATAGGTATATTATACTACTATTACTTACTATTATATATTTCCTTACAATACTAAACACTTAAATATTTTTGATGCCCTAGTCCAATTCACAATTACTAAAACATTTTTTGGAAACATTTAATACATTACTTAGTACTACTGTTGCGTTCGCAGCTAGTACTGCTTTTTACATAACTATCCCCCGATTTCTGATTTAAGCATTTGAAGTTGAGAATTACTCAAACTCTACTTTAGCCTGTAAACCTGTCAAAAATTGGCATCCCGCGCACACTAGGACGTTTTTTTTTTTCGGTAGGTAAAATCATCCAATGACAAATCCCGCCCTTGGGTGGAGCGGGAAGTAGTGTCAGACTCTTACTGACTAAAACCCTACCCCGTTCCATTCTTCGCCTTGGTCCCAGGGCCCCGAGTGCCATTTTCACATACCCTTTGACCCCAGTAGGCTTCGGCCCTGTCAGGCCCCTACAGTTTGCTGACAACTCCTTGAGGCGCGCGGGAACAGTGCGCGCCGTAAACGACTTGGGCTCGGTCCGGTCTGTTATCGGACAAACGGACAGCGAGCTACCCATTGCCCGCCGTCCGCGAGCCCGCGCCTACGGTATGTTATTACATAATAGCCCCCTTTTTAGAAATTCATATATATAAAAAGAAAACGGTTTTTTTTTCAGGAAAAATAAAGATATAGAAACAAAAATCTTCAAAAAAATGAATTTCGTATATTTGTGTGAACAGTAAGACAGTTAACGATTTTCAAGGTCATTCAAGTTGTTAAAAAGTATGTACAATCGGCCTTCGAGGGGTTAATTTATTAAGGTTTGAGACGTTCTTAACTCAAAATATGAAATTCAGAAACCCGCCCTTAATATGTTTTAATCAAACGTCACAGTCTATCGCAGTATTATTAACTTTTCGTTTGAAATATTCACAACCAGGAACATTCAAATTTAGTTCTGAATCGGGTGTTCTTACTCGTGGCAATGAATTAACGTTCACCTTATAACTGCAATGATAATCCAAGTCGTAAAGGTCAAACGTAGTTTGCTGTAAACAGAGAAAAATAATAAAAAAAACATTAGTAATTTATTATATTTCTTTTTTTTTCTACTAAATTCGTAGTCACTGTTACTTATGGCAACACTAAGTTTTACCGCACTTTTCACTTGCTGCCAACTTCATTCTGTTCCCAATTTTGAAATAAAATATAAAAATTGCGCGTAATTAATGGTCAGAAAAAAGGTAATAATTAAAAAATTAAGACATCAAAAAATAATATGGGATATTTTGTTTTGAGTAGGTTTTATTGAAAAAATTACCTCGGTAGTAGCGGTTAGGCCTTCTTTGCGTAGTTTTTTCGGGTTATTACATTTTGTAGCTTTCCAGTGGACGTAGTATCTACAAAATAAAATAAATATATGAGAGATGAGAATGTGTTAAACTGTGGAGCCCCAAGAGGACACCGGTGTCCGCCACCTAAAGACTAACACCCGTATTTATAAACAAGTAAAACTAAATTCTTGAGTGAAAGTAACTACCTAAATGACAATTTATTGTATTCTATAGTTAAGAATAATTTAAATTTTGAATGAAAATTTCAAGTAATGACACTAAGATTTTACTTAGCAACAATAAGTAAGTTCTTCTTTACAAATATGGGTGTAAGTAACAATAGTATTTCAAATGTTTCTAATTAGACACAGACAGTTCAAAGGAAAGGGGTCGACGTGACGTGCGTGTCTATTGGATTTGATTTAGGTAATAGGGGATCTGTTAAAAATATAGACTCGCATCTAAAAGTTCCTGACACACGTACTCGTTAAGTAACTACGATTTTTCATTATCTATGTTTGTAGTTAGGTAAATAGCTGCAAATTGCTGCTAAATTCCGATACTCCAATAATTATAAATTATATTTACATACCTACCTACCGACATTTTGTACCTACCTAATCGAAGACCTACAGTTACTCTCCTCGACATAATAACCAGTATTTTCCTAACCACGTGATAGGTACTAAGCAACTAAGTATACAATTATAGGTACTTATCTAGAAATTGTTTGAATTTATCTTGAAAAATAAATGTTGTGCACACCGGCTTCTATGAACCTCTTTTGTATAATGAAGAAGTGAAGTGAGTGAGTGAGTTAATTTAGTACCATAGAGAAGTACCTACATAAGTAAAATACTTTCACTTGCCGAAATAAAAGATTAATTAGGTAAATAAGGAAACGTTACCTTCCGGGTTGCTCATAAACATTAGGAAGTGGTTGCCAAGAAATTCTAGCTTTTAATTTGTGGTTGTACCAGATAATTTTGTGTAGGGTCAGACCTCGGATTTTATTATCTCGTCTTTGGAGGGGTTCTGGTGCTGATTCTGAAAAAAGTTTAAAAATTCAGTGTGTATTATAGTAGGTACCAAATAAATTAGCCATAGCGCTTATGATCCGGCTCGAAGGACCTAATGTTACTGGATAGCTCTCGGACATCAGGAACTTGGGGATGAGCGGAAATGACAACCACACCGTGCAATTGAGAGCCAAAAATAGATTTGTTTTATTATATCTAATTTTAAAAATTCATTTATAAAACGATTTATCAAAAAGGGTTCCATTGGGAACAGCGGTCATTGACACTTTCATTTTTTCATCATCGTCGTCATTTCAGCCGAAAAACATACGACACATGGACTTATGCCTCCCCCAAGTGTTGCCATAACGATCGGTCTTGTGCGTCACGCATCTATTGGATTCGTTGCTTTCATCATCGATCATCAGTTACATTTATTGTCATTTTTAATTTCACTGTGGCGACATGTTATCACTTGGGGGGTCCAATTTTAAACGTTGCCTCGCACTTGGAATAACTCCTACTCCAGAAACATGTGAAATCACATACACAAGACACCCAGACCCGGAAAACCTATCAGAAGACCATACAAAATAATATATTATGTCATTGCTCTGTGCGGGATTCGAACCCTCGACACGCAGCTCAGCAACCAATCGCTCAACCCCTGCATTAACCGTACCGTCGATTATTTGATCTTCAATAATTCAATTCGAAACCTACTTTAAGTATTTGAAACATGTCCCCTATAGATACCCCTGATGTCCCCGTATAGTATTATTATACCCAAGTTAATTCAAATCGGCCTCTCATTTCATTCGTCTTGACACAGAAAGTTATAAAATAGTTCTAAGGTATCTGTACGAAAACTTAAGCCTAAACCTTTAGGGAGTAATAACGGGTTACGGGCGTCATGTAATGTTACGTCTTGTATGTTGTCTAGTGGCGTAGCTACTCTACTATTAGCTAATCGCAAAGGGGCCCAGTACAAAAAAAAACCGTTTTCTGTTTTTACAATATTAGCCCTACTACCACAATACTGATGCCTTGAGACAGCGCAACGGGACTTGCGATAAGGCCACGAACGAAATACACTAACAAACAAGTTTTTTTTTTTTGGTAGGTAAAATCATCCAATGACAAATCCCGCCCTTGGGTGGGGCGGGAAATAGTGTCAGACTCTTACTGACTAAAAACCTACCCTTCCATTCCTTGCCTTTGTCCCGGGGCCCGTGGTGACATTCTCACATAACCTTTGGTCTCAGACTAACGAACAACTAGGTTTCGAATAACTGTAGGTTTAGTCACGTCCATACTGACTGGAAAACGTGCGGGAGTAGCGAAAGAAGTGGTTTTGTCATAATGTAATACTGAGCACGAAAATTACTCTAACTGGGCTAGTATAAGTCTTGATTAAAATTCGACCTTATTTATTGGAGCATCTGGACTAGCATTGGTAAAGTTTTTATTGTGATCTTATGTAGAAATTGCTAGAACGAACGAAGCGGTCTATTAAATTGAGCCATTGTTATCCACTTATGAGTATTCCAACTTGTTAATATGTTACAAATTGTTACACACTTCGGGGCCCCTATACTCTGGGGCACCGTACTATTGATTATTATTAGGTAGCTACGCCTCTGAAGTTGTCGGCTCTATTTAGAATAACCTTGTCGTTGGATGTTTACGTACGCTAGCTACGCTCTCCGCCTGAACCTCTTCAATTTGTAATTCAGCGGCGGAATGCCTGCCTAAATAATTTAGATGGCACGCCGAGGTAGCAAGCACTTCGGTGCCTATTACATCCATTGGAGCATAGAACTAGGTCGCTACTGACACGTTCTACAAATCAGGTCGAATATCTAACCGAAGCCAATTTTCCAGGAAACAACAATGTTCTATAGTTTAGGAATATAATACGCGAAATATAAGTTGAATCAAAATGGCGAACGGCGATCCACTAAATCGAGGTGAGGCCGGCGCGTAAACATAGCAACGGGTTCAACTTATTTGCCGCATGTCATAGGTATCTAGCTGTCTACGTAGTACGTACAAACGACGTGCGACGGTTTCAATTAGCGATCGGGACGAATATTTCTTTAAAGAGAAGTCGGTTTTTTTTTATATTGATCACAGAAGGCAGTTTGCATATGTGTGTGTATATGTTAATTATGGATTATGTCCAAGAACAGCACATCGGATATTTTTATCCCGGGAAAGATAACTTACGTCCTGGATTAACTTTTAAGCTATAAATTTATGACGGCGGTAAGTACCTATTAATTTGACGCAGGTGAAGGCGTTGTAGACAGTACCTAGTACTACTTAGCATAATATTTTTGTTTTTTTTTAAATGGGAAAATCATCCAATGACATCGCCCTCCCTTGTGCGGAACGGGAGGGCGTATCAGACTTTTACTGACTAAAAACCCACTCCTGTTCCATCGGTGCCTTTCATCCAGAGCCGGGTTTTCCTTTCAGAAGCGAACCTATGGCTCCAGTAGACTTCGACCCTGCTGGGCCCCTACTGTTTGCCGACATCTCCTTGAGGCGCGCGTAGAACAACACGCACCGTCGACGACTTGGGCTCGGTCCCGGACAGTTTCCGGACGGCGAGATACCCACTGCTCGCTGTCCGCAAGCCCGCGCCTACAAAGGCCGGAAATCGGGATTGGGATCCCGGCGGCTGGGGCGTGCACGTGCGGCCTCCTCCTTTGCTAACATTACTGCTTAGCAGAAGGAGGCGACCGCCTGCCACTCCTGCTCGCTTCGATTCTTTGCCTCCGATAGCCCCCACGAGGACACGGCGGTGCTATGCCCATAGTAGTTTTTTATAGTGTACGTACCTACATTATATAGTATACTGACTTAATTATCTATCGATCTATGGCCAAGTGGGGTGCCAAATAAAAGGATAGGAATTATAAAATGTAGATACGATACAAAACTGTAGGTCAAGGATTTTTTAAATGTAAGTTTTTTCACTTACCAGATCGTGCTATACTTGTTGTGTTGTAGAAAATGGACGCCTTGTCACTGCGAAGCTTTCCCAAACCGAATTGACTGATCGTTTGCACTTGAAGGAAATACATCGAGTTCGGCTGCAAGTCCTTTATTTCGATGAAGTTTTGATCCTATAAAATAATAATAAACCATTAGTAATGTTCAAAAAATGTCCCAAATGTCAAAGTGTCCTAAGTGTTCATACACCTGCATCTTTGAGGACCTAGGACCTTACTGGGAAGCCATGGTGCTGCCAGTTCGCGCAGCCAAGAAAATGCACGTAGCTCTATGTAGCGTGTACCTCATCTGGCCAGTTTTGGTCACGCAGTCAACCGCACATCGACATCATGGCCTCCCTAATGTCATAATGAGTCACGGCCCGAAAAGTAGTCGACGCTGCTATCAACGTAGCCAATTGGGGCGCAATTCATTTAGCCAGAAACCCAAAGACTGAAGTATCAGAGCATCGGTTGAGCATGAATTCAATTTTGACTCTCTTTATATCAATGCTCTTACCCTTAACTTTGAACCTAATAGCATTCAACCACAGATATGTCAATTTACATATCTGTGCATTCAACACACTACTTGCTTGAACAATGCATGTTAGATAATAAGATCTGAGTTGCAATGCTCAATTGAAGTATCTAGATTAGGGGCCATACTATGACGTGTTAAAATATCAAGCCAATTTTAAGGATGGAGCTATTAATTTTTTTTTCTTAAAAAAAAAATTGCCCTACTCTAGGAATTACTCCTGTATCGAGGATGCGTTCACAAACATGTAAACTCACATACGAAAGATACCCAGACCCGGAATGCCTATTATGCTACACAAATATTTGTTCTGTGCGGGAATTGAAACCGCGACTCGCAGCCAACCGCTCAACCACTGTGCCAACAGTGCCGTCAACCTATATAGCGTCGATGTACACCCTATAAAGCTCCATCCTTTAACAGTTCAGTGTAGCTCCTGTGATCCTCTGACGATCTCGCAATGCGATAGCCTCTGATGATCTCTAGATACATAGTTGACTACCATGAATGTACCATACCTTTGGCACAGTTTGATGGTTAACAAGCACTGAGTCCAATTCTCCCCCTAGGCCCCTCACTCGCCTACTCCAGAACACTTTGTATCTCAACACTGGCAAGTCTGAATGTGGCTCCTTCCATTCCAGCTTCACGGTGACCGTACCTAAAACAATAAAAAACAAATCACACATGTCATAAGTGCCACTGGTTTTTTTTTTCAGCTCGTGGAGTCTTACACACAGCTGTCGAATTGTGGTTGTAGGTACTACGAGTATATCTTAACCCTCAGGGGAATGGTGAAGTTGTTATGTAGATATAAAGATACTCGAGCTCGTGGCCCAAGATTGGTCTGTGGGTGACATGGCCCGTGCTTCGTAAAGCACAGTAACCCATTGGTTTCGGCTGTAATTGAACACCTTTGACATTACTTTTTTTTAATGTTATAAACTAGTGCTTGACTGCGATCCCACCTGATTGTAAGCAATCTTTGATGATGAAACACACTTGTTTACTGAGAGCCTATTCACTCTAGTTTTGAAGACATCTAAATTATATTAGGATGAGAAGATCGCAGCAAGCAAACTAGAAAGCCTGATTTGTCTCGAACGGCGATTACGTCACATCTTGCCCATAAGAGTATTTAGGGCCATCGTGACGTCGTGTGCATTATTCCGGTCTATTAAATATCCATTCTTGTGAAAGGCCTAATTTAAAATGCCAATAGTCTGAGGTCTCGTGATCGTCAGAAGATAAAAAAAAAAAACATTTTTACTCTAGAAGTAGGTAATTTTGAGGATGATGGTCTTTTAGAATATGATGTTGATTCAATCGTTTTTTTAGAGTTCCGTACCTCAAAAGAATAGTAACGGAACCCATAAAGGATTCTGTCTGTCTGTCAGCTGGGCGAATTCAATGAACTGTAGGTGGTAAGTACGCAACGACCGACAACTACCTATAAGATCATTGACTCGTTTACTTAAAGAAATTAATTTCGTACATACGTATATTAATTCGAGTTTTAGAAAAAGTAGGTACTTTATTTTTTTATTTTATTTTTACAAAACGATAGTGTTTTGGGTACCAGATCGATCCTCCACGGGATTATAACGATCAAAATGTAACGGTGTATATATAATATTATACTTTTTGTATAGAGTTGAAATTAAAACTATATACTCAAGTCTGCGGTCCCTTTAAGCTGTGAAAGAAATAAAGATTTTTTTAAATCTATTGGTGAAAAGGGAAATTGTCAAGTAACAAAATACCTAAGGATGTAGATAATGAGATGTGACGTCACCGCCATTAGGCTACGTGTATACTAAAGAGATAGCGAGGCGTTCACATGCTGCCTGTTACTTCTTCACGTTCGAACGGTTGAACGAATTTCAATAAAACTTTGTACACGGGTAGACCATGTCCTAAAGTAGTACAGGTTACTTTTTCACCCGGGAGTATATTCCCTTAGAATAATTTCCTGCTATCATGCGGGCAAAACCGCTGGAAGCAGCTAGTGCTATCATTAGTAGTTCTGCGCAATGCGTCGTTAGTTTCCGTACATCACTATCTATTTGCTGTCATCTGTATAGCTACTATGGACTTCCTTCCGCACCATTTCCACACAATCCATCCATCTTATCTCAGGGCTGCCTCTTTTTATGCTGCTAAAATGAATGCGTTTTCACTTTTTTTTTAATTACATAAACTAGTACTTGACTGCGATCCCACCTGATGGTAAGCAGTGATGCAATCTTAGATGGTAAAGTACCCTAGTTTATTAAGAGTCTATTCACTCTATCTTTGAAGACACTTAAATTATAATCAGACGCGAACACCGCAGCAGGTAAATTGTTCCAGTCCTTCGATGTACGCGGTTTACACGACGAGGCGACGCGATCCTAAAGGTCTTTTACTGACATCTATATTCTAAAAACCGGTTTCAAAATTAGGGATTTAAGGTAATAATGTAATAAATGAAAGTAATGTTTGATATATACATTATATACTCAACTTCTGCCGGCACGCAAATCTTTTTAATTATTTCTTTAAATAGTAATTAATATGAAAGGTGATGACAATGACTCTGAAACGCGGTCGCTCACAATGGCCTTTATTTGAAGGCTTAAGTCACCCAAAGGGCAGTGGAAAGGGCTATGCTCGGAGTTTCCTAGCGTGATCGTAAAAGGACATAGCTCCAAAAATGGCCATACTTAACTGGCAGTTGGCAGGAAAACATTGCCCGAAGAACAGATGCTCGTTATTGCCGAAAAATTCTGGAGTTGCGACCACGTACAGGAAGACGCAGTGTTGGAAGGCTTCCCACAAAGTAGAGCAATGATCCAGTGGGGGTCGCGAGAATCTAAAGGGTGCCAGAAACTCAGGATCGTTCGTTGTGGCGACTCTTATGAGAGGCCTATGTTCAACAGTGACCGTCTTTCGGCTGAAATGATGATGATGATTACCCGCCTCGGATTTGTGCAAGTGCAATTTATATACCTACATTAACCTCCTGTTATTTGTGAAAGTGGCATCAAAATCTGTTAACGAATTAACAGGCAAAATGTGAAAAGCGATTTTGTTTTATATTACAATAATAAACTTACCATTACTTTCCTTTATAGGACGGACTTTTAGTTTCTTCGGCGAGGGTGGAGGCCTAGGTCCTCGACGAGGTGTGAAAGCAGCGCTAGGCGCTGAGAACCCTCGCGTGCCGGAAGAACTGACGGCGGCTACCCGGAACCGGTACCAGCGACCCGGTTTCAGAGCGTTGCGTAGAGATACCTTAGTTCTGTAAGTTGAAATAATCTTTTGTAAATCTTAGTGGATAGGTTAGCTTATGTTCTAGGTATTTTATAAATGTAGTTTCTACACTACGTTGCATGTGCCAAATGAAAAATATAATATACTTAATATGCGTGTATTAATTCGAATTTTTGGAAAAAAAGTACTTAATTTTTTTGACCTATATTCTTGCGATGAGAAGTACTCATTTAATGCTGGCAAAACCGCGGGCGGTAGCAGTAGGTGTGGCTAGTGTTGGAAGGTCATCAAAAGAACAAAGTGTAACTAATCTATTATCCATGTTATAGTTAAGCCGTCATTGTTAAATTTATAGTTTTGACAATAAGTTAAATTGATATTAAAATATACTGTCATCATGACATTACAAAGACAAAGGCTTCTTTACTAAATAGAAAGTCGTGGAAAATGTTTTTTATTATTTTATTCTCTTTGTGCATTGTTTCAAATGGTTCCTTGTTGATTCATTAATAACATTCCCTAGTTTTTGTCTTCTTGGTACTAAAAGTGCTTACAAAGAGACAGGGAGTTTGTTTTGCTATCTTCTCATGAGAACCGCTAACCATCGAAAGTAGTTAATCCAATTCACGTGTCAACTCTGCTAGCTACTAATCATCAAGCCAATTATCAGTTTTCAGATTAATGTGAGAATCCAGTTTTTTTTTACATTATTGACTAGCTTTTGCCCGCGGCTTCGCTCCCGCTCTACCCTACTCTACCCTACTCTACCCTACTCTACCCTACTCAACCCTACTCTACCCTGCTCTATCCTACTCTATCCTACTCTACCCTACTCTGACCTATACCAATGAATGAGCAGGTTTTGAATTTCTTTTTTATTATTTAACAAGATAAAAATTACCCTATATCCTTCTCCTGGTTCCAAGCTACCTTCTCACCAATTTTAAAGTAATTCGCAGTCGTTGTTGAGTTATAAATAGTGTAACTAACACGACTTTCTTTTATATATGTAGATAAATGCATTAATTAACATCATCAACTTTCCCCATGTTATCTAACAATGTACGACTTATGCACTTATCTGATTGAGAGCAGTGGTGGCCGAGTGATAACGGCCCCGACTTATTAGTTGTAGGTCGCGGGTTCAAACCCAGCCAGGCGTGTTACTTTGTGTAATTTATTTCATCACCATTACTCTCAAAACGGTGTAGGAAAACATCATGAGGAAACCGGCATGTCCTAGAACCAAAAATTCAAAGACATCCACCAACCCACACTGGACCCGCCTAGTGGTTTACGGCCTATTCTCTCTCCTAGAGAGGAGGCCTGAGCCCCAGCAGTGGGAACATTGTAAGACTGATGCTATAAACCAACCTATGCCAACCGCAATAGGGTTAATATACCTATAGCATTGTTTTCCGGTACCGTGTCTAGTATTTTTATGTAAAGAATCTATATACAAAATTTCATAACTGCATCATGAAATACTACAAATTTACAAGCTTTTTATATTACCTGGTTGTCTGCACAAATAATATAATATATAATATTCCACAAATACATGGTTTCCGACCCATTCAAGCGACTGAGGGGTTATTTTGCTCCCACACCCAGCTATGCGCTGGTGACCTGTGCTGTACGAGTACTTAGTGCCGGTGGTGTCCCACTTGTGAACTTTTAAAATATTTTGGGCGAAAAATCTAACATGACGTAAAAAATATTGGAATCGATTTAGATACTGATTCTGAACGAACTATATTCAGGTTTCATATAATACTAAAAATAATGTTGTATAAATAATGACTTTTTCATGAAATAGCCCAATAGGGTTAAATGTACTTGCTTTGATGATTTTAGTCAAAATATGGTCTGCTATGGCCGCAAATCATATTTTGACATTGACTAAAATGAAACAAAACAACGGCAGCGCAGTCGCGGCGCCTGAAATCGGCACGCAGCCAGCAGCCTCTTACAGATATTCGGTGTCCGGAAAAATGCCGCGTCCTACCACGTCCCTATACTGTTCATGCGCTGCTTCGTCAAAAATTTCGCAATCAGTCTTCAAATAACCAACTTTACCTTGTCTTGTATTTACGCGACGCGCTACGCGGCACCGTATAGTGAATTCACTCAACATTGCTGTACACGGCAACGTGACGCATTCAGGCGCTGCGCCATTTATGTAGCCAGGCTCTAAGTCTTCTTAAAATTATAGACATTGCAGTCCGTTCGATTGCTATAATTTTGATGGTAAGTATGGAAAATTGCTCTAGTTATCGCACCACCCACGATAACGATAGTTGTAATTAGCATAGACCGTAGTAATTTTTCACTTTATTATACTTTACAGTATCTAGATACCTACTTAATTGGTTTGTGGAAGTTGCAACATGGCTGTTTATTACTAGCCTTTCCTCAAGTGCACTGGGTTCCGCTACCCGTATAACTGAATGCTACTGAATTTAACTGTCATTATTGTCATTGCCGTTGATTTTTCTGTCTTTCATTTTGAAAGAAGACTTTTCGCCGCAGGGCGTGGTACTCCGTCGCTTTCACGGACAGGTGCCACAGAACAACACGAAGTTGATATAGTACAATTTGAAGTGTCATGAACATAGTGCTAAATAATAATAACAATTTATTACAACACCACTACTCTCAAAACGGTGAAGGAAAACATCTCGAGGAAACCGACATGCCTAAGAACCAAAAATTCGAAAACGTGTGTCCTTTCATATAGAGGAGGCTTGAGTCCCAGTAGTGGGAACATTATAAGGCGGATGGATAAGGTTATGAGATATTTTTTTTTTTTTTTATGGTAGGTAAAATCATCCAATGACAAATCCCGCCCTTGGGCGGAGCGGGAAGTAGTGTCAGACTCTTACTGACTAAAAACCTACCCCGTTCCTTCGTAGCCTATCGTGCCGGGGTCGAGCATTCCTTTCGGAACTAACCCATGACCCCAGTAGGCTTCGACCCTGCCTGCCTGCAGTTAGCAGGCTGGGCCTCTTCGGTGTGCTGACAGCTCCTTGAGGCGCGCGGGAACAGAACGCGCCGTCGACGACTTGGGCTCGGTCCGGTCGGTTACCGGACGATCGGACAGCGTGCTACCCATTGCACGCCGTCCGCAAGCCCGCGCCTACGGTGGCCGGAAATCGGGATCGGAATCCCGGCGGCGGCTGGGGCGAGCGCCCCGTTGCCTCTGCCTGATGCGGTCGGCCTCCTCCTTTGCTAGCATTACTGCTTCGCAGAAGGAGGCGACCGCCTGCCATCCCTCCTCACTACGGACCATGGCCTGAACCAAGGCCCGGCGAGAGAGATCGCTGCCGCCGATCGCGCCCACGAGGACACGGCGATGCTCCGCCCAGGCGGGGCACACCTCTACAGTGTGCTCCACCGTGTCCTCCGGATGTTCCGCACAGTGGCGACACCCGGGCGAATCCTCCGCACGAATCCGGAACAGGTACTTAGCGAACTTTCCGTGTTCGGTAAGCACCTGCGTCGTGCGGAAGTTGAGAACGCCGTGAGGTCTTTCCAGCCACGCCCCAAGGATGGGCCTTATCGCCCCAATTGTGGCGCGCCCCGAACGAGGTTGCGATAGTCGTTGACGCCATTTCGCCATGAGATCCCGCCGGAGCTCTGTCCGCCATGCCTCGACTTGTCGTGGCAGCGGAATTTCGCCCCGGCGTTGCATCTCCATGCGCTTGTCGTGCATGTGTGCAAGGACTGTTGCCTCCAGATCCCACGGCGGTTGGCCAGCAAGGAGGGTCGCCGCCTCGCGGGAGATCGTTCGGTACCCTCGCACCATGCGTATTGCCATGACCCTCTGGCACGCATTCAGCTGGGTCCTCGGTTGCTGTTGCAACGTCGGTGCCCACACCGGAGCCCCGTAGAGAGCCATGGACCGAACGATTCCCGCGTAGAGCTTCCGGCAGGAGGCGTCTGGTCCCCTGAGGTTGGGCAGGAGCCGCCCGAGAGCAGCCCCAGTCCGATTCAGTTTGGGAGCCAGACGTCGGAAGTGCTCCTTGAAGTTCCACCAGCTGTCGAGGACGAGTCCCAGGTACTTCATCGTCGACCCGACGCTGATGTGAACCCCTCCTACCGTTAGCTGGGAACGCGGTGGTGGCGCACCCCGAGGGCCGTGGAAACACATGGCCTCGGACTTGTGCAGTGCCACCTCGAGTCCCAACTGCTGGATCCTGTCAACGACCATCGCAACCCCGCGTGTCGCTAATTCGACCGCCGTCCGGTACGACTCTCCCCGCGCTAGGACCAACGTGTCGTCCGCGTAGCAGACGACGCTGACCCCGTCGGGGAAGTCGCCGCGCAGCACGTAGTCGTACCCGATGTTCCACAAGGGTGGTCCTAGTACCGATCCCTGCGGAACACCGCACGACATCTCTCGACGTTTCCACTCTCCCTGGTGACCGGGGTAGATGATATACCTCTCCGATAGGTAGGCCTCGATCACACGACAGAGGTAGTCGGGCACCCGGTGGTACCGGAGTGCCGTTCCAATGCAACTCCAGGGTAGGGAGTTGAAGGCGTTGGCAATGTCCAAGGACACTGCCACGACACACCTGCCCTGGGACACCGCATCCCCCGTCGTGAGGGCTCGCACGCGCATGATGGCGTCCACCGTGGAGCGCATCCTGCGAAAACCGAACTGTCCGTCCGACAGGTCCGGCCCCACCCTTGCAAGGCGCGCGACGAGGCGGTTTGCAATGACTCTTTCAAAGAGCTTGCCCACCTCGTCGAGCAGCACAATGGGCCGGTACGCGGACGGAGAGTCCGCAGGGCACCCAGGCTTCGCTATGAGGACCAGTTTCCCCGTCTTCCAGCGAAGTGGGAACTGGCCCCTCTCCAGACATGCGCTAAAGAGCCCCCTCAATCGAGGCCCGAGAGCCTCCATAGCCAGGACCCAGGCCCTCCCAGGCAGGCCGTCAGGTCCTGGGGCGGTATTCTTGGCACTCAGTCTTCGTACCGCCACTCTCATCTCTACCTCGGTCACCTCTATAAGGTTATGAGATGCCAATATGTGAGCGACTGATGTTAAGATTGCAGTTTCTGTAAAGAAAATATTGATACATATTTTGTCCTTGTGTTTCTATGCCGAATTTTTTTTTTTAATTTCCTACCCCCAAAACGAAGAGGCTAGCTCGAATTATGAGTCATTATTTTCTGTCCACTGTTGACTTTATTTTTTTTCTGTACCCACGGAAATAACGTCCAGTGTCATAAATATTTATGTGTACTAATTTACACGGAGTCACAGTTGAACGAAGACAGTAAGCGGGCCAGTATACAGAAAAAATCTGTGCGTAACATTTTTATTGCAAAAATGTTCTTATTTATTGAACTGTTACACTTTAATAATATTCGTTACGTGACCATAAGATTTTTTTTTCGAATTGTTATATATTGTGACTTTTTGATATAAACTAGATTTTGTACACATGCTTAATAGAGCAAGCGATTACTTTCTACTTCGTGCCAAACGCTAGTGTTACGTGATGGTAATGAAATGGCCACCTTTCATCGATCACGATTCTTCCCTACAATGCACATATACTAAAACATTTATATAATTTTATGGTTACTGAAAATGTTAGAATTAGTTTAATTTAGAGTTGCACCAAATGCAACAACAGAAATCTAAATACTGATAAAGATTTCAAATTTCTTTCTCTGAGTAGATCTATCTATGTACATACACCGTTAAATTCTAATCGTTTTAATCCCGTGGAGGGTCGATTCAGTACATGAAATACTATCGATTTGTAAAGAAAAAAAAAGAACTTTTTTTCAAAAACTCTAATTAATATACGTATATACGAAAAAAAAAGTGAACGAGTCAATGACCTTGTAGGTAGTTGTCGGTCGTTGCGTACTAACTAACTAAAGTTCATTGGCTTCGCTAAGCTGACGTTTACTTAAAGAAATTAATTTCAGATACGCGTAATTAATTCGAGCTTAAAAAAAGTACTTTATTTTTCTGAGAAACCAGTCCATTCATAGTTGCCTGGAAGAGATCGCGGAATGCGATAAGGCCGCCAATTGTTTGTATTTTATATATAAGTTTTCGTTCTTGTATTTCTTGTAAGTGCCAACAATAAAGTGTACAATAAATAAATAAATCGATAGTATTTCTTGTACCGAATCGACCCTCCGCGGGATTAAAACGACCAAAATTTAACGGTGTTTAAAAAGAAAAACTGACTAACTGACATATCAATGCACAGCAATGCGAAACTACTGTGACTAGGAGCGTGAAATTTTCTTTTATGACGTAGGCGAGCACTAACAGAGGATTTCTGTCAAAATTTACCCTTTTTTCTTTCGCGCGGATGAAACCACTGGCCAGTTATTATTGAAATAATAAGACTGAGACCTCTTAAAACTGAAACGGTTATTTCTACCAGAGCATTTAACCATGATTTAACCAGACCCGTTTACCCCAAAATTATACGCTACTTTAATTTTTAGTATATAGGAGAATATATAATTTCCATATAAGTACCTACTTAATTCTAAATACCCGTAAAACTAACTTACTCATCTCAAATCTCAAGCAGAAAATAGCCTTACATGATATTATGAAACAAAGTCCCCCATTGCATCTGTCTGTGTGTTCGTAGTAAACTAAGTATTACTGAATGATTTCGAAAATTCGATAGACACGTGCTTTCTTAATTATAAATTAGAGAGTAGTAAAGAAAAACCGACAATTTCAAAGATGTCTAAAGCCCGTGAGAAGCTAGAGGGTCGCAGTCCCGCAATTTCCCTGCAAACCTTTATATTGAACGGCAAGATTGGTCACCAACACTATGGGAATATACCAGGAATCCAACAGTTACACAAAGCTGGTATGCCATTAGACAAGGTGGCAAAGCATGCCACAATACAGAAAAAACAAAACTGTATCGATCCTGCCAAGAACGAGATCATTGTAATGCTACGTACTTATTCGTCCTCAACAGTAAATTCCAGTCTCCAAGTCTCATTTCCTCATATTTGGGTCCCAAATGGTGTTGTTCCTCTAGCACATAGAAGACTGGTCCAGGAACCGCTCTCGCTGCATCTCCCACGCCGTCAGACCATCTGATCATTACTGACCGCTTCCTCTCTTTTGGTTCTTCAATCGTTGGTAAGGCTGGAAGACCTGAGAATTGAAAGCTGCTTTTAGATAAATAGGTAGATTCAGGGCGGGTTTTTGAATTGAGTATTTTGAATTAAGAACGTCTCAAACGTCAAATTTTGACAGGTTTGTTTTAGTCTAAAGTAGAGGTTGAGAAATAAATACTCAACTTCAAATGCTCAGAAATCGGGGGATGCTCTATTGTTTTTATCTCTTTGTTGTTTTGTACATTACTTTGAGAACCAATGTTCATTTATGATATGAAGATTTCGTGTCTCATGCTATACACATGAAGAAATCGTGGTTCGGAATTTGGAAGTTAATTGTATGATTTTAACACTTTTTGTGTCAAGAATACACGATAATTCAAGAATCAACAGTCAATTAAAGCATTTATTGCAAATAAACTATTCGGTATGGAATCCTTCGTGTCCGAATGGCGTTTGGGTAGTTTTTTACATTGCATTGCATTGCATCAGCCTTATAATGTTCCTACTGCTGGGTCTCAGGCCTCCTCTCTAGGAGAGGGAATGGGCCGTAATCCACCACGCGGGCCCAGTGCGGATTGGTGAATGTCACATGTCTACGTACTTTTTTTTTTTTTTAATTTTTCTGGTTCTAGGTTAGGCCGGTTTCCTCACGATGTTTCCTTCACCGTTGTTTTTTACATACGACGTTACAATGTTTCCATAACGTACCGACTTTTAATACTAAGAGAAAGCCAGAGCTAAAGTCAGAAACGATCGAATTTCTTACATAATGGGATACTAATAAAGTAAGAACAAAAACCTGCCCTTCTAGCCAAGTTACGATCGTTTCGTTAAGCGTGAACGCTTGGAGTTGGCCACGCTTCCAATTCTTTATTCTGACGTCATCTCAACGCTCAGTCCCGTGGTCAGAACAAAGGAATTGGAGTTCACACCAAAACGATAGTAACTTGGCTAAGGGGCTGGTGCACCTCTGTTATGGTTTTTTGTGATACTTTTATATATTTTTTTTCGTAATTATTAGCTGTTCTACAAGTATAGTTTGAATGATTCATTATCTGGGCCTACTGACTGAACGCCCACAAACCTAGGCAACTAAACATTACTGAGCTAATTAAAGATACCTACAATTAAGAGTAAACAGTTATAAAACTGAAACACAAGTTGTTCTAAAGTAATTCAGGCCTTTAGTTTGTTAGACTGAGATTGCATGTATTAGTTCAGAGGCCCTGCGCGTAACCATAACAACGACGGCCATTTTAGTTCAACTTATTTGTTCTATAAAATTGATTTTGTTGGAAAATTATTATTATTACCTGACAGAATTTGTCAGACGTTTATTATCTTGCCTTTGGGCTGCGGATACTCGAGTTTCTTACGTAAGACCCTTCAATCAATGTAGACTTGTTAATCTTGATTAGAGTTAACTGATTTTATAATCTCCAATTGGCCCATGTTATCTTTCTGTCCATTACAATGATCACTATTACTAATTACGACATCAACAATGTCTGAAAAATTAGACCTTGATTTAATTAATTCAGCATTTCTTTACCTATATCTCATTGTCCTAATCGCTTCGAAATGAAAATAGTTAGATATCGTCTTCAAACATAAATATTTTTTGAAAGGAAGTTTTATTTAAGAAAACTTACAACTCGCCCATTCTTTTTATTGTTTGCATGGCTGCAATTATGTGCAAATGCAACATCAAAATTTATGTGCAAATGCAATATCAAAATTTATGTAAAAATGCAATATCAATGCAATTGCAATATCAAAATTTATATGCAAATGCAATATTAAAATGTATGTACAAATGCAATATTAAAATTCATGTACAATTTCAATATCAAAATTTATGTGCAATTGCAATATCAAAATTTATGTACCAATGCAATATCAAAACATATATCGAAAGAAAGTTTTCTACATTCTACACTTTTCGGTATAAGTAAATGTTCTAAGCTCTATACCTACCTATTATGATGAAAACCTCATCAAACCTCAATGTGTACTTTACAAGATCTAATCGCCCACACAGATAGATACACAAAACAAGTTTAATACTATGTATAGATATGATGTTATGAGAAGTGGTGGCCGAGTGGTAACGGCCCCAACTTAAGAGTTTTAGGTTGAGGGTTCAAATCCAGCCAGGTGCAGTACTTTATGTAATTTATTTTATCACTATTGCTCTCAAAACTGTGAAAGAAAACATCGTGAGGAAAAAAGCATGTCCTAGAACCAAAAATTCGAGTACATGTAACATCCACTAACTTGCACTGGGCCCGCATGGTGGATTACGGCCTATTACCTCTCCTAGAGAGGAGGCCTGAGTCCCAGCAGTGGAAACATTATAAGGCTAATGCTATGCTATGTTAAGCTATGTATAGATATTGAAATCTATGTCTTTATATGTCTCGGATCTGTATGTATGTAATATGTACTTATATATAATATTATAAAGCTGAAGTATTTCTTTGGACGCGCTAATCTTTGGTTCGAATTAAACAATTCTTAAACTTTGTTTTCTTTTTCTTTATTATTTTCTATATACAGTGTAGGTAGGTAGGTATGTAGTTTATTAATTTGAGTATAATATTGTGTAATTGTATTATAATAAGGTTTATTAATATTATCTATTCTTGTATTCGCCATATCTCTCTCTTTTATTGCTCCAACCATTATTTTTCTCTGCAACACCCAAAGGCTTTTGTGTGCACAAAGCTTTCAATAAACCTCTTTCGTCGAAGAAAGTTAGGCTATATGGCCCAACCATAAAACACGTTACGTCATTAGACATTCTCGCTCCTATTAAGAAGCGATGCAGTAACCTAAGATACAGGTGAACCACAGGGGATAGTTATCCCTTGTTGTTTATCTTTGGTATATATTTCTGCGTTATGTTTGATAGCTAGTATATAAATAAAATTGAAGAAGATTCACCTGCCACAGTCAAAAGATCGATAGGCTCGCTGCAAGTAGCCCCGCAAGCATGGCGGCAGCATCGCTGCGTGCCATCACATTGCGAGTCGGAGTTGCATGCCTCCACACACGCAGCTTCCCACTTCGGCGTGTCAGATATAGGACACGTCCCTGGCTTCTTCTCGTTTGTACGGCATTGTGATTTGCACTGTGGAAAAGGATTTATTATAAGGAGCAAATAGAAATTAAACTTATATAACGTAGAACCGTGTCGTAATAATTTGATGTCATTGTAGTCTGATTACCATAAGGTCTTAAAGTTAAAAGTGAATTGGTCAAACATGCCCAAACGTTGACATCATTGCTTACCATTGAGTAATGTTGAGAGTACTTAGTAGTGATCCAATGGGCTCTGAATTATACGGTGCGTGGATGATTTGTACTTTGTACAAATAATTTCATCATCACTGCTTTCAAAACGTTGAAGAAAAAAAATGTTAGGAAACCGTTTCGGATATTTTAGAACCAAACATTCAAAGACATCTAACATCCACCAACCCGTACTAGGCCTGCGTTGTGGATTTTCGTCCATTTCCTCTCCTAGATATGGGCTTGAGTCCCAGCAGTGGGATCATTAAAAAGATGATTAGATATGCTACGCGATAAGTAAGGTAGTGGTCAAAGGTTAAGCCTAGCAGAAATGAAAAAGTTATGAGTGGAAAAGGCATATGTTACAGAGAAAGTATATTGGAAGCCAAAGACCACACATGATACTCATATTTTTACATTCGGATTATGTGGAGATAATGGCCCATATTATGTGGTAGAAGAGGACTATTTACTCGGACATACTTTGGACATTGACGCATATATTGAAATAGAACAGGAAGTTATGATGAATCACACAGAAACCATTACTTACTTACTTATGATTCTCTTTAACAAATTATACATGGTAAATTTTAGGAAATTGTATTGGAAACAAATGCGGACCAGACTGTTAAAAGTCTATGAAAATCAATAGACTTCTAATAGTCTATTCTTAAAGTATTCTTACACCAGACAGCATTGTTTGACAAGAAGGTAGCCATTTGTTCAGTTTTTTCTGCCCTGTCTGGAGTATTATTCTGCTTGTAATACAGACACAGGTCACGCCGTATTGTGAATAGGGGCATTCATTTAGTAAAGTTCTGTTACTTGAGACTCATTAGTAGCTTCAAGTTATTAGCGTGTACACAATAGTTACAAATGAACAATTCCTTTGAAGTGCAGTGATTCATGTCTTGGATGCTAATTTCTGTCATAGCTATGAATATGTTTCACCCTTTTAAGGGCGAAAATTGTCTGCTAGTCTAAATTCTAATCAAAACTGAGAGTTCTATATTGTTTTCCGAAATGTATAATTATCTTCAGTCAGAAAGAGGAAATCATCTGGAAAGTCCATGCCTGTGTAATGAGTTCGGTTTTCATTTTATAGCTTTAATATTACCTTAGAAGTTCATTTCAGTTTTGTTCCAGGCTTTGTCTCAATTTTTGATGATTTAGATTACACTGATATTGTAGAGGCAAAACTTTGTGATGGTGAGTATGAGTGAATGTTTGTTACTTTTTCACGTTCGAACGGCTTGATAGATTACGATGAATTTTATTTATCCGTACCCTTGGAACACGTACCCTTGGGATTATTTCTACTATCACCCGGGCGAGACCGCAGACAGCAGCTAGTTATAATTTCGAGATATTTAAATTTTATTAAAATTAAAAATACCTTAATCTAAAAATTAGTTTTAACATCTAAGTCGTACCAAACATAGTAGTAAGAATTAATTAAAATTAATTTCAAATCAGTCTTTGTGGACATATAAAGAATCTATGTAGCTTTCAAGCTCGTTAACTACCAACATAATACTCGATCAAAATGCGATTGTCTTCTCATTGCGTTATTCGCTCTCAATTTTTTACCTTGATACAAACCCATATAATTCCTTTTTGTGTTTAACAAATTAACACAAAGTTCCCTTTTTAGGCCATAGCCAGTTGTGCTCTGATTATATAACTAACTCAAAAGCTGCAGAATTATTTTTGTTCACTACACTCGTTGCAATCTTGATTGTATTTCGTTTTACGTTCGTTTACTTTTTTTGTATCGTGTTTATGTCTGTTCCGCGAACTTGTTATATCGTGATCGTTGTGACAGCTATCTTGGCAAACATTTTTTTTGTTGTGTTGTGGTGTAGCGTAAACTTGTGGGTTGCACGTGGAGTATAGTTTTTGTGGTTTAACTGAAGCATGCAATTGTGGGTGTCAAGATTTCTTATATCAGCTGAGCACAATGAACTTGGTTGTAAGTATGCTATGACATTATCAAGAGTTTATTTCTCAGTAGTTTCGAAGCAAACTGGGTTTTCCCTTACTTTTAAATCATTGTATTGATTGTTTATTATCGATTTCCTCATTGTGATGTTTATTGACTGATCTAGATTTATGCGTATTAATTGAAATCATAGTCTTGGTTTTCTTGAAACTTCATTGTGCCCGTTGTTTGTTTTTTATTTCTATGTGGTTCTGGTTACGGTCTCGCTTTATGGATTGTAGCCGAAGTCTTTAGTTCATATGGAGGTGGTTCATTAGAAAATTGAACTACTATAAATTTACAAGTAAGATACTCTTGTGACAGTATACCACCCGGTAAAAGAGCATTGGAAATAAATTAATCCAAAATTATCACGATCAGCAAAAAAAAAATCCCACTTACCATAGGTTTAGCCTCCTTACTGATATCAATACACTTCAGATCACACCTGATCTTGTACAATGTATTAGCCTGCATTTTGGAATACCTCCAAGTCCTCGACAGGACCATGGGCATCAGCGACACTGCCATTAATACCACTAACACTTTTGTATACATTTTTACTGTCTTGTTTATTTCACTGTTGGTCATATGATCTTGATTATGCGTTTATCATCTGAAAATTATGTTTATACGTTTTATTATCAGTGGTGTACCTAATCTCTCTTTCTAATTCTCCTTCTCAGTTATCGATAATTTTAAGATCACTTTTGGTGCGTAGTTATAATTCTATTTGTTATTTTATTTTTTGTTACTTCATAAAAATGGATGAATAAAGTAAAAATTTCTATTCAACGAAAATAATAAAGTTCCTCGTTATGACTTCAGCTCTGCCCTATCTTAAAGAAGATAATTATCTTAATTTTATCTTCAAACTGGGCGTGTGAGACTTATTGTTTATGTGTTCTCGTGACTGTAATAAAATGTTAATCAATGAAATTCATTATGATTTAAATAATTAGATTTAGTGATCAAAGTTGTGTTGTCTTTCAGAAAAGGTTATCAATATTTGATAACCATTACACGAGATAATCAAGATTATTTTCACAAGGCTGCTTTATTTCTTCAATATTTGAACAATGAGGTAAACCTTAGGCATTAACTGCATTAATTTTAACTGTTATGAATATTATTTAAATAAGTACCTAATTGATAACCATAGTAACCACAGTTTCAAATAAATTATAATATTATGCAAACTAGCTGCCAGCCACAATGGACTCGAATAGAATAACTAATAGTTTTTTCTTTTTCACTTGTCTTATATACCAAGTTCTATGATACTTGAACCAAAACAATTCACCAACTGTTTAGTGAAAAAGTAAAAGTAAAACGATTAAACAATTGAACAGTTACAATTGAATTACCTTCGCTAAAACAAAACAAAGCACTACAATATCGCTATCCACCTCAACAAATCGATCATCAATAAGAGAATCGATTAGAACCGTAACATTTCGAGTCCTTAAAACTTATGTCATCGACCTCGGAGTTTTTTGGGTAAATACATTTGCAGTTCGCGAGTGTATCGTTTGAAATGCGCGGTTACACTGGCAGGCGCGCGCGCACCCGGCCGATCCGTGACTCGGCTTCATTAATACACATCGATGATGCTTTCCTGTGTCTGTGCGCCTGCGCCGATGACGGAAGGCTGCTTTTACCGAGCCGGTTTCCTAATTTAAAAAATGTACGGCGTCTTCCTGGAGTACGCAGTTTGCTATTCGTAAGTCGTCATTAAGTCTACGTCTGTTTCGTGAATTGTAAACAGTTAGTGCTTTAATTGCACGTGCATTTAATGAATGTTAAGTTGGAGAACACTATGCACGCTATATTCGGCTTTAAATGGTTTTAGATAGCGCTTTTATTAGGGTGATAAATAGTATCTAATTTTAGAAAATTCTTTAACTCGGAGATATTTATGGCTGTTTTGATTAAGTATTAACATTAATATCTCATAACTTTATAGTTTATAGTGTAATAGGTAGAATTACATATTTACTAAAGATGATAGTTACTGTTAATACCAGCACATGTATATAATTTAGTCGGAAAGATTTATCTAAATAAAACTCCGAATTTAATTCCTGAAGCAACCTTACCCCGTATAATCTTGGGTTTCTAAGAACCCCGGTTCACGCGACTTCACCGAATCGAACCAAAACAATCGATTTAATTAGGCGTTCGTCTTTAAAAAGCTAATAAAACAAAATGGCGAAGATAAATCGTTCACAAAGAAGCAGGGGAATCAACGACCGGTTGATTGCTCGGTGCGTTTGCGCCGGATGCCCTTCAAGAGCTTAATTAGAGCTGCAGTATATCTATAAGTAGGTGCATGGATCTACTTATACAGGGCGGTTCCTATGTACTAACATATTTTTGAAATAGATACCAACCCAGTCACCCTAGGTTGACTGGTAGTGACAGGTAGAGAATGCCTTAGGCATTAACACCCGTATTTATAAAGAAGTAATCACTCGTTGCATAGTAATTTCATATTATGTCATTACTTGACGTTCGAAATCTTCATACAAAAATTAAATTTTTCTTGACTATAGGATACAAATTTTTACTTAGGTAGTTACTTTTACTCAAGTAATTAGTTTTACTTGTTTAAAAATACGGGTGTAAGACAAGGTTCTACTAATTTCGAACTTTTTTAAGCATATGGAAATCCACAAAAATGAAATAGAACACCATGAAAAAATATTTTATTAAAATTGACTATATATTATGTCAATTGCCGAGCAAAAATCAAAACATAATAAGTAGGTATAAATTAGTTGGCTAGAAAAAAATCTTGAATCTGACCCTAATTTACGATTTCAAACGTGTACGTCTACGAGATTACGTCGCGGAAACATATGTACAAAGTTACAAAAAATAATAAGGCTTTTTTAAAAGGACCTCGCAAAAAACAAAAAATCTTGAATTTGTTCTTTTTTGTAAAAATAAAACCGCTGTTCTGGGGCTGAAAAGTCGACATAGACCTGGACGGAATTCATAGAAAATACTCTGTGACTACAACCGGCTCATAAGTCCACCTTTGTACTTTGTGATGTTACATGAAGGTAAATAAATAAAGATTAGAGGCCCTACCACGAGCTTTTAAAGCGATCCATTTGACGACCTAAACTGAGCTGCTAAAGGGACGGAGCTATATAAGGTGTAAAGCTCCATCTCTTTACCTACCATATAAAAAAAAAGAAATCCCTTTTTTCGCACGCATGCGCAACATTTTAACACTTCATGGTAAAGCCCTTGGGTGAATAGCTATATTGAATAGTGGTTTGATTTTTCAGTTTCACAGTCTAGTAGTCATAGTACCTATATTTTCACTCAGTGTCATCTAGTCACAAACTAAGTAAAACTTGTCCTATGAGTACTAGACAATAATTGATAAACACACTTATATATTTTAAAATACCTACATATGATGGATAAATTAGGTCCAGACACAAAGCAAATGATTGTGCTCATCACACAAACAATGCAAAGTGCCCGAAGTATTATAAAATCTTGCGTAGACACTCAGACGACAAATTGCTAGACAAAATATAAATCACCCTGTAGATACTGAGATTAAAAATTCTCTCTAAGATAGATGTTCAGTAATTAGGATGGATAACGAACAAGGAACAGATATAGTTCATAGATCATAAATCAAGCTGCGGAGATTTCTATTTCAGGATAAGGGCTCCGGGATTCTTCAAAAGAAATACCGGGGTCCAAGCAAAGGGGAACAGAAGGTACACAATCCGCCTTATTCCAAAACGCGATCTGAAATAGTTCCGGGTCTTTTACATGTATACACACGGGTATTTTATCAATAAATAAAAAAAAAATAGAATACTAATTGTGAAAACAATATCGAAATTGGAAGGAAAGCAAACGAGATAATTATAACCAAGACGCAGTTTTGTACGGTGGGCGGTTGTGCGGGTGTCATGACGGCCTTTGACGTCAAAGACAAGGATAGACTTCTCTTTCATTATAAAGGGTCTTTCAACAAGGACGGGTCGATGTTGAAATTAAATAAAACAAGCTGTATGTGAGATATTAAAGAAATTATTTTTTTATTTGAAAGGTCATTTATGCCATTATTAATGAAATATGTCATTGGTTCGTACTTCTTCGAAAACTATGATGGCGAGGCCATTACTGTTAACGGCGAGTGCTACAGATCAATGATTAATAAGGTTTTTTTGGCCTGTATTGAACGATATGGACGTGGATAACATGTGGTTCCAACGACGCTACGTGCCACACAGCAAGCGACAATGGACATTCTGCATGAACGGTTCGAGGGTAGGGTTATCTCTCGCAAAGGTGACGTGAATCGTGGTGACGTGGTCAAATCGCACGATCTTGGTGACCAACCAAGATCGTGCGATTTGACCCCGTTAGACTTTTTCTTGTGGGGTTTTCTCAAGTCGCAGGTCTATGCCAATAATCCCTAAAAGTCAACATAACGCAGTAAAGTACCGACATAATAACGAGTAATTAAGCAAAAAAAAAAATACATGAAAATTCCCTATTCACTTCAAACTCAGTAAGATTGCACCGTGAGTTTTAGAAATGCACTAGATACTAATATTAACAGAAAAGTTAGCAGTTGTATTATGCAGTTTTTGTTATGCTCTTTTTCTTTAAGGGTACCACGAATGGACGTTTTAACAATATAGAATCTAAATCTACTATATTCTATCAGCATTGCCATTCAACGTGGCAATGCTGCCAGTCTTCTGGGTACGTTACGTAGGAGTACTTCGACGCCTGAGTGTATTTGGTGTTTTTGTATTATATTTGTACCTAATTAGGTCTATTGTACATTGTTAGTTTAGTTTTTATGTACATAGGTTTAGTATAAATACTTAGTAAATATTTAAGTTTATTTTGTTTCTGCAATAAATTTTTATAAGACATATAGAAATTCTATCAACAATGTACAATGTTGATCAAAGGTGATCCGATACTTGACCAGCATGACTAATATGGTAAATACTTTTGTTCCGACAGGAATATGGAAATACACCATGTTTACGTGCCTACCGGTATCTGTGATTCAAATGGTTTGACTCATAATATGGTAGCTAGAAGTGACGAATATAAAAATTTCGACAAAGGGAAAGGTAGCAAAAAGCTAATCAATTAATGGACGGTTAATTTAATGAAAGAAACTGGAGCTATTGACAAGTCAACATTTATTGCGTCCTTGTCTCAGGTACCGTGGGACCAGCATAAACATAATCAGCCTTACAATGTTCCCAATGATCGAATTTTCGGTCCTAGGACATGCCGGTTTCCTCACGATTTTTTCCTTCACCATTTTGAGAGCAGTGATGATGAAAGAAATCCCCCCCCCCTAAATTCATCCCTTATGCTTCGGGATGATTCGAAATAGTTATCGCGACTCAGGACCGTAAACGGCAACTGAAGGAACAAACCCACCCGGGGTTTTAGTCAGTCAAAGTCTGATTATCCCTCTCACTCCATCCAAGACAAGAGAAGTTAATTAATGATATTCCATCTCAATAACAACTCGTTGTTGTCTCATCATCTGCCTGCCCTTGTCATAGACTATTGTATTTCTAGTCTGATCTAGTCTGTTTTTAATATCGTGCGGATTTCATCACATATGCGGGATTGCTCCGCACGCGTAGCCCCCGCAAATGTACTTTGCATTGTAATGCGTAGAATACGCACGCGGGATTCGGTGCCTGATATCAGGCAGCAGCCCCGCATGCGGAGCAATGCCGCATGCGTGATGAAATCCGAACGATATTAAAACCATCCTAACCAGGCAATACGGACTTTTAAACTTTCTATAAGTTACCGTAAAAATATGAATAACGCTAGAATTAAAACAAAAACAAGATTGAATGAAGTTATTGTACTCATATCTCATTCAGAACAAGCTCAAAGTAATTAAAATATAATTACTGAAACAACTTGGTTGTAAAATTAACCGACATTAAAAATGCGTACCTACTACTACAAGAGACCTTTTTATAGCTAAATGTGCAAATAACGCTTAGTGGCTCAATTTAGACGTGAAAAAGCAATAAAATTCAGATATTTATTTATTAAAACGGTGCTCCGCCATTTACGCAGTAAAGATAATGTTATGGCCGCCATAAACTTACAAGAGATAATTTGAAAGTCTTTAAAATCAATTTTTAAAATTTTTCGCTTAAATAGCCGGTGATAAAAACTGTGAAATGTGCGACTTTATTACTGTCGCGATGGCGAATTTGTTTTTCGCTACGGGGTGCTTAATTATTCAGATTGTTCTAGGTATACATCTACTCGTATGTAAATAAATCAAAGTCATGATAATTTCACCATTTATAACTCAGGAAAGCCTGGACTGACTTTTATGGTTACTGCTTTATTAGAACGCCTTCAAATTAGCCGCAACGTGTCGTGCGACTGCCGCGTTGCAATCGCGCTGCAGCCGCGCTACATTTATTTATATGAATGAAAAAACAAAGCAGCGTGGCGGCAGTGCCGCTGCCGTCGTACAAGGCATTTTGCACCTAATTTGAAGGCACCCTTAAATTCGTGTTTGCTCCGAATAGCAGAATAACTATTAAAATATCGGAAAAATTCACGAAAATTGAAAAATATCCAAATACATTGAAAAATTACAGTAACTGTCAAATAAATTAGTATAAATCATTCGGTCAATAAGTTTAACTAAAAGGTAATCACTACATTATTAGACTGTTAGGCGGTCTAATGTAGACCAGGGATGGCGAACCCTTATTGGCGAACGTGCCACTAAATACGTATATATGAATAAAAATAAGGTGGTCATGATGTGCCACCGAGGTACCTTGGCTTTGTAACTTAATGGACAAATTTTGCAACTTATAGCGTAATGTATACAGTTGCTTGTTTATGTAATTAAATAATCAGGGGACTTACTATGACGTGTTAAAATCAGTTGTGCGAAAGAGACAATGTGATAGACCGTTACACTCTATATAGCCCCATCCATTTAATAGTTCAGTTTAGGTCGTAAAATAGTTCGCGTTAAGAGCTCATGCTAACAATGCAGGACACCAATTTTGAGTGTCCACCCCTCGAGCAGCATGCGGTAGAATTTGTATCCTCCTCCTCCTTGCGTCGTTTATCCTCAATGCTGAGGGTCGTGACCTCGACGAATAACTTTACTATGGACTATTTTTCGCCATTTTGTCCTATCTTTGGCGATGTGGATGGCGTCGCAGACTGTGGTCTCCAGTGTAGCACGGATTTGGTCTGACCAACGTATTGGACTCCTGCCCCTGGGTCTTTTCCCGTCTAATTTGTATATCATTTGTAATTTGTTTTTTTTTTTGTTTTTAATTTTGTTTTTTTTTTGTTTTAAATTTTGTTTTTATTTTGTTTTTAATTTTGATTTTTTTTTGTTTTTAATTTTGTTTTTTTTTTGTTTTTAATTTGTTCTTTTTTTTTGCATCACTGCTTACCATCAGGTAGGATCACAGTCAAGCACTAAAGCCCGTCTAAGGATCATAAATACCCTATTAAGCCCATCTTGTCCCGTAAAAATCTAAGAAATGCCGTTTGACAGTTCTGACAGATTCATAAAAAGGGATGGGGTCAATGAAATCGATTACTATAACTTCAGATTCTTACGAGATATTAATTTAATTTCTTTGTAGTTACTAATCGATTACAGTTTTACAGATTTATGTATTGCTGTAATAGCCCGTTATTAGCATATCTTAGATCCTGCTAGTTAATATTAAGATATAGCAACGTGTATAGGTAAATGACAGAATTTTATAAAAGAGATAATTTTTCGGGCGTTTCAGTTCAATCCTATTATAACTAAAAACGTAAGATTGATCTTTAGTTTCGTAATTTAAATAGAGGTGCTAAATGGAGGAGCGATTTTCTCTACAAAGATTTATTTAAAATAACAATAATTACATAAATTGCATAATTGATTATGCATTTTCGTTGCTGAAAATTAAGTGACGCTTTACGACGATACTATAAGACGCTTGGATTAAAAAGGCTCGTTATTATCAAGTTCAATTATTCGGACATTTTTAACGATTATTCGTCGATATATGAGTGAATATGAAGATTCGCAACACTATGGTAAAGGACCTAATTAAAAGGGCGTAATTTTGAAAGGAAGTCTAGAAAAAAAAAGCTTTTTATTGTATGTATGGTTTATTTTGCATTGTTTGAAAGATTTTTATCAAAAACTTATCTTATCATAAAATAAAAAGAGCTGCTCAAATAAATAGTTTTAAGAAACAGTTAATAGAAATAGTATGAGTTACACCTATACAAAGTTATTTCGGCTTGAAAAGTGTGAAACGTCAAACGATATTTCTTAGGTTTGATGGCCTATAAATCAATAAAAAAAAAAACTGACCTACCCAACCAGGTAAAAAAACGCTCCATTTCTTGTGTAACTTAGTGATAAAACCTAGTTATGCGTAATATAATCTACTAGTGCATAAGTTTCGGTTCTAACAGTTACGGCTGTTATGCACGAAACACGTTGCGCAAGTGATTGTATAACAACGAAAATGGGATTAACTGTTTTAATTTGTATCAGTTTAACTGTTCCTTGTTAATCTGTGTAAAATCGACTAACGAGCCAATTCTTCCTGGTTTGTTAATTGTTACATTTTATACTTATGTTTAATTGATAGAAACGCTTTCTGGAGAGACAGTTTTGGACCAGGTTAAGGATATACCCAAATCTTTTCCCTTCTCTCTACTATCGTATACAATTCCAATGCTCATCAATATCTTCGTAAACACTTTGAAAACCTCGTCCTGAGGGTTACCACTTCTCTTCTCCTTCGTACTTCGAGTCTTTCAACCGTTATGATGGCTGCTTTCCTGTAACTGCAGTTTGTCTCTGGAATTCTCCCTTACATTCCCGTTGCTGATGTCCTGCTCTGGAACTCTTCTTCACAGTTCCATCGCAACTGCTCTTCTCTTGATGTCTTCAAAGGAAATTTGAAGGGATTTAAATTCTATTTATAACACCAGGAAACTTTTAAACTATTTATTGTACAATAAAAATTTTGTTTAAACAAAATGAATAGAATGAATGAAAGTCAAGAAACCGAAACTGAATTTATTGTAACTGGTCTAAATTTACAGATACAGTGTCACTTAAAAAAATTGTTTCAACAATTTTTAGTTTTTTTTTATGGTAGGTAAAATCATCCAATGACAAATCCCGCCCTTGGGCGGAGCGAGAAGTAGTGTCAGACTCTTACTGACTAAAAACCTACCCCGTTCCTTCGTTGCCTATCGTGCCGGGGCCGGGCCGTCCTTGGCACTTGGAAGCTGACCTATGACCGAAGCAGGCTTCGACCCTGCCTGCCTGCAGCTAGCTGGCTGGGCCTCTACGACAGTGATGCCAGATTGGCGGGATTCCCCCCAAAACTGGAGGTTTTTATAGTTATGGAGGGACAATTGGAGGGACAGTATTGTTGGGGGGATACGTGGAGGTAAAAATCTAGGATTGGAGGGAATTAGAGGGTTTTTATGAACAGTTTTTTTTCCATAATCTTTCATGTTTGATATTGATTTTAGCCTGTGCACGATAACATCCGAGTATCTCCAAAGTTATCATACCGCGCCTCCTCGCCCCACGACGTGCATTGTTCAACATTCTCGTCCAAAGTACTCTGTGTTCTCGTCAGAGAGTATTATATTCTTTGGTTAAACGTTCGCAAGTTCGCAACGCTTCCGAACTTCGCATCCATGTTTGTCTTGTCTCGGTATATTGTATTATAAAATACTTATTTTTAGCAGACGACAAAAAAATCTTCCACAAAAAAAAGAGGTTCTCAGTTTGAACTGTATGTATGTTTGTCCGCGATTATTTCGCGTTTGGCTGAACCGATTTTGACGCGGTTTTCAGAAACATTTCAAAAAAGGAAGTTCTGTTTTTAGAATTGTCATGATGATTTGATAATGGAATCGTATGGCGGAAGGTATCTATTTAGGTTTGGTTGAAAGGTACTACAACTAAAAAGTGTAAAATAAATTTTGTTTATAAAAAAAAAAACACAAAAAAGTGCAAAATAACATTAATTTTGGAAGTCGGTGTTTAATAACAAAGAGACCAAACTATTGAAACACCGACTTCCGAAATTAAATTTATTTAGCACTTTTTTGTCTTTTTTTAACGTCGTTTTATTTTTTAAATTTTTGTTTATCAAATTCATAATTTAAAAAAATATTTGTGGAGGATTTTTTCTTCAAAACTTGAATTTTGGGGGATTTTGGGAAAGGTTTGGGGGGAATTCGTGACTGTCGTCTGACAAAACTGCTCTACGGTTTGCTGACAGCTCCTTGAGGCGCGCGGGAACAATACGCACCGTCGACGACTTGGGCTCGGTCCGGTCGGTTACCGGACGATCGGACAGCGTGCTACCCATTGCACGCCGTCCGCAAGCCCGCGCCTACGGTGGCCGGAAATCGGGATCGGAATCCCGGCGGCGGCTGGGACGAGCGCCCCGTTGCCTCTGCCTGATGCGGTCGGCCTCCTCCTTTGCTAGCATTACTGCTTCGCAGAAGGAGGAAACCGCCTGCCATCCCTCCTCACTCCGGACCATGGCCCGGCGAAAATAACACTAACTTCAAAATTTGCCACTATAATAGAGGATTTTAATCTAAAAGAAAAGTTACTAACAGGTCAATTAATCGGTATAATTTGGTTAGTAACTTTCTTTTTTTCCTTTAGTTCGAAATTGAATTTTCTTTTTTGCGAAACTAACAAAAATCTGTCATAATAACTGGATTCCACCATCCTTGATATCTTTATTTATTTATCCTCGTCGTGTATCAAAGTCGTGTTAGTTACTCTATTTATAACTTAAGAACGGCTAAACCAATTTGGCTGAAAATTTGTGGAAAAGTAGCTCAGAACCAGGAGACGGACATATGATAATTTTTATCCCGTTATATAAATAAAAAAACCCAAGACTTGCTCATTTGTTGGTATAGGGTAGAGTAGGTTAGAGTAGGGTAGAGTAGAGTAGTGTAGGGTAGAGTATGGTAGAGTATGGTAGAGTATGGTAGAGTATGGTAGAGTATGGTAGAGTATGGTAGAGAAGGGTAGAGTAGAGTAGAACAGGGTAGAGTAGGGTAGAGTAAGGTACGAGCAGGAGCGAAGCCGCAGCCAAAAGCTAGCAGCAAATAAAAATCTTGTTAGTTCGTAATAATTTGTTGAATATATTGCGAGGACTTGTGTACTAAGCTAATTCTAGCGAAGTCATGAAAGTTGTAATGAAACTTTGCAGGCTAAATTATAATTTCCGAACAAAATATAAACACCTCTATTTCTAAGTTACAACTTCAGCAGGTACTTCGTAACATAATTACCGGGTCAGAGGAAACAGAATAATTAAAATATAAAGGGTATTTCAAAGTACGCTTGGGGACTTACTTGCCTTTAATTATGCATTGTTAATTAAAGATTTTACTAACCGTGACCAAGAAAATTTATTAAGAGCTTATACAGAAAATTAAAAGCGATATTATACAATTTTCCAGAACTGACTTTCTAAAAAAAAAAAAAATGAATGGACAACCAACCTTTTTTGTAAGTGAGTAATATTTATTTATACCGTAGTCTAGATCATTGATATAGTAAAAACCGCTGAAGATAAATGACTGTAGTGAGCGCGTGCACCTCTGAAATCACGATAGTTTGTCCTAATTTCACTCAGTCACAATCGGCGTTACATCGGTGTCGCGACGATCGGCGGCTGACGCTATTTCGCTCGAACGACACCGCCGGTTTTTATGTCTGTCTTTGTCTATCAGTGACTATGTAGTATAGATGTGTGAGTGTCGAGTTCAGGTTTTCTGATTGCGATGTTAGCGCGTAACGTATCTTCTCTTATTATATATCAATGTACTTGATCAGCCAAAAGACCTCCAATTGCAGGACATAAGCCTCCCCTAATTGTCACAACCACCGGTCTTGTGCGTCTTACATCCTTTGGATTTTGTTTTTCCACAACTATCACACTACATCGTCTAGTCCCAAGCTAAGCAGAGCTTGTGTTAAGGGTACTAGACAACTGATAAACATACTTATATATTTCGAGAGCAGTGGTGGCCAAGTGGTAACCCAGCCAGGCGCATTACTTTGTGTAATTTATATCATCACCACTGCTCTCAAAACGGTGAAGGAAAACATCGTGAGGAAACCCGCATATCCTAGAACCAAAAATTCGAAGACATGTGACATCCACCAAACCGTACTGGGCCCGCGTGGTGGATTACGGCCCATTCCCTCTCCTAGAGAGGAGGCCTGAGTCCCAGCAGTGGGAACATTAAACAAAAGGCTGATGATGATGATGATGATAGGTTTAAATACATACATATTATAGATAAATTACACCCAGACACAGAACAAATGATCGTGCTCATCACACAAACATTTGTCCTGGGTGAGAATCGAACCCACGACCTCCGGCATAGCAGTCAGAGTCACTAACTACTAGACCAACAGGCCAGTCGAAAAGATTCAAGATTCGGATCAGTCCACCTCATGGGAGGCTTACCAACGGTGCGCTTTCTAGTATGTGGTTGCTATTCCAGAATCTTTGGGTTAAAATATTTCTCTGAGCTAAAATAAGGATGCAGAAGAACAAAGAAGAAAAAAAGAAGGAAGGAGGAAATGTTAGGTAATTAATTACTCCTCACAAACATCCCCTTGGGGTAAATTCTGACTTTCATGCAAGCAAAGCTGCTCGTAAAAGCTAGTTCATCCAATAAAGTACACCAACCTTCTTGCGTCAAAATAACTCGGGCTGTGGGATTATTCGAAATAGTTACCGTGGCCTTGGAACGCAAATGGTAACTAAATGAACAGTACCTCTACCATGAGTTTTAAGCAATAGTATTCGTCGCTACTCAATATCGACGCCGTAAAAATTTTGTATGACAAATTTTGGTTCTGCAAGTGACCGCTAGAGGCGCTGCAAAATTTGCCATACAAAATATTTACGGCGTCTTTATCGAGTAGCGACGAATACTATTGCTTAAAACTCATGGTAGAGGTACGGGTGGGTATTAGTCAGTAAAAGTTTGACACGGCCTCTAACTCCACCCAGAGCAGGAGGAGATATTTGATGATATCCCACCTCAAAAAATGGTCAGTCACGAATATTATGTCAGTGACTTAGTCTATAATCTGATAAGCTTAACAAAGTAAAAAAAAAATCAAATCAGTAAAGCTTATGTTCCATTTGGAGCTTTTCGCAGCTTCACATCGCTCGAGCTCATAACTAAGACTTAACAACAAAATCTGTAGCGTTCCCGAAACCACGGCTAAAGTAATAACTGTGTGTGCTTGTAGGCTAATATGCAGTTTGGCTGTAGCCTTAAATTTTGGTGAAAATTTTCAAGACTAGTGGTTTTAAATCGACGACACTCTTGATCTTGTTAAAACATTTCCCTGTAGTGGAATTAAGTGTAGTTTTCAACTGATTTTTTTTAAACTTTAGTACAGTTCTGCAGTATTGTTTGAAAGAATTATCGCAGCTTGAGAACGCGAAGCGCAACTGAAGGAACACCAGCTCTAACATATCATCTGTCTTACTGTTTATCTGTCATTAGTCTTACACTCATTCTCATCGATCAATCCAAAATAATTGGCGTAAATTATGATCTTGATGTGAGTGACTGAAACAATTTACCTGCGATCTTCCCGTCCCATTACATTGTAGGTGTCTTTAAGGCTAGAGTGAATAGGCTCCTTACCATCAAAGATTGCATCACTGCTTGCCATCAGATGCGATCGCAGTCAAGCACTAGTTTATATCAATTAAAAAATACTATTATCAGGTTATATTTCAGCATTATCAATTTGAATACCTGTTGTCGTAACATCCGTAGGTAGTTAAGTGGGTCCCAAGTTAGGCAGTTTCGATAAGACCTTGCCGCCAGTCGATGTCGTTAGGGTTCACAATACTTATAGTTGAGGTTAGTTTCAATATAGAAGCATTTATAGCGACACAATGGTACGTATACCTTAAAAGTATACTAACATCATTCTGATTCATTCATTTGATAAAAGTTCTAGACACTCAAGAATTTATCGACTGGATCAAAATTATTGCAAATATTAAATTAAATATTTGACGTATCACATGAATTATCTACTATAGATAAAAAAAGACATAAGAATGAAAAAGATAAATGTGTAGTAACAATTTAATGGCAGTAAAATGTTGCAGGAGAGTAACAAAGTTAATATAAAATATCGTAAGATAGTGTCATAAAAATAGAGTCCTTGTTCATTAAACCGGTTTCTTATCTCAGAACTTTGAAATAAATCATTGAGTAGAACACAGAAACCATTTCAAGATAAGTGAATTTTAAATACTTATGTAGCTGTAAGTGATGGTTAAATGTTAAATAAACCTAGATCGTCAAGTTTAATAAAATATTTTGTTTTAATTATAGTCTTGGTGGTGGTTCGAGTCGAGACAAAGGATGAATTACTAGACTATGAAGGAGATCAATGAGTTTCATTTCATACAGACGCTGCCTATATAAACAATGCGAACAATGTACGTCTATATAGTTTTGTTTATTTTGCTTTTGTAGTGTTCCGAATTTGGTTTTACTGGACACACTTTTTACCTATTGTTACTATTTGTCTCTAACAATCATTATGTCAATGTCATGCATACCTGTTATTTGCATGGTTACTGTAATGTCGTACATATAAAGTTGTAATTTTATCTGAATTGTAAGTGACTGTGCTGTTGGTGTGCTTATTATAAATTAATAAATAAATAAAGATTTTTTTATGGTAGGTAAAATCATCCAATGACATCTCCGTAGTGTCGTGTCAGACATATATCCGTGTCAGACCATAGAAATATAAAAAAGCAGGACTCTTTCTTACTGATTAAAACCCATCCCGTTCCTTCATTGCCTTGATACTAGGGCCCTGGTGTATACTTTCATGTTTTCCCAAGGCCCCAGAGTAGGCTTCGACCCTGCTGGGTACAGTTTGCTAACAAGTCTTTGAGGCGCGCGGAAACAGTATGCGCCGTCGAATACTTGGGCTCGGTGCGGACAGTTACCGGACGGTTGGTCAGCGAGCTACCCATTGCTAAGGATGGATGTGATGAAGGTGACGAGGCGCCAGCACTAGTGTCTAGAAACTTGAAAGGAAATCGTTTGTTTTGCCATATTGTTACAAGATTTTTGATTGTGTGAGGAATATCATGAAGTATCAATTTAAATCATCATCATCATTTAATAGTTTAAGCCAAAAGATTTCCCCTGTTGGACATAGGCCTCCCAAAAGTGTCGCCATAATGAACGGTCTTGTGCGTCTCGCATTCATCAGATTCCCGCTGCCCTCATCAGCTCATCGGTCTACCTTGTGGGAGGCCTTCCAACGCTGCGTCTGCCGGTTCGTGGTAGCCACTCCAGAACCTTTGTCCCCATTTATTGTCGTTGATGGACAAGGGAGAATGAAATAATAATACTAATTTCATATGTTATTTCATTATCCCCCGTACGCCGAGCTGATCCCAAGTATAAGGAAAATGGTAACCCAGATTTAATCAATCTTTTCATCCCAACCACAGATAAAAGTTAAGAGTTGTTTTTAATATTTCTGTGATCCCAACTTTAGATAAGTGTAACGTGGACTCAGCTCACGTTTACTTCTTCAACCTTGGTCACCTGAAACTCATCACAATAATGTTAATACTTCTTAATCATTTATCAATCTTATTGTTTACTCTCTTCTAAATGAAAATAAAACTATTTAGTAATGTTCTAAAAACCTTGACTAAAAATATACTAACACTTGTTTTATTTCATGTGGCCTGTGCGTAATCCAGGGATTGCTGGTGAGTCGGGTAAGTGCCCAGAGCGGTAGAAATCAGGGATGATAAAATTTAGAGCTGTTGGCGGCTAAAATAAAATAAAATTTAGCTAATATGACAAAAAAAAAAAAACAGTGGATACAAGAAAATTTTACCAAAGTTTTGATTGATCGGGCATTTTAGAACTGGCTGTAGGTACCTTTTTCTTTCATCTGAAAATGTTACTTATCCGAGGCGGCTTCCCTAAATATTCGAGCTCGATTCGCTAGTTCTCACACGTTATTTTGGTAAGGGACCAAAGTTAAATTATTATGAACTATAGCGTCAATGTTGTTTGTGAAAATGTGGTTTTATTCGATCCGACCTATAAAAATCCGCATTTTATTCCAGACAGATTTACATCCAGGTGGCAGTTTTTAAGTTTACCCACAGTCTAAACATCTGAATCAGGCCCTGCACGTGGTTTTTATAAATCTTCAGAAGTCCTTAAACCAGAAATATCGCACGTGATTCACATAAATCTTTATTAAGTTACCCAAATAGGTGTTTATTTGAAACATTCCCTTCTTAATTACGAGGTTTGGATAAAGCGAAGTGGGTAATTATGCTTTGTTTATGTTAATTATGTTAATCGGTATAGTCGTTTTCATGTTTATTCTGTGTTTAAAAGCAGGAATACGAAGAAGTGGGAAACTCTGTAATTACAAAACATTCATGTTAATGATGAAAACGATGTGAGTTGCGTGACAGTACCTAGATAATTGCAAGCTACGCAATATGTTAAGTGATTTTGTCCATTTTAAACACTTGTTGATTTAGTATCTAACTTTTTTAATTGTTTTCCCTTTGTACAGTGTCATGTTTAGAAAGTTGTTAGTTTTTTTAATGTATGTGGAACAGAGTGCAATGTCCCATAAAACTCCGTTGAGGATCTTCCGACTTCACGGATATTTGTCTGGTCCAGACCAAAGGTTGATTTCGGGAGAATATTATGGTATAATAATAGAATATTATTATTTTTATGTGTGCCAAGTAAACATGTTTTTTTTCTATCTTTATCAAGATCTTAATTATTTATTCTTTTCAAATGGATCAGAATTAAGCTGAATTGAGTAGATTTCAATTATAAAAATAAAATGATTTTATTGAATTAAATTAAATTGTTTTGAATTAAATTGAATTAGAAAAGAATAATAAAAATATTGATTTAAATTAAATGGAATTAAGAATAATTAAATTGAATTATATTATATATTACATTAATTATGATTATGGAAACAAATTATTTTATTTTGTAATACATACATTTTTCACAGAAGGCAATGTATTCTGTTAACTCTTATCAAACTCCTACACTTCTCTTATTTTTATGTTAACATGTGGACATTGGAGAGGGTTACATGTTTGTGCATCTAGTTTTAAGGATTTTCTTGTATTTTCTCTAGCATGTAACTGTTTTTTGTCCCTAATAAAATAAAATCAAAATAAAATCATCGGCAAGACCTTGCCCCAATTTGTTCTATGAATTCTTTTACTTTATTAACTCTCATATCGTATTTCATAAAAATATTTCCAGCTTTTAAATTACTATTCTTTTAAGGCTACTGGTATCGGAAATTAAAACGACGAAATTCAGGAAACATAATATTGGATTCTATAAAGTTCCGTCATCCATTACATTTTTTTTAAATGATAATAAACATAGATATCCGATAATAAACTACTTAGTACTTGACTGCGATCCTACCTGATGGTAAGCAGTGATGCAAACGTTGATGGTGAAGCGCAGTTCTGAACGTACTCAAACAATTTTATGAATGTGCTGATTGTTTATCAATTTTGGTTAACTATTCGGTTACTTTCTTTTATAAAGATGTTAAATAGGTTAATAGAGCTATACTAGTCTGTACCTAAATGTTTCGAACGTATGCTAATTACCACTCGCTAAGAAAGGCACCGTTACTTAATTAGTAGGACTAGGAGTAAATACCCTACATACACAAACTCAACAGCGTATTTTTCTTTTAAAGAGTCTGTGCCACGTCATGATAATATTAGCCATATACCTAAGTAAAATTTTCAGAAATTTGTACGAACATTGGTCTTTAGTTGGTGAACTAGTTTCGCATTTCTATCGGAACTAGGAAATTCCTCTTTTTGAAGTAAGAAACGTCATAAGTCATCACATTCTGAGAGGAGCGGGTGGGCGTGCGCATATTTTGACTCTCGAAAGGAAAAAGAACCTATAGATACGGTACTTCCCGTTGACCTAGAATCCTGAAAGGCATGAAGTAAGGTCTCATAGCACAAGTAAAGGAATCAGTCTGAAAACCTTTTTGTAATAACAATTCACATTTTTTTTTCGCGATTCTAAAACATCTACGAAATTTGGTTCGGGATTCGAACTATTTACTTAGATAAGCTTGTACAGAAACCTCAGTGCAAGAGTCCGACTCGCACTTGACTGGTTTATTCAGAATATTTTTCTCTATATTTCATGACGTATCTGTAACACAGATAGAAATCTTATATCTAAAACTAATTACTTGAGTAAAAGTAACTACTTAAGAAACAATATGTATTCTATTGTTAAAGAATTCTAACCTCAAGTAATGACTGCAGGCAGGGTCGAAGCCTACTGGTGCCAAGGGCCGCTTTCTGAAAAGAAGGCTCGGCCCCGGTATGATAGACAACGAAGAAACGGAGTAGGTTTTTAGTCAGTAACACCGGTGCCTATTTATAAACAAGTAAAACTTAATACTAGAGCAAAAGTAACTACTATTTGTATTCTATAGTTAAGAAAAATTTGAATTTTGAATGCAGATTTCAAACGTCAAGTAATGACTTAATAAGATTTTACTTAGTAACAAGTAAATACTTCTTTATAAATACGGGTGTAAGAGACAGATACTATTTCCCACCCCGCCCAAGAGCGGAACTTGTCATTGGATGATTTTACATACCATAAAAATATATCTCAAGTAATTACTTAACCAGAAATTACTTAGCAACAAGTAATTACTTCTTTATAAAAAGAGCTGTAAGTGTCTCAGATTTTCTTCAAACTAACAAGATTGTTACATAGATAGAATAATATATATTCCTGTACGATGAACACGCAACGTAACAATCAGAGCGCTGGTAACCTAACACTGTCGTCATGGTCTCTTGGAAGGTAAACTAGTTTTGACACCGGCGTTACTTGTTACACTATATTTTGAATGCAACAGGTATTATATGGAAATGCAACCATTATTACTTGCCCTTAATACGAAAATTATACGTTCATGTTGATCCTGTACTTGCTACTATAAAACGATGCATTTGTTGTTATTATTTATAGCGAATGGAAGACGTTGTAAAATAAATATAGATGGGTAATCTCTTAAATCTTTATATTATATTTTTATAGTTCCCCAGATGGGCTCTGCTAGCTATTATAGTTATCACCTTACACTTAACTATAATAGCTAGCAGACCTTATCATCTTACACTTCGGCCGCGATCTCTCCCGCCAGGGTTTGGTTCAGGCCATGCTCCGGAGTGAGGAGGAGTGGCAGGCGGTCGCCTCTTTCTGCGAAGCTGTAATGCTAGCAAAGGAGGAAGCCGACCGCATCAGGCAACGGCGCACACGCCGCCGCCGCCGCCGGGATTCCGATCCCGATTTCCGGCCACCGCAGGCGCGGGCTTGCGGATAGCGGGCAATGGGTAGCTCGCTGTCCGTCCGTCCGGTAAAACACCGGTCCGAGCCCAAGTCGTTTACGGCGCGCACTGTTCCCGCGCGCCTCAAGGAGTTGTCAGCAAACTGTAGGACTGTGTTGTATTTAATGTCGGTGATATCTAACTTGTCTTTTTTGATATTTTTTGTGAAAAAATATAATTAATGTAAAAAATATTGGAATCAGTAACTGAATGTTACTGATTCAAACTATATTGAGGTTTCGCATTTACTAAAAATATGATGTATATAATATATTCCACAACTATCACGCAGCCCATGGATGTGAGACACACAGGACCGGCCATTGTGGCGACGCTTGGGGGAGGCCTATATCCAGCAGTGGACGTCTTTTGGCTGAAATGATGATGATGATGATCACACAGCGCCATCTAGTCTTAAATTAAGCAAAGCTTATGCTATGAGTACTAGACAGCTGAAAAACATACTTATATATTTCTGAATACGTACTAATTATTGATAAATTACACCCCGACACAGGACATTTATATATTATAGGCATAAAATGTATACACTTAACTAATTTTGGTATTTTCATAAAGAACTCAAGCATTTTATCACAAAAAAGAAACGCTAAGTACTCGTGGCATTGCAAATATGCAAACCGAACAATAACATAAACACATTTCGGATGCAACTACCACAGATATCTAAATGTTTACGCGGAATAAAAAGAACGTAGAAACAAATGCCACTGAACAAATGCATCACCAACCTTGAAGAATAAATAACCAGCGTAAAATATTTAGTATTGTGTACTTATTCATTTAAAACAACCGATACAGCAATTCGCCATGCCATCTGGGCAAGAGGCCCAGATATGGCGCTTGCCTTACGTGACCAGCGTTCCAGATCCACTCAGGCATATTTTTTACTTTGTATTGCCCATGACATAGATACTGCGTTTGTTGTAGTGCATAAGCAATGTTTGGATATTGTAATCATTTGGGAATTACCCATACTAGGGCTTTGAATTTTTTGAGTCACTGCGTGCCATGAGTTCCAGAAATACAGGTGGGTTTAGGTCAGTAAAAGTTTCTCTCTACCCAAAGCTGGAGGAGTTATTGACAATGTCCTACTCCTGTCCTACCTAATGATTTTTTCCTATATTTCTGTTATAAGACCTTGCTTCATGCCAAATTTCAGGATTCTAGGTCAACGGGAATGAATTTTGATTCCCTTGGGTGTTGAAATGTACGTTTTTTGCGATATAAACTTCCGTATTTTTTTCCGTTAATTGATTTTTCGTTTTTTCACAACTTCAAATAACTGCAGTCAATCAGTTTTATCCTTTACATGATATTACCGACCTATAAGTTGATTTGTCTTTCTTTTTCTCCACATTTCTACCCAATACTGAGATTGTGTCTTATTGCACATCACTTGACCTGGTCATGAGCCTTCCGCATTCAAACCTTGTTGCAATCAGGGCATTGATTCATCTGGTTAGTAGTCAGCCTGCGTTTCTAATCTATCAATTTACCGAACTAAAAATCATATACTCGTAACATGAAAAACCATATTTGCTTAAGGCTGTGTTTACGGAGACGCGGCGCGTTGCGCGGCGCGTTGGGCGTTTCGTCGTACATTGCTGCAGCGGGCCGCGCCATCGCTCGCGCAAACACAAATATATGGCAATGTACGACGGACCGCCCGACGCGACGCGCAACGCGCCGCATCTCCTTAATCGAGAACTAAGTGATTACAGATTCTTTACATACTGAAGGCATGATCAACACCACAACCTCAAAGCCAATTGTAATATCAACAAATACCAATGAAATAGCGCAGTACAGATCGTGGGAAAATATTTCACTATCAATAAAATCGTTGGAAGCGCTGTTTACAGCAAAATTAATTAGGTGTCTAAGCGACAGGGGAAGTGGCTAATCTACCTGAGGATCTATTATTGCATACAGATTACTGCATATTGCATTAATTGTATGCGGCCTTACCTTTAACTTCGCAGTAAATAACACCTTAACAAATGGTCTAATTAAAGGCAAATCATTAATGAGCTTCAACAATGTTATCGACAGTGGTACGGTTGCGTTATGATACACTGTTTCCTGTGCCAATTTTGCAAACACCTATATGAGTGATTTTTTTTTTATGACAGGTTATTTTTCGCATTGATGTTGCATTGTTGTTGTTATTTTTCTATTATCCAATTCTGGTTATGTAGAAAAAACGGGATGGTAAATTTTTATGTTATTGACGCTCAATTTGCCTGGATTATTTTTTATTACTAGAGATTATTTAATAAGGCTACAAAGGAACTAAGAGACAAAATACATCGCCTTGTTACAAATAAGCAGCCCAAAAACAACCATTGGGCACTTGCCCAGACTAGACGCAGCTCCAGACTGTTCGGACACTCACCCAATTAAGACCGTACTTTGTGAGGAAACTATCGATAATCATACGTTTGGTTGTAGAAAGGACAAAAAAAAAGGATTGATTGTGTGGAAATAAAGTTCCGTCAGTTGTCGGGGCATTAGGCTTGTCTTCGCATCGAGCTTTCTGGTATCTCCTTTGAAGAAAGTTGACATTGAGATGACGGCTGATAAAAACCTACAAAACGTGTTCAAAGATGTACCCAAACAATATTGGCATAAGGGAAGGAGGGATAATGTTGTTGTTGTTCTGTTAGCCAGGTGTCTAACAACAATTCTAAGGATTCGGTTTTATATATTATATAGATAACATTATATAACATTTTCTAAATAGCATCTAATTTTAGATGCTATTTAGCAAATGTAAAATTTAGCTGCAGATGTTGCATTTTTTCTGGAATACAGATTTTTGCTATTATTTTTGTCCATAGTATTTTTGTCTTACTACAAAATTTTAAAATCAAACACGATTATTTACAGAATGTTTATTTTTAACATCAAGTTCAAAATGATTTCATTTTAATTTTTAAATTATCATTATGAGGATTGGTCGTAAGCGTAAAAATTTTTTTCACTTTTGTTTCAATATAAATGTTGGCGACTGCTATTGCTTTTGTTGGCCTTGCCATAAATCCTATTTAATAAAATAACGTAATAATAAAAATATCTCAGATATTATCTAGAAATTGATAACTATCTTAAAGATTTTTATTTTATTTAAAACATCATTATAGCTATTTTTAATCGATTGTCGTACACAAAACGTAAAACAAACATAAATAATAATTGTGGTAATATCACTTATATTGAATAATTTAATTATTTTTAAGACTTCTGTTAGGTTAGCTTTTGTGAAATCTATGAGAAAGTATTTTTTTCGAATAATGTTAATATGTATTCTGTCAACTTGCAACTGAAATAAACATTACGATTTAATGGATTAAATTCGTACGTTATCTTTACGTTATTTTTTTCTTATATAATTTGCTTATTTCAATTAACAGCAGTGTGACATCTTTATTTCTTTACTAAACATATCTCAAAAATTTCACATCTCTACCAAACACAGGCAGGTATATTCAAAATGATTTTTAACACTAGTAACAAATTTTCCTTCAATCATAGTAATGAGTAAAGGAAATCTTATGAGCTAAGAAAGGCACAAACTTGAATATTTAAGTTCAACCGATTAAATTGTGACGGAAAAACCACAAGGCTGGTGTTGATAAGTGTGCCACCTACGACATGCATCCGAAAGAATTATTGTCATCTGATATTTATCCATCAAATTTAGTTACAAACCAAATGGCGTGGCGTATTAGAAATATTATTAGTAACATTAATACTTCTAATATACCACGCTATTTGTATGCACCGTCACTGTTTAACCGGATAGACTACATGGAAACTTATTTCCTTGCCGCAGCGGGAGCGACTGGAGCTGCAGCGGCTGGTGCACCCGGCGCAGCTGGTACGGCCGGTGCAGCTGGTGCGGCCGGCGCAGCAGGTGGTGCTGCTGCCGCTGCTGGGGCAGGGGTAGCCGCCGCAGCTGCAGGGGTGGCTGGCGCGGCTGGTGCCACAGGGGCTGGTGTGGCGTTGGGTGGTTGACTGCCAGATCCTCCTGGACCACCGAACGGATTCCAGAAGAAGCTCCAGCCACGGTTACCATCCGGAACCATGCTGAAGTTTATGCCTCCTCCGTTTGGGGGAGCTGAAATTGTAATGACCCTTAGATGATTATAGTAAAAATATAGTTGCTCTTTCGTGGAAAACTTTACTCCTAAATAGTCTGGGAATATTGTTGAATGTTAATCACATATCATCAGGTGAGATCAAAATCCAAATGGGATTTAATAGGAATAGGTTAAAAAATGTGGATAAAACAATTCAATCCCCTTAAATACTTGTTAGCCAGTGTGTTGATCGCAATATGTTGCTAAAGGAATCATCTAGACACTTTTAACTACATGTAAGTAACATAACTTGAAGACAACCCTCAATAGAAACGTCGTCAAAAGATAAGTGTGACTCAGATAAAACATCAGAAGAAAGAAAACAAAAAAAAATTAAATGATAACAAATTGGAATAAACTGTATTAAAAAATTTATGCGTGTCAATCATAGAAATTGAGCTGTGTAAATAGACAATACCAAGGCTAAGTAATGTACTTAGAAAATACTAACACCCGTATTTAAAAACAAGTAAAACTAAATACTTGAGTAAAAGTAACTACTATTTGTATTCTATAGTTTAGAAAATTATGAATTTTGAATGCAAATTTCAAACGTCAAGTAATTACTTAATAAGATTTTACTTAGTAAAAAGTAAACACTTCTTTATAAATACGGGTGTAACTGTTGTAAACTTTGTGCAGTACGAATAGTAAGTATGCAAACTAATTTGAAAACAGTGCATGTGAAATATTTGGTTTCATTGTGCGCTTTAACGATGCAGATGATTAAGGAAAACATTGTGAGACAAATCGTGAGTGACTGCATAATCTAAGAACACAACGCATTAAACAAACGTGAAGACAATTGATGCACATTACTTATTTGTTATTTAAAAATAACCAGCGCTAAGTACGTAGTGGAAAATATTTTTGTGCATAATATATTACGGTTAGATTTAAATATAAAGAATTTATTTACAGTTGTACATAAAAAGCAAGAGATAATGCGACATTATACATCATTAAATTGTGATCGTTTTAATCCCGTGGAGGGTCGATCCGGTACATGAAACAATATCGATTTGTAAAAATAAAATTAACAAATAAAGTACTTTTTTTTAAACTCGAATTAACTTACGCATGTACGAAATTAATTTCTTTAAGTAAATTAAGTTTCAGAAAAAAGTACTAAAACGATCAAAATTTAACGGTGTATTTGTCTAGCAAATACACCGTTAAATTGGAACGCAATTTTGAAGTTTAAAATTATAAGTTGTAGAGTAAGAGGCACTTTACTTTATATAAATGTTAATATATTATGAAAATGATAAGTTGTGGAATATAGGGCACTTTTATTTTATTAAAATGTTAATATTTAAAAGCTGAAGCCTTGGTTTGTTTGTTTAAACGCGGAAGAAGAGAAGATTAAAAGATTTTTTTCTGAGATATTTTTTTCAAGATAACCTGTAAGTATAGTAGGAAAACTTCAAGCGGGAGCCTCGCTCTTGTAACTAAAGACGCGGACGAAACCACGGGGGACAGCTAGTATATAAGAATTATATTGTATACAACATCGTTGCATGCTTACAATATTATATAGGGTAACAGGTAATTAGTAAACGATACGTAAACACGTGATTGTAGTCATGATAACAAATAACTTTTACTATGGGACCAAACCTGAAATCGCGAAGGAAATCTACCAACTTCAGTACATTTATGTTCACCTAACTGGTCAAAATGTACTGAACTTTTATTTATTTAAAACTTCTTGCACAAGTAAAAAACTGTACAAAGGCGGACTTAAAGCCATAGGCATTTTCTACCAGTCGACCTTAGGGTGGTGCAGAAACATAATATAGTAGGTGCAACTTAATGTTAAACAAAAACAAATAGAAAACTAATACAGTAATAAATACATACATACATACATAAATACATATAAATAACGAAAATTACTCTGAGAAAGAAATCCAATTAATCAATGCTGTGATGATTCTGCCAACTTCTTGCGAATGTGTTCACGAGCCATTACCTTAAAGGAGAACCGACTGGATGCCATCCTGATGTTCAACGGGAGCGAACGACCGAAACCGAACCACGCAAACTTTTCTTCGCGTTTTCAGGTTTGGTTCGATAGCAAAAGTTATTTACTATCATGACTACAATCACGTGTTTAAGTATCGTTCACTAATTACCAGTCACCCTATATATTACGTCAAGTTAACTTTTGCAACGATTACAATAAGTGCTTTATTGATTCCTTCCTCTTTTTTATATTTAATTAGAAAACATACAGTAAAATAAAAAAAAGGAAGTACGATATGTATTTCATGTGAAATGAGAGCGTGTAAATTGCGATTAATTGCCGATAGGTACATAAATGTGTAACGATTCAACAATTCATCAAACCTGCCTTTTTGTGGTTGAGTACAAATGGGATGTCATGAAATTAGTTTTGTTCGAAGGTCTAGAGCCATTCGATTTCGCTGCTATTAGTATCGCATCACAAGCATATTCAAATTCAATGAATCGGATACATCAACAGGTTTGTTCATAAAAAGTACACAACATTTTTACGAAAGATCCCAGTACCTAAATTGATTGCTTTGAGAGAAAAAAGCCAGAGAACAGCCGAGAGATCGCCAATTTCTGGGCACATACTGATTGACTCAGGGATAGCCCACTTATCAGGGAAGAAAAACTTTCATTTAAGGTCAAATTATCACAAGCTACTATCGGAGATAGAAACAGATCGAGAAATATCGTACAAGAGAAAATTACGACACAGGGAGATCAATAATTTCAATATTAAGGAATACCTACGAAGAAAGGAGGAGGATAAATTGTCAATTTGATAACTTGAGGTAAAAAAACACAAATCATAAAACGCGCCACGCCTGAGAAAGTACATGAGACCGAGAAGACCCAAAAACCACATGGGCAGACAAGTTCTGAATATTGACACCAATTTAAGAAAGTGTGGAAGCCCCACTCTATCCTGGAGGTCTGTCTTAAACAGGTAAATACAAGCCTCAGGCAATTCGAATGTTTCAACGACTCAGTACAGGCACAGACACATCTAGCGAAGGATGATGAGGATGAGATGACACTAAATGATGGGATAAGACTAGGCAAAGAGAGAGAGAGAAACTACGCTAAAGTTACAATTTCTAGCGAAAAGGTTCAAAGGGTACGTGACTACAATATATCTTCATCGACGCGTACAACGTGATCAAGCTGATCTGAGCTAATGAGAGCAGATAAATAACATCTCCTCACCATCTGGGTCATATTTTAAAAGGTTAAAATATCCGTCACTCTATCTAAAGCATAGTATTTCATTTTGTCTAGTTTATTTCATCACCACTTCTCTCAACACGGTATAGATAAACATCGTGAGGAAACCGGCATGTTCCAAAAATTCAAAGACATGTGACATTTACCAACCTGCACTGGGCCCGCGTGTTGGATTACGGCCCATTCCCTCTCTTAGAAGGGAGGCATGAGTCCCAGCAGTTCGAACATTAAAAGGCTGATTAATGCTATGTTATGCTATCTAAAGCGATCATCGAAAGTTGCACTAGAGATTCATTCATTCCTTAACAGACCACAACACCGACTAACCCGAGGTACATTTTCATACAACCGCTCTAACGCGATTATGTTGTTATTACACATCTTTCTCCAGATATTTTGGATTAGCAATAAGTAATTACTTCTTTATAAATACGGGTGTTACACTCCCTCCCGCTGTACCCAGAGCAGAAAAAATATTGGATTACTAGACGCTCTAAATAAACAATAACCTTGACAGTTGGAAGATTATCCAAATCAGACGAATCTAAAAACTAACTTTGCGACGTATTCACAAATGGAAACTATACTTACGGTTCATCATAATATTAACTGGTGGCCCTGCAGGAGCTCCAGGATATCCAGGTGTTGCAGGAAATCCAGGTTGTGCAGGAAATCCAGGCTGTCCAGGAAATCCAGGAACTCCCTGTGGTGCAGGCATTCCCGGTGGCGGAGGAAATGCAGGGTTAGCGAACGCTGGAGGCATCGGAGTAGTCACAGGTCTTGGACGACGAGTGGGGCAGTCATCACACCAAGAGTCAAAGTAGTCAGCTTCTGAACTGAGGGTAGTTAAACCATCGTCCTCGGTACATAATAGGTTGCACCAGAATCGGTCACCGAAGAAGGGCTGGAGAAAGAGGATTATTATTTTAAATTTCGATCAATTTTGAACAATTTCCTCTACTCGCCGCTAGACGTCTCTATAGTAAAATAATAAATATAATATTTCAACTATCTCACTAACCATCACACAACGCCGTCTAATTCCAAGCTAAACAGAGCTTGTGTTATGAATACTAGACAACTGATAAACATACTTATGTATTTATAAATACATAAATTAAACCCACACACAGAACAAATGATCGTGCTCATCACACAAACATTTGTCCTGGGTGGGAATCGAATCTACGACCTCCGGCATAAAAGTCAGGGCCACTAACCATTAGACCAACAGGCCACTCATAATTCATGGAAGGAATGTTAGAAAGAGTTACTGTGACCCAGGAACGCAAAAGGCAACTGAAGGAACACAACAGGTTTTTGACAGTAAAAATGAGATTTCACTCCATCCAGAATAGGATCACTTATCTCTTTTGATGATTAGTTATTTAATGAAAAAGGAATCCTGATTCCTAATTTCTAAAAGTTTTAAATTCAAAAAAATATCTAAAAACACTCGCCATTTATCTTATAATAGCTTATTATGTGAGACGGCAGCTGTTTATTAAAAAGATTAATGTTTAATACCAACCTTTGCTGAAGATATTTGGAAGCACAGAAAAATCACAAAAAAATAAACACACGCTCGCACCTCACCCATGTTTGTGCTGTTATCATGAAAAACATGACGCTCAGTTCCTTTCATACTTATAACGAAGGCTTTGCGCAAGACAACTGTATTACTAATACATTGCCACAGAATACATATATGCTTTATTTTCAGTGGAAATTCGTTAAGTCCGATACGTATTCGTTCAGGGCCGAGGATGTTTGTCAACGAGTACAAAATTTCTGTGAGTTTTGTAGCGTCTATTTGGCATTCATTCATGGAAATATCATTAACTAAAGCGCCTATGATTATGGTGACCAAGACACCATTGATTCTTTCTTCTTGATATTTTTAACACCTTTTTTTAGATACCTGTCACCAGAAGACTTAAAATCACGCAAAGTTCCAGTGATCAAATCAGGAATGAGGATATCCGCGGAAGAACCAAGGTTACCAATATAGTACGAAGAGCCACCAAACTTAAGTGGCAAAACGGATAGCCGTTGGGGCCGAAAGTTTCTGGAGTGGCGACCACGTACCGCAAGACGTAGCGTTGGAAGGCCTCCTACAAGGTAAACCGATGACTTGGAAAGAGTTGCGGGAATCCGATGGATGCGAGATGCACAGGACCGTTTCGTTCTGGCGATACTTGGGGGAGGCCTATGTCTAACAGTGGATGTCTTTTGGCTAAATAATGATGATGACCTTTTAACTCTTTCAGTATCAAGAACATACAAAGAATAGTTCAAGGGTCCACAACCAAACACAAAAAGGGTTCATTTTTATATATAAGATTTTTCAATTATTGTACGACTTTTGGGCCGCTTCTCTAATATATCATATTTAACAGACTTTATCGGGTTCACGGGATGTTAAAAACCTCACAATGCCTTCCACAATAAATAATCCACATAAAGCATACCCCTGAAGTTTTGTTATTTAATTTTGCGCATTTACATCTCTCAGGACCCGGATTTCTTGGGCCTTTGGAAGACGTACGAGGGGCCAAAACCTACTAACAGAGGCTCTTTAGATAATTTTAATGGAACGTGATATCAGCCGACGACTATCCCTGTACGCGCTAAGTTAATGCACCCATGGACAACCTCCGGTTGGTGAAAAACTATTACGCCTTATAGACAAAGATAATAGGGATATGGTTCTTGGAGTCTATGGCCCCTGCTTGAACAATGTTATAAATATTCATCAATAAAAGACAGGGGTGACTTGCACGCTCAATAAATGGGCCCCAAAAAACGGTCACTAGCACCAAGTGACGTAGCAACAAGAGGGCAACATATCCTGAGGTGTTTGAGGAGTGGAGAGGTATACCACGGCTATCCGGACAATACCGGAAATCAGTCAAAATCCCTTACAGCACCTTACTGGATTATACATCCTTCTCCCGAGCACGTTTGCTCTTGCGAACCTCCACTCAAGCCAGCTAATAAAGGCAAGAGAAAGGTGGGAGCTCTGTTCCTCGTCAGTGTTCACTTCGGCCGGCCAATAAAGGCAAGCTGCAGATGAGGAACAAGAATTTTATCGGGAGATCGGATCCGTGGTGTCGCTAATGCCTAACAGTTCGCCACAAAACTGTCCTGCGGATTGTATCTCTCTTAGACTGGCCCCTCATCCGAGGCTGTTACGGCGAAACAAACTCTACCGGTACAGACCTAGGGTTTATTGGAACGCACAAGCCTCACCACGACGTCAACGTAGAGATACGGCGATGGGGCTTATATTATTATTAATAAAAACTTTATGCAATAGTAAAAAAACTATGTACAAAGGCGGACTTAATGCCTTAGCCATTTTCTATCAGTCGACCTTAGAGGTGCAAAATCGCAACATGGTACTCGTAGGTGCAACTTTATAGTTAAACTAGATAAGACAATACAATAACAAATGTATACTTAGATACATCACTGCTTACTATCAGGTTATTTTTTATGGTAGGTAAAATCATCCAATGACAAATCCCGCCCTTGGGTGGGGTCGGGAAATAGTGTCAGACTCTTACTGACTAAAAACCTACCCTGTTCCGTTCATTGCCTTCGTCCCATGGCCCCGGGTGACATTTTCACATAACCTTTGGCTGCTTACTATCAAGTGCGATCGCAGTCAAGCACTAGATTATATTAAATAAAAAAAAAAACACACGGGCATACGTCAACAAAATAATTGACGTGTAAAAGTGTTTTTAAAACCTACTTGTAAAATAAATATCATTTATCAAACAAATTAACTACAGTATGACATTATGAAAAACGAATCCAACAAATCAACGCTGTGCTGATTACACCAATTTCCTGCGAATGTGTTCACGTGCCTTCACCCTAAAAGTAAACCGACTGGAAGCCGTCCTGATGTTCTGTGGGAGCGCATTCCAAAGATAGATCGCCTGGACGAAGAAGGACGAATGGATAAACCCAGAGCAATATGTGGGATATTGTACTAGGCGATTATTAATAGTAGTAGAAAGTTTCCATCATGTCTTCCACACAATGGTTACTCCCGGGCGTTTCTTCCGCACGAATGCGGTTCAGGAAATTCCGGGACTTACCATGTCCAGTGAGAACCTGCGTCATGCGGAAGGTGAGGACGCCATGGGGTCTTTCCAGCGACTCCTTAAAGAGGGGGGCTTACCGCCATGATTATGAAAGGAAAAAGGTAAAAGTTTGACACAGGGAGTCCCGCTCCATCCTAGTTTGGGACGCGGGCTTGCGGACGGCGTGCAGTGGGTAGCACGCTGTCCGATCGTCCGGTAACCGACCGGACCGAGCCTCCCGAGTTCTGTTCCCGCGCACCTCAAGGAGCTGTCAGCGAACCGTAGAGGCCCAGCCTGCTAGCTGCAGGCAGGCAGGGTCGAAGCCTGCTGGGGTCAAGGGCCGTTTTCTTAGAGGAAGGCTCAGCCCCGGCATGATAGGCAACGGAACGGGGTAGATTTTTAGTCAGTAAGAGTCTGACACTACTTCCCGCTCCGCCCAAGGGCGGGATTTGTCATTGGATGACCTACCATAAAAAAAATCCTAGTTTGGGAACAGTCACTTGATAATAGCCCACCTCAAATAAAAACTAATTTCCCATATTAGCTACCGCTTATGTTATTTCTGTGACGCTCGCTGTTAGTGTATACTTTGCATATTCTAGTCATTTGTACATCGATGTGTCGAGTAATTTTTTTCTCATCATTATTTTACTCATAAAATTTTGGTCAAATCTGTGTTGCTGAATATGTTTTTTTCATTAATCAAAACAATAATTAATACTTATGTGCTAAAGAATTTGGAAAATAATGTTATTAAGTTAGGTTAGTACGTGAATGAAAAAACTACATTTTTCAATCAGCTGTAACTAGTAAAAATTGCTTCATATTTGATTGACTATTTAATTATAGATATTTGAGTCACTTTTAAATACCTATTCATTGTACAAAAAGTAAAATCATTTATAGGTACACAATTGCTTATATGCTATTTATAAGTAATAATTAAATAATATAATCAATTGTATCTAAAAGTTAGCATCAGCTGTCGAACTAGGTTTATGGCCTGTATTTCAGGAAGCAGTGCCACAAGCCTTATGCTCACTGTATATTCGATAAGTTTTGGAATATTTCCAAAATTTATTCTTAGATCGTTAGCCTTCGTTTGTGTATCTACTTACTAAACAACTATAACGACGTCCTAAGTTTATTTTAATTTTGCTTGGGTATTACCAGTTCTATTCGACACGGCCAAGTTTGAATGTCATAACATGAGTCCCCGTATATTGTCCTGAGCATAGACGTCGTATCTACTGCATACTAATTAAGCTGTGGAACAATGTGCATGCCCTATCAGTTTTCTGAAGGCATTCTCAACATTGAATTAGCAATAATCATTGAACTGTGAAACTATTAAATCTTATTCGTTTTTGTTATTGGAACGAGTAAATAAAAATATATGAATTATTGGCTTAGGTTCTATTTGTCATTTGTTTCTTGTTTTTTAAGGGTGAAATCGCCAAAAGGTCCTCTCGCTCTAGGTGGTGCAAGAGGGAGTGTCAGACTTTTACTGAGTAAAACCCACATGTGTGCCTTCAGTTGCCCGAAGGCCAGAGTAACTCTTTTGAACAATCACGCAGCCCTGACAGAAAACAATTGAATTTGAAAATTGGTGGGCTCGGACACCAAAGCCAGAATTGGCAAAAATTCTAGAATTCTAAACTGTCTTCAGGAAAATTCTCACCACCAGTTGGTGCTGGCTGAGAAATCCTTCTACTTTTGAAAACGTATACGAGATTTCTGTGGTAAGGCGGGTCCACACAGAGCGAGCAGCCTCGCGAGGCATTTGCCGTGCGGAGCAACTCTGTTATTGTAAACGTGCCTCGGCCGAGGCAAGAGCAGATTTTTTTTTTACAACTCTCACACAACACCATCTAGTCCCAAGCTAAGCAGAGCTTGTGTTATGGGTACCAGACAGCTGATAAACATACATATTATAGATAAATAACACCCAGATACAGAACAAATGATCGTGCTTATCACATAAACATTTGTTCTGGGTGAGAATTGAACCTACGACCTCCGACCTCCGCTAATCGCTAGACCAACAAGCTAGTCGATGATGTACTCTTGACGATGCTGGTGGCTAAATAGTTGATTACATTACTGTACGATACATAAATCTAGTAGATACAGGTAATTATTGGAGCAGGTGTTGTCAGTAAAAGAAAAACCCATGACCAAAAAGAGGCTTTATTGTTTTAAACATTGAAAACTTACTTATACCGTGTAATTATATACAATTTCTTACGACATTGGTAATGGCACATTATGGTTACTTGGTATATTTAAAATTTTAGAAGAGTATATTTCTAAGGTTAATATCATTATGTCAGCCGATAGAGTCACATTTTTTTTTTAAATTTTCAAAAATTATCGAAAAGATAAATGGTAAAGTTGAATGCGGTATAAACAGAAACAAGACTACGTGTGACGTCATTATTCATAGTGATTTCACGCCATTCAGTACAAATGACATTAAGCGTGACAAGGACAGAAGAATAACTTAAAAATCGTTTATTTTTATATTCTTTATCATTCAATGTATATTTTGGTCATGTAGATGGATGGTGAGAGAAAGAGAGGCCAAAGAAAGGATTGATGGATTGTGTGAAGAGTGACATAAAAGAAAATATAGTCAGTAATAGCGTGATGGTTTACAGGACAGAATGGTAGTAATAACACAAAGGCAGGAAGACAATGCATATTTTAATAATAACTTATTAAATGGTTAGTCATTCATGTATAATTCGATTGTAGTCAAAGAACCCTATTTTCAAAATATAATGAGATTATCTTAATGTTCCCTACAATTCTGTAACTTTATTTGTGCAAAAAAAAAAATTCCTTATAATAAAATGCTTTATTAAGGCCGATTTTTCAATAGTCAGATACGTTTTATCAGAAGAATAAATATGACTGTTGGACATACAATAAATTATCTTTATCTTTATGGCTGTTATTTGATATTAACCCTTTTCTTCTTAATTAGTGTTTAATGTCCAAAAGCCACTTTGTAGCTAACTCCAGGTCGCTTTGGCACTTTGCTGCCGACCTCCACTAATATCGGCGAGTAGTCAAATCTGGCTGGCTTAGTGGAACAGTCCTTGTGTGGGATCGGAAATACGTAGTTGACGTCAACATCGTATCTGCAAAGAAAAATAATTTTTATATACTCACAAGTGGTAAGAGTTCCTTACAAAGTTGTGAAATTTGCGGGTTCATAGAGGATGTTTATCATGTCTTGATGAAATGTGACCGAAACATACAGGAAAGACAAGAACTGCTTGGTGTGGGATCTGAAGTCGGGGCATGTAAAAGCATCTTAGCTTCTCCGTTGTTGGAGGAGGCTAAGATATTGTGTCGATTTTATTAGTTAAATTCCCAAATTGAGTCTCGAAATTTTTTCCGTGTCGCAAAAAATGTGTTTTTTTTCATGACGTAATCACTAATATTTTCTGATTAATTCCTATATCTGTGCTATAAGATCTTGCTTTATGCCAAATTTCAGGATTATTGGTCACTGAGAAGTACCCTATGAATTTTGATTCTTTACCTATACGTTTTATGCAACATAAACGGCTACATCTTTTTCCTCATTTACTTAGAAGTTTGGTTTTTTCACAGCTTGAAAGGACTGCAGACCTGAATATATGGTTTAATTCGATACGTCCACGAGTTCCCAAGATAAATGCTCTTGTCAGACAAACAGATAGACGGACAACAAAGTGATCCTTTAGGAATCCCGTTTTTTCATTCTGAGGTACTTACGGAACCCTAAAAAGGAACCAGATGACCACCTTATAGATTGACCTACCACTAGTAAAGCAACGTGAAGACCCATCTAACAGTATTGGAAGTTAGTGATGTGCATGTACTTTCCACCTTCACAATGTTGGACGTTTTAGCAACTAAGTTTTTATCCCTGATTCCCTGAACACAAAGTAAAATGCTGTTACTTGTTAGATTTACATGTTGTACCGCTTGTTTGTGGGAACACATTCCAATGTAGGTAAGTTTAGAATTGATCATTAATTAGTATTGTAATTTGCGCGAGGTTTTTCGCACACAAAACGCTATGGGTAAAAACGTTTTTTTTTTTATTTCTATGGTAAAAACACTAGTTATGTTGGTTAACAATTCAATTAGCTGTTTTCTTCGCAAGAATTCTCAACATTTATTCTTCAATAGCTTGTAGTATTTTTGGCTCTAATATATGATATGAAATAATTTTAAAAATATTATCACCGATAACGAAGTTATTATAATTAGAAAGAGAAGTCCATTAAGATCTGTGGCGTCGAATAATATCACGTCTGTACCGCCGCCAAAGAAAAAGTTTTCTTGTGCAAGAGAGATAGATATATCTATACTTATAATAAATCTGTAATCAAAAAAATAAATGGCAGGGGGTGTTACAAGACCGACACCGAACCCAAAAATGTGATTAAAAAATTTTTTGTCTGTCTGTCTGTTTGTTCAGGCATCACGCAAAAAACTACCGGTTGGATTACGATGAAACTTGGTATAATTATTCTTTAATATCCTGGGCACCACACTGGGTACTTTTTATCCCGGAAAAGTATATACAATAAAAAACAAAAATAATTTTGCGGTTCGATCCCTAAGCCCGATTACTGTACCAACCGCAAATAATACGTTTGTCGCAGGTTACGTCACCCGTTTCTATTGTAATTAGCCACAAAAGGCCCGCGCCGAGACAGAAGTATTAATACCGGTAAGTATGCTCGATAGATAACGTTCTACACAAATAACACTACACAAAAAACTCATTGATAAGTTTCATCGTTCACGCGAACGAAGTTGCGGGCACAGCTAGTTGGTAATAAATTGTTATATCCCGTTTACTTTCTACTGATTTTGATATTGTTTTCACAGTTAGTATTCTATTTTTTAGTATATTTACTGACAAATTAGTTAGATATTAAATGTTTTTTTATAGGGGAATCGGGGAATTACTATAAGCTGTTGTCTGGCATTTTCCTTTTTTTTCAACGTATTTTATCTAATTATAATAATCAAAACTTAATATGTATATATATAAATTTAAAATAATAATATGTACAAACGGGTAGAAAAAGAACTGATTGGGCATCAAAAAATTCAACCACATCGATATCAATGGGAAAAGTGCCCAGAACGCTGGCACCGAATCAGCATTGCCATCCAACGTGGCAATGCTGATTCGGATGAATTCGGTCACGCGAAGAGACGACCAGCTGTTTGCTGATATCACGAACAACTCGATGAGCGCTCGGACCCTATGGCCCTAGTGTTTCAACCCCAAGCGGCTCAAACATATAACTTCCGATAAGGTTTTGGTATTTTCCTGAATTAAACTTAATTGGCGTAGACGTGACAAACGGTTTTTGTCTTTTTTTGTTCTTTTCTTTTTCTGCGCACTGTTGAAACACAAAAGTGTTCCTACGTGTGACAAATAATCATGTTTTCTTCCTTTCTTTTATTTAAAATCCCGTGCTGCGAGAAAATCCCTGTAGGCTTTTCGTGACGTATAAAAACCGTTTCGAGCCTTCGCTTCTAAAACCCTTTAGCATCTCTTTCCTTTTAAATTACTCTGTGGTCTCACGAGCCCTTTCTGTTATCCTGTTTAGTTTTCCTTAGATAGGAAAATTGATATGGTTTGAGATTACTTGAGCTAGCTAAATATATCTGCTATTTATCAAATTCAAAAGTACTTTATTTATTTCGATTTTTTTTTTATTTCATAGTACTTTTTTATCTACAAAACCTTATGATCATTTTTTGTTAGTTTGGGTCAAAGACTGGTGTCATATTTTATTTGGTTTCTGACGATTCGTAATGAGCGTAAAAAAATTACAAATTACACTCGGACCACGCTTCCCGAGAGAAATCTCGGTATGTTAAGATAGTCACCCATCCACATACCAACCTCAACTAGCGTTGTTTAACTTGGGGTTCGACCCACGGAGCTGTTATTACTGAGCCACGAGGTACCCAATACAATTCAAAACAAAACTGCAATTTGTTAGAAATTTCGTATTCCAGTGAATGTAAACACATTGGTATTTATATATTTCCGAGCCAATATAAGAAGATATAAAAACACATTATCTTGGTAGAAAAGATTCGTGGAAACCGTTTCAAGGTACTTTTCAAGGAAACGACTTGTTTAATTTATGAGAAATTCCAGGAACCTCGAGACCTTGCCTCAAGTTTCCTTCACAAAAGCTTAAGGTACTCAAACTTCTAAGTGAGGACTGAGTTATAGTTTCGCATCGGATTATTTTTGGTATATGCGAAACCCGAAACACGTGTCTAGAATTTATGTACAAAATTTCATAACTGTTATGTTACCTGGTTGTCCGGACAAACACCTGGTCACCGGGCTATCTGGGTGACTGAGGCGTGGTTTTGCTCCCGCACCCAGCGGTACGCTGGCTCCTAATACCCGCTATAACCTAACGAGATCTGTGTTGTACTTAGTGAGGTGGTGTCCACCTTGTGACCTTTTTTAAATATTTTTGAAAAAAAAATACATAACATGGTGTAAAAATATTGAAATCGACTTGGATCGATACTGAACAAACTATATTCAGCAGTATTTTTCTGTATTCTTTCGCATATACTAAAAATAATGTTGTATAGGTCCATCCCTTTTTAACAATTTAGTTTAGGTGGTCAAATGGATCACGGTAGGAGCTCGTAGTAAGTCTTAAGGACCCAAATACCGTTAATTTGAAAGGAGAGCTCTTTGGAAACTAGAACGTGAATGCCAATATATAAAGGTTAAAAAGTTTACGAAATAAACGGGATATATTGGCCATTAGCTACAGCCGGTGCCTAAACCGATCGAGGATTCTGTAGGTTTTCTATTAGAAATTACTCCCTTTTCGACAACAGCTGTCTACAGCCGTGTACTGTAGATATATATATACAGTGAAGGAGTATTTGAGATAATTCTGCTATTGGTTTAGAAAGTAATTCCGTAACTTCCGCTTAAATACGTACTGACTCGTATTATTACTAGTATTATTTACGTATCTAAGTACCTATAGCGAAAACGAATTATCTTAATCTATTATCTTTTGCAAGTAAAATACACCACTATTTCTTTATTAGTGCAAATACTTAAAGGGCTTATTAGAAAAGGTCTTGTTATTATTTAAGTAAAGTCTCAATAAATAATATCCATAAACAACAAAGTTATGAGTGTTTGTTTATATCCCAAAATCTCTCTCAATTTATGTAAACATTGTACAGGTTATTGTTTATGAATGAAAGAATGTCAATAAAAATGGAAAAACACTGCGCTTAGTTTTTCCTAGTATACTGTGATTTTTTATTAGATGGATTAAAGTGACAGCTATAACAATGGTTGTTTGACAGTTGAGCATTGTTATTTGACAGTTGGGCATTGTCCACTGCTGTCACTTTGGTTCGTCTAATTAAAAATCATGGTATAGTAGTTGTTATGAATGATGATTCGATTATGAATTTACCAATAATGACAAATTTTCGTGGACAATTTTGTGATTTCGTTTTTTGTACTTTTGACTACACAAATATGATCAGTAACGGGTACTGATTGAGCCCCATTTTTTTGTGCACTAATTAAAAAATAGGGGTGTATACTTCAAACGAATAACTTTAATATAATATACTAGAGCTCTGCTCGTATCTATGTTCGCGAGAATGTTTTCATAAGAACACAACTTAAGAGGGGCTTTCCCCACTCGTCTATCGTCAACGTCGAGCATGGTTTAAAAGCTTGTTGTTTCATCTAACACAATCCAACGCGATGTTTGATGGAGAGGCAACGCGTAAAAAGAGAGATTACGCCTGAATACTCTGTTGGCATTCGGTAATTCCGTGATTTACTTGAATATTTCACAAAACTTGTTCCATGATATACGAATTTTAAGTTTGTAGGTGTAATATTTTTTGAGATTTCGTGATTAATCAGTAAGTGGTATTTTGCTTTTATATATATAGATTTATCTGACCACTGACTACGTTGTCACATTACTTATTGAAAGGATTTTAATTTAGACTCGTTTAACTGATCTTGAAAACAATGATTAATGGTATTGGGAATGATTTCATCGTTTTCATCGCTGAACAGGCTGAATTATAACGATTCAGAAACTACATAAAGATTAGTCAGTAGCCTAAGATTTATACGATATCTTTTGAACTCACGTACTACATATCAATTGGCTATTAACGTAAATATCGTTGGTCGACCTTTTTTAAAAAAACCAGAGCAAGGAGGGTGTCATTGGTAATTTGATTTATACATAACATGAATTTTCTTTTTCAATCAATTATGTAATTTTTTTTTTTGTGATCTATGTCCATTTGGCCTCACAAATGCATGAGTATCGACATGCAAAAGAAATTCTGATTAGGTATTGTAATTTACCGTATTTCAATATATAGGTCCACATTATATTTCTTTTTATAAAAAAAAATAGTTGGCCCACACTAGGGATTACTCCTGTATCGTAATTCGTAGGTGCTTTCACAAATATGTTAACTGACATACACAGACTTAGAACATTCTACATTATTTTACTCTTATTTCGATGCCGACAAGTTATTTGACCAGAATTCTCCCCTTACCTCGGTAACTTGTCCCGTAAGTACGCCATAACGTTCTTCGGCAGCGTCGTGTTCCTCGAGAGGACGAAGGCACTCAAGTACCTCGCGCCCTCCGTCTGTTCTGCACAGTGGAGGAGGAGGGCCCAGGTCTTGTACTCCGTGTCTAGCACGTATGTGTTGTAGATGCCGTCGTCTGGAAAAAGAAATAGAAATAAGGTTAAATATATTAGGATCTCAAATAAATAAAGATTGGAAAAGGCACTTGTTACGTTCAATGTAACGTCCTTCATAATTGCTAATTAATAATTGTGAAGGAAGGAAGAAATAAATAAGAAAAAGCTAGTGTAATATTGGCGTTAAGGAAAATTGGCAAAAAAATAGTAAATAGGTAATGTAATCATCGCATTCATCACGTTATCACTAATATTATAAAGGAGAAAGTTTATGAGTGTGTTTGTATGTTTGATACTCCTTCACGCTGAAAATACTAAAGGGATTTGAATGCAACTTGGCATATGGGTACACTAAATCCTGGAATAGCATTTATGATACTTTTAGCCCGAGGGTGTGTTCCGTTGGGATAATTTTCTACTTTATTGCGGGCGAAGCCACTAGTGTGTTAATAGTACATTTTGATACAAGTGGGGAAAGTTTGTCATTGCATCCAAGGCAAAATTCACCCGAGCCGTACAGACGAGGGTAATATGGAGCCGAGTGCTGCAGTGATAAATGTCCACGTGTATCAAACGAAGAAATACGATGAAAAATCCACCAATAAATAATCTATCATAAATTGGAAAATTACGACGCATTTTTGTTCATTTTGTACTGAAGAAAATTATCCAAAGTTACCTTACAATTCAGTTTTGATTTGAAAGCAGCAGGCTATCGCAAGTATTTTTTACCTCAATCACATAATCTGGCGGCGTAGCATCTAAAGGACTCTCTTCAAATCTTCTTTTTCACAACTATCACAAATGAATAAGTTAAGTAGTTAATATTAGGTGTACTTTTTTCCCGCGCATAACCTTTGCAGGTTGAAAGAGAAGCAAAGGTATCAAACCGATAAAAATATAAAAATTCAAATATTTTTTAATTTAGAACACAGATAATTGTTAATTTGTTGGTATTAACAAATTATTGTGTATGTAATCATGTCTAGTTATTATATTCTGTTTAAAAACACAAATTAAATTTTCATGAAATATTAAAACCTTAAAAATATCCGCCTCTTTGCTTTAAAAAAAATAATAATCACCTTTGACCGTGATGAAATAGGAATGAAAAAAGCCCTTGTTTTGATAAATTCGAAAAAAGCAAGCGGGTGATAAACATGCCATATTGAACCTAATCGTAGTGCGATAAGAGGCAGTTTTCGAGTAAGTGTATAGAAAATAAATTATCCATTATGACTGCCGAATTTGCTATAAGTTTCTGGTCACAGCCTTTATAAGATTTAGATTTAATTTCGTAAGATTATAGAATCGTTATCTCCAAATCATAAATGATGCTTGCTTTTGCTGGCTATCTTTAGAATAGAATAGAATAGAATATAACTTTATTGTACACCAAGAAAGTTAATTAATCAATACTAAACTTAAATCTATGGGTACAATGGCGGTCTTATCGCTGAAAGCGATCTCTACCAGACAACCTTAGGATGGATCGTAAGAACTAAAATAAATACAGGGGGTAGTCTGCGGTGTACTAATAAGAAAATAAATAAATAATTATAAAACGAATATATATATATATATATACATACATATTATAAAATGTTACACAATTTCATAAAAAAAAAGGAAAGAAATAAGGTAGAGTTGGTGAAAGAAATAAATTAAGTAGAACCAGAATAGCATTAAAGAGACAGGAAATGGTCTTTAATTCTTCATATAAAAGCATAGTGTCGTTACGTTCCGAGTCCCGACTTCGCGATAGTTAATTCCAACAAAGGATACTGCCTAACATGCATGATGTCGTGTACATTGTATGTACACATACTTATGTATGTACCATCTGTAACAAAGACCACGACGAAGAAGGGACTTATCTTAATTAATTGTCACGTGGTCCTGACTAAGGATAACGAGCGTCGTGTCGTACGCGGCAACTAAGGGATTATATTTAAGGGCATGTTGCAGCAGTACAGAACGGCCGACGTAACTTGGCGAGTGCAAACTTTAGCGCATGTGCTCTCGTAAAAAAATTGTTTAAAAAAAAATGCCTATAACAGTTGGTACTTTTAATACGGTGTGTCAGGATAGCGAGCTGGATTTGTTTACAACTAATATTAAAAAAGTAAAGAAAACATTAGCCGATCACTTTTTCAATACAAATTAACCAATTTTTTGTATTTATATTCTTTTAGAGTCGTATAATTGTTCTTGCGTTAACCTTAAGCTGTTGTCGACTTAATTTTTGTCACTCACATTATTATAAGTGAAAACTTGTAAATGGCCGTTTTTTACCTATTTTAAGTGCTTATTGTAACTATTAGCTGTAAGTTTTCCTATGAGTATTAAAATAAAATAAAATAAATAAATATTGCTGTTAACAACAGTTATTGGTATTTATTTTTTTACGAGTGCACAAGCGCTACAGTTCGCAGAGCCTATGTTCAGACTCGCCAAGTTGCGTCGGCCGTACTGTATACAGAGTATTTTGTAGCCTTTTTAGGTACTGACCCGGGTCTATGTCAATTTCGCGGCCCCGTAATTATTTTTATATAAAAAAAAAAACATATCTAGTAACTATTCAAGATGTTTGTTTTTGCCAGACCCTTTTAAAAAGCAAGCTTTATAATTTTATGTAACTTTAAAATATTTCCGTGACGTAATTACACGTTTGAAATCGTAAGTTGGGGTTAGATCCGTGATTTTTTTTTATCCAGTCAACTAACTTATATCATGTTTTGGTTTTTACCCAGCGGTTGGTCATGTGGTCAAATTTAATTAAATAATTTTATTTATATAGGTTCAAAAAAATTCAAAATGAGTGAAACCTCACCTTAAAGGACTACCAGGAAAACAGGCTCTACAAGGATACTGAGGATATTGTATTATCCTTAAGGAATATACAGATGGTTTGATTTACGCAGATACAAAATATGTGAACAGATTTTCTGTTATTTTTTCTTGCGACGGGTATGTTATATTTTTCTGATTGAAGAATATCTACTCAATAGGAAACAATCTAATTTTTGATGTTGTTTTTGTGTGTATATATATGTTACTGGCAATCCGTATAATCCGGTATTTTATACAAAACGTACTTACCTAGGAATGTATAGAGTACCTAAACCGTGTAGATAATGTATGAAATATTATTTATTTTATAATTTGCCTAGGTATTCTATATAATACCGAATGTGCAACTGGTAATGTGTGTAAAAGACGAAAGCAGGGAAGGAGGTGACATAATTTTAGGGCACTCCGACACGGACTGGTTAGTTTAGCTTCGAGGTTATTTTTTTTATAATCACCTGGAAATAGGAGGCAGATGAAATTCAAGTCCACGTTAATTTTATTATGAACAAGTACTCAGGTCCTATTACTGTCTGTGGGGTTTAATGTAAAGCTCTTATTTCTGTGTGGATATAAAAAAAAATAACCATTAAGATTAACGCGTGAGCTCCACTCCCCCCTTAGCCTTTTATCCTAACCTGTCCGTGTTGGAGTGCCCTAAAATTACGCCACCTCCTTTTCTGCTCTCGTCTTATACTCACAATGATTTCAAGTAGGCAATAGAACATGTTTCTTTTGCCCGTAATCTAATATTGATAAATATAGACCAAAATATATTTATTTTACACATTACCGGTGGACCAGCAGGTACTCTATACAAGGAATTGTATACATTACTTAGGTAAAATATGTATAATAATTAGAATTTTAATATTCCCCCTGCTGGGAGACAGACCTCCTCTCTAGGAGAGGGAATGAGCCGTAATCCACCACGCGGGCCCAGTGCGGGTTGGTGAATGTCACATGTCTTAGAATTTCTGGTTCTAGGACATGCCGGTTTCCTCACGATGTATTCCATCACCGTTTTGAAAGCAGTGGTGATGAAATAAATTACACAAAGTAATGCGCCTGGCTGGGTTTGAACCCGCGACCTACAACTCGTAAGTCGGGGAATTCACCACTTGGCCACCACTGCTCTCTGCAAAATATTTAATGGACTATATTCATAATATTTCATACATTACCTAGTTATTTAATAAAATACCGGATTATACAGATTGCCGGTAACATATATAATATATTGAAGATTGTTTGAAAACAGTTATCTTACATGTCCTTTCAGCGTGTGTCCAATGGGCCGGTTCATTCAAGTCCACCCTCCAGGTGATATTGCCGAGCAGATTCTCTCCGAGAGGATCATCGGCGAAGCGGTACGTGAAGTTCATCGTTACTCCGGGAGTGAATTCTACTGAGCCATCTGAAATAGTAATAATTGTGTTATGGGTACTAGACAACTGATAAACATACTTTATATATTTCTAAGTACATACATATTATAGGTAAATTACACCCAGGCACAGAAGAAATGATCGTGCTCATTACACAAACATTTGTCATGGGGAACCCACGACTTCCGGCACAGCAGTCAGGGGCACTGACTATTAGACCAACAGGCCAGTCGATATAATGAATAGAAAGAAAGAAAGAGAGAAAAAAATATTTATTTGGCGACAGTCACCAGGATAACACACTTAAATACTCGTAAGATAAATAAATAAAAACTGCAACACTATGTGTGCCTCACGGCTGCGCCAAAAAAGATTCATTTCAGCAATGATGCCAAACAGAAAAATACTGTCTGACGCTGGTCTTCCAATGAACCTTCAGTGATGAGTGACGGATCAAGCGGTTTCAAACATAAGTTATTACAGGTATTAAATAAATGTATGTATAAAAATAAAAAAATACTTTCGATAAAATAAATAAGTGCGTTGGTATTTTAGTTCTGATAAAAATGTAGCCATTGACACTATTATATGATAATGATTTACTATTATTTAATAGAATTTACTGTAAGATAAAGTTATACGTGGTCCTCGTCATTTGTTTGGCGTGACACAGACATTTTATATAATTGACACATTGAGTGTGACCATGTCTAGCTTCCGTTGCGCTTCTGCATCTGTCAAATGCTGCCGCAATCGCGATCTGAACGAATGGACAGTGCCCAGTACCCTTAATAGGTATAGATTATTATTATACGTATGTATATACACCGTGAAATTTTAGTGGTTGTTTTACCGCAGCAGAACACTGAAAAAGAGTAACTGATTTCACTAAAAAAAACACCATTAGGATCAAAATAACTTTATGTAGAAGTCGGTGTTTCTCGGTATTGTTGGTTTCTTATCCGAATAACGGAATGAAAGTTATTTTGATCCTTTTAGTGTTTTTTTTTTTTTTCAAATTATTGTGATACGAGTAAACAATTAAAAGTAATTTCTATTTATTAATCTATCGATCGAAGAAAAGAGAGTTAGTGATAGTGTGACGGGTAACAGGACGGAGTAGAAGAAAAACACGTGTTGCGCCAACTCCAAGTAATATGGGATAAGGGCAGGAAGAAGAAGAATCAATCGATTCAATTCGTGAGTGATTACTTTAAGGAAATTTCCAAATTACGATGCTGAAAATTTTCTGATAGCGTACTTGATTACATCACTTCAGTTTGTTGTTTTAAACAACGGAATTCTGTATCGCGCCATTAGTTCTCCGCGCTATTTGAGCTTATACAACAGCCCGAAATGATCTCTCGGGCCAGTTGCCCACACCAGACATAACATAACACCCGATTGGTCGAACAACCTCCCTTTTCAATAAAGGTGTGCGAGTCTATTCTGTTCCGCATACTTCCAAACAATAAAATAACAGAAACATTAAGGAGTTTTTTTAATATCTTGTGAATTTCATCACGCATGCGGGACTGCTCCGCAAGCATAGCCCCCGCAAATGTCATTTTGTGAAATGCGGAGCAAATCCGCATGCGAGATGAAATCCGCACGATATTAAAAACACCCTATTTTTTGAGTAAGAACTAATTGGGCAATGACTAAATATGTTTGTTTAAACAATAACATGTCACACGTTAACTTTGATGAGTGCCTGAAAACAGTCTTACTGAAATAAACACTTCTCAGAATCTGTAAATGAAGTCTCGTGTTGACATTGACGAAAATAAAATGTAAATGAATGAATCAATGAGTCAACTTTAACAAACAGCGTCCATAGCGAAAGATGGCAATATGTTTCAAAGTCATACAAATATCAAAGAAAAAATACACAAGTACTAAGTCTTTTATATAGACCTGCGGTAGGAACGTGGTCGTCTTCGGTGAAAACTGCTTTCATACAGCTGTACGAAAGAGCCTCTTCAGCACTCGCATAATATTCCACTACGAACCAGTCACCCAGCATCTGTGGACAAAATTCAACTTTATTTTGTTTGTCTTATGTTACAGTTTCTAACGAGCCGTGTCCACGTAATTTTGCGCCTTGCTTTAACTTATTACTATATTGGTGTTGCGTGATTTTGCTATTACTTTGAAGACAGGCGTGGAAAAAAATTGGAAAAGGAAAAATTGTTCATCAGGATTTTACTGATGTTTTTAAAGGCAAAGATTAAGCGTGGGTCATATCAAATTAGTTAGACAGACGCCAGAAAGTCTGTCAAATGAGTATCGTGCCCAGTAACTGGGTTGTGGAGGTTGGAAAGGCAGTCGTTTTATGTAAAACACGGGTATTTAGCCGCTTACATTTAGATTGGAAGATGATGCAAGTGAGTTGGGAAAACGCTAGGAGATGATGATATCAGATTAGTTAGAAAATAAGAATTATTTCATCTGAAAATAAAAACATGAGTAACAGATAGTGTTTCATCTTATCCGCAATGAGTGCGTCTCTAACTAACTCATAGGAAATGGCAGTTAGATGAAACGTTGCTGTGAATTTTGTTACGAGAGTGATTATGGTTTTGCTATTGTGATATGGAAGGAAATCACCTGAGAAACGTTCTATATTAGCATGTGGGCTGATTAGAAAAAAATACTTTAAAGAGTTGTGCAAATTTAGAATATATTATTTGAATTCGATAGGAAAATAATCGTATTGGCAGCTATAGGGTAGTTTTTGATAGACGATGTAACGAGAGTGCCGTAAATATAAAAGGTTGAAATATTGCGTCCCGAGTTGCTCTCATAAACATCAGATCCCAGGAGCCTACACCTCAAGCCAGGGCTACAGCACTCACACTATTATGCGTAAACATTATGTACACACAAACACTTAAAATGAAAACAACAAATAGAGATATAACAATACAAAAGTGCTGTTTATTACAAATTAAATTTCTTTTATACTAACTAAATTCAATCATATGATACATACATATATATCAATAACAGTAAATAAAACATATAAGTAGAGAAAACATTTAAAGGTTTAAAGATTTACATCACGAATGAAGAGGATTGCAGTTGTGGTGTAACAAAAACCATGGACAATTGGAATATTTCCTGAATAAGGGCAGACCCGAGCCGAAGAAAGTTGCTCGAAAGGCTTTTAAGTTAAATCTGGTAATTAAATATTATGGATCACCATAGCTTTTAACCTGGCAAAGGCCTTGATTAATAATAATTAAGGCACTGGCCAATGGCTTAATAGCAAAGTATCTGAGGAGGATCTCATGGGGCAGTTGGATCAAGGACTCGATCCAGAACGCAGTACTTTTGGACACGGCGCGTTTCGTTAGGAGATTCCTCTCTCAGGGACTCCGACTACCGATAGCTTGGACCCTCTTCACGATATCGGTACGCTACTACATTTTTAAATTTTTAAATGCTTTTTCTCTATAATTTGGTTAAAAAGATATTTTAAAATGTAAATTTATATAATTTATTTTATTACAATAAGCCTGCTTTTTTTTGGTGGCGGGAAAATCATCCAATGACATCTCCCGCCTTTAGGCGGGGCAGGAGATAGTGTCAGACTCTTACTGACAAAAAACCCACTCCGTTCCTTCGTTGCCTTTCATACCAGGGCCGAACCTTCCTTTCAGAAACAGACCCTTGGGCCCAGTAGGCTTCGACCCTGCCTGCCTGATGGCTGGGCCTCTATGGTTTGCTGACAACTCCCTGACGCGCTCCTTGAGAACAGTGCGCGTATGGTGCTATAACAACTAAGTCTAAAGACATTAATAAATGTTTAAAATAATTTGGTCATTTTTATACGCTCTGTCTTCTAAATAAACTAGGTATACGTAACTTTGGCTTAGGAATCCGTGATCTTTCGTAACAACAAACCATAAAATATTTGAGGACTATTTTACAAATACAGATTAAGGTCAGGTTCTATTCATTTTGTACTTTTACAAACCTCTGGAAATTCACAACTATAAAAGAATACACCATGAAAAAATATTTTATTAAAATCGACTAAGTATATGACCAACCGCCGGGCAAAATCAAAACATGATAATAAATTGCAATACCAATGTTATTATAAAGATTATGTAGGTACATATGGTGAGGTATGATTGTATGTCATTTTTATGTAAATATATGTATAAATCTTTGGTTTATATAAATACTGTAAGTTACCCAGCAGAAGACCCTCGTTATACTTAATCTAATATAAGTGGTTTCAAAAAAACTCATTCAATTTAACTGACGAGAAAGTTAAAATCTCATTATAAAATCCGAACAATCCTATTATGTAAAAGACGTTATGAATTCATTAGAAAATATTATCCTTTACAAATAGAAAGTGAAATTGTGTAAGTAGCATCATTGAGTCATTATATATTGACTTTCAAAGTGTCATAGCATTGTGTTCTTATGGTAATGTCTATTGAAATGTCAGAATCGTTACACTACCTGATACACTGACGTCTATTTATTAATACACTGGACTGAAGGCTGTCAAAGTGCTTTTGTCCGTGTGAGATAATCGCCATTTTGGCGCTGTCGGTGTAATGACAGCGAGTGTCTACGATACTAAAACTTGTCATGTTGCACATACTTCAAAGTACTGTACAATTCTGCAGCCGTTTGCATTATACGTCAAAATTAGTTCTCTGGACGCTCACAGGTGGCGCTTCAAATAAGAACAAAATATTAGCTGGCGCGCCTCAAGGAGCTGTCAGCAAACCGTAGAGCCCCAGCCTGCTAGCTGCAGGCAGGGAGGGTCGAAGCCTGCTTGGGTCATGGGTCAGCTTCCGAAAGGAAGGCCCGGCCCCGGCACGATAGGCAACGAAGGAACGGGGTAGGTTTTAAGTCAGTAATAGTCTGACACTATTTCCCGCTCCGCCCAAGGGCGGGATTTGTCATTGGATGATTTTACCTACCATAAAAAAAAAAGCTGTCTAATGTATGAAACAGCCTATCCAGAGGTACTATTACTTATTTAGTGCCAGTGTTAAGTAAAGAGAGATAGAGATCAGCGACCTGATATGACAGATCTTGTTCAAGAAACAATATATCTTGTTACCGGGTCTTCATAATCGTAAAGGAGGCTATCCTCTTATAGTGTGATTATGTAAATGATGTTTGTTTGTATGATACATTTACTAAATGATATTTATTTTGCAATTAGGTTTTAAAAAAAACTTATATTATACTCCATTTGTTTAAGTACCTAACTAAATGTAAAAAATCTTGACGTGTCTTTTATCTAAAAATTGACTAAAAATTGTTTACAATTAGTTATTTACCTAAGTCGATGTTAGGTAATTAGCTAAATTTAAATAATCTTTGTATGTCTTGTATACGATTTTTTAAAAAATAAAATGACATCAAGTTTGTTTACGTTTAGTCAAGTACCTAAATACATGGAGTATAGATACACGTGTCATTAATTTAAACTAGATGAGGCCGATTTTTCTTAGCTGACTACCCTAAAAAGAAACACCAAAACAAATTCAAAGATCAAAGTATCTTTTAAAGTAGGTAGGTACATACGGCAAACTTGTAATGTTCTAATCATATGAGAACCATGCAGGTTAGTGTCTGAGACTTTTGAGGAAAGAACTACACAGATTTGAATGGAACTGTCCAGTTAGTACAAGGAATTGTCAGTATTTCATATTTGTGTACCATAAAGTTAGTTGATATCATCGTTATAAGCCATAAGACGTCCATTACTGGCAAAGATCTCATGAGCTGCACCACATCGACTAATCCAGTGACACTCGCAGCATTTACCAGTTTAACGGTTCACAGTATGTGGTTGTTGTTGAAAGTCCTGGATGATTTGGCCCTCTCGAATATTCGATTATAGCGATATCTATGGCGTCACAACGGGACTAAAAACTACGAAATCTTGTATCGCGAACACATACAAGAACCCGAAATCAGCTATCGAGCTACTGCTCGATACTACTGTCCACCAGACATAACATCTGCGTGGTGATTCTGGTTGGAGGATCCTTCCTTTTCAACGGAGGTATGAGGGACTCTAATCTCTGTTCCGCTTAACTCCACACTGGAAAACCTCGACAATGAACGTCAGCGTAGCCTTCGTGCTGCTACTACTAAAAATTATTGTAACAAGTAGCAAGTTCTCATTTACTTACCATAGTTTTTTTTTTGGTTAGCGCGAGAAATCCTACAAAGCTCACCTACGCAGGCCCTTTTTACTAATTTTGGAAAGAATGAGGGTGCCGAAAAAGGTAAAAAAATCAAATTAAGGCCGAAAACTTTATTTGCTCACTTTGATGAATAGCTCCTTTCGAATCAACGGAGCCTTTTTTCCGTCGAATTCATTATCCACAAGTCCTTCGTTAAATAACGATTCTTGATTTTATTTTTAACTAAAGAAAGCAAGAAAGAAAAATACTTATTTTATTTCCAACATATAAACACACACAATGCAGAAACAATATGTAGACACTTAAGACAAAAAAAAGGATAAAACTAAGATAACTAATATTAATTTATACCTTTCTATCCCCCTTTGCTTTCTATTGAAACTTTATACGTTAGTACCGATACCCAATAAGTAAATATAGCAATAAATGTGTACCTATATAGTAACAAAGTATCTAATTAAACTTCATAATTATACTACAAGTAAAACTTCCTACAAGTAAACACCAATATATCGGAACAGTTATTTTCGGGTTTAAACATATAGTAACTGAATATACCGACACAATTAATAATTCATTAATGTTTCAGGAGAGAGTATCTCGGAAATTTGAAGTATTGAATTATATTTACTCGGAAAATGGGTCAAATCCGATGAACCATTCAAATTCTGGGATAGGAGCAAAGCAAATGAATAATTTATTAAAATAATCATCCATTTAAATCTGGAAATTCAGACAGTATAACTATACAGAATAATACAGAAGAATAGGACAGTTACAGGCTGGTAATATACTTAGTTATTTTAATAGCTTGTGATTCAAGTTCGTCGCTCATTGAGTAAATTAACGGCATTTGTTTATCAGCTCGCGTCCGCATCCTACGCATATGCGAGCATGCGGACCTGACCATATCGCTCTCTATGTCAATTGTACGGAACTATTGTTATTTTATAGGTATTCTTTTCAAAGACTATACATCAAAAAGTTATTTGTTATTATTATGGTGAAACTTTGACCCAGTCGTAAAATCGAAATCTTTTATAACGCGATTGTGATTTAAACATTGTAACAGAGTGTTCATTGAATAAAACTTCATTGCTCTATTCACTAACAGGCTATTAAGTATGGCTTTGCCCTTGTGAAAGAATCATGTATTGGATAAAACCATCCTATGTCCTAACTCAGGTCACGGTTTAAACGTTTGACAAATCCGTTCTGTCGGGTGATTGAGTTCCAAATATCTAAACATACACATACTTTAAAGCTTAAACATAATTTATGTTGAGGTATTTTTGAAATGATTCACCACGACACAGGAAAGCAAAGAGCAATTAAGAAGCACAAGAAGATTGATTTTTTGTTTAATAAGAAGAACTATTACACACTTCTTGTAAAATTGCACGTTAAAATTTACAATAAGTGCGGCTTTAAACTAAAATAGAAATGGTATTAAAATATAATTAGATCTAACCTGAATTAGGATAAACCTGTATTGAAGGAATGCGGGTGGGTAGAAGTCTAACACTCCTTATTTATCCACTCAGGGTGTTTTTAATATCATGCGTATGCGCAACCTCCGCAAATGTCCTTTTCATACTAATATTTATTGTAATGCATGCAATACGCACGCGGGACGTGTTGTTTTGCCATTTGAAATTTTCTACATGCAGAGCCAATCCGCATGCGTGATGAAATCCGCTTGATATTAAAACACCCTCAGAGTGGGAGTAGTTACTTCAACATTATCATCATCATCATCATCAGCCTTTTAATGTTCTCACTGCTGGGACAGGCCTCCTCTCTAAGAGAGGGAATGGGCCGTAATCCACCACGCGAGCCCAAAGCGGGTTGGTGGATGTCACATGTCTTCGAATTTTTGGTTTTAGGACATGCCGGTTTCCGTACGATGTTTTCCTTCACCGCTTTTGAGAGCAGTAGTGATGAAATAAATTACACAAAGTAATGCGCCTGGCCGGGTTTCAACCCGCGACCTACTACTCGTAAGTCAGCGCCATTACCACTCGGCCACCACTGCTCTCCTAGTAGTTAATTAATCATATATTAACAAAAACCAAATTAATGTTAGTAAATTAGTTACTAATCAGATAAAACAACAAAGCAGTAACAACAAAATACTTCAAACTTTTGCAGGCTTCACAAAGTCCAAAATAGTTGGATAATCGAAACGTTTTCAATTTTATTTACAGGTACTTTAGCACACTTGTCGTACTCTTATCACGAAGCCCGGTGCCGACACTCAGTGAACGTTTTATCCCGGATTAAAGTCCTTGTTCTTAAACGTAGGGGTTTGTAAATAGAGATCGCTTTGTAGTTGATTGCGAAAAAGCCTTTGATCACGTCGTTCACAAAAGCTGATGGATTATATTGGACTATCCTATTATTTTTGTAGCAAATACTTTATATTACTGTTTTTGCGAGACCAAGCTAGAAAGAAGTTCTTTAATCCAATTAATATTAGTCGAAAATAAGTGTACTTGTATAAGAAATATCATTAAATATGTAGGGGTGTACAAACGAGCTACGGGTTTGTTCGAAAGATTTACCGAAGCCCTGGAACGTAAAGGACAAGTGAATACAGGTGGGTTTTAATCAGCAAAAGTTTGACATTACCTCTCGCTCCACCCGGAGGGGGAGAAATTATTTAATAATATTCCATTAAAGTTAATGAATTATGTCTGACGACATGTTTGGCGCAGTAGTTGAGTGTTTAGCTGCTGAGGTGCGTGTTATGGACAAGTATCTTATATATCCGAATTTGATTCTCACCCGAAACAAATATTTGACTTCTGACTGGCTTGTTGGTCCAGTTGTCCACTGACAACAGGGCCACTGCCCTGACTGCTATGTGGAGATCGTGGTTTCGATTCCCACCCAGACCAATTTTCGACGACCCTTTTATAATAAACAACAAAGTAGAATAAAAATGTATATAATAATATACATCCAGTGCTATTTAAACATTTACACAATGTTGGTCTTGTTCGAGTTCAAAAGCAGACAGTACCTAATCAATAACTAATCTAGTATAATCTTCATCCACACAACGATAATAACTTATTTGTTTGTTTTATTCAAAATTTAGCTCATATTCTACTCTCTCTACGCAAACACACGAAATAAAGTTTCTATTTGATCCGGTTTTCTCTTAAATTTTCAAGGAAACAGTACCAGGCATATTATAAGGCTCGTATTTCTCAACAGGATAATAAAATAAACGTTGGCTTTCAGTAAATTTATATTCAAGTTTATGCTGTGTTTTATTACGAAACAAAGTGTTTTGTAAGAGTAAAAATGGCCACTAAGTTTCCGGAGTTCTCTTCGGAAAAATTGAATTTATTGGATTAAATGTTGAAAGAATAACCTATGTATTTTCTAATTCGGTGTTAGCACTAAAAGAGTTATAAGTATACATTGTGGACGGATGGAGAGGGAGATCGAAGAAAAAGGGATGGTTTGTGTGAGGAGTGATATGAAAGAAAAGGGTGTTAGTGACAGCGTGACGGGTGACAGGACAGAATGGAACAAAAAAACGTGTTGCGCTGATCCCAAGTAAAATTATTCGGTCTTAGTACTGTTAATTACATCTCCATCTAATACACATCTCACTAGATTGGCTAAATTACTACCATAAACTACAGTAGTGGTACAAGTATGCTCCTTTGTCTCGTATTACGACCCTATTCTGAACTATAATAATTTACGTTTCGAGAGATTCTGTCCCTCGCAAGTAGGTACTTGAATAGTTGGTTTATAGTCACCCCTTCGTTAATAGTCACACTTAAATGGCAGTATCAATTATGTTTCTTAAACGCCCCTTACCTACGTTAAAAGGGGTATTGTAGGGTGAGAGAGGACCACATATCATGGTTTACTTTAAGTAGCCGTGTACTACTAATTATATAACTAATAAATAGCCTACTTTTCTAAAACTAGTTACGCACTAAATTAACCAAAACCAATATCGATAAAAATGACGATAATAAAATGTAATGAATATTTATGTTTCCATAATTAAAAACTAGATTTTCATTTTATTTGTGTTTAAAAATAATATTGACTGCCTAAGGAATTTGCAGGAAAAGAAACCAAGATTTTACAATGAAATAAAGATGGAGAGTTTCGACCTAATTTGATGTTCCTAATACCTTGCATACAATAATATTATTAATAATAATATTTGGTAAACACCTTAGGAGGCTCTCGTTAGGCGGCTGGATCAAGGGCTTGATTCAGAAAGCGGTACTCCTGGACACGGCACTTATTGTTAGGAGGTTCCTTTCTCTGGAGCCCTGACCGCCGGTAGCATTTTTTATATTTTTAAACGTTTTTTGTTTTTGTGATTTTTTTAAAAATATTTAAAAATATAATTTATATGTATATTAAATGAATAAAGAAAATATTTGGTAATATAATAACATTGTTCAGCCATCGTTCGGCTCATCGTATGCCTTCCAAAGGTCCAGGACCTCAGGGTTGTGAGATAAACTGATATATTAACTAACTACTATTATTATTCTTGATTCTTATTCTATTATTATTGACTGATATATTATTAAGTAAGTACAATAACTACAATAATATTTCAATTTAATATATGTAATATAATGTCGATAGACCACATATCTATGACAGTTTTTAGTCCCAGGGAATACCCACACCTATATTAGTCTCACTATACTTGGCAGGCTATTGTGATCCCAAAATGATGTTATCTATGAATCGTTTATTGAAGGGCCATGTTCACTTTTATGGATCCATTTTTTTTTTTGTTAAAAGTAGTAGGTAAATACAAACCCTTGGTAAATCAAAGTGTGGCACAGCTCTTACTTCAGGGCACTTCCTTTTATCGACATATTTTGCCAATATCACATGTAGCAGCACTAAGCACATCACTAAATAGAACACTTTCGCCATTGTTTTGAAAATATTTTTCCAATTAAAAAATAATTGAGTACTATGGCACCTAATAATTATTTCTTGATTCGTTTATATTCCTGCTATATGTTTAAGTCCAAAAATCACGGAATTTAGTTAAAACGTATTAGTGCAGCGAGTGTTGGTATCGCACTAACAAAAAGGGAATTGTTATCATTTTGTATGGGACACAAGTAAATGGGAATGCTAACAGCATACCATTATCGCTATGACTCACTTATTGTTTTTGTTATAAATATTTAATGGCGGCTATCTTGTTCTTTTTTTAAATTTTAAGTAGTTCCAATAATGGTGTGATCGGAATTTCGGTAGTTAAGGAAATGGGATGTGTACTTGGAATATCGATATCGATGATTTTTATTGGTCGTATTTTTTGTTCGTTATGGACCATTATAATTATCACTTTCTAAAGTATGTTGTGAGACGGTAAGATCCGACAAACACGGTAGTAAAATAGATAATCAGCTTAGAGGGATTTAGGCAGAATCCTTCTGTAGAGTTGTATGAGTGATTTCAGTAATATTTCAAGGGGATCCTTTCCTCTTTAGTGGTAGGTACGTGTACGAAACGTTTTTAGACGATGTTTTTTGTTATATTGTGGGCTAGAATTTTATTTTTATTTATTTATATATGCTATATTGTACACCAATATTATCGCATTCTGAAATCTCTTCCAGGCCACCTGGAACCTGGATTATTTGCGATTTAACAGAATAAAAAAAAAAGTAACAAAACTGCGCTTCTATTTCATCTTACGGTATTAACACTCGAAAATAATCTGAATGATGTCCAATAAAAACGAAAGATGTCAGCTGTCTATAAGAAGAATTATAGCTGTCATCAATCTAGGATGCTATTGATCACAAAAATGCTGAGAAAATTAATGAGGTTAAATCAAAACACGTTGAAAACACATCATTCATCAACATGCCTGTTATTCTTCATTAAAATGGTAATGATATCTAGAAATGCAAAACAAATCAATTAATATATAAATATAAAACGTGTTACAAATGTATATAACCAAAAAAGGTGAGCATAATATATATAAATAAACATAAAATATTATTCTAAAAAGACAAATAATAATAAGTACTCTAGCAATATTATTATGTTATAAAATTAAATTTAAAGTCTTTCATAGGTAAAATGAAACTGTCAAATAAATTATAATACGTAAAGGAACGTCGTAATGATTTTTACATAACACGAAAGTTCCATTTGATAGGATTCCATTGACTAAAATATTTATTTATTTAAACTTCATGTACAATAGTGGTACATAGGCGGACTTAATTCAACAAGGCATTATATACCAGTCAAACTAAAAAATAAAAATATTCTAGCAGAATTTTATAGAATATGGTAAAGCATGTCAGAAATAAAGGTACAAATCCCTGATTGACTCACGAATGAGGATTCTATCATATAATACGGTGATATCAAAGGAGACGTATACGTAACGTATAGTACGCGGCAAATAAGTTGAACCATTTGCTATGGTTACGCGCAGCCCCCCACTTCGATTGAGACCCGAAAATCGGTTACTGCGCATTCAAGGTCGACCGCCATGATGGTTCAACTTATTTGCCGCGAACTATAGATACCTTGTTAACATGCGGGCTGGTTAGACCAAATACTGTTAAAAGATTGTGTATTTAGAGTGAGACTTGAATTTGATAGAAAATAATTGAATTGTTTCAACTCATTGTCTCATGAATCATATAAGGACAGTAAATATACCTATCTAAAGTATTAAAATATTGTGCTACGAATTTTTAACCCCTAAAAGCCAGAGCTTCAGTCTTCACTGTACCTAGATAACTGGTGTTTCTAGAAGCAAAACCTTCCAAATAGTTTTAACCCTACCAATGTTTTGATTAACTAAACAAATTATGATGATTTGAATCAAGGTTAACTCTAATGACTTAATCTTAATTTCAATCAAATATACTAACGTTTTTCAAAATATGCATAAATATGATGACACTTTTATTCTGTGATCTTTGATCTCATTAGTCTTAATTATTATCTCATTAACGCCTTTCTACCAGTTTTAATCATCATAACAAAACTATATGTATATGTGGACCAATTTCTATTGAATTACTTTTAAAACTTAATTAAAAAATGTGTATATGAAAATAATCATTGGATCACTAGATGTACGGCGTTGCGCCACCGATTCATGGTGGGCATCACTAACACGTACAAAGCGTGTTGGGAACACATTTATTGTGCGTACATCTAAGAAATGGAATTCCCTGCCGGAGTTTGGTGATTCCTGATAGCTTTAAACGAGGGTTATTTAAGTCAAGAGTGAATAGGTTACTTCTAGGCAAGCGTGCTCCATCGTCGTGAGCCTGATAGAAAGCGATGATGTGCGATCTCAATAGTGATTAAACGTAAGTCTACATAATAAGATACCTAATAAATTACGTCAATAGCATTCAATAAACTTTAGTATTTTACAGCTCAGGTTTTCAGTAAATACGTTCAGGTAAAATAAATTGAAAACCTAAGAAATTCCTAGTTTTCCCGCTGCACTTCACTGTGAAGTGACTTTGGACATTTTCTATATAAAGAAATATCGAACACTGCATTTATTGACGTTTCTTGAATGAATGGAATTGCAAATAAACTTGTAGCCACATATATTTAGCAAAGTAGTGGTCCAGCGGTATTTGACCCCGACTTACGAATTAAGTCATTTGTTTTATTCAGGCCAAGCGCTTTTTTTGTATAATTTATTTCATTACTACTGCTCTCAAAACGGTGAAGGAATCATCAAAAGGAAACCAGCATGCCCTAGAACCAACAATTCGAAGACATGTGACATTTGCCAGTCCGCACTGGTCACGAATGCCCATTCCGCCTCCTAAAGAAAAGGCCTGAGGCCCAATAATGAGAACTTTATTAGACTATACATATACACTATCTACATAGGTTGTATTATATACTTACTACTGCATTTATTTTCTTTGAGATTTGTTTTTTATACAATATTTAGACTTCATGCTCAAAGATTCAAAGGCGGGTTTAATGTCATAAAACATTATAATGAGTAGGTAAATAAAAACAAAAATAATCCTTCAACATTAGAGTCCAGCCTTCAAAGTTAGAGTGAAGAGGCGACTTCAGGTTATTGGCAAAATTGTGATGTCTCTTCCACAAAAGCCATTAATGAAGAGTTGAAATTGAAGGCATCTGCAGGAGATAATTGAGATGATAATGAGGTTTATACCTCGTCCATTGGTTTCCATCAAGCGAGGTTTGTAACTAGTGCAGGCACACCACAAAAAAAATAACACCGTAATTAAATTATTTCTTTTTTTTGAGGTAGGAAATCAATCAGCCAAAGGCTTTCTCTCATCTCTAGGGTGGAGCGAGAAGGCTTGACAGACTTTTGCAGACTTTTAAAATCCACCTGTGTTCTTCAGTTGCACTAATTCTCGTGACCCTAATGGAACCCGGGCAAATGGAACACTACGCACCTTCAACGACTCGGGTTCGGTCGTTACTGGCCGGCCAGATGGCGAGCTACGCAACGCTCGTCATCCGCAAGCCCGCGTTTATAGTAACAGGGAATTACTCTGCTACTCCCGACACCATAATTAAATTACTTATCATTAAAAAAAATAGTTTCCTGTATATTGTTCAAAATCGAACAAATCTAGGACATTGAACTAAACTAAGCTATAGCAAGGCTAAACCAAATTTAGTCTAAAAACGACCGTGGTATAGAGAGCACTATGTATCGAATAATATATTCTATACATACAGTAGATTATATAGAGATAGTGTCGCTCGCCTATGACCTTTGAAAGTAGAGCTGTACTATTATTGTCTACGGCTAATATCGAATTTAGGTCAAATGTGCGTAATATCAGTTTCAGCGCTGTTAAGCAAATAAGGTTTTTATGCAAAGGACGGCGCATTTTTAACCCGATAAAATGGAGATTGTAGAATTTTTTACAATCCGTGGTGCTAAAATTATTATTAAACAAGGTATCGCGGATTTTTTGAAGCTACATCCTTCGTCCAACAACGAAGAGTGAATTATTTGAAGGATGATGATTTCTTGAAAATGGGTGACTACCGGTACCTCAGGTAATAATGATCAACGGAAAGAATGAAAGGCATGTCGTGTTGCTCCGAAATAAATTGAGATTCGGCAGAGAATGAATAGTGTCCATCATCCTATCCTTGTCCCAAATTACTTAGGGTTTTTGCCCTGTAAACTGTCACGTTTTTAATGTCTTTTCTTTTCTTCCATATCACTTATTCCTCACTCAGTCCTCACTCAATCCATCAATCTTTTCTTTTCCCTCCCTCTCCATCCATCTACATCTATGGTACAACAAAAACACTGAGCTGCTAAACAACCTTATTTTTAGTATACGCGAAATCCAAAACATGTGTCTAGTATTTTTATGTAAATAATCTATGTAAAAAATTTCATAACTATATCATGAAAATTCACAAAGTTATAAGCTTGTTATGTTGCCTGGTTGTTCACACAAACACATGGTCACCGGGCCATCGAGACGACTGAGGGGTTGTTTTGCTCCCGCACCCAGTTGTGCGCTGGCACCTAATGCCCGCAATGACCTGCCTGACCTATGTTGTACTTAGTGTCGGTGGTGTCTAACTTGTGACTTTCTTACATATTTTTAAGAAAAATATAACATGATGCAAAAATTATTGGAAGCGATTTAGTTACTGATTCTGAACAAACTATATTTAGGTTTCGCATGTACTAAAAATAATGTTGTAGATGATATAGGTAAATAGGAAAGATAGTGACTAAACCACCAAGAGGTGTACCCACAACGACATGGAAATTACTTATCAGGCATCTAAACCCCATTTTCCATCATAATGATTGATGAACAAAATTAACATCCAATAAGAAAAGTGTTCCATTTTTAAACCATGCCAGGCCAACCGCCAACATGCCAGACGCCATGATTGAAACAATTTTGTATCGTTTCAATAATGATTTATGGAACCCAAAAAACATGTTTTAATTATTTATTTGAGCCACATAGTACAGGTGTGACTTAAGACTGGTTATTTATAAGTATTAGCGAAATTCGGACCGTTATAACAACTTGTAACTTGTTTCGGTAACCGAGATTTGATTCATCGAAGTAGACTTTGCAGTATAGTATATAGATAAGTCTAAAATGTGATATGGTTAGAATACCAATTTTCTGAGGAAATAGGAGATGCAATTTCGTGATAGGTACGTGCTTCGATCGAATATTCGAAGAACCAGGACGTGCAATATGATAATAAATGCATAAGTTATGGCTATCATTTAACGGGTCAGCTAAAAAACGCTCTCTTGGTCTATGAAAAGTATGATATACTCAGCAGTTCTAGGATATTGGTTAACTTTTAAATGAATGCTGTAAGATGTTAATAATATCTTTTAGTAATTTAATAGAGCTTCAAATCGAGATTTAGGTTTATCTTTTGACTTGATTTTTTTTTTTAGCAATGGCATTTTTTTTCGAATATGAGTCATAACAAACCTAACATGCCACCACCACCCATGTCACCACCACACCACCTGCCATGTTTTCTCTTCACCACCCTTGGTTGACTGGTAGAGAATGTCTAAGGCATTAAGTCCGCCTGTGTACCTGTGTTTTGCATAAAGTTTTAATAAATAAATAAATGAAAGGAATAACTGAGTCTTCGTTTTGTACGTCCCGTCATCCCCTTCGAACTTACCCAATTCGTGTCGAATGCTTTATGAAATCCAGCGGACCAAATAATAGTTGTCTGTCGATCAAATATTAATTTTCTACTGAACATATATTCATTTACTGCTGAACAAAAAAAACATAATGCTCTGTTGACCAAATAGTAACAAAAATACAATGAAATAACTTTCTATAAATTTCTCATTCTATGAAAGGATGGATATGTTATTTCTCACTGGTTGTGATATATTATTTTAGGTGGACGTCTCGCTTTAAATTTTATCCTAGGGATAAGTTTATACTTACTTAAGGCTTAGACATTGTCGACCTAGTTCTAAAGGCATTTGCAAGACATTCTATGAACATAAGGGATGAAAAAACATTACGCTGTCTAAGTATGTGTAGATGTGTTTTCTTTAATGTTGAGATATTATCTAATGACTTCTCCCGCTCTAGGGCGGAGCCGGAGCGCGTACTGTCAGATTTTTACTGACGAAAACCATGTCTATGTATCATCTTTGCCTTACGTTCCAGGACCCAGCGCGAAACATCGCTGCAGCCAATCGCCCCCACGAGGACATGGCGTAGTTCCGCCCAAGCGGCGCATGCCTCCACCGTATATATGTGTAAGTACAATTCTTTAAATAACATTTCGACAAGTACTTTATAGAAATGGGTGCTTTGTAGGTCCGTGCGTATTACTTACATATACTTATATCGATGGATGATTCTAAGACATGTGACATCCACCAACCCGCACTGAGCCTGGTGGATTACGGCCAATTTCTTCCCCTAGAGAGGAGGTCTGAGTCCCAAAGTTCAGCAGTGGGAACATTATAAGGCTGAGGCTATGCTGTGCTATGCTATATCGATGGTAGGCCCATAATAAATATTAATCTGAATAAAAAGTTCGATCAGCAGGTACTTACTATATGTAGATCAAGTACTTACTACGATAATTTTTGACAGCTCCGGTTGAGCGACGGCTTCCGTACTCGGGTTGGGTTTCCGCAGAAATGTCGGAAAAGTCTTTGTATGGCCCGAATAATTTATACTGAGTCCGAAAACATAAATTAAATACCAATTGTAATGGTAACGGTAGAAACGTAAAAACAAAGAGCTGAAACTGAAATTAATGTTAATGTTTTCAATACATTAATGTTCAATAGTTACCAACGTTTAATGAGCTGTGGGCTCGTAAAATACAGGATTGGAGACCAGGCACAGAGACGCGGAGTCGCGGCAGACCACGAAGGAGCTGACGGAACGACCTAGATGTCTTCCGATATGAATGAGAAAGCGAGGAACCGTGATCGTTGGAAAAATTGAGGGAGGCCTATGCCCAGCAGTGGGACAATACGGGCTAGTTAAGTATAGTACCTAATGACATAGATTAAGTATAGTTACCTAATGGCAATGCGGCTGAAACTGCACGATATTCACTATAGTCAAGTCTCTTGGTTATCTGATGATTGAAAATGATCAGCACTTTTTGTTGTCATCGCAAGGAGTTCTGCTTTCTCTAACCTTTGATCGAACCGCTATACAAGAGCCCGATTGCCTGAGGTTATATGCTATCATTCAATATTATTCCAATGTTAAGTATCTAATTTTAGATAAATAGAACAAAGTTCATAAGGACAAAACATTATGCGTACAGCTAAGGAGTTGAATCCCCTGCCGGACCCTGTGTTTCCTGATAGCCTACAACCTGGAGATCTATAAGGCGTCCCATACACTTACAATAATATTGCGCTTTTGTTAAATTATTGCGCAATGTTTCAATGTTATCCTTACATGTTGGATAATATTGTACAATCAGATATATTGTGCAATATTATTAAGAGTAAATAGGTCACTTCTAGGCAAATGTGCTCCATATTCGACTACGTCGCTTTCATAAGATGAGATAGTGGTCAGGCGCGAGCCTATCGAAAAAAAAAAGATAAAAAGAATATGCATGGAATGCGTGTCAAATCAGGATCAAATTCAGAATAAATTTAAGACAGTGCACACACTAGCATACACATTTTTGTCGGTCATAGACAGAATGATTTCCTCGTGACTCAGCTAACAGTCTTTTGAGCGGATTTTTGATAACTTTGACTAAGTCTATTTTTTATAGTGTGTGCGCTTCGTTAGTTTTTAGAGAGTAATTTTTCTTCATCTTGACTCTAGTCTATGACCAGGCTAAAGATCGTATTCTTATTAACATTAATTTAGGTATCGTGATTTGTGACATTGAGAAGTGATTTATGTATTTTTCTAATGTTAATAACCTGGTACATGTAGGTCGTATGCAAATCTCGACAACAAGTGTGTCAGTGAGTTAATAATTTTCGTATATAATTAAGATTATTCACCTTCAAATAGTTTTATAGAAAGGTAAAAGTTCGATGATCAGTTATAAAGTTGTAAATACAACGGGCTGCGGATTGTTCGATAGAATCACCGTAGGCCTGGAACACAAAGGACAACTGAGGGAACACGACTGGTTTTTAGTCAGTAAAGGTGTGACATTACGTCTCACTTCACCCAGAGCAGGATAATTTATTTGACGAACGACTATCTGTTACCAGCGGCTTCGCCCACGTGATAGTAGAAAATTGGCCCAAGGAATATAACGTATTCTATATGCTATTCAAAACGAAGGTCTACCCATTTACCAAGTTCCATCGTAATCCGTTTAGCCGTTTGAGCGTGAAGAAGTAACAAACATACACACGCACACTCATAAGTTTGTAATTACCCTCCAAAAATGGTATATAAAAGCTGTAAGTACGTACAATAGGTTTATAGTAACACATGTTAAGAATAAATATCGACAAATACCTTATATTTACTTAGTAGTCTGAACGCAATGCAGTACTTCGAAGAAGTACTAGGCTTGTGACTGGACTGCTAATACACTTAAAGGTCAACTTACAAATTTCATCATCATCATTTCAGCCGGACATGAACCGTAGACGACTTCACGGTGGACATAGGCTTCCCGTAAGTGTCACCACAAATAACGATCCTGTACGTCTCGCATCCATCGGATTTACGCGACTCTCACCAGGTCATCGGTCTACCTTGAGGAACGCCTTCCAACACTGGTCACGCGGGGTCGCCACTTAAGAACCTTTTGGCCTCATCGCCCATCAGTACCTCTACCATGAGGTTTAAGCAATTGTATTCGTCGCTACTCGATATTGACGCCGTAAATATTTTGTATGGCAAATTTTGCAGCGCCTCTAGCGGTCACTTGCAGAACCAAAATTTGCCATACAAAATATTTACGGCGTCGATATCGAGTAGCGACGAATACTATAGCTTAAAACTCATGGTAGAGGTACTGTTCTGCGAGCAAAGTGTCCTGCCCACTGCCACTTAAGTTTGGCGATTTTTCGGGCTCAGCAACTTTGGTTGCTAATGCAATCACGCAAGGTAACTCCGAGCACAGCCTTTTCCATTGCCCTTTGGGTGACTATAAGCTTTCTGATGAGGCCCATTATAAGCGACCACGTTGTAAACGCGTGGTACGAATGTAAGTTTGATTACATATAATAAAATGGTTTTCTATAAAATTTTAAAGTTTAAAAGCCTCTTAAAAAGAGGACATTTCTGAATGTAATGACACTAAAGCGTAAAGGCGGGTCCTTATTCAGCGTGACCTACGAGCCCTCACAACGAGCTATGCATTTAAATTAGGCTCAGGTTCTATCATTGGCCTGTCTGCCTCCTTTCCTAGATAACCTGAAGTGGTCAGAGTGCAAGCTTGAGCAGTGCTTAGTACATATATATCGATGCTTGAGCAACATTTACAAATATGGAGTTCGTTGGGACTGCTGTATCTAATAATAATAACTAATGTTTAGGCAGGGGCCATAGTTTTAACATAGTTTCTAGTAACCAATCCACTTAAGACTCCAAAAACCATAGCCCTATTATCTTTGTTTTCCATATATCACAATAGTTTTCACCAACCGGGGGTTGTCGTTGGATACACTAGCAATGCGCGTACAGGGTTAATCGTCGGTTGGTATCACGTTCCATTAAAAGTATCTAAAGGGCCTCAGAGAGTTGATTTTGGCTCCTCGTTCGCCTTCCAAAGGTCTAGAACCTCAGGGCTCTGAGATATACTGATGCCACCGACGATGCTATAGAAGAGGCAAGACTTTGAGGCAAAAAAAATTAAGTCACTATCGTGCCTGTGTCATGAAAGAGAAGTTGAATTAGAAACTATAAGAGCTGTGTCACATTAACGGCTTACTGTCACAGACCTTTCCCAATAAATATGCTTGTCGGAACTGTGACTCACATCTTCCTCGGCCGGACCTATCGCTTCTTTGCATACCACACATTCCGTAACTGTGTTGCAAAATTCTTTGACTGATTTAGAGAGATGGGCGCGACACGGTAATGAGGTTTCATAGAAATTGGTCTACAGGTAATAAAATCTTTACGATTTTCTGTAAAATCAATTGTATTATTGTCATTTAGCGCTTGTCGGTATCAGCGTTTTACCTTATAAACTGTGGCAACAAATTAAATAATAAGTAGGTGCTGCATGATTTTCCCAAAAGGAATACCCGGTCCCGGCACGATAGGCCACGAAGGGACGGGATAGGTTTTTAGTCAGTAAGAGTCTGACGGGATTTGTCATTTGATGATTTTACCTACCATAAAAAAAACCTCTGCCTATTCAAAAAACTTCAACACATTTTACTTTACTTTAATAGAGTAGAATAAATTCTATTCGATTCTATTCTATTTTACTGTTTTTAGAAGTTTTATTTAACTTTGAATGTTCATATTATGTAAGGTTGTTGAGGTGATATCTTGCGAATTAGCACTAAGGCACTAACATATATTTTGTTTAAAGTGGGAAACCATCTATTGACTTCTCCCACTCTAGGGCGGAGCGAGAGGGCGCATTAGACTTTTACTGGCTTAAACCATACCTATATTTCTTCTTTGCCGTTTGCGTTCCAGGACCACGGGTTTTTCTTTCTGAATTCGACTCATGGCTCGCTCAAGAACGCTGGATTTTAGTGTCGCCTCCTTAACTACACACTCTTTTAAAGGGAAAAGTGCTCCTAAAATAAAAATCATTTACATTGTTGTGTTTCCAAAAAATTATGCTCAAATTGAAATGTTTGAAATATGGCACACAGGCAGATTATTATATACTTCCTATTGGCAAAAAAACCTAAAAAAAAAGGAAGAAAACCCGAATACCGTAAATTTGTCACTATACGGTTTTCTGGGGTCAAGGGCCGTTTTCTGAGAGGAAGGCTCAGCCCCGGCACTATAGGCAACGAAGGAACGGGGTAGGTTTATAGTCAGTAAGAGTCTGACACTACTTCCCGCTCCACCCAAGGGCGGGATTTGTCATTGGATGATTTTACCTACCATAAAAAAAAAAAAACTATAAAAATTTCAAATCTTCGAGACTCGATTCGGAAATACAACTATTTACATAAGAACAATAGTCGAGACCAACTCGCACTTGACCAGTGTTTTTAATTACAGCTTCGTTTAGCTTCAAATATGCATTTGTATGTTTGAAATCGTGGTTTGAATGTAAAGCATTGGTAAACCACTATAAAATCAGCATCTGGCTTCTGGCAACAAAATCTGCTGCCAGCTTTACGATTACCGTAAACAAAATGACAGATGTCCCATGATTTTCATGTTAACTATCAAACTCATACTCGTTTATCTTTCGCAATGGCATAACACGACTCCGGACGCGTTTCAAGTTCCGCCCAGAATCCGGAAAGAAACGGCCTACTAAGTAATACGTGTATATATGTATACAGAAAGTGTTTTTACTTTTCTCGGTCATTGTACAAGTTTTCTCCGATTTGTCTCTTTATCACAAAGCGGTCAGGGGAGCGTTGATTTTGTTATTCATGATGCTATGCTACTTCAACATGCACATTTGTACCTCTGGCTACGGCAGTCTGTATAGGAAGGTTTAGAACTGGCAGAGTTTTTGAAAACTATTACTTAATTTTTGCTCCTCTACTGTTTTTTTTTCTCTTAACAATTTTACAGCAGCACTCATTTTTGTTTTACGGTTCGGGGGCGTTTAAAACCTCGTTTGAAAAATATCATTATGGCGTTAAGGGGCTTATTAGGCCCCGTAACGTTTAAGAAACTAAAACTTATTTTTTGCTAAAGCGGGACGAGATCAAAGTGACCTCGCATTATAGTACATACAGTCGTGGTGACTATATATACTATATACAGCTACACACTATGCATTTTGTTTTAGTGATAATCTTAGACATATATTAATTTCTTTACTTAACTAAACTAAAACGGCCTCCGCACAGTAGCGAAGACTATGATTTTCTTAGCTGCACCGCAAGGAAGTCACATACGAGGTGTATTAGACCTCGTTCCGCACTAAACGTGTTAATTTCGTTTTTCATGGCGCAAAGACTTGGTCTTTGATAACGTCCAGAAGTTTAAACTTAAGGTTTGCTAACGTGAAATGGAGCTCCATTTCACGTCATTAGCTAATTACTGGCCAAAAACTTACTGATGTTCCTTCAGTTGCCCCTGAACTGCGATAATGACTTCGAACAATCCACCTTTATTTTTATTCGTATAAAACACTATACTACAATTAAAAAAAAAAAGTTTGTGAAAAGTCGTGACCTTTTGTAGTATCATAAAGTCAAATTGATACTTTAATAAAAATGACCGAGAGTATGTAGGTATGTATGTATATTTTTTATCAGTTCGATATAAAAACACCAAATACTTATGTAAAATCTAAATCTGTTCTTTGTAATAAACTACAGAAACAATCAATGAACTGTTAGCTATAACTGTTCACACATCGTTCACGCGTGAACTTTGCCGCAGAGAATCACATTTGTAACCTAAAAACTATACAATTTACAAGCTTTACCAGTTTTTTTTGGAACAAGTCCGACACTTTTTTCCCAACTCCTAGAAGTCAATCAAATGTAGCGGCTCCCTAAATTATTATATTATTATTAAATCTTTAAGCCTATTCGGTCCCAAGGCTGGGCAAAGATCTCTCTCCATTTCTTTTATTCGTCCTGGCTGTGGACGACTTCTTGCCAATCCCTAACGAAGTCATATTTGTCATTCCATCATCTCCGTCTACCACTCCCACTATCCCGGTACCATTTTTTTAGGTACCGCTATATTTTATTTAACCTTTACTCAACCGAAATAATTCCAGTACCGAAATTATTTCTCGTGCGAGTACCTACGATAAATGCGACGTTGCCAGCTATCGCGACAAGTGTATTGCGATGGGCACGACAAAAAAGCGCGGGAGTAGGGGTTTCAAAGGATACCTTAATGTTAGAGGTTTAGGTACCGTAAAAAATAACGGTACCGTTATTTTGAGGTATTGAAATAAAAATGTATGACGTAATACCGATAACCCTTATAACCGATATTTTTTTGGTTTGCAGGCCTGATTTAAAGGCATCAATTTTGTGTTCAATCGGCATACGGCGGATATGTCCAGGCCAGTCTCATTTAAGCAGGGCAGCCTTCTGAGCCAAATCAAAGATCTACCAAACTGCTGAACCTTCATTACTTATGCTGCCGAGAGAAAATACGAGGGTTCAAGACCAGTGCAGGGGCCTTATCATGACGTGTTAAAATGCCAGACATGCAAGCGACAAAACGGGATGGTACATAGCTATGTACCTCATATAGCTCCATCCTTTTAACAGTTCACTTTGTGTCGTTAAATGTATTGCAATGATGTTATATTTGTGGGACGCCTTTGTCCAACAGTGGACGTCTTTCAATTGCAATAAATCCAACTTAAATATATAAGCATCATTAATTTCACGTCTGCCCCCCTAGTCAAGTTACAATCGTTTCGTTTAACGTGAACGCTTGGAGTTGGCAACGCCTCTAATTCCTTTGTTCTGACGTCATGTCAACGCGCAGTCACGTGGTCGGTAGCTTGGCTAAGGGGGCTGCATAGAATACCCAGCTTGACTGGCCTGTTGACTGGCCTGTTTTTCTAGTGGTTAGTGACCCTGATTGCTAGGCCGGAGGTCGTGGGTTCGATTCCCACCCAGGACAAATGTTTGTGTGATGAGCACGATCATTTGTTCTGTGTCTGGGTGTAACTTATCTATAATATGTATGTATTTAGAAATATATAAGTATGTTTATCAGTTGTCAAGTACCTACTCATAACACAAGCTCTGCTTAGCTTGGGACTAGACAGCGTTGTGTGATAGTTGTGGAATATATTATATATATATATATTATTATATTAGCTCAGTAGCGATAACCAACGATCTTTTCACCTGCCACCTCTATACGCACAATCCCTCAAAATCAACACCGCGCCGCAGAATCTCCAGCGAATCTAAATTAGTTTGCGCGCAAGGAATCACAATCGCCAACTTTTTGTACCTTCCCACCGTAACCAGGTCACGTTCTGGGGTTACTTGCACACTTTCCTAGCATTCCTGCAGTACGTGAGACTACCTCATTAGGTGTTTCCAATAGTTATTGAGATTGGCTTTTGAGTTATTTATTGGGGATGATTTTGATGAAGAGATTCGAGGTCTCGGCTATGAAGTATGTTCGATTTATTTCAAGGTTAGACAATTTTATAAAATAAAATAAACTACTTTTATCACAAACGTTGGTAGATATGAACTGTCAAGTTCATATCTACCAACGACAACTATTGGACCTTTTTTTGAGGTAAGAAATTATTAATCTTTTAAATACCGTTAGAGACACAATAGAAATACAATAGGTGTGTGAACGCCGGCGTTCGCTTGGGGCTTGACTTGCTGCTCTGGAAGAGGGTAGAATAGTTTTAATCACTAAAACCCACCTGTGTCTTTCAATGGTAACTCTTTCAAACGCTTCCATAGTTTGAAATAATAACCCTTCTTGCAGTCGAGTAAAAAATAAGGCAAAAAACGCGTCCCACGTATATATTGCACCCACTACAATAGATACTTCATGCGGAGCAAATCCGCTAGCGTGATGAAGTCCGTACGATATTAAAAACACCCTACGGAATTTAAGGGTTCTATGTTTCCGGATAACTTTAATGCTATCAGGAAAAGGAAGATATTTTGGTCAAGTGTGAATATTTTACTTGTTTTTTTTCCATTAAGCGTGTTCCATTTGTAATGTTTGTAATGAAAGACTTGATGTGGTGAATGCTTGGTTTATTACACTTCGAACAAGTACATGAGATTACAATATTAAGACGATGTTCAGTCCGTCACACCTATATCGACAATGACCATAGAACTCATTGTGACAATTAGTATTACTATCTAGTGATGTGATATTACAATACCATTGTCGACCATATCATCGCTTACCGGTTGAAATAAACATGAAACGTGAATTAGTCAATTTTAAGAGTCAAGACAGGTGTTCTCCTGGGTAATATACTGAGTCCACTAATATACACGTCACACTGTTTTGATCCTGAGGAACAATTGCTCTTTAGTCTGTTGCTCAAATTAGTAATTGCTAATTAACGCTATTTATTTAGTTATGATAATTTTAAGAAAGCTTTAAAGGTATGGATAGAGTTATTGGGTCTAATTGCGTTGATGTTAGGGAAATCGTTGGCATCCTAATTTCACACTCCACTTGGTAGTGATTCGATTGGAAAATCGGGTCGTCGGGTTTAGGTAAAGGTCGGGACCCAAAATGTTGACATCGAGAATTTTAATTGAAGTTACTGTTTGAACAAGTCTTGTACCCTTTAAAAATAAAGTGTGATCATTGATCACCGATCCTGCAATTAATGTTTTTTCAGGGCTCGTCCAGCTTTGCTAGCCAGTGGGATAAGTTAATTTCTATATTTATTTATTTTTTTTAATTTATATTCCTCTCAGATGATAGAAGCAGCAAGAAATTTGTAACCGAGATATCTACATAGCATGATTTAAAAGGGTCCAGGGTTTTTTATTTAATATATTTTATGACTGATACTCTCTGCACTAACAGTCGAAACCAACGCGTGCAAAGAGTCATTATTATATTACAATATAATAAAAAAATAACATAAATCACATATACAGATCATTATCATCATCATCATCATCAGGGTTGGGCTGCGAGGAATGTTAGTACCGTGGTGCTGGAACATAAGAGGCAACTGAATGAATAAAGGTGAGTTTTAGTCAGTAAAAGTCTGTCGCTCGCTCTCGTACCCAGAGCGGGCGCAAATTATTTAATGAAAATAAAAAAAAAACAGTAAAATTTTTAGATCATTTCTTTGAGGTATTTCACAAGTGCTTCTAAAACATTGATTGAAGTGGTAATCCATGATTTGATATCATGAAATTCCGCTTTTGAACCACACTTCTTATTAAGTGAAAACATGAGATATCTAATTATTTAGTAACTATACTATACTACACTATTTATTATCTACTATTAATTAATAATTAATCATCCAGTACTATAATAAAATTCTGCAAAAAAAAAAGTAAAAAAGAAAAGAATGACCGATAATAACCTTATCCAATAATAATGTTGTCTAGCAATAATGTTGGTCATAATCGAAAGCCATTTTAAAGCCACATTAACGAGTTCACTGATTTAATTTCTTCCTCTGCATAAAAAGTGGACTCTAGGCATTTTAACGATCTATAATACATTCAAATGTGTAAACTACTGGGTCAGGCTTCGCGAGTGAATAAAGAATTAGTAGTACAAGGCCGAATGACACTTTTAGAGCATGTTTCGGACATCTGAGCTCGTCAGGAATGTTAAGAGTAAAATTATTGGAATTTAGATACAAGTAAAAACTATAGGTTGGTACTAATACTAGGTGTCCTAGTAAAAGTTTTTCTGCCATATTTATTTATTTATTTAAACTTCATGTACAGTAGTGGTACATAGGCGGACTTAATGCAACAAGGCATTCTCTACCAGTCAACCTTTGGGTTAAAAAAGAAAACACTGTGGTAGGTTTGCACAATAAATTACAAATATTTCAAAATATAATGTGAAATAAATTAAGTAAAATAATAAAATACTTATATAAGGTAATAGTATAAACTAATAAATACTATGATAAATATAAGATTATTACGAATTAGGAAAACTTAAAATATGACAATTATGACGAAGACTGAAACTAAGGTTGAGAGGACTTTAAGTAGTAGTTCCGAATTTTACGCTTAAAGGAAAATTTACTTACAGCTTTTTTGATGTCAAGGGGAAGCACCATATAAATTTATAAAAAAAAAAATTATCGAGGGTACAATACAATTTATTTTCAGACGTACCTACCCATCATCATCGTCTTCCTGCCCCTTTCCCATGTTATTTGGGGTCGGCGCAACATGTTTTGTTCTTCCATTCTGCCTTGTCACCCGTCATGCTATCACTAACTTCGTTTTCTTTCATATCACTCCTTACACAATCCATCCATCTTTTCTTTGGCCTCCTTCTCCTTCTCCATCCATCCAGATATACTCATAAACTTTTTAGCAACATGCGTTTCATCCCTCCTCTTTACATAACTATACCAAGACAAACGATTCCCTTTTAACTTTTCTGTCACTGGCGCCACTTTCAAACTTCCTCTAATATACCTGCCCAATTTGCACAAAAAAGAAGTCATATCCTTTGGTCATATCCTTTTGGAGGTGTTTGATTGCAGAAAAGTTTCATTATTTGTTTGAACACGTGAAGTCCAGGAACTATCTGTTCGAATCAAAAATAATCTTACACTATCAGATCGGCGTGTACCACCGGTGGCCACGTCACAATATACTTTCAATTTCAAATACCTTATATTACGATTACTTGCATATTAGAAAGAGAGAGAAAACATAATTACTGTCTAATCCTTTCCGTGCCCACCGGTGGCGCACCCCGCTCGGCAAGACTTTTGATTCATGGGGCGGTGATGTGGCCATATGAAGATTTGCGCCGTCGGATACCAAGTACCTACTCCTGAGGTGCCTGTTTTAAACGTGTTAAGTGTTGGATACCCCATTATCGAGGAAAGTTATAGACTTATACAACATCACGCTGAGATCCACAGAAGCCAAGAAATTACCAAAGACGCGGGAAAAACCAAAGACAGAACTAGTAATCGCAAATGTTGTTTAAATAATAATGGGTCTTCTTTTTTAATTTTTTAGAAAATAAGTTTGAAGAACAAGACAAGATAGTTTTATCATAGGCAAATTATTGTGATTTTTAGTGACTTTTCGGTGTGATTATATCGTATTATCTTTGTAATTAAAATAAACTGGTCGGAACTCAACGTATATGAGCGGTGTCTTATAAGCGATGTTCTCATTGCAGAGACACAGGGCTTCCCTCTAGGAGAGAGAATGGGCCTTAATCTACCAGCAGGTATCCGGCTGCTGGATGCCAGTTTCTTCACGAAGTTTTCCTTCACCGTTTTGAGAGCAGAGGTGATCCCACTAGATGGTAAGCAGTGATGCAATTGGTAATGGAGAGGCGCATTAGTTTATTAAGTCTATAATACCGTAAAATTTTAGTGGTTTTAATCCTGCGGAGGGTCTATTCGGTACATAAAATACTATCGATTTGTAAAGAATACTCGTAAATTAAAAAATATAGTATTTTTTCAAAAACTCGAATTAATATACGCATAAACGAAATTAATTGCTTTAAGTAAACGAATCAATGACCTTGTAGGTAATTGTCGGTCGTTGCGTACTAACTACCTACAGTTCATTGGCCTCACTCAGCTGACTTTAACATAAAGAAATTATTTCGTACATATGTAAATTAATTCGAGTTTAAAAAAAAGTACTTCAGTTTTTTAATTTTCTCATTACATATCGATAGTATTTCATGTAACAAATCGACCCTCCACGAGATTAAAACTACTAAAATTTAACGATGTATTTATTCTAGCCTTGAAGACACCTAAATTATAATCGGACAGGAAGACCACAGCAGGCAACTTGTTCCATACCTGCGAAGTAGGCAGTATACGTCATTTTATTTAAACCTATAGCATTGCTGTCAATACTTTCCCTTTCCTAAACCATGACAGAGTGTTTTTTAATTATATTCACACGCTACTTTTAATCACCTATTCAGCTCATCCCAATAATAAAGACAGAGTATGTTCAATAAAAAAAACAATTGCAGCCAACGGCGATGGATGACCGTCATCCACATAAGTAGAAGCATCCGGGCAGCCAACCTAGCAAGTTAATTCAGGTTAAGAAAACAACCAGACGAACTTAACCTTTACTTACAAACAGGTTGTACTAACTTAGGGGTCAGTGTTAACTGGTAATCTGATCGATTTTATATGTTAACGATGTTGTCCTGAGCTTAGAAGATATAAAATGCTACTGAACCCGCTAAATGTGTTCGGATTAATATTCAACGTATGTTATACCATTACCTTTGCATTGGGTTTAAATACTTCATTACGTTTGAATTTAGAATTCAGAATATTATCAAATTTTAGAACAATAGGCTCTATATCATTAGGAGTAAGTTCAAAATCTGTTGTAACTAAACTGTATTCATAAATAGGTACGTTTCTTCTAAATTATTATACCACTCACTCACTTTGTCACTTAAAAATTTAATGATTATTTTTAAAAAAAGTATAGGTTTAAGTATATTTTTGTTTATGTTTTTAGCTCGGAGACATCGTCTTCGTATATAGTTAATTTGTTTACTATTAGATTATAGATGAACATATTCTAATGTTTTTGTAGTATTTGGCAGCAATGTTTCAAGTCACTACAATAATCGTGCGGAGGATTCGCCCGGGTGCCGCCACTGTGCGGAACATCCGGAGGACACGGTGGAGCACACTGTAGAGATGTGCCCTGCCTGGGCGGAGCATCGCCGTGTCCTCGTGAGGGCGATCGGCGGCAGCGATCTCTCTCGCCGGGCCTTGGTTCAGGCCATGGTCCGTAGTGAGGAGGGATGGCAGGCGGTCGCCTCCTTCTGCGAAGCAGTAATGCTAGCAAAGGAGGAGGCCGACCGCATCAGGCAGAGGCAAGGGGGCGCTCGCCCCAGCCGCCGCCGGGATTCCGATCCCGATTTCCGGCCACCGTAGGCGCGGGCTTGCGGACGTCGTGCAATGGGTAGCACGCTGTCCGATCGTCCGGTAACCGACCGGACCGAGCCCAAGTCGTCGACGGCGCGTTCTGTTCCCGCGCGCCTCAAGGAGCTGTCAGCACACCGAAGAGGCCCAGCCTGCTAACTGCAGGCAGGCAGGGTCGAAGCCTACTGGGGTCATGGGTTAGTTCCGAAAGGAATGCTCGGCCCCGGCACGATAGGCTACGAAGGAACGGGGTAGGTTTTTAGTCAGTAAGAGTCTGACACTACTTCCCGCTCCGCCCAAGGGCGGGATTTTTCATTGGATGATTTTACCTACCATAAAAAAAAAAGTCACTACAATAAAATTCTCAGTTCCATTCATTATTCAGATCGCGCTTGTTCCAATGATTTCATTTATTATTGACCAGTTGCGCAGACACTTGAGATACAAAACTACAACAATTTTATATCTCAACTGGCTTCTGCCAGCGGCCACGCACGCGTGTAAGTCGATTTCTCCATACAAAGCTTAAGCTGACAAAAATAAATATCATTTCATTTCAAACTTCCTCCTCAACTAGTATAAACTGACAAAAAAGAAAAAAAATACGTGTAAAAGTGTTTTTGAAAAACCTATTTGCAAAAGTAAATATCATTTCATTTCAAACTTCCAAACCCCGTTTTACCCCCTTAGGGGTTTTTTTTTTGAGTTTCGTAAAATCCGTTCTTAGCGGATGTCTACACCCTATATGGAACCTACGCGCCTAATTTTAAGTTTGTAGGTGTTATAGTTTCTGAGATTTCGTGATTAATCAGTGAGTGGTATTTCGCTTTTATTCACCGTTAAATCCCGCGTTTGGTCGTTTTAATACCGCGGAGGGTCGATTAGGTACATAAAACACTATCGATTTATAAAGAGAAAATTAAAAAATAAAGTACTTTTTTTTCTAAAACTCAAGTTTAATATACGCATGTGTACGAAATTGATTTCTTTAAGTAAACGAGTCAATGACCTTGTAGGTAGTTGTCGGTCGTTGCGTACCAACTACCTACAGTTCATTGGCATCGCTTAGCTGACGTGTACTTGAAGAAATAATTTCGTACATTCGAGTTTTACAAATCGATAGTGTTTCATGTACCGAATCGACTCTCCGCGGTATTAAAACCATTAAAATTGAACGGTGTATATATATAGAAGATATCCATTATGAATCAATTTGCGAATAAATTAAGACATCCGCTGAAATTTTCTCAAAGAAATCCCGCCAAAAACAATTTTAGGTTTAAACACTTCATTAGATGGCAATAGAGTTTTAAACAAAGCAATAAAAATTGATAGAAAGTTCAAAATTATAATGTGGTTATTAGCTAATTAAATATTAACTACAAGTAATTACTAATGAATGAATATTCATGGGATGGTTTTGAATATGCATCAATATTTACTGGTAAATAATCTAACTGGCAATTCCTGCCTTATCGGTGAGTTTTTAGAACTTCTTATTGGGTGATTACTTAAGTAATCCTCATCACATTTCTGATATTACTGTAGATAAGAGTCCAGAGGTCGCTTCACTTTACATTTATGCTCGTAAGTAAAAGAAAATATGAATACATTGACCATAGACCTATTTTTATGGTGTTGGGAAGTAATAAAATAATATAATAATAATATTTCACAACTTTCAAGCAATGCCTTCTAGTCCCAAACTAAGCTGAGCTTGTACTATGAGTACTTTACAACTGATAAACATACTTATATATTTCTAAGTTTAAACTTATTATCCTAGATTAATTATACCCAGACATAGAACAAATGATAGTAGTCATCACATAAACATTTTGTCTTGGGCATAGCAGTCACGGCCACTAACAATTACACCAAAAGGCCAGTTCAAAGAAAAACCAAAAAAACTACCAGAAAAAAAAATCTTTATAACTGTGCTAGCTCTGGGTGGAATGTAAGGAAGTGTCAAAGATGTGTTTCATTATTTGTTCTTTGCGTTTCCAACTGGAAGCCCGACGCCTACTGCGCACACATGTCTCACATGCCGATCGGGGCTGGTCGGTCTCCACATTTTACATGGAAACTAGACTTGTAGAGCTACTGTTGATCCACGCCACGTGACCTCGTTCTACGTACAACTCAGGTGTGTTACACGTGTGCGTCCATCTAATGGTGGTCTAGCTTTATACGTTGACTTAGACTTTAGAGACCTCGTCGAAATAAAAGGTTCTATTATGCAAGGTACGTCTCTAAATAAGCGGTAACACGAAGAATTACTGCGTACCTCAAAAAGTTGTCAGCAAAATTGGCGAGGCCAGTAAGGGCCGACACCTATCGAGGCTGCAGATTGTTCTAGAAAGAGCTACCGTGGTTCTCGCAAAAAGAATAATTTAAAAAAATCATTTAAAATTACTAACTAAAACCCCCTATGGGTTTTAGTTAGTAAAAGTTTGATAGGTTATCCATCCAGAGCGCGAAAAGGCATTTAATGATTTCTCACGGCAAAAAAAAATGGTTATAAGATCTATTCTGTCTGTGTGTAATTCTAAAAAAAAAGTAACTTCAAAATTCACCCTGTATGGTTTCTGTATATGTAGAGGTTGTCCCTTTAATGCAGTAGCTTCTGACATTTCATAAGGGCCCATGTAGGCCTAAGTGCATTGTTCCACGCGCCTGAAGGAGATGTCAGCAAACCGTAGGGGCCCAGCGGGGTCGAAGCCTACTGGGGCCACAGGTCGTGCGAAATTGATCCCCGGGGCCCTGGAACGAAGGCAAAGAAAGAACAGGATTAAAAGTATGACACACCATCCCGATCAGTCAAAGACGGTAGATTTCATTGCCTGATTTTCCCAACTAAAACATAGTAAGCCTAAATGAAATAAATACAAGTTGAAATAATAATTATTATTACATCTAGCGTGTGCTGTTCGTGAAGCCTCCTTCTTACGATAACTTGAAGGAATTCATTAAGTATTCTTTCTATTCTCTAGTCGACATCGTTGTTAATTTTAATTTACTTCTCCGGCGACAGCCCCCACCGAGCGGGTAGCGTATTCCACTTAATAAGTTATTTCACAAGCGTGTCCAAAATGCTAATTACTGATATCGATCCTTTCGGCCAGGACACATCAGTTGGGCAATTACAACACTTGATCGGTTTTGTTGTTCTAATAATATAAGCTGGCTAATCGATCGGACAATTTATTGCTCATTTTAAAATTTACCCGTTTTTTCTTCTTCCTGAAGTTGATGCGAAAAATTTGTGTAATTTTTTTTAAATAACCATTTATACTTTCTTCCATCCAATTGATGTTATGGTCAGTAAATTTTTTAGCTAAATGTAAACTGAAATCGGGGTCGATAGGATTAAAATAACTTTAATTTCGGAGGTCGGTGTTAAATAAGAAACAAAACCGAGGAACACCGACTTCCGAAATTAAAGTTATTTTAATCCTTTTAGTTTTTTTTTTTTTAAGATATTGGTTATAAAAAATAATCGACTTTTTGTAAAAAGTTTTTTTTGTGTCACTAGCTTCTGTCAGCGGCTTCGCTCGCGTGAAAGTCGGATTACCTTCTTAGGGTTTTTTTTTATGGTAGGTAAAATCATCCAATGACAAATCCCGCCCTTGGGTGGGGCGGGTAATAGTGTCAGACTCTTACTGACTAAAAACCTACCCTTCCATTCATTGCCTTTGTCCCAGGGCCCGCGGTGACATTTTCACGTAACCTTTGGCCCTAGTAGGCTTCGGCCCTGCTGGGCCCTAACAGTTTGCTGACAACTCCCTGAGACGCGCGGGAACAGTGCGCGCCGTAAATGACTTGAGCTCGGACCGGTCTGTGTGGTCCGGACGGACGGACAGCGAGCTACCCATTGCCCGCCGTCCGCAAGCCCGCGCCTACGGTGGCCGGAAATCGGGATCGGAATCCCGGCGGCGGTGGCAGCGTGTGCGCCGTTGCCTGATGCGGTCGGCCTCCTCCTTTGCTAGCATTACTGCTTCGCAGAAGGAGGCAACCGCCTGCCACTCCTCCTCGCTCCGGAGCATGGCCTGTACCAAGCACCGGCGCGAGAGATCGCCGCCGATCGCCCCCACGAGGACACGGCGATGCTCTTCCCAAGCGGGGCACACCTCGACTGTGTGCTCCACCGTGTCCTCCGAGCGGTCCGCACAGTGACGACACCCGGGCGTCGTCTCCGCACGAATCTTGAACAGGTACGTCCCAAACTTGCCGTGTTCGGTTAGTACCTGCGCCAAACGGAAGGTGAAGACGCCGTGAGGCCTTTCCAGCCACGCCTCAAAGAGGGGCCTTACCGGCCCGAACCTTCTTAGAGGTAGAGTTTCGTAAAATCCGTTCTTAGCGGACGAAATTTTAAATTTTTAGTTGTTATAGTTCCTGAGATTTCGTCATTAATCAATGAGTGGTATTTCGCTTTTATTTATAGAGGTATAGGGTGACTGGTAATTAGTGAACGATACTTAAACACGTGATTGCAATCATGATAACAAACAACTTTTACTATGGAACCAAACCTGGAATCGTGAAAAAAATCTGTCAAGTTCAGTACATTTAGGCGAACATAAATGTACCGAACTTAGCAATTTTTTTATTCGCTATTTCATCATTTTTTTTCATCATGACTACAATCACGTGTTTAAGTATCGTTCACTAATTACCAATCACCCTATATATATATTATTAATAGTGTGAAATCGTCGACGCGCCGGCACGACGCCTGCCTACTGTTACCTAACGAAACCCATGGGTTTAGTTTCGAAAGGGTAACCTGTGGTCCTGGAAGAAGTAGCATAATTGTAGTTTTAGTCAGTAAAAGTCTGACATGAGCCCTTTCGCCCTAGAGCAGGACAAGGCATAGGATGATTTTCCAACATCACAGTCGTCTAGAATAGTACTTAGGACACTATTACCACGGTATTATGTTCTCCTGGGGTAATTCTCTAACATCACGCAAGGGGAGCCGCTGGCAGCAGCTCTAATTACTTCATAATAATATGAAAATATTTTGTAAAGGAGATTGTCTGATATTTATCAGGTATTTTCAATTCGATATGAAACCAATTAAAACGCCGTTCAGAAATTATGACAGTGTGAATACAATAACACCTTTTTGTTGTTAATTGCTGTATGAAGTCCCGTGAAGCGAGTGATTATTTCTTCTAATTTAATTGTCCATGTCAATGGGACGCCGCGAATGAACTTGACCAAGAGCTCACATTTTTTTTTTCTTTATACACAGCTGGCCACACTAAGCTTTGTGATGGCCAGCGAAAGCTTTATTTTATTTGGAATAGAACATTGTCATTGTTCTTATTTGCAAATAGGCAAAGTAATTTTGTTATGTTTTCGTGTACTATTTTTTTTTATTTTTTTTTGTGTACATTATGTCTGGGCCTGCGTCACCTGAAAATAAAATTAATATTTTCTTTATTCATTTAATATACATTTAAATAATATTTTTAGAAAAAATCACAAAAAAAATATTAAAAATATTATTATAACAAAGTAGAAGAGAATTAAATTAGAAGAGTGAAATTAATATTATTATTATTATAACATAATTAGCAGAAATACACAAAAAAACTGCATTCTATTTTTTTTTTATTAATTTTTAAATTTACGTACAGTACTGTACTATCAGTGCCAGATATACCTATATTGTATTTTTTAGTGTTTACTAACATTTGAACGAATAAAGATTTTTATTATTATAAACGTGCGCACCTGCGCCTACTTTCTTCTTAATGAGATTATCATCACCGTAAAAATTCTATTGTTAAAACTGCAAAAAAAAAGAAACAGCCCACCATTCAACGGCCTAATATTAAACTGCCTATTCTATAAATCGCTTCATTATTAATCGTAACAAGATAATTTCACACTCGTATCACACAAAAGAGATTGCCCACTTTTATGTCAAACTGACCAAACGATATCATTGTGGTCGTATTTGATTGATGATTACGTTAAAAACATAATTAGAAGATTTGATAGGCAATAATTATCGAAACTGCGTAATTACTATTGTGGCCATCGTCATTCATGTAGAATGAAATGGGACCATTATTTATAAAAGATAAGCTGTCCCCGCGTCTTCTTTATTGTTCCATTTTTAAAGGGCATAGTATGATGTCCAGAATCAAGCTATCACATACAGAAAGATTTTTTTTTAAATCTAACTGGTAGTTTAGGAGATAAGCATGTATAAACAAACAAAAATATCTTCCACTTTGTTATAAAAAATACTAGCTTCTACTATCGGTTTCACTTGCGTTAAAGTAGTAAACATATACAACCTTATTCCAAAACGCGATTTAAAATAGTTCCGGAACTATTACTAGCTTTAATTGGCATTAAACCTAATTATAGTCCCGCGCATACATTTAGATCGCTTTTAATTGGTATTAAATTTAGTAATAATCCGGAAAACTACATTTAGATAGCATTTAATCGGTATTAAACCTAGTAATAGTTCCGGGAACTATTTTGGATCGCATTTTGGAATAAGGCGGTGTATCTTTAGAACTCAGTATTACTGTAGCATTCTACCGGCGAAATAATTTTTTAAAGCGGTTTTTCATCATCATCATCATCATTTCAGCTGAAATACGTTCACAGTTGGACATAGGTCTTCTTCAAGCGTCCCCACAACGACAGGTCCTGTGCATCTCGCATATATTGGACTCCAGCGACCCTGACCAGGTCATCGGTCCCCCTAGTGGGAGGTCTTCCAACACTGCGTCTTCGGGTACGCGGTCGCCAGTTCAGAACCTTTCGGCCCCAACGGCCATCTGTTCTACGTGCAATGTGCCCTGCCTACTACCACATAAGTTTGGCGATTCTACATGCTATATCGGCAGCCTTGGTACTCTTGTTTAAAAATAGGTAAGCGCATTGAAAATCGGTTTTTGAGTCTATGAATTACAAACAAAAATTTAAAAAAAAAATCTCTTTAAAATATTATTAGTAAATTATATAGTAAGTATATAAATATGCTGTACTAGTATCAGTATTATATACCAAAATATAATTAACGCCATTTATCACTTAGCTTCGAAGAACAGTTCCCTAATAATTCATTTACTTTGTTAAATGGCCCGAGAAAGGTGATAATCCGACACGTTTGTTATTCATAAAGGAGAGATAATATTACTTTTTTTTTTTATAAACCAGTGCTTGACTGCAATCCAACCTGTTGATGGTGACGCGCACTAATTTAAAATAATAATAATAAATAGCTTTGAAGACACCTAAATTATAATCGGACGGGAAAACCGCAGCAGGCAAATTGTTCCAGTCCTTCGTTGTACGCGGTATAAACGACGAGGCAAAACGCTTAGTCTGGAGCGAAGAAGTTTCATCAACGTAAGGGATATTTGCCATTCGACCGTGGTTGTCCGATGGTAGAAATGAGATGGCGGAATCAAGTCATGTGAGTTAGTGACAATAATATAAAGAAATTATTAATTAGGTGTTAAACGAGATAGTTTTGACACATTTGACCGACGTTGGGGAGGCCTTAGCCCAAAGTCCTTCCCCGATACCATCCGAGACATTTTTCTCGCGCTATCTCATACCAACCCACGCGGTTTTTTTTAAAGTAGAAATGATCAAATATGTTCTCCCGCTCTGGGTGGAGTGAGAAAGATTGCCAGATTTTTACTGACTAAAACCCAGTTGCATTTTGAGTTCAAGGGCCACGGTAAATGCCATGTTATCTTTAAAAGATCGAGGAATGCAATGTATTGTATGTGTTTTAATGTTTAGTTTTACGAGTACTTTCTTATGTATCATGTTATATGTATAATAAAGTATATAAAAAATAAATTATCAATAATTACTTAACTCTTTCAAACATTTCCGCAGGAGCCGTCTCACATACTGACAGACGGACAACAAATAGTACGAGATCCAATAGAAGAAGTAACTTCCCTCATAAGTTATTTGATTAGGATGAATATTATATGCTAGATAATGCATTTATTGATACATTACGAATAGGTTGCCTAGCTAAATCTGGTGCTGATGCTCGACTTTCTCAAATAACCTATCAGGGTAGTTGATGAAAAAAAATGATTAACTAATTTAATTGTTTAACATTTTGGCACCAGATTTAGATAGGCAACCTACTCGCAATGTAACAATAAATGCATCACGTAGCATATAATACTTATCCTAATCAAATAACAGATGAGGGAAGGTACTTCTTCAATCGGATCTTAGATCAAAAGTGATTCTGTAAGGGTTCAGTTTTTTCATTTTGAGGTACGGAACCCTCATTTTGTTGCAGATATGAGTAGAATTGAAAAAAACTAAATTCTGACTAAATTTTTTTCACCCTGCTACTGCAAAGTTTTGCTCACCCTGCCTAGCTGATTTGATTTGACAGTTAAGACGTCACAACATGGCTCTAATTTGATCCTATTTTTAGTATTGCATAGTATTAACACACGCTCGAAGTGGGTCTCTTCATGTCTGTGGTCTCTTAGACGTGCACTCTCGACGGAGTGGTTGTGGTCATATCTCGGTCCAGTCTTGAGCCACTGCTTCTCTTGTGATACGACGCCAAGACTTGTGAACTTGGTCATCATCATCAAATCAGCCGAAAGAAGTCCACTGTTGGATATTGGCTTCCCCGAAGTTTCGCCACAATGAACGGTCCTGTGCATCTCGAATTGTCAGGTCATCGGTCTACGTTGTAGGAGGCCTTCCAACACTGCGTCTTCCGGTATGCGGTCGCCACTCCAGAACCTTTCGGCCACAACGGCCATCTGTTCTGCGAGCAATGTGCCCTGCCCACTGCCACTTAACTTTGGCGATTCTTCGTGCTATGTCGGCAATCTTGATTCTCCTCTGAACTTGGTACGGCGTACCAAATTCCATTGTACCAATTTCGTGCGTATGACAACACTATTAACCTGTCCGCCACATTATAAGTGAAAAACACGATTGACACTAGGGCGATGTTGGCATGCATGCAAGACACTTTAATTAGCATTCTTCTCAAGCCGGTTAGTAATCATGTTTTGGTCAAGCGTGGGCGGGCCCTTCGCCTGCTTTCCGCTTTCCTATCTCATGTTTTTACCAAAATCTTGCCTTATGATAAGGCTTTGTCCGCATTTTCTGTGTCAAAGATAATTCGATGTTGAAGTACTTTAATTGGTATTGTATTTTAAACTTTTTTTTAGTCGTTTGTGTGGTTTTAAATAGGTTACGTTAATACGTTTTTAGGTCTAGTTTAAATTTCAAATTCATGATTAATTCTTGCGACTTAGATTATTATTAGGTCATCATCATCATCATCAGCCTTTTAATGTTCCCTTTTACTCCTTTCTTGCCTTTTTATGTGTATTATTAGGTACTTAAAAATTAAAAAAAATATATCTATAGCTGTGCATTTTTATGTCATAAAATTTGACCGAGAAGAATTCTACCGACCTGTAAAAAATGGCGAAAGAGCGTTACCTTTCAGTATACCTTTTCTTTCTTCTTTCAAAATTTTATATGAAGATATTTATAGTACTCGTATGTTAATTAAAATTTTAAATATGAACTTTATGTTATTATGTCTAAATAATATTATGTACACTGACATTCTCAAACCTATCTCCTTTCAATAGCCTGAATGTTACCTGTAAGAGATTGCCTTCTGCGGTAAGACCGCCCATTGTACATTTGTTTTTGTAATTATTTATCCTGTTCACGTTATTATGTGTACAATAAAGCATATAATAACGAATAGAATAGAATAAAACTTTACTTACTTTAATTTTTTACTTTACAATTTTTTTTTATAACTTTATTACTTTTTTTTTCTTTAACGAGTAATCGTTACATAGAAATATCAAACATAGCGAAATTAACTGAACATACAAAATACTATTAACTATCAAAGCTACGTCAATTAGCAAACAAATTCTCTCGCAAGCTCCCAGAGCGTCTGTTATGACGATGAGCGTCAATATTGTTTCTGGAGAGTTCCGACCTACTTGATAACCATTTATTTGTAGTTAGAAATTAAAACAAACTAGAAAACTGCCGGTTAAACAAACGAGTAGAAAGTATTTGTGAAGACCATTTTTAATTGATATGTACCGCAGCTGTTCGTTTTGACTTCAAACTATCTGCTGATGGTTCATTTGCATGAACTTGATTTACAGAGTGGGCATTCTCGGTCTCATTAGATATGACAATAGTTGTTTTCCCTCATGTTACTCTGAACTTTCTTAGCATTTCAAGTTTCTTCGACTTTTTCTATGGAAAACGCAATCTTGAGAGCCTATACAAAGTGATATCAAAGAATTTACTATGTAAATGACCGTACAACATTTCAGCTGGCATATATACATCGTTAAATTTTAGTCGTTTTAATCCCGTGGAGGGTCGATTCGGTACATGAAGCACTAACGATTTCTAAAGATGAATGTAAAAAATAAAGTGTTACGTTATTTTTCATTTTTATCTTTACAAATCGATAGTGTTATATGTACCGAATCGACCCTCCGCGGGATTAAAACGACCAAAATTTAGCGGTGTATAAACGCAACACAGTTATGATTTAAGCATCGTTCATCACAACCAGCTGAAAGACGATCACTGCTGGACATAGATCTAAGTGTCAGCACAACGACTGGTCCTTTGCGTCTCGTATCCATTGGATTCCTGCGACTCACTAAGTCTTTTTGAAAATCGATCACTACGGCCTGTACCAGGACCCTGTTCGAGTCGTTGCCGCCGATCGCCCACGAGGACATGGTGTTGCTCTGCCTAAGCGGGGCACACCTCTACCGTATGCTCCACCGAGTCTTCCGAGCGGTCCACACAATGGTGACACCTCACTAGGGCCACCTCAATGGGGTGACTCATTAGATCCTGGGTCTTTCAGCCACATCGACCATAATTCTATGAGCAGTGTGCCCTGCCTCTGGTAGGCAATTCTTCTGAAGCAGTAAGTTATCGCTTTGGCTAAAGCACCCGCAAACACGATCATGTTAAATTAAACGTCAGTTAATTAAACTGTATTGGTAACATCAGGTTATAATAATTAATAACCTCTTCAAATCGTAAGGAGAAATCCTTACGATTTGAAAGAAATTTAAACACTAAAAACCCGCACTAGGCCTTTACAATAGAACGAAAAGTAATATTTATTTTCTTTGAAAATGTAATAAAAATAAATTGGGTTGTTCAAAAACGAACGAACTTGGAACGGCCGAGCGAGTTCATTTACATTTTAACAGCTTATAGTTAACTTATTGTTTAATTAGTAGTAGATATTTAATTTTGAGTAGCAGTCTATCATGATCTATCATATACTTTACGAGTAGTTAGCAGTTCGAAATTTGACATCCAATCCAAAATTCTTAATTCCAAAATTTAAATTCAGATACGTGCCAAATGATACGCTAAGGAGCCGTACTCATGGTCCATATTGCTGTATGCAACCAAAAAACGATAGTGAATAAATAATAATAAATAATAAAGGCAAGGAAGCAAGGCAAGAAAGGTTACTTGTTCACGATGTAATATTGATACATTAATAAACAGCTTAGAAGATATTCAAAAATATAGCATAACAGCACAAAATCCTGCTGTACCGAGTTAAATGTAAACTTAATCATAACGACGTCACATCCGATATTAAGGCCAATAAACACAAAGGTGTAAAATTTGAAGATACTATAAATATATCTGCTGAACTAACAAGTTTACTTTCTTCTGTTGATTTTAATGCCAATAGAGATGCAAACGAATTTGATGTTCGTATCGATAACTACATGTACCTCCAAAACTGTTTCACTTTTTCTTCTCATAATTCATAAAACAAGATTAACTTTACTGCTCTAAAAATGGTCCACGATCAAAATGTTACGCTATCAATAAATCAAAATAATGATTACCACCCAATTTTAGAATACGATAGGCACTACTATAGAGAGATTTTCTAAGAGAAAGTGAATGATTTTGTCTTGAATACCTTCAAACTGGTTATGTGTAATGGGATCGCAATTTTTACTGGCGGATACATTTAATCGAACTATTGATTACGCTGTGGCACGTTTATAATGATTAGTAGTTACGAACGTTTATAGCTCGTAAAGACTCGGCATAAAGGCTTTAATCGGAAATTTAATTTATGTAATGTTATGCTCTGTTGGTGTTAAGTTTCATTAATTATTTTTTACAAGTTCCAAATTTTTCTTTATCGAAAACTATTGCAGATCCATTTATATTCTTAATGATGACATATCCACGATTGCAATGTTTCCTATTGGTAATGGAAGTATATAATATAATTCTGACCTAACACAAGCATCTTCTTGTTTAAAAGGTGATTCCCAAACCATGTATGTTAAAGTTTATGTAATTAAATATTTATTTTTGTTATGTCAAATCAAAATTCAATTAATATGAGAAACATCTGTGAATTAATATATTAATTCTTATAAAGTATAAGAAGTTGTACGAAAATAGTTTCATCGGGGTTGTGGTTAGGACTGGTTTTAATCGGTCAATTAGGTCTTAAGGAGGTTTATGTCCGATTTAAACATGAATTTAATAATAAATAAAACTTTAAGCAAAAGCGAAATACTGTTAGCCCATAATTTCTCACTGTAGGCAGCCGAACGAGGTGAGTCAAACCACGCCCAGAGGGCATTGAACAGCATAAATACTATCTGAACTCGAAGACCACACAGTATGAAAACTAGAATCAATATTAATATCAATAAATCTTTTGAAATAGATCCTCAATATTGATGCTATATCCTAAAAAAGTTGAGAGATATCGAATATATCACGTCCGAAAAAAATATGCCTCCATATTTCGTGCCTAAACATAAGCCCGTAAATATCCAATATTGTACCCGCCGAGCATGAACCACCCTCGTAAACTGATCATGTATGGAACCGATATTCCGCTGGCCTATTTGTTTAGTGGTGTTATGATACCGACGAGATAGTTCACACGTACGTTGATTCATTTTAATAGAGTCGGGTGAATCATACGAAAAATACAATAAGCACAAAAGAAAAAGGCAATTGATCAGGATATGTTACTTGAAAATTTAATAGTAATCACAAAAAAGAAGCCATATTTCATTGGACTTGGTGGATTTTAGGGCGAATTGAACAAAGGAAGAGAGAGAGAAGCACAGGAAACAGAAGAGACTGATTAGGATATAACTGATATGATATCTTTTTGTTTAGTCGTATCTCAACACGTTGACGTTGGCTTAATCAAACCAGAGTACTTGTAGTACTCGTATGTATGTATATAGTAGCATTGGAATTGTAACATTTTTGCACACCTGATTCTGGTAGAATATTACAGACAATGTTTAAAACTGCCGGCTCATTATTATACTCATATTCTAGTAAAAGCATATAGCATAGCATAGCATGGAGACCACCACACCCAGTAACTCGGTAACACAATACCCCTTAGCTATGATTTTTCTGGCTTCTGACTATCCACAACGAATATCAAAGTTCTATAAAGGACACCCGGGACCTAAGGCTTAATGTACTTTCTGAAGCACGGTAGAATCTTGATATTTTAAGATGGTGCGACTGTTATTATTTAGCCACTAACTCTTCCTATCATCGGACTAGATTAAGATGGAAAAGATTAAAAATTTAATTTAGATGTAAAACCATGGCGCACCTTAATAAATCAGATATGATCTCCTTCTTATTCACGTCGGTGACTAAACCGTTTCCTTAACAACGGGTTTAGTGATTCCTAATTCATCACATAAGGCTAATCGACGGAGACGAGCGTCGAATGCTTAAAGACGTGTAAATAAATAAAATTGCGCGCGGCTACAAAAATGTGTGTCAGTATGTTGAGTGTAAGCGTCGTCCGGCTTCAAAGGTACTAGGGTTGCTTGAACGCCATGTTTTTTACCAAAGTTGAATTCTTTCCCAGTGCTATATGATATAGGTTGGCTGTTGTGAGCCGTGTTATTAATTACATTAGCATTATTATCTAAATCATTAATGTACCTATCCTTTAGACATGAATTCATGTTAATTAATGAGTATTTTTTTGTTAGTAATAATACTTCACTATTGCTAATTCGCAATGATACCCGGTTTTCGTTAGACAGGCTACACAAGCTAAGCCGTGAGAACCAGTTAGAAATATTGTAATTTTTGTAATGTTTTCACTCTCTCATTCTAAAAGGAATTTTCAATAAACATTAATCGCTATCTCGCGTGCTACGGTTAATTAACAGCCATATGGGTGTAAAAGGAAAATATTGAACCATAACTAGCTATCGAAGAAAATTACAAATTGATTACTGATCTATTGCAGATCACTGAAGCAGATAATGCGATGACAGATCATTTATTAACTGATGTTGCACGCATTTTGTTTTTTTATTTCAGTTTTGTGATAGCCCTTGAATCAGTCCTGCCCAAAGAACACATGTTTAGGAGTCTTTTGATTCTCACCTGTCGTGTTATTTGAACTTTTACAAAATTATCTGTCAACATTCAACAACTGGCGGTGCGAAAAGACAGTACGAAATTTCGTAGCTCTTTTTCAAGTAAAAGGTATTCTTTATGTTGTGAAGTCGAGGATTAAAACCGTATTGTCGTTAATCTGTACCCGTTTTGTTCGCACATCAGTGTCATTTATATTTTAACAATTATGACGTGGTCATGGTGGGTGGTGGGAAAAGTGGAAGTAGGATTTAAGATAACGAAGTGCCATCATCAAACCTAATAGGCTTAGAATGTCTACCCTGTATTCTGTTATTTGATTAATAATACAATGTTTTCTGAAACCATTTATTTGATCATGGGATTTAATAATAAATGGAACATACTCTTTGTTTTTGATTGAGAATAGATGTATACATATACGCTTAGATTCTCTAGACTTTTGTCTGTCATATTCTACAAAATGCTATGTCTGAGTTTCTAGGTACATTATAAAAATCTGAAAAATCACCACTATTGATGCCGAAAGATCTTAAAAGTATAAAATCATCAAAATTTTTGAAGAACTCTTTACCACCATCAGTTATGCACCACCCACTATTATTACGAGTAGTTAACACAACATAAGTTTTCCCTTTGGTCCCATTCCTCGAATGGATGTAAGCACATCTCGAATATCAAGAGCCGGCGCTCTCAATTTTAAAATGTCAATTAACGTCGTAATTTTTTATCTTTCGCTCTTTGGTTCCTGATTCAATTTCAGATAGCCATACGTCTTTATATTTTTTAATTCGTGTATTGACGCTTGCTGAATGAGAAAATTGTTTTTAATTATTGCTATTGACTTTACGGACTGTAAAACGAAAGTGTAGTATTTTTGTTGTAAATCTTATTTCGCAACGGTTGTCGTTGGGTGGTCAGTGTAACGAGCTTGATTAAAGGTTGACCTTCAGACTTTACAAGTAATTTGGTCCTTAATTTGGTTGTTTAAATTATCAACTTGAAATAGTTAATTTGGTTAATTTGTAATTTCCTTGTAACTATTAATATTATCTTTTTTAATGCGACTACGGTATCTAACCTAATCAAAGAATAATTGTACTTTTTGCTCAGTTCACAATGCAATAACAGTGTCACAATAAATGTGTAAGGAACCGTTGTCAGCTCTTCATATTGCGTGAGAAAAAGAACGACTGGGACAGATACCTACTTGTACCCATTGATGATCTAGTTTGTAATCTACATATCTAAAACTAGGCAGTGGTAGTACATGGCTTTAAACGAGTCTAAATTTTGACTAATAAATTATGAAGAACAAGCTCAATACAATTTCAATTTTGTTCTTGAAATCGGTCCATGATATTGTTAGAACAAATTTGGGTGTGTGAAAATATGCCCTTGTGAGTAGGTACAAACAAATTAACACATCTATTGAAAGTACCGCGTCATAAGTTATATCAAAAAGAACCCAGAAAAAAGAATGTGTAAACACGCAAAACAAACAAAACACGCGTTTCGGTCACAGATAGCGAAAGCTCTTATTGACACGTTGGAAAGTAGCCGCACTTGGGAGACCTTACATTTTTTTAAAGTTGCTCCGACAATCAACTCTCTCCCTTATTCTTTTTATGATAAAGTATTCGGGGATTGTAATCATAAGATTGTTGAACAGCATCAGGCTGTAGGCGGACCTTATCGCCTATTGGACATTTAGGTTGAGTGCTCGTCAATAAAATTCCACGTACTTCTTCAGGTGCATCAATCTTTTTGTATATCATTGAAGTTCCGACTTTTTTCTTATTCCTTTTTGCCGTATTAAAGACGTGTGTTGAATTTTTTATCAATGCAAATCTTGAAACTGTTTTCATAATTCACTGCGTTTATGACTGATACAACCCCTTTTATTTAAATGTAAATCGTCTTTAGTTTTATTATCACTTGTGCAATGCATAATTTTCTATTTCCAACTTTTATTTGTCAAAGCGACATTTTCATGCAAAATCAATGCGTACGCCTCTGTTTACTCATTCCAAAGTACAATAGTGTTTTATTTAGTTGTAGTAACATTATAGCATATGTCAACTCGTAGCTTGTTGAACAGAAAAATCTTCTTTCTTCCTTTTCCATATGACATATTCTTGTTTGATGCTTTCGACTGTTTACGACTTAGGAGCGTCAGCGTCACTTGAAGTTACAACTCGAATAGTGTAGTTTGAATCTTATGGCTTTCTTATTTAGGTTAAAAGTTCTTTGCTAGTGTTTCTATCAGTTAAGTCATCTGATATCCATCTAACACTTTATATCGGCCACGAGGCTTGTACTAAAACAAAAGTTGGTCGCATCGACTTCGTTAATAAACCGGATCCCAGGTGGAGATTCACTGACGAATCACTTCGGATCTGTTCGATTTATGGCTAATTTAACATGACATTTAATGAATTGCCATTGGGAAATGAAATCAAGAACATAGTGGAAAGTTTTATTATAATGAATGTTTCGACAATTGATCTATTTTGTTCTTATTTATTGTTTCTTAATTGCTGTGCTCCTACACAAGTTAAACGAGCCTATGTTATCATTGGGAAAAAGTTTACGATGTTCAAATGTCAAAATAATGGAATATTTTACATATTCCGGCTCTATTTCTTCAATTTTCAATTTTTAACTTCTAAAGGGGTTGCTGATTGGTGGTTATGACTATACATGACCACAAGCAATTAAGGATTGATGTATTCGTATTATATAGTAAGTGAACAGATAAGAGATGTTTAAAATTTAAGAGATCTAATTGTTTGAAATTGATTTGATGTAAATTACACTCCATGTTAAGAGCGTCCAACCTGAGATACATTTTCATACAACCGTAATTATGGCGTTTTCACACATCTTTCTCTAGATATTTAGAACACAAATTAATATCTTGTGAATAGAATCTAGGTTTCTATTGAATTAAAACTTAAATTTGTGAAAAATTAATTCAGTAGAGACCTCTGGAAATTTGCTATTTTGTGTGAACTTTGGCCCTTTATAATGTACTCATATGGCCCTTTATAATGTACTCATATGGCCCTTTATAATGTACTCATGGGGTTCCGTACGAAGTAACTTATGTAAATGCCCGAATCAAGTCTCAAAGATTTTTCGGAATCGAAAAAAGATTTTTATGTAAACCTCTACGCGTTCCCAAAATAAAGGGTCTTGACAGACCGACAATTTCCCATCAAAAAAAGTATTATTTTTGTGACGGAACAACAAATTTACTTTTTTCAGATTTATTCCTATATTTATGCTATAAGGCCTTGCCTTAATTTGGCACAAAGCCAAATTTCAGGATTTTGGGTCAGCGGGAAGGACCCTGTGAATTTTTATTTCCTTGAGAGTGTCGAAATATATGTTTTTGCTACATGAACGGCCATATCTTTTGTTTTACCGTTAACTTAGAAGTGCGATTTTTTCACAGCTGCAAGGGATCAGAGACTTGAATATATAATTCTAATTTCAATTCGATACCTGCACGCGTTCTTGAGATACAGAGTCTTGACAGACAGACAGGCAGACGGACAACAAAGTGATCCTATAAGGGTTCCGTTTTTTCCTTTTGAGGTACGGAACTCTAAAAAGTAAAACAAATATACGTATACCTTGTACATTTAATCGAGATCCCCAATGACAACATATTTAAAAAAAAAAATTTTTTAATCGTTTTTCAAAAAAACACGTATTTCCTTCAGCGTTATCGCTCGTTCAGACGTTCTCTCTTTGCCTCTTTCATCATCAAACATTGCATGGAATTGCGTTGGATGAAACAACAATATTTAAAACCACAACGTCAACTTGATGTTAACGATAGTCGGATCGGAATGGTCCCTCTTAAGTTTATGAAGTGGTAAAACGTTTTTTCATTCAGAAATTTTGCAGAAACTTGCACCGAAGGAACTTGAAGAGAATGTTTTCGAACGTTCCTGTTCTTTACTACAAATGTTTATGCGTGTAACATCCGCACAGACACAACGAAGTTCTCAAAATTCATTTAAGTTTCGTAACTTTACCAATCACCAAGTTTTCAAACCATTTTCAGTATGCTTACCTATTGATTAAGAAACATCTGGTATCTGGGTGAAAGTTTGTCAATATTTTGCTGTCTTGGACAGCAGGGTCTCGGTTATTAGAAGGTCTTTGGCTGTCTTCTGTAGGTAAAATCATCCAATGACATCCCCCGCCCTTGGGTGAAGCGGGAGATAGTGTCAGACACTTACTGACTAAAAACCTACCCCGTTCCTTCATTGCCTTGGTTCCAGAGCCCTGGTAGGCACTTTGGAATTACCTTTATTCTGGACAAGACAGAGATCAAGGCTAATTTAATTGATTCAATATTTTATTTCGTTAGATTAGTGTCCTTTTTTAAGGTTGGAAATGGTCTGATGACTTCTTTCGCTCTAGAGTGAAGCGAGGCATGTCAGACTTTTACTGACTAAAACCAACTCTATGTTTTTCAGTTGCCTTTTGCGTTCTAGAACGAGTATTCCTTTCATACTTTTCCCTATGGCTCTAGTAGGCATCAGCCCTGCTGGGCTCCTACGGTATGCAGGCAACTCTTTGAGATGCACGTAAAACACTACGCGCCGTTGACGGCTCGAGCTCAGTCCTTATAGAATAAGCAGACGGAGAGCTACTCATTACTTGTCGTCTGCAAGCCCGTACCTACGGTGACCGATGATCGGACCATGGCCTGAACTAGGGTCCATTCCATTGTCATATTGAAACAATGGAAAAACCTGTTTCAGTGCTACTGGATTCAACGCTGAATTGAAATACGGGATTATACTCGTATATACAACATTATTTTAAGTATATGCGAAACTTGAAAATAGTTTATTCAGAATTAGTAACTGAATCGATTCCAATCATTTTTACACCATGTTATATTTTTTCCCAAAAATATTTTAAAAAGGTCACAAGTTGGACACCACTGACACTAAGTACAACACAGGTCACGGCAGGTCACAGCGCACGGCTGGGTGCGGGTGCAAAACAACTCCTTAGTCGCCCGGATGGCTCAGTGACCACGTATTTGTGCGGCCAACCAAGATTTTTCATGATACAGGTTTTAAATTTTCTACATAGATTCTTTAGTAGACAGAGGTTTCGTATATACTAAAATTAATGTTGTATAACTAAATTAGCCTGTATTTCTATAATTAATGGTTGATTAAGGATCATTAACCATTATGAAATGGTGTAAAATATAAGGGTAATTAATAGTTTTATTTTAAAGTAAGAAATTCTTGAGGTTTGCAATTAATCGTGCTTACTCATGCGTGCACGGCAAGGTGTGGCATTCTTCATAACCGACAAAATTCCGACGGATTACAGAGAATTTTGTAAGACCTGTCAGCAATCATTAATTTATTTATCACTAGCAAACCGCCCTAGTTTCGCCGGGGTATTCTCGACTTTTCTCTACTATATAAGCATGTATTATACATCTAAACATTTCTCATGAATCACTCTGTTTATTGAAAAAATCTGCATGAAAACTCGAACACTAGTTTTGAGTTTATGGCGTTCATATACAGTCGGAGGAGCTCAGCGCAATACTCAATGACCTCAGTAGAGCTTCCAAAAGACTGAGCCTTAAAATGAACATGGACAAAACCAAAGTTTGATGAGATGAGATGTTCTATGACACAACTAAAATACATAACCGCATTCAACGATCTCCAAATAATAAGTGACAGTGTTATCCATCATTAAAACCTTTTAAGTCATTAAATATAGCAGTCGCAGTGCAAGTGTACATTATTGGCAGTGATTAAGGATTATTAACCAACGATATCGCCAAACCAGGTTTGAGTTTTAATATTCATACAAACTCCTTATAAAAGAAATAACGTTTTAACGAAGATAAACTTTGCGTCAAAGAAATTTGCAAAAATCGTCTATTGATTACAGTTGTGAATTTGAAATCTGCAAAATTTTATATGTAAACAAAGGACAGCTGTTTCCACTACCCAATCGCAACCCAGCTCATTAGTTAATGACAGAAAAAAATTCGTTCAGAAATCATTCCATTAGACAATAACCCGAATTGGATATTAGCCTTTTAGCGCTAAAGCTGATAACGTTCCGTTATATTCAACACTCGATCAATTAGCATTACTGCAACTCGTTTTGGTATTTTCTACCTACACTATGAATAAATCTGAAATGGAAAATGTTACTTTCCGAAAACCACCGAGGTCGAGCTCAATGGACAATATTTTTAATATCAATTTAAGCACGAATTCCACTCTATTAGATACAACTATGATGAGCCTGCCAAATACGTCACTAAATGACAGCGACGCTACTCTAAATCTTAAAGATACAATTAATAGGCTAACCATGGAACTAAAAAGTGCACATTTAGAAATTGAACACTTAAACAGCGAAAACTTTCGACTTAAAATGGATATAGGACAATTTCAAAAACTTATAGAGACATACAAGAAAGTTAATATATTAGACTCAAAATTTTCACCGCGGTCCATTAGTAAAAGAAGTAAACAACAAAGGGGCGGTTTCTCCACACCGACTAAATCGAATCACTCTCCTATGGTGACTCATCTACCAGATTCTGTTGCACAATCAACATGTGATGCTGGGGACGACTCCTTCAACTCAGCTTTATCAATCGGCAGTACAGACGCAGTCCTACTCGCCAAATCGCCGTCGGAATTACAAAAGCCAAACTCAGGAAAACGTACAATCGATTATAATGTACAAAAGAAAGGGGAGATCATATCTACCTCGGGTAATAAATTGAATAATGGTGGTATACAAAAAACACAGGCTATAAATACGTGCCAACTGAAGCCTGAAAATCAACTAGTGGCCAATATAACGAAAATCTGTAAGAGTAAAGAGGATATTCAACCGAATTTAAAACTCACTGAAAAACACAAGCTGTGCATCTTAAGTAATAATAAAAACAACAAAATACTATCACTTGCGGAAGATACATTTCCAAGCTATGAAATCTGCCATTACCTAACTCCTAACAGTGGTATAAAAGAACTCATCAATAACATTGAACAAAAATTAACGAACTTTACAATATATGACTACTGCATTATATTAATTGGCGATGAGGATTTTCGACGAACTAATAACTACGTGGACCTAACAATTCACATGCGTGAAACTCTTCTAAAAATACAGCACACAAATGTCATCGTTTGCGCACCTACATTTAAAATGACCGATTACTCAGCGATGTTTAACGGAAGAATAGAGACATTTAATAGCCTCTTATACTTAGATGCTAATACTCATAATTTTGCATACTTGTTCGATTCCAACTATTATCTTTCTTATGATTATGAAATGTTTTGGAAAAAAAGTGGATCTGTTAACAATTACGGCATGTCAAATATATTTAAAAATCTTAGTTTAATGATTAAGGAATTTGTATATTGCGATAATGAAAATATAAACCAATCAATTGACGCAGGACTTGAAAATTCGCCACTAAATATCGCTACAGAACACGTTAATGAGTTTTTTCTTCTATAATCACATTTATCTTTTGCATCAAAACATAGCTGGGCTTCTCAATAAAGCGGATTTATTAACAGTACATATACAAGAATTGTCACAAAAAAAGATAGATATAGATGTGATCTGTTTAACAGAACATTTTGTAATTGCTGGTCACGAAAACTTAATTAACATACCTAACTTTAAGATAGCGGCGTGTTATGCAAGAAAGACACAAAAACGTGGAGGCTCCTGTATCCTCATTAGGAATAGCCATAAACATAAAGAGTTAAAAGATGTATCAAAGTTTTCAGTGTCAGGAGTTATAGAGTGTTGCGCGGTAGAACTAACTGAGAAAATGCTTATAATTATATGCATATATCGTCCACCCAATATGTCTAACATAAGTCTCTTCTATGAAAAGCTGGATTCTCTGCTAAAAACAATGTGTTCTAATTCAAATAAGAAGGTGGTTTTGTGTGGGGATTTTAACATAGACATAATTAAAAGAAATAGAGTAGCTTTGGACTTTGAATCTTTACTTCTCAGTTACAACCTTAAATTAGAAATACATCAACCAACACGACTATCGAGCAAAACTTGCCTGGATAACATAGCTCATAACTCAAAACAAAAATGCAATAGTGAAATAATTGATCTTGCTTTATCTGACCATACAGCTCAATTACTAAAAATTCCAGTAAAAAAAACATGTATTATTAATTCTTGGCGTATACAAAAACGCAACATTACAAAAGAAAATCAAATAAAATTCAAAAATTATTTACAGAGTCTAACCTTTTCAGACGTATTTGGTACCAAAAATACGAATGACGCTTATGATAATTTCATTGATTTGTTTTGTTTGTTGTACAATCAGTGCTTTCCGATGAAATGGGTTAATGTTAAACCAGACAGAAAGATTAAGTGGATATCTCGGGGTATAAGAATGTGTAGTCGGAATCAAAGAAATCTACTGTGGAAGTACAGATTGTCTCCTACGCGTAAAAATAAACAAACTTTCAAAACATATTCGCAGAGACTTAAAAAAATTATTAGACTCACCCAAAAAGCTCAAAACGACTATATCATAAATAATTCTGAAAATAAAAGTAAAGCAGCGTGGCAGATTATTAATGGCACTAATTTCACTAGGGATCCGATTTTGCAAATAAACCGACAAAATACTGTTATTAGAGACCCTCAGGAAATTGCTGAATCTTTTAATAATTACTTTGTAGACCAAGTACAAGATACATCTAACGGAAATACCGAAACAGATAATATCAGTAGCATAGCCAATAATCCTAACTCAATGTTCATGCCGCCAGTAGTTCCGCAAGACATAGATAGAGCAATTAGAACATTAAAAAATAAAAAAAGCCATGGATATGACGGCGTGTCAACTTCTGTGGTCAAATTCGTGTCTGATATAATTGCTGCACCTTTAAGTCACATCATGAATTTAAGTATTAGCTCAGGTACCTTCCCTAATAGTCTTAAAAAAGTAATTATAAAACCACTCCATAAAAAAAATAACAAAGACGAGTTAGGTAATTATAGGCCAGTGGCCTTAATTCCAGTATTTTCCAAAGTGTTTGAGAAAATTATATATGAGACAGTTTATAATTTCTTAAATAAAAATAAAATCTTATGTGACGAACAGAAGGGGTTCAGAAAGAATAAAAATATTAATATGGCAATATATGATTTATTGAATAATGTTATGCCAAGTGTAGACCATAAAATGCCTGTATGCGCCATATATACTGACATGACGAAAGCGTTCGATTACGTAAAACACGACGCTCTTATAAATAAACTTTACTCGTACGGCATTAGGGGAAACGTCTTAAATCTAATACAATCATACCTCGCTAATCGGAAGCAATGCACAGAAATATCAAGGATATGTGTGAAAACTAAACGAGAACACAAATATCTTTCTAGCTATAGAGAAGTCAAATATGGTGTACCACAAGGCAGTGTACTCGGACCTTTATTGTTTCTATTGTATATTAACGACTTGCCACGCCAAATTCAACAACCTATGGTATTATTTGCAGACGACAGTACAGTAATAGTAAAATGCGGCAATATAAATAATTACGAAACTGATATTAATAATACACTGAAAAGCATAATAAATTGGCTCAATAGACATAATCTAGTTATAAACATAAATAAAACAAAAGTGATGCATTTTCATCAGCGTCTAGAAGCTGAAAACTATGATGTTAAATATAATGAACAAAAAATAGACTCAACAAATGTTACAAAATTCCTTGGTATTTTAATTGATAATAAACTGACCTGGAAACAGCATTCAGATGATGTATGTAAGAGGTTAAGCAAGTCAGCGTACGTACTTTATAACCTGACAAAAAAAGTAAGCATTCGCACCGTGCTGGAAGCTTATCATGGTCTAGTTGCATCAGTTTTGAGATTCGGAGTTATATTTTGGGGCAACTGTACTGAGAGGGAGAGAATATTTAAAGCCCAAAAGCGTTGCATTAGATCTATGACTAGTCTTAAAAATACCGACAGTTGTACGCCTGTGTTCAAGTCTCTAAAATTACTCACATTTCCGTCCCTATATATCCTGGAAGTTGCAATGTTCGTTAGAACAAATATGCACCTTTTTATCCTAATGGACGATATTAGAATGCGTCCGGGACCTGTTAGATCTCAATACAAAAATCTAATGTTCACAGGTAGGTACAAAACAGCATTATTAAGAAAAAGCTTACTTTCAATGGGGCCCTTGATCTATAATAAAATACCTCATGTTTTTAAAGAAGAATCGCTAAGTATATTTAAAAAAAGACTAACTTCTCTACTTATAGAAAAATGTTATTATTCTGTACAAGATTTTTTGAATGATAAGAGTTTCTAGTGATTTTGTTTTTTTTTTTTATCTATTGTATAATGACATTTTATTGATATTCTATTGTATAATGACATTTTATTCTTATTTTGTTTCATTTTTTTGTTTTTTTGTTTACTTTTGCATGTAGACAGAGTGTGTGTTTTTTTTTTTTACGATTTTAATAATGATAATTAATTTATGAATTGATCTGTATTTTAAAATTTAATGACATACTATATAATTAAAATAATGTAAATATTTGCATGCCGAATGGTAAAATGTGGCTGAGCTTTAATTATATCAGAAGAACTGTTGTATATTACCCATATTTGCAAAATAAAAATTCTATTCTATTCTATTCTAATTCTATTCTAAAGTCATGATAAACAGCTATATAGCAACCACTCCTATCAAGATCGGAGCCTCTACACGCGAAGTTGTGGACGATTAAGTCTACCTCGGACCGTCCTATTGGGAGTAGATCTAATTTCAGGAAAGAAATCAATCGTCGAATCTGACTCGGCTGGGCAGCTAAAAAAAGGTCCCAAAGAGCAATGGAAAGGGCTATTCCTCGGAGTTTACTTGCGTGATCGACTCAGGAATGAAGATATCCGCAGGAGAACCAAGGTTGCTCACATAGTTCGAAGAAACGCCAAACTAAAATGGCAATGGGCAGGGCGCTCGCAGAACTTCGTTCTGGAGTGGTGGCCGCGTACCGGAAGACGCAGCGTTGGAAGGCCTCCTACAAGTTGGATGACCTGGTAAAGGTTGAGGGGATCCGATGGATGCGAGACGCATAGGACCATTCATTTTGGCAACATTTGAAGGGGGCCTATGCCCAACAGTGGACGTCTTTGAGCTGTAATGATGATGATGATACAGACGGAAAAAAAGGAACTAGATAAGTTATTATAATATTAAATCTACAAATCCATGATCCAACTTCTCTCGCTCTGAAGTAAAAGGGAGTGGCAGATTTTTGTCGACTAAAACCCATCCATGTTTCTTCGATTACCTTTTTACATTTTTTTTTACCTTTTACATTTCAGGGCTGCGGTGACTTTTTCGAACAATTCCACCGCCCTAGCAGGAAAATGGTAGCTAACTTACCAACGGTATCTAAGGAAAATTATATAAATTCATTTATATTGTACACGAGTTTCATTAATCATTAACATAAAAGAAACTTAAACAAGTACAAATTTCGTACTTATGTTTAATTCAGTTAGTCCAATTTTGTTGGTTTGTAGAAATATACTTACCTAGTACTCTCAGGCGTTTCTTTGGCCAGAATCTGAAACGGTTACCTCCCTCCCACCTTTTCCGGTGAGGACCTGCTGCATGCGTAAGGTGAGGATGCCATGGTATCTCTTCAGACACTCCTCAAAGTGGGGACTTACCGCTACGTTTGGTGGTATGCCCACATAGATGACTGGTAAATTGTGATAGGATTATGACAACATAAGTTTTTGTCTCTTTGTCTAGTTCAATTTTTTTTTGCTCTAATTGATTCGAAGTACACAGACATACTAAATTCTTTCGTTCTTGAACATGGGTATTTAAATAAGATCCGCAAACTTTCCAAATATTACATATTCAAATTCAATAGGCAGTTTAGAGGCGAGCCATCTTTATATTCAGAAATACATTCGATGATACTGAGGACCCAAGTTTCCATGAGACAGATAGATAGAGAAGGATTAGTGGGCATAAATTCTGTCGGCAAAGAACGAGAATGGAAACTTTAAAGTCTTAAGCATCAACGCTGAGTTGCTGGACTGTCGGTTTTCTAGCTTTTGCATTTCAGGGAGTGTACGTCGGAATTGCATAGCCTAGTTCAGCTAAGCCCGTTCGATGATCGGACCACCTGCAGGCGTACGCCAATGCTCCACCGGTACATGCTGGCCATCCTACTTATATGCGCAAAACGTTTTGGGAACATGTTATTATTCGTTGTGCGTATTGACGACTGGAACTTCTTGCTGAAGTCTGTGTTTACTGATAGCTACAACCTGAGGATCTTTAAGTCTAGAGTGAATAGGTTAGACCACATCGTCGCTTTCCATCAGGTGAGATAAAGGTCAAGTAGGAGGCCTATTAACAATAAAAAAGCCAGCTTGACAAGAAGGTGAAGCGGTGAAGTCACATCACTTTTACAGTCTGGCAAGACGTTAGCAGAGAGTCCGGCAATAAAAAAACTAAGTGATCAAAATCACCTTACAGTCACTCCAAAGGCAATGGAAAGGGCTATGCTAGGAGTTTCCTTTCGTGATCGCATCAGGAGTGAAGATATCTGTAGGAGACCCAAGGTCGCTGACATAGCCCAAAGAATCACCAAATTAAAGTGGCAGTGGGCAGGGTACATTGCTCGTAGAACGGTTGCTTGATGGGGCCGAAAGGTTCTAGAGTGGCGACTGCGCACCGGAAAACGCAGTGTTAGAAGGCCTCCCACAAAGTGGACCGATGACCTGGTGAGAGTCGCGGGAATGCGGTGGATGCGAAACGCACAGGACCGTTCGTTATGACGACACTTGGGGGAGGCCTATGTCCAACAGTGGGCGTCCTTCGGCTGAAATGATGATGATGATCAAAATCCCAAGAGTCTCTTTAGTTATCAAAGACTTCGTGCAGACAACAGAACCTAGAAACTGTCTGTCGACTCGTTGTAAATTAAATATTTAAAGCCTATATTTTATTAAATCAGTTATGTGACAGTAGTCGGTTCATTACTCGTTACCTACACATCACCAATGTGTTCTTTCCTTTTCTTCCTTTTTCCCTTTGTTTTGTGACGATGGAAAGGCACTTTTTAATTACATGAGATGATGTTGTTTCTTAGTGTGTTAGTCGATTGTGAAGAGTTATCCTTTTGAAACCGAATGTGTAGTGTCTGTATTGTATGGTAGTACTATACACTTGACTTTGCTCACTTATGATAAGTGTATTGCGGCCTTACGAGTCTTATGCTTACTCAGACGTAATCTTCGGGTGCTGAAGCTACGCTGGGTAAGTGAAAATCGTTCGCAGTTCAGTCCACTTGACCTTGTATGTTATCAATGATCCTTGTATGTTATCTGTTTGAGGAGTTAGCTTAGTGCAAGCTTTTTACAAGCTTTCTATTAGCTTGCACTGTATGTAACTATGTATGTTCGGCTCAAATCTTGCAACTCAATTTTGGAGCAGATATCTTCAACCGATTGAGCTGAAATTTTACATACATGTGTAAGTCGGGTGACAATGCAACATTATGATGACATGGAGCTGATCTGATGATGGAGCTGGAAGGTAGCCATAGGAACTCAGCAATAAAACAATACAACCCCATCGAGTTTGGGCTCACTTGATGACTATTGACGAGTACTTTGATCCTGTATGACAGCCAGGGTCTGATGATGGAGCCGGAAGGTGATCATAGGAACTCCGCAGTTATACGATACAAACCCATCGAATTTAGGCTAGTTTAGTTTGTATTGACGAGTACTTTCATCCTGTATGGTAGCCAGGGTCTGATGATGGAGCCGGAAGGTGGTCATAGGAACTCCGCAGTTAAACGACACAACCCCATCGAGTTTGGGCTAGTTTGATTAGTATTGACGAGTACTTTCATCATGTATGGTAGCCAGGGTCTGATGATGGAGCCAGAAGGTGGTCATAGGAACTCCGCAGTTAAACGACACAACCCCATCGAATTTGGGCTCGTTTGATTAGTATTGACGAGTACTTTGATCATGTGAGTAGCCAGGGTCTGATGATGGAGCCGGAAGGTGGTCATGGGAACTCCGCAGTTAAAGGACACACCCCATTGAATTTTGGCTCGTTTAGTTTGTATTGACGAGTACTTTCATCCTGTATGGTAGCCAGGGTCTGATGATGGAGCCGGAAGGTTGTCATAGGAACTCCACAGTTAAACGACACAACCCCATCGAGTTTGGGCTAGTTTGATTAGTATTGACGAGTACTTTGATGATGTATGGTAGCCAGGGTCTGATGATGGAGCCGGAAGGTGGTCATAGGAACTCCGCAGTTAAACTACACAACCCCATCGAATTTGGGCTCGTTTGATTAGTATTGACGAGTACTTTGATCATGTGTAGTAGCCAGGGTCTGATGATGGAGCCGGAAGGTGGTCATGGGAACTCCGCAGTTAAAGGACACACCCCATCGAATTTGAAATCTTTTGATTCGTATTGATGAGTACCTAGTTGGATCCTATACGGTAACCAGGGTCTGATGATGGAGCAGGATCGTGGTCATTGAAACTCAGCAGTTAAACGACACAACCCCATCGAATTTGGGCTCGTTTGATTTGTATTGACGAGTGCTTAGATCCTGGATGGTAACCAGATTCTAATAATGGAGCTGGAAGGTTACCATAGGAACTTCGTAAGAAATCGACACAATCCCATCGAGTTCGGGCTCATTTGATTTGTATTGATGAGCACTTGGATCCTATATGGTAACCAAGGTCTGATGATGGAGCTCAGTCAACTGGTTATAAGGTTTAGATTGCCTAGTTACTGTTGGTTTTAAAATATGTGCCTAAACAGAGCATAAACGACCTTATCTTTAGATTGCGTTTTCTTAAATGTTTGATTTTTTATAAGCTTTTGTTTGACTTGCAATGTATATATGTATGAATGTTTGTTCTGGTGAAATCTTGCAATTCAATTTTGAAGCAGATATCTTCAACCTTGAGCTGAAATTGTGATACACATTTAATTTTGATGACAATGCATGGTTAATTATATGAAGTCAATTAAAATTCAAAATCAATTATAAAAATAATAAAATATGGCAGAACATTTAAGAATTTGTACTAGTTATTTTTAATACTCGTACACTCCTACATAATTATAAAATTAAAAATTTTAAAAAACGCCCGACAGTCCTTGTCATCAGTATGAAATGTTGCAATGTAATGAGCCCAAACTCGATGGGTTTACTAGTAGGCGTTCCAAAGTTCCATCAGCCACCTTCCAGATCTAGCATCAGGTCCTTGTCATCATGAGAAATGTATGGTACTAGTTAAGGCGAATCTAATGAGCGCAAACTCGATAATTTTACTATGTTAATAAGCAATCCAGGGTTCTTATCTTCGAGCTCCATCATCAGACCAGCTAAATGGCACCAGATTGTACACGAGTCTTTCAAATATTAGGTCACACATAAGTTTAAAATAAAGTAAACATCCATTTACTGTCTGAAATCCCTACCACAGTTAACAAACGAGCTGATGACCTTAAACACCTGGACAGATCTTCATAAATTGTAGCTAAGAACCATCTTGATTAATCCAGCTTTCAAACAAAAAAACCGCATCAAAATCGGTCCATTCGTTTGGGCGCTACGATGCCACGGACAGACACATAGACAGACAGGTCAAACTGATAACACCCCTCTTTTTCGCCGGAAGTTAAAAATAGGTACCAATTGAAAGGGCTTGCAGAGAGTAACTTGAAAAATAAAGTGGCATTACTCTAAATCCAATATTCTCCTTTTTCTCAGTCATACTTTTGGTAAAGTGGTAGTGGACATGGATTGTCTGGCAGATTGGTTGCGGCTTTTGCGAGATTTCTTAATCTCTCTCTATTCATGGCAGTTCGTGTACATTCAATGAGGGAACACTTCGAAGATGATTTAGTGAGGTCTGTCCATCTGGTAGGCGATTGGCCGCGAGAACGTAGGCCCTCTACTTTTCTCTGTACCACTAAACTTTCCAAAGAGCTTTCATTGCGTATGATATATCAAAACGTCTTAAAAATTCGCTGTTGCACAATCGACGAAAGTTTTTGTTTGATGCAAAGTTCTTTAAGAATCGAATCGTTAGTGCGGTGAGCAGTCTGTTTTATCCTCAGTAGACGCCTCCAGCGTCACATTTCAAGAGCATCAATCTTTTTACGGTGCTTGAATCTTTTCCTCCTTTCTCAGTATTTGTGATTATGGATCCCAGGTAGATAAACTCTGGACAACTTTGCAATTGGCTATTTCATGTAAGTTAGGTTGATTGTTGGTCTTACAATCCACCACCATCATTTTTGTTTCATAAATCCAACCTAGACTTTTCAGGTGGTCGCCTCCTTCTGCGAAGAAGTAATGCTAGCAAAAGAGGAGGCGGACTGCATCAGGCAACGGCTCTCACGCCGCAGCCGCCACCGTAATTCCGATCCCGATTTCCGACCACCGTAGGCGCGGGCTTGCGGACTGCAGGCAATGGGTAGCTCGCTGTCCGTCTGTCCGGCAACAAACGGGACCAAGCCCAAGGGCGGGGGATGTCATTGGATGATTTTATCTACCATAAAAAAAGTAAAAAAAAAACCTGGCAGACTTCTAAAGATAGAAGACTAAGTTTCTTATGCTTTCCTATAATATGGGTAACAATTAAATGTATTTGCTGAGAATATAAATGTGATTTAAATAAGGTATAACTAAAAAGTAAAAAATAAATTATAAATAAAAAAACTTTTTTAAAAACAAGCTTTCAATTAAATGGCCTAAAAAGAAGAAAATAATATTTTCTTTTATAACTTTTACTATCAATTTAGAACGGCATTACACAATTTATATGATATAAAAGCTTGTCGCGAGATTAAACTGTGTAAATACATAGCTAAATAATTTCATTAATTAAATAAGTTAAATAAATTTATCCATTGATTTAAATATTTTCAAAATCTCGCGACAAGCTTTTGTATCATATAAATTGTGTAATGCCGTTCTAAATTGATAGTAAAAGTTATAAAAGAAAATATTATTTTCTTCTTTTTAGGCCATTTAATTGAAAGCTTGTTTTTAAAAAAGTTTTTTTATTTATAATTTATTTCAACTTTATGAGCATTGCGCGTATATCCAATGTATAGTTGATATTCCTTAAAAGCATTTAGGATAACTTAATGAAAAAAATATTATTATGTTAAACGTACGTTTTGTCTTAGTTTATGATATGCCATTAGTCCTAAACTCTCTCAAAAGGCACTGAAAAAATGGATTTCTAGAGTACCTACCCATAATATGGGGCGAGAAGGAATGGGACGCGGTCGCCTTATTTTTCAAAACGGTAATGTTAGCACAGTAGATAACCGCTGCCGTAAGGGAACGGATATTTGCCCTCCTGGCTCGCTAAGCGATCGCAAGCCACCGTAAATGTGCCATGTTGGGAACGACGAGCAATGAGTAGTTCTCCGTTCACCCGTCCACTGAGGACCGAGCCCTAATCGTCTACAGCGCTTAGTGCTCCACGCGCTAAGGGAAACCATAGTCCTAGAACGCAAAGGTCAACTAAGGGACACAGATGTAGCTTTAGCCAGTAAAAAGTTTTGACACGCCAAACCCACTCCACACTAGAGCGGAAGGAGTCGTTGGAAGATTTCCTACCTCAAAAAAAAAGTTATAACGTCAAAGTTATAAATCACATTTTGTCCTGAATATCAATTCAGATTTATGTTTTTAATTTTATTAATTAAATACATGATTCCATTCGATTATTCAGTGTTTATTCATGTCTGTCGAATAAAATATAGCAAGAATTCAATCATGGGTAGTGAAGCATGAACGATCAATTTTTGATACTTTCATCACAACGTTCACATACTCGGTGTTAACGAATAAATTGACAATACGGCGTAACATTTAAAATATATGAACGGGTTTATTAAAATAATTGTATTTCGACATGTAGGAATCTGATGGCAAGTACCTATAACAATCAATCATATTTTCCTTTTGACTTTCTTGCAAACTTTTTGCACCCATCTCTTCCCATTTTTAGGGAATCCTTTTCACCTTCATAGATATTCAAAACTGCGATGCGCCACCGGTACCTACATAGTGGACATCCCACCTATACGCACAAACGTTTTGGGAACACATTCATTGTGTGTACCTACAACAAAGGAGTGGAACTCCCTGCCGGAGTCTGTGTTTGCTGATGGCTACAACCCGGGAATCTTTAAGCCGAGAGTGAATAGATACTTCTTGGTAAGCGCGCTCCATCGTCGACCGCATCGTCGCTTTCCATTAGGTGAGATAGCTGTCAAGCGCAAACCTATCAACAATAAAAAAAAACCTACGAGTAAGTCGCTGTGACCAGGATATATTGCTCAAAGTACAGGTGTCGATAGTGTTTGGAGTGGCGCGACCGCGTACCAGGAGACGATGCATTGAGAGGCCTCCTACAAGATGTACCGACAATCTGGTGAGAGTCACTGGAAAACGATGGATGTGAGAAGCACACGTCAAGTCGATGTGGCGATACTCGGGGGAGGCCTATAATAACAATAATAATCCTTTTATTATCAGGCAACTAAGGCCCATAACACAAATACACACATAATCTTACAAAATAATATTCTAATACATATAAAACTAAACTATAATATAACAATAAACTATTGCACACAAAAGTGACGGCGTCGTATTTCGCTGCGAGGTCGGTATCTTTCCGCGAAATCGTCGATACACGACACCCTTCGGCCAAAACTCTCCCTTGAGGCAGGTCTCCAGATGGTGAGTCGGTACCCGCACCACAAACGACTTGAAATTAGTGTTATAGCGCGGCTCTAACTGCACGACTCTCAAAGTCCAGTTGGTCTTCACCCGTACATACTCCACGATATCCTCAACCTTCGTGGTATGATTTAGTCTCGAAACGTACATTCACCGAAACTGAAATGATGAAATATTCAAGTATCTAATTAGATAGAACGATTTGAGCCTCTAGATAAAACAAAGTAACATTCTCTCCGCAATAACGATGGACAGAAAGTAAAAACTTACGAGATTAACCACGTGAAGCTGCTGCCAGCTGAACGGATTTAAATGAAATTTGGCGAACGGGTAAGACACCTTTTTTACCACACCTTTTTTTTAATTATATAAACCACTGCTTGACTATGATCCCACCTGATAGTAAAGCCTACTAGTTTATTAAGAGCCTATTTACTCTAGCCTTGAAGACAACTATACATTAAAAACGATCAGAAATGTATTAGAAGTATTATCCCGATATAGTTAGTTTATTATTTTATAAGTAATAAGATATTTTATCTATGGGCTTTAGTTGCCTGACAATAAAAAAATAATAATAAGGAAATAGAATTCGTTGTATCTCGGAACATAGGTAGGTACTTTCGGGATGAAATAAATTTATTTATTTATTGCCAACTTACACTTACGTATATAAATTATGGGCAAATATTTATTAGGTAATATAAAAAAGATAAAAACATTTAAAAACATAATAAACCCCACAGTAAAGGAAATAATGTCAAAATAATAATAATTAAAATAATGTGCGTCAGGCAACGGCTTAATAGCCAGGAGCTTCGACTAACAAGTTAGGAGGCTCTCGTTAGGCGACTTGATCATGGGCCTGATTCAGAGGGCGGTAAAAAGTACCGCCCACACGAGCCACACACGACATGACCCGTATAGTTAGGAGATTCCTTTCTCTGGAGCCCTAACCGAAAAGATGAAAGGAAATCGTTTCTCTTGACTTGAATCGTTTGCCTTTTAAAAGAGTTCAGAGTGTACACGTAGATGGATGAAGAGGAAGAGGGAGGCCAAAGAAGACATGGATGGATTGTGTGTGGAAGACAAAGCGGAAGAAAAAGAGATGCGCCGTCCCCAAGTAATATGGGATAAGGCCAGGAAGAAGTAAAAAATGTATAAAATAACTTAGAATAATGAATAAAGACAAAATAATGTAAAAATGAAGTTCTATGTTCTCCTGAGATAGGTTACTATTTTTTTATTAAACTAGCTTGCAAGTAAAACATAAATAAAGGTTAATCAAAGCGTTTAACATTAAATTGGACGAGTTGTAATTTTATTTTGTACTACTTAATCTATTTGGACATTTAGTCCAACACTGTAAACCTACTTATATACGATTATGCTTTAAAGCAAACATGTTCTGGTGGCTTCGTGTGATCGAGTTTTGATCGATTAGCTTCAATCGATGTCGCGACTAACGATGGCTGATTGATATTTTTTGCTAGCGAAATGTTTTTTTTTTTTTTATCAAACGAAAGTGGAGATCTGGCAAGTAGGCTGAGAGTTTTTATATTTGTTTTAAAGGTATAAAAAATCCTGTTATTTTTTTTTTCTTCAAAAGACTAAAACCAATAGTCTTTAAATTTGTCGTAATTTAACTATAACAGCTCCGTTATAAAATAAGGGTATATATAGCATACAAAATTTTAAAAGTTGATTAAGTACTTCTGAAGCCTGCCTCAAAAATAGCTAAACAAATTTACCCTAAGTATTCGGTATTTATTTAGTGAAGAGACAAAGGGTGAAGTTTGAGAAATTACCACAATTACATATTATATTATACTAGCGACCCGCCCCAGCTACACACGGGTGCAATGGTGATATTAAATATATTATGCATATATTGTTATATATATAAACCTTCTTCTTGAATCTCTCTATCTATTAAAAAAAATCACATCAAAATCTGTTGCGTTGTTTTACAGATCTAGGCATACATAGAGACAGACAACAGGAAGCGACTATTTTTTATACTATGTAGTGATTTATAATATTTAGACACAATAAATTTTTACATTTGCTTAATACAAAAAATTAACTTTTCTCTGTCTTATTTTTTATTGAATGTGGCTGTAATCTAACCTTTTTTCCCGCTGTCGGTGGAGCGAAAGTAAGAGTCAGACTTTTACTGACTAAACCCACCTGAAGTTCTTCAGTTGCCCCTACAGTCCAGAGCCATAAATACATCTTTCAGACAATCCCGTAGAAACAATATATTCCCGTGATTGTACATTTCCAAGATGATTGAATAGTTAGAAGTAAATTAATCTTTCGACGTTGTTTCTACCTATTTACGAGTTGGCACTCGAGACTGATTGAGCTTGAAACTCGGGTAAGTAATAAAGTGGCAGTGATTTGTAAATAACGATGAACATAAAGAAATAAGTGTAATAGCAGCTGATAGGTAGCAGCAGGATAAATAGCGTGGTCTCCTAGAAAAGCATGTGTCGCATCCGGGGCGGCGGGCACGCGACTCGAGCACGCGCTGGGGAGTGGTGCGTGCGATTGTACAGAGTGCGGGGTTTTGGTGCGATTGTTTTTTTTTTTTTGCTTTAAATTAATTTTTATAACTTTTTTGTTTTTTGAGTGAATAAGAGACGTTTGCAGAAAAGGAAACTTCGTGAAGTACTGTCACAAGCACAATTATGTAACTATGTCTAAAAATTCAACAACGACTTTTTCCTACAGGTATTAGTGATTGAAGGTGTTATATCGTAGTTTTGGTATTTTATTTTTAACCAGAAATGAAAGTTTTCGATCCAGGATATACCTATTCGTATTTTCCTGAGTCCGTATTTTTCCTTTTCAAACTTTTCGTGTGTGTGAAATATGCCTAGAAATTAAAATATGTACATAACTAGGATAAGGGTGTTATACAGTAAATGCATACACTACAGCAGTTAATGAATGTAGGGTCCACACATACTCGTAAAACCTTAGTCGTACTGTACCCACGGATGTACGAAATTTGTTCAGCTGAAATTTTTTTATCTTAATTTTTCCTGGAAAAACAAAAACAAAAAAAGGTTTTTTGAAGATTTTAGTAAAAAACAACGCGCAATTACGTAAAAATAATATGAGCGAAAGCACAACCTTAAGTCATTAATTCATACACTCAATTGTTAGTTATTTCATTAAAAAATACCTACAAAAACTGTTATTAGGTATTTGCTAACTTAAAATCTGTGTACAATAAAGAATTTAAAAAACTAGTTACAATACTTTTTAACACTTTTACTGCTCATCTACCATCAACATTTAAAAGGTACCAGTTCAAAGCCCGCACCCTCACTTAGCGTACACACCCATACGTACATACGTGTAGCTGGCAGTGACAACAGCCCACTTGCGAGCATCCTACTCGCGACCTTGCCGACCGACATGCGACATGTACCGAGATTTCACTTCCTCCACACTTGAGTGTGGCGTTTGAAAAAATTACATCAAACAAGCTTTGATCTTTTAAATCAAAGGAAGTGCGTGAGATCAGTTTTCTGTTGTAATATAAGGGATTTTGTGTATTAAAACGATTATGCGATAAGAGTGGTATTAGCATGAAAGATTCTGTGGTTTCGAATCGACAAGAACTTCTCTTGTTTCTTTTTGGGACCACAATGTACTTACGCTTGTGTTGTGGTTTCGTTCTTAATGGTGCTTGTTTTTTTGACAATTTGATAATTAATTATTCGGTAATTTATGTGCTTCAGACATATTATAATTACCTCTTCCGTCTATGCCATATATGCTACACATATTTGTATTCCTTAAGCATCTCATCACAAATACCTACCGGTAATTCCGGCAATTCTTATTACAGCTTCTGCAAGTCCCTAGTCTACCTTATTCTATTTATTAAAACTTTATGCACTCGTAAAAAAACAGGACTTCATGCCTTAGGCATTTTGTACCAGTCGACCTTATGGTGGTGCAGAAATTTGACAAGTGCAACTTAATAAATAGACAAACATAATATAAAAAGTTACACTTAAGTTACCGGCAATCTAGATAATCCGGTATTTTCTATACAATACCTAGGAAATGTATAGAAAACGGTTCAAATTAAGGCTTTTATTTTCAGGTAAAAAAATAACCCTAACCTAACCTGTCCGTGTCGGGGTGCCCTAAAATTACATCACCTCCTTCCCTGCTCTCGTCTTTTACACACATTACCGGCTGCGTATTCGGTATTGTATAGAATACAATATACGAGTATTTATACAGATTGCAGGTAACACATACATAAAAATCAACCATTTTACTAAAAAAAAAAACTTAATCTTACCAATCAGTAGGCTGTGATGATTCTAACTACTTCTCGTGAATGTGAAACTTAAGGGACCTTTTCTTTTTAAATAAAATGAATATTTCTCATGTTTACTAAGCTTTCTACGGTACGTGCACAGTAACTCAAGGCCATAACTCCGTAGTACGAGTATCTACATCTCCGATTGTATTAGACAAGTGAAGGAAAAGAAATTTTTGACAAACACACTATATCCGGTGAGAAAAAGTCCTCCGAACAAGTACTAGACGAGGGAAATTATGTTTATGACATAAATAATTGAGGAACGTCTTCTTATCTCAAACTTTCGTTTATTACTGAAATATATTGTAAGCACTTGAAGTAATGAACAGACGGCATGTCTGCGCCTACGCAAACTTATTATCCTACTAATATTATAAACGCGAAAGTTTGTATGTATAGACGGATGTATGGCGAAAGTCTGTATGTATGGATGGACGTATGGATGTTCGTTACTCTTTCACGCCAAAACAAAAACTACAATATAAATAGTACATCTATAGAAGCCTTGCACATTTAATCGAGATTCTGAATTACGACGATTTTTCTTTTTTTATTAAACGCTTTTATTTATTTATTTTATCTTCATGTACAATAGTGGTACATAGGCGGACTAAATGCAACAAGGCATTCTCTACCAGTCAATCTTTGGGTTAAAAAGACAAAATTGTGGTGTTTTAAGCGTTTTAAAAAAACGCGTATTTCGTGGAACAAGTTTTATGAAACATTCGAGTAAATCACAGAAATGTCGAATGCTAACAGAGTTTTCAGACGATATCTCACTCTTTTTCTCGTTGCCTTTTCATCAAACATCGCGTTGGATTGAGTTAGATGAAGCAACCAGCTTTTAAACCATACTCTTAAAACATAAAGGTGTTTTGAATGCCTCGTTTGTAATTAGTCTTGAGCAGTAATTAAATTGTATAAAATGGCTTCTAATTAATCATATCATATTTCAAAAAGTTACAATCGTATCAGTTTTCTGAGGAATATAAATTCATGTTTAAAATTAATTTTGAACTTGGTGTAGGACTAGCATCAGCCTTATAATGTTCCTACTGTTGGGACTCAGGCCTCCTCTCCAGGAGAGAAAATGGGCCGTAATCCACACACAGTGCGGGTTGGTGGATGTCACACGTCTTTGAATTTTTTGGCTCTAGGACATGCCGGTTTCCTCAACCGGCGACTTACAACTCGTAAGTCGGGGCAGATACCACTGCTCTCACTCGGCCACCACAGAGAGATGGGCCTCTCGACCCAGCTGCCGCCGGGATTCCGATCCCGATTTCCGGCAACCATAGGCGCGGGCGGCGAGCAACGGGTACGCGGCTCGCCTTCCGACTATCCGGTAAACGTTCGGACCGAGCCCAAGTCGTTGACGGCGCGTAGTGTTCCACGGGAGTTATCAGCGGACCGTAGGGGCCCAGCAGGGTCGAAGCCTACTGGGGCCAATGATCGTTATCTGAAAGGAAGGTTCGGCCCCGGTATGAAAGGCAACGGAGGAACAGGAGTGGGTTTTTAGTCAGTAAAAGTCTGACACTATATCTCGCCCCGCCCAAGGGCGTGGAGAAGTCATAGGATGATTTTACCACCGAAAAAAAAATTAAGTGAAGAGATGCTTACCTATCTCTTTCTTACCTAATACGAATCGTATTAGGTAAGAGAGAGATAAGTAAGTTTATTTTCTGCAATTGGATAATACTTAACCACCGTAGTTACCTTGGTAACATTGAATAATAATTTGCAACTGGCGTGTAAAACATCATAATTAGAATGTTGTTAAATATTGCAGTTTAAGGCAGCGGACTGTTGCGGTTTTATCACATTTATTTAACTATAAACACCGTTAAATTTTGGTCGTTTTAATCCCGCGGAGGGTCGATTCGGTACATGAAACACCATTGATTTTTAAAGAGTTTTTTTTAACTCAAATTTATTTACGCATGTACAAAATTAATTTCTTTAAGTAAACGTTAGCTGAGCGAGGTCAATGAACTGTAGGTAGTTAGTACGCAACGACCGACAACTACCTACAAGGTCATTGTCTCGTTTACTTAAAGAAATTAATATCGTACATGCGTATATTAATTCGAGTTTTAGAAAATAAGTACTTAATTTTTTTTATCTTTATAAATCGATAGAGTTTCATGTATCGGATCGACCCTCCACGGGATTAAAACGATCAAAATTTAACGGTGTATAGCTCCATCTCTTTTACAATTTAAGTCGTTAAATAAGTCACGTGGTAGGGCCTCTGATGTAGATATCTAGGTCGGGGCGGACCACCCGCCGTACCAACTATGCGGTATAACTGAACTGAGACCATAGAGACATACTGTCTGGGTACTGTACCTCTACCATGAGTTTTAAGCAATAGTATTCGTCGCTACTCGATATCGACGCCGTAAATATTTTGTATGGCAAATTTTGCAGCGCCTCTAGCGGTCACTTGCAGAACCAAAACTTGCCATACAAAATATTTACGGCGTCGATATCGAGTGGCGACGAATACTATTGCTTAAAACTCATGGTAGAGGTACTGGTGTCTAGTAAACTGTACTACTCAAGGTTATTACTTAGGTATCTATAATTCTATATGTATTATCTATTGTATCAACTAAGCAAAGGTCTACATAAGTACGGTTTAAAAAAATCTATCTTTGAATATGTTTGATGGAGTGGAGGCGCCTTATAATAGAATAAACACACTTTTTAACCTCTGCAAATGTCCTTTTCATACCTTGTAAGTATTTATTGTAATGTGTGCAATACGCACGCAGGACGCATTTCTTTTCCTTTAAAAAAATTTTCTACATGCGGAGCAAATCCGCATACGTGATGAATTCCGCATGATATTAAAAACACCCTTATAAGCTTTATAATGTCAGGCCTCTGCCTGAGTCCCAGCAGTGGAAACCTTTGAATTACGGCCCATTTCTTGCCCTAGAGAAGAGTCTCACCACACCACATGGACCCAGTGCGGGTTGGTGGATGCCACATGCCTTCGAATTTTTGGTTTTAGGACATATAGTTTTCAGCGTTTTTGGAGCAGTGGTGATGAAATAAATTACACAAAGTAATGCGCCTGAATGGGTTTGAACTCGCGACTAACAACCCATAAGTCGGGGCCTGTAGCTAACCTAACCTATCCTAACACATTATCATAAAAATATTTCATTTAAATACCTTATAATACATCTGACTCTCTTTACATACGTTACGTGTAAACCCATAAATGCGGTAAATATACAACATGCACAAAAACACGGCTACTATTACTCGGATACGACAATGACACGCAACTTGCGCGGGCGCAACGCAGTGGCGTTACGTTATAGGTACAGAACGTTATTCACTGTGAATGTAACGTTTTATCTGTCTGTCTCGCATCATTGCACGCATGACCGAGATTGTTGATTAAATATTAGTGTAATTAGGATTTTACACAATCTTGATACAACCTACTTATACTTATTTGTAATTATACGCAAACAAATGTATGTTGAATGTGTGCGTTGTCCTGGTAAAGGTTGCGGGAATCCGGTGGATGCGAGACACACAGGACCGATCTTAGTGGCGACACTTGGGGGAGGCCTATCTCCAACTGAACTTAACTTGTGATGATGATGATGACGAATGTATGGAATGTCTCTGTTCAAAGTCGAGCTGCGCCTCTGACATGTCAGCAAAACCTCAGGGTCCTAACAGGGCCGTGCAGCCATCGGTTGGCTTCTGAAAGTGAACGCAAGAAGGAACATAGGAGTGGGTTTTAGTCAGTAAAAGTCTGTCACGTCCTCCTGTTTTGCTCTAGGGCGGGAAAAGTCATTGAATGATTTCCCACCTTCAAAAAAACAAGCATAATTATGAGTTTTACTACAAAAATGACTTAATATAGGTTTTAATTAATTTCGTAATTTTAATTTATCCTTACAAATCGATAATGTTTCATGCAAAGATATTAGAAATTTCTGTGGCTTCATGTAACGGATCGACCCTCCACAGGATTAAAACAATCAAAATTTAAAGGTGCCTAAATTCGAGCTTATCAAGAACTTCACCAGTTGCATCAACAAAGCAGAAATCAGCATAATCTAGAAGAAATAAAAGATGAGACTTAACTAGAGAAACTTAGTCGAAAAAGGCAGGAATTCTGGAGATATATCAGTGACCAATACGAATAAACTACCCTCTTGCTTACTTCTGCAATGTGAAAATTTCAAGTTCCGTTGCAGAAAACTATGCTTTTTTGGAGTATGTTATAGCGACGACATCGTATAGGTAAAACTGAAGGGAGAGGCAGATTACTATTTTTTATTCACATTTAGATCATTTAAAAGAGTTTGACAAAGTAGCACTTGCAAGGTGCAAGTGCTATTTTGTGAGAGTGTAAGAAATCCTTATAGATATCTTAACACTAAAATAAGGCATCATTTCCTTTTCAACTTACGAAAATTGAAAAAATATCTTTGAAAGTCTGGGTCAGAGAGTGTCATCAGGAATATTTAATGACTTTAAGAGAAAAGTACAGCGACTTTTTTGACCAAACATCACGCACGCATCATCCATCGATTCATAAAAGATTTATAGCATCAATACTAATTTAAATTTTAATGTTTCAGGCTATTATAATGGCTATAAAAAGATAAATCACCGGGTCCACGAGTACATACTGAACAGAATATCTTTTATGAGCCTCGGGATCTGGAGAAAGTGATGGACAAGGTTACGACTTACGATCCTTCGAGCTCTAATAAATGCTGGAGTGATATATGTCTTTATTTACTAAGTCTTATAAATGTTTTAATGAAATAGTTATTAGTTATTTACAAAACCAGGATAATTATATGAAAATTAGAAGACTAATGATTAAGAAATAACAAAATTGCTCGAAGAAAAAAAAAATAGTAATTCATGTATTATAGAGTTAAATTCAAGAGTCATCAGATATAAATTACAAGTATTTTCATATAATATATTAATTTTATTATTATGTATAATTCAGTAACAAAACATATGAGATAGGGTAAATTATACTACACTAGTGTAGTGTCCCGAAAGCTGGCATCTTGTCAAAAAAAAAAAAACAATTTTAGTGCCACCTGCCGAATCCAATTGTATTTTCAAACTATTTAGAAACCCACTCTAATATATACACAAAATTTCATCCAAATCGGTCCAGCCATTTAGGAGGAGTTAAGTGACGCACACACGTACAAAAGTATTATAAATATAAAAACTCGGCTAGTGCGGGTCGGACTCGCACACTGAGGATTCCGTACAAAATAATTTATGTCAATAGTTCCATTTCCGAATCTAGTCTCGAAGATTTAAATAATAGACAAAGTTTTTTTTTTGTGACGTCAGTACCAATTTTTAGTTTTCATATTTCTTTCTATACCTGACCTTGCTTCATGCCAATTTCAGAGTTCTAGGTCAAACGGGAATTACCTTATGAATTTTAATTTTTGATGATTTTTTATTGAATTTTGTCCCTTTGAGAGTGTCGAAATATATGTTTTTTGTGACATAAACAGCCACATCTTTTTTTTTCGTATACTTAGAAGTTTTATTTTTTCACAGGTACTAGACACCGCAGACTTGAGTATAATTTCAACTCGATACCCCCACGCGTTCTCGATATAAATGGACAACACATAAGGGTTCCGTTTTTTCATTTTGAGTTATGGAACCCTAAAAACGAAAAGTTAATTATGAATGGGGCGATAAGGCCCATCCTTGGGGCGTGGCTGGAAAGACCTCACGGCGTTCTCAACTTCCGCACGACGCAGGTGCTTACCGAACACGGAAAGTTCGCTAAGTACCTGTTCCGGATTCGTGCGGAGGATTCGCCCGGGTGTCGCCACTGTGCGGAACATCCGGAGGACACGGTGGAGCACACTGTAGAGGTGTGCCCCGCCTGGGCGGAGCATCGCCGTGTCCTCGTGGGGGTGATCGGCGGCAGCGATCTCTCTCGCCGGGCCTTGGTTCAGGCCATGGTCCGTAGTGAAGAGGGATGGCAGGCGGTCGCCTCCTTCTGCGAAGCAGTAATGCTAGCAAAGGAGGAGGCCGACCGCATCAGGCAGAGGCAACGGGGCGCTCGCCCCAGCCGCCGCCGGGATTCCGATCCCGATTTCCGGCCACCGTAGGCGCGGGCTTGCGGACGGCGTGCAATGGGTAGCACGCTGTCCGATCGTCCGGTAACCGACCGGACCGAGCCCAAGTCGTCGACGGCGCGTTCTGTTCCCGCGCGCCTCAAGGAGCTGTCAGCACACCGAAGAGGCCCAGCCTGCTAACTGCAGGCAGGCAGGGTCGAAGCCTACTGGGGTCATGGGTTAGTTCCGAAAGGAGTGCTCGACCCCGGCACGATAGGCTACGAAGGAACGGGGTAGGTTTTTAGTCAGTAAGAGTCTGACACTACTTCCCGCTCCGCCCAAGGGCGGGATTTGTCATTGGATGATTTTACCTACCATAAAAAAAAAAAAAAAAAAAAAGTTAATTATGAAGAATAAATATTTCTCGTATTAACTGAGCTTTCTACGGTACGTGATTAGTAACTGAAGCCCATAATTCCTTAGTATCTTCGTTTGTATTAGACAAGTAAAGGAAAAGAAATTTTTGACAAACACACTATATCCGGTGAGAACAGGTCCTCCGAACAAGTACCAGACGTGGGAAATTATGTTTATGACATAAATAATTGAGGAACGTCTTCTTATCTTAGACTTTCGTTTGTAACTGAGATATTGTAAGCACTTGAAGTAGTGAACAGACGCGAGACGGCTCGCATGTCTGCGCCTACGCAAACTTATAATATACATCATCGTTATTGACATTAACTATTGGGTGTGTGAACTTGACGTGACTTCTAATTTCGGCGAAAGTGAGAGCTTCTTTTTGTCAATTTTGATTTTAATACAGTTTATTGTGAATTCTTCAATAATTTAATTGTTACTTAAGTTTAACATCATGCCTGTATTTCCCGTAAGGTTAGGTAGATGACCCATAGCTCACCTGTAATATTTAATAGCAACAGTTCAGTAACTGCGCGAAGTTGGTTAATAAAAAACCAGCTAAGTAAGCGCGAGTCGAACTCGTTCATAGCATAGCATCAGCTTTATAATGTTCCCACTGCTGGGACTCAAGCCTCCTTTCCAGCAGAGGGAACGGGCCGTGTTCACGCGGGCACAGTGCGGGTTGGTGGATGTCACATGTCTTCGAATTTTTGGTTCTAGGTCATCCAAATCCCTTCAGCAGTTTCTGCGTGAAGGAGTAACTATTAAATTGGACAATTGCGAGTCGAACTCGAGCACTGGAGGTTTCATACAAACTTACTTAATGTAAATAGTTCATTTCTCTAATGGAGTCTTGAAGATATTTATGAATCGCAAAAAATGTTTTTTTTTTTGTAGCGTAACAACTGTAGTTACATCTGCTATAAGACTTGCTTTATGCAAAATTTCAGGATCCTAGGTCAATGGAAAGTACCCTATGAATTTCAATTCCCTTGAGATTATAAAAAATATACGTTTTTTGCGACAAAAATGGTCGTATCTTTTTACCCGACTGCGCCAGAAGGAGGGTTATTTTTCGTTAATTGAGAAGTTTAATTTTTTCACAGCTTCAAGGGACCGCAGATGTAAGTATATGGTTTTAATTTCAACGCGATACCTCAACGAGTTCCCAAGATATAGGGCCTTGACAGACAGACAGACGATATTTCCTTTAAAAAAAAACATCAGACCAGAATTCACTGGCACTTTTAAACTTGCGATAATAGGTAATTAAAAAGCCGTTAAAATAATACCTACCAACAGCTGGAAAAGGGTGACCCATTTAGAAGCTTTATTAGTAAGCACAAAATGGTTTCCAATTTCAAAGCAATTATAAACTCTCTGCCACTGGGAATATCAAATAGTGAAGGGTTAAATGATTAACAAACAAATAAACAATGCTTTTTGAACTAATAATGAAAGAAAATGACTGTAATAATATTTTTTTTTTTTTATCGCCCCCAATTACTTTGTTCTGACCACGTGACTGAGCATTGATATGATGTCAAAACAAAGGAATTGGGGGCGTGGCCAACTCCAAGCGTTCACGCTTGACGAAACGATCGTAACTGGATGTAGCTGAATGCCAGTTGTTTTTGGTGGAATGACTACTTATCTGAACTTCACAACCCAGTGATAGGGTAACACAACACCCCATAGCACGACTAGTGCCAGATTATCTTCCTATATCATGAAAAAAATACGTGTAAAAGTGTTTTTTATAAATATCATTTATCATTTATTATTTATCATTCAATTATTATCATCTCCAGTCCCAAGCCTTCCTAGCCTTGTCCCAACTAGCTTTAGGCCAACTTATAGTCTACTTAACTAGATGTGGCTGAATGCCATTACTTTACGTGGAGCGACTGCCTATCAGACCTCCTAGCTATGTGTATTAGGAAAAGAAAATTTATAAAGAACAGCCAGCGTTTAATCAAAGTATATGAAGAAGTCTACTCCATGTAGTCAAATGACTAGGTCCAATCTATTTTTAAACAAAATTAATTAAAATTGGTTCGTGGTTGTAGTGTGAAAACTTAAGCAAACAAAGGTATTTTCGCAGTTATAACATAATTATGTATTGAGAGCAGTGGTAGCCGAGTGATAACGGCCCCGACTTACAAGTTGTAGGTCGCGGGTTCAAACCCAGCCAGGCGCATTACCGGCATGCCCTAGAACCAAAAATTCGAAGACATGTGACATCCACCAATCAGCACTGGGCCCGCGTGGTGGATTACGGCCCATTCCCTCTCCTAGAGAGGAGGTCTAAGACCCAGCAGTGGGAACATTATAAGGCTGATGCAATGCAATGCAACATATTATGTATCATCATCATTTCAGCCGAAAGACCTCCTCTGTTGGTCGTAGGCCTCGCATCCATTGGATACCCGCGACCTACACCAGGTCACCGTTCCACCTTGTGGGAGGCCTTCCAACGCTGCGTCTTTCGGTACGCGGTCGCCATTCCAGAACCTTTCGTCCCCATCGACCATCTATTCTGCGACCAATCTGCCTAGCACACTGCCACTTAAGTTAAAGTTAATAATATAAGTAAAGAAGTGAAAACATCATGTGGACACTTCAAGATAACAATTGAAATAAATTTTTCAAATAAATCAATATCTAATAAGCTCTGTCCAAATTCGTGTTGCATTCCTGCATAATATCAGCCAAATATAGCCAAGCAACTTGAAGGTGAACAAAAGAAAACCATTACTTATTCGTAGATTTTAATAAAAATTTACCTACATAGTTTTCTAAAAACTAATAATAATTTATGTAATGTTTGATTGTATACCTTGTTTTTAATATTGTTTTTTTTATATTGTACAAACATAAAACTACTTGTAATATAGAAATTGTTTGTCTTATATTGTTTTTAGAAACCTCAGCCTGACTTTTTGTACGGCCGTTAGTCATTTTTGCACTTTTTACATATAATCTGTCCTTTTTATTGAGGTGGGCAATCATTCAATTACTTCTTTCGTTCTAGAGTGGAGCGAGAGGGAGTCTCAGACTTTCACTGACTAAAACCAAGCTATATCCTTCAATTGCCCTTTGTGTTCCAGAACCACGGTATCCTTTTCAGAAATTCACAGCCCAGCAGTCTTACTAGGCCCCACGGATTTGCTGACATTTCTTTGAGATACACGAAGAACACTACGCGCCGGCGACGTCTCGGGCTCTGTCCATAGTGTACCTTACGATCATTTCAATTGAAGCAACCAGTTTAATAGTGGGAAACAAAATGATACCAATCTCAATTCTTGTCTTCAGTAGCCTTCAATTTAAATTTTTAACTGGAACTTCTTTATTGTTTGTTTTTTTTTCTTGCAGTTAAGATTAGAGATTTTTTTGCGGTGAAAAATCTTTAAATGACCTCTCCCACTCTAGAGTGGAACGAAAAGGCGAGTCAAAAATTTACTGTCTAAAACCCAACTGTGTTCTTGAGTTTCCCTTTGCTTTCAAGGCCGACGTTCACTCTTTCAGGTTATGAGGTTACCGACACCATAAGGACACGGTGGTGCTGTGCTCTATCCAAACTGGATTGACTTCCACCATATCCTCTGCCCTACCCTGCAGGCGATCCGCATAATAATGACACCGGGGCTTTCGCCTGAATCTGAAATAGGTACCTCCCGAACAGAAAGTCGATGAGTTTTTTCTTCATTAAAACTACTCCATTGGTTACCAACTGCATTTCAGGTACCAACTCCAGAACCTTCATTTACACCGCCTTCAATTCTCCCGATAGATATTTAGACGATAGATATAACGTTGACAAACAATAGGTATTTAGGCGTAATTTTCGTCATTCAGTACAATCTTTTAAAATAAATTGAGTCATCCCAAGCAGCTTCATAACATTGCTTCAATACTCAGTACTGCTATGAATGGTAGATTGAATACTGATTGCTATATCATACAAATGTATCTTGTCACGGTGATTGATCGTCTTTTGTTGAAGCCGACGACTTATGTCATTGTGTGGACTTCATGAGGATTATTTATTTGCTATCACTTTGCGATCTCTATTAAAGATTACTGTCGATAAAACTGTTTTATTTATTAGCAATGAGAATATATCGGTGATTTAGAAAATTGTGACAGATTTTTAATATGTTTCAATACTATCTACAAAGCTGAAAGATATATTTCAAATAAATTGTTTTTAATGCTGCTTGTATCCGCTTAGCTATACCTTTTATTTCATTCCACGTTTCGATAGTTTCAATGTTCAAAACACTGCAGAATATATACCTATAAATTTAATTTCCGCAGGACACACACCACCACAAATATATTTCACTTGTCAGTATTAATCCGTAAGAAAAAAGGTTTGAGATTCAAATGAGATAAAAGGTACAGATATTTGTAGCTTCTAAACTTTTAAACTTTATCAATAGACACATCTTAATTTCATCGCAAGACAGAACGATAAACGATATTTTAAGCAGCCGATTAATACTGTTTTTTATATATTCGTCAATGGTACTAAAGAGTTGATAAATTATTTATTTTGGTAATTGTTAAGAATAATTCGACAATAAATCGTTTGTACAAATTATTTGCTCTATAGAAAATTGAGACATTTTTTATCTTCCGAGTTCTTTTGGGTAGTATTGTCGGTACCAAACTTTTTTTCAAATCACCTTAGCTTTTTTGTTGTGAGCTGGGACTAAAAGTGCAGAAGAAAACTTTACTGTGTTAATACATGGGCTGATAAAATGTCAAAAGCTAGTGCGTTGATCCTATAGGTCGTTTCCTATATACCTCTATTTTTTAATTAGTGCACAAAAAAATGGGGCTTAATCAGTACCCGTTACTGATCATATTTGTGTAGTCAAAAGTACAAAAAACGAAATCCCAAAATTGCCCACAAAAATTTGTCATTATTGGTAAATTCATAATTAAATCATCATTCATAACAAGTACTACTAGAAAATACTAAGCGCAGTGTTTTTCCATTTTTATTGACATTCTTTCATTCATAAACAATAACCTGTACAATGTTTCCATAAACTGAGTGAGATTTTGGGATATAAACAAACGCTCATAACTTTGCTGTTTATGAATATTATGCATTGAGACTTTACTTAAATAATAACAAAAGCTTTTCTAATAAGCCCTTTAAATATTTGCCATAATTAAAAAATAGTGGTGTATTGAAGAACTGGCAAGAAACTCCATGGATACTCATTAAAAAAAAAATCTTCAAGATCAAAGATAATGATCCATCAGAAATGTAATTTTTCCCAAATATAGTATAGTAGTTCTAGAACAAGAAAATGTACAGAGGGAGGGGAGGCCTAGTTACAATCTTAACTAGAATCATTATCGTCATCATTTTACACTTATTCTAATTTCTTTTCTTTCTTTTAGTTCTTCTAATATAAATTTCTATAACAATCCACAGTCAAACTACATTTCTGATGGAAATTTTAAATTTGTTCGCATCAATGTTACTTTTTAGTAGAAAAGTTTGTGAAGTCCTTTCGCAGACCATATCATAGCTAGTCGTGTGGACTACCAGACTGGAAGCCATTAATGTGATAGGCTCACTATACTTATATACAATATCTACTGTTAGATGAATAGAATCAATATTAATCGACAACACGGAAATAAAACCGCAAGACAACTTCAGTGCCAGCGAAATCGGTACGCTAGTAACTTAGCGTATTCATCCTAATACACTACCAAATATCAAAAAAAAATCATATTGATTTTAACAACGATTAAGACATATACGAATATAATAGCTTTTTTGACAGAATTTTAACGAGTGGACATAACGATGGTTACGTTTTGTATGTCGAGGGTCTGCACAACTGCCCCCCTAGCCATGTTACAATCGTTTCCTTTTGCGTTAACGCTTGGAGTTGGCCACGCCCCAAACTCCTTTGTTTGAATAAACGAATTGGGGGCGTGGCAAACTCCAAGCGTTAACGCAAAACGAAACGTTTGTAACATGGCTAGGGGGGCTGGACAATACGTAAAATCATTGAAACAGATACAAATTTTGTAAAAATGGAGCTCAGAATTTTATTGTACGTAACGACCTCAGTGAAGTTTGCTGAGAAGTCTGACTCGATACACTTTCTACCAAGTTCTAAAGTTTCTAAAAGAAAAGAATGTTTACATCGACTATATTTAAAGACAATAAATACAAAAACCACACAAGTTAGGCCACTTCATAACACGCTAAGCCCACAGCTTATCAAGAAACTTGTAAGACGTATATCTAAATATTAGCCACGATTTAAATTATTAACGAGGCCGTATTTATCTCAACCTCGCACGGAGAAAATGGATGGCTGAAGATATTTTACACATGTTTATAAATCCAGAGATATGGGAATAATACTTCAAGCTCTAAAGAGCTAAGTGATTAATAGGTGAATGAGGTTTCTTTAATTGAAGGAACACAGCTGTAAAGATGATATAGTTAGAAATACATAAAAAAGAAATTAGAATAAGTATAGAATGATGACGACGACAAATAGAGAAATAGATAATAGTTAAGTTTGTTTCTAGGCTTCCTTTCTCTCCGTACATTTCCTCTGTTTAAAAATATAATACTAAATTTGGAACTAGGCTTTATTAATTCCATCTCATCTCTCCATCTCCGTCCGGGCCTCCCATAATGCCTTCCTTGTTTTAGCCACAATAGAAGATTTTAATATGTCCCAGTAAGCTAGTTAGCTCTTTCTTTATATATTCAACCCTTCGCTATTTTAGGGCCTTCTGCATTTTAGTCTTATAGCAAAATGACTTCCTATAAAAATATAAACAAATAATATATAGTACGAAAATTGTTTTCAAAATTTTCTGATGAGTGCCTCATCGTTTATGACCTTTTTTTTAAAAGTTCCATATTTAGCAGTGGGAGCCATAGTCAGTTTACGGTCAGCGTAAAGGAAAAGTTAATGAAAAGATTGATTTTACTGATAACAAACGGGAAACAGACCTTCAACCTGTCAACCATCTCATAAAATTATGAATAAATATTTGAATTTAAATAAGCTATGCTTCGTTGTGTTGAGCGCATAAGTGGGTTTTTATGATAATTACTGAAAATGTACATGAATTTACAATCAAGAGTCGGTTCGAAAAGTTGATAATGAATATAGAGACAAAGATGTTACTGATTGTATGAATGACTCGTTTCGATTTTCAGATGCAAGTGATATTCAAGCCATACCTCATAATAATCAAGCTTGTGAAGCTAATCACACTATTAAAATAAGTATGAAAAAAAGTTTTGTACCGTATAATTATAATTTTACATCAGGCTGCAATTTCTCTTTGCGAAATGTGGACTTTGATGAGCAACGTTTAAAAAATAATATATTAATTGAATTATTGTGTTCCCAAAAATATCATCTTCGACTCTTCGGCAGACAAGATGAATGTCGTAACACGCATTGACGCATTTCGATTAGAGCCGAAACCTCCCGAGATAAAACGATCCCACACGATGATCTTACACACATTTCATTCATCATCTCCGTACCAAGTTAATTCAGTCAGCTCAATCGGTTCGAAAATTTGGTATGTATGTAGGCAGACTTTCTCCGGGTGAAATGGGTGTGAAGAGAGGGGGACGCGACCTTGTTAGAGGGAGGTTGGCTTGGCACCTGCGCAGTATCCACTTGTCACTCTCCCACCGCCGCGTGCGCACCGCCGCGTCCGTACAACCACGCGACTTCCGCGCACGTGCGCTTACTTTTACAACTTTTTTTTTGTAAAAAAAAAAAAAACTGTGGAACGTTTTTTGTGTGCGAACTGTGTAGTGCTTGGAACATTGCTTGACTTTTCGTTTGCTGTTTGCCGGTTTTGTGTTTCGAAGACTATACGGTATGTTTGTTGATGATAATTAGTTGTTTTTTTTTTCAGTTACGTTCTTTATTCAATGGGATAGGCTGTGGTATTGTCCTCTAGCTCAACAGTGGTGGTAATCACCCTAATATATTTAGGGGTGTGTTTAATAGCAGTGTCCAGTATGCTAATGACTTCCGTAAACAAAAGCCCTTCCAAAGTTGCCGTGAACCTAGACAGTTAAACCTGGGATTGCAAGATCATTATGCTCAACAGCAGCTTTTGGGTTGATGTGGCGTTGTGTTATAATACTGTACCCTATGACTTACGATTTTGAATTACAGCTAAGATTATGCAAATAACATGCAGCTATGCGCCAAAGTGTTATTAGACCTACGCGAATCTTATCTTATGCAAATGACAGCACGGAGCATATGTCAAAATATTCATAAGAGAACTCACACGACTTATTAAAGAAAGGCATATGGAGAGAGGTGAACTATTATAGCTGTTAATCTTTACGCCATCGACACCATTGTATTCGGCATTGTTAGATAATTGGTCGATACTATAAATGCAGGAATCTTGCCCATAAACGATCTGTTAAATAATGAATTAATGGGCTTTCATAGCAAGCATTATGGTATTTTGTTTCACAGCAATATGTGACTCTAGTAATATGAATAGACTAGGAAACCGCGATAGCTTTGTGCGGGTGTTATAAATCTTCGAAATTATTGGCTTTTGATACAGTAATATATTTAAACTCTTGTCATGAAATACTCTTTATTGGTGAAAATCGTTTACAAAATCAGTTCAATGGTATAGTTTATGGCGAACACACACGTTGAGAGAGTTTTTTTTATAACACATAAGGAAAGCATGATATGTGCGAAATCTTTAACGCTACTTTCTTTAAAATCAAAAACGCTGTTAATTGGGTCGTGGATCCAACCTCATTGCCTCCGGGGCTTGGTTCAAGCCATGCTCCGGAGCGAGGAGGAGTGGCAGGCGGTCGCCTCCTTCTGCGAAGCAGTAATGCTAGCAAAGGAGGAGGCTGACCGTATCAGGCAACGGCGCTCACGCCGCAGCCGCCGCCGTAACTCCGATCCAAATTTCCGGCCACCGTAGACGCGGGCTTGCGGACGGCGGGCAATGGGTAGCTCGCTGTCCGTTTGTCCGGTAACAGACCGGACCGAGCCCAAGTCGTTTACGGCGCGCACTGTTCCCGTGCGCCTCAAGGAGTTGTCAGCAAACCGTAGGGGCCCAGTAGGGTCGAGGCCTAGTCTGGGGCTCTGGGAAGGTATGAAAATGCATACCAGGGCCCTGGAACCAAGGCAGGGAAGGAACAGGGTAGGATTTTAGTCAGTAAAAGTCTGACACTATTTCCCGCTCCGCCCAAGGGCGGGATTTGTCATTGGATGATTTTACCTACCGTAAAAAAAAAAAAAAAAAAAAAACCTCATTGCCTGTTAGTCTTAATTAACTCAGAAAATCCTCTCGTGTTATTAGTATGTTATAATCTTATCTCCAATCTTGTACTGTAAGCATTCAGTAGCTATATTAACTAAGATGAAGCAATAATAACCTTATTTGTGTGACTGCGTAAATCTACGTCAGTGTGTACGAAATTATATGTTTAATTAATCATAGAGGGTGAGAGAGAGATTTTAAATAATAATCATGTTAAATCCTTAGAAAATTTGTTCGTCCAGTCATCGTAAAGGGTTTGTTCGTCATAGAGGTTTCTTCTGGTGACCTAGTTTTTTACGATATCTTCAAATGTTGCAATATAAGAAAGAAAAAGAAAGAAAGAAAAACAGTTTATTTACGCGAAAATGAAAGCTTAAAACTAATTAACAAACACAACTATATAAGGAAGATATGCGTCACATCCGCGAAAAACGGCCGAACGCTCAGCATAGAACAACGAGCTCACAGAGCTGATTTTCAGCGAAGGCCGGTATATAAACTTCATAATATGAAGTTACGGTAATTGTGTTAAATCAATTTCATAGCAATTCCTGTCCAGGTGGTAGCTTTTTCCGACCTATTTGAATAGTGAACCTCTTAACACAAAATGATGAAGTTGAAAGTGATGATATAAATTCATGATGTTTATACAACATTATTTTTAATATATGCGAAACCTGAATATAGTTTGTAAAGGATCAGTAATTGAATCGATTCCAATCATTTTTAAACCATGTTATGTTTTTTTCCCAAAAGTATTTTAAAAAGGTCACAAGTTGGACACCACTGACTAAGTACAACACAGGTCTCGGCAAGTCATAGCGGGCATACGTCAGCGCACAGCTGGGTGCGGGTGCAAACTCCTTAGTTGCCCGGGTGGCCTAGTGACCATGTATTTGTGCGGCCGACCAGGTAACATAAAAAGCTTACAACTTTGTGATTTTTCATGATACAGTTTTGAAATTTTGTACATAGATTTTTAACATAAACTTACTAGTCAGGTGTATCAGGTTTTGCATATACTAAAACTATGACATGAAGAAAAAGAGTAAAAGGAAAGAAAACTAACGCAAGCGAACAAAACTTCATATTGGCTATGTAAATTTTGGTTGAGTACTGTAGCTCTAGCTTGAGGTACAGGCCCTTGGGATCTGAAAATTGAGACTTAATATTTCAATACTTTATATTTATGGCACTCTTGTTACATCATCTATCCCTACTGACTGGAATAATTTACTATCAAATTCAAATCCTGTTCTAAATTTCCACAAGCCCTCTAAAGTAAATTTGTCTAAACACACATGCTAACAAGGAAAAATTTAATACGATTTCTTTCGATATCACCGTAGGTACCATACTTAAGCTTGAAGATAGATTTTTAAAAGAAAAAGGGGATATAAGCAATAAGTATAATGATAATGGACGAACAAGGATATTGTCTAGCGCGAAACTATTGACTTTACGCGAAAACTTGACATTGATGATTAGAACTTGACTAAAATTTCCAGAAAAAAAGCAAATATTAGGAACATAAACCCGAACACGATGATTAATAATCGTTTAAAAAGTAAACAAAAACAGGATCTTGCCTGAAAAATTTATGTTGGTTGATACAACTTTACGTAAGTTAAGTCAAGAATCTACTTACACAAAAGGAATTTCACTAAATAAAAGCAGATATAAAAAGATAAAAGAAACACAACCGGAGAAATAAAACACAATGTTAGGTAGTATTCTTTATAGTACACCATAAAAAATACAGTAAAAGCATAAAATTAATAGGGTGTAACAATAGGCGGTTTTATCGCTAAAAGCGATTTTTAAAGACAATTTTTGGATGGATTTGACAGAGACGGTGAAAAGATATATACAAGACCTAAATAACTAATAATACTAACAATAATATATGGTACTAATACCATATGCATATAAGGAGACTGGTATTTAGTGAACGATATTTAAACAAATGATTGTAGTCATGATAACAAACAACTTTTACTACGGGACCAAACCTGAAATCACGAAAAAATCTTTCAAGGTCAGTACATTTATGTCCGCCTAACTGGTCAAAATGTACAGAACTTGGCAATTTTATTTCACGATTTCAGATTTGGTCCCATAGTAAAAGTTGTTTGAACTACAATCACATGTTTAATTATCGTTCACTAATTACCAGTCACCCTATATATAGGCATATGTATACATTTCTCTAAAGAAATATATACATATGCCTGATGACGTTCAAAGAGAGATAGTGGATGCTTGACCATATTTTCAAAAGATCGTAAAATTTGTGCTTGTCTCACTGATACGAGCAAAGGCGATTTAGCCGTACTGTTTTTACTGAGAACGTTTTGTCGCAAAAATTGATAGAATGGTTGCAACACACACACGCGCAAAGTTGTAGGTCCTTTTTTAAAACTAAGAGTTTACAAAATTTTTAAGCTTTTAATACTGATAAAAATATATAGTAGTAAACGAAAAGACGAAATTTATAACAAACGAACAATAAAAACAGTCTATTCTTGGTAACTCAATCAAGATTATAGCTATACTATATACCAGATACTACTAATAGGAAAAATTAGAAAGGAATAATCATACACAAACTTATGCTAGTAGTTTGATCTAGTTTTCTCATGTTTTCCAAAAGAAAAGGGGACAATAATAATAGAAACGAAACCAAAGGAGCAAAACACAGTGTTACAATAATCGTAGACAAACTAGTGCTAGTCTGGTGCGGAACTGCACTATTCAGAGCGGAGCGCCGATGTGGGCCGGTCAGGTGGCCGCCCTCTGATGGAATACTCGTTCTATGTTATATGTATGTTGTCAATGCAATTCAAATTCAAAATATTTTTATTTCATATAGGCCTACATAATTATACTACTTATAAAACGTCAGAAGCTAGTGCACGGTTCGAAATTGGTCGTTTCCTATGGAGAAGAACCGGCAAGAAACTCCATGGTTACTCTTTTAAAAAAATGGTTTGTTTTTCAATATTTCCATATTAAAGTATTCATAATTATGTAAGGACAGTGTAGGCCGGTCAATATTGTACGCAAAATCACAATAAAAATAAACATAATAAAAAAAGTGGGTAAAAAAAGAAAAGAAAAAATGTTTTGTCTTTCGAAAAATTTATAAATGTGATTAAGGGACTTAGTTTTTTTTTTGTTTTAATTAATTAAGTATAGGTGAGAGAAACTTAATCATATAAATCTGCATACCACTTTTAATCACTCAAGCCGAGATTTGCTAAAACTAATAGACTGAAATAGTATACTGCATCATATATGCTACAATAGAATTAATAATATTTGATGAACAATTTAGAAACAGGGTGACACTGAGAACAATAACCAATATACATTTAAGAATGATAACATTGGCAATGTACAAACAAAAAATATGTTGAACCAAAATGCCGATCGCCCTTGAATGCACAGACAGATTTTCGAGTATCAATCGAAGTGCGTGAAACTATGGCAATGATAACCATTTTATTTGCCACGTACTATATCTATTTTGAAATTTTACAACTAATATTATAATCCAAAAGAAGGTCAAAACAAAAACAACAGTTTTAAAAGATCTCTACAAATACAGAAACGCATTATTTATTGGATCACTCTTCAACGGTACAGCACGATTCCGTTCCGCCGGCGCGTTGCGTAAACACGGCAGCTATTGAAACACGCGACCTTGACAATGGCTACTAAACCGTCCTCCAAAAAATCTCGAGTCATCAGGTCATCTTTTGTTTAGGGTTTTCTTTCTCCTCGGTTTTTTGATCATTGCTGAGCATCGCGATGTGTCCGATTAGAGTTATTGATGACCTAACTTTGCTTTGATGAACTTTAATCTGTTGTAATACTTCTGAAATCTTTAGGCTACTTCACTTAACCTTGTTTTAATTAGTCAGAACTTATTTATTTATTAGTATACTTTATTGTACATCTCAAAATGTGACACATTTGCAAAAACTAAGTGTATAACGGGGCGTTCTCATCGCGCAGGTCAATTCTTACAGACAACCTCAGGATAAATTGAACAAAAGAAAATACGTTTGGGGTGGTCAGTGTGCAAAAATCATAAATAATATTAATTAGACAGTAATAACAAAAATATACAATATAAATTAATATATTAATAAATATAAAACTGAGAACGGAGAAAAAAGAAATATTATAATGATAGATAATGCTGCTTCACCATTAGACCTAAGGTTGGGGTCTCGGTCTCAGTCTAGATCGTTTAGAGTTATATTCCTTAGATCACTTTTCATTGTTTAAGAATACCCATTCAAAAATTATTAAAACTGAGTAGGCTTTCACTCTATTAAGCTACTGTTCTTAATTACTTCAAAAGCTGTTGATTTTAACTTAATAAATAGCCTGTTTATGTTGACGTAACGGCTTATCTGGTTCACTAATTTTCGCTAGCGCGTTGCGTAAACACGGCAGACATTGTTAGTAGCTGACCTTGACACTGGTCAGTTAAGCGTTTACTCCAAAAAGTCTCGAGTCATTAGGTCAGCTTTTGTTTTGGTTTTGAATGGATTACCAATTTTAGAAGAGTTTGTAACCGAGGGGGCGTTAGAATTGGAAGTGTCTACTATTTTAGGTATATCTACGTCTAAATAGGTATATCTTGACGATATTTTAACTTTATCATAATTTAATTAATCATTAATCTGGCTAGAAGTTTCTTAACTGTGTTGTGGTTAGCTGTCAATCAAACCGGATATCAGTATTCCACATGTAGTGACTGTTTATTACTGTGATTTCTACAACAAAGTAATTGATAAATGTATAAATCTCTTTGTATCCTATTAGTTAGGTTATAAATAAATTTATTATATAACTAGCTGAAACGCAAACGTTCTTTTACTACCTATATATATAAATTATAAAAATTAAGTTTGGGATGAAGGATAATTTAGCGTTATAAGTATTTTTGATGCCAAATAAAAAAAATCGACCAGAAAAATACAAGTCTGGACAGGGCCACTCTTATCACTGAGGGGAATAAAAATACCCTACGACCTATTCTAAAACCTACACCACCTACAAATATTCACCAAAAATATCATAAAAATCGGTCAAATCGAGGAAGAGTTATGAAGAGAATAGAGAGATAGCAAACTCTGTGACACGAGATTTTTATATTTAAGATATAGTTTTTTTTTTCTTTTTCTGTAAAATCTGTTAATTCGGTATTTCGTTTGTGACATGCGGCCTAGTATTTTTATGTAAAGAATCTATGTACAAAATTTCACAACTGTATCATGAAAAATAACAAAGTTAGAAGCTTGTTATGTTACGTAGTTGTCCACACAAACACATGGTCACGGGTCATCCAGGCGACTGACGGGTTGTTTTGCTCCCTCACCCAGCTGTGCGTTTGCCATTAATGCCCGCTATGACCTGCCATGACCTGTATTGTAATTAGTGTCGGTGGTGTCCAACTTGTGACCTTTTTTAAATATTTTTGAGAAAAAATAATGGTGTAAAAATGATTGGAATTTATTAAGTAACTAATTATAAACAAACTATACTCAGGTTTCGCATATTATACTAAAATTAATGTTGTTTAATATAGTATTGTTAATTCCATTACTGATTGCATGATATCTAAAAATATATGGCGAATATGCTTAGTAATAGACCCCATTGTGAGAGTTTAATCAAACGCATTCTTCAATGAGTCTTGTTGAGTTAGCTTAGTAATTTAAATTGTTTTGACCAGACATTAATGACCAAGCAAAATATGTATACGAAAGCTTGATGCTGAGAGTCTTTATAATCTCCAAAACATCAAAATGTATTTTCATCAGACTGTTCATTGAAATAACACTTTAATTTATGTTAAGATTATTAAAATATATCAGAGATCCTCCGTCTTTTTTATCCGACGTGGAAAGTGCTAGCTCGTTCATATTTTCTCCCTTTTCAGTCGCCGACTGAAATAATGAGGTGCTTTTTACGAAATTACGTTCGCAATTTAGGAACGATGTTGCTTCATAACGAAATTCGGTTTCTTCGCCTTTTCCTTGGTTGATTAATAAATACTTGTTTAAATGAATTAAGGTACAACTATTTAAGATAAAACGCAGCAAAATTTGAGTAACTATCGCATAAAATCACAATTTAATATAAAACAAAGTCACTTCCCACTGTCTGTTCCTATGTATGCTTAGATCTTTCAAACTACGCAACGGATTTTGATACGGTTATTTTAAATAGATAGAGTGATTCAAGAGGAAGGTTTATATGTATAATATATGCATAAAATATTTAATATTACCATTGCACTCGTGCGAAGCTGGGGCGGTTCGCTAGTATTATACAAAGATTTTTCAAATAAAAATAAATAGAAGCTTTAGTGATTGATTCTGTTTACTCTTTATACGATTGATCATTGATATTTATTTTGATTTAACAATCTATCTTATCTACTCTATACATATGTACATACCATACATATAAATAAATAAATTGAAATGTCCGTTAGTAGTATCAAAAGATTTTGTCTAAAAACATGTCGCCAAAATCTTTTTATTAGACGTTTAGTTTTACTTTTATTCATAAAAGTTTTATAATCGTATACTGTATTCAATACAAAAAAAAAATCTTGTCTGTGTGTCTGTTTGATGACGAATAATCTCCGAAATATCTGATAATGTCAATTTTGACGGGACTTTCGCTGGCAAATAACCGATGTTATAAATAAGAACTTAAGCTGCTTTTACATATAGAAAAATCTTTAAGATTCTGCGCAAGAAATATCCATAATTCTCACTCACTCGTAATTATCATTTAAGGGGGTTTTATTAGTTTGACGCAGATGAAGTCGAACGCAACAGCTAGTGTAAGAAAGAAAAGAAATTATTTGGAACCTTTATTGATTTCGTCAAGAACTTTACTGGGTTTGATGTTGATACAGGCAGCAAAATCGAAATATCGCACGAGCACGATCGGCGCTTTCAGTACTTTTATTCTTTTTTGCTTTGTGTTTAAAACCATTTTGCTGTGTCTGTCCCGAATATTTTTCCATCCCATTTTACATCATATTTCCCACATAAACTAGGTACATTCAAGAAGTATAAATCAAATAAGTGACCTCACAATTTTCTCGCGAATGCCACGGTCAATTTCACAAATGTGATCACTTCATTGAACATTTTACTACGGCGTTCATTCAATCGATTACGTAAGTGATTGTAACGAATCTTTTTACTCTAGTTTTGCATGTCGGTGTGGTTCAATTGAATAATAGATTACTGTACGTTGGCTGACAAAACAGTATCATATTGGTCCGCTATTTCCCTAGTCCCTAGTTTGTATAATGGAAATACGTATTTACAAAATTAGGGTGGGAAAAGGCTTTGGCCGTCACTTCTATTTTTTTTTATCTGTGTTTTTTATGGTAGGTAAAATCATCCAATGACAAATCCCGCTCTTGGGTGGAGTGGCAAATAGTGTCAGACTCTTACTGACTAAAAACCTATCCCATTCCTTCGTTGCCTATCGTACCGGGGCCGAGCCTTCCTTTCAGAAGCTGACCTATGACCCCAGCAGGCTTCGACCGGCCTGCGTGCAGCTAGCAGGCTGGGCCTCTACGGTTTGCTGACATCTCCTTGAGGCGCGCGGGAACAGTACGCACCGTCGACGACTTAGGCTCGGTCCGGTTAATATTTTTTGGAGCAGTTTTCATTTTTTTTTTAACTATTTAATTTGCATTTGATCACTTCATAGTAAACGATGATGTGGTCGACGTTAGAACACACTTACCTTATTATATACTAGCGACCCGCCCCAGCTTCGCATGGGTGCAATGGTGATATTAAATATGTTGTGCATGTATACAATAAACATATAAACCTTTCTCTTGAATCACTCTATCTATTAAAAATTTTCCTTTTGACCTTGGCATAGCCCTTTCCGTTGCTTTGGGTGACTTTAAACTTTCTGATGAGGCCCATCATATGCGACCACGTTTCAATAAAAAAATATTTGTAGTAAAGGGCAGTAACTCACCGCTCCCATGAAGTTAATACGCAAGCTTTATAGTTATTATGCTCATAATCACTTTGAAGACTTGAACGGAACATTCACATCGCAATACTTCACTCAGATTCAACCATTACGATCGACAACTTAACCAAACAATAGGATATTAAACTTAGCCTTATATTCAGAGAAAGTTGTTTGCGAAATACCGGCTGAAAGCGTTCGTGAAAAATATGTTAAAACGAGTCGAGAAGTGAAGGGAAGAGTCGAGACCATCGCCCTTTAATCTGATTATAGTAGTAGTGGTAGTATTAGTAGTTAGATTTTGTAGTAGTAGTGTCTGTTGTAATAGTAGTGTAGTGGTGTCTGATTGTAGTAGTAGTCAGTTTGTAGTATTTGATTGTATTGTATTGTATTGTAGTTGGTAGTCAGAGTGAAATCTGAGTTAGGCTACATTAAAAGTTAGATTTTTATAGGTTTTTATGTTTGATTTTTATATGTTGTATCTGCCGTGTGAAAGCAAAAAACTGTCCCAAGAAAACACACTCTTGGGATAAAAATATGAATGTGCTATTCCAGGACATTTGTTCTACTCGTGTGCCAAATTTCATCGCAAGGTGCTCAGTTTTTCGAGCCTAAAGAAGTAAAAAACATACAGAAACAAACTTTCCAGTTTATAATATTAGTTCAACTTGGTGGAAAAATCATCCGATGACATCTCCCGCCCTTGAGCGGAGCGGAGATAGTGTCAAACTTTTACTGACTAAAAACTCACTCCTGTTCCTTCATTACCCCGTGTTCCGTGTACTTCGTGTTCCTGTTTCTTCTTTTGTTTTGTGCCTTTCATACCAGGGCCGAATCTTCATTTTGGAAATAGACCCTGCTAGGCCCCTACGATTTGCTGACAACTCCTTGATCCCCCGTGAAACAATACGCGCCTTCGACGACTTGGTCCCGATCCGGATAGTTACTGGGCGGTCGGACGGCGAGCTACCCATTGCTCGCCGTCTGCAAGACCGCGCCTATGGTAGCCGGAAATCTGGATCGGAATATCGGTGGCGGCTGGGGCGTAAGGGCCGTTGCCTCACGCGTGCGGCCTCCTCCTTTGCTAGCATTAATGCTTCGAGAAGGATTGTACAAGCTATTATAAGTGTGATATATTTGTATGATAACAATTTCAAACATTTATTAGCTTAATTGTCGTCTCTCCTCGCTTCTTACACGACTTTAACTAACCATATCTTTACACAGATCAAACCTAAAGGAAACTTAACACTACTTAACCGGCGTAATTACAATTAGGCGAAGATTCTCTAATTAAGTGAACAGGAAACCTCTCATGTGCCGGCATTCATTTAAACATGGTTTAATAGTTATAGTAATGGGTGAAACTCGTCTCCGCTGACCGACCCATCTGTGTTTGTTTAGTTCATCTTCGTCCGCACTTTCCCCGTTTAGATACCGATTAATGGGATATGATTTCAGTTTGGTATGTATAACGTGACTTTTGTAACAATATAATGTTGAAAGAAACTTAAAAAAAAAATCGACTTACCTACAGGAATTGTAACCAACATAAAAAGGAGAAGTTCTCAATTCTTTTTTCAGATTTTTTTCAAAATCCCATCTTTTGAGTAGCGATTTGCAATTTTTTTTATACCTAAAAGACAGTGTTATGTTAAGTAACAAACAAATAAACCCATTTATGAACCACCACCAACCACCAACTTCCGAAATGAAAAGTTATTTTGAACGTTTAAGTGTTTTGTAGTGAAATCGGTTTTTTTTTTTTCTAAAAAAGATATTATAATATCCAGTCATAATTTTATTATGACAATCGTACATATAATCAGTTATTATTTTTATTACACAATGCCATTTTAGTCCAAAATAAGCATAGCTTTTGCTATGACTATTTGACAACTGATAACATATTTATATACTTATGCCTAAATACGTACATATTATAGATAAATTACCCGCAGACACAAAAAAAAATGATCATGCTGATCACACAAACATTTATCTTGAGTGGGAATCGAAGCCACAACGTCTGGCATAGCAGTCAGGACCACTAACCACTAGACCGACAGGCCAGTCGTTGTCACTGATAGTATGTCACTTTGTATAAAGCCTTTACTATTCAAAGTAACAACTACGACCCAACATGGCGCCCGTTTTAAGCTTCTATATCAAAAGCTTTTTTAACGAAACTCTTGCATACAAATTAAGTCATTTACGTGTGACGTGGGTCGAGTGCAAAGGACCAGGTACGAGAATTTAATTTTATGTTCTTCATACAACCTTTTAGATAATTATTATTACGGTATACGATTCATTATAGGTACAATTTAGTAGACAAGTTAACATTACTCTTTCTGTTTCCCGGACCTATCTCAATAAATTAAAAGGTATTGGGGACCACCCTGATTCTGTTCACAATTTGTTTTTGGAAATCTGATCCAATTATAAAAATTGTTTCACTGTTAAATGGTAGGTAATTGATATTTATTTTACAAATCTATATATATAAAAGAAAGTCGTGTTAGTTACACTAGTTATAACTCAAGAACTGCTGAACCAATTTGGCTGAAAAGTGGTGGGAAGATAGCTTAAGACCAGGAAAAGGACATAGGATATCTTAAAAAAAGAGATTTTATCCCATTAAATAAAAAAAATAAAATAAAAAAAACCTTCTTATTTATTGGTATATGGAGGAAGAGTAGGGTAGGTTAGGGTTGGATAAGGTAGGGTAGAGCGGGAGCGAAGCCGCGGGCTAAAGCTAGTAGGTTATAAAATACAATTTTTACACTTCAATTGATTGCCACTAAAAGTTAGTACACGTCAAATGATTATCACTAAGAGTAGGTACACGACGATTGATTATCACTAAGAGTAGGTACACGACGATTGATTATCACTAAGAGTAGGTACACGACGATTGATTGTCACTGAGAGTAAGCTATACTTTTGCTGAGGTAACTTAGCTTTCATTCCGGGAAACTTAACTTTGATCTTTTTAAGTTCCCGTGAGATAAGGTCACACGAGCGAACTTGTAAGAAAAAGTTAGTAATTAATAAACATGTAGGTAGTACGATATATCGTGTAATGTATTTATTAATTTAATTCAGTTAAGTGACCAAATAAATTCCTTTATTATTTACAAATTGTGTTTTAATTAGGTGTAACTCAAAAGGTATATATACAGGCTAAAAATAATAATATTTACAAATGGGTAAAAAAAAGGAACTTATTGGGCATCAAAAAATTCATCCACATTGATTTCAATGGGGAAAGTGCCCAGAACTCTGGCAGCATTGCCACGTTGGATGGCAATGCTGATTCGTTGACAGAAGTACAGCCTAGCGCTCTGGTCACGTGAAGAATCGACCAGCTGTTTGCTGATATCACGCACGACTCTATGAGCACCCCCCCAACCCCAAACGGCTCAAACATATAATTTCCGATAAGGGTTAAGTGAACCCTGTTTTATGAGATAGGAAATCATGAAATAGCTCGGAATACTAATTTTTACTGATTAAAATCCACCCGTGAAGCAACAGTTGCCTTTTGCGTTTCAAAACCGTAGTAATTCTTTGGACCAATCTCGCAGTCGAGTTAATTGAACCCTAAATCGAAAAATCAAATTTTCAAACGACCTCCATCTTAGAATTCAATCCAAACGAACTTTCTCTAGTTAGGGACTGATTAATTGAATTCAATTTATTTCGTCGTTATCTGAAGGGCTAAAGTTTCCTGCACGATCATGTTATGTCGAGTATTTCAATAATTACATCGATTATATCCGTGAAGTTCGAGATTCTTTATCAATTTGAGTCGGGTGGGCGGTTGTTAAGTTTTTTAATAAATCAAATAATATTTTATTGTTATTTTTAGTCTAATTGACATTTATTTTTAATCGTCTACCTACCTTCAATTATAGTTTATTCAAAAGCTATAAAAGTATCGCTATAAAACTACAAAAAAACTTTCGTTTGTGATTTCCGGTCCCCGACCTACCTCTATAAAGAAATTGGGACCACCCAGGTTCCCATTTACCGTTTTTCCCAAACCACTCAACCACGGAAGTACAACATACCAACCAACATAGGTAAACATTTTTATATTAGAGGTTACATCTTTTGTTTTTTCAGATATTATTTTTGTAAAATAGTGTAGGATGTACTAATCTGAATACAAGAATAATCGATATGCTTCACAAACAAAGTTTGTTCCGAAAAATTGTGATCTTGCAGTATACGCCATTTTTTTTTCCTGGGAATATAATCTAATGAATTACGTGTCTCTACCACGGGATGATTTTGCAAAAGACGCGCGTAATGATAGGTCATCATCATCATTTCAGCCGAAAAGCCTCCTCAGCTGTACAAAGGCCGAAGGTCGTCATATTAACCGGTCTTGAGCGTATCCGTCGTATTCCTGCGATTTTTTTTTAAGCGTACGAAATCATTAAACAACTTCTCACGCTCTGACTGGATTAAGAGGAAATGTCAGACTTTTACTGACTAAAACGCTCTCTCTTTCAGACGTTCATTGGGTTTCAGGGTAGTCGTAACTCTTTCGAATAATCCTGGAATATTCACCAAGTCATCGGCCCACCGTATAGAACGCATTCCAATTTCGTCGTCATCTGCGTCTTCAGGTACGATAATGGGTACCTCTCATTAAAAAGTCAAAGCGAACAAATACCTCTTCAAAAAGCCAGTTATATCATTCCACGAATCCATAACTAATCCGTTTGATAGAGAAACTAGTAAAAGTTTCATCTTCATCTAACGAGAACGTTCATACAAAACTTTTTGCAGCCGTGGGAAGACCGTTTTAAATTAATTTCTATGTAATGTTGAGAACTTGTATTATATTTGTAGGTTGTAAAATGGAAAGTAGTGGAGCAACAATTTAAGTTATTGATCTACTAAGCAATTAAGTTATTTTTTATTGCTTCACGCTCGATTTTCTTGTCGAACGATGATGTTGTGAGGTACTAAATGATGGGTTGGAAGCCTTGATTTTATACCTAGTACTTAAATTCTAATGGCTTCTTGTAATGTAAATTATCTTACACCATATTTATTAGTTTAATTACTGTCACAACCACGTCATTATCAGTATATTTAGTTCCTTTGGATATCTTGTTTAGGCTTTGACTTATTACGTCACATTTAAGTAAACAGAATGATCTTTTTTCTGAACAATAATATAATCACCGCATGACACGATTCTGGTACCCGCTTAACTGACAGGTGAAATGACTAGCTGATGACTAAGTCGCAAACATTTGTGCTGTCCATCACGTCTAATTTTCGATAAATTTTAAACTACCTTCACTTTACGCGTATAAAAAAAAGTTGACGTTTTGTTTTTGAAGATTTTTATTTTGTTATTAACCTTTTGAATAATGTAATTAGAGACACAATAGAAAGACAATAGGTGTGCAGACGCCGGCGTCCTCTTGGGAAGTAATGAATTAATTTGTTTAATAAAATAAGTGAACTTATTGATGTAAAATGATTTTACTTTTCTTTAAAATTATATAATGGTTGTTTAAATTTTTAGCATTATTTAGTACATTTTATGGGAACGAGAATGAGACGTAACGGATACAAAATAAGTATAAATCATGAGTGATAAATAAAAAAAAAAACAAAACGTATCAAAGCTGCCAATAAAATTGTTTTTTAATTGTCACGTTATGATGTAATAATCTATTTTTTTAAGATATTGTAATATCACTACATAGTATAAAACAAAGTCGCTTCCCGCTGTCTGTCCCTATGTATGCTTAGATCTTTAAAACTACGCAACGGATTTTGATACGGTTTTTTAATAGATGGGGTGATTCAAGAGGAAGGTTTATATGTATAATAAATACATAATATATTTCATATCACCATTGCACCCGTGCGAAGCTGGGGCTTTTCGCAAGTAAATAATAAAATAATGATTGCCTTTTATCATATTTTCTTCAGATTCTTTAAAACAGTCGTGTTTCCAGATCTTGCTAATTTACCTACACACATATTTTTTCTAAGTAATTTACATATTTTTTCTCGATTCAATCCCATAAACTTAATTCTAAAAATAATCAGCCTGTGCAGAATGACTCAGCTCATTTAGACCGCCCCAGGCCATCAATAAGTAACCGTATTTAAAAACTATTAATTATCATCCAACGCACCAATGAATAATTATTTTTCAGAGTGACTAAATAAACCTACAAGATGTTGAGTTTATTTTAAAGAGTCACCGCAGCCTAGAATGCAAAGGGCTACTGAAAGAACACGGGTGGTGTAGGTAAAGATAAACTGAGCTCACGTACGCCATGTACGCGATAATGTATCGGAGAGTTGTACCTATGGGACGCGTCTGGCATACGCGCGTTGCGTATGTCAATATATGTTTCAAAGGCATCTGTTTTCAAGTAAATTAAAAATTCGAAATATGTGGGCTCAAGTTTTTCTTTAGCTTTGAACGAAAGACAAACTACGTATGCCACGTATGATACGCATTATGACATCAGACCTCATTGCTTGAAAACAAAACTTACTGAGACGCGTGTGATAGCTTTGCGTATGCCAAGTACTTATCTGTGTTTCAAAGTCATCTGTTTTCAAGCTATTCGAGTATCTAAACGTTATAATGCGTAGTATACGTGGCATACGTTAGTTCAGATTGTCTTTAGCTTCATAGATTTTACCTCAATTTTTATTGTCACCAAGAGTAAGCTTCATTTTGCTAAGTGCAGCAGACTTCTTCTCATCCCAAGAAAACATAAATTTTCTGTGAGATAGACTACCGAATCGTAGTCGTGGATAAAAGCTAGAGTAAGTAGTAAGCACAATACACGACAAAATATCAATTAATCATTTATTTTGAGCTTGGAGATTGTAAAGAGTTTCACCGGCCCCGGTGCGTAAAGGGAATTTGAAAGAATACGGGTTCTAGTCAATGTAGTCTGGGTCTCACGCTCCAACCACAATGTGAGAAGCTTTTTCATGGTTACCCATTAAAAAGGTGTTGAGAAGTTTACTGAAATAACAGTTTCAATATTAGATAGATGTATTCTTTATTGTACACCAAAAATAGTAGTTTAATATATTAGTTTTAATTTTGAAACAGCGCTGAGTGTAAGGTATCGTGGAAGTACACGATGTGTTTTTTTTTTAGGTGGGAAATCATCAAATACCGCCCTACGTGGGGGGATGGAGTGTCAGACAATTACTAACTTGTATTCCTTCAGTTCCCTTTGTTTGAGTTTCAGAATCACGGATTTTTTTCAAGAGTCGGTTTCTGAAAGGAAGGCTCGACCCTGGTATGAAAGGCAAAAGGTTTGTTAGTCAGTAAAAGTTTAACACAATCATCCGCTACACCCAAGGACGGAAGATGTCATTGGATTATTTTCTCCACCAAAAAAACCCTACACAATAGAGCTTAAAAAATCATTGTGGCATTTCATGCTGCTATAGCAATCGATTCCGACCATACATACTCGTATTATAAGTAACAGAATTCTACTGAAATACTGCCAAAAGCTCGTCCCCTCTACCGAAGGCCATTATCGACGAATATTGCGTAGCTAAAGGACAAAACGCCAGCCAATACCTACGGGATATTAATATAAATGAATTATTCAGAGTAAAGAACGTAATATAGTATTATTTCAATATTTTTGGCGTAAAACTTGTACCATTATTATTTTTTTTAAGTGGGAAATCATCAATTGAGTTGCGTGGAGCGGGAGAACGTGTCAGACTTTTACAGACTAAAACCACACCTATGATTCTTCTTTGCTTTACGTTACATGACCCCGGATTTTCCTTTCGGAAGATAACCCATGACCCCAGTAGGCTTTGGCCCTACTGGGCCCCTACGGTTTTACTGTCATCTCTTTGAGGCGCGCGTGGAACACACTGGACGGCGAGCTACCCATTGGTCATTAAGTAAGCCGTAAGCCCACGCCTACGGTGACTGGAAATCGACATCTGGGTCCCGGCGGCTGGGACGTCTGGATATCCGTTTCCTGACGCGTGTGGCTGCTTCCTTCACTAGCTTTACTGATTCGCAGAAGGTAACCACCTGCCATTCCTCCTCGCTACACCTGTATCCTTCAGCTGCCCTTTGTATTATAGGACTACGGGTTTTTTTTCAGTAAAAGTCTGACTTGGTCTTTCGCTCCACCCAGAATGGAAGAAGCTATTTAATGATTTCCTTTTTACCTGAAAATAAGAAGGGTGAACATTCAAATCAGTTCGATTATTTAAAAAAATATACATGCACATAAATTTGTATGTAAATAACTACATACAAATTTTCGCCTCTTTAATATTATTGTGATAGATATACGTCGTCATAATCATCTAACATAACACCCTGTATACAGTCCACAGCTAAAAAACGCTTCGAAAATGAATAACCAAAAAACTCACACCATGTACAATAATATGAAGACGTCTAGCTAGAATGGAACCAGTATAGAGAAAGTTCATGTTGTCTGGGGTCAACTTCCATGGACCCGCATAACATCGGTGTTAATAGATTGTGTTTATAGGTGACCAACGATTTATCACAATTATTTACATATAAAAATAACGATTATTTGTTGTTCGATAAATAAAGTATAATTAGAGGGTAAGTATTATATTGGTAAGTAGTTACACAGAGATAATTGTAGGCCGTATGTGTTGGCAGAACAGTTTTGTTATAGTACGCGGCAAATAATTTTAACCATTTGCCATGGTTACGCGTAGCCCCCGACTTCGATTAAGACCCGAAAATCGGTTACTGCGCATTCAAAGTCGACAGTCATAATCGTTCAACTTGTGTGACGTGGATTATAACCGATTATTGGGTCTCAATCGAAATAGGGAGCTACGCGTAACCAAAGCAAATGGTTCAACTTATTTACCTGGTACTATACCCAGGAACTAGTACACAGTAGCGATTAAGCGATTGGTTGCCACACTGCGTGTCGTGTATTTGATTCCCACATGGAACAAGTAAATATCTGTACGGCTTACAGACTTCCAAAGTATTTTTCATAATATATGAAAAAGTTTATTTATACATACTAGTTTGCGATGACCTGGTGAGGGTTCTAGATGCGAGGAGGACCGGTCGTTGCGGCGCCGCTCTTGGGAGGCCTATGTTTATGGGAGGCTTAGGTTAGGTTAGGTTACGTCATTCGGCTTGAAATTATGATGACAATGAATGATATTTAAATACTTATATTTTTCGATATTGCCGTTTATTTCTTGATATTTCGGTTCTATCGTCTCATCGAATTCCAGGGGGAGAGAGCATTGAATCCCCCTTAATAAAGTTATGGCACTCTTTCTGACTAGATAAAGATGAAAGAGTGTGATATACGAGATCGTATAGGTATCTGTGTAAAATCTTTGTTATAAAAAAGGTCGTAAGTGCAACTTGCTTTGATGCGATAGATTTGTAAAACTGCTAATGGATTTATGACCGGTACCGTACCTATAATTTGCATTCGTGTAAAACCGGGTCACTACTCTGATATAAATTCAAATATTTATTATTGTTATCTATATTTTACAGAAATAAGGTCATATAAAAAAAATAAGGCACATTCACGTCGTTATCGGTTGTGAGAGCTATTAGCGGCAGACTCGGCGTCTCCGACCTTTATGTAAATTGCACCGATGCCGTATCTCCGCGATGATTCTCATTTCCGCGCTCGTGAGAACGTAAGATGATATGTGAGAAATTGCCCTAGTGTGACCCAACCAGATATCCTACCACGAGCTCTTAATGCGATCCATTTGACGACCTAAACTGAATTGTTAAAAGCATACTCTATCTATAGGACACCCTATATTAGGTCCATTCCTCTTTTTCTCTTAACTGTAAAGTATTATTTTTTAGTGTTGTTTATTGTTATTTAGTGTAAAAAATTTAATATATCATGCTACAGTGGGCTCAGTTGTCAGCCAACAATTTGAGATACACTCAAGCAGTAGATGTAATCCAGAACAAAAAAAAAAATCTCCCAAAAAATTGTGACAATTTTTTTATGGGATGGGTTATGTTCTCATCACTCATCCCGCTCTGGGCAGAAGACCCCAGATCCTTTATTGCACAAGTGTGAGATATTTTCAGATCAAAATTAAGTAGGGAAAGTAAGCTGTCCGTAAGTAATAATAAAACCAGTATAAGCTGGTCTCACTTCCTATTGAAGCTATGTACTATAATAGCTCAAGGTCAAAGTAATAGCACACTAAGATAGCTCTCATTAATTATATGTATTTTTTTTTATTTACGCGTTAGCTGTGTATTTCTTTATGTGACAAGTTCACCATAATATTAGATAATATAAATTCTTTTGTAATATTTAACTAGTAATAAGTCGTTGGAGGACCTTACTATAAATAAATCTATAGCCGATTATAATTTGGGTGTCTTCAAGGCTAGAGTAAATAGGCTCTTAGTAAACTAGTGCACGTCACCATCAACGATTGATCACTGCTTACTATCAGGTGGGATCGCAGTCAACCACTAGTTTATATCAAATAAAAAAACGATATATACACCGTTAAATTTTGTTCGTTTTAATCCCGCGGAGGGTCGATTCGGTACATGAAACACTATCGATTTGTAAAGATAAAATTAAAAAATAAAGTACTTTTTTTTCTAAAACTCAAGTTAATATACGCATGTACGAAATTAATTCCTTTAACTAAACGAGTCGATGACCTTGTAGGTAGTTGTCGGTCGTTGTGTACTAACTACCTACAGTTCATTGGTCTCGCTCAGCTGACGTTTACTTGAAGAAATTGATTTCTTACATGCGTAAATTAATTCGAGTTTAAAAAAAGTACTTCATTTTTTAATTTTGTCTTTACAAATCGATAGTGTTTCATGTACCAAATCGACCCTCCGCGGGATAAAACGACTAAAATTTAACGGTGTAAAATATATCTCAGAAACTATAATACCTACAAACTTAAAATTTGGCAGGTAGGTTCCTTTAAGGGTCGTCCGCTAAGAACGGATTTTACGAAACTCCGGGATTTGTCTTTGGATGATTTTACCTACCAAAAAAAAAAAACCCCTTAAGGGGCTAAACCGACTTTCACACGGGTGAAACCGCTGGCAGGAGTTAGTAAATTATAAAATTATTAAGTACTTTGTTCTTAACTTAAGATATAATTTGATTGTAAAACTAATAACAGTGATGTAAATTAATTTAGCTATGAATTCAGCATTTTTGGTACTTAAGCCTTTTCTTTAAGTGGGGGATCATCGTCGTCGTCGTCGTCGTCGTCGGTGGTTAGTGAACCTGACTGCTATGCTGGAGGTCGTGGGTTCGTTTCCCGCCCAGGAGAAATGTTTGTGTAATGAGCACGACCATTTGTTCTGTGTCTGGGTGTTATTTATCTATTATATGTATGTATTTAGAAATATATTTTGTGTGATAGTTGTGGAAAAAAAAGAAAAAAAATATCTTCTCGCGCTCTGGGTGGTGCGAAAGGGAGTTTCAGAACTTTATTGACTAAAACTCACTCGTATTCTTTCAATTGCCCTTTGCGTTCCAGGGCCAAGTTAAGGGTATTTTTAACTTCACGCGAATTTCATGCGTAACCTCCGCATGCAATACGTACGCAGGACGCGTATTTTTGTCTTTTGACATTTTCTGCATGCGGAACAAATCCGCATGCGACAGTTCGAAAGAGAGGGTCTCTTTCGAACAACCGCGCAACCCAGGCATGCTTTATTGATCGACTCGATAAAAACAACTCACGGTTGACAGAAGAAAAGCTTCCATCACGCAAGCTCAACTCATCATCCACCTTATTGTTAATAATTAATTGGCAATACGTCTTCCGTGCGAAAACGAACATGAAATTAAGAGATAGTAAAATCAAACAATGAATAATGATGTGCTCACATTGTTCGAAATATCGATAGTTGCGCGGCGAACAAAAGATCGTTTGTATATGTCAATTAGAGGCTTGCTCGAATCGTGCTTTCCCTATAGAGACGCTCTCATGCACCTTTAGTAAAAAATGCTCACTTTTTTTTTTAAAGTTTCGTTTATCTTGAAACTTAGTTTTATTTTAAGGTGGTTGTCGTGCAGACTTTTGTAGTTTTTTGTTGAATGTTAGAATTGATTTATAATGGTACTATTTTAATATAATTATACATATATATGTTAATGAATAGGCTCGGGTTTGCCCACCTGATGGTAAGCGATGATGTGGCCATTGACTTAAAGACTCCTAGGTTATAGGTATCAGGAAACACAGACTTCGGCAGGGGATTGCACTCCTTAGCTGTACGCATAATGAATGTGTTCCCAAAACGCTTTGCACGTATGGGTGGGATCTCCACCATACTAATATTTCTTCTATCTTTAATACTACACTGCAACTGCTATAGCTTTTCTGATAGCGATGGTGACAGCTGTCGGATTCATACAATGTAGCTACCTGTCCTTTTCTCACATCTTAAAGATGCATATTTTCTTTCTTCTGTCATCTTATCCAAGCTTTTTAAAATAGACCTTATTAAGGTGCAATTGGTAGGCTGATTTATTTCTTCGTAATTATAAGGTAGGTAATTCTACCTTGTATGTCAAATATCAACAAAAAAAAAACACCATTCATCACACTTAACTACTTATATTATTAAAAAAAATAATTTCCAAAGAATCTCGGCTTGACATTGACATCGACAAAGGCTGCCGAAATGTCAGTGAGCAAATTATAACACTTTCACTGTCAGTGGCGAGTACCTACTTGCACGAGCCGCGTTCGTCTCGTTTCGTCACAGTTCAGCCGCAAGCGATTGTCCTTTCAATCACTGACGTAACGAGACAGGTAGTTCATATTAACATTGAACTTTCATTGGATAGGATAAGGATCAACGTAAGGGGGTAACACCATACTTTAATGGAGGGGTTTTAGTAGATTTTTTTGTATTACTGTTTGGTGACACGATACATTGTTTTTTGGATCATAAACTGTCGTCATCATCATTTCAGCCGAAAGACGTCTTTTGTTGCCTCCCCTAAATGTCATCACAACAAACGTTTCTGTGCGTCTCGCATCCATTGCATTCCCGCGACTTTTACCAGGTCATCGATCGTATTACTTACGATCGTACGCGATCTATTCATTATTTACTGGCTAGAACCTGCGGCTCCGACCCCATAAAATTGCTTCCTATATTTCAATCATTTTTTCCTTATTTTTTCTCCTTTTAACCACTCTTGTGTTAAAGCGAACAGTACAAAACAAAAATAGTTAAAATCAGTCAAATCGTTTTTGAGTTATAGCGAGACTAACGAACATAAATAGATTTTTTATATTAAAAGAAGATTTAATTATGTATGCAGACAAAAGTACAGAGGCGAACTTAATGTCTTTCTCTGCATTTTTTTGGTGTACAATAGAGAATAATCTCTATCTATGTAAATCAATTTGGGATAGTCACTTTTATCCGGCAGTAGGATACAACAGGTTAATAAAAACTGTCAATCAAACAACCAGAACAAAAGTCCTCATTAAACATCGACCTGTCAAAATATCAACTTGCTCAACCGTATAATCTGACCACAATCTACACATTTTTTATCTAACACATCGATCAAGTCTCTTTATAAAGTCTCACTCAATAAATTGCCAGATTCACACTAGGCCGTTCCAATTAACGCTAGTGACATCGAAAACAAAATGAATTGACAATGCGAAAAACGGTGTATTTTGTTTTTTTCGCTATCACTGTTTCGCTTTAAAACCTTTTTAGTGTGAACAGTGATGGGGCTGGACATCTCAATTTGATTTTCATTGTGTTGTTTTTATGTGTGAAGGTGAAATACGCGATTTTGTTTTGTGTGAATAGATACCGTTTTTTTTTGTTTGTGGTTTTACTGATTGTGTGTTTAACTTGGAAGAATTGCTTCACCTGGATCTTATTTAACCTGTTACACTGCCGCAGCCTTTTTTTCGGTAAATATTTCATACCCGGTCGCTGAAATAATAGTTTGGTAATGTAGTAAGCTGGGGCTTACTGTATAGCTCAAGCGCATCAGTGGTACATAAGTATTTTTTTTTACATAGCATAGGCATAGCATACCTACCTATCCTCATGACAGCAGGACAAAATTATGCATCTTTAAAATAAACTGATTTTATGTTCCAATGAACGATATTAAAAACAAAAATAATTTACAATTTTATTATCATTGTTAATGGACAGATCAAGGCAATTTTAACATTAAATTTTCATAGTCATTCTATCTTCCGCTTTTCTCAGTAGAATTGATCTAGTGTGGTCAAACTTGCGTGGTATTAGATATTATGTTGATTCAATTTTATGGAAATATTTTATACACCTATAATTTCTATGACCTTGATGGTTTTTCGGCGAAAAGAAGAAGCAATTTAAATTTGGAACTGCAATATTATGTAAACATTATCTATTTAGGCGTCAGCAAAGTCATTGAGGTCTGTCAAAATGCAACTTTTGACTACTCATTACTGTGATTGAGTAACTCTGATCGTTTTATCGATAAATCTCGGCATTTGAATATCATGTCCCCTATTTACTTTAGGCCTGTTTCTTAAGTTATCATCATTCTTGAAAATAACAAATTGAAGTATTCTCTTTATTTTCATTCCGATTTGAAATTCCTTTATATATTGAGTAACTGCTTCATTATACGTATGTATGTTGTAATGTCATGTTTCAAGTCTACCCGCCCCATCAATTAAATGCCTGCATGCGTTGGTCAGCGGCGAGCTTTTTGATAGTGATGCGCCACTTATTCGAACCAAAACATCGATATATATAAACGCATATTCGAAATGCGTTTATTTCATCGAATTATAAAAATAAATTTAAAGTTTTTTTAGAAGATTCGCTAATTGATTGAGGAACTTTAATTGATAGTTAAAAATTAAACACAAGATGTTTGGATTGTTAACAAATTGATAGTAAATTGATTTGAAGGTCGTAAAATATTTCGAAAATTGACTCTATTTGATGGATGTTATGAATTGGCATATTTATGATACTTTAATGAACAATTAAAATTTTCTGGTTTTTATTAGCAGTTTGAAAGGGTTTGTTATATTCAAAAGATTTAAGTCAAGTGCAAAGTCATTAGTGCTTTCAAAGCTCCGCAAAGTCATTAATCCAGAAGCCAGACAGCCGGTCTTATCTCGGTACCTTCAATTCATTTCCCACGTCAAATTAGATGGAATGTCATCCGCTGATAGATAAAGTGCGTAACATTGATATCGATATTCACAGCGGTGGTCTTGTAAACATCGATACTCGGTATCACTAATTAGTAGCCGGTGAAAGTTACCGACCGACTGACCACAATCCAAGTTCGATGTTTTGGCTGTGTCGATTCTAGATCGATTCTACTTTCGTTTTTGACTACTCTTACTCACCGCTCACCTCGCCCGATTGTATGATTTATTTCTTACTTACGTTACATAGATATAATTATACGTTTGGCTACGAATTTGTTGCGGCCAGTCACTCGCTGCGACGTGTTTTGGTTTAATTAATTTTAGCTAATGATATTCATTAATAACCTTCTATACTGAACGTTGTAATTACATTTGAAGTACGTGGTATTGGAGTTCCTTAGTTATTCTTTTTCATAATACTGGAATATTACAATCTTATCGATACTTTTATTAAAGCAATTACAAACATGCTAACAAACTCAAATATTTTGAATAAAAATATTTGTTGAACAAATTATTCCAGTATACAATGCAAATGATAGCTTTTATGAATATGTTTGATCATATAACTGTACACTTATATGTGGAAAAAGATGTTAATCGGATATGAATAACAGTCAATTAAAGAGTGGACGAAAATAGCCCGTCAAGTTGATTAGTTCGGTGAGACGCGGCTGGTTGCGGTCAGGCTTTGAAGCCAGCGAACGAAGCAACCCGAGAGATATTAATTTGTTTCTTGTAGCGTTAATATTACAAGTTAATACCATATTTGACGACGTACTTAGTAATTCTATATGGAAGCTTTTCACATTGCAACTTATACGTTTGTTGGCTGTTCAAGCCGTGTCTACCTTGCTTATATATACTTGATCATGATATCTTTCAGAATCCTTTAAATTTAATCAGCTTTCATTGACTTGATCCCATCTACTGCCGGTATAGTTTTATTTTTGTCATCAGCAAATGGAAAATGAATATCAGTAGTTACACTATTGTAAGTAGTCTTTAACACTTTCTAATGCTATTTGGTACCTAATTTAAGAACAAAAGCCCAATTACCAACACTGTCAAATCCCACAACAACACTTAACGCCTCAAACCGTTAAAACCGACTCAAACGTTGTTCGCACTTCCATAAAGCCATCCAAGCTTGATATGTTTTTATCGTTCGCTTATTCTGAGGCCTAACCGTCTTCGTCGACCTCCGTCGGATGTGGGGCAGCGGGTCTTCGATGTGGGTTTATGATGCAGCCCCACAGGTTCTCAGCCGCAGTGGGTGCCGTCATTGTGTGGGGCAATTAACTCTAACTGTCAACGTTTCCTAGGATTCCATGTGAACATTCCGTCAATAGGGATTGTTGGATTTAATTATTATAATTGTTTCGCTTGTTTGTTTGTTGTTGTGATAAGAACTGTATCTGGTTTTATTATTTGTATGTTCACGTGTATCATTATGAGCTTCGTAAGTTCTATTGGGAATGGTTTTCTTCATTTAAATTAGATGGATCGTTATTTGTTTCAATTTTAATACAAGGTTTATCAATGTATATAAATAGAATTTGTGATAATGTGTTGTTCTCACTAGATGATATGGTTACTTGGGGTCAAAGTAAGTGTTAATCAAATAACATCTAACTCACGTCCAAAGCACTCAAGCTTTTACAAGTTAAAGTCAAGTTACAGGTAGGAGAGAGATATAGTAAGCTAAGGAAAAGTACAGTAATTTAATTTATAGTAAAAATCCAAAATATGAACTCGGTTACTTCTGTTGACGACTATCGCACAACTCAAAAATAATTAAATATAAACAAAATAGACTTATATAAAAGTAAAATCTCTTGAGAAACTTGTGTGCTCAATAGTTCTGGATTCTTAGTCACGTAGGTAAATATTGATAACTTTCCAAGCAAATATTTAGTTTGCCGTAGCACACTTATTCAATATAACATCGCCAAGCTAATATGCCAATTAAAACTCCAAGGTAATTCTGGTTTTAGCGAAAGCAAAAGTCCGAGATCGAGTGTCGTTGACCGCAAAGATTTGACTGACGAAATCGTAACTGAAAACGTAACATATAACTAACTGTCTTTGTCGCACGCTTGATTGACGTGTATGTCTGTCTCTTTATAAATCGTGACAAGTCTCTGACAACTTGACATGTGATCCTCGAAATCCTAGAAGTGTCTGCGTTGGAGAAAGTGTAAATAAAAAGTTTCGGTCGAGAGCGTTTTATGTGTTAAAAAGGCATTTCAGTTTGTTTTCCTATTTTGTAGGGAAGTGCTACATTTTTGTGTACGTAACTGCACGTATTCTACGTTCAATTGTTTTTTGTACTACGCAGCAAATAAGTTGGAACATCATGGCGGTCGACCTTGAATGTGCAGTAACCGATTTTCGGGTTAATTGGTTTAAGTTGAAAGCGTGCCGCTTTTCTGTCTTTCCTATGATTTACTTGTTCTACGTAATTGTTAGCTATCTTATTAACTTCAACAATACATCAATCATCAGTCATCCCAATTTTGCGAACTTCTGTAACAGTAACTAAACTATGGATTCTATAATATCGGCATGTCATTTTAACTTCAACTGTGACTTCATAAACTAAGTTTTATGAGATAGTGTCGGGACGCGAACATTATGGTAACAACTTTACGATCGTAACTTCTGCAGAAGTGAGGCTGATCAGTTTTAGAGTTCTGTAGTTCTAGACCTAAATCATATCTTGCAAAGTTTTGAGTTCAGATGCAAATGTCTTCAGCATGACAATTTCTATATTGTTTCAAAATCTGAAGACTTAAATGAATACATACATAATTATTTTTTATGTAGTTCTGTAGAACTGAGAACGCTGGCCCCAGTATAAGTTAATCTGAAGCAGATTGCGCGCTTTCCTACTTAATTTGTCTCATAAGACTTGGAGGAGGATCTTTAACCCGTATTATACTAACTAGGTCATCATCAGCAATAGATGTCAAAGAGTGAGTGAGTTTTAAGTAATTGACTATATGAAGTAATTTATATTTGAGAATGCTTTCACCCTGGTGAAGGGTGTAAAAAGTAATGACTCTTCATAAATTTCTTTTCACATGACCAATGTTATGTTATTAAAAAACCTTCCCTTTTCAAATAATTTGCCTATCGTCATTTCTCCTTTCCATAATATTAAATCCGGTTTCCTTTTGTAAAACCCATTCTGTTTTAAAGCTTTCGGTATTGTTACACACTTAAATATAACAGTTTAATCCGGATTAATCTTTATTAATTTTCTCTGAACACAGCCTTTTCTAAATCTCTTAATGAATCTTGAATAGTAAATCATTTCAAAATTGTTCGTACTTCGTTCTATTGGCAGGTGAGTTTATATTGTCGCGATATACTTTCAGTTTCGTTGTGTGCCCCCGCGCAGGTCAATGCTCGGTAAGATCTAGTGCGCGATAGCTTCCTTACTCAATGATATTGTTTACTTTTAGTCTAGGCTTGTTAGTTGCGTTTTGATTCATCTAAGGCTTTTGAATAGGTAAACCATGCGTGTACGTTGTGTTTGTAAGAGAGATAGTCGCTTTCCAATGCTTTATGATTTTTATGCTAATATTGGGTATAGAGAAATGCGTAAAAGTTGGTTAGTACGGAATAATTTGCTTTCTTTCATGTGCTTGATTTCCATCTTGAATATTTTACAATTTTTTTTTGTGGAATCTGTTTTCTTTTACAAACAGTTTAGATCGATTCTCAGCAGTAAACTAGAAAGATAGACGATGTTGATGATGTTTTATGTGTGGATTTTACGGAAAAAGCACAATTTTAAAAGCAAAAACCCAAACACAAGTAACACGTGATAGTGACACCGATTGTAATCACAAAACACAAGAGCTCATTACAACAATTCCCATAGTAATACAACCCGATCCCATAGTAACCGATACCAAAGATACAGAGATATACGAAATTCTTTCACATAATAAATTCACAGAAGGGCTCGAGCTAATCGTGTCAAGTCCGCAGTGAAAGTAAGAGGTGGGCGCGAGAGATTCACAAGCGTGCACACGAAGTCAATGATACCGGCGAGGTAATGATGGCCACGTGGTTCGGTGGTCATGACTTTCAGAATGATGTTGTTTGTGCCGTTTGGACCGAACAGAAACTGACCTGACATAATACATAGGTGTTAGTAAATAAAGATGTAGTGGAAACATACCTAAAGAGTCTACAAAAGTAGAAAACAATGTAGCTTCGTATTTTATAAAACTTATTTTAATTATTGTTCATGTTTGAGCCAAATATTAAGGTGTTGAACATATTTTGGGTGTTAATCATTCATTATTATAATCACAGAAGATTAAAATTTTCTAATGCTCATTCGAGTTAAATGATAAATGGTCTATTCTGTATAAAGATAATTTTACAGTTCCTAATTTGTACATATTAGATAAGTAATCTAGTTTAAAAATATGTATATGAAAGTAATGATACCAGCGGTTAGGTACTAATGGCCTTGTAGTCTGGGGGTCATTAATTTCAGAATTATACCGTTGTGAAGAGCCAAATACGAAATAAAATTCTTTCGACGATAAAGATCTTCAAAGTGATATGTTTTGTCATTGATCACGCAATGTAACCGAACATTTCAATAGTGCATGTCAATTGCTTTTGTAGCCCTTTTGACAATTTCATCACTGATGCTATTATCAGCGATAATGATCTCCAAAACGTTAATATTTTGTCATTGATCACATAATACGAGTAAGACTACCGAGCATTTCAATAGAGCATGTCAATCTCTATTTAAACCCTTTTTACAATTTCATCACTGATGGAATTTTGGTTCACCTAGGCACTGGAGCTGTCGTGATATGTAAGAGAGCCAACAGAAGTCAGGTTTACAGAATCGGATGTAAATAAAAATATGAAGGCTTGCGTTTATTAAAACTATTGTTCATGTTCGAGGTAAATGTAACGGTCTAAAGCACATTTTTGATGAAAAAAATCCTACAATACAAGCTCAGAAACTTAGAATGGTTTGAGATTTTGAATCTTGAATCATTCTAACCCTTCACGTCTACACGAAAATATATTTTTGATGCTTTATCCTCATCTATAAAATTACCACCAGAAGCTTCAAAAAGTAATGGAAAAATAGGCATCTCAAAATTTAGATTCGCAAGCATGACAATCCATTTTTAATCGTTCTTAAGGCAACGTCTAGTGTGTAATGTAATCTATAATCCTTAGCTAGACTTTGCAAATTACATTACATAACCGCCACTTGTTTCTCTTACAAGGATTACAAGAGGATTATGGCTTAGGACAAGTTACAGTCAAGATATTGGTCACGTAGCCGGCTTGATAGATAAGTAGATAGATTATATAAGGTGGTCAAATCCGATGTACAGCTTTTTGAAGATTACCGTTGTTGGATATCTACTTTTTATTTAAAGAGTTGTTATTTTGTTTTGGATATACACATATTAACTTTAGTAAATGTATAAAGCTCTAACGTGAATTGTAAAATGACAAAATGTTTATCAACATTTTTTTTTTTTTTTGGGTAACGAATTTATTGATCCCCAAAGGTCCCCATTCGAGGGATTCTGTATTTTTCAGTGGGTTTATCTACAGGGACGTGCCACGGTTAATTTAGAACATTAAAATCTGGATATTTATTACTTTAGCAGTCTGATACCTAACAAATTACCTATCCACTAACGCCTTTTTTTCCCGCACACAAGTAGAGAATTAGGTCGATGTGGTTATCTCTACAAAATTTCAAAGTTTGAATACTATTATTAAAAAATATCTAGATAATTTTGTTGGGTATGACAAATATTTGAATTTAAACTTTTATATATCCTAGTTAGCCAGCCTGCAGTTATGTAATTTTTTTGTTTGTAAAGAAAGTTTGTTACATCACTATAAGGAAGTGTAGCATCTGGTAATAGATAATTTTGATCTAATATTATGAAGATAATTTATTATTATGTGACATAGGTAAGTCATGACCGCGCCTTTAAATGGTAGTCGTGTGAATTAATGGGTTTTAATTAGTAGACTGGCCTGTTGTTCTAGTGGTTAGTGGCCCTAACTGCTATGCCGGAGGTAGCGGGTTCGATTCCCGCCCAGGGCATATGTTTGTGTAATGAGCACGATCATGTGTTCTATGTCTGGGTATAATTTACCTATAATTTGCATGTATTTAGAAATATATAAGTTTGTTTATCAGTTGTCTAGTCTGCTTAGCTTGGGACTAGACGGCGTAATGTGGTAGTTGTAAAAAAATAACATATATTTCTGTGTAAAAAATGTTGTTAATTGTCAGGTAGGGACCTAATTAAACTAGGAGCGTGGTGTGTTAAAATGTCAAGCGTGAGAGTGAGATAGAGGGATGGAGTTGTACACCCTATATAGCTACACTCCAACCTTTTAATATTTCATGTTAGGTCAACAAATGGAACGCGTTGAGAGCTCGTAATCGATTAGTAAATTAAAGTACATAAGAAATTGATTTGGATTTATTATAAAGTGTACCCTCTCGAGAAAGAAAGTCCAATGATGTGGTAATTACGACAAAGTTTTAATTATTTAATGTAAAATATTACTTGGAATTAGATGAAAAGAATAAAACAAAAAAAAAATTGTCCACGAAGGTATCCTAAACAACTTTCCAATTTATGAAAACCTTTTCACTCACACTCATTTAGCGACCCAATAAAAGTAAAACTGACCACTTTATGTTCACCAAAAACATAATACGGTATCATAAAGGAATATTAAAATTAAATTTTATCGCCACACCTCTTAAATTCGCGAGAATAACTCGTAACAGCCGTGTAGCCATAAAAATAATGGATCGTTTTATTAATTGTTAATCTGCAAATAAACAGAGGCCGCGGCTGCAGTGAAAAACGTTTCGCAGTGATCAGCGAAGGTGCAATAAAGCTCTTCCGAGGCTGAGGGCCTACCGCACCCTGTAATTATACAATGGACGCACGGCGACCGCATACTTTACAAGCGAAAATGTACCGCAAAAAGTCTAAAGTGGCATGTAGTGCTTTAGTACTTTCTCCCGGTGCTCCCACGGCCTACTTGCCCCGAAAAGTAACTTGTTCAGCGGGAACGCCCAAAATTCGGTGATTAAAATGGTTCGGTGTGCCTACGTCTTTACTTTCGCGAGCTCCCGCCAATTAAGCGGCGTGGCCGACTGTGTTTTGTTTTTATTAAAGTGCTGAATGAGATGTTTGAGATTGGATTGCCTAGGCAGTTAATTTACAAGTTTACTGTTCACTCTTTTCAACTGTTGTTTATTGACCATCAATAAATACAACCCTTCACTCGGACTGTATTGAGTAGAGAATTAACTGCAGACATAAAATTTCTTAAGTAATTATAAATGTGACATTAAAAACGAATCGGAAACATTATCTTTCTCTTACAAGTCACAAAGTGTTTGTTCTTAAAGACAGTCGGATTTCGGAAGTACAAACTATATTACATACGGAAAACAATAACCATCTTGAACCTTAATTAAACATGCCACGTTTCCGCAATAACATGGCTGAGATAGTTGGAGGGGACAAAACAAAACATAATAGCATTCCCCTTCAGTAAGGACGGATATACGAAGTACACAAACTTTCCTTTTTTAGTGAAGCAAAAGGGAATAAGAAGGTACATTCCTTTCGCGATTCGATCGAAGACTTCGCAATTTGACCCATTCACCCTTGAACTACAATTTCTAATGGAGGGAGATGGTTCATTATTTAAAATGTGTACATGTTTCAACGTCGGCAATCGAAAGTGGGCAGATTGAACCTCTGATAAGGATACACTTTACTTTGATTTATGACCGAAGTGAAATAAACATGGTTATGAATGCAAATATAATGTTTCGAGTTTAGAAATTATTGATGGTATTTTGATGTAATGTGCGTGATCGCAATTTTTTATTCTTAACTCAATGTGGTTGATTTATAGTCTGCTATGAAAATTATATTATTCTAATATATTAAATCAATAAAAAAAAAAATAAGATTGTATTGATTGATTTTGATTTCGTGAGCATTAATGAATATGATAATTATAATTTAATCAATATAATAGCAGTAATGCCACAAGTGTAGTAAAGCTAAGATTGTGTAATTTCTTTAGTATTGTTACGGTCTTGCTAAGTTAAAAAAGATACATTTTTAGTGTTTTTTTTTATTATTACTTATAGGCTCGCTTTTGACCTCTATCTCACTTCATGGTAAGCGATAATGTGGTCGACGGTGGAGCACGCTTGCCTAAAATTAATCTGTCCTAGGTTATATCTATCAGAAAACTTAGATATAACAATTTACAGTCCTTTCATGATGACCTCTTTACACTCTTACTATACATGATACTCGTAGTTTGTAGAAGGTTCATACATTAGCAGCCCGTCCCTACTTCTCATGGGTGTCACAAATCATTGAAATTCTCGGATTTTCTCTACAATAATATGTATGTATACACCCTAATTTTCTCATGAATCCATGAAAAATACTTAAAAACACATTTAGTAGTTTTTGAGCGTATCGCGAATACACAAACACTCACATATTATTTAAATATGAAGGTTTGGTATAAGGATAAATTAAGACAATCTACAAATACTCACGATGATAGTCGACATTTTATTTATTAACTATTATTTCAAACAATATAAATAAACTATTCTGCCTTTCTTATATGTTGTGTTTTAATTCGTGTTTTAATTATCTTATTAGCCGTGAGCACCCCCGACTCTAATTAATCTTGCCATGACGAAGCTCAAACACTTTCTCATTCCCCACACATATACTTTTACACTAGAGTTAAGAATAAATTTTATTATTATAATAATGAAAGTTATTCATGTCCAGTCATTCACCAGAGAGAAAAGTTGTAAACATATCAGAAATAAAAGAAATTGTAGAACAAAGTAAACGGACACACGATTTTATGAAGAAAGTATCGTATATATTGTATATAAATTTGTTTTTTTATTTGACATTTGCACGATAAATACTGTTTTATTGAGAATTTAGAAACTGTCACAATTTCTAGATATAAAATTTAAGAAATATAATTTAAATCATCATCTTTTATCGAAAGTCAGTCTGTGCAGTCATTTTTGACAGTTTTACATCTATGACAGTCGTTCGATACAAATAGTCAGGTGCTACGAAATCTGGCAATAACCAGTCTCGCTACGGGGTTTGTGTTACCCAGTTACAGGATTGTAGAAGTCATACTAGGTCGTCACTCTATATGAAATACTGGTATTTAACGAAGTATCTTATCTAGTATTAGGCTGGAAGTCGACCCTTACTTACTTGGGGAAAGGTTAGCACTATTTTTTCGGAAGGGTACACTATGCCTCAAAGAACTTTCAGCATATTAGCCTCAAAAAAAGAGTTTCCACAGCCCTGGAATGTAAAAGAAAACTGAAGAAACATAAAGAAGAAAGAAAGAAAACACGTTTATTTGGCTTGCAATGAAGCACAATACAAGTTTTAAAACTTAAACATAAATAAAATAAAATAATTAAAAATAAAAAAAATCAACAGCAACAAGAATATGCCTCCCGGCTGCGCCAAATAGGTTCAGTTTAGCATGATGCCAGACAACTTCGTAGCAGTTGCCTGACGCTGGTTTTCAACTGAACCTTGGGTTCAATCACGGATGAGAATAAGTTTTATTACGAGTATAATGCGAACATAAGAGTATAAAAACATAGCTGCGTTTAGACAGTAACTAACCCAGAGCAGGGAGATGTCACTGAATAAATAAAAGAGGAGAGCTCACTGAACAAATAAAAGAAAATAAAGTACTTATTTTTTAAACATATAATCAGCCATATTACATTGCCACTGCCGGGACTTAAGCCTGCTCTCCAGAGGAAGAAATGGGCCGTGGCCCAGTGCGGATAGGTAGATGGCACATGTCTTCGAATTTTTGATTATAGTACATTTCGAATTTTTGACTCGTTTCCTCACGATGTTTTCCTTCACCGTTTTAGGAGCAGTGGTGATGAAATTAAGTATACAAAGTAATGCGCCTTGAGCCGCGATTCCATTACTGCTTTTCATCAGTTGAAAACGCAGTCAAGCTCTAGTTTATATCAATTAAAAAAAGTCTTAAGTCGGGACAGTTACTATTGGGCCATTTCTGCTGTAGTCGAGTAATTTTTTATTAACCATAAGTCTTTTCAATTAATAATGAAAGCAACCGAGATAGCCCATTAAGAGTAAATTACTCTTATTTCGTGAGTTCATTATAGAAAAGTAATTCACTTATTTCTACCGGAAAAACATTTGAGACTTTTTGAGCCTTTGTTGTTTTTCCTGTTTTTTCTTAAGCAGTTTCTATAAGTCCGCAACGTGTTTCTGGAATTTTTAAATGACTATTGAAACTTTTCGAGCTTCTTTTTAAAATAAAATTGAGCTATAAAGAAGGCTGAACTCTTAATGATTGTTTTGGAAGTAAAAGTGGCAATATTTAACAAATCAAACTAATTTGACTGGCCTGTTGGTCTAGGGGTTAGTGGCCCTGACTGCTATGTCAGAGGTCGTGAGTTCGATTCCCACTCAGGACAAATGTTTGCGTGATGAGCACGATCATTTGTTCTGTGTCTGGGTGTAATTTATCTATAATATGTATGTATTTAGAAATATATAAAGTATGTTTATCAGTTGCCTAGTACTCCTAACACAAGCTCTACTTAGCATGGGACTAGACGGCGTTGTGTGGAATATCTATATTATTTATAATTCATTTCAATCAATTTCTTTCTTTTTTTGTGTCTTTTTTTTACATTGGAAATCATCAAATGTCTCCTCCCGCTTTGGATAGCGGAAGGAGTGTCAGATTTTTACTGACTAAATCCACAGCGTCTCTTTTTGATGTGAGGGCTACGGTAACTCCTTCGAATAATCCGCAGATGTGGCAGGCAGTGGCCCAATCTAACCCCGTCGACACGGGCTAGGGTCTTTACCTGTCAGTCGGTTCGGACGGCGAGCTACCCATTGCTCGCCGCCCGCAAGCCTGACATTATTATGTATGTATGCCTGGCTAACCTACAGACGAAGTGACATACCATTAATAATAATTACTAACGATATTGGAAAAGAAATCCAGTAATCGAAAAGTATTGTTGAAATACGAAATGATTAATAAGTTCTCTTCTTCTATAGGCCGTCTGGGCAATATCACAAAAGAGAGATAATACAGAAGATAATCTACATACGAAGCGCGCTCGAGCAACGCACACATAGACACCGCTCACAGACACGATATCTAGTACGTGACTAAACCGTGCTAAACCAGTGCATGAGATTGACTTATGTCCCTACCTATTTTTACCCGACTGCGCCAGGAGGGTTATGTTTCGAGAATATGTATATATGTATGTATGTATGTATAATTGTTTGGCACGCTCTGCAGCCTGAACGGCTCGATGGATTTAAGCTTGAGAGGAGTCGTTAGATTTGTATTTACTGTGAGAGTGACACTGGGTATATCAAAATAAAAAAAACAAAATGGCGGATTTTTGGCGCCAAATTCAAATGTTTGGCACGCTCTGCGGCCTGAACGGCTCGATAGATTTTAGTTTGCGAGGTGTCGTTAGATTTGTAATTATTGTGAAAGTGATATCGTAATAAAATAAAACTAAAAAAATAAAAAGACTTTCTTGTTTTAGGGCTTTTGAATACTCAGAAAAGCAGTCGAAATTTTTTAGTTTTTTTTTAAATTACCGTTTTTTGGCGGTCGGCCCCGCTACAAACCTATTATAGGTAGACATTTTTTTTTGTATTTCTAATATTGGCTCTCACTAGAAATTTCTTCTGTATCGTGTATACATTTGCGAACATATAAACTCACATTACAAACACCCGAACCCGGAACAACTACCTCTAGGCCATATAAATATTTGTTCCGTGCGGGAATCAAACTCGCTGCACGAAGCGCAGCTGACAATCGCTCGTAAATATAAATAAAGTTAAATAGCATATAGATACATTTTTCGTAAAATTCGTGCCGACATGAAATGTGAATCATTGGATACTTATATAAAAGATTTTCTAAATGCATTTCTATCTGATTTATAAAATACTAGCGACCCGCCCCAGCTTCGCACGGGTGCAAAGGTGATATTAAATATATTATGCATGGATTATACATATAAACCTGACCTTGACTGGCCTGTTGGTCTAGTGGTTAGTAGCCCTGACTGCTATGCCGGAGGTCGTGGGTTCGATTCCCACCCAGGACAAATGTTTGTGTGATGAGCACGATCATTTGTTCTGTGTCTGGGTGTAATTTATCTATAATAATTATGTATGTATTTAAAAATATATAAGTATGTTTATCAGTTGTCTAGTACCCATAACACAAGCTCTGCTTAGCTTGGGACTAGACGACTTTGTGTGATAGTATGTGTGATATATTATTATTAAACCTTCCTCTTTAATCACCCTATCTATTGAAAAAAACTGCATCAAAATCCGTTGCGTAGTTTTAAAGATCTAAGCATACATAGGGACAGACATCAAGAGGTGACTTTATTTTACTATGTAGTGATGAACTTTACAGTTGAATACACTAAAACAATGCTAAAATTGCAACTAATCAAAATGGTAGTATGTAGGTACCGTTCACAAAGAAATACTGTCGTGGAAACAAAATCACAATACGGCACCAGATTCCGTCCCACATCGTTGGAAACTGTACCAAGATACTGAAAAAGTGGGTCCATTATGAGAACCTACTGATGATGGGTGTACCACTGTACACACGACGACTTATAAAGTTATACCTACTAGTATAAGCAGACTTTGAATTGCGTAGAATATCAGTATAATGAAAGGTCAGCATAGTCTGGTCTTGTAGTAATGAACGTTGTATGAGATAATGACACGATCTATCGCAATGTTCGCCGTAAATGCTCCTAATCCTATATTGTTCTAAACAATGAACACTTACACGTCATTTTTGATTCTGTAATTGCATATTATTCACAATTGGATAGTAACATAACAATGGCGGATTCGTGTGTGGACATTTTAATCTACACATGCCTACATTGTTTGACTTTCTCAGGAATTTCTCTATCTCACGTGTGTATTTTACGAAATATTAGCATAAAAACCCTCGGTCGCTATGTGCGAAAAATATTCAGCTACCTCTCTTATACTTTGACTTTGAAATTCGAGAAAAATTTCAAGAAAATATAAAAGTTATCTTCAGTTACCGTTTACGTTTTATTCATGAATGTGCCGTCTATAAAGTAAAATCTTAAGGTTTGAAATTTTGCGTCTATACATTTAGGTATATGACAATTTCGTGACAAAAACTACATTAATAGGTACAATTTTCGTTGTTATTTGCCTAAAATATTTTTCGTTCTACGACTAGGTCATTGACAAATGATATCCTAGATTCAAGATCTAGGTAAACACGATAACATAACAATGCACTTTCCTGAGCGAGGCGCTAATGGACTTAGATTTTAGAATAAATAAAATTTTGAAAAATATCTCATGCATTCACTTTATTTATATAGAATAAAGTAAAGATCTAGGTAGGAAATATAGGCAATTATTAATTATCAAGAACACGGATATCTTCGTCGTTGTTGTTGGTGGTACTGACAGTAAGTTTTTCTTACCGAACTTAACCGAACCTCATAACCGCTCCGTTTCTACAGCGGGACGTAACGTCACATGACAACTAATAGCACGCTACTAATATGCGACACTCTGAAACGATATCATAGGCGTCTACGGTACCATAATATGTACACCTGTCCCCCTAGCCAAGTTACAATCGTTTCGTTTTGCGTTAACGCTTAGCGTTGGCCATACCCCCAATTCGATTGTTCGAACAAAGCATTTGGGGGCGTGGCTTACTACAAGCGTTGACGCAAAACGAAACGATTGTGACTTGGCTAGGGGGGCTGTCACCCTAGCCAAGTTACAATAGTTTCGTTTAGCGTGAACGCTTGGAGTTGGCCACGCCCCAATTCCTTTTTTCTGACTTCATCTCAAGCTCAGTCACGTGATCAGAACAAAGGAATTAGGGGCGTGACCAACTCCAAGCGTTCACGCTAAACGAAACGATTGTAACTTGGCTAGGAAGGCTCAACGTACTGTCCCAGTTTGTGATGGTGACTATTTCATCATATATCTAACAGTCAATACCCAACATATAAATTATCATATTGGGCATACACTTACACACACAAGATAAAAATATATCTTGTTTAGGGACAGCTTGTCCTGAAAATATCGTTCCTTTCCCTTTCCTTTTTCCCCATCGACGGCACCTGAGATTTATTGTATTGGATATTTACGACAGTTTCGATCAACCCTGTTAGATTGGGGTAGTTTAAGAAAGCTTTGTCATTAATTTAAAACAATTCCCACGATGTTTGTTTGAAGTGAAACTATCGACTAATGTTTCGAATGTATTTTGTTCACAGATGCGACTTCGACGGGGCTTGGCTATAGGCGTTCTGCTCATATTACATATGGTGAGATTGCATTGTTTTTTTATACATTACTTACTGCCAGCAGCTTCGCCAGTATGATAGTAGAAAATTATCACAAGGAAACATACTCTCTATATAAAAAGTAACCTACGTGCTATTCCAGGACATGCTCTACCCGTATACAGAAACTTAAAAAAAAAAAATTGGGCAAGTTCTAGGTTAATGGGAAGTACCCTCTGAGTTTTGTTTTCTTTCGACACTCTACGTCGAAATATATTTAAGTTTTTATGACATAAACTGCCGTATCATTTTTTTTCGTCAACATAGAAGTTTGATTTTTTCACAGCTTCAAGGAACCGCAGACTTGAAGTTTCAACTTGATACCTCCAAGCGATCTCGAGATAAAGAGTCTTGACAGACAGACAGATAGATAGACAGACGGACAACAAAGTGTAAGGGTTCCGTGTTTTTCCTTTTGAGCTACGGAACCACTACTGGGATTTAGCTGTGAGACGGTCTTAGCTGTGATTGATAGGTAAAATGTAACCATATTGGAAGCCTACCGTAGGCGCGGGCTTGCAGACGGCGAGCTTCCCATTGGTCCAAGCGTCTGGTGACCGACCGGGCCCAAGTCGTCGACGGCGCGTATTTTTCCACGCGCGCCTTAAGGAGATGACAGCAAACCGTAAGGGACCAGAATGGTCGTAGCCTACTGGCGCCGTGGGTTATTTGAAAGTGAACCCCATGGCCCCGGAGCGAGAGCAAAGAAGCAAAAGGAATGTGTTTTTAGTCAGTCTAAAACACCCTCTCGCTCCGTCCAAGGGTGGGAGAAGTCATTAGTTGATTTTCCCAACTAAAAAAAAAAACTATGTGGGAGGTTTTCGGCATTAAAAATTTAATTACCCCTTAAACTTGTTAGAATTAATTCTCAACTACTGCTTTCTAAGCTTGGAGAGCCAAGGTCTTCTGACACAAAAGCTTTAGTCTACAGCTATTAATCACATTCTTACCTAAGTACATTACCGTTTTAGAATGAAAAGCTCGGCAAAGTAATTTTCGTAAATTACAGCCTTAATTTCACACAAAAAAGTATAGTAACTGGTAATGTCATCAATTAAATCTTATATCTACACGCAGGGTGTCTAGCGATCTCTTGGTATACCTAACCCACAAGCCGCTCATGATTGATAAGTGGGTAATAATTGGACTGATTGATAAATAGTGGCCCCTTTTCAAAAGAAAAAACGGAACTTGATGGTCCATCTGTATGTCAAGACCCTTTATCTCGGGAACGCGTGGAGGTATCCAGTTAAGGTCTGCGGTCCCTTAAAGCTGTGAAAAAATCAAATTTCTAACTACAAAAAAGATACGGCCATTTATGTCGCAATAAACGTACATTTCGACACTCTCAAGTGAATCAAAATTCATAGGGTACTTCCCGTTGACCTAGAACCCTGAAATTTGACACAAAAAATATTTTTTCTATTAGGAAAAAAAAATCGAAACTGGATTAGGGAATTGAACTATTTACATATGTTAGTTTGTACGGAATCCTCAGTGTGTGAGTCCGACTCGCATTTGCCTTATTTTTAGGAAGAAAATGCTGGAACGAACCGCTTTAATTTCACACAAAATAAGTTTAGTACCTAACCGGTAACGTCATTAATGACATCTTGTATCTACATGCAGGGCGTCTAGCGATCTCTTGGTATACCTAACCCACAAGCCGCTCATGATTGATAACTTAAGTAATAATTGGACTGATTGATAAATAATGGCCCCTTTTTTGAAGTGTGAATCACCTACGACTCCCGAAGTAAATAACGGCCCTTCAACACACATTCATGACCCAAAATAATCGAAAGCTATTGGTCAATAAACTAAACTAATGACGTACCAATAAAACCGAAGCTATAGCAAAAATAATCTACTCACGTACTCCTCACCAAATTAATTCAGCCAATAGAAAGGAAGAAAAGTGTATTGTTTATTAAATGGTTATGAATAACATGGGACTGGCTATTTGTTCATGCTAATTCTTATTGTTTGGGCGGGACGATACCTCCCACTATAAAATGTAAACTTTAGGTACCTATGTATTGTTTACTTTCTCTGCCAATTCAAGAGTAATCATTCATAAAACATTTCCTATTTCTATTTATCCTAAAGGATTCTGCCTACAGCCTATAATTTTGTAGCGACATCTTTGCAGTCAGATACAAACTAAAAACCTGATGTCAAAGGAATCCTACATCGCGACAGCAAAATTTTTTGCGCAATTTAAAAAATTATAGATGTCATGCGGATTTCATCTCGCATGCGGGGCTGCTGCCTGGTATCACGCTCAGCGTCCGCCGTGCGTATTCCAGAACGAGTCAATGACCTTATAGGGAGTTGTCCGTCGTTGCGTACTAACTACCTACAGTTCATTGGCCTCGATCAGCTGACGTTTACTTAAAGAAATTAATTCCGTACATTCGTAAATTAATTCGAGTTTAAAAAAAGTACTTTATTTTTTATTTTTATCTTTACTAATTGATAGGATTTTATTGAGAAAATTATTTACTATACCCATGTAGGTATATGATGTCAATTAGAATGTTTTCAATGAGAGTATTGGATTGAACTGTCGATAACACAACGTATACTCATATAGTCGCAATGGTAAGACAAGGATGAGACAATTGGCGCAATGATTAAGCAATTGATTGCTGCATTAAATGTAATATATTTGTGCGTCCTGATCCGAATCTGGGTGTCTTGTATACGTGAGTTTCAAAGTTTATGAATGCTCTCGTTATCGCGGGCTTGCGGACGGCGTGCAGTGGGTAGCACGCTGTCCGATCGTCCGGTAACATACCGGACCGAGCCCAAGTCGACGGCGCGTTCTGTTCCCGCGCGCCTCATGGAGCTGTCAGCAAACCGTAGAGGCCCAGCCTGCTAGCTGCAGGCAGGCAGGGTCGAAGCCTGCTGGGGTTAAGGGCCGTTTTCTGAGAGGAAGGCTCAGCCCCGGCATGATAGGCAATGAAGGAAGGGGGTAGGTTTTTAGTCAGTAAGAGTCTGACACTATTTCCCGCTCCACCCAAAGGCGGGACTTGTCATTGGATGATTTTACCTACCATAAAAAAATAAAAATTAAAAAAATGCTCTCGTTATTAAACTAATTCTTAGTTTTGGGCAACGTTTGTCACGGGTTTATAAAAGTTACATGGGCAATCTCTCAATGTAATCGGACCAAAAATAATTTTAAATTAAATTACATTAAATTTTAATTGTTGGCCATCCCTGTTATAGAGAATCAAATTGACAAAAATACTGAATTACTTATTTATTCCAAGGTAACAGAATAAGTCACAGAAAATAAGTCCGTATACTAACTTTCTTATTTTACAAAAGTTTGATAATAGGGATGTCGCTAGCACGTTTCAATTTATCGATAAAAATGTACCTAAACGTTATTGCATTGAGCGAACTTCATTCCTCGGTAGAGCGGTGCTCAAATTGAATATATCTGGAGCATTGCGGTTTTGTAAATTGTATCTCTGTGTATATATCGTGGTGATTGTATCTCTGTGTGTATATCGTGCCGGATTTCAGTTAAATCAAATCTGTTGTTTATAGTGACCCAATTCGCTTGGACAGCGCTGTGGTATTGTATGATGGACGATGTTTTAATCAATACTATGTTGTTTATACATAGTAGGAGTTTACATAGTGTTGCTGGTAATACTGAATGATTGAGAAAGTTATTTAATTAATCACAATTTTCTTGTTATTCGATTTCTATGAAGCTTTCCTTAATTAAGTTCAATAACTTGACATGACAACAAAAATATAATGATTTTGATGATGATTTTTTAAATAATTATGTTACATAAAGTTTTAGAAAATACACACACACACATACATTCAGCTACCATTACAGAAATCCAATGCGATAGATGTAGACAAATAAATATCACAATAAAATTCGGTTCAATTACAAAAACAATAAATCAATTTAAATTAATAAAAAGTTGAAAAAAAAGAGTAAATAAATATGATAAAAGGCATGCTTTTGAATTAAAATTTACTTTTTTGTGTCTATTCCTGATTACACAATTCCAATTAAATTAAATCCATTAGAAGAAACAAGCATTGCTTACATTACTGCCCGCAATGGAAGAAGCAGAGCTCATTGTCATTAAGGCCTTAAACTACTAATTCTAATTAGATCGTTTGATTATACAAGCTAAAACTGATACTAGATAGGTATATCCACACATTTTTTTTTAATTCTCGGATTTGTTTACTTGTTTGCTATGATGTTTTACAATGTCAAACTACTCGTACCTTATACCAAAATATCTTATATTCAAATAAACCAAAAATCCGTTGCCGTTGGAAATTAGTGACTTCACTCCATAAAGTCTAACCAAAAAATATTTAGCGACTTATAGAAGGTTTATCATTATTATATTTTTATTTATATTGTGTGCCAGTGATGACATACTCTGGAAATGGCTCTGAAACATGGTCGCTTACAATGGGCCTCATAAGAAGACTTAAAGTCACCCAAAGGCAATGGAAAGGGCTATGCTCGGAGGTTCCTTGCGTGATCGAATCAGGAATGAAGATATCCGCAAGAGAACCAGGGTTGCCGACATAGCACGTAGAATGACCAAACTTAACTGGCAGTGGGCTGGGCACATTGCACGTAGAACGGATGACCGTTGGGGCCGAAAGGTTCTGGAGTGACGGCCGCGTACTGGAAAACGCAGCGTTGGAAAGCCTCCCACAAGGTGGACCGATGACCTGATCAGGGTCGCTGGAGTCCGATGGATGCGAGACACACAGGACCGGCCATTGTGGCGACGCTTGGGGGAGGCCTTTGTCCAACAGTAGACGTCTTTTGGCTGAAATGATGATGAATGATGAGAGTGTTTATCTCGGTCCCTTGAAAGTAATCTTTCTCAATAAAGTCCTAGGAATAATCCTGCTCCACAATAAAAATCTATTCTATTGTAACCGCTATTCGTCTTCAACGATCAATTTTAAGTCTTAAACAAGTACATATAGATGATTAAACGTAAATTAACAGACCATGTAAGATTGGTGCGATTAAGATTTCATCGGACCGTACCAACGGATCCGTACGCTTTTGATTACGAGGAAAATTGTATATATCCGTTACTTCATACTAATATTTCGTTGCTAATCGGGGATTGTAAAAAAAATATGGTAGATTGTCCAAAAAATTTTGAGTTAAGTAAGGAAACAATTTACTACAGTGTCATCATTTAGATATTTTTCTTTTTGAGTCAATGGTTAAACTGTTTTAAATTATTTGATCAAGTTTGGGACTAATTTGTGTCCAGTTTGGGTCTAATTTGTGTCCAGTTTGAGTCTAATTAGTGTCCAGTTTGGGTCTAATTTGAGTCCTGTTTGGGTCCAGTTTCAGCTTAGTTTGGGCCCAAGCTACATTAACTGCAGCATCATTGGCATTGTCTTTCAAAGTGCGGATGCATGAGCAATTGAGACACTCCAACGTATAACTCATGTTCTGAACAGGGGCATTACACTCACATTGGGTATCCAAAGGCTCCAATTTCACCAAGTTGTGTTTACGCAACCGATTTAGTACTTACCTGGACATGAATTATAGACCACTATAATTCATGTCCAGGTGGTAGATGTTCCAGGTTTTAAGAAGTCGGATGGTGGTAGATGATGTTCTTCCCACACCTAAATTTTTACTCACTTAGCTTACTTTTTTCTAGTCACTTAAGGTTTGGCTCCAGTAAATAGACACGATCATTAGGTCCTAAAACTGAACATTTTAACACACGGTCACGTTTTGGACAAGGACTCACATTGGATAGTTACTAGAATACTTAGTTTTTAAAAGGCCATATTAAATTCCAAATAAACAACAACAAACAACTGTATAACATTAATTTCCATTAATGAGAGATTGTCATCATAATGTATTATGAGCGTGCTAATGAGCGCGCGACGGGCACGCGTGATTTGAATAATTTAATATACCTACTTAATTATCTAAATTGGTGCTTTTAACCGGAACAAAACATTAAAATTACCTCTCCAATGAACGTTCTATTTTCTTATATATCATTTTCTTTTTATTTTGGGCTTTTGGATTGAGAATTATCAGTTTGTTTTTAATTATCTTTAGCGTTGTATTCTTGTTAAGTAAACTCTTTTTATATTTTGTGGCAAATGTCCTTAGTTGTGCATTTATCTAACTTATTGAATTATAGAATTTACTGTAAAATTGTAATATACGAGTATGTATAATCGTTTGTTTTAATAAATAATAAAAATATACCTCTTTGTATCTACACCACTAATTTTTAATTAGTACTCGTACATATACTTAAAGATATTACTAGAAAAGATCTTGTTATTATTTAAGTAAAGCCTCAATAAATAATATTCACAAACATCAAAGCTATGAGCGTTTGTTATATCCCAAAATGTCACTCAATTTATGGAAATATTGTACACGTTTATGAATGAAAAAGGTTTATGAATGAAAGAATGGCAATAAAAATGAAAAGACGCTGCGCTTAGTATTTTCCAGTTGTAGTTGTTATGAATGTTTGAATCAATTATGAATTTATTAATTATGATAAATTTTCGTGGTCAATTTTGGGATTTCGTTTTTTTTACTTTTAACTACACAAATATGATCAGTAATGGGTACTGACTGAGTCCCATTTTTTTGTGCACTAATTAAAAAATAGGGGTGTATACTTTCATTTTCGTATTTTTGTTCATATAAATAATTAACTCAAAAACTATTTGACCAATTATAAGGATTATTTTTATAAAAAGTCAACAAGTTACCATTTTAAACTTTTACTCAAATTATGCGAAGCATATGACCCAATAAAATACACCATGTACACACTCAAGAATATAGTAAATAGAAAGCAACTATAATCTTGTGTCTTAAGCTTAAAAAAAATGACGTATAATATCCAACATAACACAAACGATCATATTTATATTACATGATAACCACAAACTAGAGAAACGATAGAGTATTTTACTAACCGGCCATTTCTATCTTTCTTTATAAAACTCAGTGTACGCTCAACAAAACAGCTAATTACCACAAATATATTAATCCGAGTCGTGGAAGTGGAGCGCTCACATGAAAGTATGCATCACGCTTTTGTGAGTTCGTGGTGGGCTGTGTAATGGTACCCTTCGTTATAGCTAAGCAAATTAACATACTGTAGAATATATTGTAATTGCAAGGTTAGGTTTTAGTCTTTTATTTTAATATAAAAATCAAACTCAAACTCATTTATTTCAAATAGACCATTTACAGGCACTTTTGAAAAGTCAAAAAGTCGGTCAGTCAAAAAATAAGTAAAGCTAAATTGCACGTTCCAAAGCGTAGATCTCTATCGATAAGAACGTGCAAGAAACTTCATGGACACTCTTTTAAAATCATTTTAAGTGTTACAATAATCATGGTTACATATTTCTTGTCGTTACAATTATGTGAGCACAATGTAGAAAAGTAGTAAGAAAAAAATAAAACTAATTAAAAATAGAAATTGAATTAAGCCACTAGCAGCAAAGAGATGACCAGTCTTAACTGGCGGCGCCCGTTCACGAGCATGACGCGTGCTTTAACCCCACGCTGCTCAACCATTTTGAAGGGAACAGAATGACCCAACAACACGCGCCACCATCAGCGAGACATTTGAGTGAGAATGACAAACTCTCAACTGCCATGCTCGTTTAAGTCAAACAAATTGTAACCTAGTAAAAATGCTCCATGGTACTTCACATTCACAAAAAATGATAAAAGTGCTTCTACATTATACAATGCTAATGGTTCCAAATAAAAAATAAAATAAAAGCATTAAATGGTTATAAGCTATATTAATATTTAGAGTCCAAAGTTATATAAATTATAATATATATTGAAATATAAATCTGTATATATAAAAATCAATTGCCGTAGTCCTTGAACGCAAATGGCAACTGAAGAAACATAAGTTTAGACGATAAGAGTCTGACACTCCCTCAATCCCTCTCACCCAACCCAGAACGGGAAAAGGTGTTTGTTGATATCTACGTCAAAAAGAGGTCCGGAGAGTTATTATTGTTAGGTGAGCATTTGATCACTATCGCCCCTAATGGCCCCAGGGGAGTCCTAATGAATTTACCCACATCTCCTAACTATATTTATTTACTTTTTATTACTGTTATGTTCTCGATTGATCACCGTCTCACCTGATGGTAAGCAATGATGCGGTCGACGATAGAGCACGCTTGCTAACAAGTAAATTATTCACTCGCTTGATTTAAAGGCCCCTATGTTGTAGCTATCAGGAAATTCCACTTCCAAGACAGCTAACCTACACACAACTTGCGTACAAACGTAAGATGAAAGTGTTCCCAAAACCATTTTGTATGTATAGACCTTTTTACCTGTATGAATAGGCGAGGTAAAGCCTGCAATAATCCAACAGTATTTCACAACACCGTACAGTGTACAGTATTTATTTATTTTCAACAATTTTACAGTTTATGTTGCATCTGAATATAGGGTACAGAGTGGGTCAATGTACAATTCACAACGTTTCCACGGATTACCAACTAAAATGAGATACAATGAAGACAATATAAAACTAGAATATGAAGGGCAAAAGAAGAGAATTATATATATACATGCTGCTTAAACTAAATGGACACTATTTAAGCTAATTGAACACTACTACCTACTACAGTAAACATTTCAAATAGATACTACGTAATCTATTTGAACACTATCATCCCGATATTAAACTAGTAGGTACTAGTATAAGTAGTGATGTCGGGACGTAAAGAATAGCACGATCCTATCTCTGCCCGTGGGTGACGTAAGAGGTGACTAAGGGACACAGAGAGTAGGGAGAAGGGAGATAGAGAGTGGGAAGCAGCATTCTCTGGATTTCAACAACCACACTGCTATCGCCAACCCGTTTATCGATATGGTGATTGTGGTAAACGCCTCCCTTTGGGGAGACCTATGACCAGCAGCAGACGTTTTTCGCCTGAAATGACGCTGATTTCAGATCAACGACTCAATATGAGTATTAGTAAACCATTAACGACTTTAAGACTCACGTTAAGCTCATAATATAGTTTTTTTCTTAATTGGAACCCAGATCTGTGGAAAGTTAATCAATTTAATCGATACCGTTTATGGCACATCACTAGCGACCGCCAAGAAATCACCGTATCGACTGTTTGCTTTGCGTTCGCGTATTTTCACAAAAATTGCTATAATTTAAATACGTCGTTTAGTTAAATGTGAACGATTTTCTAGTCAATGCTCGTTTGAGTTATGGTTGTTTATGGTAAAAGCATTTTTATGGGCCTTGGATTAGCGAAAGCATACAATGTGGTATATATAAACCTATATTCAGCTTATATTAATGATTTTGTAACAGTATAAAAGAATCTACTACCTGAGATCGGTTTTGAATAATATAATGACGTAAATATAAACAACTACCTACCAATAACTAGTAATAATAACTAATTAATAAAATATTGATTGATTTTTTTGTTGTATTCATGTTTTTTTATTGCAGTAAAGAATAAGAACATGACCAAACTAATTTTCTATTTATTCTATTAATAGCCTAAAACGGAAATAGGCTCTGTCTTCCAAACGTAGGTTATGGTCTTAGACCATTATTGTTATATTAAATGTACATTTTTAGTTTATTGCCATTGCAACCGCTGTATCTGCCGTATCAATGATACGGGGCCCCCGCGCTACAGGGGCCCCGACGTAGGCAATAATTCGCAACATGTTATCCACAACTGTCTCGTAGGGTATACCAAGCATTTGTAAAAAAGCACCATTTTTTTATACGGGGTCCTTGTGGGACTTTTGATACCTACTTTGTGCAATACCTAGTTTACTTTGTGCAATGCCTTGCATTTAACAAAGTAAACTAGGAATCTGTAGATTGTACCATCACCTTTCTACCATCGGACATCCCGACATAAGGCAAGTGTCCACCCTTACGTTGTTGACACCTCTACGGTCCGTACTAAGCATTTCGCCTCGTCGTTTATACCGTGTACATCGAAGGACAGAAAAAAAATTAGTTAGTCTTTCCATCCGATTATAATTTAAGAGTCTTCAAGGCTAGGCAGAGTCAGATAGGATCGCAGTCAAGCACAAGTTTATATCATTTAAAAGAAATATTATGTATGTACTTGAATAGATACTTGTTCATAAATAAATAAATCTATGTAACTTTCACAATGAAATTATGTCTGTTTCATGATAACATCCTTCCAAGTTCCTTTCAAGTCAAAAGTGAATAGATTACTTTTACGTTACGTACTTCATCTTCGACTACATCATTGCTCACCATCAGATAAAGATCAAACGCGAGCCTATCAAAAATAAATAAATAAATTTTCATTTTTATTTAAATCTAAAAAATCATGCCATCAGTCCAAATATTTTAAGCAATGCTACAATCGGTCCAAATATTTTAAGCAATGCTACACGCAATATTACAATCGGTAGAGCACACGTACTTTATCGGAAAACAGTCAGAGATAGAATCTAATACGGTCATGAGATGGAGGTAGAACCCCCAAATATGGGCACACCGACCCACTGCGCTGACGGACGTAGCGAGTTCCGCCTATGTCCACTATTTACCTGTTTACCCTAAGAAGGGAAAGTAAGAAGGCTACTGAACCCGATCACAAAACATACATTGTAGGAAATGTTACCATTGAGTGGTGATGTGTCTTGAATGTGAGCTAAATACTCTTAGAATTTTGACTTACCTTGTTTTTGAATTATAATGTTGAACCTTATTTTAATACTAAAGTTTGGCTAGTTACGGACATTATGCTTAAAGTAGATATAACAAGTTCTATATCCCAATTTCTCAATGATAACTCACAATTCGGTAGCTGAAATACAAAGACGGTTAATATTTTAAGCAGCTTAGAAACGATAGATGAAACCGTTATTGCTTAGAAAAAGAAATATACACTAGATAATATATTTTAAAACATTTCCATCAATTAAAAAGGTCAACAAGCTCACCTAGATAGAAACCAACCTACACACATTCCGAATCGTTTACCCATAATTACAAAGTAAAATTAGAAATTACGAACCGGCCCTTGGAACAAGAAGTTCAGGTCGAGATTTTAAAGATACACCACCTAATGAAATGCACACTAGTCATGACGGTTTATGACAATAGGCAGGTGTCGAGGGAAGAGTAAAAGCTGGCTTTCGAGTCGGTCGCCGTGCGACCTACAGCGACGACACACATCGGACTTGAAATCCTGCTCAGTTTTGTTGCCGACGACAATTGGTTGTTTCACCCTGTTAGTGACATGTTTGTTATGAGTTTTGCTGGCGTTTTAAATTGGTAATTGTTTTTCGGTGTTCGCAAAATTCTGTGAAGTTAATCTGGGAAATTAATCTGTCAGGAAATGTTAACGAAGGGAAATCTGATTAAAAGTATATAGTGAAATTATATTAAATGTATTCGTAATTCAGAGAAATGATATGAAAAGAAAGGGAGTCAGTAACAGGTTGACGATAGACAGGACAGACAAGAAGAAAACACGTGTTGCGCCGACCCCAAGTAACATGGGACAAGATCAGGAAGATGATATTAAACTCATTACCGTAGCACAATTCAGTTATAAGTCAAGAATTACGTAATGTTAAACTACAACGCCGAAAAACCTAAACAAGCAGATTAAATAGAAGGAACTAAGAAGTCCCTTTGACACAGAGTGAAGAAGCATTATTATAAGCTTTATTGTATGGCAAGCTATGATATAAATAAATTACACAAAGTTATGCGCCTGGCTGGCTTTGAACTCGTAACTCGGGGCCGTTACCACTGGGCCACCGCTGCTCCCACTGCATTACTTTGTGAAATTTATTTCATCACCACTGCTCTCAAAACGGTGAAGGAAAACATCGTAAGGAAAGCGGCATATCCTAGAACCTAAAATTCGAAAACATGTGACATCCACCAACTCTCACTGGGCCCACGTGGTAGAAGGGAGAGAAGAGAGGAGACCTCCCAGCTGAGGGAACATTATAAAGCAGATTATCCTATTATACTATGCTAGGATATAGCATGATCACATAGTAAACATCAGCTTCGTGTTAGTAGGTAAAAAAACAAATCAAAGAAAATATTCCAAGCTAAGAACGAAATTAAACCTAAAGAAGAGTCTATACACTGAAAATCTCCACAAGGCTTGTCGAAAAAATATCGAAGTTATGGCATATCGATACTACAATATTTCCAATTAGTTCCGACATCCCTAAAATCCACCGTCAAGCAATAACAATATCTTGTAGACCACACTTCCTATAAAACACGTTACCGAACAACCCAGTAAATAAAATCAGATCAAGAGCACCGTGCCTTAGCCACCGGAGACGGTCTTCAGTAATTTAATGAAAGTAAAATTAGTCCGCTGGGATCAATGACCGGGCTGACACACTGGCTCGGCGCACCTAAGTCGGACCTGAATCACAATGCCTTATAAGATGCGGGATCTACGCTCTTGGCGGCTTATGGATTTCTTATAGATCTTTTTGTGTTTGTTGTTGTTGACAACATAAACATCCTGAGATTTTTTCGAAATATCAATGAATTTTCACTATACAACTTCGACAATAATAAATTATGACTTAAGATCATAGATATGCTTCAAACGCTGTCTATCAACAAAATCAGTAAGGAAATCTACATCCGTATCTTTTTTTTTGGATATTATTTGAGCGTTCAATCTTACAGGAACTTTATTTCAATGTTGGTCGCTAAGAAGATACAGGTTAGATTAAAATGTTATGTTTTAAAAAGATTGGAGGAAATTGTATTGAATTATTGTGTAGTTAACTATGTATGAAGAAAACTCTTGAGACATTTACAAACTTCAAAGTTCAACACACAATAGATTATTTTTTTTTTGCTAGCCTGTTCTTTTCCAATCCTGTGCAAAGGCTTTCCTCCGCATCTTCCATTTTAAACGAGCCTTGTCTTCCTTCTTTCAGTTCTGATGTAACCTGTCCAGTTTGTTTTGCCATCTCTTGATCAGTTACGATTCCGTCCCGTTGTCTAAGGACATAATAAGTACGATGAAAATTTTAAAATATCTAAACACTATAATGTATGTATTGATAAGACTTACCTACCAATGATGAATAATAACGTTTCTAACATGAGTAATGACGTGATTCAGATAAACCAATAAAATAGAATTCCTTAACATCAACTACACAATAAAAAGATTACCACACACGTTAATAATAATCTAACTTAATAATTCATCCAACAACTTTCTCTTAATATTACGTAACGCGTATCAATCTTCTATTGAAGAACCCGTGTATCCCATTGAGAAATAATTGCTGGAATCACTTGGAGGCATAAGCCCTCAAATAAATCTTTATCGAAGAATATATCTAAGACACCAATACTTTCTAATTTCTTAGCTAGCGGCAATACAAATGAGAGTTGTAAAACTGTTGACGATCCGTCCTATAAAGTAGTTGCTGTAGACGCGACACCCACTTTATATGATATTAATAACATAGCTATCGATATTGAAGACGGCTGTTGTGAGAAAGGTAATTTTGTAAGTAACATACTACTTAATGATACACACTCCAAAACTTCAAACAAGGTTAAACTCAAAGCAGTTATTTCAATTAAAACATTTTACAGGCTTCTCAATAGTCAATGGTCACGGTCGGTCAGTCACAATAGAAAAAAGAAAACAATTTGCACGTTTCAAAGCTTAGAAAGACTAATAAAGATCGAGTCTCGTAACATCGCGGAAAAATCAATTAAAAATTTAAAGACTTGGAACTTATAGTAGAACTTTCAAATAAGAAAAAATGACAAAATAATTAATAAAAGAATTTGTCTCCGCCCAGTCTTTCTCCGACTACATGTTTTTTGCAATATAAATGACAAAAATATTCAACCTAGAGACCCAAAAAGCTAAGAGCCGCACCTAATAAAATAGCAACATAAAAAATAGAATTAAAATAACAAATTCCGTATAGCCGGTTCATCTAATATCCGAAACTTGTTGATATGGAAAATATATGAAAACCAAATCGACCCAATGATTTAAGAACGGGATCCAAATTATGGTACAACTTTCACATGTTACTATTTGTGGACCCAGGAAGCTATATCACTAAACTTCTGATACTATAAGCTGATACAAATTTATGAGTAATTGCTCTTCGAATATGTAATTAAGGAAGCTGGTTATTACTGAGCAAAGTGGCAGATTTATTAATGTTAGCGAAAGTAATGAAAGGGATTCCGATGGCCTAATCTCTCCTTTTAATCCTTGACCGTTTCAAATAAATTGCCTTTTACATTTTGATGAGATTTAATGAATAATAAATCCCGTTGTACATGTTTATAGAGACGGAGAGATGACAGGAATCCATTGAGTAGTTTATGAAGAATTCTTTATTATTTTAAAGGTTCATGCCATCGCTAATATGCACAATCATCTGCATTTCTTTGTCCATGACCTCGAACGAGTGTTTAACTTGTCGCATAACCTTTGATGTGTCGTTAAACGGTCAGTGTGTCGTATTAAATAACATTTTAAAATAATACCTACTTTGTACAGTGAAAGCTGGGCGTGGACAACGAAAACAAGATTTTTTCCGCGTCGCCATAAGTTATGAGATTTGAGAAGCCCATTTACTTGCGGTTAACATGTCTACTAGTTTTGCTACGGTTTTCTTTATTTGGGTCGAAAGGAAAAGTGATACTTCAAAAAGTCATCACACTTGAGATTTCACACACCTTCTACATCACGTTATGGTGTAGTAGATAACGTAAAGAAAGTGTAATAAAAAATAAAGAAAACTGACAAAATGTGAAATCATAAACAGAAATTGCCCACAATGACTACTAGCTTGTTCGAAATCAAGAGCGAGCAAGATAAAAATTCTTTTCATTGTTCAAGGTAATTAATGGACTTTGTTAACATTTTTCAGAGCGGCACTCTCAGTGACCAATCATCGAACGAAAGCGGAGGCGGTGGTGGAGGTGCCGGCCCCGACACCAGCAGTGCGGCTGAACCTTCGGGAGACCAGCTCGCGATGGAGTCTTCGGAACGAGATACACCCAGCCATGCGTATAATGGACCTCCCCCGCCCGCACCGCCACCGCATAACCGGAGACAGAACCCACCGCATCATCAGGCACATCACCCGCTAGGTAAGGAATATCCACTGTAATCATCAATTAATGAACCAAATCTCTTTCAGTCAACAAAGCTTAGTTCATTAGCTTTGTTGCATAAAGTTCGCCTTCTGTACATAAAGTCTCAATAAATAAATTTTATAATGTTTAGTTTTTTGCAAGCAAAGTCGTTAAATGAATTCGCAAAGATTTCTAAGGGTTGTAAACGTCTATAAAAAATAAAAAAAACCCATCTCAGAGCTAATTTATTAAGCTTTTACCCCAAGTAGTTTTTGATATTATAGATAAGTAACACAAACTTTTGTCATGTTTCAGGCATGCCGAGAATCCCGAATCATCATCAAATCCATTCGAAGCCGTTTGCACTGGGACCTCCAGTGAATCACCACAAAAACGATGTCGGCCCTGGTTTCCGAGGACCACCACCACCTCCTGCACCGCCCGCTGATTCCCAGACTGCAGCCAGCGACAAGGTCTTCAGTGGAGCTGGTGATGTTTGGCCAGCACCCGCCCCGGACATGCCCAAAATTGTTTCTCTAGACGTGAAATGCGAGAAGAATGCAATGAGAGTTTTCCTCAGTTTCGACAAGCCTTTCTTCGGTATCGTGTTCTCTAAGGGACACTACTCTAATCATCAGTGCGTACATCTCCCGCCAAACCTAGGAAGAACTTCCGCCTCATTTGAAATCGGTGCGCATGCTTGTGGAACTGCTGGTAGCGGCGACCCAAGATATAGAGGAGACGTAGCCGCAGCTGGAACTTACTTTGAAAACGTCATAGTTATACAATATGACCCGCAAGTGCAGGAAGTATGGGATCAAGCACGAAAACTAAGGTGTACGTGGCACGATCAATATGAAAAGGCAGTAACATTCAGACCATTCCCCGTAGATATGCTGGATGTTGTCCGCGCTGACTTCGCTGGAGACAATGTTGGATGCTGGATGCAAATTCAGGTCGGCAAGGGACCGTGGGCTTCAGAGGTATCTGGTCTTGTGAAGATTGGACAGACCATGACAATGGTTCTCGCAATCAAGGATGACGATGCAAAATTCGATATGTTAGTCCGCGATTGTGTAGCTCACGACGGTCAACGCGCTCCTATACAATTAGTCGATAGGCGAGGCTGTGTAACCCGACCAAAGCTAATGTCTAGATTCACAAAGATCAAGAACTTCGGAGCCAGCGCTAGTGTATTGTCATATGCTCACTTCCAAGCATTCAAGTTCCCCGACTCAATGGAAGTGCACTTCCAATGTACCATCCAGATTTGCAGATACAGATGTCCAGAACAGTGCTCAGATGGAAATCCTAATGTGATCGCTCCTCACGCTGAATATGGACCACCTCAGATTGATGCTTACCAACAAGTTGGTATTGAAGCTAGACGTGATGAAAGGCGAGTGAGGAGACAACGACGAGCGTCCCCTGAGAAGGAAGTTGGTGTAAACAGAGTGATTCGAGTGGTATCTGCGGGAGACTTAAATATGGATACTTCCGAAGAAAGCACTGCACCCAAAGTGATTCCCACGCCAGGTCTTGTTTGTATGACCACACCTGGATTTGCTGCAACATTAGGTGCTCTTCTCGCTACGTTATTATGTTCATGCGCTGTGTCAGCAGTTCTGTTCTTAAAGTTACGACCAATCACAACCTTGAAGAAGAAGACGGCTGCGGTGACGACGATAGCTCGGCCGCACCCACCGACCGCGCATGTAATCTCGAAGAGCCGCTTCTACTCGTAACAGAGCGTGCATAATCAAATTTGTACATAGTAGTGTGATGAGACTGAAGTATATAGACCATGCCAATTATTTATTTGCGTGTTATATGAGTGCTCAAATGAATGTAGTTAATCTGGGAACCCTTATTTAGTATTAATTCAATTTATGTGTAGCTTAACCAGCCGTTGAACTTCAGTTAAATCGTATTGATTCCTATCTTGAAACAGTTGAGTTGACATTTAATTCAACCATATTTGTTTCAACTTTGTTGTTGACTTTGACTAAAGAGTTAAGTTATTGAATATTTGCTATGGTTGTTTTCACGTTGTTAGAACAAATTATAAACACAAATTGTAGTATTAAAATATTTTAAGTACAATCTTCTGTTACCTCTTTTCGAAAGTTTTGGTTCGAAGTAGGGGCAACGGAAAATATATCATACGGAATATCAACATAGGTGAACCGCTAGATTGTAATTTAAAATAACTTGTCATTAGTATTAATATATTTATTTTTAATTAAGTTTTAGTCATTATTACGAGTACGTATAGCGATTTATTTATTTTTATACCACCTGAGTACCTCTTCTTCTTATTTTATTGTTTTTCTTCGCATTATTATTAAAAGTTTATTAATTGTTACAATTGAATTAAAATGTTACATATTAATTTATTTTATAAAGAAGTTGAATTATTTAAATCAAGGTTGTACCATATCAAATGTTTGATGAATTTTATAAAATTTGTAACAGTTGAAAAATTAAACTTTTATCAAGAAAATGTTGTAGTTTTATTTTGTAATGGAAATAAACATTTTTTATCAATAAAATGAATTCGGGTATAAAATTTGGTTTTATTTTCTAACGTCATTTTGTAGATATCCCACCCATACGCATAAAAAAGTTTTCGGAATGCCTTCATCCTGCGTACAGCTAAATAGTGTAAATCCCTGGCGGAAGCTAGCTATAAGTAACCTAGGTGCCTAAACGTCATGAGTAAATACATAAGAAACTTTTTGGTAAGCAAACTCCATCGTCGACCACATCATTGCTTACCATCAGGTTTTTTTTTATGGTAGGTAAAATCATCCAATAACAGATTCTACCCGGAGCAGGAAATAATGTCAGATTCTTACTGACTAAAAACCTACCCGTTACTTCGTTGCCTATCGTGCCGGGGCCGAGCCTTGCTTTCAGAAGCTGACCCATGACTCCGGCAGGCTTCGACCCTTGCGGCACGCCGTTGCCATTTGCCATGATTTCTTTCCATTTCTGGCGGTTGGCGGTATTATTAATTATAAACCAGCCATCGTCGTCTTCAGAAATTCACTTGGTGTGTCTAGACTGAACTTGAAAAATCTTAAAACTAGTCTCTTCTTACTTTTTTTGAAAACTTTTGGAACATAACTCTAGAAGATCCACAGCTACTGAACTCAGGCCTCTTCGATCGCACGTTCTTTATCTCTATAACACTCATGCAGTTGCTACTAGCTAACCAGCGTAGAGCATATTCAATCCCGTCGTACCTACACTTCAATCATACAAACAAAAAAAAAAAAATTTTCTTGAATCTCTGAAGTCATACAAAACTTTGCTGCACTACGATTAGGATTGGCTAAGAAGCCATTAAAAACTCGTACATCCATAGCGGTCAACTTAAACGACTTTAAAAGAATATTTCTCTTGTCTTTGTATCGGATTCTATAAAATTTACCAAACCTTTTAAGCCTGTTGAATGTGAGTGTTGAAAAATCGTGATGAAATTCTGCAATACTTATTTTTCCTCGTATAAAAACAAGAAAGAAAATTGCCTGTCTTACGTGTATTATTTTCCAAACTATAATATTTCTAACGAGCCAGTAAAACATAGGTTTGTTGCCCAGACACAGCGACACGGGGCCACAGCAGAACACAAGGGAGATGGCGGGAGGACCTGGATGTCTTCCTTAAGAATTGAAAAGAGTCGGCAATAACCGAAATTCACGTCCACAATAACCGACGTTCAAGGCAAACAAAGTCGTGGTCAAAAGCTAGTATTATATGAAACGACACACAATCTAAAAATAAGATAGCATAACACTAGGTACCTATTGTGGCAAAAAAGGCCTCAGCTCATCATACTGTCAGGTCGCAACTTGATATTCACCATTTCAGCCAAAGACGTCCACTGTTGGATATAGGCCTTCGCCAACTGTCACCACAACGACCAGGCCTGTGTGTCACACATCCAAAGGGATCTCGCGTCCCTTACCAGCTCATCGGGTCACTTTGTGGAGGCCTACCAACACTGCGTCTTCTGGTACGTGACTACCACACCAGAACTATTCGGCCTCATCGACCATCTGTTCAACGAGTAAAGTGGAATAAATTACTAATCACCTAAAGCTGATTTTCACATTTTGAAGATGAACTGATGAAGATTCTGAACTCTAACGAATGTTTCTAGCCAAGCGAAACAACGCGTTTTTATTTTGCCTGAATTTATTTCTTTTTTCTGGACACTAAAAACTAACGATTGATATTCTTAAATATACCTACCTCACAATTTAGTATAACAATATTTCTAGTGGTAGAAAACCTTGACTTCGATTAGAAAAATATAAAAAACATAGTACATGCTTAACAACTTCATATCAAAGCGCTACCAGGTTCTCTAAAAAGATAAAAAAATGACGATAAGTGCTAATAAAAGTAAGAGACTGCAGCTCATCTGCTTCTAAGCTGCCCAGTTCTCGCTAGGTATAGGGTAAAGTACTTCGAGAACCCAGGTACCGTCCGCGCAATAGTCAGTAACACTAGATCGCTGCTGGTCTTCCTTGAAGAGCTGGAGTGGATCAAATGACACGTTCGTCCGACCTACACGCAAAATACGCCCCTTAGACGTGGCGTTGCGGACACCAGCCCAAAATAAAAACACGATAACAAAAATAAAGAACCAGAATAATATGTTTCAACATAATTTTAATCCATTAAACAAATTAACAGGTGCTTACGCGTAAAACACATCGTCACCGCATCCATACAGTGAAACATTTTGTTCATAAGTCATAAATACTCCCCAGAATATTATTTATACAAGAAAAAGTGCCACAAGAGACTTTATACCAAAAAGTACCATAACCGCAGAAAATATTTCGAATAAAAATAAAATAAAAATACATTTAATTAACTATAAAAAGTAAAATTGCACTTAGGGAGACAGTTTTCAAATGAAAACTCTATTCAACTTATATAATAATAGTTTCTCTACAATAAATGCAAGATTTTTGGGTGGCATGTCATATTTATTATGGTTGCGAGATTGACAGTATCTTATGATTATTTTTTAAAACACTTCAATTGGCGTACTCTGGGTATTATTATAAAAACAAAACTGTTATTCCCTTCAAGAAAACTAAAACATAACGCTATGTTGTTTATTAGTCCCTCATCAAAAAGAAATGGTTTCAGTGCCAACAAATAAATTCAATATTATTTTTTCTTACAAAATAAGCTGTTGCTTTCCTTTCGTTAGCTAACTGATGCTTTATTTCAGCAATAAATTACTTTTTGTCGTCTAAAAGTGAATTTATATTTAAAAATATTACACAAGTACCATCCAACCCTATGAACTCGACTGACATTTCAATATAGTGTCAAAAATATAAAAATAAGACTACTTGTCGATCTCCTAAACCATTTTTCAATCTAGCTACAAAACTTAATTAAACCTATCTACTCATAGCAATTAAAAGATGGATACAATTAATATTGAGCAATTTAAAAATAAATGCTTAAATAAATGCAAATAATTTCATTTGAAATGAAGAATCTATTATTTAGAACTCATTGGTGTCTGGACAATCGTATGATACAGTAATGTCATTATCCTAAATCAGAATTAATATAATATACAATTATGTAAAATATTTTAATAACAGTTTTACCAACTTCAGATAACAGGCTAATAAAATAGATATTGTATTTTAAAATTCTGCATATCAAAGTTCGTCTAACTGTTCTTTTCCAACTAGCTACGCTATAACAGTAAAGCACAGAGTCGGCATAACTATTATTTGATTAAAAATACAAGTTTTACTTGAAACTGAATTCCAATAAAAAAAAAAATTGAAAAACAGACGTTATTACTATTGCAAAACTAATAAAAGAAACGCTAAAGATACAAACACACTACAACTAAATTTTATAAATAAATTTGCTTCTACAAACCAAATGAAGTGAATGAATTATACAAAATCAAGTATTCGTTAAATAAAATGCGTTAAATAATAAATAAATAAAATCATAGACATTGAGCAGGTACCTACTGATGTAGTATGCCTAAAGCCTCAGAGGTTTCAGTACCTAAAGATAATACAACAAATAACATTGATTCTGAAATAATCGAAATCAATGTTATTTTGAATCTAGGAGCTCCAACACACGATATATTATTATGTAATTGTGCTAAAGTGGACGAAGCTCCTAATCGTACGAATTAACTAGACCTTACACTAATGGCATGACTCGACGTTTATTCTAATCCTCTAGATACTAAAGAACACGATAATGATAATAAGTTAGTCAATAAAAACGTAGAAAACATTCTGTACAACACTTATCGGTATAAAAATGTATATTATTCACAAAAGTGAAAATTCAATATCAGGTTTCTCAGGACTTAGTCCGTAGCACGACCTAGCACCATTATTTAAGGCGATCTAGAAACATTACTTATAAACTAACATAAATTAAGCATATTTTAAATAATTTTCTGCGAGTCTAACATCTAAATACATGGATGCAACTGACCTTTCGATTCCAATTAAGGGTAAAATTCTAAATCAGGTATCTAACTCTAACTGGAAGGACTTAATCCTTCAATATTATACACAATGGGAAGAACTATAAACACTATAGAATGAGGAGCTATGAAACAAAGATTTAAATCGTTAAATTCGCCTTCCCACGTAGAAAGATATGTCAAAACGCCATAAAATTTTGATGTGACATTCTATTATCGCAGTACAGACATTTTAAATGTGCGACTTGTGGCAACTCTAACGATTTCAATCTTTGGTTGCAACTTAGAAATTGAATATTTAGCATCTAAGAACAGTCTTCGGTAGGATTTCGATTGGGAGGTTGGGTCAACCGTCACGGGAGTGATGTGGATGAGGTTGTGAACCAAGAAGCCTCAAAGCCATCCAGGCAGCGAGGGAGTGTGAAGCTGGAGCTGGAGATACGGGGATAGGAGGCTGGACTGCCATCCGTGAGCGTAGCTTCTGGAGCATAACTGCTGCTGCTAACGCTGCACCTGCAGCCGCGCCAGCTGCTGAAGCGAATAGGGCTCCGAAGCTGACTGCGCCCATGCAAATTCCATAAACGACCTGGTGGGAAATAAAAGTTATTATATTTATTAAATTATTTATTTACTTCTTTAGACACTTCATAATCTGGACAGGATAAAAATTTACAAAAACTAAGTGTACGATGGGCGGTCTTATTGCACAGGGCAATCGCTTGCAAACAACCTTAGGATGACGTAAAAATCGAATTAGCAAGCAAGCGTGCATCATTGATCACCGGCGTAACATTAGCTGTTCTATGCTTTCAAATGCTGACCATGAAAACTTAACTGAAGCGATCTGACTTTCCATCTTATTTACTCACTTCACACAAGCTTTCACGGTATTTTTTTTACAGATTAGCTCCACTGGCGATGTATAGGCGAAAGCGAAGATAACAGTAACAATTAATTACAAGAAAAAAATTATGACTGACAAGTTTAACACTTGTCAGTCATCATTTTACACTAAACTTTTAACTTCCTACGTCGGATAATATATATCCGAAAAACACTCTTGCGTTTATTCCGCACACCCACCACCAAATAGTCCATCTCGTAAGCTCTTCTATCACATATGAAGATTGAAGAGTTAAACGAGATGGAGTACCCAGTCGTAAATACACGACCCTGTTGAATAGGACACGAAAACACTAATATTTAATAAGTTAATATTTACAAGTCAAGGAAATAATAAAGTAGCCACACAAAACATTACCTCCTCACGAATCCTTCCACTAAACACAGTAACAGGTTCCGTCCTTGAAGGTCCGAAAGCCAAATCAGCTTCAGACACCACTTCATATATTCCCGAAACTCCGACATCTGCGGACCTAGCGTCACGAACTGTTCGTCGTTTGCGCAGAGACCTGGGACCTGCTACCGCGGGGCCTGGAGCCTTGGCTGGGACCACTCCATCACCGGAAGGTTCGGGGCTAATGTTGGAACCAAGGTTACGAGGTCCGTGAGGGAAGCGATCGCGGTCTATGTTTGTGGGGCGATCCTGGAAACAAGTGAAGATGATAGTCAGTAACAAAGGAGTTGAAGAGGAAACTTATTTGAGCGCGTTGAGCGGTTTTTTTGGGTATTGAATGAGACAGTAACGCTCAGTTATGTAACGCTCATTCGTGTAAGGTCGACTTGAGTCGATTAAGGGCACGAGAAAGATATAGACAACGCGCCACTGCTATGCTCGCTCGTTGGTAAATATTATTACTTTGAGATATAGATTTAAAAAAATATTATTTTGTATTATTAACTTTGTTTTGATGAAGTTTTTATTTTTGTCATATGGTGTAAAGCACACATCGTCTTTTCCTAGACTGCAAGAAGGGTTATGTTTTTTTTTTCTATAGAAGGAGTACCACAGTCGAAAAGATAGATAAACTTAATAAAAGATAGATAGAACAATGCTTGACTACTGCGATGATGTGACTAATTTGAAACAAGAAGTTAATATATTGCGACTTCCTCAAATATTTATTTGAGGACGGAGGATCTGAGGGCAAGATAATGATGTCAATAGATCTAAGTCAGAATATTTTTGAGCTTCTTTTAATATACTTTATAAATTCCATTTAAAATAAAAGTTTTGTGACCCTAAATATAACTGAGCATAGTTTCCTCATATTTAATGCTTTCAAAGATAAATAAGTTTATTCCAAAAAAATTACTTACAGTAAAAGGCCTGGCAAGAGCTTCAACGAGTTCTTCAACAGCAGACATATGATCACTATCTGGTTCAATAACTGGTGCTGGAGCTCTTTGTGGCAGTGGAGCTGGTGCCAGTACTACGTCTCCTGAAACTTCATCACCGAAAGCTTCTTCTAGAGGAAGACGGGTTTCCTCAGATAAGTCCAAGCCTCCATCTTCAGCTGATGAATCGCTGTAAAAAAAATTGTTATTGTTGGTATGAGCGATTTTGACATAGAAAAATGAGGGTTACCGACATATCCCCAAAAATCGCCAAAATTAAGTTGAAGTGGGCAGAGGACATTGGTTACAGAACAGAATGATCGATGGGGCTGAAAGATTTTGGAGTGACGTTGATGAGACGTTGGACTTAGTGTTGGTAGGCCTCCCACAAGGTGGATCGATGATCTGGTGAAAAAGATGCGAGACGCACAGGACCGTTCGTTCGAACACTTGAGGGAGGCCTACGTCCAACAGTGGATGTCTTTCGGCTGAAATAACGATTAGGATTTTGTCGTTTCGTTCCAGTAATATTGGAGCTTGTTTTGATAACTATGGGAGTGTGTTAGATGGAACATGTGTTCGTCACCGTTTGGCATAAATCATTTAAACTATTCTATAGTAATATTATTAGGAGGTAAAATTGGTTTTTGTTGTAGGATTATACACATTAATTCATTAATAGAAACCTAGTTTATATGTCAATTTTTTATTCTATAAATATGCGGTTCTTGTAAAAGAGTTAATAATTTTCTGCAGTTTGGTTTAAAGTGCGTTATGAACTTATTATTAATTATCCTTAACAACATTGAAATAAACATGATAGAGATGGATTTGCAAATCGTACAATTTATTATAATTTATTATGATGTTCTAAACATCCTTAATTGCTGCCTTCCTAGTGATTGCTTTAAAGTGAACATAAATTATACGTAAATGGATATCGCTTTCCATATGACAGTTATTAAAATAGTTACAGGAAAAGTTTTAATTAAAGAGCTTGGCTAAATTACGTATTAAGTGCCATGTTTCTATACTGCATTTATAAGTACTGCAAAACTACAATTTTACGACCTAAACTGAACATAAATACCTTCTTTAACTTATTATTCATTGACTGTTTAAAAGTTACATGTTTCGGGTACACAGATTTTTTTTTAAGAATTTCACTTTTAACTTTCCTTTTTTGTTAAATTTCTGTTTCAAATCTTTTGAATGTTGTCAAATATATGTTATTAATTTGTCTATTATTTACTTTAAATCATCCACTTTCATGTTAAGGTCTGAACCGATGGTAAAATATATAAATATCTTCTTTATTTTTCAATCTTTCAGCACAAGATCCAAAATCAAACTCACTTTATCTCATTATGGTCTTGATGTGTCCTATCATCTTTCCTGTCCAAAGCCCCATGTCTTTGCGGCGTCACTCCAGCCAGCTGACAGTGGTCCAGACAGCCGTGTCTGCAGATCTCCACCTTGCATCTGATGTGGACGCTGAGAGCATCAGGGAACTTAAAGGCGTGGAAGAACGCGTAGGTAATGACGGTGGCTCGCTCGTCCACTGCTTTAGCTTTGAGGAATCTGAAAACAAATTTATTCGAAAATAAGTTTTGTGTTTAAATTTTTATATTTTTAACACCTCTACGGTTCGGACTAACAATTTCGCTTCGTCTTTCATACCGCGTACATCAAAAGACAGGAATAATTTGCCTGCTGTGATCTTCCCGTCCGGTTATAATTTAGGTGTCTTCTAGGCTAGAGTAAATAAGCTCCTAATAAACTAGTGCATTGGACCATCAACAATTGCATCACTGCTGCCCGTCAGGTAGGATTGCAGACAAACACTAGTTTATATAATTTAAAATAATGATATTCTACATATTTTTGTAAATTTATTCTTAAACTGGTTAATAGCCATATTCCCTATAACGTTATATGCAGGAGCGCCGATTACTAGGGTGGTCGGGGGCTCGAGCACCCTTAAGAAAAAAACAGTGGATGCCGAGCACCCCTGAGAATAGACATCAAGAAACAGACCAGTAATCGCCTTTTATGGTTAGGCATTTTTTATTACCCGATGACCCATTTAGCGCAATGGTTTAGAGCGCCGGTTGAGACGCAAGGGTCGCGGATTCGATTCCCGCACCAACATAAATCTAATTATATTTTTATCCAACATAATTAATAATTAAGTAGGATATTTATTTATTTGTTGATCGATCAGTGTGCATTTCTCTTCTCACACTTCACCATCGCCCGTTTTCTAAAAGCCCCTGGTTATATGACAAGCCTCCGCAAAGCAGACGTTTTACTACAAAACGATGAGTGTGCAATATTTCTGACCGGGTCTTGGTAAATGTGACCCAAGGTAATAACACTTCCGTCTACTAACCTTCTGGCAAACTTAATCCCTTCAACAAACTTTCCAACTGGTCACAGATGCTAAAACCTAGATAAGAGCATCATACATTAGCGTCGTACCTCGATATCATCTTGGGTCGCAGCACGCATCCATATTCATCTGACAGTTGAATCACGTGGCCCGAGCCGTCTGACGCAGCACAAGACTTCACTCGCATGTCGAATTCACCTGGAAGATAAGAAGACATGTCCTTAGAAACTGTTTTATTGGGTGCTATTTATAGTTATTAGTTAGGGTTTTATTTATTTACTAGCTTCTGACCGCTGCTTCGCCTGCGGGAAAGTAAAATAATATAGCTTCCGAAAGGAATACTCGGCCCTGGCACGATAGGCAACGAAGGAACGTGGTAGGTTTTTAGTCAATAAGAGTCTGCACTACTTCCCGTTCCGCCCAAGGGCGGAATTTGTCATTGGATGATTTTACCTACCATAAAAAAAAGTTTTTCATTGCGACCGAGGCGGTATTCGCACTAGCTGTAGGCGTATGTGTTATGAAATCAGAATAGTTTATTTCAAATAGACCAGTTACAGACACTTTTGAATTGTCAAAATGTCGGTCAGTCCAAAAATGTGAAGCTAAATTGCACGTTCCAGAGCGTAGATCTCTATGGAGAAGAACGTGCAAGAAACTCCATGGACACTCTTTTTAAATCATATTATGAGTTACATAAACCTTGGTTACATATTTCTTGTCGCTTCTATTATGTGAGCACATTGAAAAAAAAATATAGATAGCAAGTAATGAAAAAAAATATAAACTAATTAAAAAATATCACTACCGCGGTCTAAATACACTATTCCTTTGATATCACATTTCCGAACACTTAAATCAGATGGGAATTCGTTTAAATAGACCAGTTTATCAATTCAATAACTAAGAAGTTAATCTGAGATCCTCAGAGACCGTGCATAAGTGGTTTGGCTCGTTTCGATTGTGCACTGGGGATGAATCAATGAAGATTGATGATAAGAAGAGAGAAGACGGCCAAGTCAGACCTATTCATTTGTAAATACTTTAAGTGAATTCAACAGAGTGGTACTAGCGGTTATAAACTTTGGTTAAAATTTACTAAATTAAGTAGGTTTAGACCTCATCAGAGCTGCAACACAGACTTCCATAGTCCAGTGTTCCCGAGACGCCGTTAGCCGGGAAAAGTGGAGACGCATCGCGGGAGCCTCACTCGCCAACGAAAACGCAACATCGTCAACCACGACCACTCTGTCAAGAGTGAACGACTAAGGAGGAGGAGGAGTTATAAATTATATTATTATGTTTATAGTTATTTATATTGGCTGTACTGTCGTATTAGGCTTTCCTGTAAAGATAGTATAAGTTTGAAAAATAAATAAATAAGATATTACATCGAACATATAACTAGCATACGAATAAAGATTTCGAATTTCACTGTTTTTATAACTAACTTGGCGTAGGAGAAACTTGTAATTAAGCCAACAGCAAATCTTTAGATAATAGGACATTCTAGAAACGTTATTGACATAGTGCTAACTATCACGGCATTACACTATTAATACTGGACGGACTGTTATATCTGACCTCACGCCATCGACTAATAGAGGTTTACGATATTATTATCTGTGGCCAACACTAAAATGATTAAAGCATACTTTCTATATACCACCCAATTAATTTACTTATCTATGTATATACAATGCTTTGTCCTGAACACAGAAATCTTACTGTGGTCCTGAATGCTTGATGGATCAACGCACAGCCTAAGCTGTTGATCGTAAAGACCTGAAACTGCTAGGGTATGTTCTTTGTATGACGTAGGCATCCAATTAGAAAGGATTTTTCGAAACTCTACCCGTAAAAGGTTGAAAAAGGAGAGCAGTTTGTTTGCAGAAACCGATTTCCATGCGGGCGAAACCGCTGGCAAAAGCTTTTATATATATATATATACACAGAAAAACTGACTGAAATATCAACGCACAGCCCAAACAAAAATTTCAAATTTCTAGTCTACTAGGACAGTAGACTAGAAATTTGAAATTTTTATAATTTAGGCCAGCACTAAGAAGGGGTTTTTTGAAAATGCATTATTATTTATACATTCATACATTCAACCCAAGCCCCAAGAGGACACCGGTGTCCGCACACCTATTGTCTTTCTATTGTGTCTCTACTTACGGTATTCACAAGATTAAGGGGATGAAAACAGGGTTCGTTTGTACGCAAAATTTCATAAGTTAGCACAAATAATAACCTAAGTAAAAATAATAAGGCTTGCCAAACATAAATGTAAAACTGAACGATAAAAGAAAAGTTCCTGAACAGTCACCCGCTTTCCTGGCTATTTATCTTTTCCTTTGCTTCCCTCTCCCTGGCCATCTATCGACATGATTAATAAATACAACCTTATTTTTAGTAAATGCGGAACCTTAAACACCTGTCTAGTATTTTTATGTAAAGAAAAATCTATGTACAAAATTTCAAAACTGTATTATGAAAAATCACAAAGTTATAAGCCCGTTACGGAACCTGGTTAGCGACATAAACACATGGTCACAGGGCTACCCGGGCAACTGAGGGGTTGTTTTGCTCCCGCACCGCGCTGGCGTTTCATGCCCGTTATGACCTGCCGTGACCTGTTTTGTACTTAGTGTCCGTGGTATCCAACTAGAGACCTTTTTAAAAAAAAATGGGAAAAAATATAACATGGTCTAAAAATTATTGGAATCGATTCAGTTACTGATTCTGAACAAACTATATTCAGGCTTCACATAAACAAAAATAAGGTTGTATACAACTGTATTTCTTTGATGACCATCTAGTACTTTCGGAATATTAAAATCTTTCCTGATGAGTAGTACTTTACTACTTGTCTCATACTTAGGGCACCTAACAATAGCATAACCCAACACTCGTCGCTGACGACAAACACATAAGTTCCCAATATTATTACACTTAAGTGGAAACTAAACAGCTAACATAAACAAAGATCGTTTAGCTTAAAGGATGGGCAAACACTTGGGTAAGCAAACAGATAGTCCATTAAACGAAGAAAGCCTTACCCGTACTCAAACCGCATCTTTACGTGTTTGTCGTGTTGGAGACTAGTATATTTCCGGTATTCTTTAGTGAACTTTTCGTACTTATTCATAATTATATTCTCTACCACAAAACACCCATTAGAAACTTGTTAAATGAATATATTAATTTTAGCACAGCGATATTTATTTGTCTTTGAAGAACGTATTGACTATCTAGTGTCTAAGTAAACGAAATGTAATGAAGAAATTTATCCATATCCGGATGTCGACGAAAATAGAAGAGAAAAGCAAAAATACCAGTATCAGGGTTAAGTACGTATAATAATAAAATTAAATCTTGGAAAACTACTTTAACCTGCCGCGACAGATGTTATCTTTTTAATGCACTTGCCACAGAACTATCATCCACTCATACGCACTCGGGTATTGAACATCCAAAAGACTTTATTGAAGTCTATAGAAAAAAGATTCAATTAGACACCATCACTCAGAATTATGGCACAAAAAGCCAAGTATGGTCTTTTAGAGATTGAGTCATCAATATTACCTATCTTTCCAAAGATTGATGGAAACGATTCCATTACAGAAAAGTCGACAGTCCATTGTTTTAGTAATAAAAAGGTATTTGAGGATCTATACGAGACCAATAACAAAGCCAAATACTGATCAGTTAAATTTTAGTAAGAGTACATCGACACGAAAAGAGGAAGAAGTAATTTAAGAAAAATTCAAGCTTTTCGCTTGAAGTTTTGAAGAGTTAGAATGTTAATGCAAACCAGGAGATTTAATTAACAACGCAAAAATCATTATCTTTCAATAAAGGAGATGCAAAAGCCACACGCAGTTCAAACCACTTACAAAGTACAAGATTGCTCACATTAAGACCATTAATCATTGTCAATTAGATAAAAGAACTCATAACGCACGATTGAGAACTGCTATTGGTTTAATTGAGACGAAATTAATGGATTCTCATTGTGAAATGACCATTGTTCATTAGGAGCCTTGCGGAAAATTTGACGAAACGGAGGTTGGAGTAACAGTAAAATTTAAAGTTAAAAATAGAACCCATAGTCAATAATACTCATTGTAAGGAAGTTTTAAATTAGCATGACGTAGTAAAAATTCACTAAGAAACTAACAAAGCAATAGCTGTTGATGCTGTTTAAAGTAAAATCGATGGGCTAAGCAGTCATCTATGGTGAAGAAGATGCTGATAAAGAAGATAAAGGATATTTTTAAGCAGTATATACGTCTAGAGGTAAGATATAAGATAATATGTAGGAACACTTTGCTGATTCCGAGACGAAAGCTATTATAACGGCTATAAACATTCAAAGCCGTGCCTAAGTTACCAAAGCTTACGTAGGTGGGCACTTATATATGCCAAGTGGTGTCCGACCAGTTAACCCTTGACCCTGCAAGCCATCTCGCAAAGAGATACGACATAAAATACACATATCCACATACTATTTGAATATCAACGATAATATTGATGGAAAGGAATTCGATTCATTTAACTTTATGCGTTTCGTTATGCAGATTAATGTTTATCGGTAGAGGAACACGGAAGATAGAAAATATAAACTTAGCTTTAATCGTTTTGTGATAACCTACGAAGAGACCCCTACCGCATTAGTTAGATATACTCTTTATTAAACACTTTAAAAAAATACAGGAGGAGCTTAGTTTTATTTACTTGCTCTTACGGCAAGAGCATTTAAAATTATAAATGATTTTGCATATATTCCTGCCATATTTACATAAATACCTTTGCAAGATATACTAAGTACTGGTAATATTTATTATTGTTATTAACACTATTGCTAATAAAACACTGTACAAAAGCGGACTTTTCTTATGGATTTTCTTCCACTCGATCTTATGTAGGTGCAAAAACATTAACATAGCAGGTGGAACGTAATAGACGACAATCAAAAAAGAAATAAGAACAATAAAAAGTATATTCTTAGATACTGACATACAAATAAAGAATGTTTATTTTATTTAAAACTTCTTGCACAAGTAAAAACTGTACAAAGGCGGACATAATGCCATAGGCATTTTCTACCAGTCGACCTTAGGGTGGTGCAGAAACATAATAAAGTAGGTGCAACTTAATGTAAACAAAAAAATAGAAAACTAGTACAGTAATAAATACATACATAAATACATATAAATAACGAAAATTACTCTGAGAATGTTATTATAAAAAAACCAATCCAACCAATCAATATCTCTTTTTATCATTCCAAATTTTAATATCATCATCATATTTCTGCAAATTAAGCCATAGTTGTTAAAACGCAACTTAAAAGCCGTATAGAATCTTTATATATATTGCAGTCGCACGTCGTTTAAAAGTGATCCATGAGGTGGATCCAGTCTCGAGTCCCATAGTTGCAGGCCCGTTAAGCAAACTCATTCGTACATATTTGTCGAGTTCACTTTTTACAATTACTAGGTACCGTTAAGTCGTGTAAACACTGTCATTACCCTGCAAGTGATTTTACGAGTTTTCGTGTTATCACGGGTTATGTGTGTTTGTGTGCTGGCGGAAGTTTGCACTTGTCGTTTAGTTTGTTTTGAGGAAGTTCTATAAATATTTGGGTCGGAAAAAGTAAAAACAAAATTTTTGAAAAGTCGCGTTCTGCTTCTCGTAGAGTTAAAAAAAAATATAAAATATTTCATCATCATCATCATCAGCCTTTTTTAATGTTCCCACTGCTGGGACTCATGCCTCCTCTCTAGGAGAGGGAATGGGCCGTAATCCACCACGCGGGCCCAGTGCGGATTGGTGGATTTATTTATTTATTTATTTAATCTTCATGCAACACAACGTGCAATTTTTGGTTCTAGGACATGCCAATATTTCACGTCGAGTAATGTATCATCTTTTCAAATCAGACGTATGAATTTTATAAAGATAAAAGTTTGTATGTATGTGATTGTGTGTGTATATTTTTGTAACTCCCTCATGCTCAAACAGCTGAACGGATTTGGATAAAATTAGGAACCGGGGGTTCCGTGCATCAAAAAGAAAAAACGGAACCCTTATAGGTTCACTTTGTTATCCGTCTGTCTGTCGCGTGGAGGTATCGAGTTGAAATTAAAGCTGTGAAAACCAAACTTCTATGTTAACGTCAAAATACGGTCGTCTATGTCCCTAAATACTTAAATTTCGACACTCTCGAGGAAATCATAATCTATAGGGTACTTCCCGTTGATCTAAAATCCTGAAATTTGGCATGAAGCTAGGTCTTATAGCACAAGTATAGAAAAAAATCTGAAAACTGTAAATTTCTAGTTACGTTACAAAAAAAAACTCGGTGCGCGAATCCGACTTGCAGTTGCCCGGCTTTTTTTATCCTGAGAGTAACCTTTAGGACAATTTTCAGCTTTCAGCAGCTAGTTAAAAATAAGACTTATATGTATGAAATGTGACTAACCATAGTGTTAAGTCTCACCTTCATGTTAAGTCCTCGGTCAGATATTTTTAAACCTGACTGTTACAAGTTTCTCTCGTTTACTACTCAGTTGGTACATTTAAATGAAGTGTTTAAAGCCACGCACTTTGTTTGTTTGTCTGTACGTGGTTCGCAAATAGAATTTTCATTTAGTTCCACCGCAAAGTAGCTGTAACCAATTCTTCATTATAACTATTCTGTCCGCAAGTTTAAGATCTTCTTCCATTTACGCGGTCTGTATGAAGTTGCCACCTCACATACAAATTGCAATCCATTGCTGGTTACCGAAGTATCATGTGATCAATCGAGCCATCACGCAATGTAATTAAACTTGGTTGCAAGTTAATTGCACGGTCTGTCACACGAAACCTACGTATATACCTACAAATTGTCAGGCAACGTTATACTAGCTCATTGATATATTATAAAGGAAGATACGTTACGCGCTAACATCGCAATCAGAAAACCTGTCACACATCTATGATTAGTATCATCACTATAGTCACTGATAGACAAAAACACAGATAAGAGCCGGCGAAATAGCGTTAATCGCCAAATCTGTGTGATCGTCGCGACCGATGTGAAATTGTGCCATATAGACACAATTTCAGCGGTCCACGCGCTAGAAGGGAGTCACCTGTCTTCTGCTGTTTTGAATTAATTTAAGCACTAGCGAAACTTTTATTTCATTTGTTTTTTTTTTTCATATTAGAAGTTTGGCCCACACTAGAAATGACTCCTGTATCGTGGGTGCGTTCACAAACATGTAAACTCGCATACACAAGACACCCAGACCCAGAAAAAATATCTGTGGGTCATACAATTATTTGTTCTGTGTGAGAATCGAACTCGCGGCAAATAACGCATGACAGCTGTGTCAAGAGTCGAAGACGACAAATTCACAATAACAAAAATGAAACGGCAATCAATGAATCTAAACTCAAACTCAAGCCTGCACTCAAACTAAATCTAACAGCATAAAATTCACGCGTAAATGTATCACAGGCTTTACGAGCTCAGCTATTTTCACCGTGCGCTATGCAGCAGTAAAGTGTAACCGTAATTGCTTCGTACAATATTTCAAGCTGTACATTGGTAATTAAAAACGATACTAAGAGGGGTTTGTAGACCGTTCAGTCTGCGACTATCACTACCATCGTTAGTAACTTTATATTTACGTGAATTTTGTTGTAGTAAGTATAAAAAATTATATACAATGATTGTCGAAGCTTTAAAGAAATGTCAGCAAAACTGTAGGTGCCCAGCACGTCTGGTGATCACTAGGGCCACGGGACTGGGGTCATGGGTTAGTCTGGGGTCATGGGTTAGTTCCGAAAGGAATGCTCGACCCCGGCACGATAGGCTACGAAGGAACGGGGTAGGTTTTTAGTCAGTAAGAGTCTGACACTACTTCCCGCTCCGCCCAAGGGCGGGATTTGTCATTGGATGATTTTACCTACCATAAAAAAAAAAAAAATAAAAAAAAAAACTAGGGCCACGGGAAACTTCTGAAAAAGGAAACTCTGGTTCTAGAAAGCAAAAGGCACCTGAAGGTCACAGTGTTTTACTCAGTAAAAATCTGACCCGCCCTCTCGCTCCATCCTAGAGTAAGAAAATTCATCGGATGTTTCACAACTAAAATAAACTGGGCAAGTGCGAGTCGGACTCGCACACTGAGGTTTTCGTACAAACTAACTTATGTAAATAGTTCAATCCCCAAATCGAGTCTCGACGATTTTTCCGAAACCAAAAAAAGTCTTTTTTTCATGACGTAGTAACTTTACTGTTTTCTGATTTATTCCTGTATGCCAAGTTTCAGAATTCTGGGTCAACGGGAAGTATTCTAAGAATTTTGGTTCCTTGAGCGTCGAAATATATGTTTTTTTTCGCTAACTTAGAATTTTCACAGCTTGAAAGGACCGCAGACCTGAGTATATGGTTTTTTATTTGTTTTTGTTTTTTTTTTTTATAACTTCACGCGTTCCCGAGAAAAAGGGTCTTGATAGACAGACAAAAAGACGGAGAAAAAAGTGATGCTGTAAGAGTTCCGTTTTTCCCTTTTCAGGTACAGAACCCTAAAAAAATGGTTATCGGAAACTAGTATGTCAGTATTTAGCTAAACAGGTAGATAAACGGTTCACTAATAAGTACGAAGGAACCTAGCCTTTTTCCAAAAATATTTTGGTCGTCTTCAAGTCTCAATGGATGCATCTGAATACCAGTATTTAACATGGAATGCCCGGCTGCCTGTTTACCCTTAAAAACTCAGTAACTAAGGCAGCCAATCACAAGCCAGTGACAGAAAAATTGAAGGGGAATTGTATGTCTTGGTATGGTCATGCAAAGAGGAAGGATGAAACGCTTGTGGATGGATGGAGAAAGAGAGGCCAAAGAAAATATGGATGGATTGTGTGAAGAGTGATATGAAAGAGAAGGAAGTTAGTGATAGCATGACGGGTGACAATCAGAATGGAAGAAAAAAACGTGTTGCGATGATTTCAAATAACATGGGAAAAGGGCAGGAAGACGATGATGAATCCAGTAACTAAGTAAACTGATACCCCTTGCCAAGACTATTGTGACGTTTTCGGATTGATTATAAGATACACTAAATAGAAGATACCTACTGCTTGCGGCCTCCAACAATTGCCATATTTAGGATATACCTAATTAACTGGTCTGTTGGTCTAGTGAGATACTGCTTTGCCGGAGGTCGTGGGTTCGATTCCCACCCAGAACAAATGTTTGTGTGATGAGCACGATATTTTTTTTCTGTCTGGGTGTAATTTACCTATAATATGTATGTATTTAGAAATATATAAGTATGTTTATCAGTTATCTAGTACTCATAGGTTAGCTTGGGACTAGACAGCGTTGTGTGTTAGTGGTGTAATATATTATGAATTATCAAATTCATAAAAACTTTAAAATTTTATGCATTTTGATTTTAAAGATTAGTGCGTTTATTTCAATAACTATAAATTATTTCCAAAAACTTCATAGTTTTAAGCGTCATCGATTTTAATTTGTGTGAACCATAGATTTTATGCTTTTGTTTCATAAAATTATCATATTTGGACATTCATTTTTTTATCTGTTTTTTACTACTGCGTCAACCGCATTTTGGTACCAACTTAAGTAGGGTTTTATACGTTTATTCATCTTATTTACAATCAATCAGTCGTAGAAATGGTTCATAAATCACATCAAAAATAACATACGGCAATAATTCTGGCCGATAAGTACGAAAACATAGTTGTAAACTACGCTAAACATTTCAATTCGTTGCCCTAAAGCCATATTTGGACAAACGCCTTATATGTATGCCCATGGATTACACTCCCACGCACCAAAATGTCTAACGAGGCAAAGTTACACGCACGGAAATGACAGATGTAATAAAAAAATTGATGAACATTATTAGAGGAAATAAGTTTTGCGTTTACAAAGAAAACAATAGGTAATTCAAAGCACGGTTCCTTTATAAACTTGAGAGTAATTATAAACAGGCGAGATATGTAGTTATTAGCAAGTAACAGTATACATTTTGATTGTTATGTAGTTTTGACACGGTTTCGCAAAGAGTTGCCGTTCACGCATTTTTGGGACGAAGTTTTAGCCGGCCTCAAATTTCTATTAGCGTTGCTTGATAAAAACTGGCAAGTGGCCAATTTGCAAATCATTTTCATCAACTCACAAGAAGATTACAAACATACAAGATGCTTCCTGTATATTACTCATATTGTTAAGGTATCAAATGCAGCAAAGGTAACAAATGAAAGGTTCATCGAAGAAACCACCATTCACCACCATTCATCGAAAACACATAATTCAAACAACTCTCATCAATTTCACATCAATCAATTCATCTTTGATGATGACACTGAAAATTTAGATTGCGATGAATTAAAGCTCTAGTTTATACAAGGAGCAACAAAATATAATGTTCTTGGATTAGGCTTACCTCGATAGTCGTTGATGGCAACCACCAGGGTAAGGGTAGACCCTAAAGGGACGATGCCAGATACTGGTGCCGCCCATGGTCCCTTTCCTGCCTGGATCTCCATCCAACAATCCACATTGTCTCCTAAAAATGAAGTATACCTTTAACTTTACAAAATATTACAAGTGTCCTAAATGAATGGAGAAAACTGAGCTCAAGCTCTTTAAAAATGATATAGTTCTGACATAAGCTACTTTCAGACATGAAATTCTAGTAAACGTCTTGTCACATGTCTGACAAAATTAATAAATTTTCCATATGGTGAAGAATATCTCAACATAAAAAAATATATTTCACAAATACATAATTATATACATTATATAAAACACTAATTAAAACTATATATACACTTAAACCTACTTCTAACTAAAAAATGGCAAAAAAACAAATATTTTTTCCATAAATGTGTAGATCGAATGACGAAACCTACATGAGAAAATACGAATTTTTATTTAACTACTAACCTTGATCCTATTGTAAAGAAAGGTAACCTGGAAGAAGACAAGTGTCTACCAGAACACTAAACCAGAATTGTGATAGTAACGTTGTCTCACCTCTAAAGTCCAGCTGCACGACGTCCAAATCAGCGATGACCATGGGTGGCTTAGAGGCAGTCTTCTCGTAATCGTTGAACCACTCGCAGCGCAGTCTCTTCGCTTCGTCCCACACCTCAAGCAGGTCCTTGTCGTATTGAACCACCACTGTGTTCTCGTAGAACTGTCCGTGGAGGTCTGGAAGAAGAGGTTTTTGGGCATTAGCTACCAGGATCCAATTTAGATCTTAAAAAACATCATATTGAGACCGAATTGGTATAAATGTGATTAACGATTTGTGGACAGCAGATTTTTTTGCAAGTTGTAAGAGCAGCGAGTTCTTGATATTATTTTGTCATCACGTGATAATTAATTGTAAAATTGTCCTCAATTTAAAAAAAAAATGTAGACATTTTTTTCGTTGAATGCTGCAATTCTATACAAAATACATTTAATTTTAAATCCTTATTATTGCTAGGGCTATACCTACGCGGATGTACTCACGCAAAAAGTGGAAGTCGCCCGAAGAACGCGGATCGTGCCAGTGGTCTTGGGTCGACATCTCACAAGCAAAACTAATCCCTAAAGACTTCTAGCTAACTTCCTTTCAGAATGGCAATCCATTAGGATATTAATCTTCTAAGTTTACACGCATCTGACATATTCAGACTCTATGCCATATGGTTTAAAATCGTTTTCACATTGTCAACCACTACATTTTTCGCTAGAAGCACTTAAAGTCGAAATTACTACGTCATAGCTGGAAGGAAATACACTTGAAAGTAGTAGATTGAGGGATGGCGTCTTTAAGTCGGGATTGTGAAGGAAAATGAACCTTGCGTGCAGTGTTATGTGGTCCAGCGGGTGGCAATTCTGAGAAACAATGCGCGCGCAATGTTCGCAGAAGGAGCGGGACGCATGCGCCGTCCGTTACTCCACACTAGCCATAGTGGACGCGACTAGGAATCGGCATGAGAAAAACTTACTGACTTTGTTGAAATGGGACCGATGTGCCGTAAAACTTGAATGCTGGCGATTTATTGCGAAATTGTTACGAATTACCGATAGTTACTGAGAATCTAAATGCGATACATGAGATTGGGTTTGACGATATATGGTGAACTATTACCAAGGAACTTCCTTTCAATGTTGTGTCGTTCGCTTTAAATTAACAGAATGACAAAGAGACAAGCAAGACTTATAAGGTTTAACACTGTAATAAAACTGTTGTAACGATCTAAACTATAGTCTGACTCAAATAACACACCGTTAATGTTATACAGCCTAACCTGTTTTATAATATTTCAATTTTAAAACAATAGGCACTATAAAAAGGAAACAATTTTTGATGAATAACAAAGTATGATTGGAACATCTAAAATGTCGTAAAGCTCAGGGCACTACATATTTCATAACAATTCGAAATCGTAAAATCATTATAAGGAATATACAATTTAAGTACCGTTAAATACGAATTATAGAAAGTTCGATGACTGGTTAATTTCAAATTACATGCATCTTAAGATTGCCTGATTAATTAAATTGCTGCGGTCTTTTACAAAGAAACAAAGGCTACAGCCGTGAAAATTGTATACAATGATAAAGATGTTATGCTTTGAAATATACTTTAGCTAAACTAAAGTACCATTTCAATATTGCATAAAAACGAAAATAATATTTTATGTTGTACCGGAACCTGTTCATGACAAACTTATGAAATTCTATAACTAAGTGACAGAAAATATCATCATCGCAAAATCCTGCAGACTATCAGTTTTATTAACTGATAGTCTGCAGGATTTTGCGAAAGGAACGGAACAGAACGTAGGAGAAGTTATTTGATGATATTCCTATAAAAGAATTGATAAAACCGGTGATGCAGTAGCAATTTTGGTTGGCATTAGTAGTAGCAACTTGCAATCCGGTAATGACTAAAAATTTTTTTCCAGATTCTCTTATAATTTATACCTCACTACGATCATAGTCATCATCTTATTGCCCTTGCCCAGATGCCCCATGTTACTTGGGGTTGGCATGACACTTTTTTATCTTCCATTCTGTCTTATGAATTGTCACACTATCACTGACTCCTTTTTCTTTCATATCGCTTCTCACACAATCCATTTATAGTCGATCGATGATCTTATGACGATCTTCTTCTTCTTGCCCTTGTCCCATGTTAGTTGAGATCGGCGCAGCACGTTTTTTTCTTCCATTCTATCACCCGTCACACTATCACTAACTGTCTTTTCTTTCATATCACTCCTCTTAAAATCCTCCTCTCCATCCATCTACGTGTTTACTTAGAACTTTTTTTTCACGCGTTTCATCCCAACATCGTCATTCAACGTTCAGAATTAATTTCACTTCATTTATTCCATGTCCCTGCCCCCACATACCAAGTTAACGTCGCTTTATATGACCCACAGGTTAACATGCGTCTATAAACATATTGCAATCTATTAAATGCCCACGTTCGCAAGTGGGTGTAAATCTTACGCTTTCCGGTGATATCTTTCGTCCTTTCTTAGACATTATCGTTTGACAGTTTGAATAGTTGCCTGTCACAGTTATGGTCCTCTGATCCGATAATGTCACTGTTATCCAATTGACTTCGTATATAATGCAATATGGATTGATATAGAATTTTCCTATGGTTGGACTTGATAGTTGATACAAATTGCCATGAAAGTAAACCTGTATATTATGCTCTAAATTACATAGCATTTTACGTAGGTAATAATTTGAAAATTTAAGTAAAAAAATATTTAAAGAATAAGTGAGCATATTCCAGGGATAAAAAGTATTATATGTGCCAATCCAAGACATGATCTAGTCGTGTATTTAGTCATCTTCATTTCCCTTTTCATCAAATTGTATTTATGGTTTATTTGTAGATCAGGTCTTTGTATTCACTTCTTTTCTCTTTTATTTAATTTTCCACTTTGTATTTCTCTGCATCACCCAAACTTAACGGCTAGAAAATGGTTAAGGTATCAAGTTCACCTCTGTACTTTTGTGTGCATAAAATATTAAATAAATAAACTATATTCAAATTCATTAGCCGTTTGAGCGTGGCACACGCACACACATTACCACAAACTTTTGGTAGGGCGGGATTTGTCATTGGATGATTTTACTTACCATAAAAAAAAACCAGAAACTTTGATAGTTTTAATATTAGAGTGGTGGGTGGAGTGGGGTGGTAGTGGTGGGGTTAAATCTTATTCTAAGCCATGTTCAAAACATAAATTTCCTGCAACACGTGACTTTCTGAACTTCACTAAATGTCGTTTGGCATTTAACGTCCAGTGAATGTGAGGCTGTAATAGGCAACTAACAGGTCCAACCTGACATTTGATGCCGTAAAGAACTCAGATTATACGCTGATGGAATTGCAGTCATTCTAATCTCATCATGACCCTTGAACCTTTTTTCTATTTGAAAGGTCCATTTGTCCAAAGCACTAAAATCGAGAGTGACAAATGATGTAAGACCTTTATCGCTTGCTATAAGATCAAAAGGTTTTGTTTTCTACGTGGAATAAAACGGTTTTATTTCTTCACTGTTTAAACTAATTACTGGCCCTAACAGCTATGCCGGAAGTTGTGGGTTTGATTCCGGCCCAGGTCAATTTTTTATGTGATAAACCAACAGATCATTTGTTCTGTTTGTGAGTGTAATTTATCTAAATGTATGTATTTAAAAATCTGTTCCACTATTTCTAATCTATCAGTTGTCTAATACTTAAACCATAAGCTCTGTTTAGTTTGGGACTAGATGGCGCTGTTTGAAAGTTGTAGTTGTAGAATTTAAAAAATAAGCTACAACAAAAAAAAACAGTTAAATATTATCTCTGGCCCTATAAAGAAATAATTTTCTAAATTTTCTTTGTAAAGATTTGAGCGGTTATTATGTCCATATTTACGCAAAACCATAAACGGCATCAATCATACCTAAAGACCTTAGCAGATCCAAAAATGTTAAAAAAATAATTACAACGGTTGTTTGTGCTCATAAATGTCCACGCAACACAATTTTAGATGATTTACTAAAGGAATGAGTTGCCAATCGTTTCTCTTCATTGGCGTGACGGATCGCGATTTTGCAGTGAAGTGTAAACAGGCAATTATTTATTAAAAAAGTGGAATATACGAGCCTAGCATTGTTTGTATATTTTTTTTTATCTTCACCATCTTCTTAATTTTACACCAAATCATAATCTTATACCTATACAACCTACAACAATATAACCTACAGCGATAATAAAGTTCAGAGTCTAACTCTAACACCCGTATTTATAAAGAAGTAATTACTTGTTACTAAGTAAAATCTTATCAAGTAATTACTTGACGTTTGAAATCTTCAATCAAAATTTATTTTTTTCTTACCTATAGAATATAAATTATTACTTAAGTAGTTGTTTTTACTCAAGTATTTAGTTTTACTTGTTTATAAATACGGGTGTTAGTTAATTTCTCTCCCAGTAAGTCATTTAGTAATAGAGATCATATTTATAAGATTGTCATCTTATCCGGATCCAGTGTACGCAGTATTATACAATTTTATCTTTATGATTTCAGGGACTCTACCATCTTTCGTCTTAAAATCATGATAAATCCGATATGAGAAAGGGATAGTGCTTTACAACCTATATAGCTCTGTCTCTCTCGCACATCGCTAATATGATTATCTTAAGGTGTCATGGTACGACCTCTCGTCTTATTTGCTTTAGTAGTATTAAAAGGATTAAAGCTAACTGCAAGTTTCACACCGTCTAAATGTTTTCTATGATTTATATATATTAACTTTATTTGCATATTAATGCTTTTTAACTGCACAGTCACTGCAAGATTTGTTAATGACTATATAATTACGTGATAAATTAAATGTGGTCGAGTTGATGATTCGATGAGTGTTATTTAAAACAAAACATTCAACAAAAAAATAAAGATTCATTCACATTAAAATGATATCAAAATAATTTAAGCAATTACTTTCAACTTTTCAACATTCAAAAGCTTAATTGAAAAAGAAAGTAAACAGAATCCTGTTAATGCATTAAAATAAAAAGATCATTGCTCATATGAAAGCAGAAATATTTCTTTAAAACGGATATTTTTATAAAATATGAAATTGATAGGATCATAAATCTAAAATACAAATAAATAATACAAAGAACAGTAGTTTTTTAATTAATAATAGTTTTCGACGGATGCGAAAAGCTAATGGTTTAAAATATATTGTATGCTATTAAATATTTCTAAACTAATAACAGTTTTTATTAATTCGAGAGAATAGGAAATATTCTAACCTAGAATTTACCTATATACAATATTGTAGAGCCTCTTTCATCAGTACCTCTTTGAAGGTTTTATAACTGGCACATTATAAATAAAAGATATAAACACTAATTCGATATTTAGAAGAAAAAACAATGAACAAAAATATCAGGCCCATAGACACGAAGGTCCAGTTATGTCCGTTATAGACTTTAAAACACCAAACAAGTTTCAATAGAAAAGCAATAATACGAATGGTTTTAGACTACCACATCATAGACACAAACCATTTAAAAAATGCATTCTAAAAACAAATAAACACAATGTTTTCCTTTTTTAGCGCTGTTATGGCATTCGCTGGGTATCCGCTAGATAATAATATATTAAGGTAAAGAGTAATTCGACAGAAATAAATCCTCCAGTTTAACGCGTATTTAACCTTTTCATTACCTCCGTTTCTCACATATTTACTAGCTTTATTTAACCAGCGCGAAAACTAACATATACTTAAGAATTAAAACATTTCTCACTTTCGCCTTTTCTACTTTTGGCTTAACATTATTCAAAGAATTTCTTTATCTGGTTTACCCAGAGCAATTTATTACATCCTACTTTATTCATAGTCCCATGGAATATTTGTGTCTATGAAATAATTAATTATTTTTCAATTTGTCAAAAATAAAACAAAATCATAATTCCATAAATACATTCGTAAACTAAAAATTCTACCATATTTTTCTCTCTCGTGAATATACCATTTTTTATGAAAACCAAAGCGTGATGGACTTGACGTCACAGTCCAGCTTTGAAGCTGTAATACTTCGTTGTAGATTGAGAGATTTTTAAAATTATTATGGTTAACCAGAGGTAAAAAGTATTTTATTTAGCAAAAAACAAATGTCAGAAATTTTCATAACTATCTTAATAGGACATGTTCAACAAACGGAACACACACGTGTATTTTTTGTATCATCTGTTTCTGTAAAAATATGCGCTACTTAAATCGTTACGTACAGTCAACAAACGGAAAGGACGAGCATGAAGAATCCCAGAACGATGTAAGATAAATCGATTTGTTTAAACGATTTATTATATCGACTAATTGTTCGAGTTCGCATCATTAGGCATCGGATATATTTATTGATTTCACGCCACTACTCACGGTCCATTTATAGTAAACCAACCGAGACGAGCTTTAATTACGTTTACAGTGTGGATTTTACTTTAACTTTTTATATTTCTTTTAGCATGTTCCTTGGTGAAAAAAGATCTTTAAAAACTTGAACGATAAATACCTAAATTAAAATGAACATTGCTATTGCCAAAAGTCAATTTTCAACTGTAAAATATTAATATCTAGACAAACATACATACAGCAATAATAATGATTTGCAAAAGTTCAAATATGGCATATAGCTTCTTCCAGTGGTTTCGCCCGCAGTGAAAGTAGGAACGTTTCTATATACAAACTGAACCCCGTTTCATTCACATAATGAGTTAATTTTAGAAAATTCTCTTTTAGATTTCAACTGTGTCATAAAAGGAAGCCTTGTGTAAAATTTCATGTCCTAGTCCAAGTTTCAGTTGGGCGTTGGTATGTCAGTCAGTTTTTCCTTTTATATTTATTTTATACTCGTAGTTTATACACCCGCCCCGGTTTGCACGGGTATAATTTATACACATAAAACCTCCTCGTTTATTGTTCTTTCTATTAGTGAAAACCGGATCAAAGTTTGTTATGTGCTTTAAGAGAAATTAGTGGATAAACAGACTGACACGTAAAGTGACTTTGTTCTTAACTATGTAGATATGACATCGAAGACCTTTTTTGGATGGGAAATTATTCAATAACTTCTTATTCTGTTCTGGTAGGAGCAAGAACGAATATCAGACTTTTACTAACTAAAACCCATCTGGGTCCCATCAGTTGCTCTTTGCGTTCCTGAGCCGTAGTGAGTCTTTCGAATAATTCCGCGAACCTGGATAGTGGATAAGCACCTAGCAGTTCCATATACATATATTTTACTTTGCCACAATTGCAATAGCAGTTAAAATGTGACTTACTTCTTACAACTTGTAATCAATTAATCCCTAATATTTGTATTTAAGTTTAGACGATAATAGGTATGTCTAAACGTCAAATATTCAAAAGAATAAATCACAAAAACATATCATCGGTCTCGTATAATTAATAACTAATTGTATAATTACCTGGTTTAGTGCCACACTTGGCATACGCAATCCGAAATGAGAAGTACGTCTGCCCCGTTGATGGCGGCACGTACACACACCGCGGGTCACCGTGTTGACCTGAGAACATTTAAAATGAATGTCAAAAATGATGCTGCGTGATAAACAGATATATTTGAAACACTGAATGAAGTATTGGTAAAGTTAAAAAGACTTGTAGATAATGTTTAACTAGGTAATTTAGAAGAACAAAATTAAGATAAAAAAAATGGTATTTTACCATCTTACATAATTATAAACCACATTGATTTTTCAAAACGACCAATTAGGTATAAGCAGAACTAGAACTAATATCAATAATAGTGAATAAAAATAAAATGATTAAGGTGATCTCCCAAAAAGCAGTAAAATATAATTATGGGATATACTGCAACACCCCAGAACTAAATGTGTTCTAAAACTTCATTTCTATTTAGAAAGCGAATTACTGCAATTTCAAGGCTCGTTTTATGTTAATTGCTAATTATGTGCTTACGCACACCTTAGCTACATTAATTGCAATATCGTTAGCAAGATAAACAGTACTAATGGGCTTGAAATAAAGTGCTGCGATACGGTATATAGTCAGTTTATAGGACTACAATGGACGAACAATCGATCTAAGTGTTTAATCTTGTTGCGAGTTGTAATTCAATTGAATTGTTTGCTAATGAAACAGTAACGACCAACTTGACGATCAACTTGTTAAATTATTTAATAAAGTGGTTGAACATTAATTGAATAGTGTAAGTAAGAATAATGAGTTAACTGCAAGAGCTGGAAACGGTAATAACAATAAAATTTTACTTGATAATGTTCTATCCACAGAAGTACTTAACTTCATGAAAGATGAAAACATTTATTTCAATAACTAAAAGCAGATAGAATACGCCCACGTTTTGACGACATTGCAGAGGAATGCTAATGCTTTTGTTGTTAAAATATGACATGAAAGTGCGAAATACAGTCGTTTGTTGTAACAGGTGGAAGACACTCCGGGTAATATATTATTCATGGCAGTACCTCTACTATTTAAAAGTCCCGTTAGTGATGTTTTTAGGCTTATATATTTCTATTTTAGGCACTGGATATACAATACTTTAAGTGAAGTAACGGAATAATGATCAGGCCTAGAATATATTAAAATACCAAAGCAAGTATGTTAAGAATCTGAACTCGTTCTAGACTTAAGAACGAAAACTAAAGAATATGACCGATGCAATCACAAGAAATGATAAAAAAACAAATAAATAGAGCTCAGACATCTATGTAGAGATCTAGAAATGTCGTCAGTTGTAATTTCACTGTTATTTTTATCGTTGAGTAAAACAAACTTTGCATACCTGAAACTTTAGCTGTCCATAACGTGTTTTAAACTATTTGTCTCTTTTCTTCTATCCGAATCTTGCAATAAAACAAATGAGAAGTAATATATTGGTTGAGTTACTTGAATACTGGCCACTTTTTCTGGCTTATTTTGTCTGCTTTTTGACTTTCATTTATGGCATATTCTTAATCTGCATATACAGTACCTTCACTAATTTACCGCTCTTCACTATCTCGTATAGCGAACAAATTAGACTCTCCAAAGATTTTATCAAAAAGCTACTCATATCATCACAAATTACTACGTTACAATAAATTGAATTAAACAAAATCCAAGTACAGTATGTAACAGTATAGCATACTAAAAGCTCAGCAACTGGAGCGTGTGTTATTAATAATGCACTAAGTATGTATCCGTCATAATTGTGAGTGAAACCTTAGCAATTACCGCAACAATTAGTGGCGGTCTGAATACACCGGTTTCTAACATTTTCCTCGTGTACGTAGTCTGTGGCTATTTTGTGATGTTTGATCTTATTGGTAGTTTAGAGTGCAGCTATGTCTTCATTATTTTGATGGGCTTTAATGGGATAATACGGTATAATTAATTCGAGATTGATATTATTTTGGATGATTATATTTTTCGGAACGGTATATTACTTACCAGATTCTACTTTGGTTTAGTAAGTTGCTGTTCTTACGGCAGTAACTACAATTTTTGAGAAAAAAAAAATACTGTCTCCTAACTATACTAAAAAAATGATTTGCAAAATCTATCCATTCATCTGATGCGGCAACGTCAGTCAATTTGATTACTTATGTTTTATTGAGAGGTAAAAGGAAGAAATACATCTTCGTCACTAAAATTGACAAACAATACGTACCTTTTGACGAGACTATGCCTTCGAAGGGGTGGGAGAACGTGAGATGGACGTCCATGTGATCCTTCCCACACATGACCTCTAGTGACTGAATTACTGGCATACCATCGGGCCGCTCCATCGGCCATAACTCGCCCGCTCGCGCCCGCGTCTGTGGACAATTGGAATTTGAGTGAAATGTGGAACATTTGAGCAATATCGAGGTGCAATACGAAAAGAAATGGAGAAAATAGAATAGTTTAGCGAAAAATCAAAGAGGTAATAAAAGCTCAAGTTGAATGTAGTATGAATGAAACTTTTCATTAAGAACGAAACAAATATTTATGTATACACAGCTATCATAAATTAAATGTCTCGTGAAACTTACGAATGAATGAACGTAAATCATAAAAGCTAACAATTCAATGAACATCTTATGAATGAGTTAACCGCAATAGAATTTGTGTTCCGTGTATTTAACACAACAACAGTCATTAAAACTAATAATCTATCACGAAAACATGACACGTAGCATATTAACTGCACAATATTGTACAAAACAATAAATTATTACTCTTATAATTGAATCCAATGAATATTTTCAACCGAAATAGTATTTCTTAGAGCTCATACACACGAGCGGCATGTTGCCAACGGCAGACGTAACTGCAGCCGTCGACACGGGGCGACGGCATCCGTCGACACGTCGGTGGCAGCTGTTGACGCTTTACGGCAGCCGTCGACATTCTATCAAATGAAGATCAGCGGAAGCCGTCATGTCTCACAAGTGTCACTTAGGTCGACGGGTGCCGTCGATGTGTTATTAGCTGCCGCCAACGTGTAGTTAGCTGCCGCCGACGTGTTATCTCTGCCGTTGGCAACACAGCGCTCAACGCTCATGTGTTGCTCTTAGAAAACAACAACAGTAACATAATATATTATAATCAATGATCATCTCATGGCAAAACAAAACAATAACATTGATTTTTCCGTCAACAGTAATTAAAAATTATATGTAAAAAGAGAATAATTATTCCTCTCATAGACACAAACTTCTTTTACCATCAATGAATCTTCACATCCACCTTAAGACGTTGTTTCAAGATTGATATTTCCTCAACAAATGATTTTGTAAAAGTAAATGTAAGTTTGTATTTCCTGTACAGTTCCCAACGAGCCGCGGACATGTAACGAGAGGTTTCCGAGAAAGAGAGCAGTGTAAACATAATAAATGGGCAAAGAATAATTTTTGAACGGTGAGTTTACGCCAAAATTGCATGATTGGCGACTTGGCGCACGATGACGGATACCACAGAGTTGGTGAAAGACAGGACAAGTTAAAATGAGGAAAAAAAGTATTTAAAAAGAAAATTGGATAAAACGAACAAAATATTAAAATGTCAAAATTGAACAAATATTAAACTGTCAAAGAGAAACGAATACCTGTGTAAATATAATATTCTTTGTTGAACCTAAAAAATTACTTTCACTGAGTAACATGATTCATACACATCTTTTGAAGTTTTTATTAGTTTTAATTTACATTTTTCTTTTGTTACTATATTATTAACATCGCCGTGTGTAAAAGTTTCTGCTGGTATGTAATAATGTCGCAAATATTATTAGGCATCCCAAAGAAAATAAATTAACCACATCTGTAAAGATGATTTCATTGACTCATCTATGTACAAAAACGATTTGATGAATCGCGAGCGCACGTTCCAGGAACGGCGCGGGCGTATTACGTTCCCACGCGTCAACAAGGAATTCGCGAAACAAGACAGACAGATATGGAAACGTATAAGAGCAAAAGAGACATCATCATTCACATTTTAGTGTACGCTGTAATTTACATTTTTGCGTACTTAAGCCTTTTTGAAACTTGAACGCAACTAAATGTAATATTTTTAATTTAAATTTATTGCTGCCTTGGTGTTACTTTACTATGCTATCTGTGATATGGTTTAATAAGAATTTTTACACCACCTGCTACATAAAAATACAAATACCCTATTATGTCATGCTAGAGAGATAATGTAATATGGGCAATCCCTAGGCGGAATAATGAGATTTGAAACAGGAAGGTCAAAAACCAAAGACATTGAAGTAAAATGTACGTGCATCAAAGTAGTTTATTCAAAAATCGAACTGGCCATTAACAAAAAAAAAAAGAATAAAATGTGTTTACTGACGAGTTTCTAAAAAAAGTAATGAAAGAGCGGGAGCGTTATAGAAAATTACTACAGAATCTAACACCCGTATTTATAAAGAAGTAATTAGTTGTTACTAAGTAAAATCTTATTAAGTCATTACTTCATTCAAAATTTAAATTTTTCTTAACTATAGAATAGAAATTATTACTTATGTAGTTACTTTTACTCAAATATTTAGTTTTAGTTGTCTATAAATACGGGTGTTAGACTACTGAATTTATTGAATGACATGTTTTAGTTGTTTTCGTAAATTGTCTTTTAATTATCTCACAAATGGTTTAAAAAGTAGGGCTGACTTTATCTTGGGTGGCTTGAACCCTTCACTTCACTTAGGTTTCTACATTAACTCCCTCGCATTGCTCGGGAGTTACTTATATAAATCCCTCACTAACGTTTGGAATTAAAACTTAATAACCTTCGGATCGTTCGGAATTCAACATGCAGCGACTTAAAGACACTACTAGTCGCATAATTTGTGGAATTTTTTGGCAGGTTTTCTTTGAATGAAATTCAGTGACTGTTTTAATTATTCGCAAATTAATCCCTAGTGGATATTATATTGTGATGCAAAATTAGTGCAGTTTTGTAGGTATCTCAAATGTCTGAGAATCTAGAAAAAATCAAAGGACTCATTGATTTGAAAGAGGCGCGATCTCGGTAAAATGGAGTGAAGAATTTTATTGTTGTGTTGATTACCTCAGCAAACCTTGCCGAGAAGGTGGATTTAATACATTTGCTGCCAAATACTATAAAAACATTAGACTGTGTACATCAGTATTGTAATGGTAAACAAATGAACTATTCATACAAAGACTTGGCTAAAAGACTTAATATCCAAACCAAAAAGATTACTTAAAAAAGTATTTACATATTTGTAAATTTTAAGGCGCCCCATACACCTTCAATAATACTGCACAATAAAATTGAAGCTCGCTCAAACATTTGTTAAATCATTGCGCAATGTTTCAATACTATCATTACACGTTGAATAGTATTGTACAATCAGATATATTGTGCAATATTATTCTGTAGTGAATAGGGCACCTAAGAATAAGTTGGCCCAAAAATATTACTTATACTATCTTCCTAAAGATGAAGCAGGCTAAGATCCACGATCATTTAAATCGGCCTCTGATTTATATATTTAAGAATTTCTCCAGCAGTAAACGTCAATGATATTATTAATTGAACGCTGTCTAGATAGTTTATAAATTATGCTTTTGCGTATACTATTTCCATTTTAGTGAAAGTAGCGGTAGATTTCTTAATGATATTATCGTTAGTATATTTTTCCGTATTTTCTTTATAAGGTAACGCAGAAAGTGAAATCAAAATTTCCAATGACATTTACTTTAAACTAAGCGCGGTTTTACTTTAGTAATACCGTATTTTCTAATTTTTACTTTATGAATCATAGTATTTATTTTAGTTATTTAAGTACACTGATATAAATAGATAAACGTAGTAATCGTATCTTCCAGCCCTTGTCCCGTTTTATTTGAGGCAGCGCGACATGTTTTCTTCTTCTACTCTGTCCTGTCACCCGTCATGCTACTACTCCCCTTCCTTTCATTTCACTTCTCACACACTCCATCCATCATTTTTGGGGTTCAATACCTCAAAAAGAAAAAACGGATCCTCTATAAGATCACTTTGTTGTCTGTCAAGATCTCGGGAACGCGTGGAGGTATCGAGTTCAAATTAAAACCATAATTATACTCAGGTCCGCGGTGAAGCTGTGAAAAGATCAAACTTCTAAGTTAATGAAAATAAAAATACGGCCGGTTAGATCGCATAAAAAACTCTTAAGGGAATCAAAATTCATAGATTAGTTTGACGTTGACCCAGAATCCTAAAATTTGGCATAAAGCAAAGTCTTTTAGCAAAGGGTATAGAAATAAATCTGAAAACCGATTTGTTGTTACGTAACAAAAAAAATTTTTGCGATTCGGAAAAATCTTCGGGAATTTAACTATTTACATAGGTATGGTAAGTTATACGGACCCTCAGTGCGCAAGTCCAACTCGCACTTGTCCAGTTTTTTTTTTAAGAAACTAACACACATAATACAGTAATTTTCCTCATTCATTCGACCTCTGCGGTAACTTCGGTATCCCAAACATTTGAATTCCACTCACGTTCGATTCAAATGATCAACAGCTTCAATCACAAATCACCAAGAAGACTTAACACCCCAATAATTACACGCATACTCGATAAACAGATACCAACAAGTCAGTAACCAGATAATAATGAAATTACTAGCTAGTCTTTAATTGCGCTAATGCGAGCTGCTTGTCAGAAAGTGGAACAACGCATATTATCCATGGTTCTACACTGAATTGTAAATATTATCGTAAATCTTGAGTACGTATTATTTTACTGTCATTTCGTGCTTTAATCATGTGTGATCTCACGATCTTATCTCTTTTATAGGTATTTGGATATGCAATAAAGAATCTACCAGTGATAAGAGCCGTTGTTCCCCAAGATTTATGTTAGTGTTAAAAGTTGTGTTACTATTTTAGTGTACAATAAATTGACCTTTTTTATATTCTGTATCGTCATCTCCATAAACAATATGCAGAAAAAATGGAAATAGGAATGCAAATGGAAATGGAATGGCAGGATGAAAGAACAAAACGTATTGCGCCGACCCCAAATAAAATGGGACAAGGGCAGGAAGATGATGATGATGATGATGATCGCTATCTCCATAATAGTCTTACAAAAAAACCTGAGTAAGATGGACAAATAAATTAAGATTTACTTATTTGACTTATTGTTACACAAACCCACAAGAATATAACCATTTTTAAGATCAAGTAGCTTTATACCCAAAAAGAGAAAATTCTATCACGTCGGAATTTTGTATTCAATTTTTTTTTTCTTTTTTATGTAAGAATTTAGAAGGTGGAAGGAAACATGGGACTGTAATTTTAATGGGACTGTTTTTTTAATATACGCATACACGAAATTCATTTCTTTAAGTAAACGAGTCAATGACCTTGTGGAGAGTTATCAGTCGTTGCGTACTAACTACCTACAGTTCATTGGCCTCGATCAGCTGACGTTTACTAAAAGAAATCAATTTCTTACAAGCGTAAATTAATTCGAGTTTAAAAAAAGTACTTTATTTTTCATTTTTATCTTTAAAAATCGATAGGGTTTCGTGTACCGAATCGACCCTCCGTGGGATTAAAACGACCAAAATTTAACGGTGTATATTTGTGTCCTGGCCAGATCTTACAATTGATCACTTCATGATGTGACATAATTATTTCATGATATTGACCATGTCATGAAATAATTATGTCACATGGCTGGTATGCATGAAATAATTATGGTACATGGCAATATCGAAAAATAGTTACGATATCCACAGGTAGAGTCTACTGTTCCTCAATGTGTTTCTGTTTTATATTACAAAATGTACTTTTGTTTCATCAAAAATACTAATTGTGCGTTAAAATATACTCTTCTTGACGATTAAAAAAAAAATAACCACGAAGGAGATCCGGTTCTAACCTAACCTCTCCGAGCTCCAAGTCCCATAATCATTCTAAAAAGCCCATTAATGTTTGGTGTAAAATAAGTATTTTTAGTAGAGAATAAGATTTTTGATGATATGGTCAAACGTAGATGGACATATCATCAAATATTCACATTTAAACGAGGCCATAACTCAGGCCTGCTATTTTATTCTGCCTAGTTAATTTATTCTACTCTACTATAAATATCAGGAAACATAATATTTGCATCGCTATTAAAGTGATGGCACTTGTCTCAATATGCACAAACACAGCTTATCGTGTCTTGGAATATAGCAAACCATACACCGTAAAATTTTAGTCGTTTTAATCCCGTGGGAGGTTGATTCGTTACATGAAACACTATCGATTTGTGAAGAGAAAATTAAAAAATAAAGTACTTTTTTAAACTCGAACTAGTGCTTAACTAGTGCTTGACTACGATCCCTTCTGATAGTAACAGTGATGTAATCGTTGACATAAACAAAAATAAAATTGAATATTTTTTTGGAATATTTTTTTTCGGTTACATTTACAAGTATGAATGAAACAGCCCCAGTAAGTTATTAATAATACTTGTATTGGGGTTCCTTAATTGGTAGTTAACAATTTGTGACAATATTGTAACAATTAAAATAAAATTTAAAAAAGAACCAAATGTTAGTTGATATTGGTATATTAAGAGCCTATTCTCGCTAGCCTTGAAGACACCTAATTTATAAAGTTTTCAAAGAAAACCATTTCTTAACGTAAACCTATATACCTATATGCTATGTTTACGCGCAATCCTCCGCTTCAAATGAGACCCGAAAATCTGTTATAGTGCGCGGTAAATAAGTCGAAATAAAATGGCCGTCGTTGCTATGGTTACGCGCAGCCCATCGCTGTGACCCAAAAATCTGTTACTATTTTGTTTCAACTTATATGCCGCGTATAGTAACAAGATCTAAATAATACGCTCCAATTCATTCTAATAACCACCGCAGTCGTTAGTCGAAATCGTCTATAGTCGGAACACATTAAGCGGGTTAGAGAAAATAATATGATCTTCGACGATACGCAGCGGTAATAATAGCTTGGAGTTATAATCGCTGCATCCTTTGAGGTGCGTACTAACTACTAATGCGTGCGCTGTAAAGGTGTGTGCAGACTGAGGGTTTCTCGTTTAAGAGCCGGTTGTAGTCACAGAGTATTTTGTATGAACTCCGCCCCGATCGGAATTAAACTCGAGAGTAAGCCCTTGAATTCGATGCTAGAGCCAAATTGCGTGACCTTTTTGGGAAACTAAGTAAACTGGGGATTGGGCTTGGCGTGTGGTCAAGCAATTTTAAACCAATTTGGCGCTAGCATCGAATTCAAGTGTACCTAACGTCATAATTCCAATGTCGACCGATCGGAATAAAACTCGAGAGTAAGCCCCCGGGTCTACGTCGACTGCGCGACCCCGTAACAGTAATTTTATTTTTATTAAAAAAATCATGATAACTATTCAAGATTTTTGTTTTTGGTACACCCTTGTCTTCACTAGAGTAGGACTTCGGCAACTTACTTGAAATAAAAAAAATGAGCTTTATTACTTTATGTATCAAATATTGCCGTGAAGTAATCTCGTAGATTTACACGTTTGAAATCGTAAATTAGGGTCAGAATCACGATTTTTTTATCAAGTCAACTAGTTTATATCAAGTTTTAATTGTTGCCCAGCGGTTGTTTATACCTATACCCAATTTTAATAAAATAATTTTTCATGGTGTTCTCTTTTTTATAATATGTGGATTTCCAAAGGTTTAAAAAAGTTCAAAATGAGTAGAACCTGGGCTTAAGAAGTTACTCGTAGTAGTTTAATTGCTGATTCGAACCTTATTGGCTATTGCTTGAACTGTAGCAAACATAGTCTCGATTATGATCTCTCTTTATAACTCAAAAGTGTGCTAGGAGAAAACTCATTGCTTAGTCAAGCTCGCCCTTGTACAGTCAGGGCTCAAAAGTGCAGTTGCACTCTACCGATAATAAAGTGTCTAGAATTGTTTTATAGAACAGGATCAATGGATCATCACTTAGTTCGTTTGTGCCATAGAACCTAAAGAATTTAATAAACCAGTTGTGGCCCAGTGGCCCTCTTTTACAAAGAAATTTCATACAGTTTAGCATTAGTAGAGTGCACCTGCACTTTTGACCCCAGACCGTACATGAATTCTTAAATCACTGTGTCTTATTTTTTATTTTTATTTGTTTATAATAAATAATTAAAGAACTAAAGTACAGTGTTTCGGTATTAATCTGTTATTAATAATAATTTCTACGATATTTTTAAATTTAAAATCTCCAGAGAAGAAAGCACTTAGCCTATTAAAATTTAACCGACAACACCATTAGCCTTGCTATTAAACTAATTGTTTCTTAACTTAGTTCGGACTAGTATCTTGAAAAGCTACTGCCAAAACTTACATTTCATTTCTGTGTATTTTCCATCATCACGCCGAATCGTTTTTAGGGAAAAACATCGTAAGCACCGTTTGCGTGTTGTAGAAAGGGATTTTTTTTCCTAATTAAAAAGTATTTGTGACAATATGTTAATAGGAACTACTGCAATTGATCAACAATTCTATGAATAACCAATCATATTTTTTTTAATATTACAAAATGCTTTAAAAAACAATAAAACCTTTCTTTATGGTCTTCCTAAAAAGGCCGATTACATAAATGAAACAATCAAGAAGATTGCTATGGTCACATAAAGTTGGTAAGGCCTTATACAATCTAAACACCTGTCATACCATCTTTACCTAATTGCAAAATTATTGATGATAATAAAATAATTTTACTTATCCCATAAAATACTTGATCAATGTGAACATAAAATAAATCAATTAAGTATCAAATATAATTTTATGGCTAATTCAATTGTATTCATAATCCAATCGTAACTTGATACGTACAGGTAGTTTTTTTTTTATGGTAGGCAAAATTATCCAATGACAAATTCCACCGTTGAAGTTGAGTGTACAATAAAGAATATGAGTTGAAATTCAAAGCATTCAATTCAAATAAACTATTTACAAGTACTTTTGAAATGCCAGTCAGAAAAATGGAGCTAATTGCATATCCCAAAGCGTAGATCTCTCTTTATGGAGAAAAATGTGTCAGAAACTCCATGGATACTCTTTTGAATCAAGTTAATCTATTACAAATATCTCGGTTACATTTTTCTTGTCGCTACTATTTTATGAGAACAAAGTAAATAAAATACAATATAATAATATAATGTGCACGTACCTTAACAATAATGGGATAAAACATATCATAGAGAGAAATCCCTATTATTTTTAAAAAGGAAAAATTATAAGTAATATGAAAGGGTCGTTTTAACGTTACTCAGATTTAACAAGATTTTTTCAATATTGGAATGCTTGTTGTAGATAGATACCGTAATTATAAACTAGTTGCGCCTGCGGCTCTGCCTACTTTTATATTTTTTTGGAAATAAACATGTAGACTTACGAAAAACTATCCACAAAATTATGATGATTCTAGCCGCAATTGGTAAAACTTGACCTATTCTGCTATTACCTGGCTTATTCTTTTAAATAACAGTATTTTGCAAGGGGCGACTGCCTACCTGTTCCCTTTTTTTTAGATTAAATCATCAATAACACCTGGCAATCTGGACCAAATAATACCCAGTATTCTTTCAATTACCCTTTGCGTTCCATGGCCACGGTAACTGTCAAACATTCCTACAGCTCTAGCAGGCATCGGTCCTACTGGGCCCCTTTAGTTTTGCTGACAACTCTTTGCTTATCCGACCCCCGATCCCGATCCTCAATACGACCCTGTTACTGAGTACCCTGGATAAACTAGAATATATTTCTGACTGATGTAATCTTAAAGTAGGCTTAAAGTCACCCAAAATGCAATGGAAAGGGCTGTGCTCGGAGTTTCCTTGCGTGATCGAATCAGGAATAAAGATATCTTAAGAAGAACCAACTTTGCCGACATAGGACGAAGAATCGCCAAATTAAAGTGGCAATGGCCAGGACACATTGCTCGCATAACAGATGGCCGTAGTGTAGGTTCTGGAGTGACGGCCGCATAATGGAAGACGTAGCGTTGGAAGGCCTCCTACAAGGTGGACCGATGCACTGATAAAGTTGCGGGAATCCGATGGATGCGAGACGCACAGGACCGTTCATTGTGCGACATTAGAGGGAGGCTGATGTCCCATAGAGGACGTCTCTTGGCTGAAATGACGATGATGATATAATCTTTGGGCTTCAGACTCGACTGTCAAAGATCTACCGATGATGTCACAGCAGTCAAACAGCAGAAAAGTGAAACAATTACTTATCAACAAACTACGAACACCTTAACGTGACGTTTAACATTAACATAATAACAATACACGTTCCGGTCGACATAATTTCTATGTGGTACGAGAAAATCTCGTTAATTCAATTTGTTTTTCTATTATTCTCTAATGTTGTAGTTGGTAGTTGTTGCGCACGCGACGGTGGCACGCACAAATGACTAGTGATGAGATAAGTGACAATATGAAAAATGTTGGCATGATGGTTTTTCTTTCACGGTATCGATATTTTTTACTACTTTTTAGTACTATTCAAAGATAGTACTAATCAGCTGTTAAAGGGCATTTTTTGTTTTTAATAGACTTCTGAGTTTTGTTAAAAGAGCTAACCCCAATGAGGACAAACCCCCATAATTATTTATTTGATAAAAAAAGTTATATATGTCGGCTCGGCAGGATGCCGATCAGAGTGAAAACCTCCTAGTTCATATCCACACAATATGATGAGTGGGTAACGAGCAATAAACAAACCATTCCAGGCCACACAACTGATTTATTATGATATAAGCTTTAAGTATTCAATTCACAACGAGCCGTGAGACAATTTCTAAGCACTTGTTTCGTATGAAGTCGAAAGTTCGGTCAAAAGAGCTCTTGAAGTTTTGACTACCTGTTTTATTCACTAGACTCTCAGACTAGACTCTATCGCAGTACACCACCTCCAAACATAGTACGTCCCTATGTCTGTTGTAGTTCCGTACTAATGACCTTTCCGACAAAATTGAAAATAGTTCTTTGCTTAAAATGTGGTAGATACAAAAGATACTATTACAGAATACTAATTGCAAAGACACATCCCCCATTTAGTGTTTTTTTTTTTTTTTTTTTTAACGTAGGTAAAATCATCCAATGACAAATCCCGCCCTTGGGTGGGGCGGGAAATAGTGTCAGACTTTTACTGACTAAAAACCTACCTTTCCATTCCTTGCCTTTATCCTGGGGCCTTTGGTGACAGTCTCACATAACCTTTGGCCCCAGTAGGCTTCGGCCCTGCTGGACCCCTACAGTTTGCTGACAACTCCTTGAGGCGCGCGGGAACGGTGCGCGCCGTAGACGACCTCCCCATTTAGTGATGGCATGTAAATATTTAATCGACAGTGTTTTAGAAACATACAGGTTAAAGTTGTCAAAAAATAAAAAGCCCGTTGTAACATTTGTATTTTGACTACCTAGCGGCTTGTCCGGCATAGTGTAGGCAGTAATATATATTTATTATAGTACTATTAAAATAGCTATACTACACCGGACAAGTTTACTACTTATATAATATGTATGTAGTTGTGAATTATCACAATTATCTAGAGTTCTACAAATTAGGAAAATAGAAATATGAACAGATTTATACCTAAATGAATTAAAATAAATATTAAAAATAAATCAAAGGTAGCAAAATTACCAGAACTTTAGGTAAATACTAAAAATAGCAACATATTAAAATAAAATGACACCATTAATCTTGTAAGTAAATCTATATCGAAGTCTATTCGTCATTGACAAATTAAATTGTCACCATTAATGTTAGAGCGTGATTTGAGACTGTAACGTCGCGTGCAGACCATTACCGTAATGACGTGCTTGTATATGGGATACCTGTTTGAGTAACCTGGTCGAATATGTCGCAGTGGTTTGTGTCGTGTTGTAATGATTATATACAACAACTATTGGTCCTAGCATTCATTGTCATCCCCGAAAGCTGGCACGCAGAAAATAATATTTAAAACCAAGTTAGATGACGCCTATTCCTTTGTTCTGAAGTCACCTCTACGCTCAGTCAAAGGAATCGAAACGAAACATTTTTGCATTTTTTTTTTGTTATTGTTGATAGGCTCGCGTTTGACCACTATCTCACCTGATGGAAAGCGAAGATGTGGCCGACGATGGAGCACGCTTGTCTAGAAGTAACCTATTCACTCTTGACTTAAAGACCCCTAGGTTATAGCTATCAGGAAACACAGACTCAGGCAGGGAATTCCACTGCTGTTATATTTTCAAACCATCCAGGAACGAACTCAAAAATACACACAACATTTCATGCAAACCGGTCAAGCCCTTTGGGAGGATTTAAGTGACAAACACACGTACAGCAGCGTAGCAGCTTTGTTCGCGTGAATGTCAGTTATTACGGACGCGAAGATGAAGTTAGATAAAAACTAGCCTATGTCCTTCGTCAGGGGTTGAAGCTTACTTTATCAAAATCGGTTTTGTAGTTTAACCGTACTTTTATATTATAAAATTATAATATTAAAGTATCATTTATGTACTATATGAAACAAATAGATATAAGGATTTTACTTATCTAATTTTGACTTGCGCAATTTATAATTTGACAGAAAAGTACTGCTTCTGCTGGAAACAAAAATAATGCAGCAATTATTAATGTTATTGCGTGACAACACAGATGACAGCTGCCGAGATCGACGCTGTCATCGATCTATCATCTTAAAATAAATATAAGATAGTAGAAAAATGCAGTTTTATCTCGTAAAACATTGAGAAGTAAGAAGAGTACAATGTTACGAAAAAGGCGCGCAATTCTCTCTTCGATAGTCAAATATGCTAGTCAGGGGGCGATAATGCGTGACGACAGCAGGGATGCGCTCGTGCATTGACTTGCAATAATAATAATATATCTAGAAGATAAGCAATTTATCATCACAACAATCAACAAACTCCACAAAAAAAAAAAAAACAATTGACACAATTCAATCGTAACGCCACATCACTAGTTCACAAGCGGACGCGTGCACACTATTATAATAATGATGCATCGTATCGTATAGAAAATATACAGCAATCAGTGCACAGCTGTTTGTATCGGCTGTCATTATGGTACAAGTGTAGCATTAGATACGCGTTTCTTTTAGTTTCACAGGCTGATGGACGATTTTTGCTGATGGTGAAAAGCCTAGTGGCGTTTGACTTTGAGAGACATACATATTTTACACTAGCTGCTCCAAGCGACTTTGCCCGCGGGTTAGTAGAAAATTATCCCAAGGGAAAATACTCTCAGGATCTTTTTTATTTCGGGAATTTATATGCTGCAGCTAGAAGGTTATAAATAATAGTTTATACTTGTTAATTTAAATTAGGTGAGGCCAGTGTTTCCTGGACTAGCTGACTACCATGAGAAGAAATACCGAAACAAACTCAGAGGTCAATGCCTCTTTTAAAGTTTATACAGTGAACATGTAATGGCAAAATCATATGAGAACAATTAGAGTAAATTAGGGTCTGAGATGGTCTTTAGAAGAAAGAACTAAAAATATTTGAGTGGACCTGACTATTCAGTGTAAGTATTTGTCTGCATTCGTGTAGCTCAACTTAGGACTAGTAAAGGGTCACGATTCGAAGAACAATACCAAAAAAGCCAATTTGGATAGATCGCATAAATACTCAAACTACCAAACAAACGCTTAAACGATGCATCAACAGTACCTACTTCACAAAAAGTTAACACACCATTCGATCGACATCGATCAATATCATCAGTCAACGATCAATCGATTGGTGCCATAAAATCCTTAATGTGCACAAAATCAACCGTATAGTGTACCGACATCTATGATGTCACATTAGAACTAAACTACGAAATCCTACACCGCGCAATTACAGTTTTCCGCACTATTTGAACATATCAGTCCGAAAACATCTAACTGGTAGTTTCCCAAACCAGACATAACACCCGTCTAGTCGTAGGAACCTCCCTTTTCAACTAAGGTTTCCGAGACTACACTCTTTTCCGCACACCTCTCTAAAATATAATCTTACTCAAATGCACACGATGCCAACCATAAAATTCGCAAAACATCAAAACATCTTTCTGAATGAAAACGTGATTAAGAATATTAATTGCAATGCAATTTATACCCACGCTGGAGTACCGCTAATCAAATCTCACATCCCTCTAACAATTTCCTGTCCCATCATCAAAGTTATTGCAAACACAGATTTTCTATTTAATTCCCATTATTTTACTGTAAAAGCCAGCGCAAATTGTAAGTTGGTGAGATAACAGTTGACAGTTAAACGATGGTCGACGCAAATATGCTGTACCTTGCTTAGTTTACTGTAGTTCAAAAGGTAATGCCAAGACCAGTAATGATTGGTTGATTTTTCATTTTTATCGTTTTGCATTAGCCAGGAAAGGAGCTTAGTGGTGGAAATGTCTTGAAGAGAAATGAAGGCTTGTAAACAATATCCACTCTTGTAAGAGTGAGAGAGTGTACAACAGTGTAGGTACTGTTGTATCTACGGTCCGGACTAGTCATTTCGCCTCGTTGTTTGTTTTTGTGTTTGCCATGTACGCGATATAAATGACGAAGGAACTAACTAACGAATCTAAGGAAGGACTGAAACTGTTTGCCTGCTGCGGTCTTCTCGTCCAATTATAATTTATGTGTCTTCAAGGCTATAGTGAATAGGCTCTTAATAAAGTAGTGCGCCTCACCATCAAAGATTGCATCACTGCTTACCATTAGGTGGGATCACGGTCAAGCACTAGTTCATAATTTGAAAAAAATCATTTCGGTCGCAAGACGTTCACTATGACAGCGACAATTAGGAGAGGCCCGTGACATAGGCCTCTCCTAATTGTTGCCAATACGCTCGGTCCTGTGCGTCTCGCATCCATCAGTTTTTCGCAACCCTCAATAGGTCTTCGGTTCACCTTATGGGAGGCCTAACACAACGCAACGTCATCTGGTACGCGGTCACCACTCCATAACCTTTCGACCCCATCGGCCATCTGTCCTGCGAGCAATGTGCCCTACCCATTGCCACTTTAGTTTGACGATTCTTCGGACTATGTCGGTAACCTTGATCCTCCTGATAAATGATACATTAACACAATTATTTCTTGTATATCAAACCTTTATTTCTTCTTGTTCACTTTTTAAACGATCCTTGGTTTTGATATTAAGCTCTATTCGTGACAGTGCATAGTTAAAGGGCATCGTTAACGGACTCAGAAAGGTCGTGAGTTCAACCACTCCTGAAGACTAGAGTGGGGTCTATATCAGGATTCTAGTTCTGTAGAATAAATATAAACCATATAACCGTACGAACGCTAACGTATTATGTACCAAAATTAAGATTTGAAACTGAGGCTGCGGTATTGTTCGAAAGAGTTACCGCAACTGATAAAATACGGGTGGTTTTTAGTCTGTAAAAGTCTGACCCGTCTCGCTTCACCCAGAACGAAAAAAGTAACATGTAGCGTGTAGACATTACCGAATGCCAACAGAGTTTTCAGGCGTTATCTCTCTTCTTTCGCGTTGCCTATTCATCAAACATCGCGTTGGATTACGTTAGATAACGCAACAAGCTCTTAAACCATGCTGCATGTGGGGCAGGCCCCTCTTCTAAACATTATAGCCATGGCAATAGCGATATTTGTTTGACCCATTCTCGTCTAAAACTACACAAAAAAAAAACACTGAAACCAAAACTTAGTAAAACATTCGGGTTCCTACAAAAAAAATTAAGGCACTATTGCCATTCGCAAAACATAAATATGAATGAATTCTTAGTAGCATCTACAGTAGTATCGTATAAAAAGTTGTGATCAAAACTACGTATGGTACTTAAAATCAAAACCAACTTGCTTTTAAACACCTTTTCATACATCATTCGGGTTCCAACAAAGAGACATTAAGGCACTATTGCCATTCGAAAAACATAAATATGGACGAACACTTAGTACTCGGAGCACAGTTGAGAGAGGGAGAACAGTTGTTACGTATAAAAGTAGTTATGATCAAAGCTTCTTATAATACTTAAGATCAAAAGCAAGATCATAACCAAAACCTTTTCGTACCAACGTACCAATACACACACCGTTCAATACCTGCACGTCAAAACTCAATCAAACTAACTTCTTAAACTCAAAGGTCCGACATTCTACTGCCAGTTCTCACAAGCGATAATTGTCCTCACTATAAAAACGTTTCTAAAAAAGTTCCTAATCAACAGTGGGGCCACTTTCACCGTCAACATTACTCATGTCTATTAGCATATGAGAAAGACTTGTGTCATTCACTTTGACTTGGGTTGGGTCGAATATTCCAAGTATTTGGTCGTTACTACACATTCTTAGTGGTTAAATGAAGAGCTTTTAAGTGTGTATTTAACCATACTGTCATTATTCTATAGTGATTTCAAAGCCGCATTTAACTTTAGAACTACAGCTATCGAGATTTGGCGGTCGTTGACCCTGATATATTTTTTTTGTTGACATTCTTAATTTCAAAAATGGAAATAAAGACTTAAAGCCATTCTGCATTGTCTTTTACGGGGATTCTAAACATTTTTGACTAATGAAAAATATTAAAAACTTTTTTCAGTTTAAAAGAGATGAAGGCAAAAAGGCGAAAAAGGCAATAAAATATTTTTTTTATAATGGAAATCATCATAACTTCTCGCGTTCTAGAGTGGAACGAAAGGGCGTGTCAGACTTTTACTGAATAAAACCTACTTACGTTCCTTCATTTAACCCTTTGCGTTTTTGGGCCACACTTTCAAACATCAATAGGACAATGACATCTGGACTTTAAAAGACTTAAATTACGAGCTAACACTGATATAAAATGGTCAAGAGACATTTAATTTAGGAATCATCACTTCAATAAAGAAGAACAAGAGTGACTTCCTAATGCCATGCTAAAACGAAACCTCTTTAGTTCAATAGAAAAAAAGGTTGGACTAGAAAAAACACTGAGATAATTGTGAATGGGTATTGGTCAATTGCAAATTAGGCGAGTACGATGACCAATAGTAATGCGGGTACTACATAGAAAGAGGCTTAGTTTTACGCCCACATTAAGGTACCTACGCGCATAGAGTATAAAAAACTGCGTGATGAGTCATTTAAATTAGACATGGTTTGACAGAAGCTACATAGCGTGCTAAAAGGTAGTTAACTGACTAAATGAAAATAAAAAGAGCATTGAAATATTGCAATTACTAATCTGAAAAAATTTGCTTAGCTATCTATTTTGGGATGGAAAATTATCAAATAACTCTTTCACGTTCTGATTGGAGAGACTCGGATTACTGACTTAAAATCCACCTGTGTTTTATAGTTTGCGTTCTAGGGCTGCGGTAATTCTTTCGAGCAAACTCACTGACATAGTAACCTTAACTCTTCGAATGTCTAAGAAGTCCATGATCTATATACAAAATTAGTTTTAGTATAATACGAAACCTGAAACACGTGCCTAGTATTTTTATGTAAAGAATTAATGTACAAATTTTCATAACTGTATCATGAAAAATCACATAGATGTAAGCTTGTTATATTGCTTGGTTGTCCGCAAAAATACATGGTCACCGGGCCATACGGGTGAATAAGGGGTTGTTTTATTCCCCTAGGCAGCTGTGCACTGGATCCTGATGCCCGTCATGGCCAAAGGTGAGCTGTGTTGTACTTAGTGTCCAACTTCTGACCTTTTTTAAATACTTTTGGGAAAAATGTAACATGGTACGTATAAAATTATTAGAACAGTTACAGTTACTGATTCTGAACAAACTAGTTAATTACCTGCTAGAGTAATTGTTTCCTGATAGCTACAAACTAGGAGTCTCTAAGACAAGAATGGATAGGTACTTCAAAAAAGAATAGTGTAAAATTTTTTTGCAATGTAAGGTAAGGTAGGGAAGCGTGCTCCATTGCCGACCAAATTTAGGTGAGATAGTAGTCAAACGCAAGCCTATGAATAATAATAAAAAAAAATAACAAATCAGATATTAACACGATATACAAAAAAACCTAAAAAAACAAAAAGCGATCAATAGTGACCTAATAGAAATAGTTATGTGGCTATGAGTGTACAGCAAAAGTTCGTCACGTTATTCTAATCCGTATACGGATGTTTGTAAGACCTAGGAATAGCTTCAATGAAATTAAAAAAATATAAGATGAAAAATAAGCAAAACACTCACTTACTAAAACAAAATGAAGTTGTGAAAAACATGTTAAAGAGTCGGCAGATACGAAAAGAAAGCGATTTATGCACATGAGTCACGATTAAATAAGGTTTTAAATACAACCTGCCTACTGACTGGATCTCGGAATGTGAAGCATGCGAATTTCTTCCGGAACAAATATTGTTAAGAAAACATCCTATTATGTTGTCGTAATAGCTTGTTTTCTCTCTTATAAAGATTGGTTATTGATGTCATCATCATCATCATCAGCCTTTTAATGTTCCCACTACTGGGACTCAGGCCTCTTCTCAAAGAGGGAATGGGCCGTAATCCACCACGCGGGCCCAGTGCGGGTTGGTGAATGTCACGTGTCTTCGAATAAATCATCATCAAATCGTCATGTTATTGATGTGCTCAAAGAAATTAAAATTATAGTGCATGATATAAGAACTTTTCACTTGTTTTACCACTACCCCAAAATTTGTCCCCTATGGGCGAAACATACGGAGCAGTTTTGGGGTAGAGACATCACGGACAAAATGACAGAGCTCCACCTCAGATGGTGTGGACATGTAATGAGGTTTAGCGAAGACCATGTGGTAAAAACAGGTCCAAATTTACCTGAAAGAAAGAGAGGAAGATGCCGCCCGCTATGCCCGACCCCAAATGAGAGCAAGGACGGACAAAGAAGATGATATAGGAACTTTTATATCTACGACTATAGTGAGTTTTTTAAGAAAATCTATTAAAAATTAAGGCCCTTTTCCGCTCTTTACACGGGTTTTTGACCTTTTTTACCAATCTTTTAGAAGTCTATTTTTTTTATTATTAGCAGTCTCCGTTTGACAATTATCAAGATGATGAAAAGCCATCGGACAACTCCATTGTCCACCCTCCTTTACACTGTTGACACATTTACGGTCCGGACCAAGTGGTTCGCCTCATCTATTATTAGGCGTACATTAAAGGAATGAGGAACTATTTGCTGCTGCAGTCTTCCCGTCCGATGGTAATAATTTACACGTCTTCAAGGCTACAGTGAATAGGTCCTTAATCAACTAGTCCACTTCACCATCATCGATTGCATCACTGCTTACCATCAGGTGGGATCGCAGCCAAGCACTAGTTTATGTCATTAAAAAAAGCGAAAATGTTGACGATAATCGAGCACGCTTGCTCATAAGTGACCTACCCAATTTTAACTTACAGACAAAAAGCGACCCGCTCAGCTTGGCACAGGTATTAGAAATCTTTGAAAATGTTCTCAGATTTTCTCTACTAAGTATATTATGTGTATTATACACCTAAACTTTTCTCATAAATCAGTCTGTGTATTAGTGACAATTGCATAAAAATCCGTTTAGCGATCTTTGAGTTCATCGTCTTCATATAGACAGACTGACACGGTGAAGAACTGGAATCTAAGGAAACAATATTCAGAAGTCATTTATCCTGACAGGGTATTCCAACTTCTATTTGTATCTCTTAGCACTGGAAGGAGCAGTGTTGACCCATTGGTTACGGCCCCAAGTATACACCGTTAAATTTTGATCGTTTTAATCCCGTGGAGGGTTGTTACGGTACATGAAACACTATCGATTTGTAAAGATAAAAATAAAGTACTTTTTTTCTAAAATTCGAATTAATATACGCATGTTCGAAATTAATTTCTTTAAGTAAACGATTCAATTACCTTGTAGGTAGTTGTCGGTTATTACGTACTAACTACCTACAGGTCATTGAACTCGCCGAGCTGACGTTTACTTAAAGAAACTAATTTCGTACAATATTTTATCTTTACAAATTAATAGTGTTTCTTGTACCGGATCTACCCTCCACGGGATTAAAACGATCAAAATTTAACGGTGTATACATCATGGATTCAATCTCAGGCAGGCGCTTTATTTAGTGTGATCTATTTCATCTCCACAGCTCTAAAGACGGTGAAAGAAAACACTGTGAGGAAACCGGCATGCCCTAGAACCAAAAATTCGAGAACATGTTATATCCACTAACCTACACTGGGTCTGAATGGAGGATTGAGGCACATGCCCTCTCTTAGAGAGAAGGCCTGAGTCTCAGCTGCAGGAACATAATCAAGCTGATTTATACTTAGCAGCAATGAATGAACTCTTATCCTCTTATTTCTAAATCTAAACCCGCACATACAGACCAAATCTTCCATCAGACCAGTTCTAAATTTAGTCTTATTATTCGATCCTTTCCTTCAGCTCCAAAACTCGTCGGGTCATAGTGCTTACCTACTTTTTATGGTAATATTATAAATTAAAACCAGTTTTGAGAAGCTAAGCCTCTAATGCGGCACATCTAACATCTAATGATTTATAATAAACGGAAATAAACGCCCATTCGGCATAGCAACAGCGGAGAAGAGACTGGGAGATGAGCAGATAAATACAGAAGTTCCAATAAATTTCTTTTGAATTAATGGTCCTTTGAAATAAGTTGAATTAAAGTTCAATATCAAGGTTGTGCAAATTGTAATAGCCTGTTATTGGCAATAACAACTAAATTTGAGTTGTACATTGATTGATGCCCGAAGGTGGACTGATGGCTTGGCGAGGGTCGCGGAAATCGGATGGATGCGAGACGCATAGGACCGGTCCTTGTGGCGGTACTTACGGAAAGTCGAGTTCCAGCAGTGATGTTATTTTATTGAATTCCATGGGGCTGAGTACGCTACAATGCGGCGGTAATACCCTGGTGTCACCGCCCGGAAGACACGGTGGAGCATACTGTGGAAGTCTGCTCGGAACAACCCGGCACTCCGGAAAACCGAGTCAATTAATTAGTACGGATAAGTAATTAAGGTTTTTGATTTACGCATGTATGAATTAACTTTTTAATATCCTCCTTTACCATTTTTTAATATTTTTTGTTTTTGTTATTACGTATACAAATTGTGAATATTTTGCATGTCGTAAGGCAAAATGTATCGGGACAATCTACATTTATAACTTAAATCTGTATGCCTACCTTATTAACAAATAAATGATCATGATTATGATAGCATATCTGGTTTAAAGTAGTACTTCTGATCTTGTTTTGTTTCAATTGCGCATCGTATGGACAAGTCGCGCAAAATCAAGTTATCACCTCGGCCACCTGCGAGCGACTGTTGATGCTAGGTGGTGGCTGACGTCATTGAATTCTATAAATTTAGACACACCTAGATGATCGTGAAAGAGTGAATGAAGTATTGTTACCCGCCTGATATGCTACGTCATGTGTTTTGATAATTGGGTACCTAGCTATTGTGATTTAGCTAGAGGAAGAAGCTTTACAAAAGCAAGTTAGCAAACATGATTAATCATATTTTTAAAATCACAATATAAATAGCAAAAAAATACTATGTATAAAATAAGAAATAATTTTAAAGCTAATTCAAAACAGCTTTAATCAAATGCACATCACATCGCTAAAGTAGGAACTACATTAGACCAACGCCCACTTGGGTCACAACAAAGCACAATAAGGCTACATTAGATCTACGCGACGCGTCGCGTGGCGTAGATCAAATGGAGCTCTACAAGTCTAGTTGCCATATAAAATGTATGGAGACCGACGCACCCACATTGGGAGTAAGTAAAGCTACGGGACCGAACATGACCATTTTCTCACTAGATGGCACTAATTTCAACATTTTTGTTTTGTTTTTAGTGTCTCAAAGCATTATTACGTCAAAGAAGGGGTATTTGCTAAAATCGGCGATTTAACTTTATTAAGCTTAGTCAAATGAATGTCTAAAACTCCATTTAATTCTGACTGTTCAAGTTTCTTACTACAGTGCTTAAGAGCTTTACTATTTTTTTCCTTTAAATGAAATAAACTAGTGCGTGACTGCGTAACCACCTGATGGTAAGCAATGATACAATAATGTAATATTGCAAATAAGTTGAACCATTTGCTATGGTTACACGCTCCCCACTTCGATTGAGACCCGAAAACCGGTTAAAATGCTCGTCACACAAGTTGAACCATCTTGACAGTCGACCTTGAATGTGCAGTAACTAAAGCAAATGGTTCAACTTATTTGCCGAATGCTATATTAAATTTTATCTACTTAGAATGGAAATACGCACATTTATTTACTTCATCACCTGTATCTACTTTCACTCACCTTCTTAAAATAACTAACAAACCCTAATCTCTTAACTCAACACAATGATCAAATTCCACTACGCATATACTCTAAAAACGAAGGCACTATTAACACGGGTCGTACTCGCGAGTATATCAAGTTTTTTGGCACGAGTGTCGTCGGTACTACGGCTCCGCAGGTTCAATGGCATCGCACCAGGTGGGTATTCACGAGGACATAGATCCGTGGAAGGTGTAGAGAGAATGGATTTTGAAATTAATTTAATAAAACCATTCGATTTTTTGACTGTGTTGATAGTGAAACCGAAAATATTAATCCTTTCTAAACTCATAAAAAAAAAATACCGGATACTGACCAGGCGTTTCGCCTCGTCGTTTATACCGCGTACATCGAGGGATTGTAACAATTTACCTGCTGCGGTCTTTCCATCTGATTATAATTTGGATGTCTTCAAGGCTAAAGTGAATAAGCTCTTAATAAACTAGTGCGCTTCACCATCAACGATTGCATTACTGCTTATCAGGTGGGATCGCAGTCAAGCACTAGTTTATATCAAATAAACAAATAAATAATGAATATCTCGTTGCTCCGAAATTTACAAAATCGTTGTTCGTTATGTGGTCTAGTTTGAAATAGGCATTAAAGAGACCAATAATAAATGATCAGAATTTAAAATTGTAGCTGTTAATATCAAGATGAGGTCGCCTTTGGCATACAATCAATTTAAAGCGCCGTGAAATACCGTTTGACAGTCAGACAACAGTTGTTAAATCGGCTAATAAGCCTGTCTATATGCCTAAAGCACTATTGACACGAGTGGGTCACTGCTCTGGGGAAAGGTTATACGTCTACAATATCAAGTAACCGGTGGGAGACATTATTGTGAAGAGATAAAATTGTTTCATTGAAGAAGGTATTTTTGCCGATTTTAATATTTTCGTTGTGGAAGAGAGATGGAGCTATAAAGGTCATATATTACTATCCCTTTCACACACCGAATCGTTGGTGATTTTAAGACGTCATAGTAGGTCTAATCTAATTAAGACTGATTACTCTTATTAAAAATACTAGTATTATTAATTTGCGAAGACGGTAAACGCTATAGGTCTTGGGTAATTGGTTAACTAATGATCATAGAATTCAAAGGGCGACTAAAGGACACAGGCGTGGTTTTAGTCGATTCGATGATTTCTTAACTCAAAAAAGTATGGATCTATGAGTTTGACAACTAGCTGTCCTCCGCCGATTCACCCATGTCTTTGCATCCTACTCCGCTTCACTAGTTTTTAGCATAATATTTTTAGCCTATACTATTCATCATCAACTTAGCTATCACATACAGAAGATTTTTTCCAATCCAGCTGATAGTTACAAAGATTAGCGCGTTTAAAAAAAAACTTGTACTGTTTTATTATATTAGTAAGTATAGAAGGTCAGATTTCGCTTATTTTTTTTTTTTCTTAATCAATCATTTAATTCAACAAATAAGCTCAACACTATAAAACAAATTACAAAGGAGCCCATATTTTCCGCATTCTTGTAAATTCTTTCATTTCATATCCATGCCACATCTAGTCACACTCTAGATCCGACGTCGTATCATAATGATAATGATAGGTTGGTCCATCTACCGATAGACATGTCATTTTCTCACCGCACTAATTGAATACAAGAGTTAATTATTTTACTGTTAAACGACTAAAATCGCGTGTCCGAACTGTTTTGATGACGTGTGTGAATGGGACCGCTTATTGTTTACGTTTATTAATTATGAAACTGAGTAATTGTAATTGATGGGAGTAATGAATCGCTGTGTTTAACGGATGTGAAATATACGGATTTTCGCTGCCGGAATTCCTGACGGAAATTCCGCATCCGATTTTTGATCAAATGTAGATCATTGACGGAGAAAGACTCACTCTCTCAAAACCTCGACATCCGGAATACCAAACATGTTCGCCGGAACTCAGGTAAAATTCCTGGCCAGAACATTCCGGGTAATACTGATAGACTAATGCGTGAAATGATATTTATAAGCGTTGATGAGTCAATTATGATAATACCTTTTTCTTCTTTTCAAGAGGAAACCTCCAAAAGGCGCCCGGACTTTGGGAATAAGTCCAGGGAGTGTGGGATTTTTACCTTACTAAAACTCCCCCGGTAATCACCATCAGCACATAGAAAGAGTGCCGTTACCTCTTAAAAGACTACTCCGGAACTCCCTCTGTGCAATGCCTATTAGGGCACATCCCTGAGGAGACTATACAACGGTCTCCCTTGAGCCTCTTTAAGCACGGCAGCACGTGATCACTGTGCCACCGTCTTCCTTGGAATCACGATGTTCGGGCATAGTCCCCACTCTGAGCGCCCGTGGTTCCAAAATCCCACCTGCATTGTAATGATAATACCTATCTGAAACATAACCTACTCAAGACCATTTAAAACCGACATTTTCTGTTATTCCGTAGTCAAATTGGATGTTTGTGTTAATTTTAAAAACATTATAGAAAGATTTGACGTTATGATAACAAAAAATTAAAGTTTTATTATACTATACGTTTTCTTATTTGCATTTATCTGTTTTCTTTTATTATCACACAACGCCGTCTAGTCTCAAGCTAAGCAGAGCTTGTGTTATAAGCACTAGACTACTGATAAACATACATATTATAGATAAATTACACCCAGACACAGAACGAATGATCGTGCTCATCACACAAACATTTGTCCTGGGTGGGAATAAAACCCACAACCTCCGGGATAGCAGTCAGGGCCACTAACCACCAGACCAACAGGCCAGTCAAAGATTAAATTTCCATTGTGTGAAATATGGTCCTTTTATCCAATGATATCAAGAAAATACTCTCAAAGTCTTCGCAACATTTCTAATCTTAATAATAATATTTTAATTAAAGACAATCATAGTTTTAGCAAATACTTTCCTCAAAGACACTTAGCCCAAATACAGCAATGAAACAGCATTTCACATCAGTATAACGCTGTGAAAGTTTTCCAAAGTGAACAATATGGATTTATTATACTTTTGTTTAATAAATACCTAATTATTGTTTTATATTTTAACTATTGACCTCATTGGAGACAATTGCTAAGAGAAAGAAGGTCATATGGTTTGTGGGTAACAAATATCTCAACTTTTATAGGAATAATTCATCCTTCATAAGTAGGCTTTTCTTAGGTGGGAAAATCATCCAGTGACAAATCACGATCTTGGGCGGAGCGAGAGGGTACATCAGACGAGCGAGAGAATTTATAAGATGATTTCCAAACACAAAAAAAGGATTGCATTAAGATAAATTGTTTATCATACATCAGAATGAGCTATAATCAGTTAAACGCAAATGACCTGAAAATATTTCAAGGAGGTCCAAAATTTGGCGAATATGCTGTTTGCATAAAATATTTGGACAGCTAAATCTAAGGACCATAAAATTTTACATCCAGTTCGAGATACCAAGAGCGCATAAAGATAAAGCACTTTACATTCATCAGAAAGAGCCTCAATCAATTAAGTGCGTTAACGACGTGAAAACATTTAAAGACGGTCCGGAATTCACCGAATATATTGTTTGTTTAAAATATTTAGATGGTCTTAACGAGCCTTATTTGTTTAAAATGAATTCTGTATTTCTACGAGTACTTCAAGCAAACACTAAAGTTAAATGAGAAGAGCATAAAGTTATATTAACACATTTATATTTTGAAGAGTTAACAATTAATTGATTACAATGTTTTTCGAGTCTCTATTCAATAAAAATAAAAGCTTAAGGCATTGATCTAGGTTTGAAAAATACACTTATTATACATTACACGATTAGAAATCATCAGGAAGCATAAATTAAATAGAAGTGACATTGGAGAATTTCAAAGTATTTTAATGCTAATGCACTATAAAAATGTTGTATGCATTAGATCTACATGAGCTTACTATTTTTAAGGGTTGATATAGTCGTATTTTAGAAGCCTGTAAAACCAATAAAAAGGAAAAATAACTACAACCACAATTGCCTTTACTTGATATTATAAAAGACAAAGTTAAACAAGCACTAAAGCTTCGTATAATTTACGATGCTCTTGTTATAATTATGTCAAAGCACAAATGGTTACGGTTAAAATTACAGCACCTGAGATACTAATGGAACTTATTAGGAAGGTACTTTAATGCGGTAGTTGCAAGAATAATATGAAATTTATTTATATAAACTTCATGTACAGTAGTGGTACATAGGCGGACTTAATGCAACAAGGCATTCTCTACCAGTCAACCTTTAGCTTAAAAAAGAAAATGTTTTTTTTTTTAGGAATATAAGATCATAATAAAAATTTCATAATAAAGATATCGTCGTTTGTTACTACGTTCCACGAAAAGTAACTAAAGGAACTCTGCAAATTGGTCTCTGCCCCTCGTACGCCTGCTAAAGGTCCAGGATCACAGCGTTCTGAGACAAAACTATTAGACTAAAACATTTAGAACAATGACATGTTAGAAAGTAAAAATAGAGTTAGTAGTATTATTTTTATGATACGAGTAGTTACTAGTTTGCAGGCACAAAAAATCACAGACCTTACTTTTCTCACTTATAGTTAAAACAAAAAACCAAGAAGAGGAACAAACTATAAAATAGCAGCGTGACTATTAACGAGAGCACATACAAGGCCCAAATCTTCTAGAAATATAACCATCGACGAAGAAAAACAGCAACAATCAAATCCTGAGGCAAAACATGCCAAGAAAGCCTTTCAATTTCCAACACTAGCATGCACTTGTCCAATTTCATCCAATATCACAAGCTAAACGCACATTTCAAACGTATAATTTGATGATTACCATTCTGTTTCTTCGATTTTATACCTCGCCGCCATACTATGGCCTATGTTATGAGTTATAAATTACACGTGTTCGAACATCTGTCTTGTCTACGTATTAGCTGCTGCCAGCGGCTTTACCTGCAATGCCTGCATGAAAGTCGAAAATTATCTCAAGCGAATGCATTTGCGGGATAAAAAAATTCTTTACTCTTCTACAAAATCAAAATAGGGTGACTGGTAATTAGTGAACGATACTTAAACACATGATTGTAGTCATGATAACAAACAACTTTTACTATGGGACGAAATCTGAAATCGCGGAAAAATCAGCCAAGTTCAGTACATTTTGACCAGTTAGGCGAACACAAATATAGTGACCAGCAGATATTTTTTTCGCGATTTTAGCCTAGGCCCCATAGTAAAAATTGTTTGTTATCTTAACTAAAATCACGTGTTTAATTATTGTTCAGTAATTACCAGACACCCCATATATGTATATCTCTAAACATAATTAAAATTAGTTTAGCGGTTTGCACGTTAATACGCGTTATACAATCAAACAGACACATTTCCGCGAAAGCTAGCAGCACTATGCTTTTCACGCAGTTGCACTCACTTTAGATTTGAGGTAACATAGATCTACGTTTCTTCTAAAATTATGGAATTCCAAACGAACTTTCATTTCGGTTGAATTTCTAAAAATCTTCAAAGTTCGTATTCCTCTTCATTTCCTCTTCTACTTCTTCAAAAACAAATCAAATCCAATTTAGTTCTCTAGATCCAAGAGTTTGAGGCTGGGCGTTGATCAGACAGTGAGTCAGACCCTCGCTTTTTATATATATAGATAAAGTATGGAAGTATAGATTGGCTTATAATAACGTACTAATTGTGGTCCATAGAATGTCTCTTCATTCGAATTTTCTGAGCAATGATTTTTATTATAGGTTCCGTCGTTTCATCGGGCCATTTATAGATAGTTACTTCGACTGAGATTTGCCGCTAAGTACGTGATTGAGAATATTGTTATTGTCTTCTCTGGAAATATTAAAGGCGGTATCGACTGAACTTAGCTCTCTTTGAAGTTTTCCTTAAATTGCCATCAACACTTGAGGTGTTGGAGTGAATTGTAGGGAAGAAAACAATTACTCAGTATCGTTGTGTTTTTGGAAAGTCTGTACGTGCGAACGTTGCTTTGATTTTTCTGTCTAAAATGCAGGGTTTCATGACGAAATTATGCCAATTTAAGAAGGCCTCTAGAAGGTATACCTTTCGGAGTTTCGAAATTGTTTAAAGGCGGTTTTGCTATTGTTTAAAAGGAGTTAAGACGTAAACGAGGAATTAAAATACATATTTTGAAATTCAACCCTTAAACGAAACTGGTTGTATGTTACGTATTCACGCGTAAGATGTTGACCCAATTTTGATTTTTTTTTTAGGTGGGAATTAATCGAATAACTTCTCACACTCTAAAGCGAAGCGGGAGTGCGTATCAGCCTTTTACTGACTTTTGCGATCCAAGACCACGACTTAACCTTTCTGAAGTCAACCCATGGCTGGCCCAAGTAGACTTCGAACCTGCTGGGCCGGTACGAAAAAAACGAACTGGCATGTAATAACCCACCGTTATGGTCGCTCTGTCTGATTGATTGCACCGTCTTTTTGTCAGCACTGGCCAACGCTGAAAACCAGCGCTGTGTACTCATCGCATTGTGCATGAGGGCACAGCTTTATGCTGAGCGTTCGGCCGTTTTGCACGGATGTGGCGCATATCTTCCCTATATAATTTTATGTTTGTCTAGTTTTTAGTTGCGTCATTCCGTGTAAATAAACTGATTTTCTTTCTTTCTTTCATTGATTTTAAAAAGATGGTTTGACAGTTTCTATGCAGAAGGTGGAACAACCGGTGTCATGGAGAAGCTTGGAAGAAACATAAATCCAGCAGTGGACTGCAATAGGCTAATTTTGCTTTTGAAAAACAAATGTTTTAAAAAACAAAAGAATTTCATTAATTTTTTTTTTGTTACCATCATCTAAGAAAAATTGAATGCTTTCAGAAGAACTAATGCATAACGACGTTGTAACTGCGCAGCAAGAGTACCATATCTTACGCCTACGTCCCTACTCAAAGGGAATTAGAACAAATTAAAAGAGAGCTGCTTTTGATTGCAATGCTAACAAAGGTAATCGTTTCGTAAGTGTATGTGCTAGGATGTGGGAGGTATCTTCTCGGTCAAGTGTTGGCTACTATTTTAAGTACACATTTGGTAGGTACTTCATTTAAACAAAAAATATTTGAGCCTATAAGACCCAAATATACACCGTTACATTTTGATCGTTTTACTCTCGTAGAGGGTCAATCTGGTACATGAAACACTATCGATTTGTATGGTTAAATTTAAACAAGAAAGTACTTTTTTCTTGACCTTGTAGATAGTTGTCGGTCGTAGCGTACCTACAGTTCATTGACCTCGCTCAGCAGACGTTTACTTAATGAAACTAATTTCGTACCTGCGTAAATTAATTCGAGTTTAAAAAAAATCTTTATCTTTTAAATTTATCTTTACAAATTGGTAGTGTTTCATGTACCGAATCGACCCTCTATGGGATAAAACTTGACGGTGTATACCTGCCTAAGAAGCTGATAGAAGCGTACCTACGAAGGCGCGAAGGTACGCTTCTTTTTACTATAATTTTGTCCTTTTTACTCTTCTTTTGTCCTTTTTACTATAATTTACATAGGATATTTCCAGAACATGGTCTACCTACCTATTAGCTGCGTTTTATTTAAATCTGTTCAACCGTTATAATAAACCGGTATTTTTTAATTAGTGCAAAAACTTAAAGGGCTTATTAGAAAAGGTCTTGTTATTATTTAAGTAAAGTCTCAATGAATAATATTCATAAACAGCAAAGTTATGAGCGTTTGTTTATATCCCAAAATCTCACTCAATTTATGGAAACATTGTACATGAATGAAAGAATGTCAATAAAAATGGAAAAACACTGCGCTTAGTATTTTCTAGTAGTAGTTGTTACGAATTATTGATTCAATTATGAATTTACCAAATGACAAATTTTTGTAGACCATTTTGGGATTTCGTTTTTTTTTACTTTTGACTACATAAATATGATCAGTTACAGGTACTGATTGAGCCCCATTTTTTTTGCACTAATTGAAAAATAGGGGTTTATACACATAGAAACTTTTGTCTTTACAATATTAAAAGTGATATCATTACAGTGTGATTTATCAATTCAAGCGTGATTTACAATCGAAATGCGGGGGCTACGCGTAACCATAGAAAATGGTTTAACTTATTTGCCGCGTACTATACGCAGCTGACTAAAGGGGATCAGCACAATGGGTTTGGACCAAAGATCACCCTGCCAGATTGAACCTCTCCGGGCCAATACATCAGCTGCGTCATTGCCTAGTGAACCACTGTATTTTTAACCGACTTCGAAAGGAAGAGGTTCTATATTCGGCTGTATGTATTTTTTTTTTGTATGTTCACCGATATCTTAATTTTTGTTTTGATTGAAAGGTTATACTCCCGAATTGGTTCCATAAAAATATTGTTTTGATCTTATGATGAACTTTGAAGATATAGAACGAAACTCTTCAAAAAATCTTAGCAGAACTATCGTAACAAGTAAAATTGCTTTTTTTATACATGTGTTCAGTGACTGACTGAAGGAAGAAGGGGAGATACATGGAACTGATCTGATGATGAAGCCGGAAGGTAGGTAAGAACTGGAATTCTGTAATACATCAGTGTATCCTATCCGTGTTTGGTATTATTAAAATTGTCATGATGATTTGATGATGGAACCGAATGGCGGAAGGTTTCTATTTCAATTTAACTATTCCTACTACAAATAATTTTCTGAAATCGGTGTTTAATAACGAAGAGACTAAACTGATATAGAAACACCTACTTCCGAAATTAAAGTTATTTTGTACGTATTTGTGTTTTTTTTACATTGAAGTCGATTGTATTTTTTTTTTTTTGTAAAAAGTTTTTTTTTATATCCATTGTAGCAGCACAGTATTGAGCTTTTGGTATAGAAAAGATGCCTTTAGAAGCACAATTACACGGTGTTCATTTTACTAATAATAATGAAAGCTAGGTAATAGGTATTACAAAACGTCAGTTATTAAAGCAACATAAATCCTCGCAGTTACTGAGAAATTCCTAACGAAAGAATTCAATGTTAGCTACAACTTCTATATCTGGAAGTCTATTCAATTTACAATTATTTGTGCAATTTGCGAGTTTTTTACGATGTCAAACAAATCTACGAGTATTTGAAATTTAGTTCTACATATAAGTATTGAAGTTAAACTCCACCTTCATAGTAGAATCGTAAACAAGCACCACCTAACTCAGCGATGGTGAACCTATGGTACGAGTGCCAATAGAGGCATGCGACATAATAATTCGGGCACGCCAATACAAAATACTTAGCATTTAGATAATTATAATTTGTAATAGCAGAAATCACAACCATTTTCAGTTTTGTTTGAAACTAGCAACCCGCCCCAGCTTCGCACGGGTGCAATGGTGATATTATATTTTAATTTATCAGACATGTATTATATATACCCTCCTCTTGAATCACTCTATCTATTAAAACGCATCAAAATCCGATGCATAGTTTTAAAGATCTAAGCATACGCAGGGACAGGCAGCGACTTTGTTTTATTCTATGTATTAATTATGATAACAGAACTACTGTTACGACTAAAGTTCAAGTGCAATCAAAGAGTTCAGTTAATAAGCCATTAGTTTGGTTTTCTATCCACTAAATCTCAAAGTCAAGATTCTTCAGCGTCACATCGTGATTGCTTTATTACATTATTTTATGATCGACTAGCTTCTGCTAGCGGCTTCGCCCGGTAAAAGTAAGTTTCTCCAAACAATGTTTAGACCCCTGTTTCTTACCTTAAGGGCTGAATTTTGAAAGATCCTGTCTTAATGCTCGCCTCGCCTGCATCATAAAAATAAGCCTTGTAGAAAATATGGCAATTCTAGTCCCAGAGGTTTCGACTGTGCATTGATATGTCAGGTAGCCAGTTTCTCCTTTTATATATAACATTATTTTTAGTATATGCGAAACCTGACTGTAGTTTGTGCAGAATCAGTAACTGAATTAATTATATTAATTTTTACTCGTACACCTTGTTATATTTTTCCAAAAATATTTAAAAAATGTCTCAAGTTGGACACTCCCGAGACTAAGTACAACACAGATCACGGCATGTGTCATAGCGGGCATTAACAGGCAGCGCACAGCTGGGTGCGGGATCAAAACAACCACTCAGTCGCCCGGATGGCCCGATGACCATGCATTTATGCGGACAACCAGGTAACATAACTTGGTGATTTTTGTACTTACATAGATTATTTGCTTAAAACTACTAGACCTCGGTATTTCGGGTTTCGCATATACTAAAAATAAAGTATATAGACATCACGATTACCAATAAAGGTTCACCGCCCCTGCCAGGTAGATCCTAGATGAATGAATCAATAAATATGTTACAATTGATCATCATTTACGATTATAAGCTTACAATGTAGAATGAAAGGAGTTACAGGCGAATTTAAATGCTTCCAATAAATCTACAACTTGTGTGCATTACAGCAAATTAACTAATTGAGATCTCGTATAGATAAGGATTATTAATGTTAATAGAGTATTTGAATGGGAAATAAATCTGCTGATGAAATGTAATTAAAAACTTGTATTGGACTGTAGAGGTCGAGAACGTAGGATGATGTTAATTTCTAAATATTCGACTATAATTTGTACTGTGGTATTTATTATCACTATATTTTAAGAGGCTGCGTTTAGTACAACATAATTATGGTATTTCCATTTTGCAGTTTCAGAGATGTGTAATCTGACAAGTCAGTTTCATTTGTAGCTCTTTTTCAAAGAAATGTTACTCGAAACTATCCAATTTTAATGAGTTTCTACACTAGAAAGTTCAGGTTTCATGATTACCTAAGTTCTAATAGTCTCATACCTTCGAGCATCCAAAAAGTTGTTCCCTCATCATAATTTGTAATAGCAGAAATCACATCCATTTTTAGTTTTGTTTGAAACTAGCGACCCGCACAGCTTCGCACGGGTGGAATGGTGATATTAAATTTTAATTTATTAGACATTTATTATACATATAAACCCTCCTCTTGAATTACTCTATCTATTAAAAAAAAACGCATCAAAATACGATGCATAGTTTTAAAGATCTAAGCATACGCAGGGACAGGGAGCGACTTCGTTTTATAATACCTATGTATTAATTATGATAACAGAACTAATGTTACCATTAAAGTTCAAGTGCAATCAAAGAGCAATTTTAATGAGTTTCTACACTAGAATGTTCAGGTTTCATGATTACTTAATCTCATACCTTCGAGCATCCAAAAAGTTATTCCCCCATCACTGCAGTGGGATTATGTCTAAACGGGTTTACTATGGAATGGTACCATATTTTAAATTTTATATAGATCGGATGATGAGTTTCGAAGACAAAAGGAGCTCTTCAAAAAGTGACAGCAAAATAACCGCGATTGCTGCTGTCGCATATTTATGCATTGTTTACACAACCACAAAACATAACATTAAGCCTGTACCTATACTCAAAATGGTAACGCAGATAAATCTAGGAACGGAAAGGTAGGTTTTTAGTCAGTAAAAGTCTGACACTATTTCCCGCCCCACCCAAGGGCGGGATTTGTCATTGGATGATTTTACCTACCAAAAAAAAAACATATATATATATACACCGTTAAATTTTAATCGTTTTAATCCCGTCGAGGGTCGATTCGGTATATGAAACACTATTTGCAAAGATAAAACTAAAAATAAAGTACTTTTTTTAACACTTCGATCCACAACTACCCAACTTGTTCATACAAAAGTAGACTCTAAACATCGGAATTAAGGCCTATAGTGGCGTGGATGTGAGAGGACACCGGTGTCCTCTGAGCTAGGACAGATTAAACTCGAATTAATTTACGCATGTACGAATTAATTTCTTTAAGTAAACGTCAGCTGGGTGAATTCAATGACCTGTAAGTAGTTAGTACCTACGCAACAACCGACAACTACCTACAAGGTCATTGACTCGTTTACTTGAAAGTTTAGACGTCCGCTAAGAAGGGATTTTACGAATATCCACCCCTAAAATAAAATAGAACGTTATTTTTTTTCTTCTTTTTTTAAATGAGTTTTTTTTTATTATTTAATTATTTATTGTTGCACATCTATCACAGCGTAAGTCTTCAAAGGTTGACCAACAACAAATACTTTGTGGCAACAAATCTGCCTATGTACCACAATGTACATAAACTTAGTATAAATAAACAACATTAAAAACTGTATAAAAAATAACTTCCTGTATTTTCCCACAAAACAGCAATATCAATTTGTTAGACATTCCATGTTAAAAGCCATAATTACAAATTACACTGCAGGTGGTAAATTTGAAATATTTACATATACATCATAAATAGGAAGGAAGGTACTAAATGAATAAATTTATTAAGACCCGAGACGACGATCCATCAAAGTGCTTATATCAATGGCGTAACTGTCATTTGATCGTTGAATGAATACTCTATGTTAGCCATTTTTCACTTATTATGCATACCTGTTTTACCGTCCATCGGGATCTTTATAGCAGTATGAACGAACTGCATATATGTATGCCTTGCTCTTGTTCCAGTGACGCCCTGAGCCAGAGTCTGTACTGAACAGCAGGCCTAGCCAAGTTACGGCCGTTTCGTTTCGATTCTCATACGTCTAACGCCTAGAGTTGGCCACGCCTCCAATTCCTATGTTCTGACGCCATATTATCGCTCAGTCACGTGGCCAGAACAAAGGAATCGGAGGCGTGGCCGACTCCAGGCGTTCGACGCCAGAGAATCGAAACAAAACGGTCGTTACTTGGCTAGAGGGACAGGAGTACTCCCATAGAGGTCTTAGCGCCTAGTCACTTAATTCCTAATTAAATTTTTAGTCCGTTCCTAATTCATCAATTTTTGATCCAACCCGTCCTTTGCTGTCTTCCCCCAGCACCGCCTCGAGCAAGAGTCTGTACCTAAAAGAGGTATGTACTCCCATAGAGCTCTTAGTGCTTAGTCGCTTAGTTTCTAACTTAGTTTGGGGTTAGAAAATAAGCGAATATGCATTAACAAGGTTTTTATGTCCTGGCTGGAGGCTTAAATTTATTAAAAAAAAAACCCACAGGCCCGGTAAAGCAGAAAATAACCTCATAGGTTAACTTGCGAGAGACTACTCATTGAACTAAACTGCGCATAATATTTACCAGCGGCTTCGCCCGCATGCAATTTGGTTTCTCCACACAAACTTCCAACCCCTCTTTTACCCCTCGAGTTTCGTAAAATCCGTTCTTAGCGGATGTCTACACCTTAGTAGAAACCTACCTGCCAAATTTTAAGTTTGTAGGTGTTATAGTTTCTGAGATTTCATGATTGAGTGAGTGGCATTTCGCTTTTATATTAGTAGTACTTAGAACATGGCAATAACTACGAGTAACTGTATCAAACCTTTCGAATTAAAATAAAATATTAATTCTTATTTAATTAAAATAAGGTTTGTTATAAATTATGTTAAACACTTTTTACGGGTTAGATGAGGTTCAACTACTAGCTCGTTGGATAAAAGAAAATATATCGCCATTAAAATGTTGACATATTTGACATTTATACCAATAAATTTATGAATTGATATCGTAAACGGATCGACGTATGTTTTATATAGGTCCATAACTGTAGCAATAAATTTAAACACTGACGGATCATAGCGGAATATTTAAATATGATGGAAATTATAACAGAAATCCGGTCTGTCATCCTAATTAAGCCTACGCCATTAGCCGTTGAGATAACAAAACGGATAGCTATAAACGGCGAGTGAAGCCGCATGTAAGGCTAGTGCGAGAACCGAGATAACATCGTGACAGAAAGGAAAGCTTAGACTCACGAACAATTAGTGTCAATTCACACTTGACGTTACCACTCTCGGTGCGTTGTCGATGGTTTTTTTAGAACTCAATTTGAAATGTTTTGATGTTTGTGCGGTGGCTACTGAATTAATTTTTGGTTGTTTTTTTTTTTTGCGGTAGTAAACAAAGCATTTTTTATATATATAAAGTCCGCCAGTTTCAAGAATAAAATATACTGTGTCTTAGATTGGGTACTAATTTTATTTGATTGGGTACATTTTTTATTATCCGGGTTTCATCCGGATCGAAGGACCAAAATTTTTAATCGTTTTTACTGCTGATTAATTCTTAAGTTCCAAACAAAAACGCTTTTGTACTATGATAGTGCACTTTTCTTTTACGTACAAGTGACGTTGTCAGGCAGTGTGGAACGAGCCTTATGTGAAAAGAGCTTACGCGACTAGATGACTATCAAATGCTTAGTCATTACTTAAGTGTATAGCACCACATATTATAATTTTTTATCGACCTGTACCGGCTTACTTAGTTAAACAAACATATCAATCAATGTTTTATCATGTTTGTGAAGGTGTATATAAAATTTAGGAATTTAAACATGTGGTAGGCAATATTTTAATCAAAGTCAACGGTTAGTATACCTACTAGATAAATAGTTTTTAGCAAATAAAATATAATAATAAAGTGTCTAAAAGGCGTCGTATGCTTTGCAAAGATCCAGGACCTCAAAGTTCGGGGATATACAAACAAATAATAATAAAAGAAGAAAAATAAAATATAATAAAAAGATTTGAGTAGGATAAAATTGTTACTATTTTGGCGCGCAAAAATTTTTATATCATTCTATTCTAACGTCATCGCCAATGACCTGAATTCGTAGCCAAGTTCACATCGTTCAAAATGACAGAATGAAATGTATCGTTTCTGCAATGATCATCGCTACATCCTGTAGTTTTACAGTATAAACGTAACTTACGCTGAGGCGTTTCGTTTGAAGAAAGAGACTCGATATGAAACGGTCGTAACTTGGCTAGGCCTGCTGATGGCCAAAAGCCTTGATGCAAAGACCACCTGTAGAAGCTGTTGGATCAAGGGCCTAATACAGAAGGCAGTACTCTTCGATACAGCTTGCATTATAAGGAGGTTCCTGTTTCTGAAGCCACGGATAGCTGAGACTCTGCACCCGACATCGGTGGATAGCTATTTCTTTTTTCTTTAAATGTTTTGTTTTTTCATCATCATCATCAGCCTTTTAATGTTCCTACTGGTGGGACTCAGGCCTCCTCTCTAGGAGACGGAATGGGCCGTAATCCACCACGCGGGCCCAGTGCGGATTGGTGGATGTCACATGTGTTCGAATTTTTTGGTTCAAGGACATGCCGTTTTCCTCAAGATGTTTTCCTTCACCGTTCTGAGAGCAGTGGTGATGATATAAATTACACAAAGTAATGCGCCTGGTTGGGTTTGAACTCGCGACCTACAATTCGTAAGTCGGGGCCGTTACCACTCGGCCATCACTGCTCTCTGCTGTAATTTTTTTAAGAAATATTTAAAAATGTGATCAATTTGTCAAGAAAAATAAATAAACATGATAATAATCTTTATTAAGATAAGAAATAAATGACAGCCAATAACAGCCCTTTGAATGTAACACCTGAGATCCTTAAACCGCCAAACGTAGAGATCATAACAATAATATCGAATATTTATTGCAAAGGAGTTTAACAAGGAAGCCTTACTTTAGCAGTGACAGGTTAACAGCCCATAAAAATACGATAGTTCCTGTTTAAGATCTGCCGTCATTGCGTAATATTTCGTTGCCCGTCTACCACCGGTTCATAACCGTTTTATTAGGCTCCTGTACTTCTACCATGAGTTTTAAGCAATAGTATTCGTCGCTACTCGATATCGACGACGTAAATATTTTGTATGGCAATTTTTTGTTCTGCAAGTGACCGCTAGAGGCGCTGCAAAATTTGCCATACAAAATATTTACGGCGTCGATATCGAGTAGCGACGAATACTATTGCTTAAAACTCCGGTAGAGGTACTGAAGTATGCACTATTTACTATAGGTATTTTACGTGCGTAAAATATTATAGTCTAAGGAAGAACTACATCGGGCACACGCGGGCCACGTACGCCAATCTTGATAGATAGATAGATAGATATAAACAAGCGAAAAAAAACCAAAAATTCCAAAAATTTTCAATTTAGACTGGTAGAACTACATTAGATCTACTCAGGATCATGCCCACGTGTCCGTCGAGGTAGAACTACATGGCTTAGACGTGTGCCACAAACGCCGAACTGGACGCGTCGGTCTCCATACATTTTATTTGGAAACTAGACTTGTAGAGCTACACTTGATCCACGGCACGCGACGTCGTTCTTCGTACAAACTCGCGCACGACGGGTTCCGTACCATTGACTGGGTAAACAACAGAAATACAACATAGATACAACAAAATATGCATAAATGTCGTTTTTTGAATGGTAAAAATACAACTGAGTATTTTGTGAATATTTCAAGTGTCTCAATAATGGTGTATCAATAATGGCAACAGGTAGGCTGTTACCATTATTGATATTAAGTAAAAAAGGGCAAAAAAATATCGCGTTTGTTGAATGGGAGCCTCTTAAACATTTATTTTATTTTGTTTTTAGTATTTGTTGTTCTAGCGGCAACAGAAATACATATTTGTGAAAATTTCAACTGTCTAGCTATCGCGGTTCTTGAGATACAGCCTGGTCACAGACAGACGGACAGACGGACAGTCAGCAAAGTCTTAGTAATAGGGTCCAGCTTTTACCCTTTGGGTACAAAAACCTAAAAAGAGAATTTTTTAATCTTACAAGATAAGCTTCAATAATAAGGTTCAATTTTCAAATACCTTCTTTATCTTGGTCTCTATGATTAAGCGTGCATTATTGTCTATACAATTACAATTTTCCCATTATCTGAAAAACGCATACAAAAGAAGATACATTAAACTTAATTAATAAATTACGTTAGGTGACGTGTTTATGAGGTGTAATATTTCTCAGAAATGCAGACAATAGGCCCAGAGGCGAGGGGTTCGCTGTCGAAAGAAAGGTCGAGAGTTCAAGTAATATTCTATGAGTTATGGGGACCTCATTGCTAGTCAAATAAATAATCAAGTGAGAATTGGTTCTATTAAAATTTAAGGCATATATATTTACAAGCTGAAAACTGAGGTATTGTTCGAAAGTGTTACCACTGCTTTGGAACGCAAAGATCAACTGAAAGATCAGGACAAACCAGGGGGATTTTTGGTTAGTAAACGCCTGACATTCCACCGAAGTAGCAGAAGGAGTTATTTGATGAAATCGCACCTAATAAAAAGAGAGTTAGCAGAGCAACCGATTGATCCCATCGATGCAAAATGGTGAGATCGAACTAATCAATCGGTTAAGAATGAATAAGTCGACATTAATTGGACAGTACCTACTACTTGCTTCCAAATCAAAGCCAAAGCAAGAGCAATTAAATGTTGTTGATAAGTGTGGTATGGTAACAACTAAACCCTACGATTCATTCTCTATCCTCAACCACTGGTCAGGAATGTGGAGTCACATCAATGCTACCTCACGCGTCACGTTATACGCTCGCCTCGAAGCGCGCGTGCGCACATCTTCAAAAACCGGCTCCATATTACTTTCGATAGTAAAACCTATGTGACAAGATTCATTGTCGAAGTATACCAACCGTTAACATTCCACGACGAGGCGTCATACGCCCCGTAAGATCTGCATATTCAAGAGAATCCGCGGATAGGCAAATTTCGTGACCGTTACGATTCCGTCATTCTGATCACGTATCTCCTTCTTATTGTTCGCTGGTCTGTCTTATCTTTTATTCATGGGGATGCAGTGCGTGCAATTGCTGGCCTTGCTTCATTACAAGCCTGTAAACTAGTAACCTCGTGGAGAAAATCTGTTCTAGGATGCACGTGAAGAAAGTTAAAACTGCACTGCCAAGTCAATTTCGAATACGGAGAAACCTTGGCAATCAATTCAATAATAAGGAATTCTCCGTTATTTTTTTTCCTAAATATGATCATAAAGATCGTCGTGGGCGATTTCAAATTACTTTTTTTTTCCATAGAAGCTACTAATTTTACTAGCAGCCAGATCATAGTTCACATGTTCTTAACGAACGCAAAAGTTCGCAAAAACTCCCCGCAACAGGTGTAATTAACTCATTTAGCAGAATCCAATTAACTCTTCAATAAATATCAGCTATTAAGTTGCCTACATCCGATAGAAATTGTACCTACCTTTCATAATTACCTCATTTGAAAGAAAAGAAATTAATTGACCGCCAATTGGTTAGGGAGGAACTACTGGTATAGTAAATATGTCGTGGAGTAATTAGTTGTAGACTTGTTGAAGTGATCGTGGGATACAATGGGTCAGAAGTGGCCGTGTGTGGTTCACACGGCTTTCACATACCATTACTTGTAGCAGGACGTGTAACAACGAACGTTTGACGGAGACGTGACGAGGGCGCAGGGCTGGCTAAAGGATGCAAATGTTGTGGGAATATCTTAGTATGTGCATCGAGATTTTAGATACTGGTTGCGAATTTGTTTAAAGGCCTTTTAGGGAACATGAATGGCTTGTTAGTAAAATTACTGATGTTATGAAAAACTTTGATTCAAAGTTTCATCGTGGTGGTTAAGAGAAAAAATTAAACGATGATTTTGGATATGGCAACATTAAAAGCTCGGGCTATTATTTTTATTTTTCACACTAATATTATAAAATTATAAAGGAGAATAAAGTTAGTATATGTGTATGTAAATGTTTGTTACTCCTTCATGATGAAATTACATTATTGAGAAGCTCACGCTGTAACCTATTCACTGTCTGTTGTTTTAGGTGGGAAAATAATTCAATGACATCTCCCACCCATAGGCAGAGCGGGAGGGTGTGTCAGACTTTTACTGACTAACAACCAACTCCTTTTTTGTCTTCGTTCCGGGTTCACTTTCGTACAACCTGTGGCCCCAGTAGGCTTCGATGCTGGGTCCTTACGGATGGTGACATCTCCTTGAGGCACGCGTGAAAGACTACGCGCCGTCGCCGACTTGGGCTTGGTCCGGACGGTTACCGGACGGTCGGTCTCGAGCTACCCATTGCTCGCCGTCCGCAAGCCCGCGCCTACGGTAGCCGGGAATCGGGATCGGGATCTCGGCGGCAGCCCTCGCACGTGCAGGTGTGGACTCCTCCTTCGCTAGCATTACTTTATCGCAAAAGGAGGCGACCACCTGCCACTCCTCCTCGCTTTGGACCGTGGCCTGTACCAGTCCAAGGCCCGGCGCGAAAGATCGCTACCCAAGCGTGTGCACACCTTTACCGTATGCTCCACCGTGTCTTCCAGGTGGTACACACAGTGCAGACACCCAGGCATCACCGCAATCGAACCTCCCGAACTGACCATGTCCGGTAAGAACCTGTGTCATACGGAAGCTGAGGACGCAGTGAGGTCTTTTCAGCCATTCCTTAAAGAGCGGACTTACGCCATAATTATGGCGTTCCCAAACCCATTCACTCTTGATTTTAAAACCCGGTTGTAGCTACCGGGAATCAGGGAATTCTACTTACGCTTAAAATACACATTATGGAATAGTGCTTGTATATTTTCTCGGGAGTATGGTCCCTTGAAATATTTTTCTACTGTCATGCGGGCAAAACCTCTAGGAAAAACTACTGTATAAAAACATGCAATGGAGAAATTTCTGATCCATGAACAGAAGTTTCAAACTAAGATAAGATGAATTTCAGTAACCAATAAATTATACGAAAGCTACAATTCTCTCGAAATCAATCATTCATAAAACCAAACTTTTCTTTTTCAACGATCTGTTTAATGTGAGAACATTTTTGAACACACTGTCTGATTTTATCCATTTATCAATTACATTAATTTCTTAACCAATCACGGCGATCATCAACAGCTTATTTGAGAAAGTCTTAAGTCATAATTTTTATCATCAGTCAATGTGTCGACGTTTCTGTCTATCTTGGTGGCGTGATCTCAAGATTCTCGTCCGATCTTCGCCTAAGTCACTTCAACTGTTCTTTGATATTAATTCAAAAGCTTATCTGATCAATCAAAGAATTTCTTATTAATTACTTTAAACATTTTTGCCGCTGGTTTAATATTGTGTTAGTTTGATGTTCAACGTTTTTTTTTTAAACTCATTGGTGTTTTGCTATTTTCAATATTGGCCTTTTTAGAGTTCCGTAACCAAAGGGTAAAACCGGACCCTATTACTAAGACTGCGCCGTCTGTCCGTCTGTCACCAGGCTATATTTATATTAGATTTTTGTTACTACTATAACAACAAAAACTAAAAAACACAATAAAATAAATATTTAAAGGTTTGTTATATGAGATACACATAAAACAGACGTGATTTATTTTTGCTCGATATTGATAACACCAACAGGTAGACACTTGAAATATTCACAGAATATTGAGTATTCACTTTAAAATTAAATAAGCAAATTAAAATATTTAAAGGGGGCTCCATACGACAAACGTGATTTTTTTGGCGTTTTTATAAATAATGGTACGGAACCCTTCGTGCGCGAGTCCGACACGCACTTGACCAGTTTTTATGTGGTCAAATCGAAAATTGGTCTTTTCTGTTATTTCAGTTTTATGCGGAAAATCCTAAAATTTATATTTTAGATATTTATTCTGAGATCAATTTTGACACTGATGCCAATAAAATCAATGATGATTCATACGAAACTCCACATGAGCTTTGATGAATTGGATTGACAAATCGAACATACGGCCTGTCAATTTAAATATGTATTATGTATTGGCGCAATTTAAACATAACTTGTTCAAAAAAAATTGGAATAAGCTTAAAAACCCCTTAATTTTAACTGTCAAAAAGAATGTCATCTTAACAATATTTTATGAGAAAGTATAGTACAACAATAAACATCCAGCCTACAGAAATATTAATAATGAATGTAAGTCATTTAGTCATTTAAATAGCTGCAATAACTCACTCCTACTTATTTAAAAACATTCTAATAAGTTTTTATTATCAGGTGTTAAAAATTCTTCCATGAAATGTCATATATTTTCTTCTGGCAACATTATTTCTCAACTGTCATCCCTAGTGGCTAACGAGACGGAAATATGTAATTATAATTAGTGTGAAACCTACTAATTGATAGGGAAAATGTTTAACATAAATAATGCCTTCGGGTTTAAAGGTGACCAAATTACATTAGCTGTGCATGGCACATAATTATTAATTAATAATTATTTGACCCGACAGACGTCCTGTCTTAGCAATTAACTGTCAAGCCTTGTTCTAACAAAATCGCACGTATTTTGCAACACTTTTTAAATCACTGTCGATAGTGCGAATTTTTGCGTTTATCTAAACGTTTACTAATGTCAAATTTACAATAAGGGGTTACATTTGTCATCAGCTAGTGTTTATTTAGTTTTAGCATAAATTGAAGTTAATGTTAACTCTATGCAGCGGAAATTTTTAAAAGAATTACCGTAGCCATAGAACGCAAAGGTTGACTAAAAGAACACAGGTTGGTTTTGGTCAGTAAAAATCTGACTCCGGGTTGAAGCCTGTTGGGACCAAGGGTCTGCTTCTGAAAAGAAGGCTCGGCCCTGGTATGAAAGGCAATGAAGGAACGGGGAGGGTATATTAGTCAGTAAAAGTCACACTATCTCACGTTGCGCCCAAGGGCGGGGGATGTCATTGGATGATTTTTACCAACCAAAAAAAAATATTGAAATAACTCATTTGCTTTTGGAGGAAGATGGGTTGTTAGAATCATAGCCCACGTACAATAGACCTGCAAGGACCAAGCATGGAAACCGAGCCACAAAGAATATAAGAATAAACCACCTCAAAAAAGCCCACAGCACTATTTCCCCGATACTATTTACTAAAGCAGTAGCCCTAGGACCAAAACTATATTGAGTTAAGTACCGTCCATGTTATGTTGCAATTCTGTGGTTGCAGCTGATACGACCCCATTATACACCATTATTGTCTTATCGTTGACGGCTATCCGGACTCGAATTCTATTGTTTGGTTTAATTTTAGACCAGAAAAGCCGTTTTTGTTAGCTGAGAGACGGCTGAAAGTTGCGTGTCTTGTTGGTGATATGGTATTTATTTATTTATTATTTATTTATTTATATATGCTTTACTGTACACCAAGATAGGAAATAATACAATTTGAGCCTTAAATTTAAGAATATACAATAGGCGGCCTTATCGCATTCTGCGATCTCTTCCAGGCAACCTGGTATGGACAGAAATTGCCTGGACATGAAATGGGGTTGTACTTGGTGCATTACAAAACACGTTAAACATTGGTGAAAACACAAAGTACATACTTAACACTAGATAAATACATACATACATACTAAATATATAGGCAAGAAAACAAGTGACAACAAACAAAAACAAGTGACAAGAAGAAACTGGCTGACTGACATATCAACGCCAACAGCCGAAACTACTGGGACTAAAAGAGGGACTAATATCGTGAAATTTTGCACAAAGTTTCCTTTTATATCCCTTTTAAGAGATTTTTTTCAAAATTCAAACCCTAAGGGTCTTTTTAATTTCATGCAGATTTCATCTCGGCTGCTGCACGATATCACACCGCGAGCGTATTACACGCATTACAATAAACACTTGTGTAAAAAGAACCTTAGCGGGGGCTATGTGTGAATCAATCCCGCATGCGTGATACAAAACGGGGCACGGACACTCGGTGTCGGCACGGACACGTCGCTGTCTCGTCACTGACCCGGCTCGGATATGTGGAGATAGACCTTATGGGGTTGAAACGGGGCTACAAAGTTTGTATGGACCAACATTATTTGCTGGTAGAAGCTAGTATAGATAGATAGCTAAATAGATAGATGTATTCTTTATTGTACACCAAAATATATCTAAAGGTATGCGGAATAGAGTGTAAAGTTCCGCAAACCTCCGATGAAAAGGGTGGATCCTCCGATCGGACGGGTGCTTTGTCTGTGTTGAGCGACTGCCCAATAGGTGATTTCGGGCTGTTGTATAATGTTCAAATCGCGTGGAGAACTCTAATTGCTTACTGCAGGACTTCGTATTTTTTTACACAACTTTATTTTTAGTATATGCGAATTAATATTATTATTTTATTTTTAATTTGTATTTATATCTATTAAGTTTTATATAGAACTAGATTTAATTATTATTAATATTGTAAATCATGTTAAGTAAGAAAATATTATTATTAAATAGTATATGCGAAAGCTGAATATAATTTGGTTCAGGATCAGTAACTGAACCCCATAATTTTTACACCATGGTTGCGCTAATTTGCTGATGTGGACTGTAGGTTTAAATAGCGATCTAAGGTTTGCTAACAATATGCAGATACTGTGCCTGGCATGGGATAGGGAGGAACACTGACCTTTTGACTTCGAAGGTTCCACGTGGCACCGCGCCGGCGATTTTCGACTTCGCACATTTAAATCACTGCCAGGTCCTGTTTTGCACTACACTGCACTGTTGTTGAGTTTGAATGGTTGGATCACGAAAATAGTCAATTTTCTTGTAATTTCGAGCGGGCGCGGTTTGCGATGCGGTCACATTCACAATCGATGCACACACGTCAATGTCAAAATCATTTCTTCAAGAGGTCGTGCGGGAAGCGGAAACGGTAGGGATAGGATTGCTAGGCCAAAAAAATAAATTACAAAAAACAAAGTCGCGGATCATAGCAAATTGGCGCAACCATTCCCCCCGGGTTTGAAGGGTTACCTTCAAAGAAAAGAAAAAAAACAAAAGCGAAACTAAACCCTATTACTAATCTAAACTATCAATACTAGGTAGCGAAACAACTTATAACTAACTATGCCACTACTACTGATTAGGCAGAGGGCAGAGGCGAATAACCGGACGCAGGTACGATCCAGTTGCGGTTTTAACTTTTACGACTCGCGTTATTCCGTTCGAACCCGGAAAAACTTCTTCCACTACACCAAGAGGCCAGTGCAGAGGAGGCGCACTCTCAGTCTTCAGTATCACCACAGTACCGACTGTGACTGGATCTGAAGGAGTGTTCCACTTTTGACGCGACTGCAGCGTATGCAGATAATCTGTCCTCCATCGCTTCCAAAAGGACTGAACTAAGCTATCTAGCAGAGCGTGACGCGGGTGAAGCTGCAGTTTGTCAGTCTCGACATCTAAAGCGGGCAAATATCTAAGAGGAGTCGTCGTCAAGAAGTGAGCCGGCGTCAACGCTAGTGGCTCTGATGGATCACTAGACAAAGTCCGACACAACGGACGCGTATTCATCAACGCCTCTACCTGAGCGAGTACAGTGCTCAACTCCTCGTACGAGAGAATCTGTTCGCCTATGACCCGAAACAGGTGCGACTTAAGGCTTTTAATATTCGCCTCCCAATTGCCACCAAAATGACTAGCTGCTGGCGTATTAAAACACCAATCAATGCGATTCTCAGCTAAGACATGGGCGAATTCACTTTGGTAGTACTTGGAGCGTAAGAATGTATGTAATTCCGAAATATTGCGTCGCGCTCCAACATAATTTGTGCCGTTGTCAGAGTATAAGCGCTTAACGGGACCACGGCGAGATAAAAATCGTTTAAATGCAGACATAAAACCCTGCGTACTCAAATCACTGGTTAACTCTATGTGAACCGCACGAGTTGTCATACAAACGAATAGGCAAATGTATGCCTTTGTGGAACGTATACCACGACCACGGGCAATAGTGACTTTAAACGGTCCAGCATAGTCCGTCCCAGTATGTATGAAAGGTTTCACCGTCTGTACAACACGACAAGAACGATGGTCGGCCATTTCCGGCGCGTTGAAACGCGGGCGGAGCTTAAAGCAGGGCACACATCTGTGCACTCTAGCGCGTATCAAATTGCGAGCGGAAAGCATCCAGTACTTCTGTCGAAGAATGGACATTAATAAATCGGGACCAGCGTGACAATTCACCTTATGGTGATAGTCCACCAACAAATCCAAAACGTGATCCCTGCGTGGTAGAACTACTGGATGCATTTGTTCAAACTCTAACTTAGCATTTCGCAGACGGCCACCGACACGAATGAGTCCGTCTTGCAAAAATGGTTTCAAATGTTGAAGTGCGGGACTACAAGGTTTATGTGATTCTAAACTACGAAATTCTATTGAAAAATAAAATTTCTGCAACTCTCGAAGTACAACTGATTCAGCTCTATCCAAATCAGCTGCGATTATAGAACCACGCGATGGTAATAATCTCAAAAATCTTAGGACGTAAACTACACAGCGTAATAGTCTCGACCAAGACGAGACTCGCTTAGACAACAACAAAACAACTGACTCTCCACGCGGAACTGATACTACAAGCGTATGTTTCTTCTCCTCGGGTGGTTCTGAAACAGTAGCGGGGTTAAACGGAGCATTTGGCCACTCGTTAGGAGTGGTATGAAGCCAGGGAGGGCCACAAAACCAAAGCGGATGATTTAAAATTTGCGCAGGAAGCAAACCACGTGAGAGACAATCAGCTGGGTTTTCTGTTCCAGCGACATGGAATATATTCTCCTCTGCGGAGGCACGGGAGCCACCGAGCGAAAAAATATCACCATTGAAAGGGAGCGCGACAACATAACGACCATCTTTATCACGAGTAGTCGTGCGGGTATAAATCTCCTCAGTGACCTGATCCTCAGGGCTGAGAATAGGCGGGACATTGACCTCTTCAATCTCCCAGAACTTGCGGATGGTAGACTCAAGCGGCGGCTCGACGGTGCAACAGTGCGACACAGTCGAGTAACTATTTAAATAAGCGGGTGCGGAACCAACTATAACAAACCCGAGAACTGTTTCCAGTGCGTGCGGAGCGGGGTACATCGGAAGACCCTGAATTTTACGTGATAACTGGAGATGCGGGAGAATCGAAGCACCGATCAATAGATCGATATCTCCAGGGAAAGCGTAATTTCCGTCGGCTAACTGCAAGTTCTTAAACTCCGTCAGCATGGACGTGTCAACCGGTACCGTGGGCAACCGTTCCGTAATCTTATCTGCGACTAGCGAATCCATTTCAAACGAAATATTACGATTAAAACGTGAACTAAATATTATTTTAATGGAACCGTGAATGGTTGCCTTTAAACCTCCAAAACCTTTCACTTCTGAGCGGGATGACCAATTGTTAAAACTAAAACCAAGGCGTTGACAACAATCCCGAGTAATAAAATTACTCTGGGAAGCGCCATCTAGTAGCGCTCGAACGGTGTGCGGTTTGCCAAAGGCATCTACAATGACAACTTGCGCGGTCGCAAGTAAAACGGTAGTGACTTGAGTACCAGCGGCGGAAAGCGAACACAATGTTACGTCGTTTGCACTTGCAGCAGGCCGCGCGTCACAAGCGTCGCGCGTCTGCGCAGGCTGCTGCTGCGATGGCAGCTTACTACTCTCAAAATGTAAGAAGGTATGATGTCTAGCTGGACATTTACGACAGCTAACACCACTTTTACATGACGTAACCAGATGTTTGTCACTTAGACAATTAAAACACAAATTATTAGTGCGGACAAACTTGTAACGATCACTAGGCGATAATCTCTGAAATTCCGAACACTTGTACAGCTGTGTATGGCTACCCTTACACAGAGAACAGTCAGGTGTTGAGGCGGTATTAACTAGCGTATGTGCAGTCTTGACTGACTTCGATGACGCGTCTATACGGCGATCGGAACCTGTCCTATTCGTGACTTCATGACGTGCCGACGTGCGCTGCAATACCTTAATATGGTCGCGAATAAAAGATTCTAAATCTTCGAACTTAGGTATTTCTTTACCGCGCTGAGTCGTTTCAAACAGACGAACAGTTTCAGGATCTAATTTCTTTAAACCGATATACAAAAACAAAAAGTCACAGAGGTCATTGACCTTTAGGTTCTTTACTGCACGAACAGATGATGCGAAAATATTTAAAAACTTCTCTAAATTATGATCGTTACAAACGGAAAAACCTTTCAAATCGAATAATTGATCTAAATATGCGGTGGCTACTAATCGCTTATCTTCGTATTTTGTTTTTAAAGTGTCCAAAACTAAAGTGTAATTTTCAGCGCTAAACGTAATTCCAGCACAGACAGCCTTTGCCTTACCGGTCAATTTTTCTACGAGATAATGCAATCTCTCGTGATCTGTCAGCGATGTGTTCCTATGTATTATATTTTCGAAACTATCTATAAATAAATTCCAATTTCGAATGTCACCATCAAATTCAGGTATTTGAATTGGCGGCAATCGTGGGCGTTCGCGAGGAGGGTTGGATAAACCATTCGCGGGGGGGGGAGTCTCTAAACTCCTAGCAATACGTTTGATACGACAATACAAGTCATCAAAGGACGACAATGCCTGATAACTCACACAGTAATCAGGATTTAACTCCAACTCTAAAATGTTTATATTCTTAATTGTAGATTTAAAATCCGCGCGCAAACTATCTAAAGTTTCCAACGAACACAAGAAAGCATCTCTAATCATCAGATCCGAGATTTGCAAAGATTTATCACAAATTGATTGAACACGTGAAAACTGTGAGTCCCTTTCGGCGTATAAAAGCTTTAACTGAACCTTTAAATCAGTACTAACCTTGGTTCCCTTAAGAGACATCTTGTTTTGATATATTCACACTATACACTCAAACAAACACTTAACGAATTATTAAGTAAGCGATAATTATCAGATAACAATATGGTAATATTGTAAACAACAAAGTGAACGGCGAACGAACGGAATAACATATGCGTATATAATCTATGGTTTATCCGTTTCCTACAAATATTCACTCAACAATGAACGGGTATTTTTGAAATGCGTCTACCTACATGCAATTTGTAGGACTTCCGAATGAATTTTGTCAAGAAAAAGAATGCGAACGATTTATATCTACGCTGATATTTACGTAGCTAACTATAATTATGCGGTGCGGTTGACGGCGTAGGTACCGTAATTATCAATGGCTCTTTAACTATACGAGCGAAATAACGTATAGTTGCCTAAATGCCTAGATGCGGGTTTTCTACTATTATATCTAGGTAAATAGGCGCGTTGCGTTTATTCCCTATGGAACAAATACTATGTTGCGAAATTACAAGAAAATGATTCACGATCCTGCTCGTAGGACCAAAAATAATGGTTGCGCTAATTTGCTGATGTGGACTGTAGGTTTAAATAGCGATCTAAGGTTTGCTAACAATATGCAGATACTGTGCCTGGCATGGGATAGGGAGGAACACTGACCTTTTGACTTCGAAGGTTCCACGTGGCACCGCGCCGGCGATTTTCGACTTCGCACATTTAAATCACTGCCAGGTCCTGTTTTGCACTACACTGCACTGTTGTTGAGTTTGAATGGTTGGATCACGAAAATAGTCAATTTTCTTGTAATTTCGAGCGGGCGCGGTTAGCGATGCGGTCACATTCACAATCGATGCACACACGTCAATGTCAAAATCATTTCTTCAAGAGGTCGTGCGGGAAGCGGAAACGGTAGGGATAGGATTGCTAGGCCAAAAAAATAAATTACAAAAAACAAAGTCGCGGATCATAGCAAATTGGCGCAACCACACCATGTTATATTTTTTCTCTCAAAAATATTTAAAAAAAGGTCACAAGTTGGATACAACTGGTACAACGGTGGTAACAATACAGGTCAGAGCAGGCCATAGCAAGAATTAGGTGCCAGCACACAGCTGGGTGTGGGAGCAAAAAAAGCTCTAAGTCACCTGGCTCTAAGTCGCCCGGTGATCATGTATTTGTGCGGACTCCAGGTAAAATAACAAACTTTGCGATTTTACATGAAACAATAATTAAATTTTGTATATAGATAATTTACATGAAAATACTACACACTTGTTTCGAGTTTCGCATATACTAAAATTAAAGTTGCAGATGTCGTTGTTGTAACACCTGTGGTCAATAATGCAGTACTCGTACACGGATCAAATGATTTAAAAGGTAACTGAAGATATTGTAACACTTAACGATTCCGATACTCAAATATAAATATAAAATCTTCTAAACGCTTATGACTCTAAGCTTGTCAAAGATCTAATAAAATTCACATTTAGGATACCATCAATCAATAAAAGCAATACATATTAAAGGCTTTCTTACAAAAACCAACCCCCATAAAAGTCTGACAATTAGGTGCGAATAATCTTCAATAATCATCATAAACATTACTTAAGATTCTCGAAAAAAATTATACCTGTTAAAGTTATATTTATCATTAAAATTCTTTTCCTTCTATAGCATCATAAGTAGCAATTATACATTTAGCGCCATTGCTTAGATTCCGGAACACCTGGTAAGTACTGTCAAAAAAATCATTTTAATATTTTTTTGTAATTTTGAAAACTAATGAGCGAAATAGAACAATTTTGCTCTACGAGCTTGTTGTATTAATATAATCATGATTAATTTATTTATTTAAATGATTAATCATATTTATTTTGCAAATAGGTTTAAAAAAAACACTTTTACATGTAATTTTTTTTCGTCAGTTTAAACTAGATGAGGCCGATGTTTCCTAGCTGACTACTCTGAGAAGAAACACCGAAACAAACTCAGGGGTCAAAGTCTCTTTTAAAGTCCATACAGTAAATATGTAATGGTCAAATAATATGAGAACCATGCAGATTAGTTTCTGAGATGGTCTTTTGAAGAAAGAATCACACAGATTTGAGTGGACCTGTCCAGTCAGTGCAAGCATTTGTCAGTATTCGTGTACCTCAAACTTAGGACTACTAAGGAGCTCAACGACTTGACGAACTATACCAAAGAAAATTACAAAGCATAATCAGGTTAAGTTTTATTTTTATCCGACTGCTAAGGAAAGGATTATATTGTTTTATTTGCTTTATTTGTAAATGTTTACCATCATCAGTACAATTCATAAAAATAATATGTACCTACATAAAAAGTAGGTATCTAGTCTATTTAAAGTAATGCCAGACTATCAAGACTATGAATAACCCCCAGCCCCCAACTTGCATGCAAACCACCAACTAGCTGAAGTCCAAACATACCAATTGAAAATTAATTGAGGCGTGCTTCCACTTCTGCGAACAGTACTAACTCTATCCGTATGTTTTTACAAACTTGGTCCAGTTGGCGTGCGATATGTCCGCTATGTGTGTCGCCGGACGCGCTCGCGACGACACCGCGTCAAATGGAGCGGACACTGAACACAGCTACCCGATCGAATGAGAAAGTCACGATCTTACTTGCTGTTACTTAAATAGTGAAGACTATACCATTCGGTCGCCTAAGACCATCGACCTCGCCAAGGACGGTGTTTCGATTCTGCTTACTCAATGGTCTACTAGGTCGGGTTTTTGTTGTAGACGGAGCTTTGACGAAGCTTCTAAGATGTAGATTTAAATTCGGATTGATTAATTTTTTATATCTTTAAATTGAAAAAGTCTAAAGAAATGTATGAAACGGTTTCGATTGTGAAGGTACAATCAGAATCCAAATAAACTCAATTTCGGAATATTTGGACTTTTTGTAACAGGCTAGTAATAGCCTGTTACAAAAAGTCAACCAAACTAGGGCAAGAATGTTACATTTACACAAACTATTTTGAGGTTCTAAATGCCAAATATGTAGCACAAATTGGTACCGAGAAAAATTGAACAGTACCTATTTCGTAAAACAGTTCTGTTCTCAATGTTCAATACATCATATTTTATACATATACAAATACTTAATGCATCAATTAAACAGACATAAACCAATTTAGATACATCCAGTAACGAGTGGTATATTCAATTGAACATCAATCAATAACAATCTTCAATCAGAATCAAACACTATAAAAATATATTATTTAGTTTTAATATCGGCCACAATTTGTTCCAATCTTACTTTTTATTACGGTATTTTAAATTCAACTATTCTTTCTCACGCTTCAAAAAGAAAATGAAAGCGTGATATATCTACCATATACAGATTCATTGTTATATTTTTTCTTATAATTTCATCGATATTTTTAATTTGAAAAGTTCAGATTAAAAATATCGAGTCATACAATTTAAAACTTCAGATGATTTGTACAATTGAAAAAAAGCTGATTTCTAAATCATAGTCTAGAGTCTAGACAGGAAAATATAAAAATGTCATTGTGAAATCAAGATGTTTGTATATGTATTTAATGGAAACTTTATTAAAAAGCTGTAGTTGGATAAACATTAAGAAAGATTTTGTGCTTCATCATTGAACGAAACAACTCACTAAACGCGAATTACCATTGACTTCACTAAACTGATTTAAATTTGTTAAACAGAACTTAATTGCAAAAATTTAGAATCACTTAGATTCGTTAAAAGTCCAATTCATAAACAAAAAACCATCAGATATCCTATATCCTGTATAAAGTTTTTTTTTCAAATTATCTTTAAATCCCAAACTCATTTCTTTCCAATGTACTTCAAAGAACAGCTCTTATCGTAAAATACAATAGCTTGTAACTTCGGTGCCTCAAAGGCTGTCGTAGTCCATTACAGTTTATGTGAGAGAGGTACAAAGAGCTGCCCTCACACTAGTTCCTAAGGTCAAACTTAAGTCAAGGAAATTCTTAAAGTCCTTGTTGTAAGAAGCGCATTACCGAATACCATTTTTATTGTATAAAAATAACTTACATTTGTTAAGGCTAAAATTAGCCATAAAACTGTTGACTTTCTTATATGTGACGCGACATCTGATGCCATTTTGGACCTGAAAACAAAAGAAAAGGTCGTTAATAATCATATAAAGATAAACATTAACATAACTGACTAGAATGAAGTAGGACCTGAATCGGCTAGCAAACATCAAAATCATTACCATAATGATAAAGAGACGATATAAAAGTTAACTGTAAACGGTAACATCAAAAGAAGATTTAGTGTAAAAGCTAAATCTGACATTCTATGAAAATAACGATAATCAGAATACCATAAGTTACAAGAATAGCGGTGACCTGAAAGAACTGGCTAACATAATCGTGGTATAAACGACCAACTAAACCAGTCACAGTGAGCACACGACAGCCACATTTAAATCGAATTTATTTCGCCATTTAATCTCACTAACATCGCACCAATAATTGTACAAACCTTCGGGAGTAAGACTCACGATCTTGTTGGAATCTTTTCACTGAACTTTTGGTCTTTGCCATTATTTTCCTTGTCACTTGGGTAGTTGGGTACCTACCTACTATGACAGATTTAGAGATTAAGATTATTACTGCTAATAGTTAAATTGTAAAATCTCATAAATTGTGGACGAAAAAAGTCGGTAACTTTTAGGTATGTCTGAAATGAGTTTGCCTGGAGTCTGAATAAAAAAAATGGAAAGTTCGTTGACAAAATTGTCATTAAAGTTATATAGGTCAATACATTTCATAATATATTTTGCATAAAACTCATCAAGTAGATTAGGAACAAATTGAGTTTTAACACTACATAAAGATTTCAAGTTGAGTTCCCTTCACATTTTGGTCATTAAGGCCTGCTTGATCAAACTAGAGTTGTAATAATAACTCTCCACCACACTCCAAGTTAGTGTCTAAATTTGGTCTTTAAACTAGTGCAAGCAACTGCCTCGAAGGCATATGGATAATATAGCTATTCAATTGGAATAAAAACAAAATGTGCACGAGATATATTCCTAAAACGTAAACAACAAAACAGTTACTTTTCTACTTCATCATTTAAGAAAATCCATTTGAGTGTTAATGCGTTTCCAACCGGCCGAATAGTTCACAGGAGCAGCAAAAGAATTTATATAATTTACATAAGTGAAAATATATGAATAGGCTAAGTGTCAAAACTAGTTTTTAGACGATGCCTCTAGTATTGATGACGACAGCACAATTTGCTTTCTCGTAGAAAACGATCGCGGTCAATGCCGTCGATAGATAATCTGCAGCATTTGTCGCTTTACATCTTAGAGGAATATTGCTATTAGATCTAATAGTGGCAGGTTAAGCGTTAGTGCTACGTCGGTATTTAATGTAAAGGACGATAAGATTATTATTTCTCTTTTAAAAGAAAACTCGGTACTACTTTATACTAGCTTAGTTTTACATGAATATAATTGTAGAATCAATCAACACGATAAAAGATTCTGGACTATTAACATTAATTGGATCTTTCTGATACTTCTAACAGAAAAAAATAATTAATAATAACCAGCAGATAAATATCAAGATACTGGAAGCGGATCTGTCGTAATATCATAAAATATAATATAAGCTTTCTTTTTATGTAAAGAATCACGTTCAACGCCAACGTCCGTCAGATCAAATTCGTGATATATCTTATTACTTATATAACTTCTATATTATTATTTGATTTTCTTAGTTTTTTAGCATGACAATTTTATTCACTTCAAGTGGCACATCGTGGATGCAAACCTAACCAGGCGCTTTTATTTGTTTAAATTTCTATTACCACTGCTCTTCAAACGGTGAACGAAAACTTCGTGAGGAAACCGGAAAGTCCTAGATCCAAAAATTTTAAGGCGGCCTGTTTGATGGATTTTGGCCCATTCTCTCTCCTAGGAAGAAGGCTTGAATCAAAAAATCGTGTAAAGCCTTTTAAAGATCAAAAGTGCGGATTAATTTATTTGCTTTTAAATCACAAGCCGGATCTTAATAACCACATTACTCGTATAAATTAATGCAACTCGTATTAACTTTCTTTTCTTCATTAATGGCCAATGTCAGTGTTGTATAATACCCGTGTTCTGAGGTCGTTATACAAATATACATATAAGTTATTGGTGTATTTAAATAACGGATGCGATGTATCGGCTCAAGTGTGAGCTGTCGATGATTATCTTTGAAAGATTTACAATATCGAGTAAAAGTTTTCCTCAGGAGGTTTAATTAAAACTAATGGTGAATTTTCGATATGTATAAAGTATTTTGTAGAAAGTGTATGTTGCCAATATTGTTTTTTATTGTGATGAACGATATTTTGACGATACTGTCGTTTTGATTATCAAATCTCATCTTACTTGCCTGTTCGTACTGCTGGATAGAACCTTTCCCACATACTCGTACATTTGTCTCCAATTATTGCGAGTTTCGGAAGAAGATTGCATTAATTTATTAAATATCTAAATTCAGAAGAGAAGCAGTATGCGCATCTCTATTCTGAATTCTCCATGCTCTTAGACGCTATTATTGCATTGCCCTCTTCAACCAATACAAAAAAAACACAGTATTCGTTACGAAATAACTATGAAGATACATATTGGCCAGTCACTTCTAATTAACACCTTTACTCATAGGTATAGTGTACCTCCCATAAATCAACAACAACACTACGAAACGGTAATTAAAAAACTCTTTTTCAACAAAAGCTAAAGCACACACTTAACATTCAATTAGAAACACATCTGTCGCCATTAATCGTAAATACCATTACATCAAGATAAATGAAGAAATTAAAACTATTCATTATTTCTCGCCCTGTGGAACCATGGCTGTCAATTATATAGATTTATAACAAGGAGATAATGCATCAATAATTGGATGTCCCTGTAATTAATGGGCGACAATAATATATTGTTCTTTTAGACTTTCCGTATGTGGAAACAGTCTCACATGAAAATTTCAACGTCAAGCATCGGATACATTAGGGGACAAAGTGGCGCAACTGTCAACTTACGTGACGCTACAACATTGCCCGGCGTCCCGCAACTTGCCCCCCAACATTTTACAAAGTATATATGTGACGTTGGATATATTTTTGGACAATTTAAGAAAGAAAGAAAGAAAAACATTTTATTTGTCGGAATAGACACATACTTAGGACTAACATAATATGACAAATTACGAACATTTTGGGAAAAGGAATTTGTCGGTGCGGCGGTGTTGCGCGTCATATTGGAGGACATTTTGTCCTCTAATGTACTTGAAGCTTTAGACCGAACTATTTACAAATTTGCAAAATTCCCTTCATTTTATGGCAGGTAAGCAAGATATAATAAGTAATAAATTATAAAACTAAAACTCTTAGATTTTTTTTATTTATTATATATGTAGCTGTACTGCTATAATCTATATTTGTAGAATTATAAATTTTAATATAGAAACAAGTTATGGAAAAGTGAATACAAAAGCAAAATGTGACATTCCAAAATTAAACCCCTGATACCGAAATTAGATAAACCTGCACTATCGGAATCAGTGGAGGTATCACTGATTCCGATAGTGCAGTTACATAAAGTATAATAATTGGATAATTACCATCAAAAATTGAGGAAGCCATCAGAATAGCTAAGAATTTCTCATAATTCCATATAAGGCAAACACACCAACTTCAATAGAATCTCCAATCAAACGAAAACAAATCATAGTCCTCTGTTTACGGCTAAACAAACTCAAACTAAACCTAAGACTGACAGCACAAAGTAGGAGTTAGCATAATAAACGGGTGTCTATAGAATAATGTCTTCATTGGCCAGCCACTCGTTAAGGCAGAATATCCGCGGTCGACCGTAAAGTTCGCTACAGTACGAATTTTCCACCTGTCACAATGTAGCGTAGCGGTTCCTTCGAACATAGACAATGATATATATATATAATGAGCTGCTTGCTGCTGCTTGCTCTAATGGACCAGGTGCAGTAAGACATAATGGTTATGGCTAATGTAAAACCAACATGGTATGCGGGATTAATCGAAAAAGTTACTACAGCCCTGGAACGCAAAGAACCACTTGAAGTTCAGTAAAAGTTTGATACACCCTCTCACCCCGATGCCTGCTAGGGCTATGGCAAAAAGAATGAAAATGGTACTCGTGGTCCTAAAACTAAGGTAGCTGAAAAAACAAGATAAACATAAGCTTCTGGTTAGGTCGAAGAGTCATAAAATGAGTGGACAAGAAATGAAGAACGATAGTAATCAAATCTAGAAACCAGATAGGCTCATAATAAGCTTGAAAAGGTTAATATATTACAATCTCATACCATAAAATTGTCACCAACATCATAAAGGATATTGCAAGTTATTGAACACAACAGATTAAATTAACAGCTCCATAATATTGAGAGACGGAAACGTCCGACAAATTTTCAACTTCATGACCAAGGAAAATCTTAATGTCATAGACTCGCTCCGTCGCTAATCTCTGGTAGAAAAGCACTTAATCCTAGTTACTGCGACCCGGATATTTAAATTATATATAAAATATGCATACCTCAACACTAATAACTACTGTTTACACATAACTAGACAGACATATAGAAAATTCTTGACAAGCAATTACGAGTCGGTGTAACAGCGGCCACACAAACACTACGTGTGTCCCAGTCGTTTCCGCGACATTATAATAAGTAAAGCCCGTTATTGTAAGTGATGGTTATATCAAATATCAGTGTTCTTGGCAAATAGATGGTGTGCTTGGCAAATAGTTGGGTGTACATGGCAAATAGGTTGAGCCAACATGCGAAGCTAACGGTTACAATGCGTTTCGTCTATGAGATGCTCAAATATTTATTGAGTAGGTATTTGTTTGTCCGCGTATTGGGTTTATCCTGTTCGCTTTTAATAAATTAATGAGTTGATTATGGCATTTGTTCTCCTTTAGTAGGTAAAACTAAAGAAAAGTGGCTAAACAGCTTTCTTTTACCAGCTTTTGCAATACTATTTCAAATGACATCATGGACCTGACTCAGTAAGGTCTAAAGTGACATTATTACAAACTGTATAACTATAAACTCATCAGAGTACGATTGCGACAATTTCCTCATATCCAATTTTCAAAAAGCACATCCAATACCTTTTTTCTCGATACGAAAGTGCGTCATCATGCCACCGTACTCATGCGTGCTGTGATCGAGATAGAGTCGCACGCGCCGACTCGATTAGATCTCGATATCGAATACATCGATCCGATTTCCCCTAATAATAATACTAGCACTGAAATGTATGAGTATGTGATTGCGCGTGACATCAATTCTAAAATCGTGGAATTTAAAATGGAGCTTTACATAAATCGTGGCACATAAATTGTCTTGTTTTTGTTGTCTTTGTGGCGTGAGTGCTAAATATTCAGTATTAGTAAGGCAATGTTTATAGACTAGAACTGCGAAAATAACAATCCTTTTTGCAATATTTGTCTTCAAGAAATGCCCATAAACTGTAAAATAATCTTAAGCCTCCAATATCAAGTTTCGTACAATTGTTTGCTGGTAAGACAAAGGTGTAAATATATAAATTTAATGTTCACTAAGCTTCATAAATATATTTTAGCATGTTATTTCTACATTTGATATTGACATCGAACAAACATCTTAATTTATTGACCGAAAAGTCAAAAACTTTTTCAAAGAACTTAAACAATGCTGGCATTACACCCCAAAAATACTTTTTAATATATTAAATGTTACAGCGATAATTTAGCGGCTTAATAACTGGGTTGTTCCACAATGTATAAGAGCACAGACCGTACCGGGTTTTTGTATAAATTATTATTTATACAGTTTTGGGGGCAGAGAGCCAACCTTATCGCGGTTGTGGCGCTTTTGAGAGCCGCGGTGATTTAGGGTTCATTGAGCATTCAAAAATTAAAAGCATATGAAACATCCTCGTTGAATAAAAAGATTGTAGATGAGTATTCGTTTTAAAGATAACAAATTTGAATAAAATGTGAAAAAATTATAAGTTTACTAGCTGCTGCCACTGGCTTCGCCCGCGTGAGTAAACTTGAGAGTATAAAAAATAGCCTACGACCCCTTCTCAGACCTAATAAATATACACAAAAGATATCATAGAAATCGATCAAGAAGTTTCGAAGGAGTTCGATAACAAACACTGTGACACGAGATTTTATTGCCTATATTAGATTTGCGACTTACTGACGTTTCGACTCGATATGTTCGGACACAGTGTCCCAATTGACACTTTTTAATTTCAATATTTTTTAGCGATGGTTCGGACACCGATAAAGGAAAGGTTTTGTGTGCTGACACGTGAATGGCTGCACCAATTTCGCTAATTCTTTTTTGGGTGTTTGTTATTGTTCGAAAAAGGTTTTTATTTATAAAAACCTTTTTAAGACAAAAACAAGAAAGTTGCGCATATAATTTTCTTGTAATAAATATACGTATTGAATGATTTTTCCTTTTTTTAATATTTTGGTGACTAACAGTTATATACGTTCACAAAATCATTTATTACCAAAACATGGCACTATCTTTCGGTGGCGTTTATACGACTTAGAGCCATCTTAAAATACTTTAGATATGTAATGTTTTTAATACTTCATATTTTATTCTTAAACTTTTGTATCTAGCTTTACTTAAACCGCTTCATTAATTTGTTGGTGTCTACATCGTGACTGAAAAAATAAAGTGGCGAGTTGGACACTGTGTCCCAATTGTCCCAACATATCGTGTCCAAAACGTTAATAAGTCAGATTTTTTTAGTTGCTCTTATATATATTTCGTAATTTATTATTTGTTTTTGGGACAGACATAAAACATATAATTTTTAAAGACATTTTAAAATCATTTCCCATTATCAGGTATTATATTTACATCACAGGAGGAATCGCTGCACTAAACAAAATAACTGACCTACTAACCGACATAGCCATAAGACCTTAGACCTTGTAATTCTCGTGGTAAACCTCGAGATACCATCTACAGCCGTATCACGGTAAAATATACCGATAATTAACATTATAAAGGAGAAAATTTTCTCGATATATCACATTCTCATGCCTACGCAAAATAGTTATTAAAATGTTATGCATGCCAATTAAATTATGCATAGGTTAAGGTGCGACTTTTAATTAATTTTCTATACGATTCAGGTTTAAACCTGAGTAGCTTATAACAATAATAGTAATAGATGCTACACTTCATCATCATCATCATCTTCCTACCCTTTTCTCATGTTATTTGGTGTCGGCGCAACACGTTTTCTTCTTCCATTCTGTCCTGTCACCTGTCATGCTATCACTTCCTTCCTTCTCTTTCATATCACGCTTCACACAATCCATCCATCTTTTCTTTGGCCTGCCTCTCCCTCTCCATGCATCCACATGTATACTTATAACCCTTTTAGTAACATGTGTTTCATACCTCCTCTTTACATGACCATACCAAGACAAACGATTCCATAAAACGATTTTCGAAACGATTTTCGTTTTCGGTTCGAGACGAACGATGCTATACTTATAATTTGTATAAATTGAATTCACCCATTGCATCATCAGAACCATAAATCGATTAATGGAATATTTGAGCACACGGTATCAAAACAATTCTGTATGGAATTTTACATAAAAAGCAGCAAAAGCCTAAAGCATACCCGCTTTCATTCTTGTTATAATTTCAATTACGACAACTCGTAAAAACATATCATCAGTACCAAAAACTACATAATATCATAAAATTATCAATTACGTACGGAACCCAGCCAAATTGCCGTGGTTACACTCGCGTCCGTTTTTTCAATCTCTTCCTTGAATTATTAAGTTGGGCCAGCGGAATGTGGGCCGTTTTCATCAATCAAATTTACTTGAACGCCGAAGCGATATAAGGTTGTTCTCTCACGGGACTACCAATTGATGAAACTTCGGGCAATTTATTATATTAATTGAACTTGCCTTCATTGTTCTAACTTGATTGCGGTCAATGACGACTCAATGCCCATAGTCCCCAACCCCACTTTGTTTCTCTTAAGATACAAAATTGGGCTGGGGGATTGTTTGAAAGAGTTACGTTGGGCCTGGAGCACAAAAAGTAATACTGTAGGTACAGAAGCTGATTTTAGTTAGTAAAATTCTGACACTCCCTCTCGTTTTAGCTGGCGATATATTTAGTCGATTTTCCACATGCCACATGAAAAAAAGGCCTACAACAGTAACTCGACAGGTTAGGTTATTACTAGTGCAATCGTCTGCCTCTGTATACTTAATATTCCAATGCATGAGGTATCGGTATAGAATTTCTTCTTCTTTCAAATTTCTCTGTTGTCTATTATATATACTTCAATCTTAGTTCCAACCTACCTACCTATTTACCTCAACTCCTGCTGATGATAGATTTTCTTAATTATACCTACACTACATCATATTTTTATTTCGAGAGGGCTTAGCACGCAAAAATTTCTTCATCATACAAATAAAACTAACTAAACAAATTTCACAAGTCTCTACATTATCCTCTAAATTATACGTCAGTAAATACGCTGCTCCTCCATCTGGTTGAACTAATTTATGATTGATTTAATTGCAGCATGCGTCGTTGCTCGGAACAAGGATACGCAGCCGAGTGTGTGAGCGGCCTAACCGCACCACCCTAGTAGGGTTAACCGCAACACGTGCTCTGACCATGTTAATGATACTTCACATAATTATTGTTGCATTATAGTTAAAATAAAAATCAAAAGTCGTTGTGGTTACAAGCGGGCCAAAAATATTAAGGTTGTTTTTTTTTTTTTTGTAAGTACCTACATACAATATACATTTCAAAATATTTAACTTACTATAATTGCAGTAAAACCAAAAAATAATAATTATAACTAACTAAAATGACAACATGACAAAGACTAACATGATAATAATATATAATTTATAAAATAAATTATTATACTTATATGCATAATTAATATATATAGTGATCAACAGGCAGCGAAAATTAAAGTTCCAACAAAGTCAAGTTAGCCTGTTTCAAACTTTAAAACAAAATATATTATGTTGTTTGAAAGTTTCAAATAGGCTAACTTAAGAGTCACTAAGCACTACCATAACATGGCAGCTTTATTTCTGAACACATTTACAACCTTCTAGTCTATGAAACATAACAATAAGGAACATTTTACTTAGTTCAGCAAAGACATTAAACTACCAGACTAGTGCATTAAGAAAGCTGGCTACTTGCTGAACAGACTCAATAAAATTGTAGATCGAATTATTAGATGTCATATTGTTTGTCTAGCAGGTACAAGCGACAAAAGAAATCAGTATGCATGGTGATAACTGCGACTCCGCAGCCAAATTATTGGAGCTCTTTCAATCTACATCTTCTCTACTTTTAAGCTTCTATCTCTTGATCCCAAAACGCCTTAAGTTTCAAAGTATTTTTAATTTACTACATATAAATCTACGTTATTCGGCAGACATTTTAAGCGCCCTTTTTATCATACCGAGAAATTAAAATCGAAAAGAACGTATCGAAAGAAGATTCGTAATTGCTGTCACTTCTCTTTATTTACCTGCAAACTAAACTATTTTGTTGTCAATACATTATCTGGCCAACATTGAACAGTTAGGACTCCTACTCAGAAACCAGCGTGAAACATTTTGTTGGAACAAAGTTTCAAGTCAACAAACGCCCCACAGCGCAATAGTAAAACTTGGAACATGACATTGTAAAAGCGCCACAGACAGTAGGAAACGTAACGCACGTAGGAAATTAGATATTCTTGTTAGGGTCACCACACATCTGCGGAATGTACGGCGCCGAACGTTTGGTTGAAAACGCTCGCAGTGTTTTTTTTTTTTCAAATTCGTCGCGTATATGAGCAAGCGATGCAATATGCGACGCGTCGCGACCGAAAGTTCGGCGACGCGGTAGGCAACCAAAAGTTGAGTGCCTGTTGCATTTTCCTTCTTCTAAGCCGTCTATGATAGCCAATTTTGTAATAAAAATCTATTTTGCTAGGCAATTTAACACGTCACAAGTTCACAACCGCACACCACAAAGACACCGATTGACGACTAGGCTTGTCGAAATGCCGGCACGCCGTCACGTTTCAATCTGTTCTGCGAGTTTGGTGTGTCATGCCCACCGAGATAATTCAGTCGCTGAAGTTCTGCAGAAGTGTCGCGACCCGAAGGTAGAGCTACATTGAGCTCACGTGGGCCACGCACGCCGATTTCGGCACGTCGATTTCGTCCCCCCATACATTCAATATGGCAACTAACTTTTAGAGCTACATTAGATCCACGCCACGCGAGTCGACTCGACGTACAAAGTCGGTCTAAAGTAGTTCTAACTTCATACGCACGGGATCGTGCCGGGCCTCCCGCAGTAGGATGCGGCGCGTGATGTCTTATCATACGAGATTGCTAACTTAGGACGCCCTGCGGCGGTATTGTAAGGAAGTTGGTGTAATAGAGGCGGTATGACTGAATAACTATGGGATTTGATGTTTTGAGTATTTGGTAGAGAAACATATGAAGAGTGACAAGGTTGCAAGCAATTGGTTTTAGTGTACCTGCTTTTGAAGTGGGTAATCATTAAATAATTCCTTTCGTTTTGAATTGAGCGGATAAGAGTGTCAGACTTTTACTGACTAATACCCACCTGTGTTCTTTCAGTTAACCTTTGCGTTCCAGGGCCACGGTAACTCTAACTTCGAAAATTCCCGCAGCTCATGTAATATCGTGTGGATTTCATCACGCATGCGAAATTCCGCAAATGTCCTTTTCATACAAGTATTTTGCGTGAATTGACACGTGGGACGCGATTTTTTGCCTTTTAAAATTTTCTGCAAGCAGAGCAAATTCGCATACGTGATAAAATTCGCGTGATATTAAAAAACACTTAAATAATAATCTCATATTAATAATATACCTACAATTAACCATAATATATTCTTCTTATTAAGTTGTTATAGTCTACTATCATACAAAAACACGAAGAAGGAAACCTAGGCCTCAGGGACCCATGCTGTGTAGACAGGGCTTTATTTTCATTAAGCTGATAAACTAATCTGCACTAGCCAGGGGCTCTAGCTTTAATTGAGTTATAGTATTACCAATCATTTTGCAATTGATAAGACATATAGTCGTGATATAAATTACTCAAACTGTTTGATATTAAATAGATTGGAACTCTGAGAGCTCATTCATTTTATAACATAACATAATACGCCTTATAAAGCTCTCACTGCTGGAACTCAGGCCCCTCTCTAGCAGAGGGAATGGACGGTAATCCTAATTTACAATTGTGTAACTTAACTAGCCACTAAATACAAATACCCAGCACTAGCTAAAAACTATCCGAAACTAGAGGATAATCCAAAATAAATTCATATCCGAAACAGGTTTAATATTATTCCTAAATTCGTACAATCTGTATGGCTCAGATAGCTAAATACTTACAGTTGGGTCGTGGTTGTGAGTTGACAAAAACCACAGACTTCACGAAAATTAAGGGCTGATTTCATTATTCACTATAAAAACTTAGTTCAACTAAACTGAGCTCAGCGTAATCTACTTTAAATACCCGTGTCGAAAACATACGAAAACAAAAGAATTGAAACTGAGTTTAACGTAAACTAGATTCAATTCATAGCGGTGATACGCAAAATGCAGCTATAATCTCGATTAGACGCTCTAACTGCGTTTTGTTTTAAATAATCGCGATTAGTTTATTGGTGAATTTGGCCCTTAGTATGTTTGCAAAAATTACACTAAGTTGAGATGGATGCTAATCCGTGGTTATAGCGCTACGGCAGCTATTGGTCAGCTAAAATTATTTTCATAATTTGTATAAAAGTAAATAAAGTAAGTAGTGAAAATTAAGTCGCGGCGTTAGCGATTTGCCTGAACGTGAACTGTACCTCTACCATGAGTTTTATGCAATAGTATTCGTCGCTACTCGATATCGACGCCGTAAATATTTTGTATGGCAATTTTTGGTTCTGCAAGTGACCGCTAGAGGCGCTGCAAAATTTGCCATACAAAATATTTACGGCGTCGATATCGAGTAGCGACGAAAACTATTGCTTAAAACTCATGTTAGAGGTACTGTACACTATACAAATCCTGAATTTCATATCCATAAAATCCTAGGATAAAACTAAACATTAGTATCCATTACAGCTCACCTACATGATCTATTTCCACTTAGAGCCCATTCTAAACACGCCGTATCCACTAATAAGGTAGCTCAATAAAGATGGAGAACCCATTTACAATTAATCTAATTGATTCACGTTGAAAGATTATTTTCAATTGGTTCATTACATTTATGTTTATGCTCAGAACCATGTCGGATTATTTCCAGTCAATTACCACATCCTGTGCCAAGTTTATCATTGCGTTTATGCTACTAGTTGGATTAGAATACTTACTGGATTTTGTAGGTTTTGCATTGCTAATGAAAAACATATTTTACGCACTGTGGCATAAAAGTAAGGTTCGTAACTATAACAAACGGGACATCGGCTTTCGATTCAGGTACTTGATTTTTCAGGACTAGCTTTTGCCCGCGGCTTCACTCCCGTCAACTGACTACTCTATTCTACTCTACCGTAAGAGTGGCAGGCGGTCGCCTCCTTCTGCGAAGCAGTAATGCTAGCAAAGGAGAAGGCCGACCGCATCAGGCAACGGCGCACACGCCGCCGCAGCCGCCGGGATTCCGATCCCGATTTCCAGCCACCGTAGGCGCGGGCTCGCGGAAGGCGTGCTATGGGTGGCTTGCTGTTCGTCCGTCCGGTAACAGACCGGTCAAAGCCAAAGTCGTTTACGGCGCGCACTGTTCCCGCGCGCCTCTAGGAGTTGTCAGCAAAATGTAGGGGCCCAGCAGGGCCGAAGCCTACTGGGGCCTAGGGTTATGCGAAAATGAACCCCGGGGCCCTCGAAGGAAAGCAATGAAAGGAGCAGGGTCGGTTTTTAGTCAGTAGGAATCTGACACTATCTCCCGCTCCACCCAAGGGCGGGATTTGTCATTTAATGATTTTACCTACCATAAAAAACCCTACTTTACCCTACTCTACCCAATCTATCGATCCAAATAAAATATCCAAATAACCAGTATCAAGTTCATAAATATAGTTTTTGATTAAAATATACTCACTTCATTAACCATAACAATGCGGATATAACGAATTGTAATGTTTACCTCCCCCCCTAGCCAAGTTATAATCGTTTCGTTTAGCGTGAACGCTTGGAGTTGGCCACACCCCTAAATTCTTTGTTCTGACGTCATTTCACTGCTCAGTCACGTGGTCAGAACAAAAAAAATTGTGGCTAACTCCAAGCGTTCACGCTAAACGAAATGATTAGATAACTTGGCTAAGAGGAGAGTATTTTGCAGCGAAATCGAGTCGGCCTTCTCGACAAGCTTCACTAAGGCTTCGTTTGATACTACAGTACGATTCTTAGCTCCATTTTGCCGGCAATTTCATTTTCGTTGTTGTCATTGACTTTGTGCTTGTCAAGTTTCATTGACTCCACATATTGTCAAGTCCACTACACCAACTGTATATCAATTTGTGAATAATTAAAACAGACACAGAATTCACATTCAAACATTCTATCAACTAATACGTAATAGTTGTCACAACAAGTGTAAAATGTTTGAGGTTTGATACCAGCTGTGAAATGTTTTATCGCTAATCCCTTAAAGAAAATCATTTTTTGGTCCTCTTCTGAAAGTAACTAACAAAAATATGGTACGTATGGTAAGCACTAACTATTTGGAACAATAGACATTAATGTGGCACAAATATTGTAGGATCACTCTTCCAAGTTATACAAGTTTGATGATGTGTCATTTTCATAAATTTATAGACTTCTGAAAATGCTGAAAAATATAAAATAATGATAGACATTGCTAGAATTAAAGACTAGAATTATGTTATTATATACTCGTAACATTCTACGAACAACTTATCGTTTTTTTAACTTTCAGAAAAGGCCAAAAAAATAGAGGCTAACAATTCTTTTAGTCAAAAGATTTTTTTGACTAAAAAAATTATCACGACCTTAGAACAAAAAGACCACCTGAAGAAACACAGATGAATTTTAGTCATTAAAAGTGTGACACACACGGCAGAAGTTATTTGATGATTTCCGAGTGAAAAGAAAAAAGCATGGCAAGCGAATGCTATTTCGCAGGTGTATGCTTTCACGTATTGCTAATATCCCTTTAGACGTTCGTGGGAAAGGATGGAGAGTTCCTATTCTAGTGCTCGCTACTGGGAACTCGACGACATACTTCAACGACTAGTAATTATTGTTGTGGGTAATTACGGCTGAGCTGTGTGGCTGTATCCGTAGTGTCAGACGTGTGCTTGACTGTCAATAGTTTGTGGACACCACGTGATTTCCCTTGGGTGTTGGTAGGGGACTTCATGTATGTGAAAAGATACTTTTTTATGTGGGATATCATCAAATGACATTTCCCGCTCTGGTGGAGCCAGTGGGGGAGTGTCAGTTTTGTTGGGTTATGGGGCACAGTTCGACATCCCCGGGCAATAAGCAACCGGCCGGGTAACCGCAAAAAATTGTTTTTCGATTTACTGACTAATTGTCCGGTAATAAAGTTCGTAATCGAAAAACGCATTTAGACGTCGAGTTGATTTTAGAGTAAAAGAATTAATTCGGATTGAACGCAGAACTTTATATTTCAACAGTCTTACAGATAAAACGGGAACAACCTTTGACCAAGTATGGAATTAGTTTGTTCAATCTCCAACGAGACTTTCACTAAGAAAACCTGTGTTCCCACAGTTAACCTTTGTGTTCCAGGATCGGGGCAACACTTTCGAATAATCCCATAGCCGGACCCAAGAAGGCGGCATAAACAACAAAACTCATTTACCGTAACTTAATCATACGCTACTGTTAATGAACAAAATGATTAATTACACATTTGACACTTACCAGCCCCCGTATTTCCGACGACTAGTGTTCTTCGTTCGCCAAACGATCATCATCCACAGCTCACTGGCATATATTCACTTCACAAATGTCACCGTCTGTCCCTCAAGTCGAAGCATATAGCGTCACTGCACATAATATCTATGTATTCACTGCACACGGTCCAAATGGAGTTGTACCTGTAACAATGATGAATATACTGTTATATTTTATCTCTAAATTAATGTTTGGTGCACGTTCTACTGTTTGAATTGAGTGCTAAGGAAATCCTTAGTTTATGCGAAAAATAATATGTAGGAATGTACCTCTTAGGCTGCGTGAATGTTCGAAACAGTCCCCGTGGCCATTTAACGAAAAGGGCAACTGAAAGGACATGTTACTACAAATCTGACACGCCCCCTTGCTCCACTCAGGGCAAGAAAATTTATTTGATGATTTTTTACTTCAAAAAAAGGAGTGTACCTTGCATAATAACTTGCAGTACATAACGATTTTTTCTTTAGAAATACCACTTACTACACTTACGCGAATATCTATCGCCTTCTTGGTAAGAAAAGCCTTTTTACACTCAGAAATAATCGGCAATTCATCCTACAACGCCAAAATAATTTTAAAATAAGAATCATGAGTTTTTTTTTTTTTAATAGCGGTATCAGCTACAACATCGTGTAATACAATAGTTTTCGAACACAACTTTCTAATTCTCAAGAAATCGATATAAGGTAAACAAAGATATATTGATATCGCTTATAGATTGTTCAAATTCGTGAGAGAATCTCGTTTGTCGTTGAAAGTTTGTTGATTATGGAACTTGAGATTAAAATATCGATTTGTTTGTTGGTTTTTGTGACGTACCTATTAGTAGGGTGATTAACATGAACTAATGCACGCGATTGGATTTATAATTAAATTCAGTTTTTTTTTTTTTAATTATTCTGTTCTCTCATTCCCGTTTCGTGAAGCATAATAGGACTGGCCTGTTGGTCTGGTGTTTAGTGACCCTGATTGCTATGCCGGAGGTCGTGGGTTCGATTTCCATCCAGGACAAATGTTTGCGTGATGAGCACGATCATTTGTTCTGTATCTGGGTGTAATTCATCTATAATATGTATGTATTTAGAAATATATAAGTATGTTTATCAGTTGTCTGGTACCCATAACACAAGCTCTGCTTAGCTTGGGACTAGACGACGTTGTGTGATAGTGTAAGTATGTGAAAATAATAAAAAAAGAAAAATAGTTGAAAACGCAAAAAAAAATTACAAAAAAACAAGTAGAAGATGAGTGAGTTCCCTCTAAACTTCAGGACGGTAACCAGTCGGTTCTCCATTAATACGTGATCACATTCGCAAGAAGTTGGTAGAACTATCACAAAATGGAATGGTTAGATTAATTTTTTCACAATAATATTCTTCATAATGCTTAATCATAATTGTACTTAATTGTTTTCTGTTTGTCTTCTATTAAATTACATCTGCCATGTTATGATTTCTGCATTACCCTGAGGTCAGAGCAGATAATGCCTGAGGCATGTCCGCCTCTGTACGTTGTTTTTATTAGGGCATAAAATTTATTAAATGGGAAGGTATTTCAAGACGCTTTTTTGGACCATAACTTCCAAACCTGGAACCTTCCGATGACGTATTAGAATGTCAGGCGAGCGAGCGAGAAATAGAGATAGAGCTTTACTCCCTACATAGCCCTATAACAATCCAGTTTAGGTAGTCAAGTGTATCGCGTTATGAGCTCATGGACGGGCCTCAAGAATCTACCAGTACAACATTAACAGCCAAAATTCTGAACAAGTAAACTTCAGAAACATTCCCATATACCGGCAACGGAAGGAATGCTGTAATGGGTGACGTCTCATTATAAGAGAATTTAAGAACATTATCGCCAAACACGTTAATATGTTGTAAGTGGATAACAATGGAACATTCAGACATTTTTGTACAATGGAAAGAGGGAACGGTTAGTAACATCGCAGGCTTAGGAACATGTGAAAAACTGCATACGTGAAGTTGAGCTATGGAGCTTCGGAAAAAGAACTTCCACAACTGACATTACAATATACAGTACTGTAATGTCATTGGTGGAAGTTCTTTTTTAATTTATTTTTTTTATTTTAATTTACTACATTTATAAGTTTTATGTGACGTTTTGTTAAACTAATTAACTGATACTAAATAAACAACAATCAATATAAATGCATTTCATGACTAACATATGTCAACATGTCCATGGATAAAAACCTTAACCTAACCTATGAACCTAACTTTAGTTATTTATCCTTAAAATAAATAAACTCAATAAATTGCTACCAGAGGATTCAAACCTATCTGTAGTGCTTTGGTTGAATTGAGTTCCATCTTTCGGCATTAAGTATGACAGTTCACAGCACATCCTAGGTAAATAAAGTGACATTCAATCAGCGAAAACATCATCTTTCTGCTTATTTTTGTGTTCCATTCTGGTTTATGAACCGCCTCGCTATCACATCTCCCTTTTCTTCATATCTCTCTTTGCCTTCCTTCTTACTTTCCTTTCTCTTTTTTTCCATCACCAAAAAAGATTATCGAAAAGTCAAAAATGTGGTCAACTCCACACATGACATTACAACAATCAATATCACCAAAGAATATCACTTTGCTTAATACACTTTTACCATTGCGATAGTGTCACTCCATCAAAATTCATTGTATCGATACTTTTATATCGACATCAAACATTCGAAAAATGTTGTTGTCATCTCGGCGTCTCGTACAGTGCGAAAGAACGCAACCGTGCCATGTGGACGATAACGGGACACATATGACGACAGCACTACGGTGCGCTGTGACTTACATACGGGATAACACGACTTTTGTAGTGTAAGCTGACATGAGAGAATGAGGATGATGTAGCGGGTAGATGTAAAGGGTGAAAAAAGGAAGGTATAGGTACATTACAATTACAATACAGCACAACAACATTTCTACAACTATACAACCTTATTTTTAGTATATGTGTCATAACTGTATTATGAAAAATCATAAAATTATAAGCTTGTTATGTTACCTGGTTGTCCACACAAACACATGGTCACCGGTTCACCCGGGCCACTAAGGGGTTGTTTTGCCTCCGCACTCAGCTGTGCGCTGGTTACTAATGCCCGCTATGATCTGTCCTGACTTGTATTGTACTTAGTCGCGATGGTGTCCAACTTGTGAACTTTTTTTAATATTTTTGGGAAAAATATAAGATGGTATAAAAATGATTGGAATTGCTTCAGTTTCTTCCGAACAAACTATATTCAGGTTTCGCATATAATAAAAATAATGTTGTATTTCAATTTCTATCGGATAGTGCAGGTGACAGATGTCGGATTCATACAATATGCTACCTGTCCTTTTCTCTCATTTTAAAGATGCATATTTTCATCCTGCTGTCATTACCCAAGTTGTGTAAAAAAGACGTTTGCATTCTTACCAATTTTATTTTTACTAGCTCTTTCCTGTGGCTTCGCCTGCATGAAAGCTTAAAAAATATGCCCATGTCACTCAGTAATAAAGAATAATTGTTAAAAGACTGTTTAAAATCGATCAAGTAGTTTTTGAGTTTATTAATTACAAAGAAAAATACAAATGTTTCATCTTTATAATATTGATTGTGTACATTGTGACACCTTATTAATTTTAAGTTCTTAATGTAATTTTATTTTTGGTGTATAATAAAGAATACATCTATCTATCTATATGTGTCAAATAAAATATTTTTCTCTCTTTTAAAATTTCTTTCTTTCTTTCTTTCTTTCTATCTATCTATCTTCAATCGCACGCATGATAGATCCCAAGGGAATGTAATCCAAGGTTCTAGGATCGTTTTCTGAAAGAATGATAAAGGTTAGTAAGTCTGACCCTATCTCCCGCCCCGCCCAAGGGCGCGGAGATGTCATTGGATGATTTTCCTATCAAAAAAAAGGAAACGTAATCCCGGGTTAAAAAGTATGTACTAAGTTTCATCGAAATTCATTCAGCAGTTTTTGCTTGAAAGATTAACAAATATCCATACATACAAACATTCACGTTCATAATATTAATATGTACGATGTAAGGCGTACAAATACAATTGACTGCCGCCTATCAGTACAGTGAATAAAGCTACTTAACAGTAATTCTTTATCAGCAAATTATAGTGAATGCGATCATATACTCGTAGATAGTACATACTGGGGGTCTACTCTCTTTCTCCGAAACGAAACTTTCGTAAACGAACGAAATTCAAACGAAGTTTCGTCAGTGAACCTACTCTGTTTCATGTTCGGACGCGCACATGAAGTTCGGATCCACAGACAATCTTCGTGATTGAATGGAATGAACAATATTGTGTGGGTCTTTTTATATGTCATTTAATATAAATTACGGTTTTTAAACCAATTTTGAATCTGGCTTTATTTTAAAATTTTGCTTTTACTATGTGGTTTATTAAATATTACTAGTAATATTTATAAATAAAATTTAAATGTGTTGCTAAATACTGATTTTTGATGTAATTCACCACGACATTATAAAACATCCTTTTTTACGACCTTTGCTAACCGACTTATTTAAAGAGCACCATTTCTTGCCAATCATCAGTACTAACGTATGACAATTAAAAATATCCGTATAATCACACGTAATGTGTCAATTATAACAAATGTCAATTTCAACTTGATTTATAGTTTGACTTTTTGAAAAATATATCATGTTGCCAGTGCTTTTTTTACCTACTTTTCAATTGCAATACACATTTTGTATATTTATTTGTATTTTAATATATGATTTATTAAATTTTTCTTGTAATATTTATACATAGAATATAAATTGGACTCAAAAAAGTACTTATTATTGGCGGCGAGGTTGTGAGGTTTAAGACCTTAGCCTGCCCAAATGGGACGAAGAAAAACAATCTTGTAACTTGTCAAGATTGTCAACATCAGTGTTAACAATTTAGCATTATTATGGCTAAATTTAGCAATTTTATAAGTGATTTGGCATGCATAAATTCAGTTTAGCATTGCATTGCATTGCATAGCATCAGCTTGAAATGTGTCCACTGCTTGGACTCAGGACTCCTCTTTAGGAGAGGGAATGGGCACAGTTTAGCATATTTTTTAGCATTTTATTCGGGAAGATATTGATACTTGAATTTCCAAAAACAAAAATAAACCTGAATAACGCGGTGATGTATCTGAAAACGACCGTAGTGAACTAGTGATCAGGGGAATCCCGCTTGAATTGAACTACATAATAGTTTATTGTATAAGTCGACGTTGTCATCGAAGGCAATTTTGTTTTGTTTGATTCGTATGTGGCTACGTGCGTTGAATAAGAGATAGTAATAGAACTAATAGAGTTAATTAATTGACAATGCCATAAAAATATTACAATTTGGGACTGGGAATTGATATCCGATTTGAAGGAGTGGCTTCAGAGCCGGACGGTCGGTCTTCTGCTTCGGTTGTATCTAATGAAGAGGATACAAACGAAGGTCTTCATATTTTATTTGTGTCACAAAATTAGTTCTTTCAGTGCTTCCTTGCCATTATTGTTAAGATTTTTTAATAAATGCGCGTCGTTGTTTTATTTTTACATTTTCTAGAAATTTTAGCATATTTTTGGCATTTTTTAAATGTAGATTTTGCAAAAAAATATTTTGTAGAGTTGGCAGCACTCGTCAACTTAGGATGTTTTGTTTGATTTTTTCAAAAGATTTTTATTCCGAGTTTATTACTCAAGTGTTGTGTTAATACATCATGATACATACTTTGTGATCGTTTTACACATTCTGTAAAAACAGTTTCAAGTTAAACTGTCGATATCGCGAGATATCGTGTAACATTTTCGGCCACATGCTGCTTTGTTTTGGATATAAGAAAGTAAATATGTATTTGTAAGTAAATATTAACATAAATTTACTATATAACTAGTATTTGTATTTAGTCGTAGGTAGTCTATTCTTAGAATTCTTTTATTCACAATATTAGTTGTGTCCGAATTTTGTTATCAAAAATAATAATTGATTTTATTACCAAATTTTTATGTATAAGAATTTCAAATCCATTTTAATTCCATCAATTCTCATATAATATAATAATTATAATTGTTTAATGACAATTAGGTATTTAATCTGTTTTATTTTCAGAACAATGAACCAATGCCATCCACCTTCTCACCTCCTGTCAATCAAGCCAACTTCTAAACTTTTCACAGCCTGAGGTAGCTGTGAACCTAGAACCCAGCCAGGAAGATAGGCATAACCAGCCAGTCGACTACTAGTGTCATGAAAATTCCTAAATCTTACAGGGTTCAAGTTAATAAAAATTATAAACATTATACATGTATTTTAGTCTTTTATTAAAATCTCACTGAACAACAACAACTTAAGACAGTCCACTTTCTAGCGCTTTGCTACCCTGAATATATCACAGTAGCACTCAACTTCCTAGAGTTTTGCTACCCTGAACATATAACAGTAGCACTTCACTGCCTAGTGCTTTGCTACCCTGAACATATCACAGTAGCACTTCACTGCCTAGTGCTTTGCTACCCTGAACATATCACAGTAGCACTCCACTTTCTAGTGCTTTGGTGGGAAGAAGCCGTTGGAGGTAATAAAAGCATTATTTCCTGGCACAACTCCTCAAATAATTGCCGACTGAGTCTGTCTTTTCCCACAAACTAAGACAAGAATTTGCGTAATATTAAGCTGGTTGCGTAAGTGATGCCGGTTCCTTGTACGCTCTAAACGTCCTTCACGTAGAGCTGCTGTAATTACTCCTCCTTGCGTTGTTTTCCTCAATGCTGAGGATCGTGACCACCCTGCTTCATCACTTTTCCTTGAATGATATTTCTCGATTGGATTCTATCTCTGGCGGTGTGAAGGGCATTGTATATCATAGAGCCGCTTTGATTTAAAGCATTTTTGAGGCCATTTTAAGCAATTTTCCTACAAAATTCACACAAACGAAGATCAAAATATAACACTTTTGGTTTCGTAGGTTTGAGGTTAAAATTCCGAATAATTCATCTTCATCGGTTGCTTGTGTACTTTAAACGTTCTTCACGTGAAGCTGCTTTTATTTAGAGCATTCTAGAGGCCATTGTAATGTATTATCACATGAAATCCACAAAAACGAAAATCAAAAGGTAACGTTTTTGGTTTCGTCAATTTGACGTTAAAATTTCAAAACATTCGTGTGTCAAACTCATTTTTTTTTTCGAAACATTGCCAATTAGAGTAGGTTTAGAGAATCGAAACGTCAAACTATTTTCATTCGTATGAAATTTCGGGAACGAAATGAACCGTGGTAGGAAACACGCGAAATTTCTTACGAAACTTCGTTTTTCGGAGAAAGAGAGTAGACCCCCTGTTCTTTTCAACCCAGCTTCAATTAAAAACGCCGGCAGCGAGAACTTCGTACCTATAAGAAAAATTTCCGGCGAATGGGTTCCAGAAGAGAAAATAGCTTACACCACAAAATATATTTACTTATATTAATAGAAATGATGGTTACTGAGCATACAGTAATAAACGGTATACATCGCCCCAGTCCCCAATGTCTTGGCGTGAAATATATTCATACGTTCCACAGAGATTCTTACAATCGGTCAATAATATTTACACCATTTTACGCTTTACTTCGATGAGCATAGAGACTATTTTACCACGTAAATGTTAAATTTTTATCATGTTACTAGAATTTCTCCGTACAACTATACGGTTACTAGTTGGACTGCCGGTTAATTTATGAAAATATCCACGCTTGATTTCCCGTATAATTAACTTATTTTAGAATCCAATAAACTGCACATTAAATCAGCTTAAAATATTACATTTTATAAAGTTAACTAGCTTAGCCGGCAAATAGTCTATGAATATTATGATAAAAGTTTTTTTTTCGACAATTTTTTCACATTTTCTAACCGTTTAAACCTTCCCTAAAGTATCATAAATATTTCAAAACCAAAATTGGCCAAATCCAATCGTTCTCGAGTTTTAGCGAGACTAACGAACAACTATTCATTTTTATATATGAGAATAGCGATCCGCCCCAGGGGGTCTACTCTCTTTCTCCGAAACGAAACTTTCGTAAACGAACGAAATTCAAACGAAGTTTCGTCAGTGAACCTACTCTGTTTCATGTTCGGACACGCACATGAAGTTCGGATCCACAGACAATCTTCGTGATTGAATGGAATGAACAATATTGTGTGGGTCTTTTTATATGTCATTTAATATAAATTACGGTTTTTAAACTAATTTTAATCTAGCTTTATTTTAAAATTTTGCTTTTACTATGTGGTTTATTAAATATTACTAGTAATATTTATAAATAAAATTTAAATGTATTGCTAAATACTGATTTTTGATGAAATTCATCACGACATTATAAAACATCCTTTTTTACGACCTTTGCTAACCGACTTATTTAAAGAGCACCATTTCTTGTCAATCATCGGTACTAACGTATGACAATTAAAAATATCCGTATAATCACACGTAATGTGTCAATTATAACAAATGTCAACTTCAACTTGATTTTTAGTTTGACTTTTTGAAAAATATATCATGTGGCCAGTGCTTTTTTTACCTACTTTTCAATTGCAATACACATTTTGTATATTTATTTGTATTTTAATATATGATTTATTAAATTTTTCTTGTAATATTTATACATAGAATATAAATTGGACTCCAAAAAGTACTTATTATTGGCGGCGAGGTTGTGAGGTTTAAGACCTTAGCCTGCCCAAATGGGACGAAGAAAAACAATCTTGTAACTTGTCAAGATTGTCAACTTCAGTGTTAACAATTTATCATTATTATGGCTAAATTTAGCAATTTTATAAGTGATTTGGCATGCATAAATTCAGTTTAGCATTGCATTGCATAGCATCAGCCTTGAAATGTGTCCACTGCTTGGACTCAGGACTCCTCTTTAGGAGAGGGAATGGGCACAGTTTAGCATATTTTTTAGCATTTTATTCGGGAAGATATTGATACTTGAATTTCCAAAAACAAAAATAAACTCTGAAAACGACCGTAGTGAACTAGTGATCAGGGGAATCCCGCTTGAATTGAACTAAATAATGGTTTATTGTATAAGTCGACGTTGTCATCGAAGGCAATTTTGTTTTGTTTGATTCGTATGTGGCTACGTGCGTTGAATAAGAGATAGTAATAGAACTAATAGAGTTAATTAATTGACAACGCCATAAATATATCACAATTTGGGACTGAGAATTGATATCCGATTTGAAGGAGTGGCTTCTGAGCCGGTCGGTCTTCTGCTTCGGTTGTATCTAATGAAGAGGATACAAACTTCTTCATATTTTATTTGTGTCACAAAATTAGTTCTTTCAGTGCTTCCTTGCCATTATTGTTAAGATTCACGTCGTAGTTTTATTTATACATTTTCTAGAAATTTTAGCATATTTTTGGCATTTTTTAAATGTAGATTTTGCAAAAAATATTTTGTAGAGTTGGCAGCACTCGTCAACTTAGGATGTTTTGTTTGATTTTTCAAAAGATTTTTATTCCGAGTTTATTACTCAAGGGTTGTGTTAATGCATCATGATACATACTTTGTGATCGTTTTACACATTCTGTAAAAACAGTTTCAAGTTAAACTGTCGATATCGCGAGATATCGCGTAACATTTTCGGCCTCCACATGCTGCTTTGTTTTGGATATAAGTAAATATGTATTTGTAAGTAAATATTAACATAAATTTACAATATTACTAGTATTTGTATTTAGTCGTAGGTAGTCTATTCTTAGAATTATTTTATTCACAATCTTAGTTGTGTCCGAATTTTGTTTTCAAAAATAATAATTGATTTTATTACCAAATTTTTATGTATAAGAATTTAAAATCCATTTTAATTCCATCAATTCTTATATAATTACAATTTTTCAATGACAATTAGGTATTTAATCCGTTTTATTTTCAGATCAATGAACCAATGCCATCCACCTTCTCATCTCCTGTCAATCAAGCCAACTTCTAAACTTTTCACAGCCTGAGGTAGCTGTGAACCTAGAACCCAGCCAGGAAGATAGGCATAACCAGCCAGTCGACTACTAGTGTCATGAAAATTCCTAAATCTTACAGGGTTCAAGTTAATAAAAATTATAAACAATATACATGTATTTTAGTCTTTTATTATAATCTCACTGAACAACAACAACTTAAGACAGTCCACTTTCTAGCGCTTTGCTACCCTGAATATATCACAGTAGCACTCAACTTCCTAGAGTTTTGCTACCCTGAACATATAACAGTAGCACTTCACTGCCTAGTGCTTTGCTACCCTGAACATATCACAGTAGCACTCCACTTTCTAGTGCTTTGGTGGGAAGAAGCCTTTGGAGATAATAAAAGCACTATTTCCCAGCACAACTCCTCAAATAATTGCCGACTGAGTCTGTCTTTTCCCACAAACTAAGACAAGAATTTGCGTAATGTTAAGCTGGTTGCGTAAGTGATGCCGGTTCCTTGTACGCTCTAAACGTCCTTCACGTAGAGCTGCTGTAATTACTCCTCCTTGCGTTGTTTTCCTCAATGCTGAGGATCGTGACCACCCTGCTTCATCACTTTTCCTTGAATGATATTTCTCGATATGATTCTATCTCTGGCGGTGTGAAGGGCATTGTATATCGTAGAGCCGCTTTGATTTAAAGCATTTTTGGGGCCATTTTAAGCAATTTTCCTACAAAATTCACACAAACGAAGATCAAAATATAACACTTTTGGTTTCGTAGGTTTGAGGTTAAAATTCCGAATAATCCATCTTCATCGGTTGCTTGTGTACTTTAAACGTTCTTCACGTGGAGCTGCTTTTATTTAGAGCATTCTAGAGGCCATTGTAATGTATTATCACACGAAATCCACAAAAACGAAAATCAAAAGGTAACGTTTTTGGTTTCGTCAATTTGACGTTAAAATTTCAAAACATTCGTATGTCAAACTCATTTTTTTTTTCGAAACATTGCCAATTAGAGTAGGTTTAGAGAATCGGAATGTCAAACTATTTTCGTTCGTATGAAATTTCGGGAACGAAATGAACCGTGGTAGGAAACACGCGAAATTTCTTACGAAACTTCGTTTTTCGGAGAAAGAGAGTAGACCCCCAGCTTCGCAAGGGTGCAATAGTGATATTAAAAACATTATGCATGTATTATACATACCTGCCTCTTGGATGACCCTATCTATTAAAAAAAAACGCATCAAAATCTATTGCGTAGTTTTAAAGATCTAAGCATACATAGGGACAGACAGCAGGAAGAGACTTTATTTTATACTATGTAGTGAAAAAGAAGATTATGGAACTGCCATAAGCCACACGTTTATTTCTGTGGCTGTCGTAATGAAGCGTTCATGGAGATAGATTCAACTTACGGATATGCGCTTCAAGTAACAGAAAATGTTGAAAATTATTGAAAAAATATATTACGGTTGTTTCTATAAAGCTAAATACCGTTGAATTCAAAATATCGCTTTTCACTAACCTTTATGAGCACTTATCAAAACGTCAAAACAAAATATTTTAAGAGCAGTAACTGATATTATTCTACCTAGAAGTTTTAGAATTTTCATAACAGTACAAAAAAGTTAAAAATAAGAAAAAATAAAATTACATTAAATTGGGAAAAATATGTCGTTAACAATATAAATTAAAAAATCAATCAATAAAAATAAGTAATTATGAAATATGTAACCAAGATTTTCAATCCGTTGTTTTTTTTTCCGGGGCGGTCCCACTCCAGTTCCTTCGTTGCCTTACATACCGGGGCCGAATCTTCCTTTCCTGGGGGTCTACTCTCTTTCTTCGAAACGAAACTTTCGTAAACGAACGAAATTCAAACGAAGTTTCGTCAGTGAACCTACTCTGTTTCATGTTCGGACACGCACATGAAGTTCGGATCCACAGACAATCTTCGTGATTGAATGGAATGAACAATATTGTGTAGGTCTTTTTATATGTCATTCAATATAAATTACGGTTTTTAAACTAATTTTAATCTGGCTTTATTTTAAAATTTTGCATTTATTATGTGGTTTATTAAATATTACGAGTAATATTAATAAATAAAATTTAAATGTATTGCTAAATACTGATTTTTGATGAAATTCATCACGACATTATAAAACATCCTTTTTTACGACCTTTGCTAACCGACTTATTTAAAGAGCACCATTTCTTGTCAATCATCGGTACTAACGTATGACAATTAAAAATATCCGTATAATAACACGTAATGTGTCAATTATAACAAATGTCAACTTCAACTTGATTTTTAGTTTGACTTTTTGAAAAATATATCATGTTGCCAGTGCTTTTTTTACCTACTTTTCAATTGCAATACACATTTTGTATATTTATTTGTATTTTAATATATGATTTATTAAATATTTCTTGTAATATTTATACATAGAATATAAATTGAACTCAAAAAAGTACTTATTATTGGCGGCGAGGTTGTGAGGTTTAAGACCTTAGCCTGCCCAAATGGGACGAAGAAAAACAATCTTGTAACTTGTCAAAACTGTTAACTTCAGTGTTACCAATTTCGCATTATTATGGCTAAATTTAGCAATTTTATAAGTGATTTGGCATGCATAAATTCAGTTTAGCATTACATTGCATTGGATAGCATCAGCCTTATAATGTATCCACTGCTTGGACTCAGGACTCCTCTTTAGGAGAGGGAATGGGCACAGTTTAGCATATTTTTTAGCATTTTATTCGGGAAGATATTGATACTTGAATTTCCAAAAACAAAAATAAACCTGAATAACGCGGTGATGTTTCAGTACCTCTACCATGAGTTTTAAGCAATAGTATTCGTCGCTACTCGATATCGACGCCGTAAATAATCTGTACGGCAAATTTTGCAGCGCCTCTAGCGGTCACTTGCAGAACCAAAATTTGCCATACAAAATATTTACGGCGTCGATATCGAGTAGCGACGAATACTATTGCTTAAAACTCATGGTAGAGGTACTGAACACGACCGTAGTGAACTAGTGATCAGGGGAATCCCGCTTGAATTGAACTACATAATGGTTTATTGTATAAGTCGGCGTTGTCATCGAAGGCAAATTTGTTTTGTTTGATTCGTATGTGGCTACGTGCGTTGAATAAGAGATAGAAATAGAACTAATAGAGTTAATTAATTGACAATGCCATAAAAATATCACAATTTGGGACTGGGAATTGATATCCCATTTAAAGGAGTGGCTTCAGAGCCGGTCGGTCTTCTGCTTCGGTAGTATCTAATGAAGAGGATACAAACGAAGGTCTTCATATTTTATTTGTGTCACAAAATTAGTTCTTTCAGTGCTTCCTTGCCATTATTGTTAGGATTTTTTAATAAATGCGCGTCGTTGTTTTATTTTTACATTTTCTAGAAATTTTAGTATTTTTTGGCATTTTTTAAATGTAGATTTTGCAAAAAATGTTTTATAGAGTTGGCAGCACTCGTCAACTTAGGATGTTTTGTTTGATTTTTTCAAAAGATTTTTATTCCGAGTTTATTACTCAAGTGTTGTGTTAATACATCATGATACATACTTTGTGATCGTTTTACACATTCTGTAAAAACAGTTTTAAGTTAAACTGTCGATATCGCGAGATATCGCGTAACATTTTCGGCCTCCACATGCTGCTTTGTTTTGGATACAAGTAAATATGTATTTGTAAGTAAATATTAACATAAATTTACAATATTACTAGTATTTGTATTTAGTCGTAGGTAGTCTATTCTTAGAATTCTTTTATTCACAATCTTAGTTGTGTCCAAATTTTGTTTTCAAAAATAATAATTGATTTTATTACCAAATTTTTATGTATAAGAATTTAAAATCCATTTTAATTCCATCAATTCTTATATAATTACAACTTTTCAATGACAATTAGGTATTTAATCCGTTTTATTTTCAGATCAATGAACCAATGCCATCCACCTTCTCACCTCCTGTCAATCAAGCCAACTTCTAAACTTTTCACAGCCTGAGGTAGCTGTGAACCTAGAACCCAGCCAGGAAGATAGGCATAACCAGCCAGTCGACTACTAGTGTCATGAAAATTCCTAAATCTTACAGGGTTCAAGTTAATAAAAATTATAAACATTATACATGTATTTTAGTCTTTTATTAAAATCTCACTGAACAACAACAACTTAAGACAGTCCACTTTCTAGCGCTTTGCTACCCTGAATATATCACAGTAGCACTCAACCTCCTAGAGTTTTGCTACCCGGAACATATAACAGTAGCACTTCACTGCCTAGTGCTTTGCTACCCTGAACATATAACAGTAGCACTTCACTGCCTAGTGCTTTGCTACCCTGAACATATCACAGTAGCACTCCACTGCCTAGTGCTTTGCTACCCTGAACATATCACAGTAGCACTTCACTGCCTAGTGCTTTGCTACCCTGAACATATCACAGTAGCACTCCACTGCCTAGTGCTTTGCTACCCTGAACATATCGCAGTAGCACTCCACTTTCTAGTGCTTTGGTGGGAAGAAGCCGTTGGAGGTAATAAAAGCATTATTTCCTGGCACAACTCCTCAAATAATTGCCGACTGAGTCTGTCTTTTCCCACAAACTAAGACAAGAATTTGCGTAATGTTAAGCTGGTTGCGTAATTGATGCCGGTTCCTTGTACGCTCTAAACGTCCTTCACGTAGAGCTGCTGTAATTACTCCTCCTTGCGTTGTTTTCCTCAATGCTGAGGATCGTGACCACCCTGCTTCATCACTTTTCCTTGAATGATATTTCTCGATATGATTCTATCTCTGGCGGTGTGAAGGGCATTGTATATCGTAGAGCCGCTTTGATTTAAAGCATTTTTGAGGCCATTTTAAGCAATTTTCCTACAAAATTCACACAAACGAAGATCAAAATATAACACTTTTGGTTTCGTAGGTTTGAGGTTAAAATTCCGAATAATCCATCTTCATCGGTTGCTTGTGTACTTTAAACATTCTTCACGTGGAGCTGCTTTTATTTAGAGCATTCTAGAGGCCATTGTAATGTATTATCACACGAAATCCACAAAAACGAAAATCAAAAGGTAACGTTTTTGGTTTCGTCAATTTGACGTTAAAATTTCGAAACATTTGTGTGTCAAACTCATTTTTTTTTTCGAAACATTGCCAATTAGAGTAGGTTTAGAGAATTGAAACGTCAAACTATTTTCGTTCGTATGAAATTTCGGGAACGAAATGAACCGTGGTAGGAAACACGCGAAATTTCTTACGAAACTTCGTTTTTCGGAGAAAGAGAGTAGACCCCCTGGTCCCAGTAGGCTGATTTGACGAATAAATTTTATACCGCACCATAGAGCAAAATAGCTTTTAAATTCAACAATAGGTATATATATATGCCTAACTCATCAAAGATTTCCGCCTTGTATATATAAATAAGCTATACCACAAGCTCTTATAATAAACTCCCACATGAAGCAGTCTATGCTTTCACCTCAAGACCATTAAAAGTGAGCCAGTCATTGTTTGAAAAGATGTGGTTACTGCTGCCAAGGATGAGGAAAGCTGCGGTATAGTCTTGAAATCTGTGTTAGAGGCTATACTTTATTATCATATTTATTAGAATATCTACTACCAATATGAAATTCGTGTTGTAAGATAAACAATACAAGTGTTTAAAAAGTTATCTTCAGAAAAAGGAGACAAGATTCATAACTACTAACCAATAAATTACAATTTATAAACAGGGAAATAGTAGGCGTATTGTAGTTTTTCAGGGATTACTGATAGGCTCCTATTTGACCTATATCCTTACTCTTCAAGGAGCTTTCAGCTAGCAGGCAGGGTCGAAGCCTAAAAGGGTCATGGGTTAGTTTCTGAAAGGAAGGCCCGGCCCCGGCACGATAGGCAACGAAGGAATGGGGTAGGTTTTTTGATTTTACCTACCATAAAAAAACCTCTATCCTTATTAATGGTAAGCAATAATGTGGTCGATGATGAAGCGCGCTTACCAAGAAGCACTCAATTTTGTCTTCACCGCCTTAAACCCAGAATGCCTTTTGACAGATTTTCAAGCTAAAGTAGAATTTGAAAAAATCTCAAATTCTTGAATAAGAAATCGCGGCAAGATTTAGCTCTGTTCAAACCGCCTTCTTACATTATTCGAACAATGTCAAAGACTGCACGCTTCTAGATACCATAGGCAAAAAATCTAAAGAAAAGTTTTTTTTTGGAAAAATTATCAAATAACTTCTCCCACTCTGGTAAAGCAAGAGGAAATGTTAAGCTTTTACCGAGTAACATGCGTTCCAGGTGCAGGGCCACAATGACACTTTCAAATAATTCCGCAGCCCTGAGATCTTGGTAATGCTGAGTTGAGGGTTATTAAAAATCATCGTATGGCCAAAGAAACCATGATGTAACGACCCTAAAATATTGAGAAAAGAGGAGAAATGTCATGATTTAGAATAAAAACTGGTTCCAGAAAAATTTATCCGAATCAAACTAGTATCATAAAGGCGAAAATTAGTGATGGCGTGAAGTTTTTTACTTTTTCACGCTCGAACAGCTGAGCGGATTTCGATGAGCTCGGTACACAGATGGACAATGTCCAAGAATAACATAGCATACCATAGCATAATCAGCCATATAATGTTCCCACTGCTTTTTTTTTTTTTTTTTTTTTTTAACGTAGGTATTCATCCAATGACGAATCCCGCCCTTGGGTGGGGCGGGAAACAGTGTCAGACTTTTACTGACTAAAAACCTACCTTCCTTGCCTTTATCCTGGGGCCCGTGGTGACAGTCTCACATAACCTTTGGGCCCCAGTAGGCTTCGGCCCTGCTGGACCCCTACAGTTTGCTGACAACTCCTTGAGGCGCGCGGGAACGGTGCGCGCCGTAGACGACCTGAGCATGTTCCCACTGCTGGGACTCAGGCTTCCTCTCTAGGAGAGGGAATGGGCCGTAATCTATACGCAGACCTGGTGCGGGTTGTTGGATGTCACATGTCTTCGAAGTTTTAATTCTAGGACATGCCGGTTTCCTCACGATGTTTTTCTTCACTATTTTGAGAGCAGTGGTGATGAAATAAATTACAAAAAGTAATGCGCCTGGCTGGGTTTGAACCACTTGGCCAATACTGCTCTCCCTGGAATAACACATAAGATAGATTTCCTCCGAATTTCCTTCCGGGATTATGTTCCTTTGGGACAATTTTCTAAAGTTGACAAAAAAAAGTTGTATATGGCCCGTTTTGACAGTCTATATTACATTATGTAATTATATTAAAACACTTTATGTAATTAATGATTATTTTATAGTTTCTGTCAGTTTTTTCCAAGTTACATTCTAGGGTTTTTCTCAAATATCAAAGCGGGCCTTTTATTTTTTAACAAGGTTATATCCACGCGGGCTAAGCCGCCGGTAACAGCTAGTATTTCAATAAAATCACCTTTAAAGGAGTCTTTTGACCTCTATTTGTGAATATGATCTTAAATTACAAGTCTTAGGTAACCGTACAGGGTATTAAATTTCATAGGCACATCTTACGAAGCTAATATTATAAATTATCCACAATTTATATGTAAAATATTTTATATATTATAATAATACACGCTTGGCGTATTCTGTACTTTTATCCTTTTACTTTGCGTTTGTGCCCGTTTTGCTGTATCTGTCGCGAACAAAACAATTTTTCTATTCTTTATTTCGGATTCAGATACGGATCTTCTTCTTCCTGCCCTTATCCCATATTACTTGGGATCAGCACAAAACTCTTTTTCTTACACTCTGTCCTATCACTAACTCCCTTTTCATTTATATCACTTCTTACACAATGCGTCCATATTCTCATTGGCCCCCCTCTTCCTCTCCATCCATCTACGTGTAAACTCAGAACTCTTTTAGCAACATGCGTTTCATCTCTCCTCTTCACATGATAAGTCACTGGCTGGTTTTGGTCGAATACGGTTAAGGACATAAAATTATTTCAGAATGTCCGCTAGTTTCAGATGATGAGATGAAATACGACTGTATTTCCGAGGTATAGAGGAATATCCGTATGTTTTATAGTCACCCCTCCAAAAACCGTCTTCTTCAAATGTTGCAAAAAACTTCGATCAACTCGTGCTGTTATTACTTTAGCTACGAACTTCTCAATTATGATAACTGCATGGATCAAAAACCTATTCATTTAGAAACTATGGTCTCCCTATAGGTACTAATCGGTCCTCTGTGTCTTAAAACATACTTACAACAACTACAGACTATGCAGCCATTATATTGCCTCTCTCCTCTTTTTCGTCGCCTCCGATGACGGCGTTGAAATGGCAAAATAGGCCAACAAAATTTGATCTGCTTACTGTCACACCAGCGACCAGATGAAGTCAAAAGCGCCATTATTGTTTTAGCCAAAATTCATCTATAGAGTCTCATGGTTTTTTTTTTTTTTTTTTTTGTGGTAGGTAAAATCATCCAATGACGAATCCCGCCCTTGGGTGGGGCGGGAAACAGTGTCAGACTTTTACTGACTAAAAACCTACCTTTCCATTCCTTGCCTTTATCCTGGGGCCCGTGGTGACAGTCTCACATAACCTTTGGGCCCCAGTAGGCTTCGGCCCTGCTGGACCCCTACAGTTTGCTGACAACTCCTTGAGGCGCGCGGGAACGGTGCGCGCCGTAGACAACCTGAGCTCGGACCGGTCTGTTACCGGACGGACGGACAGCGAGCTACCCATTGCCCACCGTCCGCGAGCCCGCGCCTACGGTGGCCGGAAATTGGGATCGGAAACCCGGAGGCGGCGGCGGCGCGTGCGCCTTTGCCTAATGCGGTCGGCCTCCTCCTTTACTAGCATTACTGCTTCGCAAAAGGAGGCGACCGCCTGCCACTCCTCCTAGAGTCTCATGGTAGTACATCATTATTCAGAGAAGGCTAGCTATTGTACTTATTTCTTTTCTTATTCTCTTTTTTGAAATTTACACCTGTCATGTTATGTTTCTGCACCACTTTAAGGTTAAATAATAGCAAATGCCTAAGTCATTAAATGCGCCTTTGTACAGTGTTCCTTTACTAGTGCATAAAGTTTAATAAATAAATAAAAAGTAGGCTTCATCCTTTGCTAGAACATATCAAGCAAAGGTTAGAAAATTAATGATTTCTAATTCAAAAGAGATTAATCTACATTTATAACTTTTACCACTTTCCTAGCACGAGCTATAAGTGTGAGAACGACAAGCCAACATACCACGGTACACATCATGTAAATGGAGATCGGAAACGATAGATCACTTCGGATAGCGATGGACAAACCATAGAAACTTTGAGTTAACTAACATTAGCTTAAAGCATTAACATATGCATTTCACACGCTAACTAACAGCAAACAATAAGAGCAGGAAAATTTAACAAAAATTTAGAACGACAGGAAACATGCAATAAACGACCTTTTTTGTAATTTATTTGCCCCATAACCATGTTAAACAAGAGTTTAGGGAAACGGTAGTTTTAACTTTTCCAAAACGGCATAGAATCGTAAAAATTATGTTGAGAATAAATTCAATTATCCGCCTTTTTTATTTTTGATAGATTCGCGCTTGACCGCTATCTCACCTGATGGAAAGCAACGATGCGGTCGACGATGGAGCGCGCTTACCTAGAAGTAACCTATTCACTCTTGACTTAAAGATTCCCGGATTGTAGCCATCAGGAAACACAGACTCCGGCAGGGAATTCCATTTCTTAGTTGTACGCACAATGAATGTGTTCCCAAAACGTTATTTGCGTATAGGTGGGACGTCAACCAACTTATTAGGCACGCTACCAGTAATATGTCACAATTTATTAGTTAAATAGCTTGTTTCAGAAAAACAACATTCTTAATTGAATGAGCTTTTTTACGTGGTAAACCATAAAAAGATCCCTGTCCTTCTCTGAGTTGAGTGGAAGGGAGTATCAGACGTTTAATGACTAAAACCCAGAGTAATCCTTCAGTTGCCCTTTTTACGAGGGCTCCTTCAAACAATCCCTAACCCTGGCTGGCGTCGTCTACCCTAAACTAGCTAGCCATGTCAATTTTACTGAATCTATTTGAAGTGCAAATAACGTATTGTCGACCCGGGTTTGATCCGCAACCACCCAGAGATCGTCATGCTTCTTCCGTGGTTGTATGAACCTGTACAACAAGCAATAATAACTATACAACTTATTATGAAGAAGCACAGCACTACTAATGCAATAAGCATTTTGGCCCACCTGCTCATGAAACTTTTCAAATTCCACCGCAAATTACCACCAACCTATTATTCAAAACTACTTCTAAATATCCTGACGCACTGCAACATCATTCTAATAATCACTTTCTCAAACCTTCTAAATAACTAAAACCACAAAGATCAATCTGTGAACCCATCATCTATACAATTACACCTAATTCGTAAATCACGAATCGCTTTCAAAGATATAAATTACAATAATAACATTTCATTACGAACAGTATCAATAAACGTTTTGTATCACGACCTGCGTATCGGTTTGTGAGATATCCATTACTTGTTTTACACGATTACATTGTCTATTGTATTAACTAAGGCAGTAAGGTACATGTAATTCGTTAGACAAACAGTATTGTGTTGAATTTAGAGCGGTAAGTTCATTATATTCTATAGTTGCCGCGTTTTAGTGTAGCAATTGCGGTCATCATCCTTTCGACTTTTTAATTAGTTAAAAATAAGTAGGGCAGGACATCTGGAAAGCCTCTTCTTTATTTCCTTTATTTTTTTAAACTGATAAGTGGCCTAGTTGAGCTGTGGATAGTTAAAAATATTCAAGATCATGCGAATAATCACGATAGGCATCTATTCAAGTCCAACTTTGAGTCTCTATATTTTATAATTATCATTCCATTTTTGGAACTAGGACTGTCAATATGTAGGGAGGTCAATGATCGTTATTGCCATGCTAAAACGAAACACTTGTAGTCAATTGTATTTGATAGAAGCGATCGTTTCTGTGGGCTTGTAGATACAGAATCGACAACTGAAATTTATTATAATGATAAAATAGATATTGGTCTAAGAATTAATTAGTTCAAGCCTGCAACGTGGCGCCAGTACATGTTGAGGAAAGGATATGTATCAGAGCTATGTTAATTACTAAAATATCTTACGGCTTATCTTAGTTTAAGTACGAGATAAATATTATTATTTGCAGTGTGGTCTTGACTCCCATAGTTAAGTAACAGTTTTATAGTATTTCATTTTTTAACAGCCAAATGTTGATTATCTACAGATCAAAAAATAAGCATAAAACAAAAAGTTTATTTTCGTGGAAGAAAGAAACGTGATTTCTATATTTTTCAAAATACCAATACATTGGCAAGTTATAGTAGCAAACAATTGCGTAAATAAAGATATTTGTAAGTACATATATACCAACAAACTAGATACTATTGCGGAACTACCGCTCCTATCGCTACATACTTACCAAAGAAAAATTTAGGTAATCAAATATCCGTTTCAAGTGTCAATGCCACATACTCCAAGTTATATTCACCCCGTAACCGAAAACTATCAAGATGCAAAAAATGATACCTAGCCTACTTATTTTTTGCCCACTGTACTGTCTCTACACTTAATCTTAGAAGTACAAGACCGCTCATTGATTATGATTACTACACACGATAATTACGGAGTGCGGATATTTACGAATCAATCGGGGCCAAGCTTAACATGGTCAAGACAGTACAACAATAGTCTGTGGCCCGCCTTAGGGTAAGTAGATGAAACTGATTGAACTTCGATTGTGGGTAACCACCCTAAGGGAACGGAAGTTGTGGTATTTATTAGACAGAAGATAATGGATGATCCGTTAATTATGACTGTTATGGCTTATGAACGCCGTAAATAGATTCGAATCTGTACAGTAATCGTCTTTTATGTGTTTATGGGAGACCACACTGGCAGTATCTTGGTTTAGATCTAAAAAGACGGGTCGATTTGTAATGCATTAAAAATTAAGCTGAAAAGTTTCGTAGAATTTAAATTATGAATATTGTTAAACAGCGGAAATTACTGCAAGATATAGGTTTTTTTCGTGACAGACCAATAGGAAGATAAAATCTCAAGTAGATATGCCAAAAGCAGTACAACATTTCAAATAAAATAAAATAATGATAGACAATAGATGAGAAATTTAATATTTAAATAAATCAAAAAATCAAATAATCGTTTTAAATAAAACATGATATCTTTCTCACTATATCGTCAAAACGCTCACCTCTGCCTTCACACTTTAGCGCTATCTTCCTGAAAAAACTTATTTTATACCTACACCGTAAAATTTTGATCGTTTTAATCCCGTGGAGAATCGATCCGGTACATGAAACACTACCGACTTGTAAAGATAATATTAAAAAATGTAGTACTTTTTTCTAAAACTCGATTTAATAATACGCATGTAAGAAATTAATTTCTTTAAGTAAACTTCAGCTGATCGAGTACAATTACCAGTAGGTAGTTACTACGCAACGACCAACAACTTTACTTTTTAATTTTATCTTTACAAATCGATAGTGTTTCATGTACCGGAACGACCCTCCACGGGATTAAAATGATCAACATTTAACGGTGTATATCTCATGCAATCACAGTTCAACCTATTAAAAAAATAACCCGACATTATTGCTACAAGTCTACAAGCAACAGAAGACTACACGTTATAGTTTCATTTTCCCACAAAAAGACGGTACTTAAAGCAATCGGCTAAGGTAATGGTAAGTGGAGACTCCATCTTGCTTATTACTGTCTAGTTGTAGACAATTTAACAATCTAGGACTAGGATAACGAAGCGAAAGTTAGGATTGTAATAACTGTATTAATTACTATATGTGAGAGAAATTATTGTAATAGGACTTATTACCTTAAGGCCGAGTTTACGGAGACGCGGCGCGTAGCGCGGCGCGTTGGGCGTTTCGTCGTACATTGCAGCAGCGGGCCGCGTCATCGCTCGCGCTAACACAATCATATGGCCATGTACGACGGACCGCCCGACGCGCTGCGCGACGCGCCGCGTCTCCGTATTCGAGCACTAAGGAGTAAATCTACTTAGGGCTTTTATTATACGTAGCATACAGGCTGACAGAACAATGGTTCAGGCTAGATTTGAATACTCATACGATTTTAGAATCAGCTTTAAATGATAGTACATGATTGTGTATTGTTATTTGAGATCGCTGTCAACCGTCACCCTATCACTGACTCTTTTTCCTGTCATATCACTCTTCACATAATAATCTATCCATATTTTAATCTTCCAAAACTGCCTCTTCACATGAGCAAGACTATACCAAAACAAACGATTACCTATCAGAGTTTCAATATTCAAACTTCTTCGAACATTTATACTAATTTCTCACTTTATCCAACCTCGTCATGCCACACATCAATCTCAACATTATCATCTCTGCTACATGCAATTTTCATTTCTATTGTTTAGTTCCAAACTTATTTGATTTTGTCATAATTTAAGACGTGATTTGATTTATAAGGACCACCAGATTTTTCAGTTGTATTGTCCACTAGATCCTGGAAGATGTCTCCGATATTTCTTATAGCAGATACAGTTGCACAAACCTATGAAAACACTGGAAATCTACATCTTCTTAGGCTCACTACATTTCTTTTATATCTATAGTATAGGACAGAGTATTTTAGAATGCTGTAACCAATTCAAGTTTCAATTTTAAAGCTCCTAAAATAGCTATGACATCATGAACAAAAAAGTAGTTGTAGAACCGGGAAAAAAAAACGCAATTACTTTTATTGATATTTATTACTTTTTGTAATCAAATCAGTGTTGGTTGACCAATAAAAGAAAATGAATCACAAACGAACATTCTAACTTGGGTGCCCACTACCCACACGTCCAAAAACGTAATTTACTTACACATTATAGTAAAATTTCGTTCATAAAACTTTAGAAAAAAATATTTAATCATCATATCTCATTGTGTTTTTTTTTTCTCATCAAACACCTGGGCGTAGGTGTTGCTTTACACTGATCAATTCTAATATTTAACAAATAGAGCTCAATTTTGAATAGCCAGAGCAAATATAAAGTTTCGTTACAAGAGCTTTGAGGCACAATCATCAGCCATAACTGGTTTTAATGACCTCTGTATCTGCTCGAATTAAAGTTCTTCCAACTTTCGTAAAGGAGATCATGAGGTCTACTTATGGTGGTCATGTTAAACACCTCGGGGTATTAATGGTAGTTACTTGTATGACATTGAACCTGTCTATTTAGGACGTAATGATTTGTAATAGGTTGGCAGAAGTGTTATTATTTTGATTTGATTCAAGCTTTAGAAGTTCGGTTGTGGTAGTTTTAAATGTTAAGAGTTTAATTTGGGAAACTGAAGAGACTGGCCTTGACCGAGACCGCTCTAATGCGATAGCAACGGATGGCAAGTCAGCACATTCTCTTTTATTTTTACCGAACTCAATTTTATTTTAAACTGACCGCAACGTTAGGTAGTCAAATGGATCTCCAAAAAGTAGCATTTCTTCATTGCTTCGACTTCTCAATTGAGAATTCCATAAGTATTGGAAACTTTTCTATTATATTAGCATCACAACTAATCGACTTCAATGATATTAAAGCATATCATTTCAAATTCTTCATTATGAAATCAGCGGTTTGTTAGATCGGTTTGTTATCAATTTTATTTTTCCTTTTTTATATTTTTAACTATTATTTTTGTATCTTCTTTAACGTACAAGAGCTGTAGTGGACTATTGATAACGGACCTGACTTACGGTCGAGTGTTATTTTTTTTTCATCACCACTACTCTCAAAACGAAAACCGTATCCTTTAACCAAAATCTTAAAAGACATGTAACGTCCACCAAAGCACTGGGTCCGCGTGGTGGATTATGTTATGGCCCATTTTAATCATAGAGAAGAGGTCTGAGTCTCAGCAGTGTGAGAATTGTAATGATAGATTATTATGTTAACGAAGTAGATACTTCTAATTTCTAGCTTTTTCATGGTTTAAAATAACGAAAATCAGCATTATAGGTACGCCATAATTTTGCATAATCAATCCCTCAGTACCTATACTATGCGTTACCAGACCACGTTCGAAACACTACACTGCATTCCAAAACACAAATCGTTGATATGGCTCAAAAACCTGCCCAACTTAAATGTGACTGAGCAAGACATGTCTGCCGCATGTCTAATGCCTAGTTTCCACGTGGGCCCAGCCTCGGCCAATCGCCCACACCCCATCGTTTCCCCGTTTACACAATAGTTAGGGATGGCGGTCGGCCGAGGCTGGGCTCGCGTGTAAACTAGGCATAACAAGCTGTGGGTCCGTAAAACACAGGACTGGTGCTCGGACACAGCGACGCGGGGCCGTGGTAGAACTCGAAGGAGGTGGCGAGACCACCTTGATATCTTCCTTAAGAATTGAAAAGAGAAAGTGAGGAACCGTAAACACATGAAAAAATTAAGGAAAGTTTTTGTCTAGCACAAGATAGCTATATCTAATAATCATAATAATCTTTCAAAACGTCTTAAATAAAAACAATCGCCAAGAGCCAACTACAAATAAATAATAATACCGAATGAATAATTTTGTAACAAGCCAAAGCCAACCGATGGAGCGTGAACGTAGCCAGGCGACAGTTTCGATTCGACGCAGTTATTACCTCGGCCACTTAATAATTGTTAACTATTAAAACTGTCACCGCTACTAACTGATTCTTGGTTATAATTTCATTTAATGTTAATTTACACACTTTAATAGGGCGTTTTTTTAAGCTGAAGCTAAAAAGAGGCATTTAAATTCGGAACAGAGTGAGGAGTCTAGCAAACCTCCGTTGAAAAGGAAGGATTTCCTGACGAGACGCATGATTTATCTGATTTGAACTGCCCGATAGATAATTTCGAGATGTTGTTTATAAGCCCGAATTGCACGGAGAACTGGAACAGGATTTCGATTTTTATACATTTTATGGTGATGGTGGTATCATAGATGTAGTTTCAGAGCTAGATCTAGGTATTACAGTTTTGTGAGAATGACTAGTGTATAAACATATTTTATGATCTTTGACAAACAAAGATCATAAAATATGTTTATAAAATTTAACATATCTATTTAATTTTAGAAATCTCATACATAAAACACAGTGTGAAAAGAACAAAAATCCAGAGTAGAATCACCGCGGCCTTGGAACGCCAAGAGCAAATGAAGAAGCACAGGTCTTTGTCAGTAAAATTCTGACAATCCCTGTCACTCTACAGACAACAGGAGAAGTTATTTGTTGAATTTAAAATCACAAACAAAAAACACAAGTATATAATAGGTATGTATAACCGCGTCAAATTTTTAACATTGATCTTATCAGCTGAAATATTCCCAATAAATTAAAAACAAACGTTTGTTGTTTTATTGTCAGGTAAAATATGCATCCCGTCATCATTCAAATAAAAATATTATTTAGAATAATATATGAGTTTGACTTATTTTTAATTAAGAACAAAGATTACTTTTCTCACCGCACTGTTTCTAATGATTGATTCCCGCATCATTAAGAAGACAAAGTTTCAATTAAAATCTTAATGATTTTCAATTTATTATTCTGAGCTTTGTTAAATTTGATTCATCTCTTAATTTAGAACACACGCTGGAGGCAAATTAATTTGGCTTTGGTCCCATAAATAGCTATGACGGAAGCGTGTTACTTACTTTTGTAATAAATCATGGTTAGCATAGCATAGCATCAGTCTTATAATGTTCCCACTGCTGGGACTCAGGCCTCCTCTCTAGGAGTGGGCCGTAGTCCACCACATGAGCCCATAGCGGATTGGTGGATATCACATGTCTTTCGAATTTTTGGTTCTAGGACATGCCGGTTTCCTCACGTCGTTTTCCTTCACCGTTTTGAGAGCAGTGGTGATGAAAAAAAATTACACAAAGTAATGTGCCGGGCTGTGTTACCACTCGGCCACCACTGCTCGATTCAAAATCGTGGTTGGTATTGAATATTGTGTATGGTGTCTACGACAACACACTATTCCTAAACAAGACTTCTCAGTCAGTGATGACATCGTCATTAGCAGTTACCATTTGCTTTCAAAGATCATTATAGACTCTTTCCCGGAGTCCTTGCTCCAGCTTGCCTTTATTTCCCAGGTGTATTATTCCTCTATAATTAATCATCGTCTCATTAGTAATTTCCACATCGTCCTTCAGACGCTTCTTCCATTCATCGCTTCTTCTTTAGTCTTTTAACAAACTAGAATGAACGCGGGCGAAGCCTCGGGCATAATAAAATAAAGCTCATTCTATCAGTGAAAATACTCGTAGCAATCGGACTAGCACTTTCAGAGATTACCTCCTACGAGTACAAACAAAAAGCAAACTATACCTCTTTATAATAATCGCGAAATTAATTTTTTATTAGGATTTTTTGTTTTCTTTGCAGATCAGAGAAAATGAAAACTTTATCTTCAACAATCTATGGAACCGAAAATGTTTGCTACGATTAGCAAAAATTAGAATTACTAACGGAATAGTTGTACGGTTAGGACCTTTCGCAACTTTCTCTGAGCAAACATTCTCATACTAAAACTCATTTCCTTCCCTCGCGTGTCACATATTGATCACAGCCCAAGATTCTGCTAAAGCAAGACAAACGAAGTCACGACAAAATACAGTAGCGTTGAAAGTAAGGATCACCGCACACAGGCCATCGGCCACAACCACTAAACGCCAAAACGGGCATATTTCTTATAGATTCGCCCCACACGGTTGACGCCGGTGGCCGCCACATGCTACAAATCACCGCTGTTCGCATCTTGTGGCCCGCATCGGTCACTAAAGGCCGATACAAAACGCCGTCACACGTAGGGTTTTCCAGTACCGATTTTTTTTAAATACCGGTATTAATACCTACCGGTATTAGTGTGAATACCGGTATTAATACCGTGATCACGATATTGAACACAAGTTCAATTACGACATTAATAAAAACAGTAAAATACGTATTTTTTATTTCCACATCCGTCTTTATTACAGTCACTTTCTGAAAATAATCGATTTTCTAAAATAAGGAGGTTCTCAAGTCGTCTACTCGTAATTGTTGTTTTTTTTTTCATCTTTATTGGTCCGGATAATGTTCAGTGATATCTTAATCAAATATTAAAAGATTTTGATGATTTTTTTGTTTGGAATAATTTTACGCCTAAAGTGTGCCATTTAAATTTGATTAATGTAATGATGAAATTCGGAGATAAATCATGAAATTCTTCAATAAATAGCTAATATTCAGCAAATGCTGAATTCGCATGTCTGTTTACCACATGCCACTCGTGTTTTTAAACCGCGGCCCGTGTGCGGCGACCCTTGTGTCTCTACACAAGTCGCATTTATTTCACAAGACTCAACATGCCCCAATCGATCATGCGGGGACAGTTGAACTCAAAGCATTGTTTTACAGTTATAAGACGAATGCATAATGCATGTGTGCCCAAAATATAGGCGTGTTTCTTTTGAATTCTGACCGCTTGACATGACAATTCCTATTTTATGGGACATGGAGTGTGATTGGGTGGTACTAGGTAGATTTTTATTTCACAAAGCAGGATGTTTATAAAAGACAAGATTCGGTTAGTGGATTCGCCTGCTTGAAACTAGTACTAAAGTAATTCTTTGGCATTCAAGAATAGTGCAGCTATAAATTAGCGAAAAATAATTTGGAAATCATTTCGGTAGTTTCAAAGATTACCCTCTACCAATGATAAGGAGGAACCTATCACTTTAATTTTTCTTCTCCTTTCTCTTTTGTATATGGTAATATTTATTAGTTTATTATTTGATAATTTATTTATGTATTATATTTTTTTTCTTTCCTTTTTATATTGTATTATTTATATAAATACTTCTATTATTTGTATTGTTGTACACTGACAACCCCAAATCTTTTCCTTTCTTCCAGTCCGTCCAAAGGTTGTCTGGTAGAAATTGCCCTGTTCAATAAGACCGCCTATTGTACACTTATTTTCTTTATAAATGTATCTAATAATAAGTTAAGGTGTGCAATAAAGTAAAAATAAATAAATAAATAAAATAAGGGAATATACGTTACGAGCCAACATCACAATCAGAAACCTGGACTCGAAACTCACACACCTACACTACCTGTAGTCACTGATAGACAAGGACAGAGATAAGAGCTGGCGCGGTTGTGCGAGCGAAATAGCGTTAGCCACCGAATGTGTGTGATCGTCGCGACCGATGTGAAATCGTGACAATTGTCACAATTTCAGCGGTCCACGCGCTAGAGGCGAGTCACCTATCTTCCGCTGTTTTCATTTATTCTGAGCTCTCTACATACAAACTTACAAATACCTCCTTATAATATTAATTCCTATACCTACCTATAAGATCTACATTAAAAATATTTGTATGCGAGGTAAGCATGCCAATTGATATATTCTGTTTTGATTTAATCTAAGGCTTACCTACAGGGCCTCAAGTCTGCTATTACAATAGTGTCTGAATCGTCTATCATTGGTTTCATAATTGTTGATTTTGACAAGTTTGGTTATCTACTAATACAATGGCGTCATTATGGCTTTCTTAAAGTCAATCACTGACACACCATTGAAAGAAATGGCAACCTCGCACATAATTACAAATGAATTTCTGACGTATGGGGTAATCTGCTAAAATTTTGCCAGTTCCTTTGATTAGTGACTTACCATTAGATTTGTCTGAATACGAAAAAGTCATTCTACCACCAATCGTTTATTATTATTATTATTATTTTTTTTTCCTTTTACTATTTTTTTACTGTATGTGAGAGGTCAAATAAACGATTTTTCTTTCTTTCTTTCTTCCAATAACCGACCAATGATCAACCATTATGATTAAACAGATTAAGAACTTTTAGCAAAATGACAATGGGATTGCGTTGGAATGTCGAATTTACAAAAATAGCAGACTTGGGCCCCAGGTTGTGAGCAGTTTATTAACCTGATGGTAAGCGATGAAGTATCCGACGATGAAACACGCTTGCCTAGTAATAACCTATTCACTCTCTCTGTATTTTATTTCTATACATATTATTTACCCCTACTCAATGTAGAAAACAAAATCAAAATTCGCAGTTCTGAATTATCACTTCATCTAGATCACAACACGTGTTTAAGTAGTTCCTACCTATACCATAATTATTAATTAGACGGACAGAAGTGACAGCTATAACAATGGTTTAATTACTGCGGGTCATTGTTCATCGACAACTGGGCATTGTCTACTGCTGTCAGTTTAGTCCAGTTAACAAAAAATCAGAACATAGATATTATATTTATGTAATTAAAAAAAAAGAGTTATGATTATACCTGCCGATGAATGGAGATGGAGAGGAAGGCGAAAAAAAAGATGGATGAATTCTGTGAGAAGTGATATGAAGTAAAGGGAGTTAATGATGGCATGATGGGTGATTAGCGTTTGTGATTTTTTTTATTTTTTGTTTATTTAGGTGCTTAGTTTTGTAATTTAATAGTGCTTTTGTGTATTGCCTCTTTATTTTATGAATTACATAAAATAAATATTATATATTGATAGTACAAAAATGACGGATGAAGGACTGGACAAGGGCAGGAACATATTATATATTTTTATACGAAACTAGTAGACCCGGCAAACTGGGTACCGCCTAGTAGTCGATATTTTTTTCGTGAGTTTTTCCTTATTTTCTCCTACCCTGTTTAATCCTTCCCTGGAGTATCACGAATATTTCAAGACCAAAATTGGCCAAATCGGTCCAGGGGTTCTCGAGTTTTAGCGAGACCAACGAATAGCTATTTATTTTTATATACATATAAGAAGATTATAAAGAATACTTTCTTTTAAAAGTGTAGGTAATTTTAAGTAAAACAATTAGTCCAACATCCATTCACACAGATCTTTTATTATCTTTACCACCAATATCTTTTCACACAAAACAAAAAAAAAACTTCTGTATACAAAACTGTTTCAAAATGTAACAATTTACCCACAAAAAGGTATAATAATCGTGTACTCATAAAGAGAACCATTGGATAATGAGAGCAATGTTGCATTAATGTTCAAAGAAAATCAGAACAATTGTTTACAAGATCACACTGCCGTTATATTTTTAATTTCAAATGTCTTGGTCCGCTGGACTGATGTCTTATGAGTCGAATAGAACTGGCATATAAAAGATTTTGTGATGTTTCAGTGACTCTAGTACGTTTAGTAGCACATTTGACTGGCCTGTTAATCTAGTGGTTAGTGGTCCTGACTGCTATGCCGCCGGTTTGAGTTCCCAGTACCTACAAATGTTTGTGTGATGAGCACGAATCACGATCATTTGTTCTGTATCTAGGTGTAATTTATGTACATATAACATGTATACTTACACCTTTAAATTCTGTTCAATTATAATCCCGCGGAAGGTCGATTCGGTACATGAAATTAATTTCGTACATGCTTATATTAACCCGAGTTTTAGAAAAAAAGTTCTTTTTTTTTGTTTTATCTTTACAAATCGATAGTGTTTCATGTACCGAATCGACCCTCCGCAGGATCAAAACGACCGGTGTATATTTATGGGGCCACTGGTTGTGCGAAAGTGAACCCCGGGGCCCTGGAACGACGGTAAAGAAGGAACAGGAGTGGGTTTTAGTGAGTAAAAGTCTGACTCGCCTTCCCGCTCCGCCCAAGGACAGGAGACTTCATTGGATGATTTCCCACCTTAAAATAAAGGTGGATTTTAGTTAGTAAAAGTCTGATATGACCTCTGACTCCACCCAGAGCGGGAGAAGTTTTTTGATTATTCCCTACCTCAAAAAATGCCTAGATTTGATTACATGATGAATCCATACCATCTATCTATACTAATAAGAAATGCGAAGGTAACTTTTTCTGCTCACGCCAAAACAGCTGAAGTAATTGTGATAAACAAAGGATAGTTTTTATGCCGAAAGTTAGAGTAATTTTCACCTTTCACACGGACAAGAGGAAGCACTCATAAATTAGTCTACCAATCATTGTCAACAAGGAAAAATGAGGCGTCATTAACATCTACATAGTATTGCCAGACATACCTAATTAATGTTTTAATAGATAATTTGTTGCCTTCATACTTAATTAGGCACTATAATTCATACTACAAAGTCAACCATTTTTTCATTTTGAAAATCGCGTGACAAAATCCTATAATGACATCACTAGTAGCAAAAAGGTTCAATAAAAAGGCAATTCTTCTTCATCTTGACTAACAAATACAATTTATCGTCATTAGCGATAAAGGTAGCTTTATTAACAGGTTCACACGGTATAAGCAATGAAATCGACGGCAGCTTTTTCTAGATTTCGTGTTTAACTCATTATCATTGTATTAACTGGTGACGAGTATAATTTACTAACGTCTTGATTGTTATGGGCCATTCGATTTTCACCTTCAATACATAATCAATCCTGTAATGTTCCCATTGCTGGGGCTCAGGCGAACACTCGAGAAGAGAAAATGGGCCGTAAACCACCACGCGGGCCCAGCGCGAATTGGTGACTGTCACATGTCTTCGACTTTTTGGTTCTGAGACATGCCGATTTCCTCACGATGTTTTCTTTCACCATTTTATGAGCAGCAGTGGTGATCAAATAAATTACACAAAGTAACGCGCCTGGCTGGGTTTGAACTCGTGACTTACTACTTGTAAGTCGGGGCAGTTGCAACTGAGCTACCTCTGCGGCTTTTCAATACAAAACGCAGTTAATGGAAATGGTTTTACAAAGTTTGGTACCACAAAAGGAAAAATCGGAACCCTTATACTATCACTCTGTCTTCCGTCTGTCTGTCTGTCAAGACGCTTTATCTCGGGAACGCGTGGAGGTATCGTCAAAGATGCGGTCCCTTGAAGCTGTGAAAATCAAATAGATACGTCTATTTTTACTTTTCGACTCTCTCAAGGTAATCAAAAGTCATAGAGTAGGTACTTCCCATTGACCTAGAACCCTGAAAGGCATCATACATCAAGCAAGGTATCATAGCACAAATATAGGAAAAAATCTGAAAACTGTAAATTTGTAGTTGCGTCTCAAAAAAAAACTTTTTCGATTCGGAAAAATCTTCTACACTCCATTCGGGAATTTAACTATTTACATAAGTTAGTCTGTACGGAACCCCCGGTGTGCCAGTTCGACTAGCACTAGACAAGTTTTTTTTTATAATCTACACTTTTTAAGGAGTTTAATCTCATAGCATGTAATCCCATAACAATTTAACCTAAGTTTACAATAACAACTTAGGGCTGATTTCATCATTCAATATAAAAACTTAGTTCAACTAAACTGAGCTCAGCGTAATCTAGTTTAAAGACCCGTGTCGTAAACATGGGCGACAACAAAAGAATTGAAACTGAGTTTAGCGTAAACTAGGTTCAAGTCATCGCGGTGAAACGCAAAATGAAGCTATAATCTCGATTAGGCGCTCAAACTGCGTTTTGTTTGAACGAATCGCGATTAGTTTATTGGTGAATTTGGCTCTTAGTAATCAGCACATAGGACTGAATGTTTCTTACTATAGTTAAAAAAAAAAAGTTGATTTACGGACATATTGCCATGTCTAACATAATCTTAGCAGCATCGGAAATGTTTTTGTAAAGTAATCGTTATGAATTCTGACTCCGATCATAAATTTACAATGCTCTCAACATTACCGGTGTCAGTATTACAATGTTTTTGAAATAAATAACAATCAATATTTCCTTAACTTGTAGGATTTCCATACGTATGCTCCTGCGTTTGATCGGTATGCCTACTTCACTGATAAATAAAACGAGAAGGATTTATGCAAATATGGATAAACAGATAAAAGACTATCGTAATGCATAGATATTGCTGTAAATTTTCTTATCAGATGATTTTGACGCAATAAACCATATGACATATTTGACCCGTGTCGCTTCTATGCCTTCTATAGTTACAACATCGAACGGTACATTCCTTGTACAGTCACAAGCAATAAGATATATACACTGTCACATTTTCTTCTTCACCTATACCATTCAAGAAATAAGTGTACGAAAATTTATCCTAAATTACCTGTGTGATGGTTAGGTAATTAATAACAAATTGTCCATACACAGTTCTGCGAGCAATGTGGGCACTGCCCTTACTTAAGTTTGGCGATTCTTCGGATTCTGTCGGTAACCTTGGTTCTCCTGAAAACTTCATTCCTGATGGGATCACACAAGGAAACTCCGAGCATAGCTCTTTCCATTGCCCTTTGGGTGACTTTAACTCCGTTGATGCTGAAAGGTTATGGAGTAGCGCCCGCATACCGGAAGAAGCAACGTTGGAAGGCCTCCCACAAGGTAAACCGATGACCTGGGTCGCAGGAATCCAATGGATGCCAGACGTACAGAACCGTTCATCATCATCGTTTCAGTCGAAGGACGTCCACTGTTGGATATAGGCCTCGCCCAAGCGTCGCATTCCCGCGACTCTCACCTGGTCCCCTTGCACCTTGGTCCTGGTCACCTTGTGGGAGGCCTTCAAACACTGCGTTTTCCAGTGCGCGGTCACCATTCTAGAAAATTTCGGCCCCATCGACCACCCATTCTACGAGCAATGTGCCCTGCCCAATGCCACTTTAGTTTGGCGTTTCTTGACCGTTCATTGCGGCAATACTTGGGCACAGAATAAGTAATAGTACATTTTGATCGTGACTGTACACCTTACGACTAGCGTGTATCATACCGCGATTAGCCGTACGACATCTTTTATGCGACAAATTCAACGGATATAACGATTTGTTTTGACGAGACATTTTTGTAACAAGTTGTCTTATTAATGCTGGTCGTAATTTTCTTTCTTTTTAAGTCTTTTGTAACATTTGGACTGTAGCAGGTTTTAAATGAGGCTGTTAGATTGAAATTCTATTTATACACTTAGTTCTTTTGTTGATAGAGTTAGTATACTTTTAGATACAGGAGATGTTTGGTCTGTTTAATTAATTGCAATTATTTACACAATAGAATACAGGAATGCCCAAACCAGGCTCTTATTTGGGACGGGTAAAGCTTTTGTAGTAAACATCTATGCGTCAGATGTTGAATAAAGATTCAAAGTTGATTAAAATGCAGAATGATCGATTGGGTAGTCTACCCGCTCTTCAAACTTTTACTGACTAAAATCCACTCGTGTACTTTCATTTGCCGTTTGCGTTTCAGGCCCGCGGCAGCTCAAGATAACTTATACTACTAACAAACCAGTGTAAGCAGGCGTTCATCATCGTGGGACTCCCTGCCAGAGTCTGTATTTCCTGACAGCTACAACCTGTGGATTTTTAAATCAAGAGTAAAAAGGTTACTTCTTATCAAGCGTGCTCTATCATCGACCACATCGTCGCTTTCCATCAGGTGAGTTAGCGGTCAAGCGCGAACCTATCAATAGTAAAAAAAACATAATTTATCAGCCTACAGTAGTCGAGTGATGGAATTAGTCCTCCATTCATCGACAAATCACCAGTGGTTAATGTTCCAAGTCGTCGACGGCGCGTTCTGTTCCCGCGCGCCTCAAGGAGCTGTCAGCAAATCGCAGAGGCCCAGCCTGCTAGCTGCAGGCAGGGTCGAAGCCTGCTGGGGTCATGGGTCAGCTTCCGAAAGGAATACCCGGCCCCGGCACGATAGGCAACGAAGGAACGGGGTAGGTTTTTAGTCAGTAAGAGTCTGACACTACTTCCCGCTCCGCCCAAGGGCGAGATTTGACATTGGATGATTTTACCTACCATAAAAAAAATCAGTGGCTAATGTTTAATTAGGTATTAAAGAAAAATTTAACGCCAAAAGAAGTGTGAAACCTCAATGAAAGATTTACGCGATTCATGCATGCATGAGTAAGCACCCAACGGGTGAAACTATGCAAATGTAATCGCCCACGATCTTGTTCGTAAGTTGATTTGAACAGTGAAATCGCATAAAAAGACGATCGAGATCAATTGCTATTTCGATTTTCGTATTGACGAAAAGGCGATTGACGGCTATGAAATTTACTTTACCTGTAAATAACGACTTTACCAATATATTCCTAAGATCCACAAAGAAAGCTAAGTATAACAAGTATCCTAACTCCTGTCCTCTTCAAGTGAAAATATACCAAATAAGTTTATATGATATGAGACGCACCCCTTGAAGTGACCTCTTCTATGTTATATTTTTATATAGTAATTTTATCTAGGATCCAGGTTCTGCGTGACCCAATTCTAATCTTCAGATAAAACATTTAGTTCTACCTAAGGCCGTGTTTAGTCTACCTAAGGCCGTGTTTAGTTCTACATAAAACACGTGCCTATTAAGTATAATGCCGACTAATATTCTCGTGTATAATATTCAGACCTAGTTGCACCTAGAGCGGGAAAAGACATTGGATGATTTCCAACCTTAAAAAAATCCCCTTTACTTTCCCTCCAAGGAAAATTAAGAAAACCCCACTAACCCATTAATCAAAGAACCTATAACCCATACAACACGTGCCTGTTTAAGTATAATGCCTACTAATATTCTCGTGTATATTCAGACCTGGTTGCACCTAGAGCGGTAGAAGTCATCGGGTGATTTCCCACCTTAAAAAAACCCCTTTACTTTCCCTCCAAGAAAATCAAGAAAACCCCACTAACCCATTAATCAGAACTTGTAACACATACAACACGTGCCTATTTAAGTATAATGCCTACTAATTATGCTGGTGTACCGCTACATTCGGACCGACTTGCACGTCTCATGCCGAACGGTAGCGTTTACTGTTCAAGAAATTATGTTGTGAAATGTTTACTTGCTTGAACGTGCTTTACTCTACTGTGAAGTTTGTTTGACGGTGTTTTGAATAGGTTTTATTTGGAGCAACTTCGCGGTAAGATGTGGGGACTGAATGTGTGTGTGTGAAAGATTCAAGCCTTCAAATGACAAAGGATAGAGGATCAGATGTGATGTGAATCTTTTTACTGTGAAGCTTGTTAGATCTAGTTTTAAATGGGTTTGTTATTTGGAGCAATTTGCGGTAAGATGTAAAGAATAGAATGCGTGCGTGTCTATGTGAAAATTCAATTCAAAATATTTTATTTCACATAGGCCTAATTGGGCACTCACAAACCGTCAGGAGCTAGTGAACGGTTCCATGTTCGTTTCCTATGAAGGAGAACCAGCAAGAAACTTCTTGGAAACGGGATAATGGATTAGATGTGATTTGAGTCTTTCCCGTGAAAAGCAGTGGCGACCCAGTTGTAACGGCGGATTATTATCTACAAGCCAGTTTTTTCGGTAGGACTAAAGTCTGCCGTAAATACAAAATGTCTTAAATAACTGTTGTCTTAAAAAATCTATTGTTTAATAAATACCTATATGATCATATCTATTCTGGACCACCTGCCAATTTAGTTTCACTTTTTGTTTTGACTAACCGACATTTTGACTATTCAAAAGTGCCTATAAATGGTCTATTTGAAATAAATGAGTTTGAGTTTTTTTTTAGTTTTGCCATCACATCATCCATGTTGTAAATTGTTCCTATTACCCCAGACTATTCCCTTCCTTGTGACGAAAAGACTACATTCATCAAATACCCGAAGTACCCAAAAACCCACTCTTCCAACCCGCTTCATCCCAATTTCCTTTTTTTTTCTTATCCAAAGTGCTCGAGCCTATGTCCAAAAACAATTCTCTAACTGTGTACATCCTAATTCACTGATAAGTCCTCTACGGCCTGAGTCTAGACCCGAGCACAGCATAAAATACCCACCTAAAACAATTTGCCTCTACATCACCCAAAGGTTGACTGGTAGAAAACGCCTAAAACTTGTCTAAGTCCACCTCTGTATTTTTGTATATTAACCTGCCCAGGTCCCAAACCTGAGAAGTCATACAGTAATATTCTGAAGACTTTTAAGTTATAACACAGTAACTGTTTCTTACGAGGATACGGCCGGGCCACCGAAGCGTAAGCCCCATTTAGAGGAGAGAGCGGCGATGAGCAGTATAACATTAATAAATTAATCATGATTTTATGGAATTCCGCTAGCTCGAAGCAGCACCGCAATATTTAGGGGCCCGTGATACGTTATGATTTTTATGTGTTTTGTTTATTTGTGACAAGTTTTTTTAGAAAGTGAATATGTTGATGAAAATATGGAAATTGGGTTTTTCTATATTTAACTCTAGAGTTATTTATGCAAGTTAAGCGATAAGATAATCTTGTTTAAAATATGTTATGCAAGTTTTTATAGAAACTTATTCAGGTTTTATGGTTTTAGTTGCTTGTTCAACGAAAGCGAACTAGAAATAAAAGTGAATTTTATATTTCATCACATTTCTGAAAAACTATAGATTACAGATTAATATTAATTGAAAGATTTTGCTTTACACAAAAAATGGCTAAAGAAATACGAAACAAAAGTCGAACTAAATCATTTCTATAAGTCAATGACGATATTATAAAATATTAGAGTTGGCTATACATTCTACTCAAAAGCATAAAACTTTTATCAACATGAAATAATATTATATTTAAACAAAACATTAAAATATATCAAATACTAGCTGGGAAATTTCGTACCGCCTAATACCTAGTTGATTTTTTCCTGTGAATTTTTCCATATTTTCTAACCGTTTAAACCTTCCCTGGAGTATCACGAGTATTTCAACACCGTAATTAGATAAATCGGTCTACCTGTTCTCGAGTTTTAGTGAGACTAGTTCATTAGTCTTCATTTTTATATTTATGAAGAAGATAACTACGCTACGGAACCGTCGACTATTCCCACCGACTGACTAAGCAAGCCAGTGAGAGTTCGAAGACTAGGTTGTACGTGTTAACAGCAACGTCTGTAGATTATCTACGTTTTTATTGTTAACATTTTATTTGTAGAACATCAAATTAGTATTTTTGTGTTGTAAACTTTTTTTTAAAAAAAAAAAAAGGTGCTTTGCGCATACCGCAGACAGAAATATTTCATGTGGTTTCTTGACGAGTTTAAAACCGTTCTCAATGGCTATAATCGAGCGGGATGACTTAGAATTTTATTTTATATTTTTTTTATTTAATTACCTCTGATTAATCTAAAAAAAGATACGGCCGTTTATCCCATCTTCTGGCCCGTTGACCTAGAACCCTGAAATTTACCATGAAGCAAGGTTTAATGGCACAAGTATAGAAATAAATCTGAAAGCTAAAAATTTAGTTACGTCATAAAAAATAATACTTTTTTCTATTCAGGAAATCTTCGAGACTCGATTCAGGAATTGAACTATTTACATAAGTTAGTTTGTACGGAACCCTCAGTGAGCGAGTCCGACACACAATAGCCCAGTTTTTTTTAATGTATTTCTATATTCTAGTTCAACGGAAAATCCTCTGTCAAATCCATCCAAACGTTGTCTGTCCAGACGCCTCCTGCCGGAGGCTCTACGCAGGCATCGTTCGGTCCATGGCCCTTTACGGTGCGCCGGTGTGGGCGCCATCGCTACGGAAGCGAGTGGCGGCCCGGCTAACCGCCTGCCAGAGGGTCATGGCCATCCGGATGATCCGCGGATACCGTACGGTGTCCTGCGAAGCGGCGAGCCTCCTTGCTGGCCTACCACCGTGGGATTTGGAGGCAACAGTCCTTGCACACATGCATGACTTACGCGTGGAGATGCAACGTCGGGGCGAAACTCCGCTGCCGCGACAAGTCGCGGCATGGCGGACAGAGCTCCGGCGGGATCTCATGGTGAAATGGCGAGAGCGATTGTCGCAACCTCGTGCTGGGCACGCCACGATCGAGGCGGTAAGGCCCCTCTTTGAGGCGTGGCTGGAAAGGCCCCACGGCGTCGTCACCTTCCGTTTGGCGCAGGTGCTGACCGAGCACGGCAAGTTCGGTCCGTACCTGTACAAGATTCGTGCGGAGACGACGCCCGGGTGTCGCCACTGTGCGGACCGCCCGGTGGACACGGTGGAGCACACAGTCGAGGTGTGCCCCGCTTGGGAAGAGCAGCGCCGTGTCCTCGTGGGGGCGATCGGCGGCGATCTCTCGCGCCGGGGCTTGGTTCAAGCCATGCTCCGGAGCGAGGAGGAGTGGCAGGCGGTCGCCTCCTTCTGCGAAGCAGTAATGCTAGTAAAGGAGGAGGCCGACCGCCTTAGGCAAAGGCGGACACGCCGCCGCCGCCGCCGGGTTTCCGATCCCAATTTCCGGCCACCGTAGGCGCGGGCTCGCGGACGGTGGGCAATGGGTAGCTCGCTGTCCGTCCGTCCGGTAACAGACCGGTCCGAGCTCAGGTCGTCTACGGCGCGCACCGTTCCCGCGCGCCTCAAGGAGTTGTCAGCATACTGTAGGGGTCCAGCAGGGCCGAAGCCTACTGGGGCCAAAGGTTATGTGAGACTGTCACCAAAGGCCCCAGGATAAAGGCAAGGAATGGAAAGGTAGGTTTTTTAGTCAGTAAAAGTCTGACACTGTTTCCCGCCCCACCCAAGGGCGGGATTCGTCATTGGATGATTTTTACCTACCACAAAAAAAAAAAAAAAAATCCAAACGTTGTCTGTAAAAGATCGCTTTTAGCGGTAAGACCGCCCATTGTGACACCTTATTATTTTAATCTCCTACTGTAATTGTATTTATAGTGTACCTACAATAAAGAATATCTATCTATCTATATATCTATAGGTTTTGACTCCCATGCGTGTGTCAAACTATGGGCAATACACAAAGCATAAACGGCCTAATCTTTAGATTAAATTGACTTAGAAGTTTGATTTTTACTGCTCTAAGAAGCAGGCCTAAATATTTAGTATCATATTAAATTCATCTTATAACCTCCTCCGTCCCCGAGATAAAGGGTCTTGACAGACGAACAACAAAGTGATCATAATTAAGGCCCCAAGCCTACGGCGACTTTTTGTAGCGATGCTGTCGCGCGTTTCGTAAGCACGCGACAGCATGGCTACTAACGCGCGTTAATCGAATTTGCAACGCGCTATAGAAAAATGTCACCTTTGACGCGCTACTAACGCGCTACAGCATCGCTACATTAAGGCCGTATTTACGGAGACGCGGCGCGTTGGGCGTTTCATCGTACATTGCAGCAGCGGGCCGCGTCATCGCTCGCGCAAACACAAACCTAAAGCAATGTACGACGGACCGCCAGACGCGCCGCGCAACGCGCCACGTCACCGTAATCGAGCACTTAGGGCTGATTTCACCATTCAATATAAAAACTTAGTTCAACTAAACTGAGCTCAGCGTAATCTAGTTTAAAGACTCGTGTCGTAAACATGGGTGACAACAAAAGAATTCAAACTGAGTTTAGCGTAAACGCGGTTCAAGTCATCGCGGTGAAAAGCTAAATGAAGCTATAATCTCGATTAGGCGCTCAAACTGCGTTTTGTTTGAACGAATCGCGATTAGTTTATTGGTGAATTTGGCTCTAAGTCGCCGTAGGCGAGGGGCCTAAGGGTTTCTTTTTTGCTGAGGTGCCAAACCCTAATATACATAATTTAAAGATTTCAAGCTATGTGATGTTTGCATATCATATTGAAGTTTCAAAACTACAAAAACACTATCAACTACTTAGTTTATTTTTTACATAGTTCTCTCTCCTTCTGTCTTTCTTTGTTACTTGCATGCTTGTCTACGTTTATATACTTATTTACTATTAACTACTTTTCGGTTTTAACAGCTTAGAATAGCGCACTGTTAATTATAATTATTTTTTTTCCGAATGAATACAATAAAATAAAATATCAGTCATAAATTAACTAGTACAAGAAGGGCCGGTGTTAAATCTTTGGATGCAGCATAAATTAGAGGCAATACAGAATTTGAATAATCCCAACATTCTTTGCCGAGAAATTTTAAGTCAATAACATTTGATAGAAAGCCGAAAAGAGATAAGTATTTGACTGATCAATTCATTTTCACACCTCTAAAATATGTAGATATTTTCACTGCGTGGAATTTGGGAAAAGAATCTGCAAAATATAATTTGCCAACTGGGCCCGGGTGGTGGATTACGGCCCTCTCCTAGAGAGGAGGCCTGAGTCCCAGCAGTGGGAACATTGAAAGGCTGATAATGCATAACAATGCATGAATAATCTATGAAGCAGCTGACTAAAAACAAATCAAATGACACCAGCCCCCCTAGCCAAGTTAAGACCATTTCGTTTCGATTCTCTCGCATCAAACGCCTCGAGTTGGCCAGCGTTACAGTCAATCGCTCAAAGATTGACTGCAACGCTGTGTGCAACAAATATTTGTATGGCCTACAGAATACAGATACCTAGTTGTTGTTGTGTTGTTTTTGTTGTCTTGTTGTGTGTACATGTTTATGTTTGTGAACGCACTTACGATACAGGAATAATTCCTAGTGTGGAGCAACTATAAAAAAGAACCTGTTTCAACTACAATAACTGTATTCAAATATAATTACGATTATCTACTTTAAGCATAAAAACAAGTCCATTTCACGCACTTCACTTATTACGCAGAATATATGTTAAGACTTTACGAGTAGACGAAATAGCGGCATATAAGTAACCGAAATCTAATTAAATAATTATGAGTTTAAATAATTACAGGTTAACTCATTAGATTCGTATCTGATCTAATCTCGGAGCCGTTATTTGGGGCACCTGCTTAGAATTTTTTTGGTAGGTAATTTTAAGAATGATTTAAACTTGAAATTACTTTTTTCAATAGGTGAATTTTCAATGGTTAGTACGAAATGGATACGGAACCGGCAAGTATGGCAGAAGAGTGGGGAGGCCTATCCTCAACAGTGGGTGATTCCAGACATAAAAGATGATGACAATGCCGATGCGATCCAACTTCGAGTTAAATATCTCTAATTTATGTACCCACTGATAAACAACTAAACTAATAAAATAATTTGGAGGATTATCTATATTCAAGATAAGAATGCTTGGCTCAGTGCTGATCCAGCTCCTCTACCACTAGGGCGTACAAATTGATTAGTTTGAAAAATAATATTTAATATTATAATTAGATTTTTTTTAATTTTCTTTATTAGAATTATTTTAATATTATAATTAGAACATTTCTTTTTTCTCTTTATCTTATTTACATTTTTTTCACATAATAGTATCGACAAGAAACATGTAACCGAGATATTTTTAATGCATAACAAGTTTGAAAAGAGTATCTATGGACGTCTTTCTCCATAGAGATCTATGCTTTGGAATGTGCAATTATCATAATTTTTTCTGACACACCGACTTTTCGACTTTTCAAAAGTTCCTGTAAATGGTTTATTGGAAATAAAATGCTTTAAAGCTTTGAATCTTTGAATAAATAACTAAATAAGTTGACAACATTATTTTTATCATCCAGTTAGATTACAAGGCGACCCCAGCATGATTGGTAAAGCCTCCTTCTGGGAAACAGTAATGCTAGCAAAGGAGGAGCTGGCCACCGTAAAAGCGGGCTTGCGGACGGCGAGCAATGGTAAGCTCGCCATTCGACCGTCCGGTAATCGTCCGGACCAACCCCAATTCATCGACGGCGCGTAGAAGTCCACGCGCGCCTCAAGATGTCAGCAAACCGTAGGGGCCTAGCAGGGTCCAAGCCTACTGGAGCCAAGGGTTTGCTTCTGAAAGGAAAACTCGGCCCTCATATGAAAGGCAAAGAAGGAACAGGAGAAAGTTTTTAATTCAGTAAAAGTCTGATACATCCTCCCGCTCCGCCCAAGAGTGGGAGATCTCGCTGGATGATTTTCCCAACTCAAAAAAGCATAGCCTTTTGCCAATAAAAGGCTAGGCCAATTGTTAATATCATTCTTCATAGCCTGTTTGTAGCTTTACGTACCACGCACTCAATAGGTTCCTTTTAAACTGTCACACAACGAGTTCCAAGATAGCTTCCAAAACTGCAATACCGGTATGTTCAAGTTAGGTGCCCGATGTCCATAACAGATAGGCGTTCACAACTGACTTGCACAGTGCATGTTTAAGTATTCACGACAAGTCCGTTGCCGGTAAGTATAGCTTGTTGAGACTTGTCAACTAGAGGTATCTTTCATCACGTCCTTTATAAAATATGTTTCGAATATCTTTTTTTATTATTGATATGCTCGCGTTTGACCACTTTCCACAACCGAAAAATCGAATCTTTTTAGGGTATCAATGGCAAAAATTGTAAACATTCTTAATTGTATGCATGTTAAGCATGTGACGTAAGATGGAAGGTGGAATATGGTCTTTTTTTTAAAGAAGCTAAAATCATCCAATGACACGGGAGTGTCAGACTCTTACTGACTAAAAACCTAGCCTGTTCCTCCTTTGCCTTGGTTCCAGGGAACTGGTATGCATTTTCATACCTCCCCAGAGCAGATTAGGCTTCGACCCTACTGGGCCTCCACAGTTTGCTGATGAGTCCTTGAGGCGCGCGGGAACAGTGCGCGCCGTAAACGACTTGGGCTCGGTCCGGTCTGTTACCGGACGGACGGACAGCGAGCTACCCATTGCTCGCCGTCCGCAAGCCCGCTCCTACGGTGTCCAGAAATTGGGATCGGAATTACGGCGACGGCTGCGGCGTGTGCGCCGTTGCCTGATGCGGTCGGCCTCCTCCTTTGCTAGCATTACTGCTTCGCAGGAGGCGACCGCCTGCCACTCCTAAGTCGGATATGGTCTGCAGAAAGACACCGCACAGACACTGAAGATCGAAACCGTCCAAAGATTAACTCTGTTAGAGCCAAACTGAATGCGAAATCTATTTAAACCACTTTATAAGTCGCTTTAACCAACATCTAATTAAAAGCGAAACTTTATTTACTAGAACCAGCCAGAGTAAACATAATACCTGACTGGTCTGGGCTAAACAAGTTAAACAGATATCTAATACCACGATCTTCGCCTTTCAATCGGTTGATTAATTCAATTAACAGTTCGATCGATTATTTAAATCGATTAAGTGAATCGATTGAGTTGCTTTCCGTCTTTCGAGTGAATAGTGGACCTTTGATCTTTTGGATAGGGAAGCATTCGTGAAATTCATTTATCATTGCCACCGAAATAAAAAAAGCATCGATACGGAATGTAGATAAAATCAAGCTGATATTTTAGTGATACCTTACCTTTTTTTTAGGAGAAGAAATCATCCAACGACATCTCCCGGGCCCTTGGGCGAAGCGGGAGTGTGACAGACTTTTATTGACAAAAATTCATTTCTATTCCCTCTTTATGTTCGTTCCAGGTCTGGGGTTCCCTTTCGCACAACCTGTGGCCGCAGTAGGCTTCGACCCTGCTGGGCTCCTACGGTTTGCTGATATCTCCTTGAGGCGCGCGTGGAATAATACGCGCCGTCGACGACTTTGGCTCAGTCCGGATGGTCGAATGGAGAGATATTTTTAGTGATACCTAAGTTTATGAATTTCTACGTTTGGATTAATAATCTTACTAATAAAACAAAGGCGTGAGCTTATCAAGCCAACATACTTACATGAAGCTTACAATAAAAGTCCCAGAACCAAAAATTCGAAGATAAGCCACATTGGCTCGCATCGTGGAATATGAACTACACCCTGTCACAGATAAGGACTGTGTCCCAGAATTGAGACTATCAGAGACATTCTATTATGCATCTAGCATAGCTTTACTCATGCCGTTGAATTAAAACTCGTGTTGGCATAAGAGAAGATAAGTCACAATGTCTGATGGCTAAACTATGAAGCATCATCTTGAGGAAACTTTGACATCATCGTCTGTCCAGCCTTATCCAGGTCGGTTTCCAGCCTTACCGGATTTATTTGAGTACCATTTTACCACTTTGGACAAAAAGAAAATTTTGGACATATATGTATATAGGATGAACTGGACAATTATCGGAGGACTGGCCCACAATGGCCGAGAACAGACGTGTGTGGTAAAGGGAGAGGGAGGCCTTCGCCCAGCAGTGGGACATAATAGGCTAAACATATAGGTATCCGCAATCTCTAACACGCAGTTGGTCGCTTCAACGATTACCTATAACAGGATGAAGAGGAGGGATGAAACGTGTGGCGAATATAGACAGATGGAGAAGTATGGGGAGATCAAAGAATGGATGGTGTGGAAGTACCTAACAGTGATATGAAAGAAAAAGGAGTTAGTTGATAATGTGACGTAATAGGACAGAATGGAAGAAAAAAAAATTATGGCGGGTGAAAATTATTCAATGACATCCCCAGCCCTTGGGTGGAGCGGGATATAGTGTCAGAGTATTACTGACTAAAAACCCACCCCGTTCCTTCTTTACTTATTATATCGGGGCCGAGCCATCTTTTCAGAAGCCGACCCTTGGGCCCAGTAGGCTTCCCAGACCAGATTGTGCTTTTGACTTCTCTATAAAAGAGTTTTACGTACAACAAGTTGATTTACATGTAAGGTTGAATACGATAACGTTAATTGGATCATAAATCCACTTTATAGCGATCCGTAAAAAGCCTAGATTTAGTCGAGTTTTATGTTGAGTACTAAAAGTTTAACCGTAAAGAAATATGAAAATAAATTGACTTGAGGTTTCATTAGTAGGAAGATATTGACTGCTACTGTACATGTAGCCATGAGGAACAATTTTCATATCTGTAGCACAGCGTTATTAACAATTCTCAGGTATAAAAACCGTCATTACCAGAGCTTTTACATGAATGAATCTTATCTTACCATAACATCTATTTACGAGACAAAAAATATATAACTCGCGATCTTCTGTTTCACAAGACAGTGAAACAATTAAACCGTTTCTCCCATTCCCAGATCAACAAATTATCGCGATTAACATGATCATAATTACGATCAGTAGCTCGTAGCGTATATACGGGTAACAACTAGTAGCTCGCTTGTATTTCTCATGTTCTAAACTTGTATACAAAACTACAGCTACCGAGTATACGGAACCTCGAAGCAAGCGTGGCGCGTTGATGTCTTTTGTATGGGGCTTTAACCAACCATGTTTTCCAACACGGTCTTATCTTTTATCGTTTACAAAATGCAACTTTCCGCCGCGAAATGCAAACGTCTTTACAATCCCACCGATACATAAATTTTAACAACGCTTCGCGTGTTTTGACTTTTAGGAGAATGTGGAACAACTTAATTGATTCTAATAACAAATGCATCGCGGATTTTAGCCACAAATTCGAATGAAAGTTCATTGAAACATTCCTATTTTTTTTCCTGCACCAAAGAAAATGCTAACACACTGACACACTTAAAAGCGAAGCGAAAAGCGGATTTTCACCGTTGCAAACGTTCAAAACACGTTATTGTTCCAATTGGTAACGCATTACTGAATTATCACACTGAAACCAAAACATAACCCAGATACTTAATCCCCAAAACTCAAGAACCAAGTTGAATAAAATAAACTTACCTATTAAAATAGCCGTTTAATTCCGGACGGTTTGGGGTTAACACAACACAATTTTGTATATAGAACAACGGGTTAGGGTTGCGCCACGCACGTGTGTTTGGGATGTCGATAGTTTGGCGTGTGATCGCGACGTGCGCTCGGGGCGAGGGCCGCGGGAGACTGGCGCGCCGCCGCGTCTGCGCGCACCTGCCGCCCGGCCCCCGCACTAGTGACAGGTGGAACGGCACATCGATATCGATACGGTGAAATCGTTGTAGTTGGTATGGTCGTATTGCAGCTGCCGAAACTTTAATCGTTTAATAGTTTGTTTCAGTGCTCAAGAATACGTAGAAGAATGAAAGTCGAGATTCCTTTAGGAAGAGGACTACTCATCTCGATACCCTAACGCTCAGGGCCAATGATGGCATTTTCAGTATAGGTAAAGGTATACCACCACAGCTATTTGGCTTAAGTTGATGAAGGGAATTGATGAAGAATACAAAAGATGGCCTACATAAACACAGATATCTCGATTAGTATAAGTTTACTACTCAAACGATTGTCGTCGAACAGAATTCAACTCAGAATTAAATGAGTTGGGGATCACCTAAGGGTTGTGCAAAAAACTGTGTACAAAAACATTGTTATACATATTTAATATTATTAACACAAAATAAGAAAAAACGCCGACTCTATCCAGTACCTACACTCTCCAACAACACAAAGACAGGCTAAACTATGGAAAATACTAGACATACCTCCATTTATTTCAGTATCTACTCTTCTCATTATAAGGCTCGGTTTCCACCAAAGCGGATAGGAGAGGTGACGAGAGGATAGGAGAAGTATAGCGGAGAAGAGACGTGAGCTTTGTGTAGCAGAGATGTGAGCTGTGAAAGAAAAGGCGTGGGGAGAGGCAGCGAGGTGCGGGGTGCGCGAGTGCGTGCACCGCCCGGCCGCCCGACTAGACACTAGACACTTCTCCGCTCTGCCGCACCGCTTGCTCGCTCGCCGCACAAAATTCTATAGAAAAATGAGACATCTCGTCTCCTCTCCGCTTGATCCATTTCAACCAAAGCTAAGCGGAGAAGAGATGTGGAAATAACGAACTCGTATTGGTTTATTAAAAAACATCTCTCATCTCCTCTCCTCTCCGCTTTGGTGGATACCGGGCCTAACAAGTCAGGATAGCGCATCATGAACTATAAATAAAACGCGTGGGCGTCGACATTAATCGGATGAGTAGGATCACAGATGGTGTCCAGTTTAATGTACTCTTCCTGTTCCAAGTCTTTCAATAAATCTAGACTTATTCGAAATTACATAAAGATATCCACCCCAAGTATTCACAAAGTAAGTTTGAATTCAATTCAAACTTACGATAGCTTACGACATGGAATCGGGAAATTTGATCAAGGAAATGGAGGAACCTATTCGTGAATCCAATAAGATAATAAAACATTAATTTAATCGTAAATCGACGAGCAAGGTCTAAAGCTTCGGGTAGTTTCGGCCGTCCGGTGAGGACCAAACAAGAGTCGATGGCGCATTGTGCTCCACATGCGCCTCAAAGAGAGTACGGGATTGTTTGTAAGAGTTACCGATGCCTTGGAACGCAAAGAGTAACTGCTGAAATTCCGGTGGATTTAGTCAGTAGGAGTCTGATACGCCAAGTCTAGCACGCTCTTTTGCTCCATCCTGAGGGGTTGAAGTTATTAGAAGACTCTTCTTCCCACCTCTAAAAAAAAAGGTCTGAGTGTCTTTAAAATAAAGAGTGCATAGATTATTTCTAGGCAAGCGTGCTCCATCGTCGACCATATAATTCTATCATAAGGTGAGATAGTGGTCAACGCACGCCTATGAATGATACAAAAAATGATGATGATAAGAAACTTTTTCTAATACCGAAATAACATCTATTCAAACAAAACAAATTTACCTTGTAAGTTACAGTTACACATATTACAGACACCTGTCTACAGGCCATCGAACCAAAGTATCGACAACGCCCATCACTACCCATACGTAAGCAACGTACTGATCAAATTAATTACCGTCTCATCTCGACTCCGCAACGCTCTCGATCAAAAACTATCACCTTTCTCTTTCACACTCCCTCCAAAACCTATCTCCGTCTCTCTCTATATAAAAAATGCTTAGATTCTTCTGCGGCAGCGCGTGCTGAATGTGAAACTGTAAGTTTCACCTGTGGCTTGAATGAATCGGGTGATGTAGGTAATGACTAGTGTTTATGAAAATATGTGGGTCGTCTGTTAAGTGGACTATTAGCTGACTATATCCGAATGCTTAGGATTTAAGACTACAAGAGAGAATACTAATTATACCTAAAACTATCTGACCTTTTAACATCGCCAAAAAAATTCAGGCTCCAAGTTTCAATTAAACTCAATGAATTTTTTTACTCTCATTGAGTTTATTGAAAGTCAATATTATAGTTTAAAAAATAATAATAATAATAGTAGTACATTTTGATTTTTATATACGAGAATGGATGAGAAACCTCTTTCAGTAACAGTGGAATCGCAATCAAGCACTAGCTTATATCAACCTTTTGAATACCGTAATTAGAGACACAATAGAAAGACAATAGGTGTGCGGACGCCGGCGTCCTCTTGGGAATTAATGAAAACAGTATTTGGGAGATACTTACAAGACTTATATTTAGAAATCCCGGTATAAATCATTTGTTTGATTGAAACCTTGTCTGAAAAATTTTAGATAGTGATAATAGTAAATTTAAATACAAATGCAGAAAGTTTGTCTGCAGTGACAAATTTGAACTTGTGTCAAACGACGTTTTTCAATACACGCGCGACTCGTGGGGGTTGACCCGCGCCTCGTGGGAGTCGACGCGCGCCTGATACGATAAACTATTCTATTACAATAAAATTGTGGCGGGGGCGATCACGCGCACTTTTCTTCACTAGTGCGGAAAACAGTCTATTGCGTGCCTAAAAGCGGTGGAATAAGTGCGGATTTTCTAAATAAGTGTATTGGAAAAAATATTGTTTAACAATCATAATCATTTAAGTCAAAAGATGTACGCTGCTAGACATAGGTCTCCCCCAAGTATCGTCATAATGCATCTCGCATCCATCGGGCTGTGACCCTTACCAGCTGATTGGTCCATCTTTTGAGAGGCCTACTAGCGCAGCATCTTCTGGCACGCGGTCGCCACTTCAAAACCTTACGGCCCCATAGACCATCCGTTCCCGAGCAAGCTGCACGTTATTTTCACGCTGCGTCTTCCCGTACGCAGTATACTGATACCAGCCTGTCACTGTCTCACTGTGTAAACTTTACACTAATGAGAAGAGTCTGATGCTATGCTATATTAGCATAGTATACCATAGCATCAGGCTTATAACGTTGCCACTGCTGTGACTCAGGCGTCCTCTTTAGGAGAGGGAATGGAAAGAAAAAGAAAGAAAGAAAATGTGAAAAGAAAGAAATGTGGTGATGAAATAAATTACACAAAGTAATGCACCTGGCTGACGTTAAACCCGCGACCTACAACTCTTAAGTCGGGGCCGTTACCACTGGGCCACCGCTGCTCTCAAGTGAGACATAATACTTTTTTATGTATTTATATTATTAATAATCGTAATCTTCTCCATACAGAGAAGCTAACTTTCACTGTAAAGGATTCCTCATACAAAGCACGAGCATAAACACCATGCTTGCTCAAAGCAGGTTGACGATTTGAGACTTACTACTAGTATCTTGTCAGTTGCGTCGCCCGTGTGAAACTAGGAAATTATCCCAAGAAAACACAGCTTCGGGATAAAATCTTATGTGCTATACTTATATACAGTACGGCCGACGGATCTGACGGAACTTCAGACGCGCCAAGATCCGTCGGCCGTACTTTACTTGAGATTCAAATCCGTTGCCGACAATACACTCATACCAACTTTCATTTTTATAATATTAGATTATTGATATATTTTAGGGAAAGATACGTTAGGCGCTAACATCACAATCAGAAAACCTGGACTCGAAACTCACACATCTATGATCAGTGTCATCACAGTCGCAAACCTACAGTCACTGATAGACAAGGACAGAGAAAAGAGAAGGCGCTGTCGTGCGAGCGAAATCGTGTTAGCCGCAATTAGGCGACGGGCCTGATTTCAGCGGTCCACACGCTGGAGGCGAGTTTCTTCCGCTGTTTTGATTTAATCTAATTATAAGATGAGTCAAGAATTAAGAGGAAACACGATGTTTTCCTTCACCAATTACAATGATTGTGATGAAGATGAAAAAACTAATACTAATAATAGGTCGACCTATATCTACTATCTTAAAATATAAGTAAAATAGATACTACACTATTTTAAAACAGTAGGAAATTCAAAAAGATGATAATAAATAAAATGAGAAGAAAATATAAAAATAACAATTTACTTATAAAAAATGAGTCCTTACATGTTACACTAAAAATTAAATTTCTTCTTTCTCTATGAATTTTCTGTCTCCTTGTATCTGTAAATAAATATTTAAAAATGCATAAGAATAGGTTCATATTAATTTAATTAATATAATGTTGCATTTTTTTTCAAATGGGAAATTAACCAGTAACTTCTGTCGCTTTAGGGCGGAGCGAGAGGTGTCAAACTTTTACTGACTAAAACCCACTCCTATGTTTTTCTTTGCGTTGCATTCTAGGACGTCGAGTTTCCCTTTCGAAAACAACGCTTTCATTAGTCTGCTGGGCCACTACGGTTTTGCTGACATCTATTAAAGGCGCGCGTGGAGCACTACGTGCCGTTGACGACTCTGGCTCGGTCCGTATGGTTACCGGACGAGCGAACAGCGAACTCGTCGTCCACAAGCCTACACCTACGGTGGCTGAAAATCGGGGTCAGGGTCCCGAAAGCTGAGACATGAGAAAGTCCGTTCCCTCGCGCTTGCGGCCCGTCCTTCCCTCCGACTATGGCCTAGACCAGGGCCCAGCGTAAGGGGTCGTTGCCGCCGATCGCCACGAGGTAAAATATTTATTGCAGTTGGATTTGTTACTGGATTGTTCCAGTGTTCCCGAAGTCCAAGAACGTAAAAGTCAACTGAAGGAACACAGGTGGATTTTAGTCAATAAAGGTCTAACACTCCCTCTCGCTTCACCTAGAGTGGAAAGAGTTATTTGATGACTTTCCACTTCAAAAAAGAATTCCTACGCAAGAATGTAGTATGCATTATATTGCCCAATTTATTAAGAGCGAAAATTATAAATTAATACATACACACAGGGGTCTGTTTTACACCTCTAAAAATTAATTAGAATATTTTTTTTTTATGTCTAAAACAGACATTCTATTTTTTTACCAACAATTGCTTGTCCTCTTGAAAAATAATGTGAAATTAGGGATTAGCCTTCAAATTAGCCGCAACGTGACACGCTTCGGCAGTTTGTTTTTTCATATTAATATATGACGCACAGCCGAAGCGTGGTTGTAGCGCGGCTGTTGCACGTATTGAAGACGCCCTTACAATGTAATTTTTTTGTTTCGCAATTTCGATTTTAAATTGCTTAATAATATTTATCTTACTTTTTTTAATTTGCGTGACAGAATTGATAAAATACACCTCTGTCACACTTTATTGTACCAATCAGTTATCAACAGAAAAGAAGAATGCTTCATTTGTCAAATGGATCTTGCCTGCCCAGAAATGAAGTATTTATAGTATACTTACTTGCAAGCTATACAAGTATAGAAAACAGTCTGTCCTTCATCAGCAGATCTCAGCTGCAGTGTAGCATATGACATTCTATCATTGCCACACTTCGGACATCTTCTCTCTACAACGGGACCCTCTGGACCATCAGTACTCAACATATTTTCATGGCTTACCACCGATACTGTGTTGAAGTGAATAGTGTAGTTGAATTTTAAGTCACTGAAATCTGTAAAAGAATTTATGTCATCAATGGACTTCAAAGACCTATTTGTGCATGTGTTTTTGGTTTTTTTCATGAAGCTATATGTGAAATATCACTTATTGACACTAGCGAAACAAAGATTTAAAAAAACAGATGGAATTAAACAAAATCAAAAAATAAATTGCACTCTTTCAAACCCAGGGCCAAATAAATAGGACCATTTTTTTTATAAATATTTTTGTGTTTCATATTTTATATTAAGTATCTACTTAGTAAAGTTTATATTTTAGCCTTAGTTTTAATTTATTTTGTTGATTCTAAAAAGTATTTATAATAATCCTCAAGTGCAAAATTTCTCTCTCTCTTTCTCTTGGTAAATGGTTTGCTGTACGGAAACCCAACTGTGGGTGAAACATACCTGTGTACATCAGTTATAATCCCATTGTTTTATAAAAGTTATGTGAACAATAAAAGTTAACTTCTGACATCATGAGAGAAAACTTCATTTTTACGTTTTTCATTAAAGGTCCTCAATAAATAAATAAAAATAGAACCATTCAACTTACTCTCGGCATCAAAAGAAGCTTTACAGGCATAGCACCTAACTGAACCAAATTCCTGAAGCAGAGGCAGAATGGAGCCACACCGGGCACAGAACGCCGTGCTGCTTGAGAACGGTCCTGTGTCTGCCATTGCCTGAAAAATGAAATAATTAAATAACAAATTTATCAACTACATTATTATTTACAACTCATTTTTATTTGGATGTTAGATTCATTGATACAGATCACAACTTACACAAATTACTAAAGGGAAAATAGAAATAGTCTTGAATAGTTGTGATCTAATTAAGCCACTTTTTCTAAAATCTAAATAACACACAATTAAAACATAACTGCAAAAATACAGTGTAGATAAAGCTCATGGCTGGAAACCCCAGGTATCCTGGGGTAATTATATAAAGGTTATCTAACCTTTATATAATTCCTTCTTCTTTTATAACTATTATTGATAGTTTGACATTTGATCGCGATATGTTACCAGACAGTAAGCAATATTGTGATCAAAAATGGAGTGTATTTGCATAGAAGTAATCTATTCACTCTTGACTTATAGACCCCTAAATAGGTTGTAACTATCAGGAAACACAGACTGGCAGGAAATCCTACTCCTTAGCTGTAGGCGAGTTATTGGTCTGTGGGTTGTTTTAGGGGTTATTCTTAATCACCATGTGGTGCAACGCTACCAGATTTACTCAAGTGTTCGATGATGGAAGAGGCTTGTGTATTGTGCAATTCTGATGCACACTCTCCGAAATGTAAATGCAGAGAAAACTGAAGTTGTCAACTAGGCGTCGATGCTCAAGACTGGAGTTTTGACTCGCCAAATGCAACATCGCCGATAATTTTTTTGGCTCGTTTCTCAATCTCAATCCCATTTGGAAGTATTATTACGTATGCAAGCTGCACAAGGCCAATTACTTACCTAGTTTGTACTCACTCAAAGTCTAAGCAAATAAGGTAAAATCAAAATGTGTTTTAAACTTTTATAAACACACAAACACAAACAATAACAATTTTGTGAGGTTATTTTATTGGACATCGATTTTTTTATTTGACATAACAGACTAGTGATGAGCGGTTCGTGTTATTTTAATCGAATTACTTAAATAAATCAAATATCAAACGAGTCAAGTCGAGTTGCTTTATCCTTCAATTCAAATTAACTCCGTTGGTAACACAGATAACAGAGAGATATTACGTATTTTGGTAACTCGGTTGTGGTTCAGCAAAACGACGCAACGACGCTAAGGGCTGATTTCATCATTCAATATAAAAACTTAGTTCAACTAAACTGAGCTGAGCGTAATCTAGTTTAAAGACCCGTGTCGTAAACATGGGTGACAACAAAAGAATTGAAACTGAGCTAAGCGTAAACTAGGTTCAAGTCATCGCGGTGAAACGCAAAATGAAGCTATAATCTCGATTAGGCGCTCAAACTGCGTTTTTTAGGGAAAGTGAAGTTTAAAATAAGATTATTTCTAGAGTTGTGACTGAAATATTAGTATTCGCTAAGATATTAGAGATATTCAATAGATTCGTTTATTAGTAATCCGGCTAACTCTGATATGCTAATATTTCATGTTCACATAATATGTAAGGACCATTCAACACAGGTCGAATTTTATAATGAAAAAGTACTCGTGAATATAATATCACTCCGGATTCATTCGATTACCGCGGATCATATTCACTCATTACTATAGCAATATCAAATAGTATCTAGATTCTATATCAAAAATAATATCTGTTTATTGAATATAAATACTGCAGTGATATCTATGTATTCCATCATATTCAGATATCACATAATACTAATACTCAAATATTAGTTTAAATATTACGATATTACTAGACGAATATATTCATATTAGCTAATACTGACAAATATCGGTATTAACCCATCTTTAATTATTTCCTTACGTACCAGTATTTTATTCATTTCTTTGTTACTAAGCAAAATCTTATCGAATAATAATTATATCATTATTATTCATTTCCTTACGTTGATAAACTTAACAGAAGTACTTAACTAAATAAATAAACAAAATTATTTTAAAATTCGCGCAAACCAAAATAGAAGGAATAACAAGCTAAGTGCTAGTTTAACATAAAACATTTGAAATAACAATGTTCATAAGGTTAAAAAAAACCTTTTCATTCGTAAGGCTACCATACCGTCTGTATGGTAGCCTTACGAATGAAAAGGTTTCACTAAGTTCCGTCCAAGTCCAGTTGATCTGACTCAAGTATTTGATCGACGATCATTGACTCATTATCGAACTGACTCTGCGGAATGAATTGAGTCGGTGGACCAAGTTAATTCGGAGGAACGCACGAGTTGAGTCAGCAGAGCGAGTTGAGTCGGGGGACCGTATTGACTCGGCGGAACCAGTTGGGCCCACCAAACTGGGCTTTTGCCCACCAACTCAAGTTGATTCGAGTTGTAACTCGAATTGGCTGATTTGCGTTCACCACCATTCCAACTCAGGTAATTCGTATTGTCGAAATTCTAGTTAGCAATAGCCATCATCATCGCTATGACACAGTTGCCGCGTTTAGCTGCAGCTCACAGCAGGAAGGTCGTGAACGAGCCTTTAGGGCCTGTACAGTTCGCGTTTAGACGTGACACGTAGGCGAGTCAGACACAGCCAGTAGACCTATACATTGAGGTTTTTTCCGATGTAATGCAGCGATTGGTAGTTTCGATGTTAATACGATCGGTGTATTGAGAAACACATCGATGTTTTGAAAACATCGATTGATTTTACAATGGATACACTTACAGAAAATTTAAGTTAAGTACAAGAAAAAATATTTATTAAAATTCACCATTCCGCAGCAAATATAATTTGTATACAAATTCCTTTTTTTTCAGTGCTTTAAGGTAAAAACAAAAGTTTACTTAATCTTCTTCCATTCGATCGGTTTTTTGCTCAGTCAGAACTAGCTCTACTAGTAAAAAGAGTTTTTATGATGAGACAGTTATGCCAATAACTGTTAAATACGCTTTGTACAGCTTTCGGAATGGTATCGTGACGTAACTTGGCGAGTCTAATAGGCTCTGCGAACTTAAGCGCTTGTGCACTCTAAAAAAAGAAATGATTTAAAAAATAAAAGCCAATAACAGTTCTTCTTCTTCTTCCTAGTACTTGGGGTTGGCGCAACACGTTTTTTTCTTCCACTCTGTCCTGTTACAAGTCACACTATCACTAACTCCATTTTCTTTCATATCACTCCTCACACAATCCATCCATTTCTTCTTTGGCCTCAATCTTCCTCTCCATCCATCTACGTGTAAACTCAGAACTCTTTTAGTAACGTTTAAGTAAGCGTTTCATCCCTCCTCTTTACATGACCATACCAAGACAAACGACTTCCTTTCAACTTTTCAGTCATTGGCGCCACTTTGTAACTTTCTCATATATACTCATTTCTCACTTTATCCATTCTCGTCACACCACACATCCGTCTGAACATTCTCATCTCCACTACATGCAATCTTTTTTCAACCGTCTTTATCACAGCCCAACATTCTGATCCATACAATATGATGTTTTTATCACGGCCTTGTAAATTTTACCCTTCAACTTGAGGGGCATCCGTGGATCACAAGTTGTTTCTGTGACTTGTCACCATTTCATCCATCCTGCGTTGATCCGATGTGTTTCGTCCCGGCCTACCTTTCCATCCCAATAACAGTTGTTAACGGCAATAACAATTGTTATTGGAATTTGTTTTTTAAGTTACGTCGTTTGTACAATGCCGATCGCGACGTACTGTACGTTCAGTCTTTCTAAAAACTGATTTCATCATTCAATATAAAAACTTAGTCAATCTAAACTGAGCTCAGCGTAATCTAGTTTAAAGACACGGTCGTGTCGTAAACATGGGCGACAACAAAAGAATTGAAACTGAGAGCGTAAACTAGGTTCAATTCACAGCGGTGAAACGCAAACTGAAGCTATAATCTCGATTAGGCGCTCAAACTGCGTTTTGTCTTGTATAATCGCGATTAGTTTATTGGTGAATTTTGCCCCAAAAATGTTATCGATGTTGAAACTTACAAATCATTGTATATCGTCCATCCCTACCAAATACCGTCAACGGCGTCAACCCCGCGTTCCGAATTGCGTCACAAAATATACGGACTATTAAGTAATAATTGTGACGTTGCGCGTTGGTTGGATTCGCGTTGTAATCGCTTTTGACGCATTTCGGAACGACTGTCAACCAAACAAATGTCAAAAAGATTATTATTCTCACTTACTTTCGTAAAAATAAATAACCAAGAAACTTAATAGAATTTCCTTATAACTTCAGCTAGCTACTATCTAAATTGTAATTTAATTCTGAACTGAGCATTGCTTGAAAGACTGAAGGTCAGTAAAATACGCAAATTTAACAAGCCGGTGTCGTAACAACAACATGACGCTACGCAAAAAATTATAAAAACATAAACATATTATTACTTATTAAGCACTTATTCTTCTTCACTTTAATTTTGTTTTATTAAGCTTACTCTTGCATCTTTCATTAAAAAATTCGATAATGGGAAATAAAAAATCACAACAAAGGTTTTGCTTATAGCGCAGTGTTTGCCATGGATGAGTCTATGGAGTCATTGGCTCAACCGGACCTCGGATACGTCCCGTCAATACCACCAAACCAGGCAATGGAAACTGCACCAGCTACAATGGCCCCATCATCAGGTCCTCAAAGCGGACGACATGAGGAGTTCTCAGTGGAAAAGGTTCTGGATCGAAGGATCAAGAATGGCAAGGTCGAGTTTTTGTTGAAGTGGAAGGGTTATTCTCAGTAAGTAGTTTTCTTTCTTACCTGTATAGCATGTTTAAATGGCTAGAGTTTTGGTTTAAAATAATCCGACTGGGTTAATGTGTGTAAAAATCTAATACTGCTAGATTATTAGTTTATAGAAAAAAAAAAAATGGGGGTAGTCAAAAGTAACACAGCAAAAAATTCTCTCTGTTTATAATTTATATTTATGATAGAAATTTTAATCTTTTTTATATTTACATGATAAATATTATTAGCTAACTAGTTCAGCCTGCTAGTGAAGTGTTTTTGGCTCCGTCACATAAATATTTTTAAAACCACTGTTTATTATCATGGAAGTAATCAACCGCATCATCACCGATTTAAGCACTCTGTTCAGCCATAGAATGTCTGAGTTTGAGAAGGAACTGCAGAAATCCTCTGGCAGTGCAACAATCACCACTTCAGGTTTGGCAGCAGAGTTTGCAACGTTCCGGACACTCATTGTTCAGGCAATCGATTAGAATAGATTTTGCATTCATTCTTTGCCTTTAGGAATAATTTGTCAGCTTACTTCAAGATCTCATTAACTGATAATACAAAACTTTGAATACTACTATATAATTTGAATACTACTAAATATACTATATAATACTACACTTTTAGTTACTAAAAATAATGAGTTCTTACAGCAAGCCAACAAGTTAGCCTATAACATCCCCACTGCACAGATATAGGTCTCTACTTAGGAAGGAGGACTGGGTGTGGATATGACATAAATCTCTCATTTTATTGGTTCTAAGATTTTTGCCCTTACCATTATGTCCCTTAGTATGTTAAAAAGATAAAGGAGGATCTTGTGGCTACATTAATATGGGTGATCATCTTAACATACTGAAATTTCTCTGTGCCCGATTAATCCTGGCTGCGGATGCGGGCAATGGCTTGCATGTGTTACCTGCATTTGCAGCCTAAGAAAGCATATTAATTTGTTGGTCATGGCTGTCATTTGTTTATTTTTAACAATGGTTTATGTTTAGTTAGACACTAGAAAGACTGTCACCTATCTTGCGAAGGAGTATCATATTACCCAATACTGGGTTGTGTAGGTCAGATGGGCAGTTGGTACATGTATGATATTGGTATCTATTTGCAACTGGTTAAGACTGGAAGCTAAACAAAACATGGATGGGAAACTAGGACTCAGGCTTCCTCTCCTAAAGTGAAGGCCTAAGTCCCAGCAGTATGTTCCTAACATTATAAAGCTGATTATGCTTAAATTGTTATTCTATTAATTCCAGTGATGACAATACATGGGAGCCAGAGGATAATCTCGATTGCCCGGAGCTTATATCAGCATATGAGGAAGCTCGTATGAAGCGAGAGAAGGAGGCTGCAGGTGCAGCGAGTGCCGCTGCTGCCGCCGCCGCCGCTGCTGCTGCTGCCGCTGCTGCTGCTACTGCCGCTGCTGCAAATCCTGACCCTATTGAAGAGACTTTGGCTAGCCGTAAGAGAAGCAGGAGGGGAGATAAGAAGAAAAAGAATGAGGTATGTGTCTTGTATACCTAGTCTTTATTGGAATAGGTTCTGCTGTTCTTAGCAGTTGTGGCAGCAGCCCAAACACAACTGTGTAATGCTTGAGTACTTTTTAATGATTTTTGGGAATAAACTAAATGCTAATAGAATGTGATTTATTTGACGCAGGCTGCAATACAAAATAATAAAAATAATACAGAAATACAATACAGTTTCTTTGAGCGTGCCCCAACCGCAAGGGTTGCCAACGTAATTGCTGGGCTTCAGACACCCAGCGCTCATTTCCAGCAGGCCCCTCACACACACACGCGCGCGCTTACAAAACGCTACAAAAGGTTGAGGGTGAGGAACCTTAGCGGCCTCTGTAGTCAACAATAAAATGAGATATTTGCATTAAATATTCTCAATAAATATAAAAGAATCAATAAAACTCCTTAATATTTATTAGTTTTCAATAAACATTTAGCTGAGTAGACATAATATAACCTGCGTAATTTTTCAACAGGTTTTACAAGAGATTGAAAAGCCGCGTGGCCTAGCGCGAGGTTTATCACCAGAGAAGATTTTGGCTGGTCAGCTGTTTCATGGTTCACTGTACTTTTTGGTTAAATGGTAAGAAGAATGATAGAAGAAGTTTACTAATTATGTAATAGTTTTTTTAAGCAGGTTTGGTTTTGAAATAGTCGAAAATGATCTTACGGGATCAGTTACGGGGGGGATCTACCTGTATAAAAATAGCGGCACGGTTGGCGTGAGCGATCATTTGCCGTACTGAATATCTCGGGTTTAATACCCACATGGAACAAACATTTGTATGATCTTTTAATAGCTGTTTTAATATATTAAAGTTGTCAAAAAATAAAAGGCCCGTTTTGACATTTAGTGTTTTTATTATTTACATTATGTAGCCATGATGTAATTTCATGAAAACACTTTATGTAATTAATTATTATTTTATTACTTCTTTCAGTTTCGTTCCAAGTTACTAAGTTCTAGGGTCTTTCCCAAATGTCAAAACGAGCCTTTTATTTTTTAACGAGTTTAGTGAAATTATTCTCGTATTCCTATTATTACTTCTACTTTTACAAAAAATAAACAAATAATTATTTAACATTAGTATAGATGATAATGCTCTATCTTACAGGCATGGTTGCACAGACTTCGACGTGGTACCAGGTCATGAGTTGGGTGAGGCCTACCCAGACTTTGTCATCAGCTATTATGAGTCCTGCGCTCCATTCAGCGTCAGACACAAGATTGGGAAGATTATGAGGATTGCTCCAGAGGTAAAACATGTTTAAAATCTAGTTGCAATCTTTTCTCAGTGACAATATCAATCCACCGTAGGCACGGGTCAGAGGACGACGACCAATATGTAGCTCGCTGTCCGCTGGTTCTATAAGGACCGAGCCCAAGTCGCTGACGGCGCGCAATGTTCCACGCGCTTCTCAAAAATATGTCAGTAAAACTCTAAAGGCCCAGCAGGCTGATGTCTGCAAGGGCCATGGGAAAACTGAAAAGTGAATATCTCGCGGCCCTAGAACGCAAAGGACAACATAGGTGTGGTTTTAGTTAGTAAAAGTCTGACAAGCCCTCTCGATCCACCTGTAAGCGGGTCAATAAATGATTTACTACCTCAAAAATAAATGACACTATCAATCTGCATTTTCCCGACTTCCAGTGTGATTAGATATTAGTATTTGAAATGTGTTTGACACACAGTCTCTTGTCTATCTGACCTCCATAACTCGGTAATAGGGAATATGCATGCACTTTTTTTATTTTTTTAAACGTTACTACTAGTTATTACATTACCAAAAATAAATATAACACATTCAAAATATAATCCATTGAGCTAGAAAAAAAATATTAAAATCATTATCATTTTTGCGCGATTGAAACGTGGCCATTTTGGCGCGCTTATTCTGTGACGTCAGATTACACGAGTTTGTTATCAACAACAAAGCGTTTCGCTCTTAAAGTTAAAAAAGTGAATCGATTACCATGGAAAAGCACAGAAAAGATTACTATAAATATTGTGTCGTACCCATGTGCGAAAATAACAACAAAACGGCATCTGAAAAAATTTATTTCCTTATGCCGAAAGATGAAGATATGAGGAAAAAGTGGTGTAGGGCAATGAGAAGAAACAATGTATCATCTTTGAGCCGTTTATACTGTTGTGAAGATCATTTTAACGTAAGTAAAGAGATTAAAAAAATGATATAGGTACCTCTAAGAATCATTTTTACTTAGTGTACTTGTTTTGTTTACATACTTTGACGAAAACATATGTTTTACTTGCACGTATCCAATGGCTGAATCTCCATATGATTCTCATTCAGATCTGACAAAAACAATAAAAATAGCTGCATATTTTAGGTTATGTTTGTTATATTTACAAAACTATGAAAATAATCATGTATTAAGTGATATAGTTACTTATTTACCTCGCAGCTTTTACTCCTCTGAGTTCAGCAGATGTAAAATCTAAATTAGTTGCAAAATACGTGGACATCATGAACACGTCTATTCTAGGCAGATTGTCTGATTGCGCTTTGACAAAACCGGCTTCAGTCATTGTGCTAAATCTTTCTTCATAAAGATTTAATACTTTTAACTCAGAATAATATGCAAAAACCATGAAACAATATAATTATTCACCAGAAACCATCTAAACAATTTGTTGACAGACCACGTCAGAGTGTAAGATGTCGTCACAACTTTGTCTGCCAATAGCGTTGCGTTTTGTAAATTTGCGAGGGAATTACAAAAAGGCTAATTTTTGATGATTAAATTTTACTATTAAATTATGAAAAAAATGAAAAATAGTTGTGTAGGTATGTTTTTTTAGTAGTAAAGAATACGAATAAAAATATTTTATTCAATTTGGGGTCACGTGCATATTCCCTATTGGTTATCACAATATCCCTTGGCAAGACTGATGTCAGATTTCTTGGCTTCTGACTAATTATAATGACTGTCAAATATCTACAAATTACAGTCAGGACCAGCTTTGGCCCCTCGCCCACGGCGACTTTTTGTAGCGATGCTGTAGCGCGTTCGCATCGATACAGTCGCGATGCTGTAGCGTGTTAGTAGCGCGTTGGCATCTTTTCTATAGTCCTTGCAAACGCTGATGCTGATGCTGTCGCGCGCTTACGAAACACGCGACAGCATCGCTACAAAAAGTCGCTGTGGGCGAGGGGCCTTAACGTGTTTTCCGAGGCCTCGCAGGAATCTCAATATGTTTAGATGGTCACCCATCGACAGAAGAACCTCAGCAAACAGCTTCTAACATCATAAATGCGAAAGTAACTGGGTATGTCTGTCTGTCTGTTACCTCATGGCCTCTCGCCCACGGCGACTTTTTGTAGCGATGCTAACATCGCAACTAACGCGCGTTAATCGCATTTGCAAGCGCTATAGAAAGATGCCAACGCGCTGCAGCATCGCGACTGTATCGATGCGAACGTGCTACAGCATCGCTACAAAATGTCGCCGTGGGCGAGGGACTTTAAAGCCATATTGGTTGATCAAAAAACTTCCCGATAGTTATCCTCTCTCTTGAATGTAGCTTGCGGGACTTTTTACTCAGTTCTGCATGGCAATGATGCGGCCTTTGTAACTTGTAATTATAACCAGTTGCAATCTTTTGGATATTCTTTCAGCTGCCAGCTGCGGCACCGCCAGCAGCCGAGCCAATGGACGTCGCTGGAGACCTATCAACCAAAAATAGTTAGTACTTATATATTTCACTAACTTGTATCATTCGCCATATTAGAAATGATAAACTCTTTTAATGAGAGTTTTCTAAAACGACGTTCAGCAGGTGGCAGCACTGAGTCGTCAGGTCCAGGCACCTGTCAAAACGATGTCATGTACCTATACCTATATCCTTAGTATGCTATGTTATATATTTTTACGCGGGCGAAGCCGCTGGCAAAGCTAGTGGTATATAAAATCCTAGGAGATCATTGCGCTCCTCGACAGGTGGTATGAATTTTCCTAAAAGCTCTCATATAAATTCAATGGGAATGAAAAACTAGTCCGCCGTCTTTAGAAGTCCGCCATCTTTAGGAGTCCGCCATATTTAATTTAGAATGACGTCACTAAGCTTAGCATAAATAATAAGTTTGTAAAATTCCTGCTTTATCACCCTGGGTTAACTGATTAAAAATTGATTTACAAGTTTTGATCTAAGTAAACATGCATACAAACATAGTAAGTTAATGAAAAGCTTGTAAAAATATCTTATTTTCTGTTCATCAGCTGAAGAGGCGCCACAGCTGCAGTTACCAACTGAAGCGGAGTCGCTGCCAAGTGAAGTGGCGGTCAACTGACCGTCGTTTTACAATGCTCGCAGTAGCGAATACTGACCGAGAGACCCTTGAGTGAACTGGTGAACTGTTGAATGATGTAAATGATACATGAGGTACAGTCTGGGAGTATTATTATTATTAAAGTTATGGTTGAATGACACTAGGAAGTAATAAAACGACAAGATAATTATGCTTCGCTATGACAGATTCAACCTTATTGAAATGCATTTTACTAGGACTCTTCAGAAATTAACTTTTATTATTCTGGATCTTACACATTAATGAGTTTACAAAAACAAATCAGTATTTTTAAATGAACAACATTCATGGCGAAATGTCAAATGAGTATTGGTTTGACATCCATACTCCATTTGTTTAGGTACTTAACTTTTTTTAAATTGTCTAACATTTTTATCTAAACGTGTTTACAATTAGTTATTTATCCAAACCTATGTTAGGTAATAAACTAAATTTAAATAATCTTTGTATGTTTTCTATACGATTTTTTTAAATAAAAGGCAAGATATATTGTCAAGATTGTTTACGTTTAGTTAAGTTCCTAAAAAAATGGAGTATAAATGTCATCAACATATCGTCATATCAATTTTATAAACTTTCTTTACTCTATGTCAACCATAGCGTTTTTGCCTGTCCAAATATAAAAATGTAAACTGTGTATGCATTATTGATACTAGAAATATCTAGATTATCTTTTGTCACGAAAGCTGCACAATTTTTATCTGTGTATTTTAACTTTTTTTACTGTTAGAACTGAAGCGAAAATGAACTAAATAAGGATGGGAATGGTATAGCAATAAATTGTGTTATTGGTAAGAGTACAATGGATTTTAATTTGCTATAAATATATAATTAATATATGCATAGTTATATAGGGTGACTGGTGATTAGTGAACGATGCTTAAACACGTGATTGTAGTTATGATAAAAAACAACATTTACTATGGGACCAAATCTGAAATCGTGAAAAAAATGAGCCAAGTTCAGTACATTGTGACCAGTTAGGCGAACACCAACAGATATTTTTTCACGATTCCAGGTTTCTAAGATTCCATTTAGTCCCGTAGTAAAAGTTGTTTGTTATCATGACTGCAATCACGTGTTTAAGTATCGTTCACTAATTACCAGTCACCCTATATAAGATTTAAATAGATTGATATAGGTCGCGCGGTGGTTTAAGATCGCTCAATGAAAAAAGTGGGGGCAATCGGCGCATGAGTACAATCACTGAATTCTTCGCATCGCTTGCCCCTTCTACTTTTGCCGATCGATCTTTAACTATCGCGCGACCTATATTTACATTTTAGACAGTTTCTGTATCATATATTTCTAGATTTACTTATAGAGAATAGAGTTTATTTTCTGGACTTAAATGAAAAGGTTTTTATAGTTAAGTTTTCGTTTTGTAGGAATGAATTTTAGCTTCCATAAAGAAACCGCTTCATTTGTCTAGATTCAAGAAATAAATTATTTATGAATACACGGTTTAATGTCCTTTGGTGCTATTCTCTAAGAAAACACAGCGCTGCCCCAACGACAAACACCCAAATAGGATGGATACATTAAATTGTCAACCTAGTGTACCTATACATTGGATTGTTAATTCAATGTATTTGGATGTTCGTCGTTGCGGCAGCGCTGCGTTTTCTTAGAGAATAGCACCACTGTACTTGCTTGTGTTGCAGTGCAGCTCTTTACGCTCACCTCAGTCGTGTAGGCAAAATAAATAAGTTTGCTTATTAATAAATAAGCGAACTTACCTACATAATTTTATATTTTACTGCTACTTCTAAGTGTTTAAAAATAATAATAAAATAAAGAAGCTATGTGATTTCTTATATTGTAAAAAAAAGTGAAGGCTGTCAAAGCATTATTCCCTTTAATATGTAAATTGGCTTGACTTACAATATAGTTTTGTATCCAATAAATGTTAACGGTTAAGTTATGAAATAAAACAGAATATCAATTTTCAAGCATTCTTTATTTTTCAATACAATCTTATATTAATCCCTGTAATATAAAACGAGTACAAAACTTACAAACAAAAATCGACTTATAACTAATTACATAGAGTATCAAATACTTTGGCATGTCGTCGGTTGGAATGTTAATTCAAATGTATGGATTTAATATTTTGGGCCACAAATTGCAACGAAATGGGTATGAGACTAGTAAAATATTAGGCTCATCTGATAAAAAAATAAAGTAAAAGTACGCTTAGGACTTTCTTGCTTTATCTCTAAGGGCTGATTTCATCATTCAATATAAAAACTCAGTTAAACTAAACTGAGCTCAGCGTAATCTAGTTTAAAGACCCGTGTCGTAAACATGGGCGACAACAATAGAATTGAAACTGAGTTTAGTGTAAACTAGGTTCAAGTTATTGCGGTAAAACGCAAAATGAAGCTATAATCTCGATTAGGCGCTCAAACTGCGTTTTGTTTGAACGAATCGCGATTAGTTTATTGGTGAATTTGGCTCTAAGTTATACTGCATTTTATACAACAAACAAATAGTACTAAATATTTTCATTTTGGCTCTCAGAATAACCAACAAAAATACCAATTTTTCTACTGGCAACTACACATTCCGAACGAATTTAGGCCCTTATCAATCCATACGTTTGTCAAAAAAAAAAACAACTTATAGCTTGTTAAAGTTGACAAGGAAGGGGGAGATTGACGCTAAGTTCTCGCACTCAGGAATCAGCTTTCCCTTGAGGGAGATGCAGGACTCGGCACACAGGGGACCCTCGAACCAGTCGCCGAGCATCTTCTTGCATTGCGCGCAGTTCTCGATGCAAACCTCTATGGGGTTGTAGCCGGTTGCTAGGAAAACAAGATAAAGAATTTCTGTTAGTATTTTGGAGATATAAAGAATTGGCCAGAAGTGGTTATGGGCAGAGAAGAATGGAAGGGAGACTTCTGCCCTGCTGTGGGACAAGCTCATATTAATAAAATTTTGGAGGCAAGCGGATTCATCATCATCATCAGCCTGCTGGGACTCAGGCCTCCTCTCTAGGAGAGGGAATGGGACGTAATCCACCACGCGGGCCCAGTGCGGATTGGTGGATGTCAGATGTTTTCGAATTTTTTGGTTCTAGGACATGCCGGTTTCCTCACGATGTTTTCCTTCACCGTTTTGAGAGCAGTGGTGATGATATAAATTACACAAAGTAATGCGCCTGGCTCGGTTTGAACCCGCGACCTACAATTCGTAAGTCGGGGCCGTTACCACTCGGCCACCACTGCTCATTCATGGCTGGCATCAAATCTTCAAAGTCATAAGGCGTGGACGTCACTTGCTAGCCTGTCGGTTATCTACCGGTTGCATTTCGGGGAGTATGCTCGTACTTGCATAACTTAATTCTACGTCGCCCTTTCCATCATCGGACCACTAGACGTATGGCGAATTGGCGATACGCCACCGGTACGCCATGACATATAAAGTTTTAGGAACATATTGTGCGTACAGCTGAGTGGAATTCCCTGCCGGAGTCTGTTTCCTGATAACTAATCTTGGGAGTCTTTATGTCAAAAGTGAATAGGTTGCTTATAGGCAAGCGTGCTCCATTGTCGCTTACCGTCAGGTGAGATAGTGGTTAATCGGACGGAGTACATTGGTACTAAGAGAGTGTTCCTACATTGGCGCTTGTTTACTCAATATATATACAATACTGTTATATAGGATACAGTCTATGTCTTCTAGGCCTAAACAAGTGCTAATTTAGCGACACTCTCTTAGTACCTATGTACTCTCTAGCTGAACTCCATGGCTGAACGATGGACCACCATAATACAGGCCCCCGGTCTAGTTTGGTGGTTACACCAGATTTAGGTAGCAATTACTTGCTAAATGTGACTCTTTAACCACTTGTCTAATAAACTTTTTTTTGTTTGTTATTCAATTGCATATAGCCTACACACACAGTACAGTAGGCTAAAGGCTCTGTAGGCGCAGACTTGCGGCCTACTAGCAATGGGTAGCTCGCAGTCCGCCCGTCAGGTAAGAACCTTAGTGTTCTTCGCGCCTCAAAGAGATGCCAGCAAAATAGGGACCCAGCAGGGGCGATGCTCCTTAAGGCTACGGGAAATTTCTAAAAAGGAAACCCGTGGTAGAACGCAAAAGGCAACTGAAGGACACAATTTTGGACATAGTCAGTAAAAGTCTGACAAGCTCTTTCGCTGGAACGACAATGACTTCTTGACTTCAGTCCTCAAAAAAACAGTAGGCTAAAGACTAGGTATAACCTATACCTAGAATAAACTTATAGTGCTTGACGGCAATCCCACCTGATAGTAAGCAGTGGTGCAATTGTTGATGATGAGGCGCACTAGTTTATTAATTGCCTATTCACTTTAGCCTTGAAGACACCTAAATTATAATCGGCCAGGAAGACCGCAGTAGGCAAACTGTTCCAGTCCTTCGATATACGTGGTATAAACGCGAAACGAAACGCTTAGTCCGGGCCATAAAAGTTTCAACAACGAATTGGATTCATGGCATTTGGTGAACAAAATAACGCCTGCTCCATACTTTCGCGAATGCAGGTAGATATAAAGTTGCTTTGGCAAATTAATTAACTATGTTATATCAAGTGGATGAATGATTATGATGTATCTTGTCTAGTTAGTGTTTGTGTAGTCTAATAACACCCTTGGTTACGTATCTTACTTCATAAACTACCAAAGGCGATTGTTTGAGCTGTCCAATTAGGTTCGTTTGAGATAATATTAGCTCAAATTGAACCATTACGTATGAAGCACCGTGATAGGGCGTGTTGCAAACTACTTACTTCATTTCGGTAGTAACTACATAATTGAGTAAAAAAGCCGAAAACAATAACCACATGATTATCAGATCTTACTGCCCTGCTGTGCCAACCGCGGTCCGATCCAGCGTGCAAGGGCGTCGCCGAGGGGGCAGGGGGGGGGCTACCCCCCCCCCATAGAGAATAGAGAAAAAATATTGTCTTTATTGTTTTTATCTTTTATAAAAACTCGAATCTTTGAGCGCCTTTAAGGGGGCCCACTTTAGTTTTGATGGCTTTGACCTTTCACTGGCCGGAACTAAGGAAGGTGGGGGCAGGTACTCGTAATATGCTAAATCTTAGCACTATTAAGGTAAGAATGTTGGTGGTGACTACAGTCCTCTTGGACATTTTAGTGGGTATTCCACCAACTTTAACACTAAAATGTTGAAGTTTTTACTTGCTTTACAGCTTCAAAAGCTCTCGACTGTAACTAGAATTCAAACTTTTGCCATGGTGACCTGAAATACAGGTCTTGAGCTTAGTTTAGGCACCAGTCTCTCACAATATAATACCCATCCTATATGTTACCATAGAAACATGGCTAGCAAGCAATTAAGGATTATATTGTGGAGATATTTTTTTATTAAAAAAGAAATACTTTTATTATTATTCTCTATACTTCCAATAGCCCCACCATTGATCATCGACTGGCGACGCCATTGTTAGCGTGTACCTACTCGGAGTAGATACCAACGCCTTGTATTTCCCACAGAGGCAAAAAAGGTTTCTCAGTCATCAACCTTACCTGCACTTTGGTCATCCACGATCGTCGCGACGTTTCGATGACCTAGGAATCGCGGAAGGGAACTTCCAGCTTACAAAGCGTAGGTAAGGCTAAGGAGTGGAATTCCCTGCCGGAGTCTGTTTCCTGATAGCTATAACCTAGAGGTCTTTAAGTCAAGAGTGAATAGGGTACTTCTAGGCAAGCGTGTTCCATCGTCGGCCACATCATCGCTTACCATCAGGTAAGATAGTGGTCAAACGTGAGACAATCCACAATAAAAAAAAATCTAATTAAGTAGACCTATCCACATTGGATCTGTGACGGAATGCAATTCTTATGGAGATCCCATTCATAATATAGATTGGTGAGGTAAAAACCATCTCTACTACGTGTAGGTAATCAAAATAGCTTGCTTGTTCAAAAGCATCTTGTTGGGACTTTACCCATTCAAAATAACCTGAATTTCCTGATACAAAGACGTCACTCAAGAACCATACACATACATAGGTAAGTGAGAATCATACGAGTATATTTACTTTCAATACAAGTAAATTCCACCTGAATCGTTTATTTTTACTTAATTTTTATGAGGCTGGTACCTACAGTGACGCATTTCACCTACCTACGTCAAACCAGCAGGAAATTCATTCGGAAGTTTGAATAGCTCCTTTATTACAGCTAAAAGAATAAGAGCACAAATGCTTAAGCATTTCATATTAATCCGAACTTGGCATTAGGGACTCGTTAACGCATTTTAAACTTAGTAGTTGACTGCAGATGTGGGGAAATGAAACGTTGAAATGTCCCTGAGGAACGATGGGAACTTTTAAGATGGGGGTTTGAATTTGGAATTTTGTTTGAATGGTATGTACCTACGTGCTATGTGTGGTACGGAATGCTATGCGGGAACAGTCCGCGCCGTTGACGACCTGGCCTTGGTCCGGATGTTTACCGGACGGTCGGACAGCGAGCTACCCATAGCTCGCCGTCCGCAAGCCCGCGTCTACGTTGGCTGGAAATCAGGATCGGAATCGGGATCCCCGCGGCGGCTGGGCCTTGTGGGCCGTTGCCTCTCGCGTGCGGCCTCCTCCTTTGCTAGCATTACTGCTTCGCAGAAGGAGGCGACCGCCTGCCATCCCTCCTCGCTTCGGACCATGGCCCGTACTAGGGCCTGGCGCGAGTAGGGAACCTACCTGCCGATTTCGTGATTAATCAGTGAGTGGTATTTCGCTTTTATATAAGGTGACTGGTAATTAGTGAGCGATACTTAAACACGTGATTGTAGCCATGATAACGAACAAATTTTACTAAGGGACCAAACCTGAAGTCGCGAAAAAAATCCTGCTGGTCAGTACATTTGTGTTCGCCTAACTGGTCAAAATGTACTGAACTTGGCTGATTTTTTTTTAAAAGTAAAAGTTGTAAAAGTTGTTTTTTATCATGACTTCAATCACGTGTTTAAGTATCGGTCACTAATTACTAGTCACCCTATATATATAGATGTCGCATTGTAGACTAAGATTTTCGTATTATAATTAAATATTTAACGCATGTAAACTACTGAAGATTTTATACTCGTAGTTTGCTTTACCTGCATGTACAGTTAGTGAAAAATGTTCGTCCTTGTCCAAATTTTACAGAGCTACATGTTCACAAAAAACCTCAAGTTCCATTTGGGATATTAGCCGTGAAGATGTCGGACATTTCGCTTACAATAGCAGAGTAGGTTTTCTTTCGCAATTTTCTCACCATTTTATTGACTCTAACAAAATATTCTCCATACAACACGGTCTAAATGCGCGATTGTTGTTACGGGGTCAAGTGTAAGCGGCTAAGGTGAAATTGCGTAACTTTGGCGAAAGTGAGGTGTCCAAATTGTGGATTGAGGTCATTGTCTCAATGCGATCGGACGCTGAATACATCAGAATACATCTTTTCGCTTATGAGATGAGAATATAAACTAGATGTTTAAAAAATAAGCTTAATAAGACCTTGTTTTAGCGAGTTCAGAAGTTTTTCTGAAAAGTGTCGTGCAACTTCGAAAACTACCTTAGAAATTCTCTTGAAGTGTGGTAATTAATTGTTGTAAAAATGGTAGTTTATACTTGAAGGATACAATAGCTTTGCCCATGTCTGGCAAAGTGGGTTGGGAAAACTTTGAAATTTTCTGACAAGGAAAAATTCCCTTCTAGTTTCAGCAAAATGGGCTCGATCCTAGAAAATTTTACGTTCAAATTTACTAACGTTAACATTTTTTTTTCACGAATGGTCTGCTGATAGTATATACCTACAATGATAAAAATGTTAACTGATAAAATTATTAATTAACCCAGTAAAAAATTCTAGGACCAAGGCGTTGAAAAAGAATGGCCTGAAATATTGTCTTTCATAGCGAAGTAATGTGTATTTTCTCTAATTGAATAATTTCCATTATCGGAAGCTTTAGGTTTAACTGCCAAGTTTTTGCCAATTAGACAGTCGTTGTGAACGTAAGATGAAAGAAGAATTAAATTGTGGAACTTGGTTTATTATGATTAACTAGTAGCCGGTTTAGTTCCATCAGCAATTCATTTGAGCGAAAAGTGTGTGAAGTTTTTTAGGTGAAAAATCATCCAAAAACTTCTCCCGCTCTAGAGCGGAGCAGGAGGGCGTCTCAGATTTTTACTGACTAAAACCCCCTCCTATGTTCCTTCTTTGCCTTGGTTCCAGGACCAAGGGGTTCTCTTTCGCACAATCCATGACCCCAGTAAGCTTCGACCCTTCTGGGCCCCTACGGTTTTGCTGACATCTCTTTGAGGCGCGGTCCGGACGGTTACCGAACAGCCGGACGGCGAGCTATCCACTGCTCACCGTCTGTAAGCCTACGGTGTTCCTTCAGTTCCTTCAGTGAAACTGTGTTCCTTCAGTTCCCCTTTGCGTTTCAACGCCGCGGTGACTCTTTGGAACAATCCCGTCTTCAGAACCAATTTTTAATGGGTTGTTGTAAGTCGTTCGACACCTTTTGATTCATTAGAACTCTGTTGATCTATTTTTTTCAAAGACGCGTTTTGATTCTATGCCTACTACGAATCAGTTTATTGCTTTATGGTATTGTAGGCTTTGAGTTGCCTTAGACGTGACGAGCTAGTCTACTAGCTAGCTAAGTAGCTAGTCTTCTCTAGGACTCAGGACTCTTCTTGTCTTGTCTTGTTCTTGTCTTCGAGCAAAGAATCCTTAAAAGTGTTTTTCACTACACTTACTCGAAAACTCGCTCTTATTCATGAGTGTAGCCAAGATGGGCCCACCGGGCTGCCCCATGGCTGGCTACGCCGATGACTCTTATCCCATCGCTTTTAGGTACGCAATTAACTGTTTTCCGAACTAATGCAGAAAAGTGCATGAGCTCGCCCGCCACAATTTTATTACATTCATTGTATCAGGCTGGGCGCGCGTCGAACCCTACGAGGCGCTCGACCACCGCCACGAGTCGTAAGTGTAATGAAAAAAGATACACGTGCAAATTTGTCACTGCAGCCCTCGGCTCTATAACACACTCACCTGCGGCTTGTACGAATTCCGCTCGGTCACGATGACAAACTTTCTGTATTTGTATCAAAATTGTCTACTTATTTTACGATAAAATAAGACACACCTTCTTTTGTTTATCTCACTTTTAAATTCGGTAGGCTAACTTTATCTAGTTTAAATTCTAGAACGTTATGGTAATTTTAGATTCGATTAAGATTATTCAAACACAAAGGCAATCTTTTAAACATATTCTCGGACCGTCACGTTTGGTCTTTATTGTCGATGGCGACCTCATGAATTTAAAGTTAGCACGTGTGTTGATGCTAAAATGATTTAAGTCGTCAGGTTTCGCAAGAAAATCTTGATGTGGAACCCTGAATTGATTGGGTTCATTAGATTACCAACTTCTCTTTTTTGAGGTGGGGAATCATGAAATACTTGCTCCTGCTTTGGGTAGAGCGAGAGGGCGTATCAGAGTGTTCCCTCAGTAGCCTTTTGTATTCCAGGGTCACGGTATCTTTATCAAACATTCTCACAGCCTATTTTCAACAAGACTTGCCCTGGTTTCTGGAAATAAATTATCTCATCATCATCTTCCTGCCCGTGATCCATGATATAATACCTAGGGTCAACGCAACACGTTTTTTTCTTCTATTCTGTCCTGTCAATTACTATCACATCACGGTATCACTGATTCCTTTTTTATTTATTTATCTACACACAAATACTTAAAAAAGAAAAGAACAAATACAGACAGAAGAGTACAAAGGTACTGCTTATTTCTAACGAATTTTTTTCTATCAGACCTGGGACAGGCGAGTTGGATGAGAAATGTAGACACAATGTGTATAAATAATTCATACAAGTTAAAATGGACTAAAATTAAATTCAGATAATACAAATAAATACCTATGTTTTTTAATATCATTCCGCATACAATTAATCTATCTTTTCTTTGCCTGGAAAGAAATCAAGTGGAAAAAAAATCTCAAATTAAACGCCATTGAAGTAATGCGTTTGGCTAAAGTTACACCATAATACGACTTTAACAAAATTATGTTCTTTTCAGAACTGGGCCAAATGATATCTGCTTTCACTAAAGTATTTCATTATTTTTGAATTATTTTAACTTTCTAAAAAAAGCACAGTAGTGACTTATTTTACCAATGGTATAGAGTTTGGTAACTATTCGATAGCGTTATGGCAAAAGTCACAGTAAACGTCAATCTTTATAAAAGAAAGTCATGTTATTTATACTATTTATAACTCAAGAACGGCTGAACTGATTTGGCTGAAAATTGGTGGGAAGGTAGCTTAGAACCCGGAGACAGACATAGGATTTTATACCGTTAAATAAAAAAAATATAATGCAAAACCTGCTCATTTATTGGTATATCGTTGAGTAGGAAAGAGCGGGAGTGAAGCCGCGGGCAAAAACTAGTTTATACTAAAACTAAAAAAGCGCCATCTGCTGATATTATTGGAAAATTTCTATTTCATACGATTTGATATTTAAACGAACAATTACGTTAACACGGTCGAGTACGTTAAAAAAGTCGCATTAAGGCTTTATATTTAGCTATTTCAGAACAGTTCTTGTTGTGGTTGGGGAATTGGCTACTACGCTGCATGTCGCCGGTTCGATTCCTGCTTGGTACAAATATATGTAAAGCCTACAGTTGTACTTGTGTAATACAGAAGATTACATTTAGGAAAGCTGTCAGGCCGAAAGATGCGAGTGAGTTTTACAATATTATGAAAGAGTAATTTCACAGGAATAAATCTTACATCCGATCGCGTAAGTACAAGCTCTTTTTAACCCCCGACGGAAAAGAGGGGTGCTATAAGTTTGACTTGCCTATCTGTCTGTATATCTACCCGTGGCATCGTAGCGCCCAAATGAATGGACCGATTTTGATGCGGTTTTTTTTGTTTGAAAGCTGGCTTAATCGAGATGGTTCTTAGCTACAATTTATGAAGATCTGTCCAGGTCTTTAAGGTCACCAGCTCGTTTGTTAACTGCGGTAGGGTTTTTAAACACTTAATGGGTATTTACTTTATTTGAAACATATGTGTGATCTAATATTTGAAATACTCGTATACAATCTGGTGCCATTGAGCTGGTCTGATGATGGAGCTCGAAGGTAAGGAACCTGGATTGCTTATTAACATAGTAAACCCATCAAGTTTGGGCTCATTAGATTCGTCTTGACCAGTTCTATACATTTCTCATGATGACAAGGATCTAATGCTAGAACTGGAAGCTGGCTGATGGAACTTTGGAATGCCTACTAGTAAATCCATCTAGTTTGGGCTCATTAGATTCGTCTTGACCAGTTCTATACATTTCATATTGATGACACGGATCACATTGTTTCATAAACAGGCAACGCGAATAAAGAGAGAGCCTGAACGCTCGGTTCCGTTGGCATTCGGTAACTTCAATCCAGCTGCCGCTGCAGGAGACGAGGATCCTCCTTTTCCAACGGAGGTTTGCAGGACTTAATACTCTGTTTCGGCTGTGGGGTCCGCGAGCGTTCATTCATACGCTTTTTAAAGAATTATCCAAACGTTTTGTAGACACTTCTCGTGACCCGTGTGCTGGCTTTTACCTCGGTCAGAGATTAAGCATTGCCATACAACGTGGCAATACTGCCAGCCTTTTGAACACACTTCCAGTCGAGGAGTTTTATGAGTATGAGTTGCCTTTAGTGTATATATAGTTTTAATTAGTTAAATGTTTTTATTTTTCTTGTTTTACAGTTCAACGTACAAAAATAAAAGAAAACTGGCGCTCCGCATAAGTACCTCTAAAAGCTGTAATGTTTTCTGAGAAATAATCCTGCATCCGCTAGTATGATGACGAAGATACGTTGGTATGTACCTATCATTATTGTAGGTAGGTAGGCAGGTAGACAAACTTTCAAAATATCATCTTATTTTTTTTTTCTCTTAAAATTCGATTCGCGTTGTGTTCCATGACTTCAAAGAGATGTTAGCAAAACTGAAGGAGCCTAGCAGAGCTGATGCCTGTTAGAGCAGCTACATGTCCATGGCCCTATAATGCTAAAGGCAACTGAAGGATACGGGATTTAGTCATTAAAAAGTCTGAGACGCTCTCTCTGTCCACCTGAGAGCGGGAGAAGACATTGGATGATTTTCCACCTCAAAAACAAGAAGCGCTCAATACGACTAGTCGGAGTATCGACCAATTAGTGAGGATGGTACCCTGCAGTACATTATTATTATTTATTTGTAGTGGTACATAGGCGGACTTAATGCAACAAGGCATTCTCTACCAGTCAACCTTTGGGTTAAAAAAGAAAACACTGTGGTAGGTTTGCACAATAAATAAATAACAAATATTTCAAAATATAATGTGACAAAGACTACTATAGCAGGTGAGGAATAAGTTGAAACATTTGCTATCGTTACGCGCAGAATAAGACCAACTATTTACAGCGCATTCAAAGTCGACCGTCATGACGGCTCAACTTGTGTGACGAGGATTATAACCGATTTTCGGGTCTCAATCGAAGTGGACGGCTGCGCGTAACCATAGAAAATGGTTCAACTTATTTACCGCGAACTATGCTTCACTTACCGATGGCAGGATTGCAGGCGACATGATCGAAGTTGACGAGAAACGCGATGGTGACGAAGATGACGAAAGCAGCGGTGATCTTGCCGGCCATTTTATGATCTGAAAAAAAAAAAATACTCAACATTAAAATAAACTGCCTCTTCTTTATGAGTCGGTGATTAACTTTTTGCCAGTGCAAGTTTTGTGAGATTTGGATTAGGTAAATCGTGTGGATCAGGTTTTGGCACAGTGGGTATCTGTCAGGTCTGTAAAACCATCCTATTTATAGATCCAGTTGGTAACTGACTCATCCTCTCAACACCATGGTAAACCCAAACAGCGGTTTTATGCCGGAAAAAAGATGATAGATAGGTACCTAAGTTTGACTGGGAGAGTACTGTATTTCCTGATAACTACAACCTTTGGAACTTTAAGTCAAGAGTGATTTGGTTACTTCTAGGCGTGCTACAACATCGATCACATCTTAGCTTAGGTACCATCAGGTGTGATACAGGTAAAACGCGACTCTATCAATAATTGGTTCCTAAGTTTAACTGGAAGATTACTGTGTTTCCTGATAGCTACAATCTGGGGGTCTTCAAGAAAAAAGTCAAGAGCAAATGGGTTACTTCTCTACAAGCGTTATTCAACAATGACCACATGATCGTAATGGTCAAATGCAAGACTACCTATAAGAACAAAATGAAAAAAAAAACGAGATTACATTCTCAGATGGCGGCTGTTGCAAAAGAAAAGTAAAGCTGTGAAGAAACTATAAACAAATTAAAATTGTCACAAATAAAATCAGCTCTTGACATGATAGGGGTGATATCGTATCGCTCAAAGACATTCAATGTTTTGGAAGATAATTATGGTGGTTCTTATCTGACTTCCATCTACTTATTTAATGTGGTTTTAACACTATTAATATAACCTATTATTTAACAGATTTAACGAATATTAGGTCAGTGGGTCGTCCCAGGGCTGGTCACGGTGCTGAACAAGTCGGACGACCACGCCGGTGCAACTTAACGGCGTCCTGCAAGTCGGTCTACTTCCAACTTCACCAGGAGCGGAACATCGCCTGGAATAACAGGAGAGAACCTAGCAGAAATGACAACAGACGGCCGTAACCCACGACCTACTACGTCGGTTGTCTTTGATTTTTCTAGTCTGGAATATATTTTGTAATAAACATTTTAAATGTACACGTCCGTTTTCATTCAGCGCCAATATAAGTTAGGATTAAAAAGGGTGGAGGCAACACTGACTTATGGTTTGATATTCGACATCTTCCTAGCTTTTAACCAACTAGCTTGCTAGCTTCCAGTCTTATCGGATGCGATTAAATAGCAGCGTTTTACGTAAAGCGACTGCCTATCAGACCTTCACAACCTATTAACTGGGCAACACGTCACTCTTTGGATAGGCTGATGCTCAGAATTTCTGGCTATAGTCAGATGCTATCTGACAGCCGGGTCCAACGGCTTTACGTGCTTTCGGAGGCAGTCAGGAGGCAGCTGTCAGTAATGTCCTAGATAAACTTAGAAAAGTACATGTAGATTTAATCATTCATATTAGTACTTGTACAGTTTCGAGCATGGCAAACTCATGAGGCACGGGTGCCTTAACCACCGGACCATAACGACTCGTCGTATTTTGACTATGTTGTAATTTCATTAATTTTAAACTGTACGTGCCCTAGGTAGGTAACTCAAACACCATTCTATATCTCTGCAGCTTTCCCTTATTATCATAATAAATTATTTTAATTTTTCACGCAAGACTTAAATTGAAAAACTAATTACAAAAGCTCTATGAAAGCTTGTTAACGTTACGTGACGTTAAATTCGAATTATGAAAGTTAATTAAAAAGTGGTCAAGAAGACCCTACGGCTCTTTTATTTCAAAATATTTTCAGAGAATTCTTGAAAAAACAGAAAAATCTTTTTCAACTTAGATTTTGTCATGTCAAGTACTAAGTAATTAATTTAAATTAAAACAACATATTAATTCCACTCTATATATTCATAAACAAATGATTAATAAATCTATACTAATATTATAACGAGGAAACAATTGTATTCTTGTGTGTTTGTAATGAATGAACTCAAAAACTGATAACTGATTTTAAATTCTTTTACCAATAGAATACTATTTTATCACTGAGTGATACAGGGACGCGGGTGGAGCCACTGGCAGAAGCTAGTTTAAAATAATTGTATTTTTGTTTGTAATAAAAAAACAATGGACCAATTGTTTAAATTGATTCACCAGTAAAATGCTATTTTATCACTAAGGGATATCGGCATAATATTCTATTCGCACTAGTTTGGACGCCGGTGATAGAAGTTAGACAAGAAAACTTTAGCATAACCACAGAATAAGTAATAGAATACTATATAGAATAGAAAAGATATTGTTACTGCCATGAGGCTTGGCTCTGGTCACATTCCAGCGAGGCAGTTTACGTTCCATATGGGCCTATCTTCACCAAACTGCGAAAAATGCAGATAAATCGAGGACGTACATCATATTCTGGTGGAGTATGGGCGGCGCGAACGCCTCAGGAGAAATTTGTTTAGCACCATAAATTTGTTTGAAATTGTAATTTGCAACAGTGTATTAGCTAAGTCTATGTCAGACGAGGCAAAAAATTTTATATAAAATATATTAGATATAATAATTTTAATGGTTAAAATTCAAAAATGTTCTGCGATGGAGCGACGTAGTCAATTTAGTGACAAAGCTCCTTAATTAAAAATAAGTAATAGTACAAGTGCATAATTACAGTTGGAAGGCTACCAGGGGTTGAAACAACAAACGCTACCAGGCATCAAACAATTCTAAATGCAATGAAGAATCCCACCGACCATCATCTCTGAGTATAAACAAACAATTGCACATCACGAACTTACCTCATTCAAAAATCACGGAAACCTTCTGTCATTAGTTAACAATCTTACACAGGGCACAGCACTAAAGCTCATTTCGACACAAAGTCGCGATCACAACAATACTATGTATGTTAACAAAACTTCCAACAATCACGATTCGTATGTGTTGTATATTAACGGAAAATTGTGGCCAGCAACCGCTTATAAATGGAACTTGTTTAAATATGTAACCACTTCACTATGGCTGCATGCGGGGTGGGGCGTACAGCGTGTGCTTAAGGGATATCCCAGGAAACGGATCTGTACCGTACCTTTGCGAAAGACGAAAGTTCTAAGTAGGAAGTCGATGACTCTACGATGGTATTAACGTGGATTAAAAATTTGAGAAAATTGATTTGTTAAAAAAAATTGACAAATTATTATTATTGAACCATATTTGTGAATGAGACTCAGTTAAGAAAGTTTTCGTCAATTAAGCCTTTCTTATAACTTGCAACTTTTTCTGGTCAGTTTAAAAATAATATAGAGTTAATCGATATTTGGCAGAAACGTCTCTTATATTTACTGCTTTGTCGTAAGCAAAATGTCATTTGGCAATATGTGACTACGTCTAGTCAGTGATTTGTTGTTTGCCTTGTAGAATTTTTATTCAACGCCATTCAGATATATCTTTATTTAGGTACAAAAAATAACAAACAAAAGTTCTAGAAGATAATTAACGTTTAAATTTTAATCGCAAATACCACGTCGGTTTCTATCGACAGATTTATGTTAGGTCCGGGACGTTAACACCGGTTGGACTTTTAAACAAGTTCATGCATTAATAACAAAGCACAAAAGAACATTATTTACTATATAAATATTTATTTAATCCAAACTGGTTGCATAACAAATGTATCTAAGAATTTCTTCCGCATAAATAAAAACTATTATTTAAATTCTATCAGAAGAAACGGCCAAGGTCATTAAAAATCCGCACATGGGTTTTATGTAACAAGCTAAGTGGCCCAAGGTGCGATATTCGATTGATAGCGAAACTATTGCTAGATTCCTTTCAAGGAAAGTGTGAATCATTGTTGCGTAAACTGTCTAGACGTGATTTGGCGCTTATTTTTTCCTGTATAGCGTGTAATGACTGCCCTAATAAAAACACTCTTATGTGGGCGTTTTGATTGGCGAAAAGCGTATATCCTTTTTAAGGCTGGTGCCTGTGATATAATATTTTTCATTAGTAAAGGTACCAATGTTACAATTTTTCGATATATTCTACCTTATTGACAAAACTGTTTTGCTTTCTGAACTTTCTCTAAATGTGAAATTTTCTGAAACCGTAAAAAAAAAATATTTAATTATGGATACACTTTAATTTTTTTTTTCACTTTTATATATTAATATACGATAAAAATAACTTCTTAAAACAGGTCTTTACCGGTACAAAAGCGTGCAACGTGTTATAAGAGCATGTCCACAATATGCTATCTGGTCTGAACGAGTTGCTTGCCTTCAGCGGTAGCCCGGGGCGCCAGAATTGTTTGTACGTGGATGATACTTTTGGGGCTATTCAATAATCGTAAATTGACGTATTCGTAGAATTAAATTGGGTTGGGAAGTTATTTGTGGCTGAAAGACTGATTGTTTACATCCCTTATGGTTAGGCTGTGGGCTTACGAGATTTTATGAGGACATAGATTAATAATTAACTGTGTATAAAATTTTATAAAATAAATAAAGTAAATCTCCTAAAAATTATTTAGAGGTGACTTTTTAATAAACCTTCTTAAAAAATATTTATGCTAATTAAATGGCTTTATACAAACAAGCTCTCCGCATGAGAAGCAACGTGTCCGACATAAACGTGTCGACTTTTTTCGGCACGTGCTATGACGTTGCAGAATCAACCAGCATTTAGGACAAAAGCATTTTACTTCCGCGCCGACGAACAAAAGTCAAATGTAAATAACCTCTAGACTCGGTTCGTGTACTAAGTAGCTGATAAGCACCGATTATATCGTTACCAGATTTACATAGCTCTTTAAATGTGGCGAGAATTAAACACGGGCTCAATTACGGAGCAATGGAAATTATATAGATGAAATTCAACTTCGGTTTTACGCCGAGCCTTTTAGGAAGCGGATCTCTTTATCACACGATCGGTTTAAATCTCAATTATTGTTAATACAACTTCCTAAACTAAAAATTATGAATTCTCAACCCTGCCGGATACTAGATGTCGTGATTGATGCTCTAGTGCTCGAAACTTCTAAAAAAATTCTTCCGCATATGAAATCATACTGACAACAAGTTCGATATGTAAAATGGCTGACGTCTAAAATGGGATTAGGGTAGGTAAGTATGATAATTTTAAGTCTATTTTTCTCTATATGCAAACATCCGCAGTCAATTTTGTCGATGATGTTATATCGAAAGATGGAAAACTTTTTAACGATGAATCACATTATTTTTAAGATGAATCAAGATAATAAAAGTGTGTTAGGTTTTTACAGAAGGTTTTAACGGTCAAAATAAAACCTGCATGAGAAGGATAATGAACTTAGCTGAGTCAGGGTGTCCCCAAATTCCTATGTTGGCTTCCTCTCAACAAATTTTAGAAATTAGGTACAACTATGTGTGAAAGTGAGTGTAAGGTTTACAGAATCTATTGAACTATAACACCTACAAACTTAAAATTTGGCAGGTAGGTTCCTTATAGGGTGTAGGCATCCGATAAGAACGGATTTAACGAAACTTCACCCCTAAGGAGGTAAAACGGGGGTTGGAAGTTTGTAAGGAGAAACCGACTTTCATGCGGGCGAAGCCTTGCAGAAGCTAATAAAGTGTAGGGCTGCGTGTTTGTTCGAAATGGTCACCGTGATGAATAAATTTAAAGGGCAACTGAAGGGTCGGTTTTAGACAAAAAAGTAACTTATAAGTACCAGGCGGGAGAGGTTATTAGATGAGTTTCATTGCTCAAAAAAAAAAAACGGGTTACAAAGTGAATGTGCAATCCGCATTTAGGTATCTAGATGTCTTTTGTCAATGCTTCCAAAAGCTTTATTTAAACCCTTTCATTTTTTTTAGAGATGCAACAGTAACCACATTTTTTTCTTTGTTCTGGTTAGTGGCCAGTTTCATTTTTGCATTATAATTTCCCTATAGAATGTTTATAATTTGTAAGTTGCGTCATTTCCCGCAAGTCAATTGTTTTTCTTTCTTTCTAGAAAACAAAGTGACTGTATCAAAAACTTTTTAAACTTGACACTGGCAAGATACACAGAGTAAAACAAAACAAAAATCGGGCAAGTGCGAATCGCTTTCGAAGGGGCCCAAGTACCGTCCGTAGCAAAAAATGGCAAAAACAATCACGTTTGTTGTAGGTATGGGAGCCCCACTGACAATTTATTTTATTCTACATTTTAATATTTGTTGATATAACAGTAATAGAAGACATCTCTCTAGTCTGAAAAAAATTCAACAGTCTAGCTATCACATTTTATAAGATAGGTACACCCTGGTGACAGACAGACCAACAGTGGAGTTTTAGCAATAGGGTACCTAAATTTTTACCCTTTGGGCAAAAATGGGACCCTATTGCTAAGATCCCTAAAAAACACCAAAAAAACAATTGAACATTAAAGCTTACAATTACTATTACAACTTAAAAAAAAAATGGTAGAAATACTTACGAGGTAGATTTGCTGGAAGAGTAGATGAGAGAAGAAGTGGACAGTTGAATGTGAAGACAAATCCCATACCTCGAGCTTTTATACTAAAACTGAATCAACCAGGCTAACCAACCAAGTCTGGAGACAACGGGAGACTTCCATTATCTATATGGATCTGATAATTAAGTTTGGCTAATGTGTTTGTTATATTGTTAGGACGGTAGTTGAGGAAAAGCTCGTGGATTTTTTTTGGTAATATTTTCTCTATGGCTTCGAACGCGAAAATACGTGAATGAGTGCTTTCGGGCTAAAACAATTTGGATTTTCTTGTACCTACGCATATGCACGCGTGCGGCCGCCTGCCACTCCACATCGCTCCGGGCCATGGCCTGTACCTGGGCCCGGCGCGAGTGGTCGCTGTCGCCGATTGACCCCATGAGAAAACAGCGGGTACACCACCACACGTTAGGTTCTAATATGTTCTCCGGATGGTCTGCGCAATGGTGACGGGCGTTTCTTCCGCACGAATCAGGTGCAGGAAGCTCCTGTACTTACCATGTCCGGTGAAGGCTTGCATTATGCGGAAGGTGAGGACGCCGTAAGCCAGCCAGCAGCCAGTCTTTCCAGCCACTCCTCAAAGAGGGGACATGATCTTTAACAGTAGTTACAGGTAGTCAGAAACCAGAAAGTTTGACCATCAGTCGATCCAAGGAGTAACGTGTTGCCCAGTAATTTGTTGTGGATCTGATAGGTATGTATGTAAAAACATGGAACGATTGTCTATCAGACCTCCAGCATTATTCGACTGCATGCAATTAGACTAGAAGCTGACTCCAAGCTAGTTAGGAAAAGTTAAGGAGATGATGATGGCAGAGGAATGTGTTTCGTGCTCACAGTAAAATAACCTGGTCTGGGTTGCTATTATGATTTTTAACAGTTGAGTTATACCAGGAACATATACCCGCTGTGGGATGATAATATAGAGTGATAATTCCTAAATAATAATTAATCCAGACATGGTTCCTTCCGAGAATAAAGGTACCATTCGAACCTCGGATGCAGGCTGCACACGCGGCGGTAACACGTGCAGCCGCAGCCGGGCCCGGAATGGTTTTCATATAAATCCATACTACTACATAGAAAACCAGTCGTGCTGCCGAGCCTCGGCTGCGAGTGTTGCCGCGACCTGCACCCGCAGCCGGGTTCGGAATGGTTTTCATATAAATCCATACTACTACATAGAAAACCAGTCGTGCTGCTGAGCCTCGGCTGCAAGTGTTGCCGCGACCTGCACCAGCAGCCGGGTTTGGAATGGTTTTCATATAAATCCATACTAACACATAGAAAACCAGTCGTGCTGCTGAGCCTCGGCTGCAAGTGTTGCCGCGACCTGCACCCGCAGCCGGGTTTGGAATGGTTTTCATATAAATCCATACTAACACATAGAAAACCAGTCGTGCTGCTGAGCCTCGGCTGCGAGTGTTGCCGCTACCTGCACCCGCAGCCGGGTTCGGAATGGTTTTCACATAAATCCATACTACTACATAGAGAACCAGTCGTGCAGCTGCAGCCGGTTTCGTGCAGCCACCGCATGTGCTGCCTGCATCCGAGTTTCGAATACCTTTACACTACTAAGCCTTTCTCTCAAAGTGTCTGGTTTGGGGGCCCATATTATGTTATTTAATCATATCAGTTTTAAATTACTTTTAAGATATTTATAGATCATTGCTTTCGCCTTTCGCCGCCTTTGTGCTTTGTGTTGCATGAAAATTAAATAAATAAACTGGTTTAAGTTTTACTAATTTTCTAAAAAAATCTCTTTAATCTTATTTCGTTTCGTAACGATTTAAGAAATGGGCCCTTGATCCATATGCACACAGTTTAAGGCACCAACCAGCTAAGAATATAAAATAACAACAAAATATAACTAATTAAAAAAAACCGGCCAAGTGCGAGTCGGAGTCGCGCACGAAGGGTCCCGTACCATATCGAGCAAAAAAGGGCAAAAAAATCGCATTTGTTGTAGGGAAAAATAAATATTTATTTTATTTCATTTTTAGCATTTGTTGTTGTAGCGGCAACAGAAATATTTTATTCGTGAAAATTTTCACTATCGCAGTTTTTGAGATTCAGCCTGGTGATAGACAGACGGGCAGACAGCGAAGTCTTAGTAACAGAGTCCTCCCAAGCAGCACGCAAGCGTATCAAACATCAATAAAGCAGCCGATATACAGCTTAGAGCTGTATAAGGGCTGTACAAGGGTGTAAAACACAGCTTTAGGCTGCATAAAGGTATCCGCGTACGCTTATGGTTCTATATCAGAGTATTTTTACTCAATTAAACAGCTTTAAGAGTTTTTTGACGCTTAAGGCTGCGTTTTACACTTAAAGCTGTATATAGGCTGTATATTGCACGTCACCACTTCCTTTATACAGGTCTAAGTGTTATATTAGTGTAAAATGATACTTATTGCTGTATATTGGTGTAAACGAACTCCATTATACCTCTTATTCGTTTGGTGTAATTGTACACTCTTATAACTATTGTGGTGTTATAACTACTGCCTACAAGGGTGATATACAGCTATAAGAGTAAATGAACGCTATAGTACAGCGTTAGGCTGTATTACTAATGGAATCACTCGGATTGTGTTTTTGTGAACATCAATATGGAGGAAAAGACCGGTCAAGTGCGAGTTGGACTCGCGCACCAAGGATTCCGTAAAAACTTACTCGCACCGTGTCCGTTCTATGGGCCCTATGATTAAAAAAAAAGAAATTCAATTATCTCGAAAACGGTGCGTCCTAGGTCAAAAATAACCAAAATTTTAACCCCCCTGTGACACCCCCGTGCAAGTACCAATAGAATACAAAAACGTAAAAAAAAAATTTGTTTTCGTGATCGAATCGGAGCAAGAATTCATTCCAGAAAAAAAAAAATATCCGAGCAATTGGTGAATATTTTAATATAAAATAAAACTAAAGGCACGTATAACTCATAAGGCCATGAAACTTGGAACCTAAATAGTTTCTATGGTTGAGGTTAACCCAAAACTAAAAAAAACAAAATGCTGTAGGTATTCTGTACCAATCAACTAAGGGTGGTGAAGAGAAAACATTGAATTAAGAGGAAGGTCAAAAGGAAATATTTAAATATTACAAATACAGATAATTTATTTAAATACAACAGACAGTAGAGATAGTAAAGTATAATTTATTGGAGAAGATAAAGTAATAGATCACAATCTGCTTCTTCAATGATGATAATAATAGACTTTATACGCAGCATTTTGATGTAATCCCACGATGATCTGGAGGGTTAGAACTGTCATCCTTCACCAATGCGTCCGACGTCTAATCACTCGCTTAGTAATTTTAGATCGCCTTCTGATTCTCGTGACCTTGATATTAGACCAAGTCAAAGGCCTTATTGTACCTTTTCTGGAAAATAGATGAAAGATCGGTTACAAATCTTACTCACTACTTCACAATAAGTATATAAATTGTTAAATTGTATTCGGACATATGAGATTTAGTCGTAGGTAGCTGAGGATTTTTTATTCCTTATACGTATCTCTAAAGATGGTTAGAAATGTACGTACTTGTTATGAACAATTACACAGATTATGGAGTAAAAATACTCTATTATACAGCCTAAGTCGTAAAAATACTCTATTATACAGCCTAAGTCGTAAAAATACTCTATTATACAGCCTAAGTCGTAAAAATACTCTATTATACAGCCTAGGTCGTAAAAATACTCTATTATGCAAGCTGTCGCCATTTTGCAATGTACATAATGATTTTATAAACATAATAAAAGGCTTATTTGGCAAAAGCCTAAAGTCATATCATGATTATCAGCTTGAATTACGGTTGATTTGCATTTATACCTATTATTTCAACATATTTTTTTAATATAACCTAAAAAAATAATAACATTACTTACCGTATTTACTATTTTCCTTGATGTTAAAATTGATTATTTCGCTGGCGCGTTAATATTTTCACCGAAAATATACACACTTTTACAATGAAATTAAATCGGCACTATAAATTCACCATATTACTAAGGTCAACAAGTCCAATTTAACATATTATATTTAAAACTAAATGTATATGGCGTAGTCGCCATTAGTAAAATATTATAAAAAATAATCTTTAAGTTTGGATTCTTTCGTATTCTTACACCAATTAACAGCTTTTTGCTGTATATGATAGTTATAATTGAATATCTGTAGAGTTAAAGTGTAATTGTACACCGATATACAGCTTAGGGTGTACAAAAACGCCTTTATACAGCCGATATACAGCCAACACGCAGCCAATATACAGCTTTTATTCTCCACTTACACTTAACGCTGTATATAGGCTGTATATGTGGGCCCTTTTTGGAGTTACAAGGGCTGTATATAGGCTTATACAGCCTATATACAGCTTACTATACAGCTTAGAGTGTAAACCTGAACCTATATACAGCCCTTGTACAGCCTTTTGTGCTGCTTGGGCTGTTTTTACCCTTTGGGTACGGAACCATAAAAAAGACTTATTTGAACTTATAATTTCAAGTCAATCCAAAGATATCACAGTTCAAAATAATCCGTTTCAAAAAAAGGCAAAATCATAGGTAGGTATATCTTGACCTGACTGCAGACATGATGCCTAAAGCCTATGCGAGTGATTTTTTTTGGGGTCGGTTGCAGAACGTAGCTGAGCTAAGTTAGTTCAGCTTAGCTCGTACAGCTGATTTTTCATGCTGATGTGCAGTTTGCGGTTTGTTATAATTCTGTTAACAATGTGTAAACGGTTGTGGTTTACCGCTCTTGTTGCTGTGGTGTTTCCTTTGAACGCATTGTTGAAACTCAGGTTCAATCATTGAGGACCTTTTGTTGGATATATATTATTTATTTATTTCATCATCATTTCAGCCGAAAGACGTCCACTGTTGGACAAAGCGCTCCTCCAAACGTCGTCGTAATGACCGATCCTGTGCGTCTCGCATCTATCGGATTCCCGCTACCCTCACCAGGTCATCGACTACTTTGTGGGAGGTTTTCCAACACTGCATCCGGTACGTGGTCGCCACTCCAGAACCTTTCGTCTCCACGACCTCCGTTAATCGACCATATGTTCTGCATATCTATTCACATAAGTACAACCAAACACTTAAAATCGAAAATAACAAATACAGATAGGAGAGTACAAAGGTGCTGCTTATTTCAAATGAAATTTCTTCCAGCAGACCTGCGACAGGAGAGTTGGGTAGATGTAGAGATAGTGTGTATAGTGAATTTAGAAAAGACAAAATAGTCTAGATTATTCAAATTAAATTATATACCTAATACATGCATATATTTCGATAACAGTAAATAAATGTACACATAAATAGATAAAATACATAAATTAAATATTTTTATTTTTATTTGGGAATTCAACTTCTTCCGCTCTCGCTGGAGTGAGCAGACGTTTCCAATTATTACTTAGTAAAATCGATCGATGTTCCCTCAGAAGCCTCTTAGAGCTTTATACACACGAGCGGTATGTTGCCAATGGTAGAGGTAACTGCAGTCGTCGGCACGGGTCAACGGCAGCCGACGATACGTCGGCGTCTGGCGGCAGCTGTTGACGTGTTGATGGTAGAATTTCGACGACATTCCAAAAAATGGAAATCAGTGACAGCCGTCGTGCGGGTCGACGGCTGCAGTTAAAATTAGTGTGTTTGAGCTCTTAAGAGCACTTCAAAGCTGCTGTGACTCTCGAACAATCCCAGGTACCTACTTATCTTTGCTTATCTTTGGTGTACAATAAAGAATATATCTATCTATCTATCTATCTATCTAATGCTTTATGCATTCTTAACCAGTCAACGTGGTGGTATCAATTTTTACTTTTGGCTGATATTTCAATATACAGCTTTTGTATAAGAAATATATCAAGCCGCCTTATTTGTTTTTTAGTTATTGGTTATCTAACAGTTGATGAATCAGGGGCCTTACTATGTCGTGTCGAAAATGTCTATACACCCTATATAGCTTCATCCTTTTCAACATTTCAGTTTAGGTCGTAAAATGGATCGCGTTAAGAGCTCAGGTGGTAATTTTCTTACTTAATAAAAAAATCGGCATTTTCTAAAACTCTTTCAAGACTCGTCACTATTAAACGTCTTCATCACTCCTAACTAAAACAGACATCAAACTTAACATTTTGGCAATCAGCCAAAATATTCATATTCTCTAGACAGATTGACAATCGCTCATCATTTACAATTTTGAGGCCAGTCATTTCGGACCGTCGACATTATAATCATGAACCTCATCGGAAATAAACGACAGTCTAAAAATACGGCAAGTAACAAACAGAAAGTAAGTTTTCCATTGTAAAATATAAAGGCACGATGTTGACAAAGGATCTGGTATCCGGTAATTATCTGATAGATTACTTAAGTTTCCGATTTCGGGTAAATTTTGGAGGAGCTAATTCGAGCTTGGTCTGTTGAATCGGTGCTTTACAAATTTATCTTTAATATAAGTAGTTGAATGAGATCCATACTAAAATTCTGCCTCGCTAAATTAAAAGTGCAGTAAGGAGGTTATTAGTAGTTTTTTTAAGTGCGTGTGGTGTGAGGGCCTGTTTATTACTCAAGCCCCAAGCGAACCGAAAGAAAACGAAGCGAACGCTTTGCACCTCTATTGTCTTTCTATTGTGTCTCTAATTACGGTATTCATATGCTTAAGATTTAGTGAATATTCAGAAAGAAATGTGGAGCTTGAAATCCGAATTTGTGAGCTTCTGAAAGGAAGGCCCGACCCCGGCACGATAGGCAACGAAGGAACGGGGTTGGTTTTTAGTCAGCAAGAGTCTGACACTACTTCCCGCTCCGCCCAAGGGCGAGATTTGTCATTGGATTTTACCTACCATAAAAAAATTAAAAAAAAAACACGTTTAAATAAACCGGTTATTAAATGTTTTTTTTAGGATTAAATACCTATACAGAGCTCTGTATCTGTTATCAGAATCTATGAGTAATTCAATTTTCCAAAAATTCTTCTGTCATCCCTTCTTCTTACTGCGTTTTTAATTAGTGTGGTAGTATTAAAGTTGACAAAAAATAAAAGGCCCGTTTTGACATTTGTATTTTAACTACCTAGCTAGGGGTCCGGTGTAGTACTAGCTACACTACACCAGTATAAGCCGCTAGGTAGTCAAAATACAAAGGTCAAAACTGGGCTATTATAAAAAAATTAACATGTTTTCTTTCTTTCTATTATTTTTTGACAACTTTAAATGTCAAACTTTTTTAAATTTTTAATATGCTTGCGCTTGACCACTATCTCACCTGATGGCAAGCAACGATGTGGTCGACGATGGAACACGCTTGCCTGGAAGTAACCATTCACTCTTGATTTAGATATCCCCAGGTTGTGGAAACAAACTCCGACAGGGAACTTCACTCCTTAGCTGTGCGCACAATGATTATATTCCTAAAACCGTTTAGTGCGTATGAGTGGAATGTCCATCATGTACCGGTTTTTTTTTTAAAGTAGGCAACATCATCCAATGACATCCCCCGTCGCCATACGCCCGGTAGTCCGATGATGAAACGGGATTGGCGGAAATAGGCTATACAATTTCGATGCACACTCCGATGCAATTCCGATGCAACCGTAAAAAACCGACCGGCTAATCAACTCGCCGAGTGCATCATTGCCAACGATCCTCTTGGCTCGCTTTTCATTGACGATGAGTCGGTTTCTGCATTAACTGCTGAACCGATTATGATGATATTTGGTATGGAGTAAGCTTAAACTCCCAAAGAAAAACAGGCGAAAGTTCAGTTTCGGTTTTGGTAGTTTCGGCAAAAAAACGAGTTTCGGTTTAGTTTCGGTTTCGGCGGCAAAACTGTCGAAACTACGACCGAAACCGAAACTGCATTCGGAAGTTTTAACACTGTGATCGGTTACGTTAGGCGCGACAAATTTTATCCAAACAAGTAAGTGACGAAGACCTTATGCGGCCACGTGCGTAATCATATCGTGAGTAGCATGTGTTTGCAGTTTTATTTGCTTTGCCGCTGCAAGATTGACCGGTTAATAGCGTTGAAAAAAGCGGGAAAAATTCCCGTTTCTTTCCAATTGCGTTGTTTTATTCAATGTTTCATTCGAAAGATTTAATTTAATTCAATTTTTAATTTAAAATAAAAAAAAAAAACGGTAAAATTCGTTGCTTTTTTTTTCAAATGCGAACTTACTTTAACCTTTTCCTTACTAATACGTACTAATAAAATGGTACTATAATGGCATTCGCTGAATACTAAGCTAGAAGTGGTTTTTTGCGCCAACGAAATAATTTAGCAACCAGTAAACGGTATATTCGCAACTGGACCAAGCGGATGGTGGAAAGGATTTTGTCTCTCTAAACAATTTTCATGTGTTACCTTAAAATTGTTGTTTCCACCGTCATCAACTACGTCTAAAAGAAATAGGTAAATTTTTGGTAGAACGCATACAAATGATAGGAATCGCCATCTTCCAGAGCTACTTAATAAACTTGTTTACGTTCGATCAAGTTTGCTAAAAAAGAAGCTATTGAATTCTAGTTAGAGCCTAGTGAATCTTTGCAGAACATTTAGATTATGGCTGAGGAGAGCTAGTTAGATCTGGTATTTTTACCTCTTTGATTTACCTCCCGTATGTTTTTTTTTTGTTTTTCGCCTATTAAAATATATGTTCAATTCAATAAAACTTGTTTTTTTCAACTTTTTAAGAAAAAAGCCGAAATATTCGAAAAAATCCTGATTCTTTTCGAATGATACCTTCTGTTAATTTTTCTGTGTAACATGCGAAAGAAACGGAAAAGATCCACAATTTGTTTTTTTCGTGAAAAAAACATTGTTATTTTCGGCATTTTCAACGCTAGACCGGTATGCGGACGAAGAGTCCGCAGGAAGCAAGGGTAGGCTGGGTCACCACTGCCTAGGCCATAAATAGTGTACCTACTTTGTGTGTACCTAACTGTGTTGAAAAATATAGGATAGTTCCAATAATAAAAATCAAAAATAGATCTAAAACTTTATTTTCACTAGATACGCTACCACAGAAAAGTTATCTAAGTTAAATCGTAATAATAAAGTGATATCGTAAATGAAACTTGTAAATAAACTATGAATAAATACTTATTAAATTAATTATGAAAACATAAATAGCTGTTAACAAATCGTTACAATGATTTTCAGTTGAAGCAAAATTAATTTGGAAAACAACTGTACAAAAAATAATTAAATAAATTATCTAGGTACTTCACAATGTCGATAAACAATCATCGTTAATTAATCAAACATGGTCGTAATTATTGAATCTCGTATGAAACAAAGTACTTTAAAATATCCGGTGGTTCAACGACTTTTACACAGAAAAACAATTATTTCAATATCCCTGCAAACACGTGTTAATTTTGCCATTTTTGTTGAAACATTTTGATGATTATAGTCGAATTTATTCATTTCACTGGAGGAAACTGACAGGAGGTAACAAAACACTTAATAAGAGTTTGTATGTGGGAGGTAATCTCTGAAACTACTGAACTGATTCTGATTTTTTATTATTATTACGTAGCTGCACTATCCTTGAGTGCTATAAGCTAAATTATTTCCATATCATTAGTTTTAGTTTATAATACGGAGAAGCACTAATTCTACGCGGGCGAGGCCGCTAGCAGAAGCTAGTGAAAATTTCAATTGTTACATATCTATGAAATCATCTAAAGGTGAAGAATAAATGAGTCTAAAATTTTTTTTTCTATACAAAAGATGTCAAAGATATTTAGGGATTTAAAAATCGTACCTAAATGTAATAAGTGTCATGTCTAGAACGAATTTTTTTTTAATATTGCCAAATTATTTTTCAAGTGACAGCTAACATCTCCTATCAGTTCAACCAAATGATTAAATTCGCCCACAACCATTTTTAAATTTTCTAACAACCCTCAACTTTCGGCACTTCGTCGGCCATGCTAGCAAGAATCAGGTTCTTGTCTGTGCCAGTAGGTTTCTTTGGTTCTAAAGCATTCCTCATTTCCAAGGCTCTGGTATCGGTCTCCAGGGATTGGTTCTTATCGTTCAAATCGATGCCGATTTTGATGGAAGCTGCTTCTAAAGCGTTGTATGTGGCTCTGAAAAGAGGTTTAAGTCAAAGAAATCAAGATCAGAGAAAAAAACATTTTTTTTTAAAGATGGGATATCATGCTATGACTTCTCTCGCTCTAGGCCGGAGCGGGAGGGCGTGTCAGACTTTTACAGACTAAAACCACATCTGTGGTCCTTCTTTGCCATTTGCGTTCCAGGACCGCGGGTTTCCCATTCGGAAGTAAACTCATGGCCTCAGAGACAGAGGCGTAGCGTGGACTAGTTTTGACGTGGGCGGAGGTCTATCAGCGAGACCTTTTCCTTTCATAAATTCGAAAACGAGACAGCCACTGCCGCAACCCAGCGTTCGACCACATCGTCGCTTACCATTAAGTGAGAAAGTGGTCAAAAGAGAGCCTATTTATTATTAAAAATGCTAGTTTTTAAAGAAGCGAGCGTTTGCACGAGGCCCATTTGGGCGTCTTCAAATTAGCCGCAATGAGCTGCGTGGCCGCAGCACGGTTACAGCGCTACCGGCGCGCGTCATTTATTTATATGAAACAAAGCAGCGCGGCACTTAGCGACTAATTTGAAGGCGCCCTTTGAGTGCGAGGCCGTGGGTGAGGGTCCACGTCCACTGCTAGCTACGCTACTGCTTAAGAGAGAAAAAAAAAGCATAACAATATGGGGCGTGTTGCACCCAGGTTTGCTTTAAGGTTCTCAGCTTAACTTCGTAACGACCAACGTATATGTAACACAATATGCGTACTTTACCAGCACTTACGAGTCAGCGCTTACAGGGAATGCTTATCGAATATGTAGTTACTACATGACGACTTTACGAGGTCTAAGATTTGGCTTATCGACCGAACATTTTTAAAGCTTGTTTAGCTAGAAGAACTATGTACACTGTGATTTTGTAGGTAGGAAGTATCTTCTGACTTCTTCGGGAGACATGTCCTGGCCAGTTTCATTTAAGTTGGGCATTGTTTTAACCAGTAATCAACATCAACTATCCTGGTTTTGAAGCGTAGTAGGGGCGCTGGCGCCTTATAGTACGCAGTCAATAAGTTAAACCCATTGCTTCGATTACCCACAGCCCCCATCGATTGAGATCCGAAAGGCTGTTATAGCACGCGGCAAATACTTAAGTTGAACTAAAATGGCCGTTGTTGCTATGATTACTCGCAACCCCCTGTCGTGCCGCACTTCGATTGAGGCCCGAAAATCTGTTACTATTTGGATTCAACTTATATTCTTCACATTGTAGCAAGACGTGTTAAAATGTCAAGCGTGAGAGCCAGGACTCGTATGGAGCTATACATCCTATATAGCTCCATCCCACTAACGGTTCAATTTAGGTCGTCCTGGATCGCGTTAAAGAGCTCCTAGGGCCTCTGGTTTCAAAAATTAACGCACGAGTTAAAACACTAATGTAGCTCGATCCGTTAATTTCTCATGGTTTATTGTGATCGTTGAATAAATTATACTAGACCGACTGGAAAATTCAGGGTTGGAGATGACTTCCAACAAATTTATCTTTCACTTGTGTATAAACGAATTAAATTGACTAGACAATTCTTGGGCGCTAAGTGATGCGACGTATGTATCACATTTGAATAGATTAAGTAACAAACATTTATCAAGATGAGTAATCGTTCTAAATATTTTCTTAGTGCTAGATCATATTTTTGACTACTGATCATATTTTCATCCAGAATGAAAAAAAAACATTCAAAACTTACTGGTAACATACACTTAGGCTATAGGTGCGACAAAAAGGAAATACATTATCTTCTTTTCATATTCAGTTAGCCTTTGCGTTCTTGTTCAAATCGCTCTTATCCCTACCGCTTTTAGGCACGCAATTTACTGTTTTTCGCTCCAGTGCGGAAAAGCATGCGAGGTCGCCCACGCCACAATTTATTATACATTATATCGCATCAGGCTGGACACTAAGCGACCCCAACGAGTTGCACGTCAACCCCCGATATTTATTTCTTCATAAGTGGAGCGAAAACGTGAAAAACGGCGTTTGATACACGTGGAAATTTGCTACCGCAGCACTTGGTACTATATCACCCTCGCCTACGGCTCGGGCGAATTCTACATCGGTCGCGATGACAAATTTTCTCCACTGGTATCAAAATGTACTATATCCTATCGATAGTCTTGTCTCAACTAAAATTCAATTAACGAAACTTAGGCCTGGATAAAGTATGAAGGGAGATCAATTTTATGTTAAAGTTTGCACATTCTCTATTATGCTAATTTAATATAGGCCAACTTTTCTGTCATCTAACTTTTCATTGCTTCAGTTTGACTATGACACAACCTTGACCGTAACAGATCACGATTCATAAAAATCTGGGTTTATATCTTGTGAGCCAGTGTTTCAAATGTACCTCTAAAACAGTGTTCCAGAATATTTCAGATGCAAATGTTCCGATCACAAAGATGACACACTTTGGCCACGCCTACACAATAGGGACATTACTAGCTGATTTAAGTTTACTGTTCACGGACCGTAGCTTTGCCGCTTGACTGTTGAAACCGCTCCAGGAGCGTTAATAAAGGTTTAACTGCTAACAGCGCTCCTGGAGCGCGATTACTCAAAACGCGACGGCATGACGTTGCCGCTTTGGCGACAGACTTTCATAGTTTTGTATGTAAGCTTTGAGCAAGCGTAGAATAACGAATAAGTGTCCATGAAGCTATGCATCCTTGGACAAACCCTACCTCCCACCACTGTAGGTCCTACCCGCCTTGCGGCATACGGACCATTGGAGACACTCCCAGCAATTGCGTGACTGCGTATGTCTTTACAGCTTGCTCTACCGGGACGTGCTTTGTAAACTCCATATATACTTTTTCCTGTCCCTCTCTACTAATTTCACTTCTCCCCTTTCTGGGGTGTGCTACACCACACAATGTGAATTCGCGCACGAGCAGCCCTTAATGGCTTGCTGTTCAAACTAAAAGCCTTCTGGCTATTCCTAACCCTAGCACTCCTACCGCTTGTTAGAATTGCTGTTACCTATCTATCCCTGTCCTAGCCTACCCTACTGCAATTCCAACGCCTTTCTTTTACTATGCATCCGGGGACAGTAGGGTTTATACTTAGCATCTACAGTAGATTCCTTAAAAAAACTACTCAAACTTACTTAGCACAATCCAATTTTTCTTGTAACTGCCGGATAGTCTCCCGGAGGCTTCGTACCTCGTCCTTCAGCCCGATATCAGCCTCATCAGCAGCCAGTTCATACCCGGGACGGTAGCCTCGAGTCTCCAAGCGGGTTTCCGCCACTTTCAAAGCGTTCACCTTATCGGCAAACTGTTCGCCCATTGTTTTTAGTTCTGTTGCTAGCTTGTCCATGTTTTCTTCCATCTGTGTGTATAAAGGAAAAAAAAATCTCATGAAATTAATTTTTCGTAATAATTTTTATGTTACGACGCGATTCACTAATTGCGACAAATGAGTATAGTTATGATATACCAATAAAATGTTTTGGGAACCTATAATATTATTGTTTTTATTATTTCTAGAGACGTTAGGGTTGGTTTTTTTTGGTGGGGAAAATCATCCAATGACATCTCCCGCCCTTGGCCGGAGCGGGAATAGAATTTTACTGATTAAAAAATCCCACCCCGTTGCCTTTCATGCCGGGGTCGAACCATCCTTTCAGAAATCGATCCTTGGCCTCAGTAGGTTTTGGCCCTGCTGGACCCCTACGGTTTGCTGACAACTCCCCTCCCAACTGAGGCGCGTGTGGGACACTAGGCACCGTCAACGACTTGGGCTCGGTACGGACGGTTACCGGACGGCAAGCCCGCGGATCGGAATCCCGGCGGAGGCTGGGGCGTAAGCGCCGTTGCCTCATGCGTGCGGTCTCCTCCTTTGTAAGCATTACTTTCAAAATCAAAATCAAAATCAACTCTTTTATTTCAAATAGACCATTTACAGGCACTTTTGAATAGTCAAAATGTCGGTAAGTCAAAAAAAAAAAGTGAAGCTAAATTGCATGTTCCAAAGCGTAGATCTCTATGGAGAAGAACGTGCAAGAAACTCCATGGACACTCTACTGCTTCGCGGAAGCAGGCGAACGTCTGCCACTCCTCCTCGCTTCGGACCATGGCCTGTACCAAGGCCCGGTGCGAGAGATCGCTGCCACTGGTCGCCCCCACAAGGACAGGACGGTGCTCTGCCCAAGTGGGGCATACCTCTACCGTGTGCTCCACCGTGCCAGCCCGAACTGACCGTGTTCGGTGAGAATATGCGGAAGGTGAGGACGTCGTGAGGTCTTTCCAGCCACTCCTCAAAGAGGGTACTTGCAGCCATAATTATGGCGTGCCCAATGTGCAGTAGTACCTTGAATATCGAGTCCCTGTTACTGACGCAAAAACACAATGAATTTCTATTTACTCACTGACCCCAATATCATATAACAAGATTGTGAAACTTCCTACTTCTTTCTCTAGTTCTGGACCTAACTATATGAATAAAGTTTTAGGGAACTAACATGTTGAGACGGCAATATCGGGTTCCTAAGTTATCCAATTGTTCGCCGCAAAGTAAATGGCGAAAAGAATATATGCGACTTTTATAGGATTAGAGTGTCTATTGCAAACACTCAATTAAAACCTGAACTTCTAGATTTAAATTTTTGCTACACCTACTCGTAGGTAGATCGCCCTCTTGTAATCTAAACTTAAGAGGGCCCTCCCACTCGTCTATTAGTCAACCTGAGCATGATTTAAAAGCTTGTTAGATTATCTAACGAAATCCAACGCAATTTTTGATGAAAAGGCAACGCGAAAAAGAAAGACATCGCCAAAACGCTGTTGGAAAACTTGTTCCAGGAAATACGTGTTTTTTTTAGCAAATTAAAAATAGGAGATTTTCAAAGGTTACTGGATTAGTTATACATAATTTTATGATTTTATTTATAATAATACTTTATTGCTCTAAGTATTACAAAGTATTAGGAAACGGCTCCGACTTATGAGTTGTAGGTCGCGGGTTTAAACCCAGCCAGGCGTATAACTTTCTTTCATCACCACTGCTCTCAAAACGGTGAAGAAAAACAACGTGAGGAAACCGGCAAGTCCAATCGGAAAACTGAATGAAACAGTCGCGCCAATGGTTTGTCTTTACAATTACCATTTACTCTCGTTTATTGCAAATTTTTATGACACAGATTACAGGTTTACAGGTGAGCGGCTTTTGTGAATCAATCGTCACAGCGTTTTATTCCAAAATGTTGGATTATATCTACACATATTGTAATCACCTACCCTTTTGGGAAACTAGCTTGGGGTTGGCTTTCAGTCTAACCAGATGCGGCTGAATACGTGTTTTATATGGAGCGACTGCCTATCAGACTTCCACAGTCCAGTTACTGGGCTATACAATACTCCTTGGACTATCCAAGGAGTATTGGGTGCATGATTAATGGTCAAACTTTTTGGTATCGGACTACCTGTAACGACTGAAGAAACATCCGAAGTTTGATAAGAATATTGCAAAACCTAGAGTCTATTGCTTGACAAGCTTCCGTCAGCGGCTTCGCCCATGTAAAAGTAGGTCTCTTCACACACACTTTTGAACCCCTTCATTTCCTTAAGGGGAGAATTTTATAAAATTCCAATGATTCTTTGCTTATTATGTCTTTATTCATTATTACTTATTTAATCATTTAATCTTCATGCAACCAAACGTACAAAGGCCAGTCAACCTAGGGTGGTGGAGAGACAATAAGAGGCAGGTGCATAAAAAAAAAAGTAAAATAAAATTAGTATCCCACCGGTATCGGGAACAGGATCCAAGCTCAGGTCAGGTTCCGGTCAGGGCTCCACAGAAAGGAACCTCCTAACAATATGAGACCTGTCCAGGAGTACCGCTTTCTGAATCAAGCCCTTGATCCAGCCGCGTAACGCGAGCCTCCTAAGATTTTCGTCGAGGCTCTTGGCCATTATTAATATAAATTACAAATAAAAAAACTTTTTTAAAAACAAGCTTTCAATTAAATGGGCTAAAAAGAAGAAAATAAACTTTTCCTTTATAACTTTTACTATCAATTTATAACGGCATTACACAATTTATATGATACAAAAGCTTGTCGCGAGATTTTGAAAATATTAAAATCAATAGATGAAGTTTTTTAACTTATTTAATTAATGAAGTTATTTAGCTGTGTATTTACACAGTTAAATCTCGCAACAAGCTTTTATATCATATAAATTATGTAATGCCGTTATAAATTGATAGTAAAAGTTATAAAGGAAAAGTTTATTTTCTTCTTTTTAGCCCATTTAATTGAAAGCTTGTTTTTAAAAAAGTTTTTTTATTTGTAATTTATTTTTTACTTTTTAGTTATACCTTATTTCAACCACATTTGTATTCTCAGCAAGTCCTTTCATTTGTTACCCATATTATAGGAAAGCATAAGAAAGTTAGTCTTAGCAGACTAAGTTCTTTCAGTCCGTTCAGTCTTTAGAAGTCTGCCAGGTTTTTTTTTTATGGTAGGTAAAATCTTCCAATGACATCCCCTGCCCTTGGGCTTAGTTCGGTCTGTTACCTGACGGACGGACAGCGAGCTACCCATTGCCCGCTGTCCGCAAGTCCGCGCCTACGGTGGCAGGAAATCGGGATCAGAATTACGGCGGCGGCTGCAGCGTGAGCGCCGTTGCCTGATGCGGTCGGCCTCCTCCTTTGCTTTTTTTTTATATGGTAGGTAAAATCATCCAATGATAAATCCCGCCCTTGGGCGGAGCGGGAAATAGTGTCAGACTCTTACTGATTAAAAACCTACCCTGTTCATTACCCTAAGCATTTTCATACCTCCCCAGAGCCCCAGACTAGGCCTCGACCCTACTGGGCCATTACGGTTTACTGACAACTTTTTAAGGCACACGGGAACAGTGCGCGCCGTAAACGACTTGGGCTCGGTCCGGTCTGTTACCGGACAAACGGACAGCGAACTACCCGTTGCCCGCCGTCCGCAAGCCCGTGCCTACGGTGGCCGAAAATTTGGATCGGAATTACGACGGCGGCTGCGGCGTGAGCGCCGTTGCCTGATGCAGTAGGCCTCATCTTTTGCTAGCATTACTGCTTCGCTGAAGGAGGCGACCACGTGCCACTCCTTCTCGCTCCGGACCAAGGCCCGGCGCGAGAAATCGTCGCTACCGATCGCCCTCACGAGGACACGGCGATGCTCTTCGAGCAGGGCACACCTCTACCGTGGGCCTCCTCCTTTGCTAGCATTACTGCTTCGCAGAAGGAGGCGACCACCTGAGAAGTCTACCAGGTTGGATTTATGAAACAAAAATGATGGTGGTGGATCGTAAGACTAACAATCAACCTAACTTACATGAACAAACAACTAACATAGCCAATTGCGAAGTTGTCCAGAGTTTATCTACCTGGGATCCACAATCACAAATACTGGGAAATGCGGAAAAGATTCAAGCACCGTAAAAAAATTGACGCTCTTGAAATTTGACGCTGGAGGCGTCTACTGAGGATAAAACAGACTGCTCACCGTACTAACGTTTCCATTCTTAAAGAGTTTTGCATCATAACAAAAAATTTCGTCGATTGTGCGAATTTTTAAGATGTTTGGATATACCTATCACAGGCAATGAAAGCTCTTTGAAATGTTTAGTGGTACATGGAAGAGTAGAGGGCCTACGTTCTCGCGGCCAATCGCCTACCAGAAGGACAGACCTCACTAAACCATCTTTGAAGTGTTCCCTTATTGAATGTACACGAAGTGCCATGAATAGAGAGAAATGGAGTATTCCGCAAAAACCGCAACCAACCTAACAGACGATCCATGACCACTACCACTTCACCAAGAGCATGACTGAGAAAAAGGAAGATATTGGATTTAGAGTAATGTCACTTTATTTTTCAAGTTACTTTCTGCAAGCCCTTTCTATTGGTACCTATTTTGTAGGAGTGTATTAAAACTAACTAGTACGATCGATCCTTGTGTCGTTTAACTGCGGAGTTACAACGACCACGTTCCAGCTCCATTATCAGACCCTGGTTACCATATAAGATTCAAGTACTCATCAATACAAATCAAACGAGCCCAATTTAAATGGGGTTGTGTCGTTTAACTGCTGAGTTCCTATGACCACGTTCCAGCTCCATCATCAGACCCTGTTCACCATATAGGATCCAAGGACTCGTCATTACAAATCAAATGAGCCTAAAGTCAATGGGGTTATATCGTTCAATTGCGGTGTTCCTATGGCAACCTTCCAGCTCCATCATCAGACCCTGGTTACCATATAGGATACAAGTACTCGTCAATACGAATCAAACGAGCCCAAATTCGATGGGGTTGTATCGTTTAACTGCGGAGTTCCTATGACCACCTTCCGACTCTATCATCAGACCCTGGCTACCATACATGATCAAAGTACTCGTCAATACTAATCAAACGAGCTCAAACTCGATGGGGTCGTATCGTTTAACTGCGGAGTTCCTATGACCACCTTCTGGCTCCGTCATCAAACCCCGGCTACCATATAGGATGAAAGTACTCGTCAATACAAACTAAACGAGCCCAAATTTGATGAAGTTGTGTCGGTTAAGTGCGGAGTTCCTGTGACTACCTTCCAGGTCCATCTTCAGACCTTGGTTACCATAAAAGATGAAAGCACTCGTCAATACGAATCGAACGAGCCCAAATTCGATGAGGTTGTATCGTTTAACTGCGGAGTTCCTATGATCACCTTTCGGCTCCATCATCAGCCCTCGGCTATCATACAGGATCAAAGTACTCGTCAATACGAATCAAACGAGCCCAAATTCGATGGGGTTGCATAGTTTAACTGCGGAGTTCCTATGACCACCTTCCGACTCCATCATCAGACCCTGGCTACCATACATGATCAAAGTACTCGTCAATACTAATCAAATGACCTCCAACTCGATAGGGTCGTATCGTTTAACTGCGGAGTTCCTATGACCACCTTTTGGCTTCATCATCAGACCCTGGCTACCATATAGGATGAAAGTACTCGTCAATACAAACTAAACGAGCCCAAATTCGATGGGGTTGTGTCGTTTAAGTGCGGAGTTCCTGTGACCACCTTCCAGTTCCATCATCAGACCTCGGTTACCATATAGGATGAAAGTACTTGTCAATACGAATCAAACGAGCCCAAATTCGATGGGGTTGTATCGTTTAACTGTGGAGTTCCTATGATCACCTTCCGGCTCCATCATCAGACCCTGGCTATTATACAGGATCAAAGTACTCGTCAGTACTAATCAAGCGAAACTCAATTGGGTTGTATTGTTTTATTGCTGAGTTCCTATGGCTACCTTCCAGCTCCATCATCAGATCAACTCCATGTCATCATAATGTTGCATTGTCACCCGATTTAGACATGCATGTAAAATTTCAGCTCAATCGGTTGAAGATATCTGCTTCAAAATTGAGTTGCAAGATTTGAGCCGAACATACATAGTTACATACAGTGCAAGCTAATAGAAAGCTTGTAAAAAAGAAAACTTTGTGCAAAATTTCAGGGTTCTAGGTTCAAAAGTTTGGGCTGGGCGTTGATGAGTCAGTGAGTCAGGACTTTTGTCTACACCAATTTTACCAGGTTCCCATGCTTAAGTAGTGAAAAGTTTTCACTTTCCAATTTTTAATTAAGAAACCAGGATTTGAGAATTTTTGGATATACCTTCATTTTCTGCCAATCCAGTTCATTCCTAGCTCTCTGCGTATCGTAGATGCGTCTCCTCAGCATATAGTTGGTGACATCAGTCTGAGCTCTCAAGGCGTTCCTAGCACGCCCCCGGGCTACGAACAGGGACTCCCGAAGACGTAGAGTATCTTGCAGTTCGTTGATAGCCATCTGTTTCGTAGCTTCACACTTGTCTAGCCATTGCTGGTAGGTAATCATTCTAGAAAAAAATGCAGATTTTTTTTTGTTTTATTTTTTTATTTTAAACTTTATGCACTAATATACAGTGTGCAAAGGCGGACTTAATGCCTTAGGCATTTTCTACCAGTCGACCTTAGGGTGGTGCAGAGACATAACCTGGCAGGTGCAACTGCAGGTGCGGGTTGGTGTTCGATGTTTTACACATTTTGAATTTCGGATTCAAGCGGAAGACGCCACCTTTGTGCCTATAGCACGGAGCACAGAATAAGTAATAGTTCTCCGGAGTAGGTACACGGTGTACCTTACGGCGGTATGCCCCGCTTGGGCAGAGTACCGCCGAGTCTACGTGGAGGTAATGGGCTGTGGTGACCTCTCCCATCCGACCCGGTTTTGGGATATATTCTGAAGTGAGATGAAACGAGAACATTTCCTTCTGCGAAGCAGTAATGCGAGTGAAAGAGGTGGCTGCAACCGTAATGCCTTGATCACACGTACTGATTAAAAGGGCGAGACAATAAAATGTTGCACGGCCGAGACAGTGGTGTAAGCGAGTTGTAGAGATCGCCGAATGCTCGGCCGAGCATTCGGCGCTATTTGCTCGGTACGTGTGATCAAGGCATAAGAAAGAGAACATTCTCATGCCCCTGCCACCACAGCAGGAGACACTGATGGGAGTCGCAGGGTGTTTCCCGGCCACGGTAGGCGCAGACTTTCAGTTAACAAGCTTGCCGTCCAGCCGTTCGGTATGGACCTAGCCAAAGTCAACGGCGCGTTGCGTCCACACGCGTTAGCCCCTGTAAACCAGAGCGCTTTCTAGGTCTTATTTAGACCTTATGTCAAGGCTTTCGCTTCGGTATCAAGACGTTAAGAGATGTCAGCAATTGTCAAAGATCTATGAATGACCCTGAAGTGTTTGTTTTTTTGAACGCTCTAATCTCAGGAACTCCTGATCTGAATTGAAAATGTCTTTTAGTATTGGATAGCCCATTTATTGAGGAGGGTTATGCTACATTAGCATCACTTCCACGGCCAAAAACCCACTGGAGCATAGCAATAACCACAGACAAAGGTAATTGAGACCATTTTGCTATTTCTATAGAAAATAATACCACCTGAATTCCGCTTGAAGGTACATTATCTTAGCCATCTTAAGTCCGTCTTTGTTAATGTGTATTTAAAGCTTTTGATGAAATAAATAAGAGTCATTAAATTATGGTGAAAGGTATTGATTACATTCCAATATATTTATAAGTTCAATAAGAAATGTTTTCAACAGCATTAAAACTGATTGGTTCGATTGATCTGCTACTGTTAAATACTTTTCCATTAGTATGATTTCTAGATATTTGTTTTGTAATTCAAGTACCCTGGGGACACAATTCTGTGTACTTAGACCAAAACATTTTAGGTAAGTAAGTACATAACTTGCGGGATTATTCGAAAAGGTTATCATGGCTCTGGAACGTAAATGGTAACTGAAAGTCTTTTCTAGACTAAAATTTATCTGTATTAGGCTATGGCCTCAGCTCATTAGAGTCATCCACTCCGTAGCGTCACCTTCATCAGCTGATGTATTGAGCGCATTCCCATACAAGTCCATATCAAGAATACTAGCCGCAGTAGGCGAGGCTGTGCGCAGTGGGTTCCGGGTGGCTCTAATGACTTTTACACTCCCTCTCGCTTCCCCCATAGAAGGAGGAGTTGTTTCATGAGTTCCCAGCAAAAAAAGAGAAGTACATATTTACTTACGCTTAAGCTCATAAATTTTATTCTAAGTACTCCAAAAGAATATTTTGTAGACACTCGTCACGAATAAAATTTTAATCTCGGATTTCTTAGGTACGTAATTTTCTCCCTAAAAACGATTTTAAGTGTTTCAAAATAAATTAATCAAAAATGTAACGTAGTGGAAAGAAGCACGAGTATCTAGACTTTCAGGAAAGTATCTTTACGAGTCCATTTACGTACGTAGCGCCTACACAAGAAAAAGTCTAATGAGAGGCAAAGTGGTAAGCGGGGCTGCTTAGAGACGGCTCATATCTTGCGTTATTAATGAGAATAGAATGTCGTGGGAGCCTTTTAACTCAAGCCCAGGTGCAACCAGACGCGAGGGAGTATCATAACTTCTAACAAATTTAATTGTTTACAAGTACAAAGTTTCTGCCTCTCAGGTTGGTTTCAAGGAGACTGTCTTCTAAGTTATCTTCGGTTAATAGTTCGTTAGTGCTAAGTAATTATGGAAAGCTGCTAGTTTAGTAACTAAGCTAATGATATTATGAGATCTTCTCTCTGGTTTAAATATGTAAAGTCTCAAAAACAACTGTTTAACCTCTATATAGAATTTATATAAATTTAAGACCAATTTTCCATGATAAAGTATAGTTTTAAAGTTTTCAAGTTCACATTCCCAATTGAGAAAAATTGGAAAGTTTTAAGCCCTGTACGATCAAACCTTTACATTTTGTATTGTATACTAATAAAGTACTGTAATACTGTTTAAAGTTTTATAAAAATGTTATTTTTGTTTCAAGTTGTAAGTGTAAACAATTGTTGGTAGACCAAATAAATAAATAAATAATGCTGGCGCTTGCACTCACAATGCGGTGCATCGCGTTCCATTTTTATAAATTAATTAATTTAGTAACTTTAGTACCAATAAATCCGTGATATGAAATCCGTGGTATGACTGGCCTATTGGTCTAGTGGTTAGTCGCCCTGACTGCTATGCCGGAGATCGTGGGTTCGATTCTCACCCAGGACAAATGTTTGTGTGACCACGATCATTTGTTCTGTGTCTGGGTGTACTTTATCCACAATATGTATGTATTTAGATATATATTAGTATGTCTATCAGTTGTCTAGTACTCACAACACAAGCTCTGCTTAGCGTGGGACTAGACAGCGTTGTGTGATAGTTGTGGAAAAAAAAAAACATTAACAAACAAAGTTTAAGGTAACCACCAGCGTACAAATCCTACTGGTACAAAATTTAAAATAATTGAAGCATCCTTTTTTAGGTTACTATTAAAATTTTCAAATAACTTGTCCTGATCACGTGAATCTAGAGAGAATGTCAGGCTTTTACTGACTAAAACCCACCAGAGTATCTTCTGATGGCTTTTGTCTTTCAGGGCTGTGGCCTCATGAATTCTTTCTAACAATCATGGAGCTCTTGCACAGACGGCCTTGGAGGTCCCTGACCATTATACTGACATCTCTTTCTGGCGCGCGAGAAACACAACGCAAGACGCGTTGTCGCGACCTAATCTTATCACCCTAATTACAATACTTGGTGAATGAACAGGGTCGATGTCGTATACCTACTAAAAAAATATAGGTAACGTAATTAGTTGTAGAGGGAACAGGTTAGTGCAGGCTGGTGAAAGTCAATGTCTTCGAATTTTTAGTTCTAAGACGTGCTGGTTTCCTCACGAATTTTATACACTGTTTTGAGCAGTAGTGATGAATTTCATAAAGTGTAAGTTTCACTACTGCTCTTGCGGTAACTTTTGAAAGTTCGCACACGCTCATACACGCTCGAATTTGGTTCGACGGACCAAATCTGCCGACCTAATCTATTCTCGCAACAGACGACCTTTACTTTGCGTACCACCTCAAGAGCACGCCATTCGTTAGCAAACTTGCACGGACTCAAATAATAATAATTATGGTCACTGAACTACTCTATAGATGATCTGATTTAGTTCGGAAGCGAACCGAACTCGTGATCCGACCATACCAGCAGGAGTTGAAGCTGTAACTTTCCGTGAATGAATACAAAAAATTCTCACCTCTTGGGAGTTTTCAAGGAGTCGGTCTTATAAGTGATATTAGCACAGTCCTTGTCTAAATTCAACATGTCCTTATCAATCTGAAGTGCTTCGTTCTTATCGTTTAGGTCTAATTGGAGTTTGAACTTCACCACTTCCAACTTGTTGATTTTTTCCCAAGCGGATTGGCATCTGTCTATCAACATTTTCTTGTTGCTTTCCGTTACGCAGAGTTCCTGTAATTGTTAAATGGTTTTTCTTTAGTTTCTAAGTGGCGTTCAAAAATAGGGAGAACAAGTATTTGAGTATCATTGTTCGCAATAATGTTTAGATCTGCATGAAGTTGGCACAAGAGCAGGGGGATTGGCTTCAAAAGAGAAACGTAAACGTAACCGATCGGGTTAGGTTAGGTTAGGTTTAGGTTAGGGCAGCCCGAGGGCTGTGAATGATGATGACGATAAAAACGTTTAAAAAATACTTTGACAAACTACCTCATAGAAAATTGTAGGTAAGCGCTACGGAAATGAGTTCATAACTCGCTCGACACCTATGGAGGAATTAAATAGGGGTATAATTTAGACGGTCACCAAAAATATTTTTAAGACTCTAAGCCTAGGCACCAAATATAATAAACAACTCCAAAAAAAATCAATTGACCTTATTAAAAGGGGCCTAAAGCATATAATATTATGATCCAAAATAAATGATATAACATCAGAAAAATCGCAAGTCTTGCACAAATATTATTTTTGGTTCCTAAAATGGATTAACGGTCGCCAAATTCTGTCTAACTCAAATATTAATATTACTACCAAAAATCTTACTCCAAAATAGTTTGAGATCACCCAAAATACATTATTTGATCCCAGACTACTTTAATGTAAGACTAAAATTACAATTGCTTCCCTTTATTTCTTAACCCCGCACTCCGCACCCCGCACCCTGCAGAACCGCCACCGGTGCGTGAGCCACAGGCCAATATTTAGTTAACTTCATACAACAATAAGGGTGGGCGTATGCTGAGAGGCAGGCGATGCAGGCCGCGCAGCGCAGAGCTGGGCAGTTACTGTGCACATCTGAGCCGCACGTGCCTGCGCTGCAGCACACGTAGCTCAATGATGTTCCATGCTTTACAAAATCTGCTCTGCGCTGCGCGGCCTGCGTCGCCTGCCTCTCAGCATACGCCTAGCCTAGACAATTGACGTTTGTTTGGGATCCCCAGTATATTTAGTGAATTTCATATAACAATAAATAAGCGACATATGTTTGGGAACCCCAGTATATTAATTGGTATTTGAGAAATATTCTAGCGATCGTTAGCTTTTTTAGCCTAGCAAAAATTACCAAATTAGAACTCATGGTATAACATAATTGGTAACATTTAAGTAGTGACAATATATAATATTTAGTCTAAAGTGTATTTTAAAGACGTCCATATATTTTTATGGCAGTCAATAACACAGAAAATGGATTTATTTCATAATATTTTAGGAAACGTTATTTGGTGACCATTTATCCATTTTGGTAACCATTTAGAATTTTTTTGGTAGTAAAATAGGTACTTTTTTGGGCGGTGTTTAAACACAAGCCATTAAATAGGTGGTAAGACCAACAACGATTCGATGTTGAATTTCAAAGCAACAATATTTTTTTTTTGTCAAGATATCATACTCTGGCTATTTGGACATATAGGCACACTTAGGCCGTGTTGACGGAGACGCGGCGCGTTGCGCGGCGCGTTGGGCGTTTCGTCGTACTTGGCTGCAGCGGGCCGCGTCATCGCTCGCGCAAACACAAATATGTGGCAATGTACGACGGACCGCCCGACGCGCCGCGCAACGCGTCGCGTCTCTGTAATCGAGCACTTAAGATATCTGCTCCTGTACAAGACGGAATAGAAAGAAAACCTTAGGCTTATATAGCCAATGGAAATATCTTAGATATAGTTATACTTAGATTGACAATTATAATGGTTACAAACCTAAGATAGATATCTCCTTGCCTTTCGACTTGATAATATGCATGGAAATCTATAAAGTCATTCCATACTGATTAAAAACTCTTTGAAAAGTACAGGTCTCTGCTACATCAGGATGATTACTATATAATTTTCAAATGACACACACTTCTCTATTGAATTTTGTAGGAACTGGATGGCCCATACCTATGCACATTGAGACATGATAAATTACGGAATACGTAATTTCGGTGTTATGGTCTATGTATTTATTTAACAGATATTCTACAAAAGTAGCATTAGATAAGTAAAAAACTTAGAACTTCCCAAGACTACTTTACAAAAAACACACCTTTCGATCATTGAAAACAATTCGTGTCTTATTACAAATTGTAATTAATTACTCAAGCCCCAAGCAAGAATGCCGGCGACGTTCGCACACTTATTGTCTTTCTATTGTGTCTCTAATTACAGTATTCAAAAGATTAATAGGGAGGTAGCAGAATTTCCCAGGATTATTTTTTAATAACATAAAATAGTTCAAAAGTCTGTTGTAGAAAGAAATCCCGAGTTAAGAATCATCGCAAGGTAATTTCCCTGGACTACAACGAATTATCCTTATACAAATCTTTTATACATGTGATTGTCACCTAACTCCTCCTAAACGGCTACACTTGTTCGGATGAAACTTTATGTGAGAGGGTTGCCCTGAATGGTCTGTACCTCAAAAGGAAAAAACGGTACCCTTATATTATATGTATAGCAGTCCCGACTCGCACTTGCCCGGTTTTTGCACGAAAAGCAATTTTTCGAAAAAAAAAAAAACAGCGCTTGTCGGGACTGTTAGTATAAGTACTGTTATAATAGATAACGTTTGTTTAGACAAATGACAATGAAAATCCTGTTAGTCCTACTGCAACAGAACAGCAAGTATATATTCTAACTAGTTAAGTCTAGCACACACCTGCCTCCTAATTGGGCTGACAACTGGACTTAACAATCAGCAAATAAAGCAGGTAGTCTATTGTATTTTACCCTTAGTAATTCCTAGTATTTAGGTGTTGTTTGCACGTTTTATTTTTGTACAAAAAAAACAAAACTAAAAAACAATCTAGAATTTTCGCAGTGCAAAAGCTAAAGGCTAAGAATGACGAGGATGTTTGAAAGTAAAAACTCAATTTTACTTCCTATCCAAAATAAAAAGTTTGGATCGTGTAGAAGTTTGACACTCTCACAGAAATGTATAGGAACGTTTTGGCGATTTTTGTCATTTCTAGTATTCAAACCTTAAAAAAAAGATCCCATGGAGTTTTTTGTTCCTCTAAATAAGAGCGACACGAAACAAAAATTGATGATGATTATCATCAAGTTTGCTATTTTTTTCGGCTATACTATAGCTTTTACAAAATCTGCGAATGCAGTTCAGCATATCTTAAAAAGTAACGGACGGAACGTTTTCCGGCAATTACAACGGTTAAGAGTCCTTACAGACGTTTCAAAAACTCCACCATATATAGTGAGCCGCCCCAACATCGCACGGGTTCATGTACGTTCCTTTAGGATAATTACCCACGATCATGCGAGCGGGGCCAGTGACAGAAGCTAAGAGCACATATACACGAGCAGCATGTTGCTAACCGAAGTGGTAACTACAGGTGTCTACACGGCGCCGTGGCAGCCGTCGATCCACTGACACTTGGTATGCAGGACGGTTGCCGTTGATCTTCATTTGTTGGAATGTCGACGGCCGCCGTCGTCGCGTCACCAGCTGCCACCGACGACGTGCCGACGGCTGCAGTTTCCTCTGCCGTTGGCAACATGCCACTCGTGTATATGAGCTCTTATTCGAGAATAGGAATAAAAAAAAACATGTAAAATGTTAATTATACGGAACCCTCTCAAACGAGGCCAACTTGCACTTGTCATATTTACCTTTTTCAGCTCAGTATCAGCCAGATCGTAAGTCAGCTCCGCGCTTCTCCTGCCATCCCTGTTAGACAAGCATTCTGAGCAGACCAGAAGAGGTAGGTTCAGTTGTTCCAGCTCCCTTTCAGTAGACGCCTTCTCTTCTTTAAGACTGGCCATCTCACGGTCCAGAAGATCCATGAGATCTTGGAGTGTGGATCTCCATTGTTCAATCTCATAGACTCTGAAACGAATAAAAGCAATATCAGCATTAACTTCCTCCTACATATCACTCCTTATAAAATAACTAACACTTTGTCAGCAAGTCGTCCTTTGAACTGTATTTTGATTTGAGGTTAGTTAGTAGATTAGCGTAAAAAACGAAACCAAGTATTACAACTATTAGCACACATTTAAGTAAAAAGTGCCAATTTTCAAGTGTGCTGACCCACAAAATTAGATTTTGCATACAAGCAAAATTCCCTCTTTAAACCCCTTGTAGATTGAATTTCCTAAAACATTTATTTAGTGCTTGCCTGCGTTACTACAGAAAGCCAAAATTTTTAGTGCTTGCCTGCATTACTACAGAAAGCCAAAATTCATAAACACTCCTAAATATTGTTTGTATTTTTTTAGATGGTAAATTATCAAACAACGTTTTCCATTTTGAAAGATAAGAGTGAAGGAAACTGAAGAGTGTCACACTGTTACTGACTCACGCAGCACATACCAAAAGATATTATAATATCATCAGCAATACCTATCTGCTGTAGAGGCAGCCTTATAAACAGATTATATCCGTGCACAAGCCGACATCAAAGACACCGGACATTCAATTACACCACAGAGTATAGTGAAACTTCGGCAGGCATTATTTGAGACGGTATTGTCAAACTTTCCTTACAAACCAGGTGTATTAAGTAAGAGTTACAAATTATTCCGTAATTCATAATGCGAAAATTCAATTGCATTTTTTGTCGGACTTGGGAATGGAATTTAGGATATGAGCAGCAACGCTAAACAAGCACTAGTTTATATCAAATAAAAAAAAACAGTCGGTTTGCGGCCTCCAAACCAACGAGTCAGTTTAATATACTGTTAGTCCAGGGAGTCGATAATCATTTCTTCCGAAAGACGTCCACTGTAGGACATAGGCTCCCCAAGTGTCATCACAGCGACCGGTCTTGAGCGTCTCACATCCATCAGATTTCCGCGACCCTCTCTCTAGGTCATCGGTCCACCTTATGAGAGGCTGTGTTTTCCGGTACGTGGTCGTCACTCCAGAACCTTTCCTCCCCATCTACCATCTGTTATGTGGGCAATGTGCCCTATTGTCGCCGTAAAACTGTACGCGTATTACCAACCACATGCATGATGTTCAGTCAGTGTAAAACTGTGGTGAAACTTACGCATGTGGTAGGTCCATTACTTCTACCTCACCTGGCTCTAAGGCGGTTGTTGTTGTGATAGCTATCCCAGTCGGTCTTGATACGGGTCTCATTACGAAGCTGATGGGCGCTGTGTCGGAGATCGAACGCATCAGCTCTCCTGGTGTCGGACGTAACCTGTTGTTGGAAATTTCACTTAGAATAGAGGAAATTGACGTTTTATATTTTTCTTTGATCGTTGAGAGGTATTCTGTTTTGAATTTCGATCGCTGCGAATGTTTTCTCAGAAATGGAAGGCTGTGCTTAAAATTCGCAGTATAGTCTGCCTTTATTTTTCTCAAAATTTTAGTCAAAGGAATTTACTCTTTATACTGCCATCACACGAAATATGGCTGAAATATTCCAATAGGTTTCAATCAATACAAAGGATCTGTTTCAATAATATTAGTTATTCATTTAAATTCAACTTGAGACTTTCTATTCTTTTATTTTCGATGTAAATTTTCTATGGATTTATTTAAATTTCATCTTATAGAATCTATAATGTTTACTGAATTTCAATAAAAAAAAAATCTTCTACTCGTATTTGAGAAAGACATCTTGAATTAGTTTTCCTTATAATAACTTGTACATAATTGCAATCAGTAAACATTATGTTGATTTAAATATGTACTACTGCATAGTTTACTTGCTTGCCTATGCAGTAAGTATTTATTGTTTTGGTACCTAGTAAAAATATGAGTGAGATGTTATTAAATGAATATTATATTCCACCGTACTTAAATTAAAACAGGCATATATCCACCAGTAGATACATAAGTGCTATAAATATCCCTTTCCCAAACTTAAACTTAAGAGCCGTAATAAATGTGTAACTTCCGAGCCTCATCATGTAAAGCTGTCACATCCCAGGGTTGTTCCTTCACCCCAAAACTTTGACACAGGGAAATTGTGGAGCTAAGGATGACGTGGAAAAGCAATCGGTCATCAAAGCTGTTCCCACGCCCCTAATTTCCTGTTAAAAAACACGGTTGGACGCTGTGACGTAACATGTGTGGAACAAAGGTGTAACGCCTGTGAAAGTTTTTATAGCAATCTATTGTGGCTGTGTGTTATGTTAATTCTTTTTTTGAATAGGAGGAAGCCGTAACTAGGATTAGCGTATATTATAATTGACACCACTGAACAACACCACTATGGTGTGGTCTCTTTACATTATTTTTTGGGCAACGGCACTACTTTAACAAAGTTCCAATAAAAAACGTATTATACGTCAATTTATTTACCATTGGGATCACGACCTTGACATAAATGGTCTCTTCCTGTAGATCTTATTTACCTCTAGGGGAAAAAAAATAAAAAATAAAAAAGGCGTTTATCCATTGACATGATAAAAAAAAAAATAGTTATTGTAAAAATCGGGTTAAGTGTTTAAAAAATATTAGTTATTTATATGTTAATCGTTACAATTATTATATTTTATTAATACCTGTGAACTTGGCCAATTTCAGCATTATCGTTTAAACAATGGATTTTTTTTTTAAAGTTATACATTACTAATCGGCAGTGCTATCGTTATCAAAAAAATTGCAAACAACTCCAATTTAATGTCGTTTACAAAAAACCGTCTACTAGACTTTGATTTTGCTCCATGACTTAAAAAAACATTATAACTAACATTAATTACTACATCCAACCTTAGTCATCAAATTCTGAGACCCGTATTTTTAAAGTAATTACTTGTTCTTCTTCTTCTTATCGTATCGATGGTTTTCTTTTCCCTCAAAGTTTTTGGGCCCAGTAGGTTGCCACGTTTACAGCAGCCTGTTTTTTTTTTTTTTTTTGGGTAGGTAAAATCATCCAATGACGAATCCCGCCCTTGGGTGGGGCGGGAAACAGTGTCAGACTTTTACTGACTAAAAACCTACCTTTCCATTCCTTGCCTTTATCCTGGGGCCTTTGGTGACAGTCTCACATAACCTTTGGCCCCAGTAGGCTTCGGCCCTGCTGGACCCCTGCAGTTTGCTGACAACTCCTTGAGGCGCGCGGGAACGGTGCGCGCCGTAGACGACCTGAGCTCGGACCGGTCTGTTACCGGACGGACGGACAGCGAGCTACCCATTGCCCACCGTCCGCGAGCCCGCGCCTACGGTGGCCGGAAATTGGGATCGGAAACCCGGCGGCGGCGGCGGCGTGTCCGCCTTTGCCTAAGGCGGTCGGCCTCCTCCTTTACTAGCATTACTGCTTCGCAGAAGGAGGCGACCGCCTGCCACTCCTCCTCGCTCCGGAGCATGGCTTGAACCAAGCCCCGGCGCGAGAGATCGCCACCGATCGCCCCCACGAGGACACGGCGCTGCTCTTCCCAAGCGGGGCACACCTCGACTGTGTGCTCCACCGTGTCCACCGGGCGGTCCGCACAGTGGCGACACCCGGGCGTCGTCTCCGCACGAATCTTGTAAGCAGCCTCAGTGGCATTTTTGAGGTCCTCCAAAGTGCAGGTGTAGGGACACTTTGGGCACTCTAATAAGTGGGCCATCGTCAAAGTAATTACTTGTTGCTAAGTCATTTCTTATTAAGTCATTACTTGAGGTTAGAAATCTTCATTAAATATTTCAATTTTTCTTAATAGATGTAGAATAGAATACATACCTATTGTTACTTAACTACTTAAGTAACATTTTTAACTCAAGTAATGAGTTTTACTTGTTTATAAATACGAGTCATACAAATAACTAAGCGTGTATTTACCAATGCCTACCTACCTATCTGCAAACAAACCTAATGAACAGAAGTAAATTGTGGGAGAGTCAAACTCCTCTCATTAGCCATCCCAAAGGAGATACTTTATAGCTTGATTGTTTAGTTGATTTATTTGACCTCATCCCTGTTACTACGAACAACCAACAGTCTTTCGGTTTTGTGGTAGATATAGAAAACATTTTAGACTTGTGAACTATAAGAACTAATTATATTTTTAGTGCTTTATTGGTTTATATTCATGAATTCACTTGAATAAGTAAATAATAAGTAGAATTTGACTTTGTGTTTGTAAGTTTAGTATTGTTACGGTTTATTAAGCAAATTTTCATAGGATAATAAGATAGTGATGTACCTTCCTAGTTATGTGAAGCAACGATAATTGCAGGGTTTCTTCGTAATTCAGCTAGATGACTCTTGACTGACGGAACTCTGGTGGGTTTTAACCAGTAAAACCGCGCGTACAGCCGCTCCACCCAGACCGGAGGAGTCTTTTGATGATTTCCCACGTAAAAAGGATTAAGTTGAACATGATTCTAAATGCTTATCTTGCAATGGGAGAGCTGGCGATGAAGAAAATCAAAAACAATTTATAGTTTTTTTATCACGTAAAAACGTATGTTACGCCGCAACAGCAAAACACCGACAGAACCCCCTTTTCCCATCAGTGGGACAGAAGAAGCTGTTAATAATAATAAATATATTCCTGTTCCCGATACCGGTGGGACACTATTTTTTATATTTTTAAATGTTTTTTTTTTAATGTGTTTTAAAGATTTATTTAAAAATATAATTTATAAGTATATTAATGAATAAAGGCAATAAATATATACTAATATATGTCGGTTATTAATTTTGGGTAGACATAAAACTGAAATAGAAGTACTCTGGATTTCTTAATACATATAATACGATACAACGTACCAAAATTTTATTGATACGGTTTTTTAATGGGAATTCATCAATATCTCCAGCTTTAGGTGAAGTGAGAGGAAAAGAGTCAGATTATTACTGACTAAAACCCACCTGTGTTCCTTCAGTTGCTTTATGCGTTCCAAGACCAAAGTAACTCTTTCGAACAATCCCGTATCTTTATCGATAGGTACCGGAGTAGTATTTGAATGTTCATGAATAGCGGTAGGCTTTCCCATTAAGTACCGCGGAGACATTATAAAACTTTTCTAATTTAGCAAGCCAACTGCCATGAAATATTACAGGATCGATATGAGATTGTGTTTATAAAATGTTCGTGATAGGCCGGCAGGAGCTTCCCTCAGTTTTGATTCAGTTGTATTTTGTCTGAGTTTCGAGAGAAATCACCGAACAAGTTAATTTTCAGATCGGTTATTGACCTTTGACGGTACAATTAAATTGAATGCTGTATGATAATAGTTACAAGCGGCGTATTGAAAAAAAAATGGTCTAAATCGAAGTGCGGCACAGCGGAGAGCTGCGCGTAACCATATCAACGTCGGCCATTTTAGTTCACCTTATTTGCCGCGTAGGTACTGTACCAGTTGAGTTTTTTTTAAGTGGCAATTTAATGACTGACGCTCTAGGCTGGAGCGAGAGGACGAGTTAGGGTTTTACTGACTAAAGCCCACCTGTGTTTTTCAGTTCAGAGCCGTGGAAACTCTTTAGAACAACCCCATTTATCCCATACCTACAGGTACTGGCCGTAGTCAGCGTCGTCAATTTTGCTGACATTTCTTTAGTGTCAGCCAATGCGTCAGCGTTCCAGGGTGTCTCGGGCGGGAAATGAAATCTTGCTTCAAAATATAAATTTGAAAATTGGCTACATATTGCGTGTTTTGCTGTAGATAGCATAAGGTCTGATAGTTTTTAGCGATTGTGTTTTTTATTTATTTTGCCGGTCAGCGAACCTAAAAAAGTCACATGAGCAATTCATCTAGAGCAAATCATTTTCCGAATTCCTAGCAGATCTCATAAGCGAATCTTCTAATGTTCGTAAAATGGTTGCATAAATTAGTCGAATCATACTCAATTCACTGCATATCAACGTAAGTCTAAAAAGGCCACTTTTGTAGAATCATAATATTAATCATATTTTTTTTTTATACGGCAATATTTACAAGGCATATGGCTCTGATATGCAGTGAATTGAGTATGATTCGACTAATTTATGCAACCATTTTACGAACATTAGAAGAATCGCTTATATGATCTGCTAGGAATTTGGAATATAATTTGCTTTAGATGAATTGCTCATGTGACCTTTTTAGGCCCGCAGAATCATATTCCTTGTAAATATTGCCGTATAAAAAAATTGATTCATATTATGATTCTACAAAAGTGGCCTTTTTAGACCTGCTGAAGTAAGTATTGAACCTATCATCAATGCCTACACCAGGCGGCAAATGACTAGAGATTTTCGTGATGGGGGTAGCTCGAGCATATCAAAATGTATGGAATTACAGATGGTGAGAGCTTTCCCTACCACCAAATCTCGAGTCAAGTTGTGTCGCCTTCTGAGCTTCGAGCGAAACGACGTTTCCACGACAAAACATAATATGGCGGGCGCGATTAATAGTCATAATATTTTCTATCGTACTTCTACCCATGTGGTGTTTAAACTACATAGCTTGAGTAAACAGAATCCAAAGAAATAAATGTAAAACACGATTTCAAATTAAACACTTTTTTTTGGTTTGTAGACAAATTATTTACGAATCAAGATCCAATGTTCCTAAATAGCATATAAAATTACTCACTAGAAGATAACCAAAGGGACCTACGCAAGGGTAACCTAGCTTTAGCCGAGCCGGCCCAATAGTACAGATAAATATTGTATACCAGTACTTAATATGCACAACCAAGGGCGTCGCCAGCCGCTGATCAAGGGGCTATTGGAAGTATAGAGAATAATAAAAAAGTTTTGTAAATAATAATAATAAAAGTTTTTTTTTTCCACAATATAACTCCTAATTGCATGCGGTAACATATCTACGGTATGCGTATCTACGGTAACATATAGGATGGGCATTTTATTGTGCCTAAACTAGGCTCTGAGACTCTAAAGCAAGCCTCTAGGGGTGGGGGGGCCGTAGCCCCCCTGCCCCCCTTGGCAACGCCCTTGCGCACAATCAATGGGCAAGAAAAAATAGGCCCTAAGATTCGAATAATAAAATATAATTATAGTAACGATACCTGTAAGCCGTAGAGTCTCGCATCCCAATCGGCCAAACTAAGATGCGGCAACGGTTTCTCAAACGTCACAACAGATTGCATTTTGATTTATTTAGTACACACAGTTGAAAAATAATAAAAACTAATTTACAAAATTTGATTACATGCACTGATGTGCATGCTTTGCCAATGTCGCGTGTCGTGTATGTCAAATATGGCCGTAGTGAACCAACAGCGATGTTCGAAATTTAAAATAATTTGATTTTTATTTGCGGCCAGTCTTCAAACATACAAGTAGACACGAATGAGGTTTGAAATCTTTTTTTACATTTTGTTTTAATTAAAATTGCTCAAATGTTTCACATTTTAATTATGGCAGTTCATGTCATATTATTTACAGACTATATTTAGGTTCGAGTCTATTTTTAACACTGACCTCTTTAAATTATGATTTTCATTAAATATTTCATGTTTTCCAGTGTTTTTTACATTTTGTTTTGTTTCTTTTTTGACAATTTATTTCCCAGGTCCAGGTCCTTATTCATCAAATATTTTGTTTCTTGTGATCTTATTTTTTATTTGTACAATGGAGTAGGACAATGCAGTGGTCATAAATGCTAAGTACTGTCTAAAGCAATGTTCCTTACATAACCACAAGAGATTTTCTTATCAAACAATTACACTAAAAGCCACAGATCCCTTGCTAAAGCCATATATGCAGACTACGCAATCACATTATCAAGTTAACAACATTGCAATTTCAAAGGTAAACCGCTCCGTAATAACAATTTGAAGAGCCCGAATCCTCTATTCACAAGGCCTAATGCGCAATGAAAATCCTTTAAGAATCTTACAAAGAACTTGTTTGAGCGGCAAACGGTGAAAAAAGAGTACAAGAAGCAATATTGATTACATTACACGTTTTGTGGAGTGGCTGTAGAGCACTTTATAAATAAATGTTGCCAAAATTTACCCAGTTGTTGAGTTGTGAAGTTCAGATAGCCTGTCTATATCAAACACCTGATGATTTACCTAACCAATAAGATAGGAAGCAGTGGACCATATATCGAGGCAAAGGCTCAGGAGTCTGTGGTCAACTGATCCCGCTTGCTTCTCATTCCGCGGGTTCACTTCAACACAAAATTTTGTTTTTCTAGAAGTTAACTGGTCCCACAAGTAAACTTAAAAAATATCCATTGTTTAAACCTACTGGTGGATACACTCGAGTGCAAAAGTGGTAAGTCAAAATATATGTAAGAAAACGCAATTCAGTTAGGTTTAAACATTTATCCTCAATAAAATCTTTTTAAATTAGGTATGTATAAATAGCTTTTTGCTACCCCCGCCGCCGCCGCCGGGATTCCGATCCCGATTTCCTAGTAAGTAGGCGCGGACTCGTGGACGGTGGGCAATGGGTAGCTCGCTGTCCGTCTGTCCGGTAACAGGCCGGTCCGAGCTCAAGTCGTCTACGGCGCGCACTGTTCCCGCACGCCTCAAGGAGTTGTCAGCAAACTGTACCAGCTGGGCCGAAGCCTACTGGGGGCAAAGGTTATGTGAAAATGTTACCCGGGGCCCTGGGACAAAGACAATGAATGGAACAGGGTAGGATTTTTAGTCAGTAAGAGTCTGACACTATCTCCCGACAAACACAAGGGCGGCATCTGTCATTGGATGATTTTACCTACCATAAAAAAAACCCCGTCAGCTGGTTGCTCACACTGGAACAGCAAACTTTATCTGGTAATTACCAGCTTGATGGTAATTGAATAAATTGAGAAAGAAGCCAAAAATAAGTATTGATGCACTCGACGAGTCGAAGTTTCAAAGACTTGAGCACCGACACCAATCCTATCGGTTTTCTACCAGTAGCATTTGGGGGACTGTGAGTCAGAATTGCATCACTTGTTTCCGCCAAACCAAGCAGTAGGTACCCACCCGTACGAACAAAACGTTTTGGGAACACATTCATTATGCGTACAGCTAAGGAGTGGAATTCCTTACCAGAATCTGTATTTTCTGATAGCTACAATCTAGGGGTCTTTGAGTCAACAATGAATAGGTTTCTTCTAGGCAAGCGACCTCTATCGTTGACCACATCATCGCTTACCATCAGGTTAGCGTAATCATAACAAAAAAGTGACTTTTCCCAAATTAAAAAAAAGATTAAGAAAATAATGAAGAAATTTTTATGACGATTATAAAGAACGACCAAATATTCAAACCAAACCCAATACCCTCACTTAGAGAATAGGACAGTTAAAATTCATTTAAAAGCAAAGGAGTAACCAATTAAATCATTTATTTTAATATGAACTTGTTTGTAAGCAAGACTTATTGCCGCATAACTATATGAACTCGTTATTTAGTTATGTGTGTCAATTCAGTTTGTACAGCGTTTGTTTAATTAATTTATACTGAGATGTGCGGTTTGCAACGCACTGGGAAGCTAGGTCGCTGCATTTAGAGTAAGATTATCATGTAACTCAATTCTGGCAGTTTTATATGAGTGTAAAACACAAATTATCCAAGATTACTATTTTTGCGAGTTTTTAATTAATTTACAATGTATGTAGCTACTGAACTATGTTTGTCCGGGTAGAACCTTGCAACTCATTTTTGAAGTAAATGTCTTGAACCGATTGAGCTGAAATTTTGTATATACGTTTAGTTTCGATGACAATGCGTGGTCAGCTATGTGAAGTAACTTTGAATCCAAAACGGCCGAACAGTCATAATGGTGGACTAATTAATTTTAATGCATTGCTACAATTTGGGTATTAAATGAAAGGTTTTGCTGCCAATAACTCATACAATAAATTGTAGTGACTCTAAATCCAATATGGTTTTTTTTTTTTTGGGTAGGTAAAATCATCCAATGACAAATCCCGCCCTTGGGTGGGGCGGGAAATAGTGTCAGACTTTTTCTGACTAAAAACCTACCTTTCCGTTCCTTGCCTTTATCCCGGGGCCCGTGGTGACAGTCTCACATAACCTTTGGCCCCAGTAGTACCGGAGTGCCCTACCAATGCAACTCCAGGGCAGGGAGTTGAAGGCGTTGGCGATGTCCAGAGACACCGCCAAGACACACCTGCCACCGGAACACCGCATCCCCCGTCGTGAGGGCTCGCACGCGCATGATGGCGTCCACAGTGGAGCGCCTCCAAATCCAATATGGTTGACTCCTAAAGATGGCGGATTAAGTTTTTTTGAGCTTTCCGACAAAAGGTATCAAAGGAAAGGACTTGCCAAGAATACTAATAAGAGTTAAATAATTAAAAAGTAAAAATAATAAAAAAAACACTTATTTAAAAAAACTATAAACTTTTTTAATAACAAGTTTTTTTTAAACTTAATAGGTAATAATGCCTATCTTATCGCTAAATACCTTCTTAGGTAGAATAAGGTATTTAGCGAAAGGTTTACCTACCGCCTTTAGATGGACTTTACAGTGAAGGAGAAAAGATCATCGGCATTTCAACGATGGACAACTTACTTTTTTAATCGATTCAGCTTTAGTGCTAGTTTTCTAACCTACTCATTCGAGTTAAAGTAAAAATCATTTTGTACAAAAACACCGTCTGGTCTGATACTTATGAAAGGTTTTTAATGTGACCAAGAACTTAAAAAAATGGGTTACTAACTGTCAAACTTTGTACATTCTGCAGTTTACCTTATTTTTATTGACTGGATGCGCTGTAACTTCGAGCAAACTACACATGTATCGAAATGGTATTCCAACATTAAACTGACAAGTTTCAAACGTTTTCTGTTACAAATAAAGGGAAAAAGACCTTTACACAATTTTGAGTTTTTCACCGTGCAGTTTCACCGCCTAGTGCGTTGCTTGCGTTTGTAGAACTTGTAACCCACAATATAGAGGGAGATCACGTTCTATTTGATTTATAATGGTCTGAATCTACTTTCTCTATGACTCTAGTTAATTAAGTGGCGGTTAGAACCATCTTATTTGTTCTTGCGGATAATTTTACTGTTGTTCTAGTTAGATTAGATTGATAGAATATTCGTAATTTTATGTTGTTAAGTTTACATTATTCAGAGTTTGTTTCATTTGTTTTTGGTTCTTCAGTCTTGTGTGTCTATAGGTATGCAATTTATTAATCTGTTTCTTTTTTTGTTGTTTTCTTTCTCACTTGATGGAAAGCGATGATGTGGTCGACGATAGAGCCCAATTGCCTAGAAGTAACCTATTCACTCTTAACTTATAGACCTATGGGTTGTAGCTAGCACGAAATATAGACTCCGGCAGGGAATTCCACTTCTTAGCTGTACAGACAATGTGTTCCTAAAACATTTTGGATATGGTTGTTGTGATGTGTATCAAGTAACGGTGGCGCGATGCCGTACGTGTACCTAGTGATTTGATGATAGAACAGCTGGCTTGCCGGAATTAAATTGTGCAATTCCGATGCACACTCTCCAAAGGTAAACGATAGAAAACCGACAGGCTAGCAGCTCGGCCTTGATTGGGACTGGAGTTTTGAGTGTGAGTTCTAGGCTGGTTTCTCAATCGACTCAAGCGCATCAAGCAGGTATTTGGCAGATCCATCCCAATGATTAGAGCAATACTCCATACACAATCGAACTTACGCTTAATAAAATGGGAATCAATGAAATAACTGCTATACTAACTAAACCTACTCCGTGTTTTTTCTGTTGCCTTTTTATTTATTTATGTACACACAAACACTTCGATCTCAAAATCGAAAAGAACAAACAGATAGAATAGTACAAAGTTACTGCTTTTTTCTAATTAAATTTCTTCCAGCAGACCTGCGACAGGAGAGTTGGATAAGAGATTGTTCCAGGGCTGAGGTGACGCAGCTAAACCCGGGTTGCAGATTTGTATGAAAGAATAGAAGATATTGCGTATACGTTGTTTGTACCAAACATCTAGTCAACTCAGCAATATTTTTCTAAGCAATATTTTTCTAAATCTTGCACGTTTCTCACTAGCTGCCTCCTCAAAAACAGGTCCATCAAGTGGACCTTTTTTTATTTTTTGTGGTGGGTAAAATATATAAAATCCAAGGCTGAACGGGAGGTAGTGTCAGACTCTTACTGACTAAAAACCTTCCCTGTTTCTTCGTTGCCTTTCATACCAAGGCCGAGCCTTCTTTTCAGAAACAGACCCTTGGCCCCAGTAGACTTTGACATTGCCTGCCTGCTAGCAGGCTGGGCCTCTACGGTTTGCTGACAACTCCTTTAGGCGAGCGGGAGCAGTACGCGCCATTGACGACCTGGGCTTGACCGGATGGTTACCGGACGGTCGGACAGCGAGCCACCTGCTCGCCGTCCGCAAGCCCGCGCCTACGTTGGCTGGAAATCAAGATCGGAATCGGAATCCCCTCAGCGCTCCAAATACAAAAAAAAAACATTCTTCTACTACGCGGAATATTAGGTAAACTTGCAAAATTCATTGTAAAGTCATTAAACAATACATAAAGAAGTTTTCAAATAAAACAAACGAACGACAAAGTTTTGTGTTACGCTAAAAGTTTAACAAGAAAACAAAAATGAAACAATTCTGGAGGATTCAAATTCACAATCACGGATCGGATCTTCACTTTTATACAACAATTCTGGAGGTCCCTTATTAATTGCATATTACCCAAAAACAAACGTTGAGGAATGTTAAACGTTTTCAACAATTATGTAACATATATATATATTTCAGTTTCTAATTAAAATGTCATAATAATATTTTCTCTAAATGGGAGATCATCCGCTCTGGGACGAGAGGGAATGTTAGGCTTTAACTGACAAAAACTCACCTGTGGTTCTTCAGCTGCTGTCTATATAAATCCTTACATGTTATAAAAGAGCAGTGGTGGCCGAGTGGTGACGGCCCCGACTTACGATTTGTAGGTCGCAAGTTCAAACCCAGCCAGGCGCATTAATTTGTGTAATTTATTTAATCACCACTGCTCTCGAAACGGTGAAGGAAAACATAGTGAGGAAACCGGCATGTTCTAGAACCAAAAATTCGAAGACCTATGACATCCACCAACCCGCACTGGGCCCGCGTGGTGGATTGCAGCCCATTCTCCCTCCTAGAGAGGCGGCCTGTGTCCCAGCAGCGGGAACTTTAAAAAACAAAGGCTGATGATGATGATTATGTTATAAAACAAAGGCCAAAAGCAACTGAACGGATTTTCATGTAATTTTCACCAAAAGATGGACTGATTCACGCACGAGGACATATTATAGTAAAGTTTATAAATTCAAAGATTTGTAACGCCAGTGCGTAGTACCTATGAATGAAATGACTAAAGATACCTAGACAACAGACCTCCTTTAATTTGAAGAAACAGGGGTTTAGTAAATTTCACAATAATCCATCCTTTATTGTCAAAATACTGAACGTTAAAACGAAAGCTCGCTGCAGCACTAAATTGGCATTATGGCGTTTAACAAAACTTTTAAAAGTTCCAGCGATTAAATAATGCAAAACTGCACTAATGTCATCAAGTCATCAACGGCACGCCTAATCTAGTGCGTAGTCATCGACTTATACATATATATCGATGTGCGTAGTACATATATATCGATGCCATCCTACTTATAAATAATTGTATCGAACCAATGAAAACCTATTGGAATTGCTAAGTGACCAATCGGGGCTCAACAAAACCGATTTGAAACTGCTATTTGCACGTTCCAAGTTAATCAATGGCTGCTTTTCAACTTTTGCAATGAAGCCTTAAAAGGGAAAGAGGAAATTGGTTTACAAAAAAAAATTGAACCTTATATACTAACTAGGTTAAGAAAAAAGTCATAATATGCGGTGACTGGAATATAGACGTCCTAAAAATAAATAAAATATCCAACGATCTAAATGCCATTCTAAATAATAACAACTTGAAAAATCACATTAGACTGCCAACAAGGAAAACATCTTGTTTAGATTTAATTGTTAGCAATATACATGACGCTAAGTCCGCACTGCACTACTTAGCGCTCTCAGACCATGAAACGGCACAATCACTGACAGCTGGCTTAGAAACGGATAGTAAAGTTAAGGACATTCACAGTTTCTGGTTTAAAACTGTAAGAGACCTCAGTGACGAAAACATAAAAAAATTTAAAGACTGCCTGTCAAGCTTATCATTCTCTGAGGTATACGAATGTAACTCGACAAACAACGCCTTCAACTGCTTACACGATACAATTGTTCTTTTCTACAACTTATGCTTCCCCATTATTAAAGTTAAAATTAGTAATAAACAAGTTAAAAATCGACGCCTAACAAAAAACATTAAGCGATGTTGTATTAAAAAGCGAATTTTATATCTAAAATACAGCCTTTGCAAAGATAACAAAAAACTGAATAAAAAAAAATATGATGTCTATACTAGAATATTAAAAAGATGTATACAAAATGCACATCGAATAAATAGTCAACAGTACATCAACAAAGCAAAAAATGCAAGTAAAGCAGCATGGAATTTAATTAAAGAAGACGTTAACAATAATGTAAATTACTCTGACATTGACACAATACAAATTAATAGTGAAATTTATGACAACCCTGACCAAATTAGTGACCTATTTAATGACTACTACATATCCCTAACTAATACGATTGACATTTCACAAAAAAGTAATCACAATACCAATTGTAGAATTCCTCAGAATCCCAAAAGCATTTTCTTAACACCAATAGATGAAGCAGATGTGTATAAAATAATTCACAGTTTAAAAAATACGAACTCGACTGGTTATGACGAAATAAACACTAAAGTGTTAAAAATATGTGCAGCGAGTTTAGTATCGCCTCTAAGCTACATAATAAATCTATCCTTGAGTGAAGGAGTTTTCCCAAAACGATTGAAAATATCTATTGTCAAACCTTTATACAAAAAAGGTCTAAAGTCGGACCTGAGTAATTATCGGCCAATCACTTTGATCCCCATATTATCAAAAGTATTCGAGAAAGTTATGTGTAATAAATTAGAGAACTTTTTGACATCCTGTGACATCCTTAAAAAAGAACAGTTCGGATTTAGGAAGGGGAGATCCACTACTTCAGCATGTTTCTCTTTAATTAAACAAATAACCGAAAGTCTAAACAAAAAATCTAAAACAGGCTGTGTCTTTCTAGACATGACAAAAGCCTTTGACTTCGTCTGCCATAAAACGTTACTCTCTAAACTTTCTCACTATGGAGTCCGCGGAAAAGCCAACGATTGGATCAAAAGCTTTCTTACCGACCGACAGCAATGCGTAGAAATAACAAGAATGTGCAAAAATGAACAAAAACAATTCAGATCTAAATACAGACAAAACAATTTCGGAACACCTCAAGGAGGAATTGTATCCCCGCTTTTCTTTCTAGTATACATCAACGACTTGCCAGAGGCTATTAATGAAGAGTGTATACTATTTGCTGATGACACAACCTTGATTATTAAAGGTAATGATAAAAATGACTTAGAAAAACGAATTGTGAAAGCACTAGACAAGGCAATCAAATGGCTAGAAATAAATAACTTAAAAATAAACATGCCAAAAACAAATATAATACAATTTCAAGCAAGTAATACAAACACAGATAGTCTAAATATTCAATATAATAATTCTCTCTTAAAAACTGTTAATGAATGTGTATTTTTAGGTATAACCGTAGATAAAAACTGTAGCTGGAAACCACACATCGATAAATTACTCAAAAAAATAGATCGCTTTGTGTATGTCCTGAAAAGAGTAAGACAAACGGTTAACTTAAACACCGCAATGGTTGCTTACCATGCTTATGTAGCATCTTTACTGAGGTACGGTCTTATAATTTGGGGCAACTCAGTAGATATTGAAAGAGTTTTTAAAGGACAAAAAAAATGTATCCGGGCAATGTGTGGAGCGCACTTTTTGGATAGCTGTAAACCGCTATTCCAAAAACTGAAGATATTGTCTTTACCATGTCTTTATATCTTCGAAACATGTATGTTTGTAAAAAAAAATTATAATTTATTCGAAAAAAGCAGTTATAAAACAAATAGTAGAGTACGACACAAAGATAAATTGAAATTACCGCAAATAAAATTAATGTTATATAAAAGAAATATTTACTGCATGGCAATTATTATATATAACCATTTACCAAATAATATTCAAGATTTGCCATCGTCGTTGTTCAAAAGGGTGTTATTTAGACTGTTACTAGAAAAAAATTATTACAGTATTAAAGAATATTTAGAGGATAAGTCGCTAGTAACATAATATGCACATAAAAAGATGCTTTATTATGCCATATCCAATAATGACATAATTTATTCAATATGACTATTATTAACTAATACAATTACAATGAATGACATAATTTATTTGATTACTGTCAATTAATACAATTTCAATGAAGACAATTTATTCAATATGACTTATTTATGTAATAATATGTTTAATGTATATTGCATTATAAATATTTGTACGCCATAGTATGGCAGGATATGTTGGAACCAAAAATGTTTATCATCTATTGTACCGTATTCTTGCAAATAAATGATTATTATTTCCTTTTATTATTTGTATATACATATAAATTACATTTTTAAATATTTTCTATAGAAGGTTATACAAAAAAAAAAAACATTTAAAAATATAAAAAATAGTAGCCCACCGGCATCGGGAACAGGGTCCAAGCTACCGGTGGTCAGGGCTCCTGAGAGAGAAACCTCCGGACAATACGCGCCGTGTCCAGGAGTACTGCCTTCTGAATCAGACCCTTGATCCAACTGCCTAACGAGAGCCTCCGCAGATGTTGGTCGAGGCTCTTGGCTATTAAGCCATTGGCCGTAACGACTATCGGCACAATGACTGCTGTGTCCACTTCCCACATGTCGACAACCTCGCGAGCCAAGTCAAGATACTTAGTTTGTTTTTCCTTCTCAGCTTTCACGAGGTTCTCGTCATGAGGGACCGCTATATCAATAATCATTGTGCGACGCTCTAGTCGATCTATGACCACTATATCAGGCTTATTGGCAACAATAGTCCTGTCAGTGATTATAGATCGATCCCAATACAATGAGATATTGCCATTGTCGAGAACTGGGTCGGGCACATACCTATAGTACGGTACTTCTGTTTCCACAAGATTGTATTTAAGAGCAAGTTGCTGGTGGATAATCCTGGCTACGAGGTTGTGCCAGGATGTGATTATTATTATTATTATTATTATTATAACTTTTTAATATGATAAAGATGAAATTCGGATTGCTGTGCTGTGCTAATCAAGGTGGATTTTGTTAGAATATTTTTTGAACTCTCCTTTTTATTCTAGGATCTAAGCTCGCAGCTCGAAGTGAAGAAAAATTAAGAAATATTCGTTTAAGCGTTTACAAATGGAAATTACGTCTATTTTAAACAATTCCCATCCGATTATAATTTAGGTGTCTTCAAGGCTAGAGGGAATAGGCTCTTGATAAACTAATGTGCCTCACCATCAACGATTGCATCACTGCTTACCATCAGGTGGGATCGCAGTCAAACACTAGTATATATTATATAGACCACTTTATCTAGTAAAAAGATGACAATGTTTTTCTACACCATTTTGAGATCAGTGTTGATGAAATAAATTACACAAAGTAATGCTCCTGGCCGGATTTGAACCCACGACCTGCAACTCGTAAGCATGGGCCGCTACCACTCGGCCACCACTGCTCTCTATTATTGTCATACCATTCTCATGTCATAGGTACTATTATTGTTTGACTGGCCTGTTGGTCTAGTGGTTAGTAGCCCTGACTGCTATGCCGGAGGTCGTGGGTTCGATTCCCACCCAGGAAAAATGTTTGTGTTATGAGCACGATCATTATTTTTTTCTGTGTCTGGGTGTTATTTATGTATAATATGTATGTCTATTTATAAATATATAAGTATGTTTATCAGTTGTCTAGTACTCATAACATAAGCTCTGCTTAGCTTGCGACGAGACGGCGTTGTGTCATAGTTGTGGAATATTATTATTATTAATATTATTTATACCTATTTTTACGTTAGAAAAACTCCATTTCAACACATATTACATATAATGCGCAAAAAAATCACGGAACAACACGACTCTTACTCGTAGCAGGCCTGTCGCACTTCCATACAAGCGGCGCAAAATCGTCGAGATATTTACCTACTGTTCTGGAAAACAACCTAATTTCAACCTTTTGCATTGCATATAGCGTTCATAGTACAATAACTGTGTGCCGTCTCGCTTCAATCTGCCAGGGCTGTCAGAGGTACTACTTTATCTGTGAAAGTAATACACGCGAAGCGAGACAGATGGCGACACATGTTGATACGATTTCCAAACGGGCAATAGTCTAGGAGCTAGACAACCGAGATTGGTACTTAAATATTATGAAATGCCTACCTGTAAAATAATAATAAAAATAGGGATATAATGATAAACAAAGACCAAATTATGCAGTAATTATGTTTAATTAAGTAGGTAGGTACTAAAATATATAACAACAGACAATACGTTTTCTTATTTTTTTTATTTTATAGTTGTTTTACTTTTAAATACTGTTTTATTGATTTTCTTCCTGATTTAAAGCAACGATTGATTTCCAACAGAATATACAATACCTAGTACCTTACGGTATTAACAGTTTACTTTAAAATTTGTTTCGCGGATGCGTGCGCTGCGTGTGCGACAAGTCGAGCGAGTGCCAGCCTATTGAGACTAGTCCGGTGACCGGACGCTTGCGTTTATCATACCTAAACTCGGGAGTGAAATTTCTGTACCGGTAAGGTACTATTATATATTCTGTGCTCGTAGACACCCATACCATCAAAGTTGTGAGTAACGTACCAAATAAACGCTGAAACTCTTCAATTTATCTGAAAAACAAACTGCTAACCATTACGCATTGATTGCATTCGTGTTAACTTCGCTTCTTATCTGTAAAAACAAAGATAAAGTCACTGCAATAGTTCGGACGCCACTAACAGTTACCCGTGTTTACAAGCGATCCGGGCACAAGTGTTATCGCCCTGGCTTTGGGGTATGAATTGGAAAGACAAGCTATCGAGAGCCTAGCTTAAGGAATACTATTTATTTATTTAACACAATTACCTAAAACTCTACATTTATTAAAGACTTTTTAAAAGGTCGGGCGACTCTAAAAGGGCGTATCAGACTTTTACTAACTAAAAGCACATCTATTTTCCTTCAGTTGTCTTTTGCGTTTCAAGACAACGAGTATCGCTTTCAAACCTTTTTACATAACCCTAGTAGGCATCGACTCTACGATTTGCTGACATTTCTTTGAGTCGCTTGTGGAACACTACGCTTCGTCGACGACACGAGCTCGGTCTTTATAGGCCGTCCGGACGGCGAGCTACCCATTTCTTGTAGTCCGCAAACCCGCGCCAACGGTTCCCCACTCCCGGGGCGTCTTCTGTCATGGCTACTGGGCCAAACATGGTGTGGTATGACCCGAAACCGTAAGTTTGTATGACGCGGCAACTTGCCACGATCAGGCAGTGCTCCGTATTAATGTGTCCAGGCTCTTACAGTCCCTCCAACTGCCGATTCAATTTATTATTGCTCTGATCAACTCGTAACATTCATACTCAAAGTTCCCACAGATTTTCCCCTTTGAAGAAACTTTGTGGCCAGCTACTCACAGCCGAAACGCCTTCGGCATCGTGCGTAACTATAAATTTCCTTGCTGGATCCTCGCTGACGCGTTCTGGCATGATGCCAACAGTTATATTACATGTAGACGAGGCTTAACTATTAATATTGATCGGGCCCTGGGCTTTGTTTCGCCTACATCGGCCTTTGTGGTTTTTGCCTTTAGTATATTTGGTTTAAGTGTCTGTGGCGATTAAAGTTTTGGTTAAGGAGAAAATTACTTTGTTTCTGCTGGTAGCGGCTGTCAGATTACTCTATGACTTAATGTCCTATGTCCCCTAGATGGAGCAGGGTGCTTCCACAGTAATCCTGAAATCCAGCTCATTCCACGTCATTCCGTTGCTCGCCGCTTCTATCAACCGACGCTAGGTTTGACGTGGACGGCCACGCTTTCTTTTTCTTTGAGGATTACAGTGTAACGTTTGCTTCAGTATGTGTAGAGTGTAGCCAATCTATCACCACTTGCGACGCTTGATCTGGCGGTCGATCGGGGGTTACTCTATACGCGTCATATATATATTTAGATAACCAAACATCCGTATGGACAGGTACTCACAGTTATAACATACAGACTCTCTCAATATCAAATATAACTGTCTTAATTAACACCATCATGCAGACACACCTGGTACCCTACTTTGTTTTTTTTGTATTCCTTTTAAGAGTCATGTCTTCGTCAATAAATTATAATAAAACTAACCTCTGCCAGTGGCTTCGTCCGCTTGAAAATAGTTTTCTCTATGCAAACTGAGGACCCCTGTTTAATCCCTATAAGATGAATTTTGGAAACTTTGCGCTCTCTACGTCATAAAATTTGATTGAGTAAAATTTTACTCCTAGTCCCAGTAGATTCGACTGTGTGATTCTTGGCTTTTCTTTACTAAAGCATGCAAGTATTATACACCTTAACCTTCCTCATGGATCATTCTGTCCATTGGTGAAAACTACATGAGAATCCGTCGGGTAGTTTTTGAGTTTATTGGGTTTATACCGAATGACGCGGTGGAGGGATTTTGTTTTATAATTTGCAAGGATAATAGCAACATGTAAAGTTTCGAAAGTTCTTGGAACTCACGATATAGGGAGTGTGAGTTCCACGAAATCAACCCATCTAAATGTATTTGTAGATAATAAATTTGTAGCGATATCTAAGGCGCCACATAAGAACTACAAGAAATACAAAGCACTGCATTCCACAAACAAGCCCGAAATTATCTATCGGGCAGTTGCCCACCCACGTCTGGTCGGAGGATCCTCCCTTTTCAACGAAGGTTTGAGGAACTTTACTCTCTGTTCCACGTACCTCCAAAAATTATCTATTCTTATTCTTATACATTTTTTTTTTTGTCGCTCACTTATAATGCCTTCATTTGCCGAATGGTTTTCAGGCAGAGAAATATAAGCATAGGTAAATCAGCCTTATCATGTTCCTACTGTTGGGACTCAGGCATCCTCTCTAAGAGACGGAATGACACGTGAGCTTAATTTTACCTTTTGAATACTAGTGAGATTCAGAAATGCTACAAAACTCTGTTAGAAAAGTTCCCAGTACCTACAGAAATGAGATTTGTTCAGTTCTGGTGACAGCTTGTACCAAAGTCATGACAGTTCCGTCTCTCACCCGGTCGCATCGATATATATGTACTACGCACTAGATGACGCGTGCCGTACATTCACTTTTTTCTAATTAGTTGTTAGGCATGCAGTACAATCCACGCTCAGCTGACGTTAGTTTGACGTAGAATTTTGACGTTCATGCAGTGTAGGAGAGCCGCTAATAAATTCGAATCAAAGTAAACTAGGACATAAACAATAATTCTGTAGCTAAATAATTAAAGCTACTGGTTAACCAAGCGATGTAATAGCTTCTAATATCGTAATAATATAATAGAAAAGATAATATTCCAAAAAAGCACCCTCCATTTTACAATCATAGACTAAAACATATAGATGCTCCCCCCTATGAACACGAATTGTAGGTTTTTACCTACAACTGTTTAACAGAACACAGACTTTATGCGGTGTTTTATAACCAGTTCGATATTTTTGAATATTTTTTAGGGTTCCGTACCTCAAAAGGAAAAATTGGAACCTTTATAACATAACTTTGTAGTCCGTCTGTCCGTCTGTCAAGACCCTTTATCTCGAGAACGCGTGGAGGTATCGAATTGAAGCTAAATACTCGAATCGATTTATTTTATCACCACTGCTCTCAAAAACGGTGAAGGAAAACATTGTGAGGAAACCGACATGTCCTAGAACCAAAAATTCGAAGACATGTGACATCCACCAATCCGTACCGGGCCCGCGTGGTGGATTATGGCCCATTCCTTTTCCTAGAGAGGAGGCCTGAGTCCCAGCAGTGGGAATATTAAAAGGATGATGCAATGCAATGCAACTCAAATCTGTGTTGGTACAGCCTGCTAGCTACAGGCAGGCAGGGTCGAAGCCTGCTTGGGTCCTGGGTCAGCTACTGAAAGGAAGGCCCGGCCCCGGCACGATAGGCAACGAAGGAACAGGATAGGTTTTTAGTCAGTAAGAGTCTGACACTATTTCCCGCTCCGCTCAAGGGCGGGATTTGACATTAGATGATTTTACCTACAATAAAAAAAAACTGTACTGGTAAAATTTTATAATAAAATACCACTTTAGATTATCTATCCAATTGAATGAATCCAAATTGCAAAACATGTATAAAACGCATAGTGTGCGTTATAAATTGGATGATTATATTAATATTATAAGACAAGCATATTAGATAAGCATATAAATTGGAAGATTAGATACTTTATAAAAATGCTTGGCTAAATGCTGTTCCAGCTCTACTGCCACAAAATCAAACTACTAAGTTAAAAAAAAAAAGATGACGATAATGATGTTTTGATGTCGCTAAAAACGCATGTTTCGACATTCTCAAGGGTATCAAAATTCATAGGGTACTTCCCGTTGACCTAGAATCCTGAAATATGGCACGAAGTAAGGTCTTATAGTACAGATATAGGAATAGATCTAAAAATTTGTTGTTACGTCATAAAAAAAACTTTTTTGCGATTCAGAAAAATCTTCAAGACTATTCGGGATTTGAAGTACGAACGCTCAGAGCGCGAGTCCGACTCTCACTTGCCGAGTTTTGTGTTCTTTCTTTTCTTGTATTAATATTAGACATCGTTAAATTTTAGTCGTTTCAATCCCGCGGAGGGTCGTTTCGGTACATGAAATACTATCGATTTGTAAAGAAAAACATAAAAAATAAACTACTTTTTTTCAAAAACTCGAATAATTTAACGGTGTACTTATTAACATATTTTTATCAAAGTTTAAAAATTACGACGACATTTTTTGATACCCAATAAAAACTCATCAAGAAATGTCAACGAAGAGAATTTATACCAACGAAGACTATTATTACATTTTGAAATAGAGTATTATTGTAATGAAGTATTGTAGGCAAGAAACTGTGTCACGTCTGCGGTATAAAAATCTATATAGATGTAATGTCATTACACTAAGTTGAAAGCAACGCGTAAGTACTAGGATATTCATGGCGTTTTAGACCTTTTGGTCGCGAAAAAGTATCCTCTATAAGCTATCTTAGCGCTGTAAGTTTTAAATGTTTTGTTAGACGACATAATGGCAATCTAGCGCTGCAGCGATTTATTGTTTGATTTTTTCAGTATTTTGACAAAGAGTTTATATGAACGTGCTTGTCTATCGCAAGAATATAGGTCGATGCCCGGTCGTTTCAAATTCTAAACTCGTTCACGTCATGTTCAAGTGTTTAAAGTCAAAGGGCATATTAAAGGGTTGGGCTGTGAAGCATAACTTGTGATGTAGGTAAGTATTGAAACTATTGGGTCTATGAACGATTGAATACTTACTGTAGTTAACTTTGTTTCCTTCGCTAGATGAACTTCATATTATTGGAGTTATATGGACTAAAAAGCAGTGTACTGTTGGTTTTTTTTTTATTGAAAAAAACTGGTCAAGTGCGAGTCGGATTCGCACAACAAGGGTTCACAAACTAACTTGTTAATGTTAGAAGTTCAATTCCCGAATTGAGACTCAAAGATTTTTCCGAATTGAAAAAGTGCTTTTTTTTTGTTGTGACGTAACTACTTTCAGAACGGTGAAGGAAAACATCGTGAGGAAACCGGCATGTCCTAGAACCAAAAATTCGAACACATGTGACATTCACCAATCCGCACTGGGCCCGCGTGATGGATTACGGCCCATTCTTCATTCTCTAAGAGAGGGGAGGCCTGAGTCCCAACAGTGGGAACATTAAAAGCCTGATAATACTAATGCTATCTACAAGGTTTTGATAGACAGACAGACAGACAACAAAGTGATCCTATAAGGGTTCCATTTTTTTTCCTTTTGAGTTACGAAACCCTAAATAAGAATTAATTTTCAAAAACCCCTTCATAATGCTGACTGACTAAACCAGCTGACTGACATAAAAACGAACTAGAAGCATGAAACTTTGCACAAGGTTTCCTTTTATGACTTAGGCGAGCACTAACAAAAGATTTTCCAATATTTGCCCCCCAAAGGGGATAAAACGGGCATCCAAAATTTGTTTGGAAAAACCTAATATCACGCGATCGAAGCCGCTGGCAAAAGCTAGTACAATATAATAATTTTCACATTTATCATTTGATGATTTGATTTGTTTTATTTATATTTCATCAATATCATCTTCCTGCCCTTTTCCCATGTTATTTGAGGTCGGCGCAACACGTTTTCTTTTTCCATTTTGTCCTATCACCCGTCATGCTATCACTAACTTCTTTTCCTTTCATATACTCTTCACACTGTCCATCCATCTTTTCTTTGGCCTCCCTCTTCCTCTCCAACCATCCACATGTATACTCATAACCCTTTTAGTAACATGTGTTTCATTCCTCCTCTTCACATGACCATAACAAGACAAACGATTCCCCTTCCCCTTGTTTTATTTATATTTGTTTTGTAGGTACTTTAATTTTTGTCGCAGTCAACCTATTTATACAAACTTTGCTGACTGAATAATACAAAGCTATCATTTTAACAAACGTCTCTTACATAAAAAACAGATTGGTCAATCATACTTTCAAGAAAGCTTCAACTAAGACTTTAAACTCCAGACTGCAATAAAAATTGTAGAAAAGGCTAATTCCTGCAGGTAATTTGCGATTTTACCTTTAACCGTTTTATGTGAAAGTAAAACAAATAATTTCGATGTTTATGGAATGAATTGTAAGAACAGAATTATTGTACAGTTTTACGAACTTAACACGGACCAAGTCGACGAAAACATGTAGTAGCTAGTCTATTTTATAAAGCGAAATACCACTCGCTGATTAATCACGAAATCTCAGAAACTATAACACCTACAAACTTAAAATTTGGCAGGTAGGTTCCTTAGAGGGTGTAGACGTATGCTAAGCACGGATTTTATGAAACTCCACCCCGAAGGGGGTAAAATGACAGCGGGTTTCATGCGGGCGAAGCCGCTGGCAGATGCTAGTATTATCATAAAATCTATATTCACGACGGTGCCACGACAGAAAACCTCCACGAGTGCCCGCAGACTATAGTTCCCTTGCGGATACGTCCGTCGCGAAGACTAGTCTGCGGGACGGTGCACCCTGGGAGGCGGCCAACCACCCCCTTGGGCACTCCTGCCTAAGGGGCCTCGATGGCCGTCTGCGAATGTTCTGTCGGGAGTACGCTTCAACGCGTGTCCCTCTGCTTTAGCAGAGGGCACAGTGGCGAAGCAAGAGCGGGCTCGGCGTGCACTCACCCTGCCACCGGGCAGGCAGGAGGAAGGCTCTCTCCTCCTTCTGCCACCGTTGTTCTCGTAGCCCCAGAGATTGTCCAAGGTCATGTTTCTGACTTTTGATGGGGGTCGAGGGTCCTGGCTTAACCGCCCGGGCCGCGAGGAAGACAACCTCTATAAAAAATTACCCCAAACCTCCAAGCGGCGGCGCACCGTGAGGGAGGTTGTTAGCTTGACTAATGGGTAGCTAAATTAGTCTCTAGTGCGGACCACGGATTTTGAGCAAGTACCCGAAGTTTATACTCGTGGGAACAAATATGGACAAGAATAAGTTTTTCAAACACCCTCTGGAGAGTGATGCGCGGTCGGAGTCCGACGCGGCATCCAGAAGGAGCTCAGGCTCGGAGGTAGAAGATGAGGTGGAGTCGGGAGGCGACACCGGAAGAAACGCGAGTTTCTTCCGGAAACGCTCCTTGTCGAGGGACAAGTCGTCCTCCGACGGTGAAAAGGGCTCGGCCCGAAAAATCCCTACCAGTGGGCGGGGAGCGGGCCGAGCACCGGGAAGAGGACGGGGAGTCACCTCCCAGGAGGCGGCCGAGCGAGCCGAGAGGCTTGCCGCGGAAGGGCGCCACCCCGCTGCGATGGACCCCTCGGGGCCATCTGGCAGCGAGAAGGAAGACTCCGCTGAGGAGTCGCGTCGGTCCTTCGGCGAGCTCGTCGTCGCCGCGCTGCGCGATATGGGCCGCAAGCGAGAGAGGACGTCAAAGGAGAGGACGGTCCTCCGCCATGCCGCCTCCATGCAGGAGGCCTTTGACGTCGCTCTCAGGAAGAGCGTGGCGAAGCTCCAGACCGAGCTCCGAGCCGGGCTCCGGGCCGAGCTTCAGGCCGAACTCGCTGCGGTCCATGGAGCCAGCAGCCAGAAGCCCGTGGAGGGGGGGTGCAGGCAAGGGCAGGGGCAAAGTCGGCCCCAGCCCCAGCCTCGGCCCCAGCCCCAGCCCCAGGCCGAGTCGGGAAGTCAGCTGCTGACGCTGGTGCAGCGGGAGCTGGCTGCTTTCCAGCAGCAGCTGCAAAAGCAGCTGCAGGAGCAGCAGCAGCAGTTCCAGCTGCGGATCCAGCAGCAGCTGTCCCTGCTGGAGGGCATAGTGTTGCGCCCTCCACTAGCGGCCTCCGGCCAGCGAAAGGAGGCGTCTTACGCCGCTGCCGCGGCCTCGGCGGCTGGACCCACGGTGGGCCCGTCAGGGCAGACTAGGCGTGGGGCCGCGGTGTCGAACCCCGCTGTGTCGGCCCCGCAGGGCAAAAAACAGCAGCAGGGGAAGCCAACCCCTGCGGCTCCCCCCAAGAAGGGCAAGGCGGCACCGGCCCCTAAGGCGGCGGGAGCCCCTGCTGTGGCGGCAAGCAGGCGGCCGAGGCCGCCTCCCCAACCTGCAGATCCTCCGGCCGAAGCCGGATGGCAAGTGGCCGGAGCCAAAAAACAGGCTGGCAAGGCGGCTCGGGCTGCCAGGAGGCGTGAGCGGCAAAAGCTGCGAAAGCGGACGGCCCTCGCGGCCAGGATTCGCACCCCGCGCTCTACGGCTGTAGTAATAACGCTGCAGCCGGAAGCGTTGAAAAAGGGTGCGACCTATGGCGAGGTCCTCCGCAAGGCGAAGCAGGAGGTGAACCTCACCGACCTTGGGATCACCGGGGGCTTCCAGATGCGGCATACCGCAACTGGTGCCCTGATGTTGGAGGTCCCCGGAGCCAACAGCGGCCCCACCGCAGACGCCCTGGCTGACAAGATCAGGGCGATCTTGGACGCGGAGGAGGCCCGGGTGTCCAGGCCCACAAGATGCGTCGACATGCGCATCATGGGCCTGGACGATTCCGTCGAGGTCGAGGAGGTCGTGGCCGCTGTCGCCAGGACGGGTGGGTGCCCTGCCGATCAGGTCCGGGCAGGCACCATCCGTGTTGACGGCACTGGCATGGGGGCGGTTACAGTGAACTGCCCCCTGTCAGCGGCCAGGAGCATCACCGGGGAGGGTAAGCGACTCCTGGTGGGCTGGGTCTCCGCGCGGGTTAAGCTGCTGGAGCCCAGACCGCTGCGCTGCTATCGCTGCCACGTGGGCCACCACGTGGGGGTCTGTTGCGCAGCGGAGGAAGATCGCAGCGACCGCTGCTTCCAGTGCGGTCAGCCCGGCCACAAGGCCGATACCTGCAGTGCAGCGCCGCACTGCTACGCATGTGCGGCGGCAGGCAAGTCGGCCGACCACCGGGCTGGGAGCAGGACCTGCGATCCCCCCGCCAAGGCCAAGGGCAAGGTCCCAAGGCCCATCCCCGCGAAGGTGCTCACCGCCGCGGCTGCCCCGTTGGCTGCCGCCGCCATCGCCTCCGCAGACGCCGCCGCCGCTAACACCGCGGCAGGACCCTCACGGAGGGCCCGGGAGGAGACTGTAATGGACTGCCAATAACGGCTCCATTACGTCTCCTCCAGGCGAATATCAACCACTGCGCCCCCGCTCAGGATCTGTTGCTCCAGAGCATGGCGCAGTGGTCGATCAACATCGCCGTTGTCACCGAGCCGCACTTTGTCCTGCCCAGAGCCGACTGGGTTCAGGACCTGACCGGCTCGGTGACACTTATTTCGTCGGCCGCCGCCGGTACCCCGGCGCTCGAGGCCGTCAAGAAAGGTCGGGGTTGCGTGGCAGCACGGTTCGGGGACATAGTGGTGGTAGGCGTCTACCTGTCCCCGAACAGATCTCTCGCCGAATTGGATAGCTCCCTTTTGGAGCTGGATGCCGTCGTTGCTGGGTTTGACTCCAGCCTCCCCGTGGTCGTTTGCGGGGACTTCAATGCCTGGAACGAGGCTTGGGGTTCCCGGTTCACGAACCAGCGAGGTCGAAGGGTGGAGGAATGGGCCCTAGGGCAGGGCCTAGTCGTACAAAACCGGGGTTCTGTCCCCACGTGTGTGCGGATGCAAGGCGAGTCGGTGGTGGACGTTACGTTCGCCAGCCCTGCACTGGCACCGCGCGTCGTCGACTGGCGCGTTATAGAGGAGGTGGAGACGTTCTCCGACCACCGGTACATCCGGTTTGACGTCTCCGCCCAGACCTCGACCGTGCCGGTCCGACAGACCCCGTGTGGTCCGCGTTGGGCGCTGAGGCAGCTGGACAGGGACCTGCTCCAGGAAGCCGCGATAGTACAGGCCTGGGTGCAAGCACCGGACAGGCCTGTCGACATCGACGTCGAGGCGGACTGGTTCCAGGTGGCCATGTCGCAAATCTGCGACACGGCCATGCCCCGAGTCCGGCCAGGACGTGCCCGGCGCCAAGTACACTGGTGGTCGCCAGAGATTGCGGCACTGCGCGATGCGTGCAATGCTGCGCGACGCCGGTATACTAGACACCGCAGGCGCCGCACCCGTCCACCGGGTGCGGAGGCCATAGAGGCGGAGCTGTACGAGGGATACAGGGCGGCAAAGCGCACCCTCCGAGCGGAGGTAAAGCGGGCCAAACTCGAGGCCCGCAACGTGTGGCTGGAGTCTCTGAACGTCGATCCGTGGGGACGCCCATACAAAATGGTCATGGAGAAACTCCGGCCATGGGCTCCCCCGCTGACTCAGAGTCTCCGGCCCCAGCTCGTGGAGGGTGTGGTGAGCGCTCTGTTCCCTACGCGAGGGGAGCATACTCCCCCGCCTATGGCTCCGCCACCAGCGGCGGTGTCCGATGCGGACCACGACGGCAACGACGGCAACAATGCTCCAGAGGTGACCGAGGTGGAGATGAGAGTGGCGGTGCGAAGGCTGAGTGCCAAGAACACCGCCCCAGGACCCGATGGCTTGCCTGGAAAAGCCTGGGTCCTGGCCATGGAGGAACTCGGGTCTCGACTGAGAGGGCTCTTCAGCGCATGCATGGAGAGGGGCCAGTTCCCGCTTCGCTGGAAGACGGGGAAACTGGTCCTTATCGCGAAGCCGGGGCGCCCCGCGGACTCTCCGTCCGCATATCGGCCCATTGTGCTGCTCGACGAGGTGGGCAAGCTCTTTGAAAGAGTAATTGCAGACCGCCTCGTCGTGCATCTGGCACGGAAGGGGCCGGATCTTGCGGACGGCCAGTTCGGATTTCGCAGGAGGCGCTCCACTGTGGACGCCATCATGCGCGTGCGAGCCCTCACGACGGGGGATGCGGTGTCCCGGGGCAGGTGTGTCTTGGCGGTGTCTCTGGACATCGCCAACGCCTTCAACTCCCTGCCCTGGAGTTGCATTGGTAGGGCACTCCGGTACCACCGGGTGCCCGACTACCTCTGTCGGGTGATCGAGGCCTACCTGTCGGACAGGTTCATCATCTACCCCGGTCATCAGGGGGAGTTGAAACGGCGAGAGATGTCGTGCGGTGTTCCGCAGGGATCGGTACTAGGGCCGCCCTTGTGGAACATCGGGTACGACTACGTGCTGCGCGCCGACCTCCCCGACGGGGTCAGCGTGGTCTGTTACGCAGACGACACGCTGGTCCTGGCGCGGGGACGGTCGTACCAGGCGGCGGTCGAACTAGCGACGCGCGGGGTTGCGACAGTCGTGGAGAGGATACAGCAGTTGGGACTCGAGGTGGCATTGCACAAGTCCGAGGCCATGTGTTTTCACGGCCCTCGGAGCGCGCCACCTCCGGGCTCCCAATTAACGGTAGGAGGAGTTCACATCGGCGTCGGGTCGACGATGAAGTACCTGGGACTCGTCCTCGACAGCCGGTGGAACTTCAAGGAGCACTTCCGACGTCTGGCTCCCAGGTTGAATGCGACTGGGGCTGCGCTCAAGCGGCTCCTGCCGAACCTAGGGGGTCCAGACGCCTCCTGCCGGAGGCTCTACGCAGGCATCGTTCGGTCCATGGCCCTTTACGGTGCGCCGGTGTGGGCGCCATCGCTACGGAAGCGAGTGGCGGCCCGGCTAACCGCCTGCCAGAGGGTCATGGCCATCCGGATGATCCGCGGATACCGTACGGTGTCCTGCGAAGCGGCGAGCCTCCTTGCTGGCCTACCACCATGGGATTTGGAGGCAACAGTCCTTGCACACATGCATGACCTACGCGTGGAGATGCAACGTCGGGGCGAAACTCCGCTGCCGCGACAAGTCGCGGCATGGCGGACAGAGCTCCGGCGGGATCTCATGGTGAAATGGCGAGAGCGATTGTCGCAACCTCGTGCTGGGCACGCCACGATCGAGGCGGTAAGGCCCCTCTTTGAGGCGTGGCTGGAAAGGCCCCACGGCGTCGTCACCTTCCGTTTGGCGCAGGTGCTGACCGAGCACGGCAAGTTCGGTCCGTACCTGTACAAGATTCGTGCGGAGACGACGCCCGGGTGTCGCCACTGTGCGGACCGCCCGGTGGACACGGTGGAGCACACAGTCGAGGTGTGCCCCGCTTGGGAAGAGCAGCGCCGTGTCCTCGTGGGGGCGATCGGCGGCGATCTCTCGCGCCGGGGCTTGGTTCAAGCCATGCTCCGGAGCGAGGAGGAGTGGCAGGCGGTCGCCTCCTTCTGCGAAGCAGTAATGCTAGTAAAGGAGGAGGCCGACCGCCTTAGGCAAAGGCGGACACGCCGCCGCCGCCGCCGGGTTTCCGATCCCAATTTCCGGCCACCGTAGGCGCGGGCTCGCGGACGGTGGGCAATGGGTAGCTCGCTGTCCGTCCGTCCGGTAACAGACCGGTCCGAGCTCAGGTCGTCTACGGCGCGCACCGTTCCCGCGCGCCTCAAGGAGTTGTCAGCATACTGTAGGGGTCCAGCAGGGCCGAAGCCTACTGGGGCCAAAGGTTATGTGAGACTGTCACCAAAGGCCCCAGGATAAAGGCAAGGAATGGAAAGGTAGGTTTTTTAGTCAGTAAAAGTCTGACACTGTTTCCCGCCCCACCCAAGGGCGGGATTCGTCATTGGATGATTTTTACCTACCACAAAAAAAAAAAAAAAAAAACCCCGAAGGGGGTAAAATGACAGCGGGTTTCATGCGGGCGAAGCCGCTGGCAGATGCTAGTATTATCATAAAATCTATATTCAATATCTGCATATGTATTCTATTTCACCTTTCATTTCTCTTCAAAGTAGAATAAACACAGCGAGAATGGCATTTCATTATTTCACCCAGCGACTCCTCATTCTGTATCTGTAATGTGAATGGTTCTTTTTTTTGCTTAACCCTTTCAATATTCGTCTATAAACCGTTAAATTTTGGTCGTTTTAATCCTGCGGAGGGTCGATTAGGCACATGAAACACTACCGATTTGTAAAGAGAAAATTTAAAAATAAAGTACTTTTTTTAAAACTCGAATTAATTTTCGCATGTGCGAAATTAATTTCTTAAGTAAACGTTAGCTGAGCGAGGCCAATGAACTGTAGGTAGTTAGTACGCAACGACCGACAACTACCTACAAGGTCATTGACTCGTTTACTTGAAAAAAAAAATTTCGAACATTTGTATATTACCTCGAGTTTTAGAAAAAAAGTACTTTATTTTTTTAATTTTATCCTTATAAATCGATACGGGCGTCCACGGGATTTAAACGACTAAAATTTAACGGTGTATATGTGATAATGAATGTAGACATTTTTTTCGTTTCGATATGGATAAAAGGGATTATCAAAAATGTTCTGTTTTCAAATAAATGTTTGTGATCACACTGTGTAAACTGTATGTTTTGTAAAGTACCTCCTTGGTTTCGTGAAAAAAAGTGCGACTTCTGAGCATGGGATTCTGAGTTCAATTTTTCGACATACGATAGTGTGACGGCATGGTTGGCGCAGTGGTTGTGGTGTGGACTGCTGCGCTACGGGTCGCGGGTTCGATCCCCGCACGGAACAAATATTTGTAACACCTACAGATAGTTGTTGCGGGTCGGAGTGTCTTGTGTATGTGAGTTTACACGATTGTGAATGCACGCACGATACAGGAGTAACTCCAAGAGTTGGACACAGTTTAAAAAAAAACCGGGTCGAGTAAAAATTGCTATTAGGATTTTCTATTAGTAATGGCTCAGTAGTAGCCTGAAGATTAGAAGTTCGTGGTTCGACACCCCCATGCCCATGCAAGAACAACATGTAAAGCCGATGATGGGAGATGTCATTGGTGGGTAAAATCATCCAATGACATCTCCCGCCCTTGGGCGGAGCGGGAGATAGTGTAGGACTCTTACTGAGAGGACCGTTCCTTCGTAGCCTATCGTGCCGGGGCCGAGCATTCCTTTCGGAAATAAACCCATGACCCCAGTAGGCTTCGACCCTGCCTGCCTGCAGCTAGCAGGCTGGGTCTCTACGGTTTGCTGACAACTCCTTGAGGCGCGCGGGAACATTGCGCATCTGTCCCCGGTTGCACGACCTGCGCATGGTGATGATTTGATTTTGACACGGCTAATGATTTTTTTTAGGAATTATTCTGTAGCTACCTAGAAGTTGATGGTTTGGTGCTGCCTAGCCACAGAAAGCCGTTGATACTGCATTTGATCTCTCTTCGGTCGTGTCAAATTGCTGAGGCTGCATTTTAGTAATAATTCACTTTTGCTAGCGGCTTCGCCCGCGTGATAAGTATGTTCCATAAAAACTTTGGACCCCCGTTTCATTCCCTTAGGGGGTGAATTTTAGAAAATCCTGTTATCGAATGCCTACGACATACAAAGAACATGCCCTTCAAGTTTAAGTCTTTACGATCAGCAGTTTAGGCTGTGCGTTGATCCGTCAGTCATTCAGGACAAAGCATTTTATAAGTATAGATTATGGTCACGTTCATAAGCCTTTCCCCTAAGTGTCGTCAAAACGACCAGTTCTTTGCGTTTCACAACCATCGAATCATCGTTGATCATCGGTCAACTTTATGGGAAGCCTTTCAACACTGCTTTTATCAGTACACGGTCACTACAACAGAACCTTTCGGCCCCATCGAACATTTGTTCTGAGAGCAATTTTCCCTGCCCACTGCTACACATGTTTTGCGATGGTACGTGTTATGTCGGTAACTTTGGTTCTTCTGCTTCTAATTTAGATCTATTGCTCTTTGGGTAATTTAAAGCCTCTTTATGAGGCCAATTGGTAAAATTAGCTTTGCTGCAAATGGCGCAAATGCCTTATTGGTAATTACAGTTTTGAGCCATTTAGGGTTGAAACGCTTGGGTCATAGGGTCCGACTCCGCGTCTCCATTTTAAGGAAATTTCATGCCGACTGACACTTTGCGTGAGGGCTGGCTCGTTCTTCGCCCAAAGTAATAGCATTGTCATTCAACGCGGCAATGCTGCCAGTCTTTTGAGCACATTTCCGGATGACAGTGATATGGAGGAGTACTTCGACGCCTCAGTATACTTTGAGTTTTTATGTTATACTAGCTTCTGCCATCGGCTTTACCCGGGTGAAAGACGGTTTCTCCGTACAAACTTCCAATCCCAGTTTTACCCCCTTAGAGCTCGTGTACACGATGTCGCCACCGCGCTGTCACCGCGCCGTCACCGTATACCACCGTATACCGTATACCGTACACGTCTCCATAGCGGCGCGGTGGCGTGGCGGGGCGATGACGGCACGGCGGCGGCATCGTGTACACGAGCCCTTAGGGCTCCCTCTAAGGGGGTAAACCCCATTTTAAGGGGGTGGAGTTGCGTAAAATCCGTTCTTAGCGAATGTCTTCACCCTATAAAGTTACCTGCCAAATTTTATATTTGTAGGTGTTTTTTTTTATTGTAGGTAAAATCATCCAATGACAAATCCCGCCCTTGGGCGGAGCGGGAAATAGTGTTAGATTCTTACTGACTAAAAACCTACCCCGTCCCTTCGTTGCCTATCATGCCGGGGCTGACCCTTCCTCTAAGAAAACGGCCCTTGACCCCAGTAGGCTTCAACTCTGCCTGCCCGCAGCTAGCAGGCTGGGCTCCTTGAGGAGCGCGGGAACAGTACGCGCCGTCCGCCGGTCCGGTCGGTTACCGGACGATCGGACAGCGTGCTGTGCAGCGTGCACGCCGTCCAAAAACCCGCGCCTACGGTGGCCTATAATCGGGATCAGAATCCCCGGCGGTGGCTGGGGCGAGCGCCCCGTTGCCTTTGCCTGATAAATGATATTTATTTTGCAAATAGGTTTTTTACAAATACTTTTACACGTCAATTTTTTTATCGGCGGTCGACCTTCTTCTTTGCTAGCATTACTGCTTCGCAGAAGAAGGCGACCGCCTGCCACATAATAATATATATATAATAAAATATAATATTTCCACAATTATCACGCAACACCGTCTAGTCCCAAGCTAAGCAGAGCTTGTGTTATGGGTACCAGACAGCTGATAAACATACTTATATATTTCTAAATACATACATATTATAGATAAATAACACCCAGACACAGAACAAATGATCGTGCTCATCACACAAACATTTGTCCTGGGTGGGATTCGAACCCACGACCTGCGGCATAGCAGTTAGGGCCACTAACCACTAGACCAACAGGCCAGTCGCCAGTCAGTGCCATCCCTCCTGACTCCGGACTATGGCCTGAACCAAGGTCCGGCGAGAGAGATCGCTGCCATAGTTTCTAAGATTTCGCGATTATTCAGTGAGTGGTATTTCGCTTTCATATATGTAGGTTTTAGTAAGTATAAATAGTATAGTTGATAATATTTAAGTTTTTTTACGTACATATGTAGATATAATCTTAGAAAATAAATATTTTGCTATTGCCCAAAAACTCTTTTCTATCTACAACAAAGTCTACCTATAAGTCTCAAGTCAGATCGGTTTTCGGTCCACTTTCATCTTCAAAGTACTAATCCTTTACTTACCTGTTTTTATTCAATTTATCTTTTACGATGTACAGGTTTTAGTACTTCGAGAAAGTGGGATCTTGTTAGGTACCCTGGACAAAGTTGTCAAAGTAATTAACTAGTCTGCGACAACTACATAGTGGTTTTAGGAGAGAAACACAGAAAAACATTAACTGATATACATTATGTATACGTCTTGAACTACAAAGATATAAAGAGTACTTAGTGCTGTAACTTCGTATCCAGGTACCTACAACCTTTTTAGGGTTCTGTACGTCAAAAGGAAAAACATGGAACCCATTTAGGATCACTTTGTAGTCTGTCTGTCTGTCCGTCTGTCTGTCTAACACGTGGAGCTATCGAGTTAAAATAAAAACAATATATTCAGGTCTGCAGTCCTTTGAAGCTGTGCAAAATTTAACTTCTACGTTAACGGAAAAAAGATACAGCCGTTTATATCGTAAAAAACGTATATATCGACACTCTCAAGGGAATCAAAATCCATAGAGTACTTCTTGTTGAGCTAGAATCCTGAACTTTGGCATGAAGCAAGGTCTTATAGCATAAGTATACGAATATATTTGAAACCTTTAAATTTATAGTTACGTCACAAAAAAAAAAAAACATTTGCGATTCATAGCTAAGTTTGTACGGAACCTTCAGTGCGCGAGTCCGACTCACACTTGCCCAGTTTTTTGTTATAGGGGGAGCCTTCTGGACTCTTGGGGAAGAGACCAGGGAGTATGGGATTTTTACCTTACTAAAACCACCTTGGCGATCACCATTAGTACATGGAAGGGTTTTTTTTATGGTAGGTAAAATCATCCAATGACAAATCCCGCCCTTGGGCGGAGCGGGAAATAGTGTCAGACTCTTACTGACTAAAAACCTACCCTGTTTTTTCCCTGCCTTGGATCCGGGGCCCTGGTATGCATTTTCATACCTCCCCAGAGCCGCAGACTAGGCCTCGACCCTACTGGGCCCCTACGGTTTGCTGACAACTCCTTGAGGCGTACGGGAACAATGCGCATCGTAAACGCCTTGGACTCGGTTCGGTCTGTTAAACCTCGCCATAACAACCGGTTCTGTGTGTCCCGCATCTATTAGATTCCGATAACCCTCACCGGGTCATCGGTCCACCGGCACAGCCAACACCATTACCCATCGCTGTCTCAGCATCGGGAACAGTATAAGGTTGTTTTTGCAACTGTCAATCTAACCTTATCCTAATTATATTGGAGTCGACTTCCACTCAAACTGGATGTAGAAAAACAATAAGAACAGAGTTACTGAGTAAAGAGAGAAAAGAGTGCAGTGGTGGCTGAGTGCTAACGGTCACGACTTACGAGTTGTAGGTCACGGGTTCAATCCCAGCCAGGCGCATTACTTTGTGTAATTAATTTCATCATCACTGCTCTCAAAACGGTAAAGGAAAACATCGTGAGGAAACCGTCATATCTTGGAACCAAAAATGCGAAGACATGTGACATTCAACAACCCGCACAAGGCCCCGTGATTGATTACGGCCCATTTCTTTCTCCTAGAGAGGAGGCCTGAGTCCCAGCAGTGGGAACATTATGAGGCTGATAATGCTTATTATATTTCTTTCAAATAAATATTTTGATTTCATTTTATTTTAATGGTCATCCATCCTCGGGTCTACGTGCTTCTGTTAAAAGACAATCTGTCAATATACAAGTAAAGCAGGGGTGGCCAACCAGTCAATCTTGACTGTTAATTTAGTCGACCTCTGCCATCAATAGCGTATTTACTTATACGCCGAAAGGACTTTGGCGGGATACACATATCTTAGCTAAGTATTTGACCCTACTACAGTACACTGTTACCTTGTCGCCACGTAAATGTTTGTTTCTCAAAAGAAAAACGAAAGTAATTGAGGCAGGTTGCTCAAATTTTTGGACAAGCATCGCTCGTTCTTTCATCTTTGATTACCCGATATTTTTGGGACATAATTCGACAATTTTTTTATTATTCTACTATTCATGATATGGAAGCTCACCATAATTTTTCGGCTCGCTCGCTCTTTTATTCTTTTTGTGAAATTGATTTTATAATTGGATATACAGTCTAATTAGTAGGTAAGCAGTAAATCGTGAGTCGAATTAAGTTTACCTTTGCTTTTTTTAACGTGGAAATCATCTAATGACTTCTCCTGCTCTAGGGAGGAGCAGGAGGACGAGTCAAACTTTCATACTTTTCTCTACGGTTTGCTGATATTTCTTTGAGGCTCGCGTGAAACACTACTTACGCGTTGTCGGTGATTTTGGCTCGGTTCTTATACGACGAGCGGACGGCGAGCTACCCATTGCCCGTCGTTCACAAACCCGCGCCTACGGTTGGGTACGGTTGACCACACTTAATTATAATCAAAGTTATTATTTACTGTATTTTGATAACGACTACGAGACACCAACACCAAAAATCACAATCACTGGAAAAGCTAAGTCGTCGACGGCGCGTTCTGTTCCCGCGCGCCTCAAGGAGCTGTCAGCACACCGAAGAGGCCCAGCCTGCAAACTGCAGGCAGGCAGGGTCAAAGCCTACTGGGGTCATGGGTTAACTTCCGAAAGGAATACCCGGCCCCGGCACGATAAGCTACGAAGGAACGAGGTAGGTTTTTAGTCAGTAAGAGTCTGACACTACTTCCCGCTCCACCCAAGGGCGGGATTTGTCATTGGATGATTTTACCTACCATAAAAAAAAACACTGGAAAAGCTTTTCATCACTTATGACATTAATCCAATCGTTTACAAAAACTTAATTGCATTGATATATCTTTGAAGCCAGAATTTAAGTGCTATCAAATTAAATTTAAACCGGGAATGAGGAAAAAGCAATCAAAGATGCACTTAAATTCAAAGAATCTTATTTGAAGAATTGCTGTCTGTCATGAGAAACGTAGTGAATTAATCTGAATCTCAAATAAATGTTCAAGAGTAAACATAATATTTTCAACATTTTATAGACTGTATATTTTTTATTCAATTTACGACAAGACGTCTCATACATACTAAACAGATTTAGGTACTCTAGAAATCGGAGATTTCTAAATTAAATTTATTTTTAGAATGAGACTAGAATTTTACTGAATTGAGTTGAAGATATTTGTCTCTCTATCAATATTAAATTATTTATACCAAACGGCAGGATTCATCATCATTTCAGCGAATTCATCATCATTTCAGCGAATACACGTCCACTGTTGGACATAGACCTCCCCCAAGTGTCACCACAATTAACGGTCCTGTGCGTCTTGCATCCACCGGATTCCCGTAACCTTTACCAGGTCATCGGTCCACCTTGTAGGAGGCCTTCCAACGCTACGTCTTCCGGTACGTGGCCGCCATTCCAGAACCTTACGGCCATCCGTTCTGCGAGCAATGTGCCCTGCCCATTGCCACTTAAGTTTAGCAATTCTTCGTTCTATGTCGGTAACCTTGGTTCTCCTGTGGATATCCTCATTCCTGATTCGATCACGCAAGGAAACTCCGAGCATAGCCCTCTCCATTGCCCTTTGGGTCTTTAAGCAAATTTATTAGTCTATTTAAAATAATCCATCGGATTCCTGCAACCCTTATTAGGTCATCGGTCCACCTTGTAGGAGACCTTCCAACGCTGGGTCTTCCGGTATTCGGTCGCCACTCCAGAGCCTTTCGGACCCAACGATCAGCTTTTCTGCGAGTAATATGTGCCTTGCCCAATGGCGATTCTTCGGGCTATAACTGTAACCAAGGTTCATTTGTTAGTAAAATTATAATTACTAAATTAGCTGTTGCCAGCGGCTTTGCGCACATGTTAGTTGACTATCGCCAAGCGGTACAAAAAATAGCCTACGGCCTATTTTCAGACCTACTCGACCAATAAAAATCGGTCAAGCGGTTTCGAAGGAGTTCTAATGCAAATACGGTGACACGTACAAGATTTTTTATGTATTAGGGTATTTTTACATAACAGGCCTGTTGGTCTAGTAGTCAGTGGCCCTAACTGTTCGTGGGTTCGATTCCCACCCAGGACAAATGTTTGTGTGAAGAGCACGATCATTTGTTCTGTGTCTGGGTGTAATTTATTTATAAAATGTATGTATTTAGGAATATATAAGTATGTTTATCAGTTGTCTTGCACTAGATGACGTTGTATGAAATTTGTGAAATATATATATATATTTTTTCTAATATCATGTTGTTTTCACCACGTGGAAAATTTCAAAAGGCAAAAAAGTGCATCCCGCGTGCGCATTGCACGCATTACAATAAATACTTGTATGAAAAGGACATTTGCGGAGGTTACGCATGCGTGATGAAAACCGCACAATATTAAAAACACACTTAGATGATGATATAGGTACGTGATTGATGCAAATAAATAATGACTATAGCCGCTATAATATACTCACTCCAGTCAGAGCGGTAGCAGACATATTGGATGATTTCCCACTTTAAAAAAGTCTTCCAGGCTGAATTCTAACAAAAGGCGGTCAACCAAAGTAGAGACTATAGCCATTAATGCGGGAGATGTTACAGCGGACAAGTGTGAGCGGCGCAAACACAGGTGCCCTTTCTCTGCCCTCATTGCCATAGTTCGACACGACCGGAGAGAGATCACGCGCAGGACCAACGACGACAGTCAACCTGAATATTAATGTTATGTCGACAAGCAAACCGGGACTTGTCTTCAAAGACTTAGAAGTTTAGATTATAATTTCTAATCTACTAGTTTCACTACACTTTTAGGAATCTAAAATCATCTCCAACGAGCCATAGAGCGGTTGTGGAGCTACATCCCAAGGCTACAGTGAATAAGCCCTTAACAAACTAGTGCGTCTCGCCACCATCAACAATTGTAAACTGCTTACCATCTGATGGGATCGCAGTCAAGCACTAGTTGAAATAAAAAAAAAAATGCCCTACCTCTTGACACCTTCATTTTGCAAGACATTTCTTCTAACATTTCTAAACATTTCTTCTTCTTCTTTGCGTGTCAATGAAGTCAAATTAAATTTTATCCGACCAGTATTTGGCAACCTGTACCGCTGCGTCATTGGCCTCGTACTAATCCTGTAAGCACTAACGCAGTTGACGTTGCAGAATTTTAATCAATATAATTTTAATTTTAGGATCATCGATACGACGAAGAAAAATAATCCCAAAGGATCATGCTTCGTCATCCTAATCCATTCAGTCGTTGTAATAAAGTGGTAAGAAACAGACAGAGTTATTTTTGCATCATTTATATTAGTACTAGCGACCCGTTACAACTCCGTACGGGTATTAGAAATCTCATATGCATATATGGACATCTAATCTTTCTCACGAATCACTACCTATTGATGAAAATCACATGAGAATCTGCTCAGTAGTTTTTTAATTTACAGGCGCATTAAGGGGCTTCTTGCGTGATCTCATCAGGAATGAAGATATCCGCAGGAGAACCAAGTTTATCGACATGGCACGAAAAATCGCCAAACTTAAGTGGTTATGGGGACATACTCGTAAACAAATGGTCGATGGGGCCAAAAGGTTCTAGAGCGATATCTACGTATTGCAGCAGACGCAGCTTTGGTAGGCCTCCCACAAGGTGGATCGATGACCTGGTGACGGTCACAGGATCCAATGGATACGAGACGCAAAGTGCTGTACATAGTGGTAACACTTAGGGGAGCCCTATGCTCAACTGTGGACGTATTTCGGCTAAAACGATGATGATGATGATGATGCTGACAATAACTGGTAATCTTCTTGAAAGGTTCTTTTTTTTACTTTTATTGAAACGCAGCCACGCGCCTCTGTTAAAGCAATTCTTTAAAATGTTTAGTTGAGTACATAGTCTCCTTTTATTTAACGAATATTTAAGAACCATTAAATTCAAGTTAAAATAAGTGGATCCTCGCCGGTTTCTGATCGAAATTCTCGGGTATCTTTTGTATTCCACTTCCAAGCACTTGGCTTTACTTATTAATTGCGTTCAGTCATTCATTTGTTTCTATTTCAGAAGCGAAGATCAAGCGAGTCGACGTCGCATCCTTTGGGGATACAATTTACTCACTTGGAAGGAAAGCTCTAAGTGCACACACGAACGAAGTTAATAGGGCTGTCAAATCGGTGGAAAAGTAAAGTAAATTTAATGTTTATACCGCGTACATTGAGGGACTGGAACAATTTGCCTGATGCGGTTTTCCCGTCCAATTATAATTTAGGCGTCTTCAAGGCTGGAGTGGATAGGCTCTTAATAAAATAGTGTGCTTTACCATCAACGATTGCATCGCTGCCTACCATCAGGTAGGATTGCAGTCAAGTGCTAGTTTATAAAAAAAATAAATTTAAAAAAAAATGCTACTTCAAGGCGACAATTCTACAAACTGTTACTGACACTTTTGTGGACCCCCAACTAAGTAATTCAATGGGAGTTTATTCAATTGCAGCGCAGTCGCAGTCGACGACTTGGACGGCGAGCTACCTATTGCTTGTAGTCGTCTAGCAAACCTGCGCCTACGCTGGCTGGTAGTCGGAGTCGGGTTGCCTGCTGGGTGAGTTCTTATTGGATATAGTGATGTGGAATTGGTGTAGTTTTGTATCACAAGTGCCTATAATCCTCGACAGCCACAAGTTGAACCATCATGACGGTTGACCTTGAATGCGCAGTATCCGATTTTCGGGTCCAAATCGAAAAGCTGCGCGTAACCATAGCAACGGGGTCAAATTATTTGCCGCGTACTATACACAATTGGACAATACCAATGTGGCATCATTGAACCAGCCGTGATCTTGGCAAAATGGAGCTGAGAATTTTATTGTATTATTACTTCAGCGAAGCTTGCCAGCAGTTTTTGAATTTTTTCTTTATGAACGAAAAAACAAATCTCTTCTCTTTGTAATATGAAATAATAATTACTTTATTTCAAATCATGGTGGTGGAGACTAGTGTTAAGGCCGGAACACATAACCGCATTGCGGCGCGCCACTGAAATCAGCAGCACATGAGCAGAAATCAGCAGTACCGCTCGCCGCTCTTTTTCGCGTCACCGCAACGCAACTATCAGCGTCTATTGTCGTATCGTACAGGGATAACCAGTTTGTGTGGTTGGAAGTTTCTCTGCCATGGGTCGTAATAAACTTATGCTTATTTGTTATTAATAAGACATTACTATATTTTAAATAAACGACAAAGAAGATACTGGTTATATCCAATTGATAAAGCTAAGGTACTCGTATACACCGTAAAATTCTGCGTTGTAGCAGGCGGCACTGCCGATTTTAGCGGCACGGCGCCGCAACACACTTATGTGCTTCGGCCCGTAGTACTTAAAACTACTAAACAACAAAACATATAAAAAGAAAGTAAACTCAACAATCACTGCTGCGCCATCCCAAGACAAATGGTGCAGCAATTATTGAAGTATTTACAGTCTAGCCAACTAGCGATCATGCTAAGCTTCATGATGCTAAGCAATATGCTAAGGATGCTGTTGGCGCTGCCACGTACTTACCCTTGTGCGTAGCAAGGGATGCGCATTTTTCGCGCATCGTAGCATAAAATCAGTCTACACAACAAGTATAGAGGTATGGATAATCGATTCATTATGAGACACCGGCCCCCCTAGCCATGTTACAAACGTTTCGTTTTCCGTTAACGCTTGGAGTTTGCCCCAATTCGTTTATTCGAACAAAGGAGTTGGGGGCGTGGCCAACTCCAAGCGTTAACGCAAAACGAAACGATTGTAACTTGGCTAGGAGGGCGGATCTCCGCGGTACGCGGACTAATGTCGGTAGTTATCGCCTCGATTAAGAAGAGACCTTTGAATTAGTACTAAAAGCTTACGTAACTTGAAGATCACACACACACCATCATCAATACCGACCACCGACCGTCCGACCGTCATCTAGTCCTCTTTTAACAGATACAGAATTTTAGATGTTTACTTGTTTACATTTTACGATTGAAATGAAAAATGGAGTTTCATATTTTTAGTCAAGCTTACATAGCGTAATATTTCGTTGATATTGTATGTTCAAATCAAGAGAGTACTTTTAAAATGAAGTGGAGAGATGTGGCAGTTGTTACATTATGCTATGCTGTGCTATAATCTTTGTTGAGTCTGCCACCAAAATTGAAATTCGGTCTTATCTATAGTAAAAAGTACGCAAGAGATATTATAGTGCACAATTTATTGCACATTTAACAGCCTTGTTTGTTGCCGCAAGACCAATGAAACTAAAAACGAATCAGAGGTATTTACCTCATTACGCAAAATGATCCAACATTAAAGCTTCCTTATCACCCGAAAGCCGTTTTTATTTGCTATCGTATATTCTTATCAAGCAAACCTATGTAACTTTTGTACTAATAGTATTGTAATTATTTTATGGGAAAATAAACCTTTATCTTGCCGTTTCTCTTAACATTTCTGTGTGTGAGTTAGCTGAGCGGTGCGAGGATGTGTAGTGGCGCTTTAACGATGTCTGATTATTTCTACAAAGCTGTGCAAAGAGCTTGCGCGGCGCGATAATGTGTAGTAAACCTTTTTGAGCTGCCATGTGGGATGAGTGGTGGACGTAGCAAAAGCACACCTGCGTCTTTAAGCTATATCTGACGAAATCATTTTGGATAACATACAAAAAGCAGCGTAAAATTACATTAAAACCAATAGAACGTAACGATGATTTTATTTATTTATCTAGGAAGATAAAAAATACTGCTTAGACAGATCGATACAGAATTTTTTGCTGATTACCCTAGCATGAAAAACTTTAATTTGGCATAATGTCAGATAACGGCATTTAAGCTTTAACACGTCCCTCGCATACCTACATTTTTTCTAGAGTTATACACATACAATCCTCCCTCGTATATTTAACAGACATTTCTTGCTTTTATTTACAAAATAATTCTTAGCTCCGCTAGCCCTTTTCCCACGGAGCTGTACTAAGCTAGACTGAGAAAATGAAATGATCCCATTAATGACTTTTTTCTTAAGATACCACCTAGCTACCTCGCACATTTTCGGTGCAAAAACATTGTTATGATGTTCGTGATTCGGTAAATCGTCTTTCTAATGTTCTAGAATCATGATAGATCTTCTTTAGGTAATTTATCCTTTCAGGATAGGTACAACATTTTCTGGATGATATGTTTTGTTCGGTTCAGTGACTCGGGTTGTGGAATATAGGATTACTCGGGAACTTAGACGCCGATAAAGTATTTTCTCACTATTTTCTTGCTTAAGCCTCAATGATCTCGAACTTAATCATTGATTCACTGACAGGCAAGGGCGTCGCCAGCCGATGATAAAGGGGGGGGGGCTAATGGAAGTAGGTATAGAGAATTTTCTCCACAATATAATTCTTTGCTAGCCTTATTTCTACGGTAACATAATTATTATAGGTTGGGCATTATATTGTGGGAGACTGGTGCCTAAACTTATATGCCCAAGGCCTGATTTTCAGAACCAAAATGTTGGTTCAGAACCAACCAACCAGAAGTATAAATTGTAGTTACAGTCGAGAGCTTTTGAAGCTGTAAAACAAGTGAAAACTTCAACATTTCAGTGCTAAAGTTGGTGGAATACCCACTAAAATGCCCAAGGAGATTGTAGTCACCACCAAAATTCTTAACATAATAGTGCTGGGGTGCCATGACAGAAAACCTCCACGAGTGCCCGCAGGCTATAGTTCTCTTGCGGATACGTCCAGAGCGAAGGCTAGTCTGCGGGACGGTGCACCCTGGGAGGCGGCCAACAACCCCCTTGGGCACTCCTGCCTAAGGGGCCTCGATGGCCGTCTGCGAATGTTCTGTCGGGAGTACGCTTCAACGCGTGTCCCTCTGCTTTAGCAGAGGGCACAGTGGCGAAGCAAGAGCGGGCTCGGCGTGCACTCACCCTGCCACCGGGCAGGCAGGAGGAAGGCTTTCTCCTCCTTCTGCCACCGTTGTTCTCGTAGCCCCAGAGATTGTCCAAGGTCATGTTTCTGACTTTTGATGGGGGTCGAGGGTCTTGACTTAACCGCCCGGGCCGCGAGGAAGACAACCTCTATAAAAAATTACCCCAAACCTCCAAGCGGCGGCGCACCGTGAGGGAGGTTGTTAGCTTGACTAATGGGTAGCTAAATTAGTCTCTAGTGCGGACCACGAATTTTGAGCAAGTACCCGAAGTTTATACTCGTGGGAACAAGCATGGAACATAAAACGAATAAATTCTTCAAACACCCCCTGGAGAGCGATGCGCGGTCGGAGTCCGACGCGGCATCCAGAAGGAGCTCAGGCTCGGAGGAGGAAGATGTGGCGGAGGCGGGAGGCGACACCGGAAGTAACGCGAGTTTCTTCCGGAAACGCTCCTTGTCGAGAGACAAATCGTCCTCCGACGCAGAAAAGGGCTCGGCCCGAAAAATCCCCACCAGTGGGCGGGGAGCGGGCCGAGCACCGGGAAGAGGACGGGGAGTTACCTCCCAGGAGGCGGCCGAGCGAGCCGAGAGGCTCGCCGCGGAAGGGCGCCACCCCGCTGCGATCAACGCTGCGATGGACCCCTCGGGGCCATCTGGCAGCGAGAAGGAAGACTCCGCCGAGGAGTCGCGACGGTCCTTCGGCGAGCTCGTCGTCGCCGCGTTGCGGGATATGGGCCGCAAGCGAGAAAGGACGTCGAAGGAGAGGACGGCTCTCCGCCATGCCGCCTCTATGCAGGAGGCCTTCGACGTCGCCCTCCGGAAGAGCGTGGCAAAGCTCCAGACCGAGCTCCGAGCCGGGCTCCGGGCCGAGCTTCAGGCCGAGCTCGCGGCGGTCCATGGAGCCAGCAGCCGGAGGCCCGTGGAAGGTGGGTGCAAGCAAGGGCAGGGGCAGAGTAGGCCCCAGCCCCAGACTCAGCCCCAGCCTCGGCCCCAGCCCCAGCCCCAGGCCGAGTCAGGAAGCCAGCTGCTGACACTGGTGCAGCGGGAGCTGGCTGCTTTCCAGCAGCAGCTGCAGAAGCAGCTGCAGGAACAGCAGCAGCAGTTCCAGCTGCGGATCCAGCAGCAGCTGTCCCTGCTGGAGGGCATCGTATTGCGCCCCCCACTAGCGGCCTCCGGCCAGCGAAGGGTGGCGTCCTACGCTGCCGCCGCGGCCTCGGCGGCTGCGCCCATGGCGGGCCCGTCAGGGCTGACCAGGCGCGTGGCCACGGCTGCGAACCCCGCCGGAGCGGCCCCGCAGGGCAGAAAACAGCAGCAGGGGAAGCCAACCCCTGCGGCTCCCCCTAAGAAGGGCAAGGCGGCACCGGCCCCTAAGGCGGCGGGAGCCTCTGCTGCTGCTGTGGCGGCAAGCAGGCGGCCGAGGCCGCCTCCCCAACCTGCAGATCCTCCGGCCGAAGCCGGATGGCAAGTGGCCGGAGCCAAAAAACAGGCTGGCAAGGCGGCTCGGGCTGCCAGGAGGCGTGAGCGGCAAAAGCTGCGGAAGCGGACGGCCCTCGCGGCCAGGATTCGCACCCCGCGCTCTACGGCTGTAGTAATTACGCTGCAGCCGGAAGCGTTGAAAAAGGGTGCGACCTATGGCGAGGTCCTCCGTAAGGCGAAGCAGGAGGTGAACCTCACCGACCTTGGGATCACCGGGGGCTTCCAGATGCGGCACACCGCAACTGGTGCCCTGATGTTGGAGGTCCCCGGAGCCAACAGCGGCCCCACCGCAGATGCCCTGGCTGACAAAATCAGGGCGATCTTGAATGCGGAGGAGGCCCGGGTGTCCAGGCCCACAAGATGCGTCGACATGCGCATTATGGGCCTGGACGATTCCGTCGAGGTCGAGGAGGTCGTGGCCGCTGTCGCCAGGACGGGTGGGTGCCCTGCCGATCAGGTCCGGGCAGGCACCATCCGTGTTGACGGTACTGGCATGGGGGCGGTTACAGTGAACTGCCCCCTGTCAGCGGCCAGGAGCATCACCGGGGAGGGTAAGCGACTCCTGGTGGGCTGGGTCTCCGCGCGAGTCAAGCTGCTGGAGCCCAGACCGCTGCGCTGCTATCGCTGCCACGTGGGTCACCACGTGGGGGTCTGTTGCGCAGCGGAGGAAGATCGCAGCGACCGCTGCTTCCAGTGCGGTCAGCCCGGCCACAAGGCCGATACCTGCGGTGCAGCGCCGCACTGCTACGCATGTGCGGCGGCAGGCAAGTCGGCCGACCACCGGGCTGGGAGCAGGACCTGCGATCCCCCCGCCAAGGCCAAGGGCAAGGTCCCAAGGCCCATCCCCGCGAAGGTGCTCACCGCCGCGGCTGCCCCGTTGGCTGCCGCCGCCATCGCCTCCGCAGACGCCGCCGCCGCTACCACCGCGGCAGGACCCTCACGGAGGGCCCGGGAGGAGACTGTAATGGACTGCCAATAACGGCTCCATTACGTCTCCTCCAGGCGAATATCAACCACTGCGCCCCCGCTCAGGATCTGTTGCTCCAGAGCATGGCGCAGTGGTCGATCAACATCGCCGTTGTCTCCGAGCCGCACTTTGTCCTGCCCAGAGCCGACTGGGTTCAGGACCTGAGCGGCTCGGTGACACTCATTTCGTCGGCCGCCGACGGTACCCCGGCACTCGAGGCCGTCAAGAAAGGCCGGGGTTGCGTGGCAGCACGGTTCGGGGACATAGTGGTGGTAGGCGTCTACCTGTCCCCGAACAGATCTCTCGCCGAACTAGACCACTCCCTTTTGGAGCTGGATGCCGTCGTTGCTGGGTTTGACTCCAGCCTCCCCGTGGTCGTTTGCGGGGACTTCAACGCCTGGAACGAGGCTTGGGGTTCCCGGTTCACGAACCAACGAGGTCGCAGGGTGGAGGAATGGGCCCTAGGACAGGGCCTAGTCGTACAAAACCGGGGTTCTGTCCCCACGTGTGTGCGGATGCAGGGCGAGTCGGTGGTGGACGTTACGTTCGCCAGCCCTGCACTGGCACCGCGCGTCGTCGACTGGCGCGTCATAGAGGAGGTGGAGACGTTCTCCGACCACCGGTACATCCGGTTTGACGTCTCCGCCCAGACCTCGACCGTGCCGGTCCGACAGACCCCGTGTGGTCCGCGTTGGGCGCTGAGGCAGCTGGACAGGGACCTGCTCCAGGAAGCCGCGATAGTACAGGCCTGGGTGCAAGCACCGGACAGGCCTGTCGACATCGACGTCGAGGCGGACTGGTTCCAGGTGGCCATGTCGCAAATCTGCGACACGGCCATGCCCCGAGTCCGGCCAGGACGTGCCCGGCGCCAAGTACACTGGTGGTCGCCAGAGATTGCGGCACTGCGCGATGCGTGCAATGCTGCGCGACGCCGGTATACTAGACACCGCAGGCGCCGCACCCGTCCACCGGGTGCGGAGGCCATAGAGGCGGAGCTGTATGAGGGATACAGGGCGGCAAAGCGCACCCTCCGAGCGGAGATAAAGCGGGCCAAACTCGAGGCCCGCAACGTGTGGCTGGAGTCTCTGAACGTCGATCCGTGGGGACGCCCATACAAAATGGTGATGGAGAAACTCCGCCCATGGGCTCCCCCGCTGACTCAGAGTCTCCGGCCCCAGCTCGTGGAGGGTGTGGTGAGCGCTCTGTTCCCTACGCGAGGGGAGCATACTCCCCCGCCTATGGCTCCGCCACCAGCAGCGGTGTCCGATGCGGACCACGACGGCAACGACGGCAACAATGCTCCAGAGGTGACCGAGGTGGAGATGAGAGTGGCGGTGCGAAGGCTGAGTGCCAAGAACACCGCCCCAGGACCCGATGGCTTGCCTGGAAAAGCCTGGGTCCTGGCCATGGAGGAACTCGGGTCTCGACTGAGAGGGCTCTTCAGCGCATGCATGGAGAGGGGCCAGTTCCCGCTTCGCTGGAAGACGGGGAAACTGGTCCTTATCGCGAAGCCGGGGCGCCCCGCGGACTCTCCGTCCGCGTATCGGCCCATTGTGCTGCTCGACGAGGTGGGCAAGCTCTTTGAAAGAGTAATTGCAGACCGCCTCGTCGTGCATCTGGCACGGAAGGGGCCGGATCTTGCGGACGGCCAGTTCGGTTTTCGCAGGAGGCGCTCCACTGTGGACGCCATCATGCGCGTGCGAGCCCTAACGACGGGGGATGCGGTGTCCCGGGGCAGGTGTGTCTTGGCGGTGTCTCTGGACATCGCCAACGCCTTCAACTCCCTGCCCTGGAGTTGCATTGGTAGGGCACTCCGGTACCACCGGGTGCCCGACTACCTCTGTCGGGTGATCGAGGCCTACCTGTCGGACAGGTTCATCATCTACCCCGGTCATCAGGGGGAGTTAAAACGGCGAGAGATGTCGTGCGGTGTTCCGCAGGGATCGGTACTAGGGCCGCCCTTGTGGAACATCGGGTACGACTACGTGCTGCGCGCCGACCTACCCGACGGGGTCAGCGTGGTCTGTTACGCAGACGACACGCTGGTCCTGGCGCGGGGACGGTCGTACCAGGCGGCGGTCGAACTAGCGACGCGCGGGGTTGCGACAGTCGTGGAGAGGATACAGCAGTTGGGACTCGAGGTGGCATTGCACAAGTCCGAGGCCATGTGTTTTCACGGCCCTCGGAGCGCGCCACCTCCGGGCTCCCAATTAACGGTAGGAGGAGTTCACATCGGCGTCGGGTCGACGATGAAGTACCTGGGACTCGTCCTCGACAGCCGGTGGAACTTCAAGGAGCACTTCCGACGTCTGGCTCCCAGGTTGAATGCGGCTGGGGCTGCGCTCAAGCGGCTCCTGCCGAACCTAGGGGGTCCAGACGCCTCCTGCCGGAGGCTCTACGCAGGCATCGTTCGGTCCATGGCCCTTTACGGTGCGCCGGTGTGGGCGCCATCGCTACGGAAGCGAGTGGCGGCCCGGCTAACCACCTGCCAGAGGGTCATGGCCATCCGGATGATCCGCGGATACCGTACGGTGTCCTGCGAAGCGGCGAGCCTCCTTGCTGGCCTACCACCGTGGGATCTGGAGGCAACAGTCCTTGCACACATGCATGACTTACGCGTGGAGATGCAACGTCGGGGCGAAACTCCGCTGCCGCGACAAGTCGCGGCATGGCGGACAGAGCTCCGGCGGGATCTCATGGTGAAATGGCGAGAGCGATTGTCGCAACCTCGTGCTGGGCACGCCACGATCGAGGCGGTAAGGCCCCTCTTTGAGGCGTGGCTGGAAAGGCCCCACGGCGTCGTCACCTTCCGTTTGGCGCAGGTGCTGACCGAACATGGCAAGTTCGGTCCGTACCTGTACAAGATTCGTGCGGAGACGACGCCCGGGTGTCGCCACTGTGCGGACCGCCCGGTGGACACGGTGGAGCACACAGTCGAGGTGTGCCCCGCTTGGGAAGAGCAGCGCCGTGTCCTCGTGGGGGCGATCGGCGGCGATCTCTCGCGCCGGGGCTTGGTTCAAGCCATGCTCCGGAGCGAGGAGGAGTGGCGGGCGGTCGCCTCCTTCTGCGAAGCAGTAATGCTAGTAAAGGAGGAGGCCGACCGCCTTAGGCAAAGGCGGACACGCCGCCGCCGCCGCCGGGTTTCCGATCCCAATTTCCGGCCACCGTAGGCGCGGGCTCGCGGACGGTGGGCAATGGGTAGCTCGCTGTCCGTCCGTCCGGTAACAGACCGGTCCGAGCTCAGGTCGTCTACGGCGCGCACCGTTCCCGCGCGCCTCAAGGAGTTGTCAGCAAACTGTAGGGGTCCAGCAGGGCCGAAGCCTACTGGGGCCAAAGGTTATGTGAGACTGTCACCAAAGGCCCCAGGATAAAGGCAAGGAATGGAAAGGTAGGTTTTTAGTCAGTAAAAGTCTGACACTGTTTCCCGCTCCACCCAAGGGCGGGATTCGTCATTGGATGATTTTACCTACCACAAAAAAAAAAAAAAAAAAAAAAACATAATAGTGCTAAATCTAGCACTGAAAGTGCTGAGTTGGCACCATATTACCTGCCCCCACCTTCCTTAGTTCCGTTCAGTGAAACGAATAGCCACAAATACCAAAGTGGCCCCCTTGAAGGCGCGTTTTACTTGTTCAAATGTTCCTTTTTAGAAATGACAAGTTTGTCAAGTAGTTAACAAATGTTACGAATGTGGCAGATTAGATAAAGATAAAATAAAGACTCATTTTTTTTCTATTCTCAAGGGGTGGGGGGGGGGCAACGCTCCCCCCCTGCCCCCCCTTGGCGAAGCCCTTGCTGACAGGTAAAGCACAGCCAAAATCACTAGTTTTAAATTTTTTTCCATATATTATAAAGGTGTTGGAAGACTCAATAATTTTTTTTTTGAATACTGGGCCCCCCAGTATTCAAAAAAAAAATTAAATAATAATAATTGAAAACACTCAATTTTTTTTTTTATATTAAGGGTTTTCAATTATTATTATTTTATAATATATGCCTTACTAGCAGAGTAACTACTCTGAGACAGTGCGACAAGCTACGAAGAAGATGATGCGCAGATGTAGCAAAAGATAGGAAAACTGCTTTTGTCATCATGTAAGACCGGACTTTGGGACGCATATTGAAAACTCCTTTCCTAGAGGGGTTAAAAATAAAGCGAAAAGTTATTTTTCTGATAGAAAATCCATCAGGGAACATGTCTTTGCATGTCATAAATGCGTCTGTGGTTTGTAATTGCCATTTACTTTTCATTATTTGAAATATTGCTCACCACAGTAGGTTCAGTAACATCCACTCAAAATAAGACATTCCCATTGAAATCCGCCATCTGGACTCGGTTAAAAACGATGAAAATTCAGCGAAAACTGACGAACGACGCAAGAAGGGTGATAATTTTATAGCCCTCCAGTCTCCGGCGACATAATTTAAGTCTTGTAGGTACTTCGTATCGTTACCATCCTGTGCAGTTGAATATTTAATCAGATTTGCGAGTTTCATCACCCTTAGCTCTGTCTTGGATAAAGTATTTTCCTTGTAGATGGATGTACATGCTTCCAACTTGTACCTAATTTTAACCTTCTTAAAAATAGGAGGTTCTGTGTTTGTTTCATCAATCTTTTTTGATATACAAGCTGTTAATCTACTAGTACTACTTTAGGGACCACGGTAACTCTTTCAAATCATACAATGTATAAAATCTCTCTGATAATGCAAATGACTTCGTAATTTTCATTCAACTTATGTATGAAATAAATTACAATTTATTTTCCACATTATTAGGTTATTTTTTTATGTATACATGCCAGCTTCTGCTAGTTCCTTCACCCGAGTGAAAGCAGGAAATAATCAGAAGGAAACATACTCCCGAGATCACACACACACCAAGTTTGTGAGTGTGTGAGTGTGTGTGTACACACACACAGTTTCGCCTTTATGTTGATAATTAGTGTGATTGTAATTCTACAAGAAAAACAATAGCATCAAGTTTTTAACATCTCCACCCAATTCTGCATCATCATGAAGATAATCAGTGGACAGGTATTATAGTTCTGATCATAATACAGATAAGCTCGAACAGATTAGTATGGAAGCTGAGATAGCGATCTAGATTGACAGTGCAGTAATTAGTGAACGTAGATGAATAAACTTAGTTAATAACTGCAATGGCCGCCTGAATACAGTTCTGCTAAGTCGAGTTGTTAGGGTTATTTCACTCCAAGACGAGACGCGAAGCTACGCGAAAAATGACTCAAAACTATAACTTTATTTAATACACTAAAAGATAGGAATTTCAGATCGAAAAGCCTCGCGGCTTAGCACTGAGTGATACAACTTATTCTGTATTTTCACAATGAAAGGTGTATCTTCCATGCGGCCCAAATCAGAATAGGATCGATCGCCATGTTGTGACGTCACAACGAACTGTCAAATTGAAGAAATTGGGTAAGGTGAGCAAAATAAGAAATTATAAAAATTTAAATTATTTACGAATCGTGAAGGAAAAAAGTTTTATTAGAATCCTTATTATTAGAGTTCTTCAATTATACTCATCTCTGCATCACTGTGGGATGTTTCTGAGTAGTGGCAAATTGAAGAAGAAGGCGAATTGTTCCTAATACTGAAAATAAAATACAAAAAGCGCCCATGTAGGTTTAGCACATAAAAAAGCCTTATAATGTTCCTAATGCTGGGACTTTTACTCCTCTCTAGGATACGAAATGGACCGTAAGTTTTCCACCATGCTGGCCCAGTGTGGGTTTTTTTTTGTAGGTGGGAAAATCATCCAATGACATCTCCGCGCCCTTGGGCGGGCCGAAAGATAGTGTTAGACTTTTACTGAGTAAAAACTCACTACTGTTCCTTAGTTGCCTTTCGTAACGGGGCCGAATCTTCCTTTCAGAAGTAAACCCTTGGCCCCAGTAGCCAAAGTCCAAAGCCAAAGCCTGCGCCTACGATGGGGCCTAGTGTAGGTTAAGATGTCACATTATGTCTCCGATTTTTCAATTCTAGAGCATGCCGTTTCCTATTCAACATTTTGAGATTAGTAGATAGTGAGGTTAATCCCGCGACCTACAGGTCGTATGATAGTGGTCATACTTGATTTATCAAGCGTATAGTACGCGAAATAAATTGGTTGCTATTTGGTTGCTATATTTACGCGCAGCGCTTATATTTCGCCTATTAGGTATATTATGCTTTGTTTTTGCGAATATGATTGATGTTGTTTCGAAATTTTTTATTCTAGTTATTTCAAGTTTTTGAAACCAGTTTCTAAATATGATTGATGTAAATATCTATAAGAAAAACGCTGACAAAGGCGAAGTTTTAATTTGAGTTTAGAAGACGGATCATCAGATTTAAAAAAACCTTTGTTTGAAAGAAGTTGATTTTAATCCAATTGAAATTAACCTTCATCGGCTAGACTATAATTTGAGTTAACAATGTTTCAAAGTACGAGCTTTTAGAAAAAAACCGGGCAAATGCGATTCGGACTCGTACACTGAAGGTTCCGTACAACTTACCCATGAAAACAGTTCAATTCCCAAATCTCGAAAAAAGATTTTTTTGTGACATAAGTACAAAAATTAAAAAAAAATCAGATTTATTCCTATATTAGTGCTATAAGACCTTGCTTCATGCTGGATTTCAGGGTTCTTGGTCAACGGGAAGTACCCTATGATTTCCTTGAGAGTGGCGAAATATACCTACTTACGTTTTTTGAGACATAAACGGCCATATCTTTTTTTTCCGTTAACAGAATTTTGATGTTTTTACAGCCAATTTCAACTCGATACCTCCACGCGTTCTCGAGATAAAGGGTCTTGATAGACAGACTGACGGACAAGCCTATAAGTATCAAGGTTCCGTTTTTTCCTTTTGAGGTACGAAATCTTTAAAGAATGAAATAAAAATTTACCACCAGAGCTTGTTTTAATAATAGTAGATACCTGAGGCTAGGAGTGATACAATGTGTCGAGGCGGTTGGCGCAAAATCCTTTGAGGAGTGGGTAGAGAAGCGCCACGGCATCGTCACCTTTCGCCTGACGCAGGTACTCACCGGACATGGCTAGTTCAAGAAGTTCCTGTTCCAGTTTCAGCCAGAAGATGCGCCCGGATGACACCATAGTGCGGATAGCCCGGCCCGGCGCAGAGATGAAAGAGTTGCCGTGGCCCTAAAACGCAAAGGGAAAATGAAAACATTGTTAGGCTTTAGTTATACCAACCAGAACCAACTAGAATAACTCCAACCTCTGCAACTTGTATTGATAATGTTTTCTGCAATTGTGATTATTTAGATAAAACTATAGTAAATTATCTTCCATCTGATCATAGTGGACAAACGGTAACTTTTAAGTCTCAAGCAATATTGGAAAAAACTCAAATTCAATTTAGGTCAATTACGAGTGGCAAATTAACAGAATTTAATTGCAATATACAAAATAAGTTAAATGTTCTGGGCCATAATATTGAAGATTCTAATAAATTTTATGATAATTTCTTTTCATTGGTACTCAATGAATTTAATACTGTCTTTGAAAAGAAATCGAAAACTATTTTCCCTAAGTTTGTATTTAGTGATTGGGCGACTAATGGTATTAGGATAAGTAGGGAAAGACTATATGAGTTATACGGCCTTAAGCCATTCTTCAACACCGAAGCCTTTAATAAGTATGTAAATAAATATTCCAAATTATTCAGAAAGATTTGCAAGGCAGCAAAGGCCCTTTATATTAGCAAAAAAATAAAATCGGCAGATAATAAAATAAAGACTGTATGGAAAGTTATTAACAGTGAAACTGGTAGAAATAAAGTACGCAACACGGATTTTTTATTGGAGACTTCACATGGTCCCATAAGCTCTAATTCAGAAGTAGCCCAAGAGTTTGTTAATTATTTCACCGATATACCTCTTAGGACAACGGAAGCTTTAAATTCCTCCCCTGCAGCCTCAATTGCTCTATTGAAATCAAATTTGCCAGACTGTCCGGTTGAGTTTCAATTCAAACATATAAACCCTATGACAGTCATAAAGGCTTTCCGGCAAATCAAAATAAAATTAACCGAAGATCTATGGGGTATGTCTATTAAAGTATGCACGTCCATAATCGAGACCATAGCACCATATTTGGCTTTAATATTTAATTTGTGTGTAGACCAAGGAGTTTTTCCCGATTTAATGAAATACAGTAAGGTTATACCACTTTTTAAGTCTGGCGACCATAGTGAAACTAATAATTACAGACCTGTATCAGTGTTGCCAGTTTTCAGTAAGGTGTTTGAAAAAGTTATGCTTAATCAAATGCTTTACCATTTTAACACCAATAAAATCTTAAATGATCAACAGTATGGTTTCACCAAAGGACGTTGTACGACTGACGCTGGTGTCACGTTATTAAAACACATATTTGCAGCGTGGGAAGAAGCCCAAGATGCGATAGGTATTTTTTGTGATCTCTCAAAGGCTTTTGATTGCGTTAATCACGAAACCTTGCTTTTAAAGCTGGAACATTATGGGCTAGGTAAACTTGCACTGAGCTTAGTGAAATCTTATTTAAATGACAGACAACAACATGTTCAAATAAACGGTGTCAATTCCCAGGGTTTGAAAGTCAAAATGGGTGTACCACAAGGCTCAATATTGGGTCCTTTTCTCTTTTTGGTATATATAAATGATTTGCCGCATCTATTAAAAAAACAACCACATATTGTTTTGTTTGCTGATGATACTTCATTAATCTTTAAGATCAATAGACGTTCCACAAACCTTGATGATGTAAACAACGCTTTGCAACAGGTCCATAATTGGTTTACTGTTAATAATTTAGTATTAAATGGAAAAAAAACCAAGTGCATGAGATTTGCGTTACCGAATGTTAAAAGCAATAGCTCCGAAATAGTATTAAACAAAGAAAAACTCGAATTCGTCGAGAACACGGTTTTCTTGGGAATCACGCTTGACTCGAGGCTACAATGGGGTCCTCATTTAACATCTCTAGCAGGTCGGCTTAGTTCAGCAGCATATGCTGTTAGAAAAATCCGTCAATTTACTGATGTAGATACTGCGAGGGTAGTCTATTTTAGTTACTTTCATAGTGTCATGTCTTACGGTATTTTGCTATGGGGAAGGGCTGCAGACATAGAGTCTATTTTTGTTCTGCAGAAGAGAGCCATCAGAGCCATATATAGACTTCGCAGACGCGATTCTCTTAGGGAACTATTTAAGGAAATAAACATTATGACGGTCCCTTGTCAATATATCTATGAGAATATTTTGTATGTTCGGAAAAATATTCATCTTTTTACTAAGATAAGTGACAGGCACAATTTTAATACTAGAAATAGGGACAAATTAGATCAACCACGATTCAGATTGGCTAAAGTACATAGTTCTTTTATGGGGTACTGTGTAAAATTTTATAATAAAATACCACTTGAGATTCTCAATCTCAATGAGTCAAAATTTAAAACATGCATTAAACGCACACTATGTAGACAAGCATATTATAAATTGGAAGATTATCTCCTAGATAAAAATGCTTGGCTAAATGCCTGTCCGGCTCCACGTGCACAGCCATTTTTGCCTAATTAGTTTTTTTAAATATATAAATATACAAGATGAGATGACCCTTTTTGTATTGTTATTTTCGAGATGTTTTTTTTTTAATTTATTTATTTTAATGAAGCTTTTGACACTTGATTACTTATTGTATTTGGAACCAATAGCATTGTATAATGTAGAAGCACTTTTTCAAATTTTGTGAATGTGAAGTACCATGGAGCATTTTTATTTTTAATTGGTTACAAATATATTTGAATTTACAAGTATGGCAGTTGAGAGTTTGTCATGCTCACTTAAATGTCTCGCTGATGGTGGCACGTGTAATTGGGTCATTCGGTTCCCTTCATTATGGTTGAGCTGAGTGGGGCTGGTGCACGCGTCATGCTCGTGAACGGGCGCCGTCAGTTGAGACTGGTCATCTCTTAGCTGCCAGTGGCTTATTTCAATTTCTGTTAAAATATTTGCATTTAGTATTTTCTTTCATTATTTATCTACATTGTGCTCACATAGTAGAAGCAACATGAATTATGTAACCAAGAATTATGTAACTAATAATATGATTTAAAAGAGTGTCCATGGAGTTTCTTGCACGTTCTTCTCCATAGAGATCTACGCTTTGGAACGTGCAATTTAGCTTCACTTTTTTTTTTTTTGGACTGACCGACATTTTGACAATTCAAAAGTGCCTGTAATTGGTCTATTTGAAATAAACGCTTCTGATTTCTGATTTCTGATTTCTGTTAGTAAAAGTCTGAAGACACTCCCTCTTGTTCCACCCCAAGAGTGGGAGAAGTCATTAGATGGTGTCCCACCTCAAAAAAAGGGCAAGTGCGAGAGGGTTCCGTACAACCTTATGAAAACAGTTAATTTTCCGAATCGACTCTCGAAGAGTTTTCCGTAACGCAAATAGTTTTTTTTTTTTTTTCAAGACGTAACTAAGTACAAATTTATAGTTTTCAGATTTTTGGGTTCTGTTTTTTTTCTTTTGAGGAAAGGAACCTCAAAAACGGTTGACGTCATGGTTGTGTATGTGTTTTATTCCTGCAAGGAACAAATATTTTCTATGACCCACAACTAGTCGTTGTTTTGTTTACATGTTTGTGAGTGTGACTCACGACGCAGAAGTAAATCCTAGTATAAAGCAAGTTTTAACAAAAATACTATAGGTACATATTTACACTACACAGTATATATAGTGTGTGTGTGTTTTGATCATTACTCTCCAAAGTATTCTCCTACAGTTCTCAGGATTTGTTGCATTTTTTTTTTATCTTATCTCTCATACGTGAAGGGTAATGTAACGAAAAAAAACTTTCAAACTACAAAAAGATGTGACCTGATCTTGCTTTCACGAATTTTTCACAATTTATCTAGTAGCATATATAACTTCGAACAGCCGCTATAAGATAATGGTTTCATTTTATTTGTGTAGTAAACATTTACGTCAGTGAGAATTGAGGGCCCATTTTGAACAAGAATATATAAAGTAGGGCTTTGCGATAATATCTTGTTCCCACAAATTTTGTTTGGCGCCAGCATAGATTTTAGCACAAAGAGTTTTTTCGTTGAGTCCATAGTTTATCCGGTACATGAGGACCCTCAATCCTCTATGTGAGAACTGAGGGCCCAACTTAATACTCGTTTATTTGACTTTCACAAATTCCGATTTTAAGTTCCACATTTTGGGAATGTTCACTAAATCTTAAGAGAATTTAAACAAACAGACACCACACACACAGAAGAATCTTCCCAATCACAAATACAAATTCCATTTCATACGACAAATCCGTTAGCAACGTCTTTCACAAGAATTAAAGCACAGTCTGTCCCACAAAACGCCTTCGCTGCCCACGAGACAGACAGGAAGCTTGATACGCCATGTACCAGGAAATCGGTACAAGACACGGCTTAACTTGCCCGGGCATGAAATTCTTGGATGGCAGAGCATAAATAATGGGTCTTGGTGTTGTTTGTTTTGATCTAAGGAAGATGAATTGTGGAATTGCAGAAGCGAATTGAGAATGAACGTGGCATTATTTTGTTTCTTTACCGGTTCTTTTTGAGTTTTAGGAATATATTCATTGGGCGTACAGCTTAAGAGTGAAATTCCCTGCCGAGCTCTAATAGTTACAACATTTTAGGGTCTTTAAGTCAAAAGTGAATAGGTTACTTTTAGGCAAACGCGCTCCATCGTCGGCCACATCATGCGGTATATCACCGCAGACAAACGCGAGTTCATCCATAATATAAAGAATAAATTGAATAGAATAAAAAAAGGCCTCAGATACATAACGGGACAAAATGTAAAACATTGAGTAAATAGGCTCTTAATAAATTAGTGCGCATCACCATCAACGATTGCATCACTACTTACCATCAGGTGGGATCGCAGTCAAGCACTAGTTGTATATTTAAAAAAAAAATTACATTACATTATATTACTTTGTTTTTTTTTTAGATGTAGGTATCTTCAGCCCTTTTTCCTCTATTTATTATTACATTTATTTTTTTGATCATACATATAATAATATACTTTTCATTACTCATACGCTGAAAGTAGGTCTAAAGTTGCCTGAGGAGCGGGTTGAAAGTAATACTTTTCGTCCCTAGGGAGAATCACTTTCAACTGACAGCTGTCAAATTATAAAAAAACACTAGTTCTATCATCCCATTTCTCTTGATCGATGTCTCAACTTTCTATACAGCCAGTCATTTACAGCACGATGTAAAATTGAAATTACGAGATAAGTATCTATATATTTTTTTTAAATTACATAATTATTTATAATTTACTTTCAATTAATTCTTTAAAACTAACATAGATATGAGAAAAAGTTACCATTTTTCACTGATAAAAATGAAAAATGATGGCTGAATAGCCGATTGACCACAAAAAAAAAACAAAATGGCGGGAAACTTGTTGTAGAATTTTGTTTATAGGTACTTTACTAAATCTTTGCTGTAAGAAATTTTTTAATTACACAATAATCAGATTCAGTTCAGGATTCGCCTGATTCTTAAGAGGTTAAAGCAGTAGTCGGAAACTTTTTACGGCCTAAATCAAAAGAAACATACGACGACCTTTGACGACGACTCAGGTTTTTATTTTTATTTTTCTTTTATTCGTAATGAAAAGCACAGTGTTTACCTCGGGTGAAAGGCTTATTTAATCCCTCGAATATTAGCGGCCTCGCTTCGCTCGGACGCCAAACTTTTTCTCGGGACTAAATAAGTTACTTTCACCCCTAGGGTAACAATGTACTATTTCATTACACATACGCTTAAAGTAGGTCTGAACATGCCTGAGAAGCGGGTTGAAAGTAATACTTTTCATCCCTAGGGAGAATCACTTTCAACTGACAGTTGTCAATTTTTTTTTTTTTTTTTATTAGCCTGTTCTGTCCCACTCCTGGGCAAAGGCCTCCCTCCACGCCTTCCACCTCTCGCGGGCCTGCGCTTCCTCTTGTCAGTTCTGGAGGAATCCGTCTAGCTCATTGCGCCATCTCCTTCGCGGTCTGCCGCGACCCCGTCGCACTGTCTTAGGGTTGTCAAATTATTAAAAAAAAAAAAACTAGTTCTATCGTCGCATTTCTATTGATCTATGTCTCAACTTTCTATACAGCCACTCAATTACAGTGCGATGCAAAATTGAAATTAAGAGATAAGTATCAATATTTTTTTAAATTACATAAATAAGGTTCAGTTGAAAACCAGCGTCAGGCAACTACTACGTAGCTGTCTGGCATTTCTGCTGAACTGGACCTATTTGGCGCAACCGTGAGACACACAATGTTAGTTTTTATCCTTTTTTTATCTTAAGTATCATATTGTTTCTGCATTGTGTGTGTCTATATAATTGTGTCAAATAAAATATTTTTCTTTCTTTCTTTCTTTCTATATGAGAAATATTTACCATTTTTCACTGATATAGGTAAATGAAAAATGATGGCTGAAAAGCCAATTGACCACAGAAAAGAAATGGCGGGAAACTTGTTGTAGAATTTTGTTTATAAGTAGAGTAAATATATACCATTTTTTACAATGATGGCTGAATATCCGATTGACCACAGAAAAAAAAAACAAAATGGCGGGAAAATTGTTGTATAGTTTTGTTTATACTTTACTTATTTACTAAATCTCTGTAATTACACAATAATCAGATTCAGTTAAGGATTCAACGCCTGATTCTTAAGAGAAGAGGTTAAAGCGGTAGTTGGAAACTTTTTACGGCCTAAATCAAAAGAAACATATCTAAAATCATACGACGACCTTTGACGATGACTCAGGTTTTTATTTTTATTTTCCTTTTATTCGTAATGAAAAGCACAGTGTTTACCTCGGGTGAAAGGCTTATTTAGTCCCTCGAATATTAGCGACCTCGCTTCGCTAGGGTAACAATGCACTATTATTTTACACCAGAACAGAACAGAGTGGTAGTAGTAGTAGTAGTAGCTTTAAACTTAAAACATACAATTGGCGGCCTTATCGCATTCAGCGATCTCTTCCAGGCAACCTGGCGTTACGTGTATGTACGTGTACTTTTCCTTTATCTCATTGCACAATCATTTTTCAGCCATCTCAATACGAATAACAAAGAGTTTCTGGCAATACGGCTCCCGCCTTAACCAGACGCAATGCAGGTCCATAAATTAAAGCACATACACCATAAACAAATTCCGAATGATTTCCCTCTTTTGTCTCCGAAGCAGTTACCTACGCACAGCACATAACTCACTTCCTTATCAAAACATTTCTGTAACCAAGATTCGCATATCTTTAGAATAATGGGTGGAACATAGCTTTCGCTACTGTCGTCCCCAAAGGACGTAGCGGAAGATCCAATTTATAATGTACGAGCATAAAGTAAAATCTTCCTGCTATGTATATTTTGCAGGTCCTGGCGTACTCTAGGGAGAAAAATACATTCTACTACTAATTGCTCGAATAAATTATCACGCGGGGTGCATACTACTACGTTGTTTCGCGGATGTTTCACATTTTTGTATTTTTTTTTTTTTAGTTTTTGGCTCTCTGTGGAGTTTTTACAGTTAATTGAATAGGTTGTTGGCGTTACTTTTGTAAGCAATGTAGGGATGCACATTAGGGTGCCGAGTAATGGTTAACTCGCCGTCTGGTAAGAACCAAGCCTGACTCGAAGACGCGTTGTGCAATTGTAGCAGTCAGTCGGCTAAATCAACGGGACCCACTAGACTCCTTGCCTGCCGCTGCTGAAGGATTTTAGCTGAAATCTAATTACCATGGCCCTAGAATGCAAAGCGCAAGGTGTGGGAAAAACTAAAAGAATACAGGTAGGTTTTAGTCAGCAAAATTCTGATGCGGTCTCGCTTCAACCAGAGCGGGAGGAATATTTGATGATTTCCCACCTCAAAAAAAGGGATGCTAATTAGAGAAAGTAACTGTTCTTTCAATCGCCATGAATATTTGTCAATTCTAGGGGATATATTCGCCAGCGGAAAACATTGTGATAATTTAAAACTTATTTCGATGCCTAAACGTGTCGAGTTAATTGTTTTGAGTACATACTTGGGTTATTAATTTATTATTATATTCTAGATGGGGAACACATATCAAAATTTTTGAGTTTTTGGAAGCAGATAACACTGAATTCAATAGTGCACGAACAACAAGTTACGTATTTCACTGGAATACACTGTTTAACTTTACCTTGATTCCATGATGTCCATGTACAATAAGTTTCAACCATAGTTCATTATCCGCTACGAACACCAAACACTTAAAAAAAAGCTAGATTACTCAAATTTTAAGCACTTGAAAACTATTTTAATTCAAAAATCAAACTTAGTTCGCACTAAACAAATAAACACTGATAAGAATTTTGTTAATGTAAACAAACGTTCCGAATTCCGAATGTTACGATTCACACTAACATGCAACTAAATGTCGACGTTGTCGCTCGCAGCTTTTTTGGTTTTTCTACTTTATCAATGTAAAATCTTGAAAGTTATTACGTCCTTTTTATGAAAGTTACATAGATCCTTTAAAAAATATATTTTAACAAGGCATCTTTTGAGTTAAATGTATTCTATTAGTTCACGATAAACTATAATGTAGCGATTCGAACAGCAAACATCTGAAAGAGGCAACGCAATACAGATCAGTATAGCGCGTGTCTTTTCTGTTTTAGCAGGGAATAGACAAAATCTTTAGAATCGTTCATTCTTTCCCAGCCCTTAGCAGGAATACAATTATACTGAGCGATTAAGCTTATGGTACAAAATGAAGTAATATTACTTTAAGATTGAAACAAAACTCTCCTGCAATAAGATTGTTTTCTCAAAGTTTATGGTCGGCCCCCAGGTCATCGGTCCACCTAGTGGGAGGCCTTCCAACACTGCGCCACTCTAGAACCGATCGGCCCCATCGATCATCCGTTCTACGAGCATTTGTAAATTGAATTTATCCGTAAGATGCATATTTTAAACCGGAAGAGACCCTGTTGCCCAATAGTGCCCATGAGGTTTTTATTCCTAACGATACCCATAGGAAATATAAAGTGACTTATTTTAACCTAGGGACCTAAAGGTAAGCAAGATTTACCGATGCAATTTTTGGTCAGAGGACCATTTATCACGCTTTAAATGTGTAAACTAGAATCTCCTGAGGAAATCCAACACTCAGAGAGAAATAATACGTCTATGTCAAAAGGTTGAAACTAGAAAATGGGAGTATTTAAGTCAAGAGTGAATAAATAGGTTACTTCTAGGCAAATGTGATCTATCATCGACCATGTCATCGCTTATCTATTGGGTGAGATAATTGTCAAACACTGACTTATCATTAATAAAAAATAAGAAGAAATAAATGGTTTTATTGGCGCATTTTTTTTATGTTAGGTAAAATCATCCAATGACTGCCCCCGCCCTTGGGCGGAGCAGGAGATAGTGTCTGACTCTTACTGACTAAAAACCTACCCCGTTCCTTCGTTGCCTTTCACACCGGGGCCGAGTCTTCTTTTCAGAAGCTGACCCTTGGCCCCAGTAGGTTTTGGCTCTGCCTGCTTGCTAGTATACTAGGCCTCTACGGTTTGCTGACTGCTCCTTGAGGTGTACGGGAACAGAACGCACCGTCGACGACTTGAGCTCGGTCCGGTCGGTTACCGGACGGTCGGACAGCGAGCTACCCATTGCTCGCCGTCCGCAGGCCCGAACGTACGGTACGCTTCAAAGAGGGGTCTTTGAAGCGTGGCTGGAAAGACCTCACAGCGGACCTTTAAGCTGGACTTCTTTCATCTAGTCTTGTTTTAACTAGTAAATTATCTTTAGAAGTCCAATAAATTTTATTGGATTCAGAATGATGTCAGTTACCTAATTATGCATTGTCATATAAACCGAACATGTCTGCAAAATTTGAGCTCGATTAATTAGTGGTAACGGTTTCTAGATTAATGTTCAAGATTTGCCCTAAACAAATTGACAAACAAAAAAACATTGCAAGTTAAATAAAAGCATGAAAAATACTTGTAGTACATGTGTTCCACTAATTCAGTGTTGCCATACACTAAAAGCAATTTAACAATATCTCAGTTTGTGTGCAATTGCTGGCCTGAGGATTCTTGCCTAAGTGCCATGTGCCAGATTTTACATATTTCAACTGGCAACTTTTCCCCAATTCCCTCATCTAATCAGCAATTAGCGTACGTATTCGAACTCGTAAAGAACTCGAGAGCTACTGGTATTAATACGTAGGTATTTATTAGTATTGCTTCGATATGACGGGTTTGTGCTCCAAATTGGAGATTTATGTTTCGTTCCAATATTTAGTTTGAAACTGAAAATCAAATTTGGAATATGAATACGAAGTTTATGGTTTCTGAATTATTTCAAGCTTTTCAGTACCTAATAGGATCCAATTAATCGCACAACCACCTTACAATGTCGTGTTAAAGTGTCATTCATGCCAGTGAGAGAGAGAGGTGCTATACACCCTATTATTATACTATATATACACCGTGTAATTGACAGGTTGACAAAAACTGAAACAGTAGCTTCATGACCATGATTATGACTGAAAAACGTTGGAATTTTCTTCAGGAAAATTGTCGAATTTTCCGACCGTTTTTCAACTAGATTTGTGTTCTATTCATTTGTTACAACCAAATCCAGCCCTAAAAACACAATTTTAGTGAAAAAAAGCAAAAAACTTAAATTCGGCAATGTAATCGTAAAAGAAAATTCATACAAGCCGCGCGGAATCAGCTGTTAGCTGTAAAAGTTTACTGTCCTCCGTAGTGCCTACGACAGACAGAGACAGCATACCGCTCGCTCGCTCGCTCCTTTTGTGTGGTGCGCCTTTGCTTACGCGCCGACACTGCTAGGGTTGTACCGCGTACGGAATTTAATACTTGTAATTTTATTTTCTTTATGTAAAATGCTTTAATAATAATTAGATACTCAGGAGTATGATTACTTTATTATTTCTTAATTCCAAAAACCTTATTTTAAATCGTTAATGATCTACAGTATCAATTACGAAGCTGCCCGAACTGTACACACGCGTTGCATTACAGTAATGTAAATTGTTTGCTTTAGACAATTTAGTGGGACATAAAACATAAAAACATCGTGTCAATATTGCCAGATTTACATTCTTTAACCTGTCAATCCCTGAGCGAAAGCCGGCGTTCGCGCGTGTAGTTACGAAAAGCTTTGCTTATTTTCGATTTTTACATACTATAAGAAAAACTTCTTATTTACGTTCTTGAATAAATACCCTATAAAAAAAAACTTAATTTATAATCTATGCGAACGCCGACGTTTGCTTAGTGTTTAGAAAATGACGCAAAATCGCGCGCGTGCTGCTTGGGGATTGACAGGTGCTAGGTTTAAACTTGGAAGCAGAACCATGAGTAAAAGTTACAAAAGATAGCGGTTAATAACAATGGTCATACGATTATGATACGATTATTTTTCAATACCTAGTTCTTCATCTTTATCTCAATTGCAGGCCGACCTCTGTAACTACTGCGCCATGGGCACCTCGACTAACGTACTTACTATTACCGAAATAAAAATGTTTAATTTCATACCATGTGGGCAGCCCTAATTGCTACACGTGTCACACACACTCTCAAAGATTTGCCGACAAACGAAACCGTCAGCCGCTGAGGCGCTGAGCCGCCATTTGAGTTTGCCGCGATTGCTGGTGCGTTCTGGACGTCTATTTCGTTTTCTTTCAACTGTCGAGAGTTCGGAACTGTGTATTGCGTTCAGTTGAGTTGTGTGTTTTTGTGTTGTGTGGTATCGTCATGAATCGGCGTAATGAAACGTTTAGTGCTCGTGAATATGGCCAGATGTTAATTTGCTTGGGTGAAGCTAGAGGAAACGCTTCGTTGGCATTAAGGCTCTATGTTCAAAGACACCCAAATGAACGACATCCAGCTAATAGTCGTACTATCACACGGGCATATCAGCGTGTTTTAGAAAATTTACCTATTGTGCCGCGTCAGGAAGGTGCTGGAAGGACAATCCGTGCTCGTTCTGAGCAGGCGATTTTAGATGTTGTCCGTCGAAATCCGCGTTTGGGAACACGTAGTGCTGCAAAACTTGTAAGGCGTAATAACGAACCCCGTGTTTCACATTGGGCTGTGCACAAAGTCCTTCGAAAGGACAAGCAACATCCATATCGGATCCATAAAGTGCAGGCTCTAGTACCTGGTGACTCAACGCGTAGACTGGCGTACTGCAGATGGCTGATACATCGGCAGCAGCTAAATCGCCAATTCGTTTCACGGGTGAACGACCCGAGAGACTTTAATTTAGGTAAGTGACTATTTTAATTTTTGATAGGTGTTGAATTTGTGTTAAAATTTTTTGATAGGTGTGTTTGTGTGTGTAGTGTACTATGTATTTATTCCAAACAAGGTCCACGTCCCGAAGTACCTACCTATTAGTATGAATGAACAACGCGCGAGGTACAGGGTCGCGCGCGTATCGCAATATTCGTTATACATTGCGTAGCCGAAATAAAATTGAAAATTGAAAAACGTTCACCTATCATTTCCGGGAAAATATTTCACTATCAAAATATTAACAATACCAGTCTGAATTCATACTTTTCGTTTTTGCCAACCTGTCAATTACACGCTGTATAATACCCCATTCCTTTAAGAACACAGTTTATGTTGTAAAATGAATCACATTATGAGCTCGTGGTCGAGGCCTTTTCTCAACTATGTTTTGTTTTTATATAAATAGGGAAAATCATCCAATGATATCCCCCGCCCTTGGGCGGAGCGGGAGATAGTGTCAGACTCTTACTGACTAAAAACCTACCCCGTTCCTTCTTTGCCATGGTTCTGCGGCCCTGGTATGCATTTTCAAATCTCCCCAGAGTCCCAGATTAGACTTCGACCCTACTGGGCCCCTACAGTTTGCTGACTCCTTGAGGCGTGCGGGAACAGTGCGCGCTGTAAACGACTTAGGCTCGGTCCGGTCTGTTAACGGACGGATAGACAGCGAGCTACCCATTGCCCGCCGTTCGTAAGCCCACGCCTACGGTGGCCGGAAATCGGGATCAGAATTACGGCGGCGGCTACGGCGTTAGCGCCGTTGCCTGATTCGGTCGGCCTTCTCTTTTACTAGCATTACTGTTTCACAAAAGGAAGCGACCGCTTGCCATTCCTCCTCGCTCCGGACCATGGCCTGTACCAAGGCCCGGCGCGAGAGATCGCCGTTCTCAACCATGTTGGGGTCGACTTGAAAGACTGTCTATCGGTTGTTCACATCCCAGTAACTGAGTGACAAGATATTCTTTATCAAGATTGACGGTTCTCATTGATCTGTTGACACATAAAGGTGAAATCCCACACATCCGTGCCGGGTCAGTGACAGGGCAGCAACGTGTGTCGACAGGAGTCTAAAAAATATCGGTACATACATTTTCCATGAACTCGATCACACTCATGCGACACAGAGCCATCAACGAGGCGTCAGTGTCAGCGCCGACACCGCAACGTGCCCGAGCCTTTCGATTCCACGCCGTGCCGTGCCCGTATTAATATTTTTTCTTGCAGTTTGTTGACTTTATTGATGATAAAAATGAATGATCAGTCATTAATACAGTTTTTTTACTTGTGTAAGAAGTTTTAAATAAATAAATAATAGAGATTGTACGCATAGCATTTTGCTAGCTGCCCCGTCACTGACCCGGCACGGATGTGTGGGATAGACCTTAATGCAATATCAGTCGACGATTCATAGTCCTAGAAATTTAACATCAAGTAGGCCTGCTGTTTTTTACACCCAATTACTTACAAAACCCAAAACCTTAATTACCTACTATTTCTAATTACAATATTTAATTACTTACAATTACTTAACCAATTACTTACATAAAAAAAACATTGCACCAATTTTTCTGCATACCTACTTGTACATGTACAATGATTTCCTCAATATTTTTTCGTAAAAATATGTATGAATGCTTCAAATTCAGATTTTGTTTTTTATGTAACGAATTTATTTGCGGCTAAAAATCAACATTTTGGACTTTATTTAAAAAAAAAGTCCTTTTTAGTGGTTTATTTATTTTCGGTTGTGGTTGGACCAATAACACTGCGATTAATTCATAATTGATGAGTAGCTCTGTGGTTTGGAAATGACGACGCTATTTATTTAAATATTCTGGTGCTTCTTCTTCTTCTTATCGTATCGTTGGTTTTTTTTTTCCCTCAAAGTTTTTGGGTCAAGTAGGTTGCCACGTCTATAGCGGCGTCAGTGGCGCTTTATAGGTCCTCCAAAGTGCAGGTGTAGGGTGTGAGGGTGTAGGGGGGGGATGTGGGGTCGCTACATAATTTTTGATATATATTCTTAAATAAAGTGCCATTGCCATAATAATGTCCTAAATTATGAAAACAACAATTTTTCGCAGCTTTGCTTTATTTGTAGCATAATATTGAAAAAAAAAATATAGATGGAGGCGAGGATGAGGCGAATTTCTTCTTAAAGACATGGCTAACACAATATGTTAAATGGCCAATAGGAGGGGAAAGATGGAAGAGAAGCCTTTGCTATGCAGTAGATCAGCAAAAAGCTCATTAATTAATATAGCTGCCTTCACTTAGCTTTTTTTATTGATGACAGGACGGTATCGTCAAAATGGTGAAGAAAAAAAAAATTAAATTGCGCGCTCATAAGTCAGATTCTTACTGACTAAAAACCTACCCCGTTCCTTTATTGCCTTGGTTCCCGGGCCGTGGTATGCATTTCCACACTTTCCCAAGGGCCCATAGTTGGCTTCGACCCTTTGCTAACAACTCCTTGAGGCGCGCGGGAGAGAGATCGCCGCCGCCGATCGCCCCCACAAGGACACGGCGATGCTCTACCCGGGCGGGGCTCACCTCTACCGTGTACTCCACCGTGTCCTCCGGGCGATCCACACATTGGCGAAACCCAGACGTCTCCTCCGCATAAATCCGGTACAGGTAATTACCGAACTTGCCATGTTATGTAAAAACCTACGTCATGTGGAAGGTGAGGACGCCGTGAGGTCTTTCCAGCCGCGCCTCAAAGAGGGGACTTACCGCCATAATTGAGGCGTACCCAGCACTGGGCTGCGATAGTCGCTGACGCCATTGCATCATGAGATCCCGCCGGATAACTTATAAGTTTGATTTTTAAGGAACCGTAGACCTAAATTTATGGTTTCGCTTCCATTCTCGAGAAACTGGGCATCAAGAAATCATTTTTAATTTTCTTATCCATATTTGTCGACGTGGATGTGACTCCATCGAACGCCTTGTTATACAAGGGAAGGTGGACGGATCTAGTTTCACTAGATAGATTTTCTCATCTCGACAGAATTGTGAAGAATAGACTGACGACTTAATTAGACGCGATTTACAAGAATAATTAATATTCCAACAACTTTTTAAATTAGTTCTGTAAACTTTCGTAACGTTGATTAGTTCATGTTTTCCTGCTAATAATATTTTTGTACCTTCAAATTCTGTCTGTTTTTGAGGAGTTTGTGCCGACTTTTAGAACTTTAATTTTTGTTCTTTGATGAAGCCCGTAGCGTTATCTGTTTTTTATTTTAGTGTTTAAATTGTTGTGACAATATTAATTGCTTCTTCTTTGACGAGTAGAATATCTTTGCCATATGAGACCATCAGTAAGCAATGATACGTTTGACGATAGAGCATGCTTAAATAATCTATTCACTCTTCATCTAAAGTCCCTCTGTTACAGCTTTCGGGAAACACAGGAAAGGAATTTCACTATTTAGCTGTAACCGCAATAAAAGTATTCCAAATCATATTTTACGTATAGGTACTCATACTTTTTAAACCGTCGCTGTATCCGGATTATTTTATCCTTATTATTATAGCATAGCATAGCATCAGCCTTATAATATTCCCACTGCTGGGCCGTAATGGGACATGCCAGTTTCCTCACAATGTTTTATTATTATTATAGCGACATTAATGCGACAAAAAACTGTCTTCCCTGAAACGCCGCGCTACAACAAAGCCCCGTGTAGCAATGGTGGCGACTGACAAAAGCGCGGCTTACCAACTTTAAGCCCAGCTTATTAATTCCTTCTACTAAATCTAGTTATGAAGCCTTAGAAGCAAGGTGAATCGTTTCACATGTGGATAGTATTTTTGCATTGTGCGTTATACTTAGAATAGAATATTTTTTATTTGCTTAGAATGTAGGTACATAAAAATAAGTTTTTGATAATATTATAGGATCCTTGTAGGTACATTCTGCCTTATATAGCATGCAAATTTAATACAATGTAAAGGAAATAATATATACTTGCATGATGCATCCTGGCATTTCCGAGGAATCACACCTCCTTTACTTCTTTTTTAAGGTTCTGTTTTTTTCCGCGCCGCGTCGGGCAGTCCGTCGTACATTACCATATTTTTGTGTTTGCTCGAGCGATGACGCGGCCCGCTGCTGCAGTGTACGACGAACGCCCATCGCGCGCGCAACGCGCCGCGTGTCCGTAAACAAGCCCTTACAGGATCACTTTGTTGTCCGTTTGTCTGTCTGTCTGTCTGTCCATCTGTCAAGACCCTTTATTTCAGGAACGCATGGAAGTATCGAGTTGAAATTTAAAACATATCCTTTGGCTTGCGGTTCCTTGAAGCTGTAAAAAAATTAAACTTCTAAGTTGACAAAAAAAAAATACGGCCGTTTATGTCTTAAAAAACGTATATTTCGATACTGTCAAAAGAATCGAAATTCGAAACTTCCAGTTGACCTAGAATTTGACATGAATCACGATCTTATAGTGCAAGTATAGAAATATGTAAATCTGAAAACTGTAAAATAGTTACGTCACAAAAAAAAATACATTTTCTATTCGAAAAAATCTTTACATAAGATAGTTTGTACGGAACCCTCGGTGTATGAGTCCAACTCTTTATGATCTTTATTCCATTTATATACATATAAATTATATTTTTATATATTAAAAAAATAAAACATTTAAAAATATAAAAAATAGTGTCCCACCGGTATCGGGAACAGGGTCCAAGCTACCGGCGGTCAGGGCTCCAGAGAAAGGAACCTCCTGACTATACGAACCGTGTCCAGAAGTACCGCTTTATGAATCAAGCCCTTGTTTCTGCCGTCTAACGAGAGCCTCCTAAGGTGTTGGTCGAGGCTCTTGGCGGTTAAGCCATTGGCCGAAACGACTATCGGCACAATGATCGCCGAATCCACTTCCCACATGTCGACAACCTCGCGAGCCAAGTCAATGTACTTAATTTGTTTATCTTTCTCGGCTTTCACGAGGTTCTCGTCATGTGGAACAGATATGTCCACCATCATTGCACGCCTCTCCTTTCGGTCCACCACCACTATATCAGGCTTATTGGCTACAATTACGACTCTTTATTATTGTTATGTGTTTGAATACTAACGTTTGCCTAGAAGTAACCTATTCACTCCTGACATAAATACCCCTAGGTTGTCGAACTTTGGCACTCCATGCCACTTAGTTACGTGCAGTAAATCTGTTCTTACAACCGAATTGGGAACCATCTCTTTTTTTGAAGTCGATTGATAAGACGTCACAGTCTAGGAGGTCCTTTAGCAATTGTTGCAGTAATCGATTATCTTATTCTTTTTTTAACCGTTTTGTTACACATCGTAGCAATATACAATTATTATATACGTTTATAGATACATCGTTAAATTTTAATCGTTTTAATCCCGTGGAGGGTCAATTCGGTACATGTAACACAATCGATTTGTAAAGATAAAGATAATAAAATACTTTTTATCTAAAACTCGAATTAATGTACACATGTACGAAATTAATTTCTTTAAGTAAACGAGTCAATGACCTTGTAGGTAACTGTCGGTCGTTGCATACTAACTACCTACAAGTAATTGAAGTCGCCCAGCTACCTAAAGAAATTAATTTCGTACATGACAAAATTATTTCGAGTTTAAAAAATAGGTACTTTATTTTTTTATTTTATCTTAACAAATCTATAGTGTAACATGTACCAAATCGACCCTCCACGGGACTAAAACGATCAAAAGTTAACAGTGTATAATAAAAAAAAAACTAAAAAAGGGCTTAGGCGTGTGAAATTTTGCACAAGGTTTTCTTTTATGACGTAGGCGAGCAATAAACGAGAATTTCCTAAAATTCACCCCCTATGGGGATAAAACGGGGGTCCGATGTCTGTACACAGAAAGTCCTACTTTCAAGCGGGCGAAATCGCTGGCTACTGGCTACTGTATATCTATACTATGATTTTTTATTAGACGAAGTAAAGTGCCAGCAGTGGACAATGCCCAACTGTCAAATAACAATGCCCAACTGTCAAACAACCATTGTTATAGCTGTCACTTTACTTCGTCTAATAAAAAATCATAGTATAATAAGTTAAATTAGTCCTTTGAAATCAAAATAAACTATTAGAAACTCGTTACTTCGAGGAACTTAGTAAACACTTAATTAATTAAGTTTATTCGTCTTATTAACTTTCGCCCACATACGTGTATGTACGGGTATAAACTTATAAAGTTAGATATTTATGTAGAGACCTGGTTTACTTCTGTTGTTTTAAAGTTAGTACGTGTTCAACTCTTTAGGTACGGTAAGCACCTACCTAAACTTGAGTCATATAAGAAACAGACTAATTAGTATCTAAAGGGGTGGAGTATAATTATATTAGGTACCTCAGTAAAACCGTATTTATACAGAATGACTATAATTCTTTGGTAATCTTTCAGGGGGTTTCTTGCGTCGCCGTTGCCTGATGCGGTCAGCTTCCTCCTTTGCTAGCATTACTGCTTCGCAGAAGGAGGCGACTGCTTGCCACTTCTGCTCGCTCCGGATCATGGCCTGTACCAAGGCCCGGGGCGAGAAATCGCCGCCGCCGATCGCCCCCACAAGGACACGGCGATAATCTTTAAGGGGGGTGAAAGTTGGATACTGTAAAGATTTTCCATGAGGACATCTTTTGATGGTTTAGAACTCATGTCACATCTGTACTGTATCTATATAGGATGACTGGTAATTAGTGAACGAAACTTACAACACGTGATTGTAGTCATGATAACAAGCCAAGTTCAGTACATTTTGACCAGCTAGGTGAACACAAATGTACTGACCAGCAGATTTTTTTTCGCGATTTCAGGTTTGGTCCCATAAAGGTGTTTGTTATCATGACTACAATCACGTGTTTAACTATCGTTCACTAATTACCAGTCTCCCTATATATTAAAAAGCTGAAGACTTTGTTTGCTGGTTTGAACGTGGTATCTCAGGAACTAAAAAAATATCTTTTAGTTTATGATGACCATTTTATCGAGAAAAGCCAAATGACATCACGCTACGACCAATAGGGACGGAACAGTAACTAAGACCGAGTGAAACCAATAAATAAATGTAATTCGTGTTTAAAAGCTTTAGGATATCTGGGATTCGGGATTTTTCGAAAAAGTTATTGAGGTTCTCGAACGCAATAGGCAACTGAACGAACACAGGTGGATTTGTGTCAGCGATAGTCTGACAGGGACTGTCAGATTATCGCTCCGCGTAGAGTTATATGATGATTTTCCAGCTCAAAAAATGTACTAAAAAATAGACGATAAATTAGGTCCAAAAACTACGTGACATTACAATTTTTCCACATTTCTCACACAAGGTTTTTATGTTTCCAAAAACATGAAGACATGAAAAATTACCTAGGCAAGAGCAGAGCAGAGCATTTTTCTTGTATTTAAACATGAAAAGATGATTCATTCTCTTACAAAATTTTCATTACGCATACCTTTATGGTTGCAAGCGTCCACTAAAGTTGAATGATGGAATTTTAGTTGAATAGAAGTTCGTGACTCGGTTCAACTTATAGCAGAACTTTAAAAGGAGTGTAGGACGAACCATTTCAGTCAGAGCTCTGCATAATTCATTTTGGAAAATAGTTATGTAGTCAGCGCATAAACTTTTTCTCCTAGAGAGTACTGAGTACTTTAACATACAATGAATGTATAGTTCTGGTCCTTTACAATGGGCCTCATCACGAGGCTTCCCAACATCATAGAGCGTCGTTCCTGTTTTGGGGGCATCTCCTGTCAAACTATATAAATAACCATTTATAAAATGACGAAGTAAGCTAAGGAGTCAGCCAGTCAGGAGTAAGGTAAGGGAGCAGCAGTAAGGAGTTAGGGATCAGCTAAGAAGTGGAATTCCCTGCCGGAGTCTGTGTTTCCTGATGGCTACAACCCGGGAATCTTATTTTAAGAGTGAATAGGTTTCTTCTAGGTAAGCGCGCTCTATCAGGTGAGATAGCGGCCAAGCGCGAACCTATCAATAATAATAAAAAAAAACTGACAACCACCTTTCCTTGCGTGAACAGGCATGAAGAAATCCACAAGGGAGCCAAGATTACTGACATTGCCCGAAGAATGGCAGTGGGCAGAGCACATTACTCGCAGAACCGATGGACGATGTGGTTGAAAGTTTTTAGTATACCAGAAGATGCAGAGTTGAAGACTACCTACGAGGTGAACTGATAAAATGGGGAGGGTCACGGGATTCCAAAGGATGCGAGATGCACTGGACTTGTCGTTGTTGTCACTTGGTGTCTATCCAGTAGTGGACGTCTTTCAGCAGAAATTACAATAATGTAATGATTTAACCCCTCAAGCTCCGATTGTATATACATTTGTACAAATTGAATCGAATCCTGTCGTATTATTATTGTTAACACGAAAGTCTAGACGTTTGGCTGTTTAATATTCATCACACCTCAATTGAACGGCTGAGCGGATTTCGAACACTGGTGGACCATGACAGAGTGAAAGTTCCAGTGGGAAATTTAATTGATTTATAATTCTCAAAGGAGGATGCAAATCCTGGGCCCGCTCTTCTTCTCCTTCTCTTGGAAAAGTATTTTTGAGCTGAATAAAAGTTAGGATATACCACACATAGCTATTAGAAGAAACCTACTGGGGCCATGGCTCCATGGATCCCGAGTTTCACTTTCACATTAGCCATGGGTAATGTGAAAGTGAAACCCGGGGCTCTGGAACGAAGGCAAAAGAACACGAGTGGATTTTTAGTCAACAAAAATCTGATATTATTATATCATTGGATGATTATTGAAAAAAAAAAAAAAATAGCTATTGGAAGTTGGGCCCAGATTTGTAAGAAACAATGGCATGATTCTTTCCAGGTTAGCAGTCCTGAAATTTATCTGAGAATAAATAAATGAGTACTCTCTACGGTATGCAAGTTGCAACAACAATATAAACAAAAGTAACGCTAACTGTTGAATAAATAAACGGAAAAGGAATGCAGCAACAAGATCATGACTAGTTTTAAACAATGTTGAGTACTAGATGTATTTACGTGTGACTATTTGTAAATAAAATGAGTTATAACAAGAGTTATGAGTATACACGTGGATGGATGAAGAGCGAGGCCAAAGAAAAGATGGACGGTTAGCAGTGCAGGCAGTGGCGCAATCGTAGATATTAAAGAGCTATGAAATCACTCCAACTTATTTTCTTTAGAAGGCACCTAAATTATAATCGACCGTGAATACAGCAGCAGACAAATTGATCTAGTCCTTTGATATACGCGGTATAAACGACGAGGCGAAACGCTTAGTGATGGTGGAAACAAGTCATGTAATTATCGCGCACACTCTTCAAAATACATCCTGAAAAGGCTAGCTACCCTACGCCTGTGCTTGTTGCTTGGCTTTGTAGTTAACATAACACGCCCGTATTTCCCAAAGATTTAGGCTGAGGTTTATACTATTCTAAGCGTGAGGGTGGGAAAATCACGCCGTGGCTGCCTCAGGAGACATCATGGGCGTCAAGACTGATGGACATGAAGGTTGACCACATCACCTCGATGCGGCATAGCCGTGTGTATATACATTGTGCCCGATAGGGCCAAGTCACACTACGACACGTACCTACATGTTGTTCAGACGCTTCATTGTACCTAAAAACTTTCATGATTAGTCTTGCTTTAACAAAAGGGATTTGTGACGCCCAGCCTTGTATATACAAGACGCCGCCACGACGCGGCTACGTACCACAGAGCGGCCAACCTGCCCTGTGTTCAAATTTGGGGTTAGAATTAACTCTAATGACGACATCAGGTAGACACTCGCATTTTTGAACGCGAAAGTAGAGTCCTGTCAATTTCATTTATGGCCGCTTACACCAACCTACCTTGCTCGGAGTTAGAGTTAGTTAGGTTAACTCTATGGTACTACTCGAGTTATAAAAGAACGACCCTGGGTCGCACCTTTCTAATATCTTTGGTCGCAATTCTAATGTGCTCTGGTTATTTTTGAACGCTGGGCTGAGATATATTCCCATTCAACCGCGTTTTTTTATAATTAGAAATCTATAACATTCATTTCAATAAATAATTGAAAACATTGCGTTGGGTGAAACAAGCTTTTAACCATACTCACGTTGAAGGTAAACGAGTAAGGGAGGACCCTCTTAAGGACACCGCATTGTGATAATGTGATCGGGGTCATAGGACTCCCTCAGGTATCACCGCAACGACCGGCCCTACGCGTCTCACATCCATCGAATACCCGAGACCACCTAATCATATCTTCAGTCCACCTTATGTGAGGCTTTCCCCCTCTGTGCCCTTCGGTACGCTGTCGCCACTCCAGAACCTTTCGATTCCATTAGAAGCTTGTACTAAACTAACTAACAAATAAATATAATTGTGCAAAGTTCAAATTGGATCCATTTATTTTTATTTCAAATGAGAAAAGAACCTTTTAAATTAGAAGCTAGAGCTCGTAAATTTCAAACTAGTTATTTACACTCTAAATTATTTTTAATTCTATTCAATTAACGTTTTGCCTATAAAAATTAGTTATTTCAAAATTATAATAATAAACTGTTCGTTATATCAAATGAAATTACAAATACACTGGTTATATTTTGCATATACCGTTAAATTTTGATCGTTTTAATCCCGTGGAGGGTTTTTTTTTTTTTTGTGGTAGGTAAAATCATCCAATGACGAATCCCGCCCTTATCCCGTGGAGGGTGGATCCGGTACATGAAACACTATCGATTTGTAAAGATAAAATTAAAAAATATAGTTCTTTTTTTCTAAAACTCGAATTAATATACGCGTGTATATAAAGATTTTGTAATTATACCATGTATTACTTACCTGCTTAAACACGTGTTCCATGTTGCCCTTTGCGTCTCAGAGCCGCGATAAGTCCTTAGAACATTCTCGTAAGCCTAACAGTTATAAGGCTGCTATTAATTTTCTAGGAAGACGGCGATGAATGTCTACAACTTCGTCAGATATTTATTTAATTACAACTAAGTTCGAAGTTCATGAACTAATAATAGTTTGATCTAAACCTTCGCAGCTTTGGACTTTGAAATAAGCTGTGTCTAACTTAGGCATGATGCATTCCTATGAAACCTTATTCAATGGATAGGTCCAACGTGGGTGGAATAATTTTAATAGATTTAGGGCGAGTCTATTCAATTTAACGTCTTTGTGATTTAAATGGAATAACAAATTAATGTTATTTAGTTCATATCTAACCTCTAAATGGATTTTGAATTTAAGCAAGCGAAGCGACTGAATTGAAGTTTCAAGCTTTTCTGGTTATTGATTATTTTTTATTTTTTTTATTTAGATATTCATGTACATACATAAAATAAAAAATACATGAAGAAGGAAAGGAAACGAAAATAGGTACAGGTAAAGGTGATGCTTATTTCTTTAGAAATGTCTTCCAGCAAACCTGCGAAAGGAGAGTTGGAAAAAACAAAGATGTAGACACCGTGTGTAAGAGAAGTAGGAAAATAAGTATACACAATATAGTTATCTATGAAATAATATGACAAATAATATAGCAAAATAAATATCACAAAAATACATACTAAATATTATTATAGGTAGATAAATGATAAATGAATGAAATATAAAGATTCCAAATGTTTGTCCTGTAATAAGTTAAAGTGTGCAATATAGAAATAAATAGATTGTGTTCTTTCACCCTGCTTTTAAAAACTCCAAAAGTTTATTGAGTTTATTTAGACCAACTGTTAAAAATCTAACTGTTAATAATATAATATTATCAGCACGCGTTATCCCCGTATAACTAATTGAATGGTTATGAAAAAGTCATTCGATAGGCTTAGCAGGGTTTGCTAAAGGTATTTGGGATATTATGATTTTAATAATTTTATAATTTAGTAAAGCCATATTTGTTACGGTTGCTAAGCATATTTCAATTTCGTAGAACTAAACCCTGACCTGCAAAACGCAAGAAACTTAAAGACCGTGTTTACGGAAACGCGGCGCGTTGCGCGGCTCGTTAGGCGTTTCGTCGTACATTGCAGGAGTGGGCCGCGTCATCGCTCGCGCAAACACAAAAATATGGCAATGTACGACGGACCGCCCGAAGCGCCGCACAACGCGCCGCGTCTCCGTAATCGAGCACTAAAACAAATCGACGCCCCCGGGCAATAAGTAAGTAACCGACTTAATGTCCGGGAGCGTCGAAATTAAATTTCGTGCGCTACCTTTTTTGAGGTAGTTAATCTTCCAATTACTTCTCCCACTCTAGGGCAGAGTGGGATGGCTTGTCAGACTTTTACTGACTAAAATCACACATGTGCCTTTCGGTCGCCCTTTGTTCAAAGTTCAAATACCACGGGTTTACTTTTCAAAAAATGCCCTTACGGCCGTAAGGGAATTTTGATGATATCTTTTCGGTCCGGACGATTACCTACAGGACAGACGAACTAGAATAATAGACAAAGTCGAGAATAGAATACTAACTGTGAAGACAATATCAACAATGTGTAGAACAGTAAACAAGATTTTTCAATTTCGTCAAAGTCCATTTCGGACTTTTCTTTCTTTCAGCTTTGAAACTAACTTTCTTGTTGATAAAGATATTTTAAAAAGTATATCATTTGTGTACAAGAGTTTAAAAATATTTAATAAACGAAATAAAAAAATTATATGCATATTCCCTACTGTAGCTGTAAGTGTTTTAGTTTTTGATTTGCTACTTTTAGGCGTCATGTTAAACAATAAAATATGTAATAAATAAATTAAAGACATGGTAAAGTTTATTATAGACCGGATCTATATATCTGGCGCTCAACAGGTGTCTTAAATATAATCTCATACGCCATTCCTTTCATATTCCAAAAGCTCTTTAACACCTCTAAAACCAAATGATTATTAAACCTATTACAAACCATATTGGTACTTACATATTCCAATACCGCCCACACGTCATATAAATCAAAGACCCACAAATAGCTCCCAATTAATAGATTTAATCACGGCTTAATTTATGCTTGCTTCAGTCAATAATCAGGTACTAGACGATGTAGTGCCTGAGCCTGAGTTAAGGTAATTCAACATTCAACAGGTGGAGTTCATTTACCTCTGGGTTTACGACCAGTGTTCACGCCTTCAGGGCCTAAAACGCCTCGGAGATACCATTGAACTAAATGAGGTTAGGTCAGACGCTAGATGGTACTGTGGCGTCATAAAATCATCATGAATTCGGTGTGTGAGGGAGACGAAGCTATAGAAGACGAATAGCATTATCGCTTTCTGGTTTGGTTTTGGTTTGTTATAAGGTCTCTCATGAGGTGTAGCTACCAATGATCTAGTGAGGGTTGTATGAAGCCGATCGATTCGAGACGCAGAAGACCGGTCGTTGTGGTCACGCTTGGTGTTAGCCTATGTCTAGCAGTGGACTTTTTTTAGCCGAAATGATGAAGAAGGTGATGGAAAACGTGAGAAGAAGACCATCCTCATGCCTTGGGCCCTGTAGGAAACGACCTGAACGTTAGCAGCCGTAGAGTGACTCTCGCTTGCGAATTGTAAGTAATAGGAAGCTTACCGTCAAATAAAGACCAAGCCCGGGTCCGTGGCAGACGACGCCGTCGTGTTCCATAGATACCTTGAGAGATTTAGGACCTGCCTATCAGCGCTGCAGAATTGTTCGGAAGAATTAGCTTGGTATTACCTTGGAATACAAAAGATAACTGAAAAAACACAGGTTTTATTCAAAAGTCTGACACTTCCTCTTGTACCACTGGAGCGGGAGGAATTGACGATTTAGGGTTAACTAAAAAAAAAATTGCTGTACGCAGAATAAAACGACACGTGTTTTGAACACGTGTTACACGTTTTATTCTGCGTACAGCAATTTATACTGCTAAACATTGATATTTAGCAGGAAAACATCACTAACCAAACATTCCAAGTTGTACTTAAGAGCGGCCAACCCGAGGTACATTTTCAAATAACCGCTCCTCTTACGTGAATATGATGTTATTACACATCTTTCTCCAGATATTTTGGGTACACAGATTTTTTGTGGACATTAGGCTTCTATACAAATCAAAACATAAACAGTTGTCGTCATTCAAAATCTCGATTAAATTTAGAAGCAATTTGTCACAAAAAGTTTTAGGAGTTTTAAAAAAACACGTATTTCCTGGAACAAGTTTTGTGAAATATTCGAGTAAATCACGGAACTCCGAATTTTCAGGCGTTATCTCTCTTTTTCGCGTTGCCTATCCATCTAACAACGCATTGGAAAAGGTTAGATGAAGCAACAAGCTTTTAAGCCATGCTCGACGTTGAGCATAGGCGAGTGGGGAAGGTCCCTCTTAAAACGACAACCTAACACCAATAATAAAAACAAATGTAATTAAAATCATCATTTTCCTGCCCTTGTCCTCTGTGTGGTCGGCGTAACACGTTTTTTTTTCTTCCATTCTGTCCTGTCACCCGTCATGCAATCACTAACTCCCTTTTCTTTTACATCATAATCATCATCATCATTAGCCTTTTAATTTTCCCACTGCTGGGACTCAGGCTTCCTCTCAAAGAGAGGCAATGGGCCGTAATCCACCACGCGGGCTCATTGCGGGTTGGTGAATGTCACATGTCTTCGAATTTTTGGTTCTAGGACATGCCGGTTTCTTCACGATGTTTTCCTTCACCGTTTTGAGAGCAGTGGTGATGAAATATATTACACAACGTAATGCGCCTGGCCGGGTTTGAACCCGCGACCTACAACTCGTAAGTCGGGGCCGTTACCACTCGGCCACCACTGCTCTCTTTCTTTCATATCACTGCTCACATAATCCATCTGTTCTTTGGTTCCATCCATCCACATGTAACTCATAACTCTTTTAGTAAAATGCGTTTCATCCCCCCTCTTCACAGGAACATACCAAAACAAACGATTCTTTTTCAACTTTCCAGTCACTGGCACAATAAAAATACGTCTGCCAACTACTTATTAATTGCATCTGGTCTGCCAACACGTTCCAGCAGAGATCCATTTAATGATTTATCTGCCTGACCGCGTTAACGTGTGATAGCCGACATAAAGACGCATTAAGTTCACATGTCCTTCGTTACAACTCATTAAGCTTATCGGATTTCGATGCGTTTTGGTAGTTTCGAATTCGATGGTCGTCTGTTGCCGATGTCCGTTTTGGGTCAATAGGTTGGAAACTTAGAAGTGGATTGGTTGTGGGAAGTTATGGTTATTCCTACAAGTTCTAATAGATGGCTCATCGACAGAGCACATGCCGCCCATCTGGCCTAAACTGACTAAGTGCAAATTGGGTATTAATCATGTGGATTATTTTTGAGCAACACTAAATTACAAATAACACAAAAAAAAACTTTTTTATTGACTGTAACCAATTTTTGAGCTGTTTTCAGAAAATGTGTGTTTTTAGGAAGTAGCTATTAACATTTCAAATGGTGGTATGAAGAAAAATGGAATCGAGGTGCAGTGGCAAAACTATAGGTTGGCAAGGCTGGCGAAATGCCACGCAGCCCCTGACTTAAGACATCGCAAACTTAGAAAACCTATTTAAAAAAGCATGACAACATGACGATTTTTCTGGGGCCCCATGAATTTGCCACGGGCCTCAGATAGAATAGGAATCTACTATTTCTTTTGCACACACGTAACCTAATGGCGGTGTCATCAAATTTCAGTAAGTGCATCCTTATTATGTTACTTGACAGTTTTCCCACCAGATTTTAAAGTTAGACCCTAGACCTTACTAAATAGGGGATTTGAAAAATTATTTCTGTTTGCGAATTTAGATAAAATTACTTTTTAAAACAAATAAAAATTAAATTGAGTCATCTAAACAATTATGGGAAAAGGCAAGTCAAAGAGAGAGCTCTTTGTCTATCTTGCGCTGTTTTTGCACCACTTGATTTAAGATGGACGTCTTCTATTATCAAAAAAAAAAAAAAAACTCAGAATCGTTATTTTACATAGGCCTACATGGGCACTTATAAAACGTCAGAAGCTAGCGCACGGTTCCAATTGGTCGTATGGAGAAGAACCGGCAAGAAACTCCATGGTTACTCTTTTAAAAAAGTGACGTAAACGTTTTGTAACACGATGGTTACATAATATAACGATTTGCTGAGAGCCTAACTTTATCTGTTCCATTACATTTATTAATTGTCTGTTTTAAAAACTTTTTACAGAAAAGTACAACTATCTGTGTTTTGTTCATCAATGCCATTTCGTGTTTTTTCTATAACATAAAAATTAATCGCTGAATGTGTTGCTAAGCGCAAATCTCAAGAACAGCTGGACCGATTTTGCTAATTACTTTTTGTTGTGTTCGATATTATCAGGAGAAGGTTCTTAGATAGGGTAGAGTAGAGTAGGGTAGAGTAGGGTAAAGTGGGGTACAGTAGGGTAGATTAGGGTAGAGTAGGGTTGAGTAGGGTAGAGCGGGAGCGAAGCGAGGGGAGGCAGAGGTACGCGTTAAATGCCACGTCGCCCAGGTTTTCTTCGCCTTAAAATAGGAAGAAGATTTGATTTTGATATTTACAGCTAAATTGGACCAATCTGGCCAATATCAAATCTTTTCAATTCTTTTTTTCAAATCGGTTTATAACTAATGAGGATGAGATAGTATTTTTTTTTAAATATAACTGAATTGAGAACCTCCCTTTTTTAAAGTCGTTTAAAAGGCTTAACATAAACCAAATCGTACCAAATCGTTTATGACGATCATTTGATGAGAGAGGTCATTTGATTTTTACAAAATCCCAAGTGTATAATATAATAAAATCATCGTCATCCATCCGTTATGAGCAGTGGTGTCCGAGTGACAATGGCCCGGATTTACTAGCTGTAGGTCACGGGATCAAACCCATCCACTCACATTACTTTGTACAATTTATTTCATCACTATTGCCCTCAAAACGGTGAAGGAAAACATCGTGAGGAAACCGGCATGTTTTAGAACCAAATTTTTAAGACATGTGGCATTATATTACGGCCCATTCCCTCTCCTAGAGTGGAGACCTGAGACCCAGCAGTGGGAACATCAAAAAGCTGATTATGCTATGTATCGTCATCCTAAATGATTATTGATTGGATCAAGTTGGAAGATCTCGTGTTCTCGATTTCTAAAGGGTTGAGTATGGTGTGGTGATGCGGCACAATGTTATTAGGTTGGTTCTTTAGGAATTTCTCAGTAACAACCTGGATTTGGTTTACGGTTTGACACGCCTGTACTTCGAAAATCACGTAGAAACCTTCGTCCCACGCCTAACTTCTTTTTTTAGAGGGCTAACCATGAAAAAAAGAAAGAAAAACATTTTATTTGCGGAAAATGATGCAATCTTAGGACTCATCAAGTCACACTGCCTGTCGCTCTGGATGGAGCGAAAAACAGTGTTAGACTTTTACTAACTAAAACCCACGTGTGTCCCTTTAGTTGCCCTTTCTTTGTCCGAAGGCTACGTTTTTCAAACCATCCAACAGTACACCACTACCTCAGCTGATGCCGCTGCACCTGCCTTATGAAAGATTTTTGTTAGAGACAGTTATCAAAAACGAAAATAAATCCAAGGCTCCATTTTATCAGCCATCTTTAATCATAGCAACGCATATTTTGCCGCTTAATACCAACAAACAGAAAATTCAGAAGGTCACACTGAATAAAGAACCACAGTTAGGAGGCATTTGATCAGCATTTAATAGTAACCAGACATTGGAAACTTCAAAGACCGGCTTTGTATTGAACACAATACGGCCTTGCTTGCCAATCATTACACGAACACTCGAATGAATGAACACAATATAACCAACATAACATGGTCTACGGCAATATAGAATTTGGAAATTGTTTTCGCAACTACCGTTGTTGTTAGGTGTCAAGGTATGATGGATGTTTTTTAAGTATATAGGTCATTAAAATCTTCTCGGGCTATCAAGTGGCTTTGTTTACAATTCAGTGATAGTAAACATTACTTTTGACAGTAAACTGTTTTGTGCCAGTGTTTGACTAATAAACATGATAAGTGTTTATAATGTAGGCCGGGTGCTGAGAGGAGCAACACGCATTGGGCCCGCGTGGTGGATTACGGCCCGTTCCCTACATCTACTTACCAAGTTTCAACAGTATAGTTCTTATAGTTTCGGAATAAAGTGGCTGTGACATACGGACGGACAGACAGACAGACATGACGAATCCATAAGGCTTCCGTTTTTTGCCATTTAGCTACGGAACCCTAAAAAAGACTTAAAACTATATAAATAGGATACATTGAATTGGTAAATAACAATGTCGACAAAGAATCAATATCCAATGTCGACTTTTGTTCCTTTGAAGCGTATCATGTTTTATCAGAGACAAGGAGACGAGTATTGACGTTGTTGACGCTAAAATTATTATCTAATCAACGAATTCAAGTTTGACCGGTTTCGGAAATGTATTGATCTGACCTTTTCGCCTGGTAAATGTATAAATAGAATCATATTTACAGTCACGGCAGTGGTAATGGTTTTTGGTTATGTCAATTTACTACCAGTAAAGTTGTGTTTGCAGAACTAATTGAGTAATTACTGGTTTGGAAGGCTACAGCGAAGTATGTAGATATCAGTAACTTTGCTGCTTAAGATATTGCTTAAATTAAATGGGATTGGACAGAAGCAGATTTCTCGCAAACTAGGAGCCAAAGTAGCTAGTAAAGTCGGGTAGAGTAGTAGTAGTAGAGTAGCGTCTATCTATCTAATGGGTAACTGGACGGCAGTCCAGGGCCTCATGGGTATAAAGAGCCCCATTCTAAACAAAAGACAATGTGAGTAGGGCAAAACTGGCTGACTAAAAAATTTACTAATTTCCAAGAACAATTGAATTTAAATAAGAACTTTCTAAGATTATCAGGCTCCAGTCACCACTAATATCATCATCATCATCATCATTATTTCAGTCGAATGACGTCCACTGTCGCCACAATGAACGGTCTTGTGCGTCTCGCATCCATCGGATTCCCGCAACCCTTACCAGGTCATCGGTCCATCTTGTAGGAGGCCTTGCAACGCTGCGTCCTTGGCTTCAACGACCATCTGCGAGCAATGTGCCCTGCCCATTGCCAGTATTGCCACTAAAGTTTTGGCGATTCTTCGTGCTATGTCGGTAACCTTGGTTCTCCTGCGGATATCCTCATTCCTGATTCAATCACGCGCGGAAACACTGATCAAAGCCCTTTCGTTTTGGGTGATTAAGCCTTCCGATGAGGTCCATTGCGAGCAACCACGTTACCCAACCATATGTCATCCCTGGCAATACACACTGATCATAGACCACTGTGAAAAAACTGGAATATACAAAGATTGCTGATAGGAAAGGTTATCAATGTTCGTTTTTTATCTATATAAAAGACATTAACCCTGATGGGACAATAATTAATTATGATTTATCAGCTATTGTAAACCATTAGATACTTATTAATTGTAGTATCGATATAATATATCACGATAAAAAATAAATATTTTGATATAAGTATAGTCTTTAGAAATGGAAACACAAAGAAAACTGGGACTCTTCATTTCGTCATGTTTCATCGAGTGAGAATAACATGTATGGCGATGCGCCATCGGTATATGGTTGACATCCTAACCATACGTACAAAGCGTTTTGGGAACACATTTATAGTGCGTACAGTTAAGGAGTAGAATTCCCTGCCGGACTCTGTGTTTCCTGATAACTACAACGTCTACAACTTAGGGGTCTTTAAGTCAAGAATATTTATTCTTGTTACTTCTCGGTAGTCGGCCACATCATAACTCATTATCAAGTAAGATAGTGGTCAAACGAGAACCTATGTATAATAAAAAAAAGGATACAACTCAATGCATCAAAGCGATCTCGAACTCCCTCCCCAATCCCTTTTTCACTCTAATAAGGATTGAATTTAGAAAAATCCATTTCTATTCCTTGTTTACGTCTTAATAACTCCTGTAAAAAAATCAGCTTTCAATGTCCAACAGTTTCGATTCCATGGGTAGTCCAAAATAGAACCCCGGGGTCCTTGAACGCAAGGTAAAGAAGGAACATAAATGTGGTTGTAGAGTTTTTTTTTATGGTAGGTAAAATCATCCAATGACAAATCCCGCCCTTGGGCGGAGCGGGAAATAGTGTCAGACTCTTACTGACTAAAAACCTACCCCGTTCCTTCGTTGCTTATCGCTCCAGGGCCGGGCCTTCCTTTGAGAAACTGATCCATGACCCAAGCAGGCTTCGACCCTGCCTGCCTGCAGCTAGCAGGCTGGGCCTCTACGGTTTGCTGACAGCTCCTTGAGGCGCGCGGGAACAGTACGCGTCGTCGACGATTTGGGCTCGCTCCGGTCGGTTACCGGACGATCGAACAGCGTGCTACCAATTGCACGCCGTCCGCAAGTCCGCGGTGGTTTTAGAGTTTAGAATTTTCCAAGTTGGTCATGGCAACTCGTATCCAGGAGAGAGGCTCTCCGACGGCTCGACAAAATCATTGGGTTTTAACTTCTTCCGCCAGAGATAGCATCTCTCCGAGGTGGTGTTGGTTTGAGATGGGCTCACGCTTGCAACAAAACTTTTACTCAGCACCAAGGTTGGGCGAAGCAAAGACAATATCGACAGATGGGGGTTCTCGGACGGTTCTCATCTTCAGTGTTTGGGCGGTGTCTCCGCAGACCATGTTAGAGAGAAATAAAGAAAAATAATTTATTAAACACATATACACACAATGCAGAAACCAAATGTAGACACTTAAGATTTAAAAAAAGGATAAAACTGATATTGTGTGTCTCACGGTTGCGCCAAATAGGTCCAGGTCAGCAAAAATGCCAGACATGTCCCACCTTCCATCCTGCATCGATTGCCCTATAACCTGTTCACGTAGGGACCTAATGACAGCATCAGTGGACGGTATTGCCGTGGCTGGATACTGGGCCAGACAAGGAATTTAACTAGTTTTATCATCGACACGCTAAGAAGAAGAAGTGTGGTTTTAGTCTGTATTTTTTTTATATTCACGCTAGCTGATCTAACAGATGATGTTCTTGTCAACAGTCAAAGTCAAACGTTTTATAGCAAGAAAAAGTGTCAAAACTACCAAGTATCCTTACTCGGTAGTTTTGACACTCAATCCTTAATAACGATAGATCTAATATTGACAACTAGGAATAGTTTAAATAAAAATTAAACGGAACACGGAGTCAAGTCGGTCGGATCTTATTTTTTTAAAACCTCCATTGAAAAAAAAAGATCTGACCAGACAGGTTTTGTGTCTGGTTCGGGGACATCTAACCACATTTATTAAAAAAAAAAAACATTTACAGGCTCAAAAAAAGAAAAGTGAAGCTAATCAAAAATTATTCTCTTTTGAGTACATAGTGTAATCATTTGTCGTGACTATATTTTTGACGTTCTTCCTGCATTTGTCTCGATCTTTGACCTGTTTTAATGCATCTCAGATCTAGAGTATCTATTGTGACTAAGTTCTAAGTTGCCTAGCTCACTTTCCTTTCATCTGTCCAAAAAGTTTTTCAGATAGGCATGTAAGCCTGGGGCTACACGACTTTTCAATATATTTACCGAGCCCTTGAACGTAAAACAACGCAACTGAAAGAATACAGGGATTTTGGTTAGAAAAATGCTGACACCCTCTCTGTACTCGGGCTCCTCCCGAGTGCAGAGAGGGTGTCAGCATTTTGCTTTCTCTCACACCAAAAAAGGGCAGTTTAAGAGCATTGTTATTTTTTAAATTCGACACGGCAAATCTCACACAGTCCTTTGCTTACTTTTAAATAGTATAAAATACAAAAGTTTTAATTACCCAGCTAGTTTACACTGTGGTTCGCAATTAGTTGCTAGTCCCGGCCCCATGGGAACAATTGAGCTGAATATGGGATTATACGGGGAAACAGTTCGTAATAAACAGCTGTGCTTTAATAACAGTTTCTGTGATTACCAGCTCGTTTAGAAAGTTAGATATTATGATAATAGTACCTATGTTAAACATTTGATGACTAGACTACTTTTTTAGGCACTTGTTTATAAAGTGGGTCCATCTCAACTCGATATCGTCACTATGAGCATGATTTAAAAAGCTTGTTGTTTCATTCAAAGCAATGCTTGAAAAGAGGCTACGCGAACAAAGAGAGATAATGCCTAAAAACTCTGTTCCGTGTGTGTGTTCTGTTCTGTTCTGTTGTTGTGTGTCATTTGGTTATTCCGTTTTGTTAAAGAAAGAAGAAACAAGAAAATCGCGGTTCTTTTTTAAGCTTAAGGCCGTGTTTACGGAGACGCGGCGCGTTGGGCGTTTCGTCGTACATTGCAGCAGCGGGCCGCGTCATCGCTCGCACAAACACAAACATATGGCAATGTACGACGGACCGCCCGACGCGCCGCGCAACGCGCCGCGTCTCCGTAATCGAACACAAAGTTTTTGGAAAATATGTTCATCATTGACCATCTCAATTAAATGTGCCAAGTTTCTATAGATCTTTTTGTATTTTTAATTAATGAGTAGGTACATTTTAAAGGGCCAAGTTAACGCAAAGTGGCAGATTTTCACATTAACATACGTCTATCTATGTATGATGATCCTTTCCATTCTAAAATCATAATAAAGTCTTGGGAGTAATAGGATAACCTTCAATCGAAGAGGACACTATAAGGATAATGGTATAGTCTGCGTCCATTTACGTAGGAACAAGTTCATTTTCTACCTCTCCTTTCGAAAGTTAATTTAGTCCTCTAAGGGTTTATAATAAGCGTGCCGCACAGAATAAGTCGTAAAGCTGAAAAAGAAACAATCTTCTCTCTTTTATTGCACCTGCCACCATTTTTTTTGTCTGCGTCACTCAAAGGTTGACTAGTAGAAAATGTCTAAAGCCCTTTAACTTCGCTGTCGGGTTGGTCCGACGAGTGTTTTCATGTCTTATTCGCCAGGGTCGTATGTTTGCGACTGGGTACTCCATCTCGTTTAGCTCTTCAATCACCATAGAGTTGAGGAGATAGAGTATTTGGTCGTGGATATGAGACTCTGGCGGAATAAACGCGAGAGTGTTTGTCGGATATATCCGACGAAGGCGGTTGAAAGGTTAAGTCCGCCTCTGTACCTTTATGTGCATGAAGTGCAAATAAATAAATATTTTTTTAATGATATAAACTACAGACTCTAGTTATGAAGTCACCTTATTATAATCGGACGGGAAGACCGCAGCGGGTAAATTGTTCCAGTTATTCGATGTACGCGGTATACACGATGAGGCGAAAGGCTTAGTCCGGACCGTAAAGATGTCGAAAATGTAATGGTGGACACTCGCCGTACGTAAGGTTATCCGATGGTAGAAAAATGGTGGCGGAATGAAGTCATATAATTCCTGCGCACACTCTCCAAAATGTTTGCTGTAAAATACCGAAAAACTTGTGCCTCTGCTCCAGGTCTTAATCTGGATCACCAATCATCCTCTTTGCACGCTTCTCCACTATGTCTAAAGCTGTTAGACGATATTTTGCAGCACCACCCATACGTCTCCAGTCTCCACATCACACACACACACACACATCCAATTGTCGTTACCACCAAGGAGTGGTTTTTATGAAAAACTACTCCCATCCAACAAAAGCCATCGTTCATTTAGATCAAGGGCCTGATACAGGAGGCAATAAGTACTCCTCGATACGGCTTGTTTGAAGTTCCTATCTATGGAATCCTGACCACCGGTAAGTTGGGCCCTGCTCCCGATACCGGCGGATTACTCTTTTTAAAGACGATGTAAAAGATAATAAATCCATGAATATTAAAATACGTATTGTCAATATCGGCAGCATCATAAATATATTGCATAAATAAATTGCAATTAACCGCCTTTCAACCTTTTCAGTATTTTCCAATATTTCTAGTTCCAATACAGGTTTAGTTTACAAAACAAATAGAAATCCAATACGATGTTATTACGTCACATAAACGAATTTTTCAATTTCATACAAAATATTCAAAACTTTGACCGATGGTATTATTTGAGGCTCTAACAGTGATTGAAAACTAAACAAAACATTTGTTGAAATATTCTGATAGTTTACTCGAATGTAAGTCGATAGTTTACTCTGTCAATTGAAATATTAACAATTCAAATCTTGTTATTGTTTGTAGGAAAAGTAACCTTAATTATAATTATAAAAAGCTGAAATTGTATCCAAAAAGAAAGAAATATTTATTGTTAAATACATTGAGATCTTACAAATTAGAAAAAAAGAAAGAAAGAACGTAAAATATTTTATTTGACATATACACACAATGCAGAAACTACATGTAGACACTTAAGATAAAAAAGAAGGATAAAACTAACATTGTGTGTCTCACGGTTGCGCCAAATAGGTCCAGTTCAGCAAAAATGCCAGACAGCTACGTACTTGTGGGGGCGATCGGCGGCAGCGATCTCTCGCGCCGGGGTTTGGTTCAAGCCATGCTCCGGAGCGAGGAGGAGTGGCAGGCGGTCGCCTCCTTCTGCGAAGCATTAATGCTAGCAAAGGAGGAAGCCGACCGCATCAGGAAACGGCGTACACGCCGCCGCCGCCGCCGGGATTCCGATCCCGATTTCCGGCCACCGTAGGCGCGGGCTCTCGGACGGCGGGCAATGGGTAGCTCGCTGTCCGCCCGTCCGGTAACAGACCGGTCCGAGCTCAAGTCGTTTACGGCGCGCGCCTCAAGGAGTTGTCAGCAAACTGTAGGCGCCCAACAGGGCCGAAGCCTACTGGGGTCAAAGGGTATGTGAAAATGGCACCCGGGGCCCTGGGACCAAGGCAAAGAATGGAACGGGGTAGGTTTTTAGTCAGTAAGAGTCTGACACTACTTCCCGCTCCTCCCAATGGCGGGATTTGTCATTGGATGATTTTACCTACCATAAAAAAAAGAGAGCTACGTGGTAGTTGCCTGACGCTGGTTTTCAACTGAACCTTATTTAGAGTGTCCGGTGAAAACTTTATTTATTTAGTTATTTAGTCGGTAGTTTTAAGTGTAAAGTAAATAAATTACATACATGTTAATAAATGGTAAAAATTGAAATAATAGATAAATAGTTGATCAATGTACAAAATACATAAAACTGTAACAAATTAAACATTGATTCGTATTTATAAATAATAATTATACTATTATTGTCTATTAAGCTAAACGCACGCAAACCAAGTAATGCGATACTACATTCTATTCTAAGGTATATAAAATGTATGTATGTTTAGAGTTGGAATTTATAATTTTAATTTCATTTTCATATCGTTATATTTCTATTTTTTTTCTTAGAGAGGAAGCCCCAGTCCCAACAGTGGGACCGTTATAAATCTGATTATGTTATGTATGGAATTTTAATTTCATACAGTAGATAATATTAAGATATTTTTAATTCAAAATTCATGTAGGTACACACATATTATAACCAATGTGCTTAAATATATTATTATATGATGTTACCATTCGCCGAATTGGTAAGTGTTACTATGGGTTTATTAATTTCTGAAATAAACGATAAATACATAATAAATAAGTAGGTACAAAGGTAATGCTTATTTCTACAGGGTTTCTCTTTACATACGTTAATTAGATTTTCTATAATAAAATACAATCATGCTTTTTTTTGGGAAAATTATTCAATGACATCTCCCGCCCTTGGGCGGAGCGGGAGCTAGTGTCAGACTAGCGTGTAGTGTAGTGTAGTGTTACTTTTACTGACTAAAAATCCCACCCCGTTCCTTCGTTGCCTTTCATACCAGGGCCTTGCTTCGTTTACACTGTATAACCTTTCGGCCCCAGCGTCTATTTGTTCTATGACATAAATGGCAATATGACATAATTATTATTTTCCTAGACCGATAAATCCAGATAACTACCAAACGTTTTTAATATTCATCCTTGAACAGCTTTATACAAAGCAAGTTATCTTCAAAACTATGAAATCGAGCCTAGAAACAGGTGTAAGTAGTAAACATATGGGTTGTTGATCAAGTAGTAGATTGCTTTAGTTCCTACGTCGTCAGCTGGGACTTAGGCAGTTCTCCGCCTTAATTGGGTAAGTTATTACAGGGTAGCGTGGGGTAACATTGATAAGGCGCCATCAATAGATAGCTGAATATATGGATTAATCGAAATCAGATACTTGTGTATTACAAATACACAAATGTTTATATCACAGGATTCACAGGCACATCTCCGAAATAGATACCCAGATGTTGATGTGACTTAGTAACTAAGACCTAATATCAGCAGGTCTAAAAAGGCCACTTTTGTAGAATCATAAATGAATCATATTTTTTTATACGGCAATATTTACAAGGAATATGATTCTGATATGCAGTGAATTGAGTATGATTCGACTAATTTGTGCAACCATTTTACGAACATTAGAAGAATTTCTTATGATCTGCTAGGAATTCGATGATTTGCTCTAGATGAATTGCTCATGTGACCTTTTTAGGCCCGCAGAGTTGGTTTTGCAATTAGTGCTGTAATTTCAGCTTCATAAGCGTGAGCGTATATAATATACACCATTAAATTTTACTCGTTTTAATCCCGTGGAGGGTCGAATCAGTACATGAAATACTATCGATTTGTAAAGAAAAAAATAAAGTACTTTTTTTTCAAAAACTCGAATTAATATACGTATTTACGAAAATAATTTCTTTAAGTGAATACTTTATGAAAAAAATGACCCATATAATTCCCACAGCATAATAAATTAAAAATGATTTTAACGTTATGCTTGACCCGAATCTCCTCTTACACAACACCTAAGTACTATAAATAATGTACTTTCATAGAAACTTTGAGACTTAACTTATGGCCCTCCCAGTTTAATGATAGTCAGTCAAAAAGTACTTTCACAAGTTTTAGCATTAGGTAAATAAGATTTATGTGTCATTTCGCAGCTACTTGTAAATAATACTCACGAATTATCCAACTTTGGTGACTGTTAATGCTTCGTAATTTCCAGAAAGTCTCTTTTATTCATAATCAAAAACTTTGTAGATGGACTTGCGAAGAAACAAGACTGAATCGCCAAAGGTTAATTACTTTAAAAATCAGCGTCGTCGTTTATCAAGGCGCCTAATATCTTATTCACAATTTGTATTAAAAAAGTTTGTATGATGTTACGTAAAAAGTAATGCAGGAACTTCCTGATTGATGAAATATTTTATGAATAGACTTGTAAAAAACTAAGGGTGAAAAGAGGCCCAGCCTGCTGACTGCAAGCAGGCAGGGTCGAAGCCTGCTGGGGTCAAGGGCCGTTTTCTGAGAGGAAGGCTCAGCCCCGGCACTATAGGCAACGAAGGAACGGGGTAGGTTTTTAGTCAGTAAGAGTCTGACACTACTTCCCGCTCCGCCCAAGGGCGGGATTTGTCATTGGATGATTTTACCTACCATAAAAAAAAAACAAAAGGGTGAAAAACAAGAATCGAAATAAAAATGATATAAGGTACTCGTAATACTAATAGTTTATTTAGAAGTCACCCGGCTGACCTACAGCATAACCTGGGCGACGCAAACATAGAGTTTGACGAGTTAACAGCACTATGTGGAAAATAAATAACTCTGAGCTTGACTTTTACATCGTACGATTTAATAACTTTGACATTGTGCCCAAATATAGGTACATATTTACGGATCAATGCCAAAAAATTTGATCAGTAACGTCAATTAGTTTGGGGTGAATAAAACCACGGCACGCTTGGCTGAACATAACTGTTTGAAAAAACTATAAAACTGAGAAATTGAAAGCCACTTTCTGTGAACAAGAGTAAAAATAAATTAATAGTTGATAAAATGAGTGCGTTCTTACGATAAAGGCTAGATGAAAAGAAGCATGAAATAAAGTCTACATTCTCACAAAGAGAATGCAAGGAAAAGCATAAGAATTTATTTAACAAAACCAGATGAAGTGATGTCATATTTGTTCATAAGCGAGCTAGCCCGTTATTACTTATTCAATTGTAATTTTAAGTTTGTCATATCAAATGACGTCACACGCTGGGGTCACTAGGTCTTGGACATTCTGAAGCAGAACAGAACAAAGAAAAGATAAGCAAATGAACAACGGCGGACCGTGAATTTGTTAGGTTCTAGGCTAACACTTGGGAGTTAACCAAACTAATTGCCATTGAATTCTCATTTGTCATAAAAATACTTTACTGATGATAAAAATGACAAAACAAATAAACAACTTAATAGGCATAAATAGTCGTTCAAACTGTAAAAATAGTAAAACTTATAATTGGATATAAAAAAATCATCCACGTCGATGTTAGGAAAGTTTCAAGTAAAGCTGATTTGTCGGCCAACAGACAAAGACAACCAATACAAAATTGCCAGTTTGTCGAGATATAGTTTTCTATTTCTCACAAAGCGTGCATCTTCGAAATGATGGATCAAAGGAGAAATGTAATCCCATTACCAGGTACACCTTCAACTGGTCGTGAGTTATCAATGCTAAATTTTGAGTTAGCCTTTCAAGTTAGTTTTAGACTTTCAATTGTTTAAATATACTTTAAACGCGAGCCAAACTTAAACACCAACGTTGAATGATTGATATCCATTGTAATAACCCGCCATATTAGCAGCGATGTCAAAGACTTCCTAATTAAACAGTAAAACTCCATTTGTTCTAAAAAGTTTTGGGAATCGATCAAGCCTTACAGTCCATTGTTTTCAATGTGGCCCGAGGGCCTTTATATCCAATGGGTTCTGGGCTGCAGGCTATTTAGCCATAAGGTAGATCCAGCCAATCAAATGAAAGTTATAGAAAGCTTTCAAGAGATAACTTTAAGATGAAAAACGAATGATAAAAAAATCAAATATCGAAAATAGAATACAAAATTTAAAAACAAAATCTGACTCGACAAGCAAACGAGACGTCACAATTTTTTACAAATATTTCTCTCTCATAAAAACTCTGTTTTCTATGGCAGCCATGAGGATGTGATGGAGTTTGACGTCAGAGTCCATATCGGCATTCTCTTTCTAATTATATGTTTTGGACCAGTATAACTTCGTTTTTGATGAATATATTTTTACCATTCTTTCATTTTAGTTTACCAGAGGTAGGAAAAAAATATTAAGTAGGTACTTACTAACTAAACAGTAATATTAATAAACCTCCTAGTCCACCTACTACCAAAATTGATTCCCTAAGCAAGACGGACTCTACCGAGCAATAAAGGTGTACACGCCAAATATAATCCGTAGAAAAAAAGAAATTGAGGTCTAATTATAAGGATTTAGGGTAGTACTATTGACGTCTTAAATCATAATAATTCGGAGTAAGACAGAGATGGAGCGATGGAGCACGAATAATACTATTTCTTTCTCACATCGTGTTCATAATGGTTTCCAGACCTTATAGCACAGGGGCAGGTTCGGTCATGGACATTTACGAAATTAGTCTGCGAAAATATACCTAATATTTTAAACTCTGTTTACACATTACCCTTTGACCTGTCAAGTGTCAAGGCCTCTTTGAACAGAGGAGATAAGAAGGACAAAGGGCCTGAATATTTGTTGATGGGCAAACTGGATGGTGGTTTCCACTCATCTGTCATGTCTATTGTTATTTTCGTGTTTTGACACTCACTTATTAAAGGGGAACTCACGCGACAATGCAAAAATCCTTTTTGTCATGTGCGATATATCATCACGCCCGTATTTTCCAAAAGGCAGAGGTGAACTTATAGTAGTCCCATATTTTGTTGGGCAGATTTATGTAATAGAGAGCGAGCCTGTATCATCAACTGGAGACGAAAAAAAAAAATACTGGATACAAGAAGGCTAGAGTCTTCTTGGCTGGTATTGAGAAATAACATTGCTCGACGCGGTAACAGAACACCTCTTCAGCAGTAGTTTAAGAAAAAAACAACGATTTGTGACCTGCACAGGACAAAATAAAATTAATTATTAACTAGCCATAATAACTAACTATTAGCATAAAAGTAAGAATATAAAAATCCTACGGAAGGTCAAAAAGGCTCGTGTCTAACAATTATTACGCGATATTAAAAAAGAAAAACGCAGCGTTTATAGGCAGTCATCCGTAGAAAAAAATCTATATAAGGTTGTCGCTTTTTTTACTATTCATGCACTATTTTATAGGCTTTATTAATAAACTATTTCATCTGATGGTAAGTAACGTTTCGGCACCGATTTTTTCCTATACTTGTGCTTTATGACCTTGCTTCTTGCCAAATTTCAGTGGTTCTTGGTCGACGGAAGTACTCTATGAATTTTGATTCCTTTCAGTGTTAAAATATACGATTTTTTTTGCAATTTAAACGGCCGTATCTTATTTTTCCGTTAACTTGAATATTTGATTTTTTACAGCTTCAAGGGAGCACAAACTTGAGTGTATGGTTTTAATTTCAACTCTATATCTTTACGCGTTCCCGGGATTCGAGTTTGACAGACAGAAAGACAGACAGACGGACAACAAAGTGATCCTATGTGGGTTCCGTTTCCAACCCTAAAAAAGTGGCCATAGGGGGGCCTATAATGCTACTTAACATTACCATTACTAAACATTTGTGACTGGCTATGGCTATCACTTTCGTACTACACCACAGAATAGACAAGCGAACAACAAATGAATGAACGGTAGCTTGTGCTAGTGCAATACAGGCGGTGTTAGGTGTTAAACTGGGTTATTGGTGAAAGCTAGACTTTTACACATGATACTTGTTACCTACCTAAACATCTATACATTGTAATAAGTATTATATTATAGATCGCTTTGTCTATACATAATTATGACTAGCATTATTATCAGCCTAGTGTTGCCAGGGTGAGCTGGGAGAGTAGTCTCTGTCACACACACATTGTTTGTGTGTGTGACAGGGAGTTTAATTAAATGCTCTAAGCTGAACCTGCGTGGTGTATTCAATACACCAAGCAGGCCCAGCTTAGAGCATTTAACCTAGGTTAAATGCTCAAAGCTGGGCCTGCTAATTGCCCATTGATAATTGGTTACTTATGTAACACCTACTTGTAATTTTTATTCATTTTCAAAAGCAGCAAAAACACCTCCTTGGTTATATTAGGCTCCCTTAATATTTAGTCATAGCTAGCTAGTAGCATAGACGCTGACTAAATTTGAAATAGCGGTCATTGATCCTCTTATATTTATTGACATTTTTAGGGTCAAAAACGGAATAGGGTACAAGGTATCTACATATAAAGAGATTAAACTCGCGATTCACAAAATCGCGAACGATTTGAAAATCTCAGGCACAGTTCTATGGAAGAAGCTTGCACGTATAAAACTACAAAAAACAAAGCCAATTGTCACATGAAAATATGTGTGGTCTACTTTTACAATTTATCGTCAAAAAGGCTAGTAAATCTGTATTAGAAGAACCAGTTCGTAAATAGACTACGTGACTGGTTTAACTCAATACAAAATTGCAGGAGATAATAATAAAATAGAATATTCTCATAATCCTAGAAAAAAGTGCGGATAAAGGACTTTTGAGGTAGTTCGATCCTCTGATAGGTACCTACACTCTGATCCGAGTTCGTCACGCATTTACGCGCTTTCAGAGTATCGAGTTTACACACGAGTCGGTCTCGTCTCGATTCCAACATTCGAATCATTCATTCAGTTTGCGAGCGATCGCCGCGCGTTAAAGACGTGTTGTATGCGTGAAATTCTCGCGACTTTACCGCCATTCCGTTTTCGTAGTGTTGAAAAAACTTGCTAACAGTGATGTTTTGTGCAACAATGACGTCGTTCAGTGTCAACTGTTTGTGATAATCGTGACTGCAGTGTCAATAAAAGTGTTTGGGAAGTTGTGAAGTTAGTTTTACGTCACGGATTTGCCAAGTTGACCGGCGTTTTTGGTAAGTAGGTACTTTTATTATAGCAATTGCAACTAAGTTTTGTATTAGTTGCATTAATAGTATACATTAGAATTTGTCCCTTGGACTCGTTCTATAACTTCTTTGTTTGTTCCGTTATCTAAATCTAGGAACTAAAAAGTTATCGCAGTCTTTTCCCTTGACTATCGCTATATCGCCACGATTTATCGTGGATTTTAGACCGTATTGCCGGATATGTTGAAGACTAAAGTACACAATCATGCATTTTTAATTGATCACGATATGTGTTCTAGGAAGGAATCATGCGTTATCTTAACGCGATAAGATTGTGCTGGACATAGTTTATAGGTCAACATTACAGTTTCTTGAGATTGATACCTATTCAATAAGTAGGTAAGTGGGAAGGTTATTTCTGTTAATTGACATTACCTGTATTACCACCAGGTGGGATAGTGGTCATACCGAGCGTATGTACCTATAATAAAAAAAAAAATACTGCATCGCCACAGTACCAACCTAAAATTTAATAGAAGTAGTATAAAAACAACATAATGATGTCGATATCCATAAGTGAGGGGTAAATCTTCAGACTAAGTAAACAATACTAAATTAAACAGTGTCTATCATTAACCTCAGGCAATCGGATGTTATAGGGTTTGATTAATAGTTTTGATATACCTACTTATCTAAATTATTGTTGGAATCTAAAAGGAAGAGAGGAATATTTTATTCCTACTTTGTTTTTTTATTTTTTAAATCTTGCGAGATAAGTAGGTATTAAATAATCAATGGCAATGAATGTGTCTATGATCGTTTCAATAAATTAAAATTCGTTGCTGTATTTGTACAAGTTTATACCTAAAGACTTTTTTAAATATAATAGTTATAAATGTGTAATACTTAGTGTAATGAACTAATGATAGAAATCAAATGGGGTGCTGAATAGGTTACTTTAAAACTCTTCTGTCCGATGTTTGTTAAAAAAAAAATTAGCCAAAAAGCCATTTTTTTTTCTTAACTTTTTTTATTCCACCGCTGGGCAAAGGTCATCTTAACAGACAATTCCACAAGTCACATACCTACAAATAATGAAGGTTCATTCTTGAAGGTCAACAAAGATCAATCGTCGTAATTTCACACCTCGAACGCTACGGTTCGAATTTCAAAGTACAAATTGACGCCTTCGGGTAATAAGTCGGTAATCAAACCGACATATTGCTCGTAGACGTCGAAATGCACTAGGTAGGTACTATGTCTATCAGACGCTTACGATTGATAGTCGAGGTCTATCTTAGATACCATTTGCAGCTTGATTAGTGTTGCTAATTAGAATCAGTACATTAATGCACTAATGAGGCGCGTGCATATTTATAATCATGGGAAGCTCTGAAGATCAATGTGCCTAACTGCTTTATGTTGCTGCTGTAATCAGTTACCGTTGAACAACACAACTGCTTGTAGGTAGGTACTGTGATGACTGAAAGGAGTTCACGTAAAAAAAGTCGTAAAGTGCAAACTGGCACCTTGTATTGATTTTGAAAGTTCGAGTTAAAAAGAAGTTAGAATTGACAGAGAGTTTTGGTTACAGACTGTCAATGATGAAATAATAAGAAATAATACATGCATTTTATAAATTCCCTAGCTTCTGCGCTAGTGTAAACTGTATTCTATAATGAATGTATAAACAGCTTCATAAACAATATTATACTAGTATAAAAGTATAAAGCATAGAAGCCTCTCTTTGATTTACGTTTCCATCTACCACAGTACCTACATAGTTAATATTGGTTTACTTTACAAAAAAAATCTAAAAGATTATACATGTACAAAATGTACGTATGTAGATGTACCTGGGAAAGCCTGCCAAAATATAAAAATATACATTTTTTATTAGTCTCTAAACTTTCTTCAAATTAAAATAATCGATGATATTCTTTTTAGTTTTTAACGCCTTGACACCTTCGTGCAAAAAGTAGCAAAATTTTAAATTATATTTTTAATTAAAAGTATTTTTAATATGACCCGCCCTGGCTTTGCACGAGGGTAAATTATATTATAAACCTTCCTCGTTTATTGCTCTTTACATTACCGAAAATCGCAACAAAATCCGTCGTTTGGTTTAAGAGGAGTTAGCGGATAAAGAGGCAGACACGAAAGGCGACTTTATGTTATACTTTGTAAAGATCATAAAGTTATTTTGCGTTTACCAACATACAAGAATTTAGAGAGACTGAAATAGTGTTCTAGCTGCACCACTTTTTGATGCAGCTAGAATACTGTACAAACTAGCTAAGTTAGGTTAGGTTTAATATAGACTACTGACTGGTATGATTTTGTTAAACTAATCGGGTGGTATAATCGCATGTTCTATAACGCCTTTCCATTATGAATAAAAAAAAAAAATAGTCGTTCATCATGCTGCAATGCTGAGCACATCTTTTTGCATTCAATGGGATTGCAGTCAAGCACTAGTTTATAAAAATTAAAAAAATTTATAAACTAGTGCTTGACTGCAATCCCACCTTATGCAATCGTGTCAATTTCCTGATGACAGCGAGTGAAGGAGTATATCGACCTATATTGTTTTGTTTATGTTGTATGTAGTTATGTATAGTATAAATACTTAGATAAAGTCTTTTGATATATTTTCTTTTATCACCCGGGTCCTTCATCTTAATAGCTATCTGATATAAAAGCGAAATACCACTCACTGATTAATCACGAAATCTCAGAAACTATAACATCTACAAACTTAAAAATTGGCAGGTAGGTTCATTATAGGGTGTAGACATTCGTTAAAAAAATATTTTAAGAAACTCCTTAAAACTCCACCCCAAAAGGGGTCCACCGTAGGCGCGGGCTCGCGGACGGTGGGCAATGGGTAGCTCGCTGTCCGTCCGTCCGGTAACAGACCGGTCCGAGCTCAGGTCGTCTACGGCGCGCACCGTTCCCGCGCGCCTCAAGGAGTTGTCAGCAAACTGTAGGGGTCCAGCAGGGCCGAAGCCTACTGGGGCCAAAGGTTATGTGAGATTGTCACCACGGGCCCCGGGATAAAGGCAAGGAACGGAAAGGTAGGTTTTTAGTCAGTAAAAGTCTGATTTCCCGCCCCACCCAAGGGCGGGATTTGTCATTGGATGATTTTACCTACCCAAAAAAAAAAAACCCCAAAAGGGGTAAAACGGGGGTTGGAAGTTAGCATAGAGAAACCGACTCACTGCGGCGAAGCCGCTGGCATTAAAAATAAAGGAAAGAATAAATACAACTGCAAAATACAACTAGGTAATCTATCGTCACGAAGGTAATTCCATATCTTTCCAAATCCAATCCCAACCCAAATCATTAAATCAACAATCTTCAATCAGACCCTAAACAAGCATTTCACTCTTCGAAGGTTTTACGACGCAGTAAAAATAAAAAGCAAAAACCTGTGGCAGAGAAATACACCATAGGAACTGTTATTGTTGATTGTAAGCTGAGATTGTGGCGTCTGACCCGAAAAACCCGGGATTTTTGTCATACTTCCTCAATAACCGACAACTTCAATGATGGAAGCAGAAAAGGATGAGAGGAATTGCCAGATTGCTCCACACTTTCCAAGTTTTGATGGTCAAGAATTTTTGGTGGAGAGTGCTATAAACTGTGAAGCTCCAAGAGGACACCGGTGTCCGCACACCTGTTGTCTTTCTATTGTGTCTCTAATTAACCTAAAAAAAAACTAAATGGTTAAGCTTTTGAATACCGTAATTAGAGACACAATAGAAAGACAATAGCTGTGCGGAAACCGGTGTCCTCTATGGCTATAATATAATATAAAGTTCGAATTGAAAATCTTAGTTTGTGGTAAACGCCAATTAACTGGCTCTTGTAAAGACCACCTAATATTTTTTTAGCATTGCAAAATTTAAGGTTTGAGACATCAGAACATTTTAAACTTTTACATAGAAAACATTTGAAATTTAGTAAAAAGGAACATGCAATTTTATTTACAAATTCATATAATAATACGTCATTAAGGGGCCTTTTTGTAAGGTTGGAAATCTTTAAAACTGGCTGACTGACATATAAACGTACAACTGGCGTGCTATTCTCTAAAAAAGCAGCCTTGAGCGCAGCGCTGTCGGAGCGACGAAAATCCAAGTAGGATATATTGGATTGTTAACCTAATGTACCTATACATTGAATCGTTATTCCAATGTACCTATTTAGATTTTCGTCGCTGTGGCAGCGCTGCGCTCAAGGCTGTTTCCTTAGAGAATAGCACTGCTGAAACTATAGGGCCAGCGCTAAGTGAGGATTTTTCAAAATTCATCTTTTAAGGGCAAAGCCACTGGCAGAAGCTAGTCATGAAATAACTCTTTTCATTTTGGGAGGGGCGTCGAGACTTTTAATGACTGTAACCCACCCGTTTTCCTTTGCCCTTTGCGGTTCAGATCCGCGGTAAATCTTTCGAACAATCATGCAGCACGTCTTTAGCTACTCTAACAAGCTCAAACTGTACGTACTTTCACAAAATTTGTTAGCCGAATATATTCTTTATTGTACACCAAATCCTCCATGTAACAACCAGACATGCCTAATAGTATTATTATTTTTATATTAGTTCAATTGATAATAATTGTCAATGTTTTTCCTGCTGATGTCAAAATCACGAGATAGGACAACGAAAACCGCAAATTCTAGTTACTAATTATACGGGCGGATGTATGGAGGAAATAAATTATTCTCATTTATTAGTCACACAAGCATGACAAAAGCTTGCGATCCACAGCGCTAATCAGGAAGATCCACAAAAACATAATTACCTAGATCTTTTCTTCAACAAAAAAACATATTGTCTTGAACAAAATTAAGTCTAGAATATTCTTTCCAGTTTTCAATTCCTTGCAAAATAGTAGCGCAAAAAATTCTGTGTAATTTGAATAGCAATCGCAATTTTAAAAAGACGTTGAACTTAATTCTCTTGAAGAAAAGACACCGTCTTTAATAACGTTACTTAAAACAGTAATTTCGTAGAAGATAAATTGCGGAAACAGATGGAGGAATGAGATTATTTAGGATTAGTAGACGTTTTAAAAACCACCTGGTCTTAGAAAAAAAATACAGATGTTCATCGTGTCGCCCCGTTGAGGAAAATTAATAAAGAATTGTGTCACAGATGTTTGCGCGATGCATTACAATTTTAATAAAATAATAATGGATAAGAAATTCCATTAAATTTATGTCGTAAGCCATGACCCTAATCTTATCAGTTAACGCTAAACAAGCGGATAACAAAAAAACCTCTTGATATAAACAATTTTATTGTTTTTGCGTCACCAATTTTTTCGCTATCTGAACTACCATGAGCTAAGTGTTGATATGACTGTATGGTATGGCATGAAGGTTGGTTAAATTTTTTTGGTAAAATAATTTCTGAGCAGTAGTGACATAGTGATAACGGCCCCGACTTACGAGTGCAAACCCAGCCGGGTTCATTATTTTGTCTCATTTATTTCAACACCACTGCTCTCAAAATGGTGAAGGAAAACATCGTGAGGATATCGGCATGTCCTAGAATCAAAAATTCAAAGACATGTGGCATCCACCAATACGCACTGGGTGCGCGTGGTGAATTACGGTCCATTCCCGTTCTTAGAGTGGAGGCCTGAGTTCCAGCATTTGGAACATTATAAGGCTGATTATAATTAATTCTCTACATTATCATAAAACCATATTTAAGTATTAAAATATTCTTTACGTAATAATGACTCGCATTGAAGTGTAAATAGCGAGGTAACAACAAGGTCAATGTCATTGGGCCAGCCAATCATGACGTTCCTTCTTCATTTACAAAAGCACGTGTTAAACAGGTTTTTTGTTTCAAATGACATGGTTACAGATATTAAAACTATGATGGATGAGGACCGCGGAATAAGAATTTGTCTGTCTATAATATTAAAAATGATAAATGATATTTATTTTGCAAATAGGTTTTAAAAAACACTTATTACAAGCTGATGTTTTTGAAGCCGGTGTTTTTTGCTGCACTGAAACAAACTCGAGAGGTCAAAGTCTCGGTTAAATTCCGTATCATTCCATACATGTAGAGGTCAAATCAAATGAGAATCATGCGGATTCACTAATTGCATAGTTCTTATATGATTTTCCCCAAAAGATCATCTCGGACATAACCGAGATGGTCATTTGAGGAAAAACCACACAGATTTGAGTGGACCGGTCTCCTTAGTGCCAGCGTTTGTAAGGATTCGTGTAGCTCCACTCAGAACTAAAAAGGCGATCAACTACTTGACGAACAGGAGCGACAGGTGGTATCAGACTTTTACTGACTAAAACCTACGTGTGTTTCTTCGTTGCTTTAGGCATTCGCAGAAGGGTCGACATCGGGTTTGTTTGCTATGTCATAAAATGTAACTTAAGAGAAATCTTACCAGGCTGATTAATTTTTTATTTTATTTAGTAAGATTTTTTTGTTCGCTCTATTTACCTTGAAACCAACAACACATAATTTAGAAAAGGCCATCTTAGAAGATAATGAGTAACACCCACTATATTTTTTTTTGTAAAGAAAGTGAGCTAGGTTGTATTATCCTTCGACTACAATAGAATCGCCTCAAGAAACTGTTATCCCAAGAAAATTATTTTGTGGAAAAACCGAAAGCTGTCACTCAAAAGATAAAACCTTGAACAGATTTTAATTTAACTGTTCGTTATTAAAATTAGAATTATGTGAAATTTAAATAAAAAAATTAACCAGTCAGCTAAAGATGACATTTTCGCGCTTTGATCTCAAAATATGTTTGTCCTACATTTTAATATTAAATGGTTTTAGAAGACATCGTTATGGGATATCACGTCTATTACACTAATTCTATAAAGGCGAACATTTGTATGTATTAAGTGTGTATGTTTGTAACTCCTCACACTGTAACGGCTAAACGAGTTTTGATTTTGTAATTCGAAACGTTCAGGTTTAGAATTAGAATGTAAAATTTGATGAACTTTGTTTCGTTTCGTGGCGTTAGAAATATTTATTCAGCTGCCTCGACAAACGTTGTCGCCAAAAGAAAAAAACAGAGGTTGGGAATAGGAGAGAAAAAACTAGACCAAAACTGATCATAACAATCGGTAATGCCACTTCGGAGAAGCTCGATAACAAACACAGTGACACAAGATTAATATATATATATATATATATATATATATATATACAATTAGATTGGGGATGGGCACATCTTCAAAATTAATAAAGTTGTCAGCACTATTTCATCTATAAATTTGCGAACTAAGAGAGGCACGCGTTGTGGCTACATAATAACATGGGCAGAGGTTGATTTTCAAGGATAGGACACAAGCCGAGGTCGGTTCGTGGATGACTGACTATCCATTACTCTCCGTGACCCCTCCCTGTCTTGGTAAGCACTTTGAGTAAATGACAGTAGTTGCCGGTGGTCATGAGTTCGAAGGTCTATCAGCCAGTTTTATGGTGCCTTCACACAATACAAACTTATGGTGCATCAACTCGGTACAGATTTACGGTACTTCTACACGGTATGGACTTATGGTTTGATCACACGTACCGAGTAAAAGGGCGAGCCAGTAAAATGTTGCTCGGCCGAGACAGTGATGTATTCTCGTAGACATACCACGTTTGAAATCGTAAGTTAGGGTCAGATTCGCGTTTATTTTTATCTAGCCAACTAATTTATACTTATTATGTTTTGATTTTTGCCTGGCGGTTGGTCATATAGTCAATTTTATTAAAATAAATTTTGATGGGGTTCGAAATGAGTAGAACCTGGCCAAAATGATCGTCAGTTGGCTTTATTTGGAGTTTCCAAAGATCAAAGAGCAATGACTATTATTTATTATTTAGGTAATTTTAGTTAATATTTGCCAAACATGTTTGGAAACAATAGATAGTTTTTCAGAATGTATTATAATTTGTCTAGTTACGTGAAATAATACAGGAATTAACGTCAAGGTTAATGATAATAGATTTTTGTAGTAATTGTCAAACTATACGAATTGTTTGACACACTGTTTTGCATGGACATAATTCTAATAGTTGTATTGTGTCTTTCACTTTTATGAATCTTCACAATTATTCACAATATTTATCACCGTCTTAGAGATGGAGGAAAATATGGTATGTTTGCTCAACATCAACATAATTATTCAAGTCAAGTTTTAGAAGTTCAGAAGTGAGCGGCCAGAACCATTTTTAAGTCTTAAGTCATTTAGATCGTTTAAAAAAGATAAAACTTTAATAATTAGTATTTTTTCCCTCTTAGTCTTTTATTCGCGTTTATGTTTAATTTATCTTCCGTATTCTGAATTACCTCTGCGATGCAAAGAATCAAAAGAAACGTCTTTCATTTTGACAATTCTCAATTATTATTTTTTCAATTTAATATTATAAGATATACCTATGAAATTATTATTATTTATTCAATAATATTCGGTGCGCTCTTTGAGATAAGGAATTTCTACGAAATCCTTTGGAATTTTCACTAAAAATATAAAAAGAAAATTAAGGTGCTGAATGCTTGTACCCTTTGGGTAAAAAAAAGATAGGCTTTAAAGGTCTAATGGTAAAAACGGGACCCTATTTCGAAAACTTCACTGTCCATCTGTCTGTCACCAACCTGTATCTCATGAACATAGCTAGACAGTTGACATTTTCACAGAAGATATACTTCTGTAGCCGCTATAAAACAAATATTCAAAACAGAATAAAATAAATATTTAACTTACCAATAACAAACTTGTAATTTTTCAACAAACAAACACCGGTGAAACTCAAAAAAGTTACAATATAGGTTTCTAATGTTGTTGTATAATAGATAATGGTACGGAACTCTTCCAGCGCGAATCCTACTCGTATTTGGAAGGTTTTATCTAGGTGTTGGCCGGCAGGACGCCTGCGTGACTTTTCTCAAATGTTTTTGCTGAACACAAAACTGTGTGTAGATACTAAAACCTCGTCTTGTTTGCTCATGTTGCTTCAGCACTAGATAAGCAGACTTTTTCAGGTTTATGGGCGTAACAGTATATTACGCCATAAAAAAACGAAAAGCTATGTACTTTACTCGATCTCATGTTTAGTTCTGATGAAGGCAGCATCCAGTTTAATATTCTCAAGGCGTCTAGTACATCACAGCTTGGTATTTTCTTTTTTTTATGGTCTCTAAACGAAATGAAAATATTATGTTTCGTCCAAAACCAGTACTTTGTCTGGCTTCAGATTCTCTGTAGTGGACTGCAGAACTTGAAACCCTGAAAGTTATGGTTTTAGGCATTTATTATTCTCAAAAGATTTGCTAAGTCACTTACTGAGAAAATATAATATTAATATTTCAAGTAAGAATACATCTTTTACCGTTTGGCGTAGGTTATGCCTTGATGACACGTACCGAGCAACCGGGCAAGACAGTGCTCTCGGCCGAATACTCGGTACGTATGAACATAGCGCGCAGTGCTCGGCCGAGCGCTTATCTCTACAACTCGCTTACATCACTGTCTCGGCTGAGCAACATTTTGCTGTCTCGCCCTTTTACTCGGTACGTGTGATCAAGGCATTAGTATAATATGGCACACAATTAGTAGCAGTAGAAATAAAATAGTGGGTAGTTTTTTTTTTAATAAATTAAATTTAGTGTTTTGTGGGCTATGTTGTCTGAAATAAAAATATTATTATTATTATTTTCTTTATTCATCGTATAGACATATAAATTACATTTTTTAATATAAAAAAAAACACAAAGAACATTTACTTACTTAAAAATATGAAAAATTAATAATTATTATTTCATTTATTTATATTTGATACATTTTTAAATATTTCTCTACAAAAACATCTAAAAAAAAATATTTAAAAATATAAACCATAGTAGCCCACCGGCATCGGGCCGCATGATTATTTTTATTACAAAAAAATATTAACAAAACAAAGTGTCACCTAAACGTTTTCTCTGAGTTTGTCTAGAAAAATAATTATCAATGAATAAAAAAGGATGTGTTCGTTACTACGTGATCCCGCATAAAGGGAAGTGAAATTTTACTACTAAGTCCGTTTTCCTTATGGCAAGTTTGAGGGATGTCGGACATAAAACTATACTATACATGCGATGCTTGTCCTGGATTTCTTTAAGTAAACAAAGACCAACTACATGCGACAAAAGAAAATAAGTGCCTACCTATAACTATTCTTAATACAATTACTTAAGCCATGATCAACATTGAATGAAGAGTGACGTGGGTCATTATGAAGCTAATCAGCTTCTTAAATCTTCGGCTTTATCTGCGTGAAAATAGAAAATTATCCCAAGCAATCTTATGTCCTATTCCAAGACATGGTCTACTCATGTGAATTGAATGTAAATCCGTTTTTGTTGGACGTCGAGCAATGGGTAGCTTGCCGTCCGGCCGTCCGGTAATTAACCAGACCGAGCCCAGTCGTCAAACATTAAAATCCTTTTGTAGTCTTTCAGCTGCCTTTAGCGTTTCAGGGTCGCGATAACTCCTTCGAACAAGCCGCCATGGTTTTTTTTTTTAACTATCACAACGCCGTCTAGTCTCAAGTTAAGCAGAGCTTGTGTTATGAGTACTAGACAACTGATAAACACACTTATATATATTTCTAAATATATACATTTTATAGATAAATTACACCCAGACTAAACAAATGGTCGTGCTCATCACACAAACATTTGTCCTGGACGGGAATCGGATCCACGACCTCCGGCATAGCAGTCAGGGCCACTAACCACTAGACCAACAGGCCAGTCTTTACTTTAAACCTTCTTAAAAACATTTTATTATCGTAATGGGCAGCTAGTCTTTCCTACTGTCAAAAGTCGCGTCCTTTGTCCTCCATGCAAATTACTTGATCAATTAGCAAAGTGCGGGCATAAGTTAATAACTGCGTCTCTGTTCTGGGTTAAAAGCATCAAGAGTTAATGGCATCACGTGATTAAAATTAGAGCAAAACAATTAATTTAGACGCAACCAATTTATATCAAGATGAAGTTTGACACCAAACTAATGAGGTCTTGACATGGAGCTCTGATGACACTATGACACTAATAGATAAATGTAAATTGTGGGATATTTTCATAGTCGTTGGATAGAACTATTTAGATTACGTAATTTTATTGATTTTAGAGTAGCGGGCCTAAAAACGTCACATGAGCAATTCATCTAGAGCAAATCATATTCCGAATTTCTAGCGGATCATAAGCAATTCTTGTAATGTTCGTAAAATGGTTGCACAAATTAGTCGAATCATACTCAATTCACTGCATATCAGAATCATATTCCTTGTAAATATTGCCGTATAAAAAAATATGATTCATATTATGATTCTACAAAAGTGGCCTTTTTAGACCTGCTGTAGTGGTTCAATCATGACAAGCACATTTTTTTGTGTAAATTATATTTATTTGATCAGATTCAAATGCTCTCAAAATGGTGCAGGAAAACCTCCTGAGGAATAGGTCCTAGACCGTCAAGACATGTGACATCTTTCAAGCCGCGCTGACTCCGCACGTAGACCTGTATTAGGTTGCTGGAATTTCCGAAAGAGTTACCGTGGTCCTGGAACGAAAAGGGCTACTAAAAAAACACAGGTGGGTTTAACTCAGAAAAGTCAGACACTGCCTCTCGCTCTTTGCTATCGGAAGAAGTTACAATAGCAAAAATACGTAAGTCTGTGTCCCAGCAATGAGAATTTTATAGGCTTGTTTGTTTTTGGCATAATTTCAGAAACGGTGTCTTTGAATATTTTGGCACACTGGCCTTTGTATATATTTTATGCTTATGAACTCTGAAGCTTTGTATGAAGTTATCACCGACTACTATTCTAGTTTAAAATATTAAACACCCCAAACAACAAAGCAAAAGCTCGCGAAAAATATTTCGAAACACTTCTATCAAGATTCATGAAAAATTCTAAAGCGGAGAGATTATAAATATTTGAAGAAGCTGATAACTGTAAAATCGGTGTCAACACTCTTACAAATGGTGATTTTCCTTCGACTAACATTCGATTCAATGAATAAAACAATATCAACGAGAGAACAGCTGTAAGAAAAATTCAATACAAATTTTTTTCTTCATAAAATCTAACTTCCTGAGGCTATTTGTGATTCAGAATTATAAAAAGCGAGTGAAGCAAATTCTTTGTTGAATAATACGTTGACTGGGGACGAATTTAAGACCACGATTGTTCAGGTAAATTGGAATATTCTTTCTTATTTTTTGAAGAAACATTACGTCAGACAAGACAAGTCACTGAATACTCACAGTAACTCGTCTAAATGAGATAATTTTGTCAGCACTAAAGGAGTAAACTTTCCACTACCCATACGTCAACTTGATGGAAGTACCTATTTGATCTCTTGACCTCTTTTTAGAGAGGACCATTTCCTAGATTTTGTATCATAGTCAAATTGGAACTGTAATTCTGAAACTTGTATTTCGGGGACGTCGTTGCGTTCCGTCGATCGCTGGCTGGTTTTTACTTTTATTTTTCCCCCGACATTTAAATCCTCTAGCGTTTTAGGTTCCGGTTGAATTCTCACAGTCCGGTAAACGAATCCACTAGAAAGCACGAGCTATACGCAACGCGATGTTTTAAACAAATTCAACGCGTATACTTTAAAATATGTGTGTGTACATCGATTGTGCAATACTACTATTTTTATATGTCACATTTGAGTCTGGCTGTGTTCCAGAGTGAACAAAAATTTGTGTTTTGTGGTTATAAAACTGCCCGGAGGATTGGACGAGCTGTCACAAATGTTGATAACTCGCTGAGTTTGTTTAGGTGTTAACCCCAAAGGGCTAACTCTATTACAAAGTTACCAAGTTGGTATTGTTTCGTTACTTTTGCTTAATCAACGTGTTCATTTGTTTTGAGGAGTTTCGTGGTTTGATGATAATACAGATGACATTTGTTTGAAGTTTCTGATGGGTTAATGTAGGTTAATGTCTGTTTTAAGACTTGTTTTGATTAGCTTGTGGTTTAGTTTTAAATGGACGTCATATTAATGACGAACAAAGAGGTCTTTGGCGTCATTATTAATTTATTATTATGACCACATTATATTGCTGAACGTAAAGCTACCTACCTACACAAAGTGCAAGTTATAGAAATCTTGAAATATTCTTGATAATGTTTCTAAAATCCATTGTCATTCGTTTGCTGATTTTTTGATTGGGGTTAGTGTCCGACCGAAACCGAAACCGAATTTCGGTACAGTCTTTGCCGAAATTCGGCTTCGGTTTCCAAATTCGTTTCGGTTTCGGTCGGACACTAGTTGGGGTATCATCAAATGACTTCTCCCGCTCTAAGTGGAGCCAGAGTATCTGACTTTTACAGACTAAAACCCATCCGTGTTCGTTTAACTGCCATTAGCGTTCTAGGGACGCAGTAAGTTTTTCGAACAATTTCACAGCTCAATGTCATACGTGCCCTTGGAGTCGTAACTTGCTCTCCATAAATAAAAATAAATACATTTGTAACACACCTAGTTGTTCATGTAAGCAGAAGTTGACGCACTCCAGATAGCGGTCCATGCAAATAAAAACATGTTTATTTGCGACTAGTTCGAGATGACTTACTTCAACTCTTACAAGGTCTAACGGGAATTCGTATAATGTCACGAACTTATTTGTGGTAGCATATGACGTCAGTTCATTCATTACAATACATGTAGATACTTACAGTCACCCGTGTAAACATGTTATACTATTTTCTGGGGTTCTGTTCGGAGCTAGGTTCACTTAGGCTGACGAAAAAATTGACGATTTCAATTTACAACGACGAACGACGATTAGATGAGATTTTTGACGTTTATTTTTTAATTACTTAACTATTTAATATTTTTACATTTTTTTTTTACCCGTTTCATGATTATTTAATTTAGAAAACACCTACTAGCTTCTGCCATTGGCTTTTAATTTTTTTTAAAATATATTTTGACATTAACTTCTTGATATTATATTTAAATTTTTACTTAATTTTTTAAATAATTTTGATTTTAACTGACTTATTGTGATTTTATTTTTTTGACTTATTTGTTATGATTTTAATTTATTTATTGAGATTTATTGATTAATTAAGATTTAATACATTTATTGTGAATGTGATTTTAATTTATGATTTGATTTAAGTATGTTACTGGCTATGTATGGACTCCTGTCTCCATACTTAAATGATTTTTATTTAATTTTTTTGTTAAAAATCGTGTCCGCCGTCTTATTCCAGGACATACCAAGGACGTTCCAAGTTTTATCAAATTCCGTTCCACCGTATGAACGTGAAGGATTAAACAAACACTACACACACATCAAATTTTCGTAAACTTTTTACTTTGGATATTAGATTAGTGTGATGTTCGAAACTTCATGAAATTGCTGATAGTTCGTACCTACTTGCCTACTTTCTTAGAAATCGCTGTTCAATTTTTCGTATGTAAATTGTAACATATTTATGTATATGACTGTACCTGTGTATCAATACTGCACCTATTGAATGGTATTCTAGAAGGTATTTCACGCTATTGTTTTTTCCTTATACAGTTACGTAGTTTTAAAAGGTCAATGTCATTCATCCTACGGATTTAGCAGCGATTTCGCTCTCATGCATTATAAGAGCGAATTGATAGGCGTATGATTGTGCGCGTTTTAGCATGAAATCCATGATATTTCTCAGAATAGGTTTTTACGAGTACTTTGTCTGTGTTTTTGTAGAATATCTTGGCAAATACTTACACAGTGCCTTACGACAGCTTCTCTGCCCGACCCTGCACCCGTTATTTGGGGTCGGGTCTCAATTCCTCGCCAGGATAGTCTCTCCTGGGTTGTCGATTTTGGCATTTGGGATTTCTTGAGGTTTCTCTCAATATGATAAGTAGACTGTCAGGTTACTGGCGGGTGGCCGCCATCTCTTGTTTGGGAACTTAGTGCTGTTTTTACCACTCGGTCTTCGCTACGCCTCATTACGTGTCTATACCATCTGAGGCGAAACTTTTGGGACAGACAGCGGGAAGCGACTTTGTTTTATACTGTGTAGTGATAGATATCCAGTTGAAACTCGATTGCGCAGAGCATTTGCAGTGAAGATGCCTGTTTCATATCACAAGGGAATTCAGACGTATTGATATGTCGAGCATGAGAGTCCATTTCATGGCCTAATAAGCAGATTGAGCATGATCCATGCGTGGGTATGGAGTAACCCGATTTAAGTGTTGCAGGTTGCACTCGCTACACTCGGTCTCGCTTAGCTCGGTTGCTCGCTTAAGTATTGTTTTTTTTTTTAGATAAATTATTTTATAACTACTGCTCTTAATCGCGGAGCGATCTCCGGGCAGCGTAGACGCAGGCCTACGAATGACGAGCAATCGGTAGCTCGTTGTTCGTCCGTCCGGTAAGGACCGAGCCTGAGTTGTCGACGGCGCATAGTGTTCCAATGTCTGTGTGTGTGTGTGTTGTTTATTCTATTCTATTCTAATATCAGTAAAACTGTAGAGATCCAGGAAGACCGAAGCCCGCCAGAGCCACGGAGAATTTCTCAAAGGGAAACTAGGCCCACAGTTTCCCTATAAATGCAAATGGCAACTGAAGGCCACTAGTGGGTTTTACTCAGTAAAAGTCTGTCTCGCCCTATCGCTCTACAATAGAGCGGGAAGTCATTAGAGGATTTCCTACCGAAACGGTGAAGAAAACGTGTGGAAATCGGAATGTCACAGACAACAAAATTGTAATATCTACCAAACCACACTGCCCGCGTTGTGGATTATGGATGGCCCACTCAATCTCAAAGAGAAGAGCCCTGTGTCCCAACTCTCAAATGTGGGAAATGATAATGTAGATGAAATTTATGCAAACATATATGCACTTCTTTGACCCACTCTACCACTAAAAAGTTATTAAAGTCCATTCACACGACCATCATCGTCCAATATATTTTCTGAAAAGTTAAATCCGGGCCATTCGGATAATGTTGTTCTACTGGATCCGATACCACCGCCTCGTGTGAGAACACCCGTACAAATGTGTACATACGCCATCAACCATCACCGCAGAAAAAAAAACGTATCGTGAAATTAACGTTGCGTAAAAATAACGAACTGTTTTCATGCGAACGGGCTGTTAAGTTTCAGTAGCGAGACTTATGTTACGATCATTGTGGTGGATAGGCTTGTTATTTGTTACGCAACTACCTACATATAGGAAGTTTTTAGTCATAAAAGAGTAAATATGTTATTGCGAAACAAGTGTAAACCCCAGGGTCCTAGAACACAAGGCAAAAAACCGAACAGGTATGGTTTTTTGTCGGTAAAAGTCCGACATACCCTCTTAGACCCTAGAGCGGGAGAAGTAATTTCATGATTTCCAGCCTTAAAAAAAGCGCATTTTTCTTCATTTCATATGAGTGACTGGTAATTAGTTACCGATACTTAAACACGTGATTGTAGTCATGATAACAAGCAACGTTTACTATGAGACCAAACCTGAAATCGCGAAAAAACACGTACTGGTCAGTTTTTATGTTCGCCTAACTGGTCAAAATATACTGAACTTGCCTGACTTCGCGATTTAATTTTTGGTCCCATACTAAAAGTTATTTGTTATCATGACTACAATCACGGTTTAAGTATCGGTCACTAATTACCAGTCACCCTATATATGCACCAATTGATTGTTTTCTATGAAGAAAAACCGGAATGGTAGTAACTCCATGGTTACAATCTTCAGGACAGAAGGAGGGGATGCTTAATGGTATGTAGGTGTAATTATAGCAATAGCTACAACACGCACGTAGTGTTAACGAACTAACCTAAATGTTTCGCACTATTAGTTCCAGACTTCTTAGTGAGTCAAGGGCGTATGTACGCAAGTGTTGGCACAATATTCTGAAACATTCACTGCATTCTCGATAGCGTTTATTAACTCTTCGTGCGAGCATCATTATCTGCAGCAAACTGTCTGCAAACGCCTTTACTTTGGTCAACATAACCCACTTCAGCCCATTGTGGTACAATTATACCCACGAATCAAACTGATAACCCATTCTGAATTATGAACAAAGGAACGATTGTTCCCGGTCAAAGGAATACAAGTTCTCTTCGAAAATGTACCAACGACCCTGAATTCAGAGAGGCAGACGATGCCAATGTATCATTAAGGTCGGGAAACGGGCGCGAACTCATAAATAATTCCTGCAAGTGTCTCGGTTGTGTGTGAGAATTGACTGAGAGAAATAGTTCAGCAATATACTTACACTAGCGTTGCGCCCCAGCTTCACACGGGGTTGTTAGAAATCATTCGAATTCTCGTCTTTTCTCTACATGTACAGTCAGGGCTCAAAAGTGCAGTTGCACTAAAGTATGTAAAATTTCTTTGTAAAAGAGGGTCAATGGATTACTACCCATTTAGTTTGTAGCATAGAATCTAAAATATTGAATAAACTAGTTGCAGAACACTGGAATTCTACTACAAAGAAATTTTAGACAGTTTAGCATTGTTACAGTGCAACTGCACTTTTGACCCTGGCCTGTACCTTCCATCTAGGACACTTCTACCTGACCTCCGCTAAGTTTATTTTTGCTTGCATTGGAAACTAAAACTTCAGTTTGGCGCCGCCGCCATATTTAAATGAAATTTTAGAAATGACCGCGATATTACCTATGTCCTAAACGTTCCTCATGAATCACTCTGTCAATTGATGAAAACCGCATGTTCAGTATTTTTATGGTTTATCAAGATCAAGCAGACAGACAGGTCGTATATGTAATGATGGATGGTTTTGTAGTAGAATCTGTATTATACTTGACTACTAGGCTGCGACTACTGCTGCAAGGATCCTTGCTGACATTATTTTGTCTCTAGTTGGAACATTGTTAGGCTGTAAAGCTGTAGTATCAAATATCGAGATAGTTTCATCAAGTTGAATCACACTGAAAACTTTTAAAGTGCATAATTTTTTCTTTATAAGCACTGGAAAATTATGTCATTCGAATAATTTTGCGAGTATTCATTAGAAAGCATAGCTAACAGAACTGTCCAACAAGTTAGTTTCGTAAGTGAATTTATTTGAATCAACACTAAAATGTTTGACATTTCGCGTCATTAATTTTATGCGAGCGTTGCATATTCAACCCCAAACTGGAGTTCAAAAGTGTCACTTAACACTGCCAAAATCCACTGGTAAATTGTTCACGTCATTTTACTAAATTTAAATCGTAAATTTTCGTCAGGCTTTAATAATAAACGCGGCACCATGAGGGTTGAGTTCCAAATGTGCAATTGTACTGCGAACGTCTTTTGATGAATAAATTCTGTTAAAGGTTTAGATGCGAACATTTGAACGTGGGGCAGGGAAGTGAGGGTTTAATCTTGTATTGTGATGTTTGTAAAGGATTGAAATCTTGTCGCCTTTAGGTACAATTATTTTTATGTTGTTAATTAAATCATGTCAGTTATAATTGATTCGTCTGATTTTTTTTTTATTTGCATCAAAAAGAAATTTTATCCAAAATCTCAAACTTTATACACCACTATTTTTTAATTAGTGCAAATACTTAAAGGGTTTATTAGAAAAGATCTTGTTATTATTTAAGTAAAGTCTCAATAAATAATATTCATAAACAGCAAAGTTATGAGCGTTTGTTTATATCCCAAAATCTCACGCAATTTATGAAAAAACTGTACAGGTTATTGTTTATGAATGAAAGAATGTCAATAAAAATGGAAAAACACTGCGCTTAGTATTTTATAGTAGTAATTATTATGAATGATGATCAATTATGAATTTACCAATAATGATAAATTTTCATGGACAATTTTGGGATTTCGTTTTTTATACTTTTGACTACACAAATATGATCAGTAACTGGTACTGATTGAGCCCCTTTTTGTGCACTAATTAAAAAATAGGGGTGTATATCTATATATATATATGTGTGTAAATCTATAACGTATAATACATGTAAAGTTGTAATAACTAATATTACAACTTAACATGTATTTAATATATAATATATATACTTACAAACCAAAAATAATAATATTGTACAAACGGGTAGAAAAGTGCCCAGAACGCTGGCAGTATTGCCACGTTGGATGGCAATGCTGATTCGTTGATTGAAGAAAATCCCAGCCCACCCGAACGATTCGATGAGCGCTTCTTCTGATTCTAGACTTACCCGATAGGAATGGATGTATTTCCTTGTTATTCAATTCCGTAGTTTTTCTACGAATTTTGGATAATTGATATCCCGGTAAATTGTTAACAAAAGGAAATCAAATGTACATTATAATGAGCGTCGGATTACCGCTACACATCTCATCATTCGAAAAAAGGCTTTTTTTTAAATTATTATATTCTTTTTTGTACATAAATTACATTAAATTAAAAATATAGAATAGGTGATGGTGGTGGTGGTGATGTGGGTGGTGGTGTGGGTGAAGTTGGTTTTTTTTTTTTTATGGTAGGCAAAATCATCCAATGACAAATCCCGCCCTTGGGCGGAGCGGGAAGTAGTGTCAGACTCTTACTGACTAAAACCTACCCCGTTCCTTCGTAGCCTATCGTGCCGGGGCCGAGCATTCCTTTCGGAACTAACCCATGACCCCAGTAGGTTTCGACCCTGCCTGCCTGCAGTTAGCAGGCTGGGCCTCTTCGGTGTGCTGACAGCTCCTTGAGGCGCGCGGGAACAGAACGCGCCGTCGACGACTTGGGCTCGGTCCGGTCGGTTACCGGACGATCGGACAGCGTGCTACCCATTGCACGCCGTCCGCAAGCCCGCGCCTACGGTGGCTGGGTGAAGTTGGGTGGTGTTTTTCTGTGTATTTGCGGATTACTTGTCAGACTCCAATGCGGTTTTATTAGAAAGGATCTCTAAAAAATTTAGATGAAAAAGTTGAAAGGGTCGATGGCTTTATGTTTAACAAAACAATAAAAAAAGACAACGAGACGTAAGATTTTGGGTGACAAAACTAAATACCGTGAACAATTCGACAAAGTTGAAATAGGCACTATTTGTCTGAAAATATATTTTTTTTATAGGTTGTGTTACATAAAAAAAATATGCATACCTATATAAAATATAGTATACCTATATAAAAAAAAAATATTTTTTGTGAGAAATCATCAAATGATTCCTCTTACTTTGGAGCTGGAGTGTAAGACTTTTACTGACTAAAAACTTGGTTCCTTTAGTTGCCCTTTAAGGATACGACCATAATTTCTACTTACCACATGTTATGTTATGTTCTTTGTTCAACGTTATATAAAGCGGTAATGAAAATTCAGGTAAAACCGAGATAATTTCGTAAGATAACGGGATAGGGGTTATTTTCATAGTCCCAGACTGAAATAGGCTTAGCTTAGTCATAAAGATAATATCTGGAATGAGTGCTAAGGGTCTAATTTAACTTTCTTACTGAGAAAGATAATTTTATTCTTTATTGTTTTGACTAGGTAAGTAGTTGTTTTATGTTTTTACCGAGCTTGTTTTGAAAGTAACTTTTAAAGAGTCTTGTAATCAGACACGAAATTAAACAAACAATTTTTTATCAAATAGTCTTAACGTTGGCGCACTGTCGCCTTTCTTCGGGGACCTTAAGATTTAACTGTCGTCAGGAATGGCCCTTGAATAATGATGCCCATAGGAACGTATATATCGACACTCGACGCCCGAAGGGAACAAAATGAAAAAAAAAATATTGCAATACTACGATGTTCTAAGAATTGCGGTTTCTATCTTACTCTGTCTCTCTTTTCCTTCTCAGTTCGCTATTACCTTTATAACCATGTCAGTACTCGCCTCGTCAGCGCGGCTGGAAATGTGGCTGACATTGGCATTACAACTGGTAGCACAGACTGCGCCTGAAGGGTAATGACATTATTAAACATTTCAGTTCGAAGCCAAAGAAGAGATGGATGGATTGTGTGAGGAAGTGATAAGAAAGAAAAGGGATTTAGTTATGGTGTGACGGGTGACAGGACAGAGTGGAAGAGTAAAACGTGTTGCGCCGACCCCAATTAATATTTGGATAAAAGGGCAGGAAGAAGAAGAATTATTATCTGAAAATTGCTGACAATATGTTTTCACTTTGCACCCGTTGCTGTCTGCATTATAACGTCCTATCTCTGCTAGTAGAAAATTTACTTACATTTGGTTCGACATGACATGAGTGCCACATTTACGCTATCATTTTATTCAAGGCTGAAGCAAATCGCTACTTCGTGAGCTAAATCGCAAGCTAACCCTTTTTTATCAACAATCTTTTGTTATATTCAACCGTTACATCCCAGATATGGTTGGCTTCTAGAATTTATTATTGAGAATTCTAGTTATCTCTTGTAGTAAGTACCTATTTAAGTTCCTACGCTACTTACCTATTTAGGTAAGTAGCTAATTCTAAGTAGGTATTACTAAACTTGTTGGTTTAAACAGAACGGTGATAATATAATACCTATCATCATTTTAGTCGAAATATATATAACCTCTGTTGGGCATAGGTCTCCCACACACATCGCCACAACAACCAGTTCTGTGTGTCTTGCATCCATCGTCTTGCGACCTTCAACAAGACATCGATCTACTTTGTGGGAAGCCTTAGGGCTTGTTTACGGAGACGCGGCGTGTTAGGCGGTCGTCGTACATTGCCATATGTTTGTGTTTGTGCGTGCGATGACGCGGCCCGCTGCTGCAATGTACGACGAACGCCCAACGCACCGCGCAACGCGCCGCGTCTCAGTAAACCTTTCGGCCTCATCGACCATCTGTTCTGCGAGCAATGCCCACTGACAATAAAGTTCCTTTTTAGATGTTAAATATCAATCTAGAAAAAAAAGTGATAGAAATTGGGATGCAATAAAAAATGAGATATAATATACAATTATATATTGTATATTATATCTCATTTTTATATGTCTACTTCTTAAGCCCATGTGTCGATTTTATAAAACTTTTGTCATTGCAGCTACAATCAATGTCAAACATACGGAAACCAGTGATGTTTTTGGCAAATTATGAAAACGATGCCGATAAAATTACCCTTATTTTATAGAAGCCTAGCCAGTGTGATATAATCTAATTGAGATTCAATAATAAAAAAATAAAAAATCTTGTTAATAAAAAATTAAAGTGCCTTAAAAACTGTAATACACTGCACTACTATGTATGAGCGTTGGTAACCATCTACCTTACTTAAATATGTAACTTACTTTCATATTTATGGATTCTATACATAACCTAGTAACTTAGGCACCATCATATGTCGCGGCTTATGTAGTATCTTCCCAAACAGCAAACTATAACATAAAACATAACACATACAGGAAACGAGAATTTGCTAATTATACATCCCATCAGATTCCACTTAACTAAGCCATTCTTCAGACATTCGACTTTAGACCACGCGTTTACGTTATTGGAATCCAAATAGGTATGTAATTTACACTAATTTCTTTTATATTGGTACTGGTAATTATAGCATTTTTGTATGATCATCATTATGAATGAAATCTGTCTAAAAATTTGGACGGGTACCTCGTTTTTTGCGGATTGACACTATTTTGTTATAGACGAGCGTCATTTAAATATTACTCTTTCTTTTTTTGGGCTATATAAGAACTAATAAATAAATTAATAAATAATTTATTTATTAGTTCTTATAACATAACACATCTTAGGCTATCTGTTAGTTCTGTCAAGGTTGGACCTCGCCCTAGGAAATAATTGCCGTTCCGCAAGGCAATAAAGTCATTATAACTATAATACCATTAGCTATCCCAGTGAAAGTCTTTCACTAATAGTTAGCTTACATCTATTATGTTATGTTATAAGAACCCCAAGGGAATTTGCCCTAGAAAGGAGTGTAATATATACTTTGATTCACTCGAAAAACGTCTCGGGAAACATCAAGAACTATAATAATAACTTGAATAATTCCAGAATAATCTGGACCCATTCCGAGTATGTGTAAGCGCAGCTCTAGATGTCTTTGGAACATCTTTACGCTTTTGAGAGAAAGAATTTGAAAAGAGTGTCCATGGAGTTTCTTGAGAGAAAGAATTTGAAAAGAGTGTCCATGGAGTTTCTTGCACGTTCTTCTCCATAGAGATCTACGCTTTGGAACGTGCAATTTAGCTTCACCGACCGACCGACATTTTGACAATTCAAAAGTGCCGGTAATTGGTCTATTTGAAATAAACTATTCTGATTTCTGATTTGTATAAGTTACACTGCAGAGTACTGGACTTCTTTGGCCACATTGCCAGGAAAATAGCCACAACCTTGAACAGCTCATCATAACTGGCATGGTTGCTGGCAAACGGGGCCACAGCCCAAAAAGATGAGTGAATTAACAATCCAATGTATAGGTAAATTAGGTTAACAATCCAATGTATCCTATTTGGGTGTTCGACGTTGCGGCAGCGCTGCGTTTTCTTAGAGAATAGTACCACAGGTCCGCTCCACACTAGACACGTAATTACACGTCACACTTCATGACGCCAAGAACCGTCACACATGGCGAGACACCATCAATAAGAAGTTAATCCAGCAGGAACTTCGCGACCCTCTGTAATGAGGAATACGAATCGAATAGGAGGATAAGTTACACTGTTGGTTTCCGCAAAAAGACTGATGACAAGGCCTAAAAATTCGCCCCCATATAAAATCACGTGAATTCATATTCGAAGTGTACAAAGAACCACGTGTAAGAGGCAAGCTCTTACCATAATTATTTATGTGCCCTGATTTGCCTATAAAAAGCGTCTTCTGTGGGCCACACTTATCTGTATTAACCCGCATTTTGTCCCTCGCAAAATGGCTGGTTTTGTATGGAAACCCGTTCGCTTCTCGCCTTTTCGCTTCGGTATCGTTTGGATGTGCTACCGTTTCGCTTGAATGGCCGGCCGTATCCTTTTAACACCAAGCATAAAGGCATGTTCACATTAGCTTAAGTGATTCTTAAAAGAATAAACAAAAGAAAATGCTGCCTTTTTGAATGAAAAATGATCTCAAGGGAACATACTCAATGAATAAAAAGTTTCTTATGCGCTGTTCCAGAACAGTCTATTCGTGAAGCAAATCCGTTTAGACGTTAATTTCAATGTCTATCTATGTATACAAACTTTTAGCTTTAGGTAATATTGGTGTGATGTGATAGTGTACTGCTGCTTATTTATTACTAGCTGTGCCCGCAACTTCGTTCGCGTGAACGATGAAACTCATCAATGAGTTTTTTGTGTAAAGTGCTATTTGTGTAGAACGTTATCTATCGAGCATACTTACCGGTATTAATACTTCGGTCTCGGCGCGAGCCTTTTGTGGCTAATTACAATAGAAACGGGTGACGTAACCTGCGACAAACTTATTATTTGCGGTTGGTACAGTAATCGGGCTTAGGGATCGAACCGCAAAATTATTTTTGATTTTTATTGTGTATACTTTTTCGGGATAAAAAGTACCCAGTGTGGTGCCCAGGATATTAAAGAATAATTATACCAAGTTTCATCGTAATCCAACCGGTAGTTTTTGCGTGGTGCCTAAACAAACAGACAGACAGACAGACAAAAAATTTTTTAATCACTTTTTTGGGTTCAGTGTCGGTCTAGTAAAACCCCCTGCCATTTACTTTTTTGACATTTTCAATGTACAGAATTTTTACTTCTACAGATTTATTATAAGTATAGATATAATACACCATTACTTACAAAAGAAAACAAACGCTTACCTACAATGGGCGAATTTAACGCATTCTGCGATCTCTTCCAGGAATCCTGGAATGGACAGTATTTAGCTATCTTAAGTGTAAAGACCTGTAATGTGCGCCTTAACATTCTATAAAAAAAAAATATTTTTCACACAAGAAACTTGCTGTTGACATCGTGCCAAAAGTTTTAGGTTTAACATAAATCTTACGTTTAAAAAAATACAAGTTTCCAAAGCTTGGGTAACATTAAATGCATTTTCCATCCACCAATCCACCAATCAGCTGCAGAGTAATTAAATTCATACTTCAATGCAGATTGGCGTTCCAAATGTAGAATTGTCATTGTAGTCTCTGTCGTAGCTTTGTTAAGACAAAGACAATATTAACCTAGGTATTCCTTGCACAGGCACGTAGATTCTAGTGTTGTATTATAATCTCGAATACGCATCCGCATATGATAATCCTAACTCCGCATGCATCCGTATCCGCCTTCTTCGCAAGCTTTTGGGACGAATAAGATAAATCGATGGTGATATTTTTGTAATCAAATTTTCATTTTGTTGCGCCAATGTGGTGTCATATTTTTTAGGTGGTGAAAATTATCCGATGACATTTACTGACAAAAAACCCATTTCTGTCTTCTTTGCCTTCGTTCCACGGCCTAGTGCCTAGTGCGCCTCACCATTAACGAGTGCATCACTGCTTATCATCAGGTGGGATTGCAGTCAAGCACTAGTTCATAACAAATAAAAAAAGGGCCCAGTAGGCTTCGACCTTCGACCCTGCTGGGCCCCGACGAATGTGACATTGCAAAATGAAAGATTAACAGTGTTATTGCCATGTTCAGTATCTATATGATATTCTTACTCATAAGAATATCATAAAAAGCTCGACAACGTCGACAAAATCATCATCGTTACTTCAGTCGAAAGACGTCCACTGTTGGACAGAAGTTTCTCTGTCAAGTCTCGGCACAACGACCAGTCCTGTACGTCTCGCATCCTTCGGGATTCCTGCGACTCTCACCAGACCATTCAACTTGTGTGACTCTTCCAAAACTGCGCTGCGAAAATTGTATTTTTTTTGTGTTAATTCCGCACGTTTAGCCCTACCATTATTTTGATATACTACTAAGTACTTTTCTTTGAACGTATTTTTGACTAATCTTTTATTTTCATTTAACATCCGCTCTTACGGAGGTCTGCGTTATCCCTCTGTTACATCTCTAGTAGAATCTAGGACGTAATTGTCTTAGTTAGGACTGCCCCTAGCAACTCCTCGTGTTAGGATAGTTACGAGCACTTGAATTTCGAATAGTTGCATGGCTGTTAGCGGATTTCAATGAGGAGGTATGTCAGTAGTGATGTTACATAACATATTATAAATCTATGACTAATTAATGCGGAAAATTGGTACTAAGACTGAAATTATGAAGATTTCTAAACTTGGTATCTAAATATTTGTAGGGGGAGATTTTATTTGGATTAGCAGAGACGAAGAGAGACGTCAGAAAGGCGGAGTGTGTGCAAGTGTTTTGGAGTGTAAGGATCCTACAGCCCTGGCAAAGCCAGACCTGATCCCGCAGGATATTGACACTCCTCGCTCCTGATAATTAATCTCTCATTGGGGGGCAAAAAAGGGTTAATCTCTGAAAGACGCCAGCACGTCAATCTACCCCAATCTGTCAAATTTTACCAATCGAACATTAACCTTCGTTTATTGTGATAAGGTTGAAAATCTATTAAAGAAATTTTCAGATTGAGGTAGGTTGATGTGCTGGCGTCTGTACCTATTGAACCAAATACATTCGAAAATTCCTGTACATACAGATACAGATACAAGATTTAAACACTCGTAAGTGTATAAATCTTAGGAAAAACACTCTTCTTATGCTACTCACTCACTCTATTCACTCTTATTAGCTACGAGATTACGGGAATTTAATCTTGTTGATAAATTAAGTTGAGATTTTAAAGTTAGCAACAAAAAAAGTAGCACAATTTGGAATGCCAATTTTTTTTCCTAACTTTAAAATAATAATATTATATAGCTTTTCGTGGCATGAAAATGGTTTTCATGAAAATACTTAATTATTTCAGCCTCTAAATTATAAATTATTGACATAAATTTAAGCTGTTAAATTGCATAGTTTAACGATGTATTTCCCTGAATTTGGTAACTCTCGTTCGCCTGTTCAATAAATTACCTGGTCTACTGATAATAATAAATGAAATAAGCACAGGAAATACGACTGGCTTTAAATGCCTCTTTTGTATTCCTGTAATACTTACATTAAGTATTTTTATTTTTCAGTAAACTGTATTCTCTTAATCTGGATCATTTAAACTGGTTGATGTTTATTTATTGCATGTATATTGTAATGGACATAAAATCGTGCACAATGGAAAGCGAAGACAAGGAGGGCCGACCCTAAATAAATGGGATAAGGTCTAGCCACAAGAAGAAGAAGAACATGATACATGTTGTAAATGTGTGTGTGATTGTGTCTCAACCATGGACATGGGCGTCACCAAGGGGGGCAGGGGGGGGGGGGCTACGGCTCCCCCTAGAGGCTTGCTTTACAGCTTAAGAGCCTAGTTTAGGCACCAGTCTCCTGCAATATAATGCCCATCCTATATGTTACCGTAGGTATAAGGCTAGCAATTAGGAGTTATATTGTGGAGAAAATAAACTTTTATTATTATTTAAAAAAAAACTTTTTTATTATTCTCTATAATTCCAATAGCCCCCCCCCCCCCCATTGATCATCGGCTAGCGACGCCCTTGACCATGGACCCTAGATGGACCCTAGTAGGGCACAGCAACATATTCTAAATAATACATGCATTATACTTCTTCTTAGCGTGTCGATGACAAAATTTGCCTGGCCCAGTATTCGGCCACGGAAATGCCGTCCACTGATGCCGTCAACAGGTCCCTACGTGAACAGGTAATAGGGTGCATTATACTGTACACTGTATCATTAATACAATTGTATACTCAGTGTATTGCATATTATATGATTTTATAGACTATTTTTAAACTATTACATTGTTATTAAGTAAAATTGCAATAATATACACAGGTGTGTGAATAATAAGGATAATATTGTAGAAGTCTTGTAAAACAATGGAAAATTTCGAAGGATTTCTTATCCTGCTGGTCAAAGTGATGCATTCAAACTTACTGAAGCTTCGATTTGGTTGGTTTTATGTTATTCACCATACGTGACATCCAATATTAATACAAATATAAGGGCTTCAGCAAAAACATCAACCTTTTGGTAAGCTATAGATATTACATATTCTTCTAGAGAATAAAATGACTATCGAACGGCGAGCAATGGGTAGCTCGTCGTCCGCTAAAAGCTAAACCTGGGTCCACGGCGCGTTGTGTCCTCCGTGCACCTCGCAGAAAGATCTCAAACAGCCAGAGCTGTGGAATCGTTTGAAAGAATGAGGAACACAAAGAGCAACTGAAAAATCACGGGTGGGTTATAGTGAAGTGTTGATATATGGAAGACATCTGTTCACGTTAACGACTTGCCTTATTGTGTCGCTTCACACTAAGGGGAACTTACATTGTCTTCTCTATTTCTTATAGTAGGTACGCGGCAAATAAGTTGAACCATTTGCTATGGGTAACGCGCAGCCCCCCAGTTCGATTAAGACCTGAAAATCGTTTATAATCCTCGACACACCAGTTGAACGATCATGATGGTCGCCCTTGAACGCGCAGTAGCCGTTTTTCGGGTTTCAATTGAAGTGGGGGCTGCGCGAAACCATAGGTTGCACAACTTCGCGCACATACATAAAAAGGAATAAATATAATGATATACTTACTTAATACTGCTAACACACACTACAATAGTATGTAAGTAAAAGTCGGACACTCTTTCTCGCTCCATCCAGAGAGGGAGAAGTTCTTCCTCAAAAAAAAGCTCTTTGTTTTTTTTAATACGCCTTTTATTCAAGGAAAGAGAAGATAGGTCACCATAATTTCGCACAGCTATTCACGCCAAGCGGTATTCCGGTATGCAGTATTACATCGCAATACATTTACCAGCGCTCAAAGTGCAAACCTTGTGCCAGATTCATTTAAGCATTCTCTTTATTGCACTTATTATTGTCAATAGTGTCATTTGTCTGGGAGCGAAGGTCCTCAAGAACCATCAGTTTGAATGCATCTATTAAGTTTAATATCTTCTTTGTGTGTCCACTGTTTTATGTTGAAGTTGCTCTAATTTTCTCTGTTGTTTCGTTTAGATTTTTCGGTTGAGCATTTCAAGATATATTTCCGGATTTGTTTTATTTTTTGCGGGTAGAAATGTTTTTTGTAGCTGCTCAAATGAGTTAGATTAAAAAGACGGATTAAAGAATTGCCCGTTGTTTTAATCAAAAATGTTGGTTGGTCTGTTTTCTGTCAAAAGGAGCCAATCTATGTGGCTTCCCCCCATTTTCACTAGTGCTTTGTAAAACCCGTCTCGTTTTGTGGAAAAGGGAGAAAGATCCTTTGCCCTGGGAAATAATGGCTTGTTAGATTAGGTTTGTAAGACAAATATCTAGCTGTAAAAACTCATCAATGCAAATGCTATCCTAGAAATTTTCAATAGAAAGTTACCCGTTCATTGCTATACAAAGTCGTTGCTCTAATGAATAGCTACATTAACGTCAAAATTACTGACAATAATGAGATGTACATCGTCGACTATTGTATGTAGTGACAGTGCGTTCTCACTGATAAACAGAGGGTTAATTGGTCAGCTGAGCGCAATGTGACTGTTAGTGCGTATTGTTCCGTATTTCAGTGCAATGATTGCCGTTGTGTTCGTATGTACCCAATTGCAGTGTTATTCATAAAATAAAGGTCGTTGTACTTTATTGCAACTGGCCAGCAATAAAGTCAACAGAATTTGAATTAAGAACTTGCTTAGTGGTTAATGAATGCGACTTTTTGTTTATTGTTGATTTGACGTTATTCTGTTGAGTATGGGTGCCAATGCCTAAACTCAGGTTAAAATTGTAATTATATATTTAAAAAAAATATATATTAGGGTGACTGGTAATTAGTGAACGATACTTAAACAGTATTGTAGTCATGATAACAAACAACTTTTACTATGGGACCAAACCTGAAATCGCGAAAAAAATCTGCTAAGTTTACTACATTTTGTCCAGTGAGGCGAACAGAAATGCACTGAACTTAGTAATTTTCTTTCACGATTTCAGGTTTGTTCCCATAGTAAAAGTTGTTTGTTATCATGACTAAAGTCACGTGTTTAATCATCGTTAACTAATTTCCAGTCACGCGATATATTAAAAAAACGTCTGATGGAACGTCGGTTACTAACAGATTTATGAATTTACACATATGAATGAATCGAGAGCGAAAGAGAAGCCAAAGAAAAGATGGATGGCTTGTGTGAGGATTGATATAAAAAAGAGAGTCCGTGATAGCATGGCGGTTGACAGGTCAGATTGGAAAACCAAACTTATTGCGCCTACCCCAATTACCTAATATATTATAGGACAAGAGTAGAAAAATTATGATAGGAAGATAAAAACATCTTTTATATCATGTATTTTAATTTATTAAACATGTAGAATACGACGAAAGAAAAAAAAAATTAAAAATTTCTAAAGGTCCCAAACAATGTAACTTGACAACCTATTTTTATTATTACAAAAGCCCCTAAAAGTAAGCAAACAAGGAGATTTAAATAATTTTACACATGTCAAACATCGACTTTGTTTTACAAACAAGCTCTTACAAAGTTACAAAATCCCGAACGACGTCAAAACACACCTATTCCGTTTAAGTACCGTTAAGTAATGTCCATTGTTACCCATTCTTTCGAAACTTTAAACAGCTGATTACACGAAAGTATAAGATTTTTTTTTGTACAGAAATTATATTATGTCTTTTAAAGATTTAATAAGTTTGTTACTGATACTTCGTCTTTCGTATGTGGTCCATTTTGTCAAATTATTTGGACCCAGTAATGGTGCTTTTTTAGGGTTCCGTAATCAAAGCGTAAAAACTGGACCCTATTACTAATTACTAAGACTTCGCTGTCTGTCCGTCTGTCTGTCACCAGGCTGTATGTCAAGAAACGCGATAGCTAGACAGTTGAAATTTTCACAAATTATGTATTTCTGTTGCTGCTATAACAATAAATATTAAAAACAAAATAAAACTAAATATTTATGGGGTTCTCATATAAATAAACGCGATTTATTTGCCCATTTTTTGCTCGATATCAATAAAGGCAACAGGTTGCCACTTGAAATATTCACAAAACACTCAGTAAATACTCAGTTGTATTTTTATTTTTACAATAAATAATAAAATTAAAATAAATATTTCCCATACAAAAAACGCCATTTTTGCCTAACTTGTTGTTGTTCTATTGTTTACCTAGTCAATGGTACGGAAACATTTCGTGCGCGAGCTGACTCGCACTTGGCCGGTTTTTTTTGTTTAGGTGGTTAACTTCAATCAACAGTATACTAGATTATCGATCACTGTTTCAAAAGCGGCCCGACAAATATTAGTGCAAATAATATTGTACTGATATTTGAAGCTAGTGTGGCCTAATTATAGCCAACTTTAACGCGCTAAAATGGAGCAGAATGATGATTGACCGAAGGTGGTTGATCATCAAATAACTTTTCGCGCTCTCAATGGATTTAAAGGGAGTGGCTGGGCTAACTCTTTCGAACAATCCTGCAGAAAAAATTATGGTGCTTCTCTTCATTCGCGGCATTAGTAGAATTTGTTTTTCTTAATTGAAGGGACATTGGTCACAGCAGCAATGACGACACGTCACAGCAGCTATGACAGCAGTTGACGACACGTTTCACGCACTAGTTGAGCGGTTGCTGGCGTGTCGCAGTATAAATATTCCTACACGAAACAAATATTTCTTCAGCCCACAGATACAAAATAATAATAATCATATTTTATTTTCAGCATCTTGGCCCATAGATGTATACCATACAGACTAACATATATATCATAAATACAGTTTATTGTTAGTAAATAAAATTTATGACTATGTTAGTAACATGTTCAGTGCACTAGTTCACTTTGTGCTATTCTGTGGCACCTGTCTGCGGAAGCGACGGAATACCACGCCCAGCGGCCAAAAGTCTTCCTTCAACACGAGAGCACGAGACGCACAGAGCGAGAGACGTACAGTTGTTCCGAGTCTGGGTGTCTTGTGTATGTGAGTTTTACAAGTTTTTGAATTCACCCACGACACAGGAGCTTTTAGTCCTAGTGAAGAAAAGCACGGTCTTTATAGCCTATTTTTTTTAGCATTTTGTGTTTGCAGCGGTCTTCTTGGGTGCAATGAAAATACTTAAATATATTATCTAAGTACAGCTTTTCGAAGACCTGTCTTGAATGTTCACGTGCCCTTTGTGTGCGGAAAAGTAGACAGAGTCACCTTAGATTCAAAGTAAACAACATAGCCTGAAGAACTGTGGGCAGGGTGCATTGCTCGCAGAACAGATGGGTGATGAGACCGAAAGGTTCTGAAGTGGCGAAGGTGTGCCAGAAGACGCAACGTTGGTAGCGCAAGGTGGACCGAAGATTTGGTAAGGGTCGCGGAAATCCGATGGACACTTAGGGGAGGCTTATGTTAATAAAATTAAATAAATTTAGCTTCACTTTTTTTTTTTACTGACCGACATTTTGACTATTCAAAAGTGCCTGTAAATGGTCTATTTGAAATAAATGAGTTGATTTTGATTTTGTCCAGCAGTAGACGTCTTTTAGCTAAATGATGACACCGAAACAATGTGTATGTAAACCCACACATAAATTCAAGACGAACCGTCATTCGTGTGATAAAATAATTATGTTCTTCATATATTTTTTTCTCTTGACGACTATGGGTCATAAAACTATGTATTATGAGCTTATTTTTCATAGAATTCTGTAGCGCGTTAAGTAAAGTAACATCTAATTTTAGTTTTGACGTGGGAGTTACTCTACTACTGGTTACACGTGTTAACCTACCTTACTAAGTCATCCATCAAATCTTCATAGTAAATTTTTTCCTCGTAACACTTCGGTAAATATAATATGAATAAAATTAGAGAGTTATGGGCATATTTTCCCAGAATTCTCAATATTGCGGTTTAAAAGAGTAACTTCTATTTTTAGCGCTGGCAGGGTAACGATTTTATCCCTTAGGCAACCTACTTGCTTCGTCATATTGGATCTTATTGACTGGATTAAATATTTTCCAAACATTCTTTTTTGTTTCTGAATTATTTTTTTTCGGTGGTTTGATTAGCTCGCTACTCTATTTGCAATAACTGCTCCTCCGGCCAAAATCAACAGTGACGAATACCAGAAAAGGGCTGAGGAAATGCAGCAGATGTCAGACGAATCTATTACAATGTCTCTAATAAAGATCTCATGGTGAGAATTCGGAATTCCTCAATTAAAAAAAAGTTTCGGATCCCAATGGCCTGCCACGAGACAGGATGATATATCTTTAGTTTCGTAGATGTCCGGCAAAAAGCCGTTTGACGGCCGTCAGTTAGATTTCTTTTTCTTTTTTTTTTTGGGGTTTTTGTCTGACCAATCAGTTAGATCGCGAACGTGATCGTAAATAAATTTAAAATGCCGTTTTGTTCAGTGGTTGGCCTTTAGTGTGGGACGCTACTTGTGTCAATAGTGTTGCACCAACCCATCTTCCTAACTCGTCGTACTATGCTGACGCTGCTGCTGAGGTTGACAACCTTCGATTACAAGCAGTTTAGGGTTGAAACTATACATTGAGGTCCGATACACTATTTAAAGGATTATCGCTTAATTGATATTTTGCCTGAACTCGAATTAATTTAGCATGTACGAAATTTATTTTTTTAAGTAAACGTCAGCTGAGCGAGGCCGATGACCAGTAAGTAGTTAGTACGCAACGACCAACAAGGTCATTGACTCGTTTACTTAAAGAAATTAATTTCGTACATGCGTATCTATATTAATTCGAGTTTTAGAAAAAAATACTTTATTTTTTAATTTTATTTTTACAAATCGACAGTGTTTCATGTACCAGTTCGACCCTCCACGGGATTAAAATGATCAAAATTTAACGGTGTATTATATTTGATGATTTTATGTTTTATTATTACATATGTATTATAATGTAGTCACTTTCTGTTGTAAATAATTCAAAAGTGTCTTGTTAATAAAATTAACAAAAATGTCCTCATTGTCCTTAATCAAGTGTCGTAATATAACCCCAGTTAAAAGCTATAGTCTGGTTTACCACATTTTGCCTGAATATTTTTGTCCCAGTCCCATTTTATAATTGATAGTGACGTCATTTGTCAGCACGAACTAATATTTATGTTTGTTTCTGACGTGGTGATGTAGGAATGAAAATAAACGATTACTGCATTGTATTGCAGTTGTGGGTACATTTGTGCTGTTAATGTGTTAGTTAGCAGCGGTAATTCGTCTTTAAGATAGCAAGTCAGGAATCAAATAAATGTTAATGTAATCGCATAGTGAGTTTATTCATAACTAACTTCTACTAGCGGATTCCGCTTGAATGTTGAAAATATCGGATGCTCTACGGAAAAACAAAGTAACTACAGTTTAGTAAATTCTACAAAGGAAAAAAAGTCTTAATTAAATCATTTTTTAAATGATATAATGCGTGAAATAGTTTGCTCTACCTTAATGTATTTCAATTTTATGACAAATTGTGTAATATCTTTTATTATATAAAAAAAATCTGGTAAACATTTTTTTTTTTGTACAATTACTTTTATAATTTACTTTTTCACAGAACAACAACAAAAGCAGCGTTGTTTACTTTCTTTTTAATTGAATTGTAATCTCAATTAAAAACATTTTTACTAAACTAAAAATCCCAGTAATTCAATTTACAATTTAAAAACAAAGTGATTGACATGCTACTTGTGTTTTGTTTTATTTTTCGGTAGATTTTTTTGACGTTTTCCCTTTTTGCCTGTAGTTACTTTATTTGCTTTATTTGTCGATTTTTTTCTCTAAAACTAAAGCTTTTTTATGGTTCTGAGAATGTAGCCACATCCGTTATGCTTTAAAAGTTCCAAAAATCTTAAAACATTGATTAATGAAAAAAATTTAGTTACTTCGTTCTTGCGTAGAGCAGCTGTATAGCGTATGTGACTCAGTGACAAATAATGGTTCATTTTTTTAAAAAAGTTGCAGTACTTTTTGGGTTTATTGATTACAAAAAAAGATATATATCCCCTTTATAATCTAATATGTTAAAATTGTCGTGTCACAGTGTTTGTAGCAAAACTTCCGACCGACTTTTATAGAATTTTGTGTATGACTCCACTTTGATAATTTATATAGCAGAACGACTTTTGTTGGATCAACTGGTATTAGTAGATCAGATATAGATTATAAATCATCTCACCTTTGGTTTAAAATACAGAAGTAGGTGTGCAACAATAAATAAATATATAGGGTGACTGGTAATTAGTGAACGATACTTAAACACATGATTGTAGTCATGATAACAAACAACTTATCGCGAAAAAAAATCTGCTGGAACATTTGTGTTCGCCTAACTGGTCAAAATGTAGTGTCCAGCAGATTTTTTTTGCGATTTCATGTTTGGTCCCATAGTAAAAGTGGTTTGTTATCATGACTACAATCACGTGTTTAAGTATCGTTCACTAATTACCAGTCACCCTGTATACTCGTAATATTTGAAATCGAATTACTTAAGTACAATTAAGATTAGGTATTTATAATAATAAAAAGTATACAAACATATGCAAAAATATTAAACAAATAGTAGTAGTTCTGAATTCACTCACATTATGTTTTTCATATTCAGTTGCCCGTAAAAAAATACCTTACTTTAAAAATCAAATTCATTCACTGTCACGTCCTAATTGCGTGTGACGTCACTTGTCAGTTGACAGTAATTATATTTGTTTGTTTTCTGGAGGTGACTGAAGACTTCGTCAACCTCCCACTTTGTCCCTGTACATATTTGACTTACCTAATCAACAATGAAAATTTTCGACGGCTCTAGTCTATGGTAATATTGGTTGAATATGCCTCGTCTTGTTTAATGGTGGTTGTTTGTGGGCTTAATTCAATCTTTGGAAAATATCTATTTTCTTCCTTTTTAGGTGTACTTGACTAGGTTTTGTCAGTGGCATCGTCCGCGTTGAATAAGTCCATCGCTATTAAATTACTAGCTGCCCCAACGGTTTCGCACGCGTAGTTTTTTTTTATGGTAGGTAAAATCATCCAATGACAAATCCCGCCCTTGGGTGGGGCGGGAAATAGTGTCAGACTCTTACTGGCTAAAAACCTACTCTGTTCCATTCATTGCCTTCGTCCCAGGGCCCCGGGTGACATTTTCACATAAACTTTGGCCCCAGTAGGCTTCAGCCCTGCTGGACCCCTACAGTTTGCTGACAACTCTTTGAGGCGCGCGGGAACAGTGAGCGCCGTAAACAACTTGAGCTGGGACCGGTCTGTTACCGGACGGACGGACAGTGAGCTGCCCATTGCCCGCCGTCCGCGAGCCCGCGCCTACGGTGGCCGGAAATCGGGATCGGAATCCTGGAGGCGGCGGCGGCGTGTGCGCCGTTGCCTGATGCGGTCGGTCTCCTCCTTTGGTACGCATGATGGTGGGAATTATTTCAAGGGAACATATTTTCGGGTTAAAAATCCTATCCTGTATGCTATTCTCTAAGAGAACAGCATTGAGCGCTGCGTTAAAAGCAGCGACAAAATCCAAATAGGTACATTGGATTGTTAAAGCAATGATGGCCCACTGACGACTATTGATCCACTGACGGTCTACCCGTGTGCTCGTTCAGCCGTTTGAGCGTAAAGAAGTAACCAATATACACTTACAAATCGCCTTTATAATACTCGTGTTAGTGTGTGTCACATCACATTTGCCTTTTTTATTTCTCATGAATCAGCCTATCATATATCTACATAAAGATTTTTGTCAATGTCATGTGGTAAGGTAGAAGTACGTATTCCCGTTAATGTCCCAGTACCCGTTAACTAGTCAGTTTTTTATTTTTTGCATTTTTCTACCAAAGTCAAATTAAAGTTTGCAAATGGCAATTTATTCTTGGTACTATTTTATATAATTTTGATGGCAACACTCACCAAAAAGTTTAAAGGCTTAAAAACTGTGCCAACTTAAAAATACGTTATAGTAAAATTATCTATAAGTTCAAAGTTCTGTCGGTGAACTACGAGACCACCCGGTCTCAGAGATCATCTAGCCACACTTCGACGGATAAAATTAAGGTAAAAGTGTTAATCTTTATAAAAAATTGTGTATATTATTTAACGATGTAGACTATAAATTAAGGAAAATCTCATCGAAAAGTAAATGTTTTTGCATTTTACATCTATTGGTACTCACAAACCCCTATTTGACCTAGTACCCGGTAAATTCGGATGTTTTTTACCGGATATTGGTACACTATCATCCCGATGCACCGAAACCCGTTATTGTATCCTTATTACTTTGAAATAGGTCTCATTTTCCTTTGAAACTGTAGTTTATATTAAATATTTTCTGCCGGATACTGGGACCTGGATTAACCAGTTGCATTTAAATCCGTCACGGTTCTTATTGCCTTGACTTAAGTATTATTTTCCGTTGACTCAATAGAATGTAATTACTAGGTATCTTATTAGTTTTGGCTGCAGGTCTGCTTCTCTTCTGAAAGTCCGTCGAGCTGTGCGGATGTTATATCTGATGTGATACGTCAAGTTATGGAGTATATTATCCCTTATAGTGACGTAGCCATCGGAGGCTCAGCTCGCTAGTTTAACGCTGATTGAATTCAAGCTGAAGAGCATTATCATTCGGCGTTTCTCACCTGGGTTGATGCCGTGACCGCAAAGCTCCGGATCTGAGTTCAAAAAAGAGAGCCTTCAACCAAGCTGCCAAGTCCTACAAAAAGGCACTAAGGAAGGCTCGCTTCGATCGCATTGCCCATATCAGTACAAAGTCTCTGCATAGCCGTCCGGTAGCAGAGCTTTTTGGTCCCTTACCAAGTCGGTCGATGCAAACTTCTGTCAGCCCACACTACCTCCACTGGTTAAAACTGATGGAACACTGGCTCACACCGTGAGAGAAAAAGCATTGCTCTTTGCATCAATCTTCGCCCATAATTCTCGTCTTGACTCTAATTCTCTTCTTTTCTCTCACATAATTCTCTGCTTCTCTGCAACACCTCGATGCCCAAGGTTTGTATAAGGAACAAAGAAGTTTTGAGAGCGCTGTGTCGTCTAGACGTGAATAGAGCTAGTGGACCAGACGGCAAACCAGCAATAGTTCTCAAGGCTTGTGCGCCCGAGTTGTCTCCTGTATGGACGCGCTTGTATCGCCTCTCATTTAGGACTGGTATAGTGCCAAAGTACTGGAAGCTTCTTTTTTTATTATTATAGGTAAAATCATCCAATGACAAATCCCGCCCTTGGGTGGGGCGGGAAATATTGTCAGACTATTACTACCTACCCTGCTCCATTAATTGCCTTTGTCCCAGGGCCCAGGGTAACATTTTCACATAACCTTTGGCCCAGTAGGCTTCGGCCCTACTGGGTTCCTACAGTTTGCTGACAACTCCTTGAGGCGCGCGGGAACAGTGCGCGTAAACGACTTGAGCTCGGACCGGTCTGTTACCGGACGGACGGACAGCGAGCTATCCATTGCCCGCCATCCGCGAGCCCGCACCTACGGTGGCCGGAAATCGGGATCGGAATCCTGGCGGCTGATGGGGTTGGCCTCCTCCTTTACTAGCATTATTGCTTCGCAGAAGGAGGCGACCGCCTGCCACTACTCCTCGCTCCGGAGCATGGCTTGAACCAAGCCCCGACGCGAGAGATCGCCGCCGCCGATCGCCCCCGATCGAGTACTGGAAGCTGGCCAACGTGCAATCTGTGCCCAAAAAAAAGGGCAGTCGTGCCGATCCTGCCAACTGTCGGCCGATTTCGGTTACCTCCATACCCTGCAAGATTATGGAGCGTGTATTGAACTCGCACCTCATGGCACACCTGGAAGGTAACGATCTCCTCAGTGACCGACAGTACCGGTTTCACCGCAATCGGGATTGGGGACCTACTAGTAGTGCACCCACTTGTAGTGCGAGGCCCTCGAGAGGAATGGGGAAGCGATTGCCGTTTCTTTAGAAGTCTCTAAGGCCTTCGGCAGGGTTTGGCATGCTAGCCTTTTGAGTAAACTTCCAGCGTACGGCATTTCCTTTGGTCTGATTAACTGGTAAAAGACTTCCTGAGTAAACGGTCTCTCCTTGGCTTGGCTTTGTTATCGATGGATGCTCATCAGAGCTCATGATGACTTGGGGTTCCTTAGGGGTCTGGTCTCTCTGCAGTTCTATTCCTGCTGCATACCAACGATCTGCTAGTGCAAGGTATCTATACAGATGATAGGACAATTATAGAGAGATACTTGCCAGGTGCTTGGGCTAGAAAGCAGCTAATCCAGTCTGAAAGAGAGGCTATAGTAGAGCGTACGAATGTCTTATTTCAGGCAGTCTCCAAGTAAGGCGGAGCCAATCTGGTGGGATACAACGCCCCCAAAACACAAGCGTGTCTGTTCACCGCCAAAAGGAGCCCATTCACCTTGGCTCATGCTTTTTCCAATGTGGGATACACCGACTGCCTTCAAATCTTCGGAGTCGAAATTTCCTCTGACCTTAACTTTGGGCGGTTCATTCAGTCCATAGCCAAGGTAGCTTTTTTATGGTAGGTAAAATCATCCAATGACAAATCCCGCCAGTGTGCCAGACTCTTTCTGACTAAAAAACTCCCTGTTCCTTCTTTACCTTGGTTCCAGGGCCCTGGTATGCATTGTCATACCTCCCCAGAGCCCCAGATTAGACTTCGATCCCACTGGGCCCCTACAGTTTGCTAACAACTCCTTGAGGCGCGCGGGAACAGTTCGCGCCGTAAGCGACTTGAGCTCGGACCGGTCTGTTACCGGACGGACGGACAGGGAGCTACCCATTGCCCGCCGTCCGCAAGCCCGCGCCTACGTTGCTAAAGCGGTACCTAATAAAGGTATAGCGGTACCTAAAAAATATAGCGCTATCGTTATTTTATACCGGTAGCGTAACCGCAAATCTTAACATGTTTCGGTCTACCTTTAAAATAAAGCGATACCGTATTTTAATACCGGTAGCGTAACCTTATTATATACCTTAACCGAAAAAGGTCCCTGGCCTATACCAAGTCCCGGCGCGACAGATCGCCGCCGCCGATCACCTCCACAAGGACACGGCGATGCTCCTTCCCAAGCGGGGCACACCTTTACCGTGTGCTCCACCGTGTCCTCCGGGAGGTCCACGCAGTGGCGACACTCGGGCGTCACCTCCGCATGAATCTTGTACAGGTACTTCCCGAACTTACCATGTACGCCTAGTACCTGCGTCATGCGGAAGGTGATAACGCTGTGAGGTCTTTCCAGTCATACCTCAAAGAGGTCCCCTCTTTTTACCGCCTCATTAAACCAAGGTAGCTGCTAGAAAATTCAACGTTCTTGCAAAAGTCCGACGGTACTTCACACCGGGACAGCTTCTAATGTTACACAAAGCACAGGTCCGGTTATGTGTGGAATACTGCAGCCACATATGGGCTGGTGTCCCATGTCCAAAAAGGTAATGGTTGCGCGAATTTTGCTTTGTGGACTGTAGATTTAAAAAGCGATCTAAGGTTTGTTAACAATATGCAGGTACTGCGTCTAGCGTTTATTAATGGGATAAATGTATTAGAAGGACTGACCTTTAACCTCGAAAGTTCCACATGGCGCCGGCCGGCGAATCCCGAACTTCGTACTTTCAAGCACTGCCAGTTTCTGTATTGCACTACACTGTACTATTGTTGAGTCTCTGAATGATTTGATCACGAAAATAGTCAATTTTCTTGTAATTTCGAGCGGGCGCGATTAGCGGTGCGGTCACATTCACAATTAACTTATTTCAGAACTATACTAATATAATACTTGTGCAAAGAATGTTCACCAATAACTAAAGGCTTCTCAAACGAATTTATCATAGTGTACCTGGTTGCGCGAATTTGCTTGATGTTTTAATGGACTTAATTGGTGATCCAAATTTGGTTAAATCCAATCTTTAAAGCCTTGAGCACAGGCGTAGAGTGACTACTCTACACCTGTGCTCAAGCATCCTGTAAAATGTATGTTTCGGTTTTTTACAGGATGCACATTTTGGAGAGTGCAACATACATTAAAAAAAATTAAAACGAATCATGTTTTTTTTTGTTGTTAAATACAGACCCTAATTATTTTGACGACTCTTTTTATTTGAAAATATTTAATTTCTGTGAACTTTAACGTAAAGCAATAGAGTTCAAATTCGCGGTTAAAATTACCGGATACCGGGACAATTTAACGTTAACTAGTACAAATCTACCGGGTACTGGTACAACTAGCCCTTTTTGTATATTTCTTTGTTTTATTGTTATTAACATTTACACTAATTTAATAGAAGTAAAATATACTAAAAGTATATTAAATTATCTAACTAGTCATATAAAATTTATTTATATAAGTCTACTAGTTTTCGCCTAGGACACTTGCAAAGTCAGGGAAGTTCATAACTTCACGGTTATTGGGCCGTTTACCTTAGTTCTAAAGATCGGCGCGCTTAAACAGCCGAAAATCATTTCCCCTATTAGTATAAATTGCTTGGTTACTTATTCTTGTTAAAAAGGCCTCTAAACGTCGTGTCATCAGTAGTTTCAACTGCTTAGCTTTCACTTCTTCAACCTTCGCGTAAATAAGCCTATTACCAACTTCTTCCACCAATTACAAATGGTCTTCAATTAAAAATATTTCCCAAAAGTCATTCTCCCTAGAAAAACTTTTCAAACTGTTATTTCCAGAAAACGCTGACACGAACCTCTTAATAGAGTGAAACTTAACTTGAAAAACATTAGTGTCGTCATAAAAACTTTTGTTTTACCGAAGAAAATTGTCTAAGGAAGTTATCTCGGTGGATTCTCTCAAGTCGGAATGACCCACTTTGGTGAAGCATTCAACGGCAGTTTAAAGGGATTTGGTGTACCTACTGAGATGCGGTAGACTGCATAACTAAGTTGGTTGCGTTTCAGCTTTTGTTAAGGGGAAGCGTTGCTCGCGCCGGGTTCTCAGCAAAATTCAAATTTTCTTAAAGTATTTGCAGTTTTAGCAGTTCAGTATTAAGTTGTATGTTATGATTAAAATGTGATTTGCGATCGTAAAATTAATTTTTAATAATGTTAAAGGGTACGATGGGGTTGGCATATCTGGTCAGATAAAAACCCCAAAATAAATAAAGAAAAAAAAAAACATAAATTTTTCATAATCAGCCTTAAAATGTTCCCACTGCTGGTGCTCAGGCCTCCTTGAGAGCAAATGGGTCGTAATCTACAACGAGGACCCAGTACGGATTGGCGGGTGCCAAATTTTTGGTTATAAGACGTGCTGGCTTCCTCACAATGTTTTCCTTCACCGTTTTGCGAGCAGTGATGATGAAATAAATTTAGCAAATTAATGAGCGTAGCTGGTTTTAAACGTACATTTCGTAAGTCGGGGCTGTTCACTGCTGCTCATTTTCGATTTTTTTACGTAATTATAATCATCAATATAACCCTCTCAATTCGTCTAACCTTAATGAATGGATATTTAATTATAGTTTAATAGGGCTAGCTGAACAGAGTTTATAATTCAGTAAAGCCATATTTGTTATGGTCACAAATCATACGAGTATTTTAATGAACATAGAACGTGACAAAACTTAAGGACAAAACAAAACTTAACTTTGAATTTCGCGGACTAACCTGGAGTATTCACCTTAAAGGATAATTGTGCTTCAAAACTTTTGAATTCTTGTTCAAGATTGTTTGTCGGTTATTTGGTGTCTATTTAGTTAATGCTGGAGCTTTATTAGGTGTCACTGGCTGCCTTCGGCTAAGTATATTTTTTTTTGTTTCGCACGGTTTGTATATTCGGCCAGTGTCAAGTCTAGAAATTAATTAGTTTTAGATAGACCGTATACAATACAGTTTCACTTAATTTTCTATTAGAATGCAGATGTGACACGTTCTAATATTTTGCAGTAATAAGCAGAAAATTTATCAAGTCAACCTTACTCTCCTTAAAGGATGAATGGATGCTGCTCCGAAACTTCGAATTCTTGTTCAAGATTGTTTGTTGGATTTTTCGTGTCAATTTTATTAACTGCTGGAGCTTTATTAGATGTCACTTGCTGCTGCTTTCGGCTAGTTATATATTTTTTTAGCTTCGTACGGTTTACTTATGTGTTCAGCAAGTGTTATGTTTAGAAAATATTTGGTTTCAGATTCAGAATACAGTCTCTTTATTTTTTATTAGAATGCAAATGTAATTCTATCAATTCAACCTTCTCAGCAAGTTTCGCTGAAGAAGGCTGCATTACAATTATCAGCTCCATTTCACCAAAATCGTGCATGTTTCAATGATTTTACATATTGTCCGGTTGTGAAGACATTTGAGGTACAAAAGTGCACTAAATTGACATCAAAATGTCCACAAGGAATAAATATGCGAATAATTAAAACCAACAATAAACTTCACTCCTGCCAAAAACCGTTATTCGGCTTTCTGATGTACCTATTGATAATTAATTGAACAACTTGTTTGTCATTTAAGTGTATTTATAAATAATAAGTATCTTTTTTGTTTTATAATTTGTCCTTGATTGTATTTGTTTCATCTCATCAATATCTCATTCACGCCTCTACAACATCTTCAATGAAAACGAGAATTCCAGAACACAAAATGGGTTAAATAATTGTTCCACATTTTTTTGAAGGACAAAAGCTCCGGTTACGATATAACAAATAACCAATTGGATAAAAATTGAAAAATGAATCGCTACAAGCTTCCCTAACCAATTTCTTTTAGTAATGCTAGAAAGAAAATATCTTTTTTCTAAGAAAACTTTGTACTGTATTAAATTATGTCAAAAGATGAATAAGCCAATTTTATAAAAAGAATATTTAAAAAGCACTGATATTCGTCTTGGTTTCTGATATTAAAAATATAACGATATACTCTTATCGGTATTTTTAATATCTTTCATCAGAATTTCGGATATTTTTTCATCCTTTGTAAGTTTATTTGTGATGTTTGTGTGGGATTGAATTCATTATTATTTTACTGAATATCTGTGTTGTGAATTTTAAGCCAGAGGCCCTACCCTACCACGAGCACTCGTTGCGACCCATTTGACGATCTAAACTGAACTGTGAAAAGGATGGAGCTATACACCGTTAAATTTTGGTCGTTTTAATTCCGCGGAGGGTCGATTCGGTACATGAAACTCTATCGATTTGTAAAGATAAAAATGAAAAATGAAGTACCTTTTTTTTCAAACTCGAATTAATTCACGGTTGTAAGAAATTAATTTCTTTAAGTAAACGTCAGCTGAGCGAGGCCTATGAACTGTAGGTAGTTAGTACGCAACGACCGACAGCTACCTACAAGTTCATTGACTCGTTTACTTAAAGAAATTAATTTCGTTCCTGCGTATATAATTTTATCTTTACAAATCGATAGTGTTTCATGTACCGAATTGACCCTCCGCGGGATTTCATCATCATCATCAGCCTTTTAATGTTCCTACTGCTGGGACACAGGCCTCCTCTTTAGGAGAGGGAATGGGCCGTAATCCACCACGCGGGCCCAGTGCGGATTGGTGGATGTCATATGTCTTCGAATTTTTGTTTCTAGGACATGCTTGTTAACTTACGATGTTTTCCTTCACCGTTTTGAGAGCAGTGGTGATGATATAAATTACACAAAGTAATGCGCCTGGCTGGTTTTGAACCCACGACCTACAATTCGTAAATCGGGGCCGTTACCACTCGGCCACCACTGCTCTATTATACCGCGGCATTTAAACGACCAAAATTTAACGGTCTATAGGGTGCTTATAGCTTTATTCCTCTATCTCGCTCGCACGTCATGGTAAGGCCCCGGGAATGGATTTTTATATTGTAACGAATAAGTTTTTAGGTTACCGCTTTATAATCCAAGAGACTAAAAATAGCTCTTTAAGTTTCGGACTTAATTTCTCACTGTCGCGTCACTAAGAAAAGTTCATTCAACAAAATGATTTCAGTAATTTAATATACAAAGGTTTTGTTTCGAAACAAGATAAGAATGTTAGGAAAGTTACGAGATGAATATGAAATGAGGTTTATTTCATATTTTCGTCCTTTGACTAAGTATGTTACAAAGTATTGTGATATACTTTGTTTTCAATGTATTTTGGATTCTCTTTCCTGACACGAATGTATGAAGTGTTGTTTTATAGTATTATGTATTGTTGGGAAAAGTTGAGACAGCCAAAATTTTGTTTTAGTAAGTAAAGAATTGTTGAGTTAAGCATTTTCATGTATTACGATTTTTTATCAGGAGCACTCGAACGAAGTTGAAATAGAAAATATTGGTTTATTTTTAAAGGCGTTACACTAGGTATTACTCCTGCATCGTGGGTGCATTCATACACAAGACACCCAGACCCGGAAAAACTATCCGTAGGGACGTACAAATATGAATTCCGAGCTGGGAATCAAACCTTGATATATGCAAAGCAACACTTTAAGTAGCATTTTAAATGAAGTTGCCACGATTGTATTTTTATTTTGGTAAATATTAATTATATAGTAGTGGTAATGGCACCGACTTATAGGTAATAGGTCACGGGTTCAAACCCAACCAGGCGCATTACTTTGTGTAATTTATTCTATCACCACTGCCTCAAAACCGTGAAGGCAAACATCGTGAGGCATGTCCTAGAACCAAAAATTCGAAGAAACGACGCGGGCCAGTGCGGGTGAATTTCACATTGTGACATTCACCAACCCGCAATGGCCCACGTGGTGGATTACAGCCCATTTCCTCTCCTAAAGAGAAGTCCTGAGTCACAGCAGTGGGAACATTAAAAGGCTGATTATGCTATTCATTATATTGTGTGAACATAGGCAGTTGGCTCAGCAGTAATCGCGAGTTACGTTTGTCTTCAAAGCGGCAGCCGTGTTTGGTTTGTAGGGGTAGACCAGAGATTTCACTTAGCCCAGAAAATATTCGAGCTGTAGATACTTAACACCGCTCATTCATACAATGTCGATGGACAGTGCATGGAGGTTTAGAGGAATTGAATGCAGTGCACGGAACTTTAGGCGAACAGATAGAACAGAGGGAGGTATTGTTTTTTTTTTTTCACAATTTCAACGTATTGTGGAATCGAATCATTCCTTTGTCTAAATGGAAAAGGCTTAATTAATATACCCGGAATTTGACAGCTGCAGCTTAGCCGCCATACTCTATCAAAGTTCTAGCGTAATTAAAAAAATAGGGTTTTTCAATTACGCTTGAAGTGCAAGTCGACCTCGCGCACCAAGGGTTCAGTACCGTCAGAAACAAAAAATAGCAAAAAATCAAGTTTGTTGTAAGGGAGCCAAACAGAAATATATCATCTGTGAAAATTTCAACTGTCTAGCTATCGCAGTTCTTGAGATACAGCCTGGTGACAGACAGACGGATAGACGGACGGACAGATCGCGAAGTCTTAGTAATAGGGTCTCGTTTTTACCTTTTGGGTACGGAACCCTAAAAATTACACGCAATGACCATGTCTTAGTAGAGAACATAGGTTACTTATTTATTTCGGGAGTTTTTGTGTCGTTCCCTTGGGATATATTTTTTTTATATGCCTGCTCATTTGACCTGGGCCTCAAGTCTGCCATTACAATAGTGGCAGAATCGTCTATCATTGATTTCATTATGGTTGATTTTGACAAGTTTGTGACTTGATTTAGATGTTTGTGAAAATGGCGTCACTATGACTTTCCAACAGTCAATCACTGACACGCACATGAATTTCTGACTTAAGAGGTAATCTGCTAAAATTTTGTCAGTTCCTTTGATTAGTGACTTATCATTAGATTTGTCTGAATAAAACAAAGTCATTCTACCACCATTCGTTTAGGAGACCAATAACCGACCAATGATCGACCTTTATGAATGAATGAATGAATGATATATTTATTTGCAAGAATATAGGTAGCTAACAATTGATGAAAAGGTTTCACTATATTCGGCATTTCAGCCGTACAAATATTTAGTTTTACATCTTTAGCATGCAGTAGGTACTCATCGAGTTATAGTTACAGACTTACAGTTACACGTCTAGTTAAAGCAATTTCATAAAATACCAAATAATCATTTCAATTAACAATTCAACCACTAAATTAAAATTAAATTCTTAATAATTGACAACAAATAATTCATAATAAAAATAATTTCATGTCAATAAAAAAGTACTTAATAATTTAGAGTAAAAATGATTTCATGTCAATAAAAAAATATTTACAATAAAAATGATTTCATGTCAATAATAAATAAAAATAAAAAATACTATAAAAATGGTTTCATGTCAATATAATAAAAAAAATAATAATAATAAAAATAACAAAAATACGAAAAATGATAACGTAACAATTATAGAAATTTCACACTTTATGCTCAAGATATTCATTGACGGAATAAAAACATTTCTCACACAACCAGTCATATAGCTTTCTATTAAATTCCAAATCTGTAGCACTTCTCAATTTTTCGGCTAAATGGTTATATATTTTCACCGCCATGGTATAACAATTCTTGTTGCATACTTTTAATCTATTTCGCGGAACTACTAGTGGTTTTTGTGTTATTTTCCTCTTTGTCTTAGCCTTTTCATCTTTTTCAAAAAGCGCGTAATTATTTCTTACGAATTTGCAGATTTCAAATATATAATAGAGATGGGAGGGTCAGCAGCTTTTGTTTAATAAATAGAGGTTTACAAGAGTCCGTCTACTTAAGATTGAAAATTGACCTTAAACACTTCTTTTGGGCTTTAAATGCCCTCTGGGCATTTGTTGAATTCCCCCATATAGTTATTCCATACCTTAAAACAGAACAAACATGGCTATGGTACACCAACAAGGCCGTTTGGATGTCTGTTAAATTTTTGATCCTCCTAAGTGCAAATACGAATTTGTTTATTTTCTTACATACGTTATCTACTTGAGCTTTCCAATTGCAATGTCTGTCCATAACTAGTCCTAAAAATTTGATATTATTAACTTCTTCTATGTTTTTTTTTTTTTTTTTTTTTATGGTAGGTAAAATCATCCAATGACAAATCCCGCCCTTGGGCGGAGCGGGAAGTAGTGTCAGACTCTTACTGACTAAAAACCTACCCCGTTCCTTCGTAGCCTATCGTGCCGGGGTCGAGCATTCCTTTCGGAACTAACCCATGACCCCAGTAGGCTTCGACCCTGCCTGCCTGCAGTTAGCAGGCTGGGCCTCTTCGGTGTGCTGACAGCTCCTTGAGGCGCGCGGGAACAGAACGCGCCGTCGACGACTTGGGCTCGGTCCGGTCGGTTACCGGACGATCGGACAGCGTGCTACCCATTGCACGCCGTCCGCAAGCCCGCGCCTACGGTGGCCGGAAATCGGGATCGGAATCCCGGCGGCGGCTGGGGCGAGCGCCCCGTTGCCTCTGCCTGATGCGGTCGGCCTCCTCCTTTGCTAGCATTACTGCTTCGCAGAAGGAGGCGACCGCCTGCCATCCCTCCTCACTACGGACCATGGCCTGAACCAAGGCCCGGCGAGAGAGATCGCTGCCGCCGATCGCCCCCACGAGGACACGGCGATGCTCCGCCCAGGCGGGGCACACCTCTACAGTGTGCTCCACCGTGTCCTCCGGATGTTCAGCACAGTGGCGACACCCGGGCGAATCCTCCGCACGAATCCGGAACAGGTACTTAGCGAACTTTCCGTGTTCGGTAAGCACCTGCGTCGTGCGGAAGTTGAGAACGCCGTGAGGTCTTTCCAGCCACGCCCCAAGGATGGGCCTTATCGCCCCAATTGTGGCGCGCCCCGAACGAGGTTGCGATAGTCGTTGACGCCATTTCGCCATGAGATCCCGCCGGAGCTCTGTCCGCCATGCCTCGACTTGTCGTGGCAGCGGAATTTCGCCCCGGCGTTGCATCTCCATGCGCTTGTCGTGCATGTGTGCAAGGACTGTTGCCTCCAGATCCCACGGCGGTTGGCCAGCAAGGAGGGTCGCCGCCTCGCGGGAGATCGTTCGGTACCCTCGCACCATGCGTATTGCCATGACCCTCTGGCACGCATTCAGCTGGGTCCTCGGTTGCTGTTGCAACGTCGGTGCCCACACCGGAGCCCCGTAGAGAGCCATGGACCGAACGATTCCCGCGTAGAGCTTCCGGCAGGAGGCGTCTGGTCCCCTGAGGTTGGGCAGGAGCCGCCCGAGAGCAGCCCCAGTCCGATTCAGTTTGGGAGCCAGACGTCGGAAGTGCTCCTTGAAGTTCCACCAGCTGTCGAGGACGAGTCCCAGGTACTTCATCGTCGACCCGACGCTGATGTGAACCCCTCCTACCGTTAGCTGGGAACGAGGTGGTGGCGCACCCCGAGGGCCGTGGAAGCACATGGCCTCGGACTTGTGCAGTGCCACCTCGAGTCCCAACTGCTGGATCCTGTCAACGACCATCGCAACCCCGCGTGTCGCTAATTCGACCGCCGTCCGGTACGACTCTCCCCGCGCTAGGACCAACGTGTCGTCCGCGTAGCAGACCACGCTGACCCCGTCGGGGAAGTCGCCGCGCAGCACGTAGTCGTACCCGATGTTCCACAAGGGTGGTCCTAGTACCGATCCCTGCGGAACACCGCACGACATCTCTCGACGTTTCCACTCTCCCTGGTGACCGGGGTAGATGATATACCTCTCCGATAGGTAGGCCTCGATCACACGACAGAGGTAGTCGGGCACCCGGTGGTACCGGAGTGCCGTTCCAATGCAACTCCAGGGCAGGGAGTTGAAGGCGTTGGCAATGTCCAAGGACACTGCCACGACACACCTGCCCTGGGACACCGCATCCCCCGTCGTGAGGGCTCGCACGCGCATGATGGCGTCCACCGTGGAGCGCATCCTGCGAAAACCGAACTGTCCGTCCGACAGGTCCGGCCCCACCCTTGCAAGGCGCGCGACGAGGCGGTTTGCAATGACTCTTTCAAAGAGCTTGCCCACCTCGTCGAGCAGCACAATGGGCCGGTACGCGGACGGAGAGTCCGCAGGGCGCCCAGGCTTCGCTATGAGGACCAGTTTCCCCGTCTTCCAGCGAAGTGGGAACTGGCCCCTCTCCAGACATGCGCTAAAGAGCCCCCTCAATCGAGGCCCGAGAGCCTCCATAGCCAGGACCCAGGCCCTCCCAGGCAGGCCGTCAGGTCCTGGGGCGGTATTCTTGGCACTCAGCCTTCGTACCGCCACTCTCATCTCTACCTCGGTCACCTCTGGAACATCGTCGTCGTCGTCGTGGTCCGCGTCAGGCACTGCCGGTGTTGGCGGAGCCATAGACGGGGGGGAGTGTACCCCCCGCGTAGGGAACAGAGTGCTGACCACACCCTCCACGAGCTCGGGCCGGAGACTCTGAGTCAGTGGGGGAGCCCATGGACGGAGTTTCTCCCGTACCATCTTGTATGGGCGTCCCCACGGGTCTGCATTCAGAGACCCCAGCCAGACGTTGCGGGCCTCCATTTTGGACCGCTTAATCTCCGCTCGGAGGGTGCGCTTCGCTACCCTGTAACCCTCGTACAGCTCCGCCTCAACAGCCTCCGCATCCGGCGGGCGGTTGCGGCGCTTGCAGTACCTGGCGTACCGGCGTCGCGCGTGGTTGCACGCATTGCGCAATGCCGCAATCTCCGGCGACCACCAGTACACCTGGCGCTTGGCACGTCCTGGACGGACTCGGGGCATTGACGCGTCGCAGATTTGCGACATGCCCTCCCGGAACCACTCTGCCTCGACGTCAATGTCGACAGGCCTGTCCGGTGCTTGCACCCAGGCCTGTACCGTCGCGGCTTCCAGGAGGAGCTCCCGGTCCATCTGCCTCAGCGCCCATCGCGGACCACAAGGGCTCCGCTGGACCGGCGCGGTCGAGGTTTGGGCGGAGACGTCAAACCGGATGTACCGGTGGTCTGAGAACGTCTCCACCCCCTCCATAACACGCCAGTCGACGACACGTGGTGCCAGATCGGGGCTGGCGAACGACAGGTCCACCACTGATTCGCCCCGCATCCGCACACACGTGGAAACAGAGCCCCGGTTTAGGAGGGCCAGGCCGGACTCCTCAGCCCAGGCCTCTACCGACCGACCCCGCCCGTTCGTGTAGCGGGAACCCCAAGCCTCGTTCCAGGCATTGAAGTCCCCGCAAACGACCACGGGGAGGTCCCTAAACCCAACGACGACGTTTTTCAGCTCCATAAGGGAGATGTGGAAATCGCCGAGAGATCTGCTCGGGGACAGGTAGACGCCTACCACTGCAATGTCCCCGAACCGTGCTGCCACGCAACCTCGTCCCCTCGTGACGCGCTCGAGGGGCGGGGTACCGGCGGCGGTCGACCTAATAAGAGACACCGAGCCGTCTAGGTCCGAAACCCAGTCTGCACTGGGCAGGACAAAATACGGCTCGGAGACTACGGCGACATTAATCGACCACTGCGCCATGCTCTGGAGCAACAGATCAGCGGAAGCCCTCAGAGGCTCCGAGCTCCTTGAGATGGGGCAGCACCGCCCGCCTCGCCTTGTCCATGACGGACTTGTACGTCACGCCCCTTTTCTCCGGTTCAGGCTGTAGCGTAATCACTACAGCCTCGGATTTAGGGGCGCGAAGTCTAGCCGCCATGGCGCGCTTCTTGCGCTCCAGCCGCCTCACGCGCTTTCTGGCCGCCCTGGCCGCCTTGCCCGCCTTCTTCTTGGCGCCGACCACCGTCCACTCGGCGCCAGCCGAAGGTCCTTCGGGTGGTTGAGGCGACCTGGTAACCGCCCCGGCAGGACGTCTTGCCGGTTTAGCGGTGGGAACAGCCGCCGCCTTGCCCTTCGGGGGAGGGACAGCCCCTCCCTGCCGCCGTTGCTGCTGCTTAGCCGCCATGGCCCCGCGCCCGGCTTGCCCAGATGGGCCCGCCTTGGGCGCAGCAGCCGTGGCCGCAGCTGCGGCGGCGTACGTCACCGCCCTCTTCGGTCCAGAGGCCGCGAGCGGGGGACGCAAAACTACGCCTTCCAGGACGGAGAGCTGCCGCTGGATCCGCTCCTGGAACCGCTGCAGTTGCTGCTGGTTCTGCTGCTGGGAAGCAGCCAGCTCCTGCCGCAGCAGGGTCAGCAGCTCGCTCTCCGGCCCGGGCAGGGACTGGGACTCGCCTTGGCGCTGCTTGCGTCCCCTTTCTGGGGCGACGGGTCCACCTCCCTGGCGATCGGCCAGGTCCGCCTCGAGCCGCTCAATCCTTCTGTTGAAGTCTTTCTCGAGCGGCTCGAAGACTACGGCAAGTGCCTCCGAAATGGAGACGGCCCCCTGGGAGATGGCCGTCTCTTTCGAGGCAAACTTCCGTTTTTTAGACACGGCCGTTAGAGTGGCCGTGACTATTTCGCCAAATTTGGCGAGCGCCTCCTTCATGCCGTCTGGCAAGTTGTCAGACGGCACAGGCGCCGATCGACCGACTTGGCCGGTGGTCGCCCCGAGGGGTAGCGCCTCCCTGGCAATTTCCAGGGATCGCTGGGTGGCTAACTCCTGAACAGAGAGCCCCCTTCCCCTTCCCGACTTGCGGCCCGCCCCCCGCCCGGAGGAGGAGATTTTGCGGGCCGACGCTTCGTCCGAGGACGACCCCGGACAACACCCTGGCTTCGGGCGCTTTAGGAAGAATTCGTTCCTCTTGGGAGCGAATTCTTCCTCAACCTCCATCCTCTCCGAGGTGAGCGAAGACGCGGCATCCGAGTCCGACGCCGAGTCTCCGCTCACCTCCCTAAGGCCGAAAGTCCTGCCGGCCTGTCCTGTACCTGCCGGCGCCGCGGACGTGCTGGGAACGGGTCCCAGGGACTCCGCAACGCGGGCAGGTGAGCCACCCTGGCTCAATGCGTCCTCAAGGGACGGTACGGGGTCCGGAGACCCGACGCGGTACTTGCCCCCCCCAGAATACGAGGGGCAGCCCGAGCTTTGCTCGGGGGGGGATTCTCCTCCTGCTGGGCAGGTGGTACCCCCCTGGGGTAATATTTCTTGAGTAGCCGCGTTCATGGTTTTGCCTTTTTTATGGGGTGGGGTCCCCATTAACACGTTCGCCATCCTGGTCATGTCTGCTGAACAGACACGTACCGGAGGCGAACCCACTTCTCCAAGATCGCCGCCCAAGAGCACCAACAGCTGGTTGTGCCGATGCTCCTGGGCTGCGCACCCTCTGTGGCGGTCCGACTGGACTCCGCCTGGGTGTGTTCCTCTTGGTCTGGTCTCTCCCTTGAGGCCTTCCGGCATGAGTAGCTCTACCGGCTTAGCCCTCAAGATCACGGAGACACGCAAGCCCCACCACGACGACAACGTGGGAACACAGGCGGTGGGGAACTTCTTCTATGTCATTATTATTGTAATTTAAAGTTAATTTTACTTCATTTCCTATTTTTTTATGGTTATTAAAAGACGAAAATGTTATAAATTTAGTTTTATTCGTATTTATTTTCAAATTATTCATATCCAACCAATTAATTAAATCTGTCAATGCCTTATTCGTGACTATTTTACTGTTGTCCAGAGTTTTCTCTTTTGTCAACACGGTAGTATCATCAGCAAATAATATAGTATACCTATTGGCTCGTGGAGTTCGGCAGTTCGTTTATATATATTATAAACAATAAAGGGCCAAGGAAACTTCCCTGTGGTACACCACAGTGGCTTGTTAAGCAAGATGACCTAAAGGTTTTCTGGGTGTTAGTTTTGGTACACATTTTTTTATCTCTGTACATTGTTGTCGCCCTCTTAAGTATGATTTATCAGATTAAGAACTTTTATCAAAATGACAATGGGATTGTGTTGGAATGTCGAATATACAAAAATAGCAGACTTGGGCCCCTGATTAACGAACAAAGCAAAAAGCATAGTTATCGAAATTTTCCCGTCTTCCATAGAAGTTGCATAATAGTTCGTGTCCTCGCTAATACCTTTAATAATGAAGTTCCAAGTAATTTGAATTCGAAAAGCCGCGGTTTCGCAACCGCAATTAAAACGCGGATTCATGGCTTAATTTGAGAAATTGTAGTGTTAACTTCTATGGCAGTCTGAACTGCAGAGTCGCTATGATTAAACGGAGTTAGTGCTGTTGTTAGTACGTTGTCACATAAAAGAAAGAAAGAAATAAATAAAAAAAAATTGCATTTATTGGCATTATAAAAAACGAGTACCTACCTTAAATGAAAAAAATACTATGAATAATGCCAAAAAGGCCTCAGCTCAGTATAATGCCAGATGGCAAAACAAGGCCACCACACCACCACATATTGGGTACAATGGCAATTTTATTTATTATTAGTTTCCTTTATTCATTATATAAGCTTATTAATTACATTTTTAAATATTTTTCTAAAAAAATTACAAAAAATAAAAAAAACGTTTAAAAATATAACAAATAGTGTCCCACCGGTATCGGGAACAGGGTCCAAGCTACCGGCGGTCAGGGCTCCAGAGAAAGGAACCTCCTAACAATACGAGCCGTGTCCAGGAGTACCGCTTTCTGAATCAAGCCCTTGATCCAGCCGCCTAATGAGAGCCTCCTAAGGTGTTGGTCGAGGCTCTTGGCTATTAAGCCATTACCCGACACGACTATCGGTACAATGATCGCCGAATCCACTTCCCACATGTCGACAACCTCGCGAGCCAAGTCAATATACTTGATTTGTTTATCTTTCTCAGCTTTCACGAGGTTCTCGTCATGCGGAACGGATATGTCAACAATCATTGCACGCCTCTTGTTTCGGTCCACCACCACTATATCAGGCTTATTGGCTACAATAGTCCTGTCAGTGATGATGGACCGATCCCAGTACAAAGTTATTAGTTTTATTATTAGTACAATGACATCAATATAGGCAATCAGAAGCTGAAAAAGTAACTGAAGGAACACGGTAAAATTTTCAGTTAATGTTTGACTCTCCCTCTCGCTTCATACAGAGAGAAAGAAGTAATCTGACTGTTTAGAATCCTGAACAAAAAAAAAAGGTTTGGTAGTTGTTGGAAGCCAGAAAATCTGACACCGGTCTTACCAAGGAGTATTGTATTACCTAGTTACCTACTGGGTTGCGTAGTTCAGGTAGGCAATCGCTCCATGTTGATATAATAGGTATTAATTTATAGGAACTCGTAGCTGATAGATACCATTTCTATTATAAGACTGACAATATGCAGACTACATGGTATTTCTGTTTTTATGCTACAATGCGCAGGCGCGCGGCATCGCTCGTAGCACGAGTTATGACTAGCCTCAACAGGGTTCTGAAGATGATAGCTGACAGAGTGGACTCTCCATACATGGTTCACTGCTGTAAATTACATGTGCCGTGTCATAATCTTAGTTACTAACACTTAGTTTTAAGATTATTTTTACTAACACTATATGAGTTAAGCTCGAATTAAAGATATATTATTATTATTAATTAAGACTTTAACATGATCAATCGATCATTTAATCTAGCTTAAAACAACGAGAGTTCTGTTCTACAGCTCTCAGCGATTCCTCGCTTCTCAATCCTTTAGAAAATTCAATCGCCAACATTTGTCTTCAAGTATTGTTCTCTTGTGATCAAGTTCAATCCATCTTACACCTTTTACTTTAAAACCATTACAAACTAAATAAATAACTCTTATCAGACCTAACGCTAAACTTCCACGCTCTACTTACTGATAAGAAAGCCGGGCTTCACTAAACATGTTTACTTAGTTTTTCCACATTTGCTGAACTTATGTCGTAACACTTTCAGATAATGTTCTGACATCGTTTGAGAGATTCTAATCTGTGTATTTAGGAATTAGTCGAATGAGGATTTTGTTGATGATAATTTGTTATAAATGGATTAGTTAATGGGTTTAGTAGGGTAACTGTACTGATGAGGTTTTAACCGCCAAACTAGGTCGTGTTTTGAATTTAATTGAGTTTTATAGCAATTACGTCGCGAACTAAACCAAATTGTCACGGTAGTGTTTCGTTAGCCTCTAACGTGGTTGGGGCTTGCGGACGATGAGCAATGGGTAGCTTGCCGGCCGGTCGTCCGATAAGAACCGAGCCCGAGTCGTCGATGGTGCAGTGTTTTCACTTTCTAGTCTAATCTTAGACAACACTGTTAGTGTTACGCGTGTAATGATAGTGTAAAACACAGTCAGACATGGAAAACATTGTAACAATACTTTAGCCTAAAAACGGCTATACGCTATTGCAGTGATGTAACCACACCACTGCGTGGACCGCCCGGATGACATAGTTGAACACACAGTAGAGGTGTGCTCCGCTTGGGGTGAGCACCGCCGTGTCGTCGAGGGGCGATCGGCTGCAACGACCTCTCGCACCGAACCCTGGTACAGGCCATTGTTCAGAGTGAGGAGAAATGGCAGGCTTTCGCCTCCTGCGAGGCAGTAATGTTAGAGAAGGAGGCAAATCGTATAGGCCCCGCACGGTCGAAGCCTACTGGGGCCATGGGTTTAGTGAAACTGAACCCTGAGACCGTGTAACAAAGGCTAGGAAGGAACAGGATTGCCCTCCCAAGAGCGGAAGAAGTCATTGGACTATTCCCTCCATAATAAAAAAAAGCCCCATCTAAGTTAGAAGGCAATGGAAAAGTGGGAAGCCACCGACCCAATCCAATTTTCCCATCATTTAGTTTACAAGTAATTTAGGAATTTCTCCTACGGACGTCATCATTGCACTACAGCCTATCGTGTTTGTACAAGCGCATCCGTACGGCGAAGCCATGACGTCACTATCGAAGAATGATTAAAGTCGTCCGCTAACTGTTACGTGAATAAGCAAATTGCTCACGTTGCTTCCAACTGGACTGTATGGTAATTGTTCTGTGAATCTTGCAGTGCATTTTGTAGTAGACAGCTAGAGGCACTTGTACTAACCAACCCACATTGGGTCCGCGTGGTGGATAAGGACCCATTCCCTTTAATAGAGAAGAGATTTAAGTCCCAAGCAGTGGAAAAATTCTAAGGCTCACTTTGCGTACACCAAGTGACCTGTGGGGGAAGATAGAGGCAATTAGTATCGTGGTATGTGAGAACGTTATAAAGTTGATTAGGCTATGTTTGCTGTATGGTTTGCTGTTTGAAAATTGTTATCGCTCACAGAAGGTCACTTTGTGTACACAAAATGATTCTGTGGGTGATGATAATTGACTAAAATGTTAGGAATTTACGACGTAACTTTTCTGTAGCGCATGTAAATCCCATACATTACTTGTTAATCGATACGTAATCTCATTGATATATTTAATCGTTCCAGCTTATGGAATTACACTTTGTTCAAGCCCGTATTGTACTTAATCTTATGGATATGCAAGGATCGGAGCTGTCCCTGTTTTCAATTTCAAAAGGTCAAAAGTCCAACATGATAATGATTCACCACCAAAAAAGTAGCGCTTGTCAATCCCATCAGAAAAAGGACTCAGTAAGGTCCAATGCCTGCAGTAGCAGCTAGCAGGACGGGAACGTTTCAAAGGTGACCCTAGAACGCAAAGGGAAAATGAAGGAACATGGCCAATTTTAGTAAAAAAAAAAGCCAGGCTTTTTGTTTAGCACGCACTAGAGCTGATGAAGTCATTGAATGATTCCCAACCTCAAAAAAAAAATTACAATAATAATGAATCATTGGTTAATCGATAATCTCTATAAGATTATTAATGGTTAGTTTTTAACCATTAATGTATCAATCAAATCGAACTTCTAACCGCTAGAAGCTCAATCTCAAAAAAATGATTTCAAACACATAACACTTTGAGAATTGTTACTTCGCTGACTCATCTCTTCATCATAAGATCTGTGTGTTTTATAAACCCCTCGGATTACGCCAAATTGAGATGTGACTTTGAAGATATTTTGCTAACAAAAATATCTCAGCTATTCATGACGGTTTAATTAATTAAAATTAATAAAAATATTCTCATGTAAGTTGGTTCGAAGAAGTGGACGACCTTGTACTGTGACAAGACTATTAACTTAATCAACTTATTATTTACTACATTCATTTTTATGTCAATGTCAACGTTCAAGCTATGTATTATCACTACATACTTAGTATAAAACAAAGTCGCTTCCCGCTGTCTGTCCCTTAGATCTTTAAAACTACGCAACGGATTTTGATGCGGTTTTTTTAATAGATAGAGGGATTCAAGAGGAAGGTTCATATGTATACATAAGACGTGCAAAATATTGCACCCGCACCCGCGCGAAGCTGGGGCAGGGGTATCCTTAAGACCTAGTTAGTATATATAAAAACAGAAATTGATAGATTGACATATCAACGCATAATCGGAACTACTAATTTTGCACAAGGCTTCTTTTTATGACGTGGACGAGAACTTAGTTCTCGTCCACGGGAATCTTTAGAATGGGATCTGAAAGTTTTCAAAAATTCAACTTGTAAGGTGGTGAAAAGGGGGAATTTTGTTTGTATGCAAAATATGCATAAAAATAATACAAATCCTTTAAAGTAAATAATAAAGGCTGTAATGATTTGTTTTCAGAACAATAAAACAATTTAGGAGGTTTTCATTATTATGTGGCTAAATCTTATTTCTTTGGCTAGTAAACTTGAAACTTAGCGTAAATTCCAATAAAAATGAATAATAAAGACTACCCTCAAAATACTTTTTATTAACACATTCTCACGAACAAAATCACTGGCTAAGTGCTAATGTCGGTCAATAAAATTGTCCTAGAAAAGGTGTGTGGATTATTGAAACATTCTGCAGTGCTAATTCCTTCGATTTTATTAACTTTAGATTGACCTCAATATCGCTTCGAGTCTTATCGAGTGTGAATTAAATGTCTACTAATCTGTAAGATTATGTACACGTAGAAATTATCGACATAGTAGATTAGTAGGTACCTAAGCAAAATTCCTAAAGCTTCGGGATTTGTAAAGAAGGACTTAGGTACCATAATCCTGGAACGCAAAGGCCAATTGAAGAAACACGGGTTGTTTTTTTAAGCAAAAGTCTGACGCTCCCTCTCGCTGCTCCCTGCGCAGGAGGTGTAGCGAAAGAAACGCACGGGTGTCACCACTGTGTGGACCGCCCGAACAAGGTGGAGCATACGGTAGAACTGTACCCCGCTTGGGCAGAGCACCATCGTATCTGGGCTTTGGTACAGGCCATTGTCCGGAGCGACGAGGAGGCAATCGCCTCCTTCTGCGTAGCATTACTGCTAACAAAATACAGCCCTCACGCCCCAGCCGCCGGGATCCCGATTCCGATTTCCAGCCACAGACGGTAAATAATGGGTAGTGGCGACTGTGCATGATAATTATTATACGACCTCTTCATCTAAGTAGTTTTTTTTATCGTGTATTTAGGTTATTATTTTATACTATCTGTCCCCCCTGCGGTCTCGCCTGCGTCTTTGCACTTTGATAGCTACAGCTATAGCTCTTTTGGGCAATGCGACACTAAAATATTATTTTTTAAGTTAGTTCCTGAGATAAGCGCAATTCAACCAAACAGCTTCAGGTTTGTACTCAATATTCTAATATAAAAGTCTGGTGCTACAGACTATTATAAAATTTTTGTGTATAATTTGTTGGTCTGAGAATAGATCGAAGACCATTGTTTATTCTCCTACCTCTACCTTACATTGTTTTATTAGTGCTCTATTACGGAGACGCGGTGCGTTGCGCGGCGCGTCAGGCGGTCCGTCGTACATTGCCATATGTTTGTGTTTGCGCGAGCGATGACGCGGCCCGTTGCTGCAATGTACGACGAAACGCCTAACGCGCCGCGTCTCCACAAACACGGCCTTAGATAATTTATTGGACACAGCAACTTTTGTCAGCTACGTAGTAGAAATAGAAGATCTTTGCTATCACGCAGATATAGAAAGCTATTTTCAAGATTAATCATTCAAGGTCACTTCTTGAATGAGTGACCGCTAAGTTATTTACAGTTTACACATTGAACATTTCCATAATTAAGTTCTTACTTGTGGGAGACGTAAGTAGATAAACTACACAAAAAAATCAATAATGAAAAGATAGATTTTGTTTGGACAAAGAACCAGTGTTTTATCAAAGGGAAAAGTTGTCTCAAAGATTTACAATTTAAAATAACCAAAGGCTAGTATTTTGATTAGTACTGCTAACGTGGTTTGAACACTATATTTTAAAAGGTCGAGGGGAACGACTTTTGTAACGTGTCAATACATCGCATACTGTGATAGCCTAGAGACGAGTATCACAAACTGAGTAAAGTAATTATTATCATTCGTATATGTATTTGCAACTTGTTTTTAAGAGGAAGACTTTTGGTGGGACCCATTAGAGCAGATACCTGCCAGGGCTGAGGGATTGTTCGAAAGAGTTACCGTGGGTCTGGAACTTAAAGGGTAACTGAAAAAACACAGATTCGGTTTTAGTCCGTAAAAGTCTGACACACCCTCTCGCTCCAACTAGAGCGGCGAAAAAGGAAGGCTTTAGCTATCATGCTATAAAGAAAGAGACGGACCAGACGGTTGCAAACTGCCGTTCCAAACAAGGTCATCTTGGTTGGAGCTTAGTTGGTGTTGCGGCTACATAGATGTAAACCAACACGTTCGCAAATCAGTCACTGCGATTGGGAAAACGCGCTCGCCAACCAAGGGTGTTAAAGGTCATGGTTTACAACTGCTGTCTATACGAATTGAAAGTAGCCATAAAACCCCTGTTGGGACGCTGGATTACAACCGTGGGGAACGGTTCAGTAACAAGAAGATGACGCTGTTTAGCTGCTCGTACAATATAATAATCTAAACACACGATAAAAACCCTTATGAGAGCATAAGAGGTTATTACTACCCAATTGATTACCACTCCCTTTTTGCGTGCCTACCTTACTACGTACCTACCTAATCCATTAAGTGCCTTTTATCAAGTAACTATCTTCCCAAGAATTGATCCAATTTTAGGCTATTGTCCAAACTACAAAGCCTACTTAATTCGGCGCGGTAAATGCTTACCGCTTCAGGTATTACGTTACCTTAAATACTTGTCAATTAACTTAACTTTTTACCGCTAAAGGGAATGCCACACGCGCATGGAATTAATTACATTATCGTGCTCGTGTGGGATTCCTGCATGTTCACCGCGATAAAATATAGTCCTATCTGCAAATCGTGCTTGGATTCACAAGAGCTGGCTTGTTTTTTTTTTTTTTCATTGAGACAGAAGTTTACTACGGCTTATGCACATGTGCTCAGAATTTGTGTATGGCCAGCAAAATAAAACGCTTTGACACAAACTTGTGGAAATTTGTAATTAGAATATAGTTTTTAAAGTTCAGCCTATTGCAATATATATTATGTATGCAAAATTTCAGCTTCTGATGTCACAAATTGGTTTTTACTTACTACATACTTCTACCTACTCGTAAATGCCAATATTATTTAGAAATACAAAAAAAACAAACTTAATATCAGTTTCTGATTACATTAATTGACTTTATGCTATTACATAATAATTATATTGATTATTATTCAACAGTAAAAATAAGTACCTACTTTATTTGCATTGGAATAAACCTTTCCTTTCTAGTTGAATAATCAACATTGCATTAAAGAAGTCAGTTATATGTATGAACAATAAATAAATACCTATGTAATGTTTTTTATCTCTAGGTATATACCTGATATTATGAAAACATTGACCTGTAGTTACCGGCTGATACCATCATAACATTCGAAAGACCATTGGCCATTTCTCTAGGATAGGCAATCCAACCAGTCCACTCCTCCAGCTGAACTGAAATCGGAAAAACGTTCATTTGGTAAATGGTGCTCTATTATTAACCTTTATCCTGTCCTTAAATTAAATATTGTACATTTCAGTCTTGAGAATTTATTAATATTTTAAAACGAGACCTTGCCCTCAGCGATATTTGTTTAATTTTTCTCTCCGCAAATGTCTCGGATTCCGACTTTTATTAAATTACAAATTATTTATTCATCATTTCTTGAAAAGACGTTTATTTAAGTACGCCTTCCTTCACATTTAAACCGATCCAGTGGGCCGAGGTTTTCGAAAAGCGCTTAAGGAAATATGTTGTTAATTGGCCGTATTTTCGTATCGTCGAAATTGGAATTCATTAAAGGTAATAAAGTTGATTTCCTTGTCATTGGGTCAATGTCGCTGTTCGAGGCATACCTACAGATCTTCAGTGTATGGGGCACGAGTTTCATCTCCAAACACATTACCGTTACGCTCCGTGTTTGATGTACCAACAAAATTAGTATTCAGGTCAAAGTGTTTCACGTAATTTCTTATACTGTGTATGTAATATGCGTAATCTTGAAGAAGTTCTCGCTTGTTTAGCCTTGGGTGGTTACTTAATCGGTCATTGTTCTTTACACTTGTTGTTTCCGTTGTTGTTACACGCACAACTTGATACTCTTAATTAGTTATGTTGGTAATGTACATTTCCTTCAGTAATATTTGGCTTTCCTTCGTTATTTAGTCTTAAGATTTTACGAGGACCGTTAAACTGGAAGTTATGAGAGAGTGTTGTTGTGTGTGTCGAGCTGTCTATGACCTACGTGACTAACCAGTCACGTAAGTCATAGACAAGACAGTTCGATACTCAATGAATAGACGTTCAATTTTGTGGATAGTAAATACCTTATTGCCAAGTCAGAAGCCCTAACCGAACGTGATTCATGTCTTGGAAATTTCTGCTCGAAAATTCTCTGTTGCTGCTTTCGGCAAATACATGGCATTATATTATAAATCAGCTACCACGTAATGTTACCTAAATATGTTCTTCTCTCTGCCATTTCCCTCGTTCATTACCGTGGTAACTGCAAATTGGTTATCGCGTTTGATACATAAATGGTCGTATGTATTAATTTTACGGCTCCTCTGATTAAATTGTATTGGAAACACGTTGTTAACTGTATGGAGATTGTTTTTGATACGATCTTTGATAGGAAGGATATTCCTGAAGTTCACGGTTTTTTCTTATAGCCTGAGGAGTCTTTTACTTTTGGTTTATGATGAGCTTTATCAACTGTGTTGAGTACAGTACCTTGTAGGCCTTTTTTTAGAAGTGTGATCATCTATTGAATCTTGGCGCTCCTCTGAGTAAAGTGAGAGGACAGATTTTTACGGATCAAAACCGACGTATATATTGCGTTGCTCGCAGTAACTCTTTCGAACGATCTTGAAGCCCAATACTTACTTGTTGGGCCTGATTAGTCTTTACTAAAGCGTTTTTTTTCGACGCTTTTATTACACCATTTCCTAATTCATCTGTTCTTGCCCGTTCTTCTCCACAGGAATCTATTTCGCTTTGTAATAGATAGCTGATTTTTTATACTTAGGTACTGATGGACTCCTTTTAAAACCCAAAATAGCAACATCAGCATACCTACATACTTCTACATACCTAATTAGCATATTATAAACAATATTTTTCAAAAAAAATAAAAAATAAAATATCATTCAAAACTTAAACCGCATTATTCTAAAACGCGATCTAAAATAGTGCCGGGACTATTACAAGTTTAAATTGGCATTAAACCTAATAATAGTCCCGGAAATACATTTAGATCGCTTTTAATTGGGATTAAACCTAGTAATAGTACCGGAACTATTTTAGATCGCGTTTTGGAATAAGGCGGCAAAATTCTAAACTAAATTCAGGAAATATGAATACAGCAGGTATTATGTAAGTCTTAACATCAACGCAAACATATTTCACACCGGCTTTGTCCCACTGTTAAGGGGATTACATCGCCCAAATCAAAAAAAAAAAAACACGGCTTGAAGTTTGTAGATTATTCCTTATGTACGATTAACATATAAAAAATGAAGGGGATACTTAAGGACTTATACTAATAAATTGTATTGATTACGTTTCTCAAAAAAATACCCTAACTCTAGAAAAAAAATCTGGTAACAGGCCTTTTTTGAACATTAATTCCATATTTTCTCGAAAACGGCTCTATATTTATACATTGAATTTATACCAAAATATATGTTACAAAAAATTGAATAACTTGTATTGTTTTTTTTTTCTAATTTCATTGAATATCGATAAGTAATCAAGAAAAAATCGAATCAGTACTAACACCCCGCGCGCAGCACCCCCTGCAATGCCTGTGTAGAGGCCAATTCTTCTCTACTAGTGTAGAGGTAAATTCTTCAGTGTCATTGAGCAATGTAATACCCTTAAGGGGGCACACATCCGTAACTTGGAACAACATTCTCAGTATCGTTATCGCCACACCACAGCTAGGTCTTGTGGCAAAGCTCTTGAAACTAATATCCTATACTCTGTCTACAGTATCCTTTAAAACTGGTCTGACTTGTAGCTTGTCTTTAGCATTATTTTGATTTATTTTGTACCGGTTTAAGATGATTTGGTGCAGGGTTCTGATAATATTATGGCTTTGTTGTAGGGTTAATTTTAGACTTAGTCGGAATGAATTGTTAATTCTTTTCGTCTGCAAATGCCCAAGGTTCTTTACAATACAGTTCTTTTTATTTGCCACACTTCAAGCTTATATTAGGTACAATGTCGATTTTTCGTGTTTGTATTAGTGTGTGATTAAACGCTTGATCGAATTTGGATGAAATTTGTCACACGGGTAGTCCATGTCCTGGAATAGGTCATAAGATTTTTCAATAAATTATATTAGATAACCTTCTACTTTCAGGTGGGCGAATGTGCTAGTAGGAATCAGCAAAATAATGTACCGTGTTTTTTGACGCTAAGCATTATTCTTCTAGAAGCGAGGTGTATTTATAAATTATAATAAGCCGAATAATATAATAAACCTGTTGTATAAATAAAAAACAAAACATCACACGTTTTTTTGTCAAAACCCAACACCTTAATCCACGAGAGGTCAATAAACTCGGAATCCTATTCGTAAAACTAGACAATAAAATGGCGAGTTTCACACGCGATTTTGGTACAAGTTTAATACCGTACTGCTTTAAATAACAGATTTCCGTTTCCTTAAGCAATAAAACTATATAGTACAAACGCATTCTGTTCACGAATATGTAAATTGTCAATTGTGTCAAGTTCACTTTGCGGCTTCAAAGTTTTAGCGCCGCTTGACGTCTGGTTTTAAAGCTGTGTGCAGATGGGCGATTTATAAAAGCTATATTTAATCGTTTAAAAACAGCAAGCGGATAAATAAATTGGAACCTATTTATTTGCTTCAAAAAGATGTACCCACTGCATAGATCACTAATATAAAAATATTACAATGCAAATTTTGGCGAGGAACCTTCAAGGGAGCAATCAATTTCTAGCATTAAGTGGAGTGACAGTGCATTTCATCAAAGTTTTCACGATAAGATTTCTGCGTAGTGAACGGTCCTTATTATGTGACGAGCTATTATCTCATTTATATAGATTTGAGTCTATATGTAATAACGCTACAGGCAGGAGTAACTGAATTACTTAACCTACTTATTTTTATAAAATGCGTTTAACTTCCCTGGAACTTACAAAAAATGACAGCCTCTATATACTTAAACCTGACTCAAATCTCTACAGGTACCTTTTTCTTGAGCTACCTCGTACCTGCCCTTGCGGTAGGCGTCTGTGTTCTCTCGCTACTTCATCTTAGGTCGTCTTCGGCGGTTCGTCTATCCTCAGCCATCCACTTTGCAGAAACTCTTGCCCAACAGTCAATGTGTATGTAGCTGACGTGACCGCTCAATTAAAACTTGGCAGCCTTTTTTGTACGTCCATGATTCCTTGTTTTGAGCGCACTTTTCTGCTTTTTTGACACCTATAATGACATAATACTATAAATAAATTATTTTTTAGTTTTAATGTGCAGGTGGGCAATTGAGTCGAAGATAGTTTCTGTCTTGTTTAAATAGACTTATATAATGTAACATTACTTAAAACCTCATTAATAAATAATACAGAATTTGTAATGTTACCTTTAGAGATTAAGTAGGTCAGTACCTCTGTACTTATGTAGTAAGCGTACTCTTAAATCAATAGGTAGATATACGCCCTGCCAAGCAATGAACTTCAAATAACCAAGGCATAGCAATTAGATGCATATTTTTTGTGAACTTTTTGTAGATACTGGAAAACATCACGCACAAAAAAAAAATCATTCTAATTAATATTCTCTTTATTTTTTCAATTAACCAAAAAAACATCGAAACGAACACGTCCATTTAACACACATAATTGAAATGCAATCTCCAAAAAAAGGTGAAACGGAACGGTCTGAATGCGATATAATATTCATTTCGCTTGATTGATCCGTTCTCAATGGACGCATTACCATACAATGCTGCGTCTGTCCCTCCAAGCCGTTGCTAGGGATGACCAAATGAAATAAAAAATATCGATATGTCGTCGTTGCGATTTCCAAAGATTACTTATATTAATAGAAAATTGTGTAACAATTTACAAAGTATAGGTGACAAACAGAAAAATTACATATTATCCCTGGACGAGTCGTTGCGACTCGTTGCGCGATGATATCGAATCGTTGCTTTTGAAAACTAAAGGCTTTTTTTAATCACGTCCAAATCGACTAAGGGCTGATTTCACCATTCAATATAAAAACTCAGTTCAACTAAACTGAGCTCAGGGTAATCTAGTTTAAAGAACCGTGTCGTAACATGGGCGACAACAAAAGAATTGAAACTGAGTTTAGCGTAAACTAGGTTTAATTCATAGCGGTGAAACGCAAAATGAAGCTATAATCTCGATTAGGCGCTCAAACTGCGTTTTGTTTTATATAATCGCGATTACTTTCTTGGTGAATTTGGCCCTTAGTATCTGTTTTCGAGTAGGAAAATGAATCATTGTAGGTATATCCGGAGGCACTGGTTTACACTCTATTGGATTTTGATCAAAGTCAAAGTCAAAGCCATTTATTTGTATTAAATGTGGTATAAGAGGTGGTGACATATAACATATTAGCACAAAAACACATTTCGCCATGAGTTGGTATGCAAATATTATAGTATGATATGAGGTGCTTTTAGTAAGCAAAACTCAACATCCAGTTTTAATACAAAATTTCCTTTTAGGAAAAATATCCTTCTGAACTCAGGACAATCAAGTATTATTTTTTAGGATATTGTCACTTATATGAACAAAATAAGCTTTACACAAATTAACAATTGGAATTTCTTATATCCATATTAAGTTTTACAAACACAAAATTAAATAACCGACTTTAAAATATAATATAGGTAATAACGAAAATAATAATTATTATTGGATACAATTTGGCATAAGTAACAACAAAAAAACAGTAGGGCCTGCAACAGCAAGACAGTACCAAAACGATCTACAACACATTTCTGTAATGGAAGGTTTCACAAAAATCTTTTTTTAAAAATTCGGTCAAAGAATAAAAACTTTGTAAAAAGAGCCACTTGATGTTTAAAATGATACTCTATAATAAACATCGATTTTATAGATATTAAAAATATCGGCGGTAAATATCGATATTTAGATATCTCGATTGATTTACCCCATCCTTAGCGGGTTCCGGTTCTGCTAACTGCCATCAATTTTCTCAATGGAATCGTGAGATACGAAGATATCGGGTTTCTTTACGAATTCATGTGTGTCCACTGTCAATGGAAGTTTGAATAAAGAAGGCATTGTGTTGATGGTAAGACAAGTTGGCGTATCAAGTGTTGACTGACACCTTTTTTATTTATTTTATTATAATATTTTTTATATTGAAGGTTTAGATGAATGAATTAGAATGAGTATTTGTTTTACCACGTAATTTTGTTTTTCTTAATATTCTTGTGTACACAATATTACACGACGCCTTCGAGGTCGACCAGGGAAGAGGCGGCGAGATGACCTAGACGCCTACAGTAAGAGCTGGCTCGAGGAGGCTCGAGATAAGAATGCCTGGGAGGGTTTGAGCTCCCACAGCTGGGCAAAGGCGATTAAAAATAAAATTGTTGCATATCAGCATGTATCTTGTGTTTGAACTTGAATTTAAATTCAATATTTTATTCATGCTGGTTTTTGTTCTTTTAAATTAAAGTTAAACGAATGCATTTACATCTGACCCGGAAATAATGACATTATCTACGCACATTAGTAAGGACCATTGTTTTTTTCTTTCACTAAATTAAGTACCTTAATTCCCGTTAAACGTTAACTCATTGATTAAATAACACCTAAAAGTCCCGTTAATTAACTAACTACCGGAACTAATCTTTCCTTGAATTAATTATAGAGCAGGTAGTTTAGGTTAGAGAGCAATTTGATCCTTAGATACAATTTTGAAATAATGAACAAATTACATACACATAATTTTGGGTCTTGCATTTTTATGTCACCACATGAAATAAGTAAAAATGATAGATAATAAAAATATAATTATATATTTACAATACGCGGAATATAAGTTGAACCAAAATAGTAACAGATTTTCAAGTCTCGACCGAAGTGTGGCACAGCGGGGGGCTGCGCGTTCCCATAGCAACGACGGCCATTGTAGTTCAACTTATTGTCCGCGTACTATTAACTTTTATAACAGAACATCGGCGGATATAGTAGAATTTATTTTATATCGGACCCACAAAAAGATATCCACACTAACTTAATAAGTAACTGATTATATAATGTAACAAGCTCCTACTGCAATTTTTTTTATGGTGAAGATACAATAAAGAGTATAAATCAATTAAGGCAATTCCTATCAGTCAACTATAGGATTAAACTCAGTATTAAAAGAAATAACTTACGTAGAAAATATAATAGGTACGCTGATTGGTCTGGGTTCGTTTTAAGGTAGAACTACATTAGGCCCACGAGGACCACATACGACGACCTGGGCGCGTCGGTCTCCATATATTTCATCCATATAAAATACACAACACTACAAGTCTAGTTGCCATCAACTAGACTTGTAGAGCTACAGTAGACCCACACTATGCAAAGTGGTTCTACGTACAACTGAGGCGTCGCTCACGTGTGCGTTAATCTAATGTAGTTCCCATTTAAGGTCTTTAGGCCCTAAACCAACCGGACAAGCGTATGTTATTTCTAGAAACCCTAAATTCGGCTACCCCGAATAACCTGTTGGTTTCATTCGAATTTTCTTAACATATTTACATAGACCTTGATGTAACATAGTTTCTAAATTAAAATTATAATATATTTACATTCAACTGAATACGGATTTAATTTGAAATTATGTTCTGGTCCCTCAGGGGTTATGTAGGGACCCCTGACCCGTGATATGTATCGCATCCATATATTAGTAGGGTTAAAACAAAACATGGAAACTCTTTTAGACTAATAGTAATTGAGATAGTTTTGTATATTGTAGCGGTTTTTATTGAATGGGCCCATGGGGAGGGCAGACGGGACCGTTCTAAGGAGTCTCCGTGACCCTGGTACGCTAAGGGCAACTGAAGGAACACAGTGACTATCCCTCTCGCTTCACGCAAAGCCGAAGAAGCTTTTTGTTGATTTTCCAGCCTCAAAAAAAGAGCTGCGTTAATTTCCCGGTTGCGAGCAGCACAGAAACATTCTGCAGTAAACACGCGCTAACATAGATCATAACAAAATTTCGGCTGCGCTAACACAATACCCTTATTATCGACACGTCCGCTTGTGACAATGGTAAATGCTTGACAGCGATGCGCCTAAAGTGGAGCGCGTGCGCCGAGACGGCAGTTTTTATAGTCTTCTCTTTCTCAAATTCCTATGCTACACAGCCAATATGCTGACGCTTGATAAGGCCTTTGCCAGCAATGGACGTCTATCGTCTTAAATGACGTTTTTATGAGCTTTTCTATCTCAATTCAAGGCGGGTTGGTTTTGGTTGTGTGCGTAGATTCACGTGTACACTGTGCGTAACCCTGAAAGTAATTCCCTCTTTTAACATAACCTCTTTTCTCTAAATTTCTGTATCTGTTTTCTTCTATAATGTTTTCCCTATCGCATAAGGAACATGTATGATAAGCCCAGAAAAGACGTAACCAATTCCCCGAAGACAGTTTTAATATCACGGTATTCAAGACACCGCTCGGATCTGACATTGAGATTTTTTTATTCTTTCGTTTTGTACGCAGCGTCACGGTTTTAGGAAGTCGGTAGATATTATACCTACTGTAGATCAGGGGTTCTCAAACAGTCGAACTGTCCATGTCATTCTCGGAAATTTTTAACAAGTATAAAATTCAATAGCACGGTTGTCGCAGTGATTGAGCGATGGGCTGCTGAGCGGTACTGGTTCCATTTCAGCACAAGACAAATATTTGTATGGTCTACAGATAGTTTTTGCGGATCTGAGTGTATTGTGTACGTGAGTGCACATGTTTCAAGTAGTGTATAGTATCCCAATTCATACTGAAATGGCAGCGACCCAATATCGCATGAAAGGTTCAAAAAGAATCCACCTGCATTGCCGCGAGTAGTCTTGTCAACGGCCTTGCCAGCGGCAGTACGCGGCTGCCAGCGGTCGACCACGTCTCTTCGTTACTGCCATCATTCCGATGTGAATTGACCCATAGATTGAGCACCTCTGATGTAGATAATAATAACATGACGTAATAGTATATGGCAGTGACCTGAGTCACTTCACGTGTAGGTATCGGTAGCTTGTGTTAGTAAAGGTATGGGTAATGTTACAGTAAATATTTATATTGTGATTTCAACTAGAAAACTTTTTTTTTTTCTGAGGATAATTTTAAAGGCAATGCCTATTAAGCCGTGCGGCCTCCAGTAAAATCATAGTGTTAAGTCAAGCTCAAATTTGGTACAACGGATTTGGTCCGACCATACCAAGGTCGAGCGTGACTCAGCGGACGTTAATACTAATATTAGTATTAACACGTTCAATTTGGTACAACGGATCAAACTTAGGTCGAGCATGACTTAGTAGTCATGCTCGACCTTTGTACGGTCGGACCAAATCCGTCGTACCGAGTTCGAGCATGTGTTATTTGTGCACAAGTATTTGACAACTATGCCTTGTGTTAAAATCTTTACTTCGTATAAAACAAAGTCGCTTACCGCGTCTGTTTATCCGCTATATCCTCCTAAACATCGCAACGAATTTTGATATTGTTTTCACTAATAGAAAGAGCAATAAACGAGGAAGGTTCCTGTATGTAATTTGCACCCGAGCGAAGCCTGGGCGGGTCACTAGTTACAGCATAATTTAACGTTTCCCAAAAGGACAGTGTTCATTCATTCTATTGTAACTTAAATGTATGCGCATATTTACATCGTAGAATGACTTCGTAATTCGTATAATAATACGGTGGTTTGTCGATTTCTCTTGGTTTATTAAAGTTAGGTACTTCATTAGTTACGAGCTGGTGAATAGTGAAATTGGTCTTGCTATTTTGATGTGATAGAGAATTAAAAATTCGAAGATATTGAAATATGACAACCACTAACACGCACTGGGTCTACGTGGTGGATTACGATTCATACCTTTTTCTAGGGAGGAGATCTGAGTGCCAGCAGTAGAATCTTTTTATTTATTTAAAACTATTACACAAGTAACAGTGCAGTGAATATAGTAAATATTATCTGAAAAAACGATATATTTTGAAAATTATATATTTTTCTGACAGTTTACCTAACGACTTAATTTTAAACGATGTACCTACTTGTCCAATTGAATCTGTAACTTAAAAATATAATTTAAAAACGCTAACAGTACTCAAAACATACACATAAAACTACCATTTCATTCCACAAAATTCACTCCGAGAGAGACAGAATTAAACCAACATTTTCAACAGCTCACAAAAAAAAAAAAACATCTAAAAAAAGATAAACCGCGCCGACAACCCGTACTTCATATTCAACATAATATTCAACCCTAAAAAGACGCCGTAACTCAACCTGAAACACTTCCGCAGAAACCGGGCAAACTTATGTACCTACTGCCTATGTAAACTCCTTTAATATGTATGCAGTGACACGACCCACTAAATTCATCCTTCGTTCGCGTTTACAGGGTTAATTAATCAAGTAAAAGTCTGAAGCCTGGAATTCTGGAGCACTGGACGAACGCTGCACATACTGGAGTAATTTATGTGTTGAAATTAGCGGTTAGCAAGCTCATGGGGCTTGGAATTAAATAGGTATTTGTAGATTTGAGAACTAGTTCGTGATTCGGGGTTTTATGTTCGTAAACTTGTGAAAAGAGGTCTCCGAAACGAAAAAAAGATTTTTTTCCCCAACTCATGTTGCCAAAAAAAAAAAAAAAAACTCATGTTGCCCCACTCTTAGGCAAATGTCTGTCCCAAGGCTAGCTTCCTACTCTCCCCTATTTTATGAAGTCAGAAATCACTCAATGACATCTATTGCTTTAGGGTGGAGCGAAAAAGCATATCAGACTTTTGCTGATTAAAACCCACATTTGCTCCATGCGTCCTTCATCATCATTTTAGCCGAAAGACGTCTACTGTTGGACATAGGCCTCCCCCAAGCGTCGCCACAATGGCCGGTCCTGTGCGTCTCGCATCCATCGGACTCCAGCGACCCTGACCAGGTCATCGGTAACTCTATTCACCACATCCACAGTAACTCTATTCACCTTTCATTAACGATTTTATGAACCAGAAACTCCTTCGGGCTTTTCTAGCAGGACAATCTAGGCGAAGGTAGGTATATGATGTTATCTCGACCTTATGCTAAGAATAGCCATCTTAATGGAACTAGTAATTAGTTTAGTATTTACAACGTATCCCAAACGAAAAATACATATAAATCCTGCTGATATTGGTTTAAATATTCTCTATTCAATTAACTTTTCAATCAACCTTACAAAAACAGTTGGCAATTCATACCACGAATCCTCACGGCTATAATAACATTAAACCAGCAAAAAGGTTACGTCCCTATAACGTGGACGAGCGCTCACTAATGACCAAACGGACTTTATTAACTGAGTCTGGAAAATACTAAGTTGATTAAAGATTTTTCGTTATACGGTTACTTTGAACTGGATTCAATATTTTGTTTTCATCTGAGTACGGTACGATCGGTTCTAGTTACCTGATTCTGGCATAAATTCACTTACGATAGAAGCTAATAGCCTGTCAAAACCCATGTCTATGCCTGCCGATGGATAGAAATTGAATTATAAATACAAAATTAACAAAATCATTGGACCAAGTATGACTAGCTGACCCAGCAAACTTCGTATCGCTTAATAGTCTAAAAAAAAAATCCATATTTTCTCAGCGTTTAAACCTTCCCTGGAGTATCACGAATTTTTCAAAACCAAAATTGACCAAATCGGTCCAGCCGTTCTCGAGAGACTAACGAACAGCTATTCATTTTTATATATATAAGAAGACAACTGTCCTGGCGGACTTTGTACCGCCTAATAGTCAATGAATACGTTTTTTTCTCACCTTTTAAACCTCCCCTGGACTATTACGAATATTTCAAGACCAAAATGAACCAAATCGGTCCAGCCAATCAGATTAACGAACAGCTATTCATTTTTATGTATAAGAAGAAGATAATAGGTCCCATTAATCGACAGACGACATCTTCGCACGCTAAAGCGAAGATGAGGTGGAACTGACTTATTTCCCAACGAAAATACTAGCAGCAGCAGAACAGCTAAAGCAGTAAGAACATGAAAAGAGAGGCCTTTACCCCGGGCTGCGGAATGTTTGTAAAAGTTACTCTGGCCCTGGAACACATAGGGAAACTAAAAGAACACAGGTGAGTTTTAGCCAGCCTAAGTTTAACTTTGGTTGACTAAAACTTACCTGCTTGCTTCACTTAGTCCGGCAGAAGTTATTTGATGACTTTCTAGCTCAAAAAAAGGCCTTTGCTCTTCAGTAGAAATATAGTCGGAAGATTATAGAAACAGTTTTAACTCAGAAGACTAATCAATAAATAAAAACATTTAGGAAGAGCAAAAGCTTTGCAAAAAAAGAAAAGCAGGCAGGAAGCTCTCGAACGTAAAGCCACTCTAACGTGGAAATTCGTGTTAGTGGATAACCACAGAGCACCGAGACGCCTCTGCTGGAGACGGCATTATCAAAACTTTTCACACAAGCCAAGTGTGTCTTATGGCATATCTAGAAAGGTTCGGTTAGCAGTTAGAATAAGGTGGATTTTGAGGCAATAATTTAACTAAGTGCAATAAAGTGGAATGTCCGATGTCCGCTGATACAATTTTCTTGATTTAATAATGCTCTTATACTCTCGATCCTTGATCTCGTTCGGTTCGATCCCGGCAAAAAGTGCTATTGGGTTTTTCGATTACGAATTCCTCTGTAGCAGCCCGGAGTTTAGAACTTGGTGTTATAACACCCCTGAGCCTTGGAAAGCATGTAAAGCCGTTGATCCTGCACCTGATTTCACTCCGGCCGTGTTGTATTGCCGTCACATCGGACTATGATACATAAGGAGCAGAGAATGCACCTGTGTCTGCTCATGCACTTATGCATACTAGGCTAATCTCTGTTGAGAGTGGCCACTGTGATCGAAATACGGTCGGGAGAATTATAATGCTCCTATAAACTAAAAAAAAAAACAAAGCTATTTAAAAATATTGAGTTTAGCGCCATCTAGTGAAAACATGATCACACGCACGCCCATAGTTTTCACCTATAATTTCACTACAAAAGTAAACAGCTGCATAGCTAAGTGTAAAACGATGCAAACAAAACGAACATTGTATTAAAGTGTGAAAAACTAATTAGCTCTCATTTGTAACCAAAATAGTGTTTGTAAATACAATACATACATTGTTATTACTCGTTCTACCAAACAGTAGCTAATAACATAGTTCGATTAGTCTGTTTCGGGATACCGTTTCATGGATTGGAAAATGGTGGGACTGTTTGGATAATAAAGGCTTATGCTATGTCTAAATCATATACCTATTGCAGAGAATTTCCTGCTGCCTAAAATACTTCAGGATATTGTTGAACAAATCAGTTGGATGGTTAGGTTTGCACAGCAAGTGAGCTATTGGCTTTTGCCATGTCAATATTTGGCCCACAGATGGTAGTTACTATACTGAGTGGTTGAGCAAACGAACCAATAAACAGGATTAGATTATCAGGTGCAGATAGATAGATAGATAGATCCATACAGACCCTTGAAATGGATATGTGGTGTGACGAAAAAGTGAGAAATGAGTAATATAGAGTTTCAAAGTGACCAGTGACTTAAAGTGAAAGGGAATCTTTTGTCTTTGTATGGCCTTATGGAAAAGGGGGGAAACGCATGTTACTAAAAAATGGATGGAGAGATAAAGGTCAAAGAAAAGATGGATATATTCTGTGGAAATGATATGAGAGAAAAGCGAGTTAGTGGTAACTTGACGAGTGACAGGACAGAATGGAAGAAAAAACATGTGCCGATCCCAAATAAAACAGGTCAAGAGCACACTCTGTTCCCTACGCGGGGGGTACACTCCCCCCCGTCTATGGCTCCGCCAACACCGGCAGTACCTGACGCGGACCACGACGACGACGACGATGTTCCAGAGGTGACCGAGGTAGAGATGAGAGTGGCGGTACGAAGGCTGAGTGCCAAGAATACCGCCCCAGGACCTGACGGCCTGCCTGGGAGGGCCTGGGTCCTGGCTATGGAGGCTCTCGGGCCTCGATTGAGGGGGCTCTTTAGCGCATGTCTGGAGAGGGGCCAGTTCCCACTTCGCTGGAAGACGGGGAAACTGGTCCTCATAGCGAAGCTTGGGCGCCCTGCGGACTCTCCGTCCGCGTACCGGCCCATTGTGCTGCTCGACGAGGTGGGCAAGCTCTTTGAAAGAGTCATTGCAAACCGCCTCGTCGCGCGCCTTGCAAGGGTGGGGCCGGACCTGTCGGAGTTCGGTTTTCGCAGGATGCGCTCCACGGTGGACGCCATCATGCGCGTGCGAGCCCTCACGACGGGGGATGCGGTGTCCCAGGGCAGGTGTGTCGTGGCAGTGTCCTTGGACATTGCCAACGCCTTCAACTCCCTGCCCTGGAGTTGCATTGGAACGGCACTCCGGTACCACCGGGTGCCCGACTACCTCTGTCGTGTGATCGAGGCCTACCTATCGGAGAGGTATATCATCTACCCCGGTCACCAGGGAGAGTGGAAACGTCGAGAGATGTCGTGCGGTGTTCCGCAGGGATCGGTACTAGGACCACCCTTGTGGAACATCGGGTACGACTACGTGCTGCGCGGCGACTTCCCCGACGGGGTCAGCGTGGTCTGCTACGCGGACGACACGTTGGTCCTAGCGCGGGGAGAGTCGTACCGGACGGCGGTCAAATTAGCGACACGCGGGGTTGCGTTGGTCGTTGACAGGATCCAGCAGTTGGGACTCGAGGTGGCACTGCACAAGTCCGAGGCCATGTGCTTCCACGGCCCTCGGGGTGCGCCACCACCGCGTTCCCAGCTAACGGTAGGAGGGGTTCACATCAGCGTCGGGTCGACGATGAAGTACCTGGGACTCGTCCTCGACAGCTGGTGGAACTTCAAGGAGCACTTCCGACGTCTGGCTCCCAAACTGAATCGGACTGGGGCTGCTCTCGGGCGGCTCCTGCCCAACCTCAGGGGACCAGATGCCTCCTGCCGGAAGCTCTACGCAGGAATCGTTCGGTCCATGGCTCTCTACGGGGTTCCGGTGTGGGCACCGACGTTGACACAGCAACCGAGGGCCCAGCTGAATGCGTGCCAGAGGGTCATGGCAATACGCATGGTGCGAGGGTACCGAACGATCTCCCGCGAGGCGGCGACCCTCCGTGCTGGCCAACCGCCGTGGGATCTGGAGGCAACAGTCCTTGCACACATGCACGACAAGCGCATGGAGATGCAACGCCGGGGCGAAATTCCGCTGCCACGACAAGTCGAGGCATGGCGGACAGAGCTCCGGCGGGATCTCATGGCGAAATGGCGTCAACGACTATCGCAACCTCGTTCGGGGCGCGCCACAATTGGGGCGATAAGGCCCATCCTTGGGGCGTGGCTGGAAAGACCTTACGGCGTTCTCAACTTCCGCACGACGCAGGTGCTTACCGAACACGGAAAGTTCGCTAAGTACCTGTTCCGGATTCGTGCGGAGGATTCGCCCGGGTGTCGCCACTGTGCGGAACATCCGGAGGACACGGTGGAGCACACTGTAGAGGTGTGCCCCGCCTGGGCGGAGCATCGCCGTGTCCTCGTGGGGGCGATCGGCGGCAGCGATCTCTCTCGCCGGGCCTTGGTTCAGGCCATGGTCCGTAGTGAGGAGGGATGGCAGGCGGTCGCCTCCTTCTGCGAAGCAGTAATGCTAGCAAAGGAGGAGGCCGACCGCATCAGGCAGAGGCAACGGGGCGCTCGCCCCAGCCGCCGCCGGGATTCCGATCCCGATTTCCGGCCACCGTAGGCGCGGGCTTGCGGACGGCGTGCAATGGGTAGCACGCTGTCCGATCGTCCGGTAACCGACCGGACCGAGCCCAAGTCGTCGACGGCGCGTTCTGTTCCCGCGCGCCTCAAGGAGCTGTCAGCACACCGAAGAGGCCCAGCCTGCTAACTGCAGGCAGGCAGGGTCGAAGCCTACTGGGGTCATGGGTTAGTTCCGAAAGGAATGCTCGACTCCGGCACGATAGGCTACGAAGGAATGGGGTAGGTTTTTAGTCAGTAAGAGTCTGACACTACTTCCCGCTCCGCCCAAGGGCGGGATTTGTCATTGGATGATTTTACCAACCATAAAAAAAAAGGTCAAGAGCAGGAAGATGATGATAACCTAATCATGGTACATGAAACATTTAGAGCTTAAAATAAATGACAGTGCCTGTTAGAGCCAAAGCCTGCCGGGGCTGCGAACTGGTTCGAGGGAGTCATCACACAACGCAAAATGCATCTGGAGAAATACTGGTTTTTAGTCGGTAAAAGTCTGACACTCTTCTTTAATAATTTCTCATCCCAAAAAAATAAGGTGCAGATTTGATATACTCGAAATGGGTCACAAAAACGGTGTTTGAGAAGTATCAAAGTAAGTACTTGAACTAAGTTGTCGTAGATAATTACCTACGACATTAAGAAACGTGTATTTGAAAGGTCAACGCTACAAATATCAATTTTGTCTGTGAGAGCTTAACACAAAAAAGGCTAATCCAATTAGCGAGAAGCTTTCATCTCTCCAAATACAGAAAAAGATGTGAGAAGTCACGAATTTCAAACATCATACTGGGAACTGGAAGTTCTCTAACGTAGTCGTAGGTGCGCCCACAAACAAGAATCCCACGAATCTCATATGCACAAACATTGCAATCGAAGTGCTCCCGCATAAATGATGATCCTACTTGAAATTCTGTCTGCGAAGCAAAGCTAAAGAAGCGCAGTCATTCGACTTATTACGATGGTTTCCATTTTTCTTCTATAAGGCTTCCATTAAATTTATTTCCCACAAACTTGAAGTACGGCGCTTGTACGAATAATCTTAGATCAAATATTTGAACTTACCGGCGTAGTCTGTTGGCGTAGTTGCATAAACAGACAAACAGATGGTTTTCTTTGAAATACGGGTGTGTTTTGCATGGTATGTGGGCAGATAAGTGTCTGTTTATATATAAATACTTGGCTACGAATGTTTCACTAAATAAGTCAAAGCAAATTAACCAATCTTAACACCTTCTAAAAGAGTTTTACACAGATTAAAAGTGTATGCACTAAGACTTAAGGTTGAAATTCCTTTATACTACAGACAGCGGTATACTTACTACTGTAAATTCGCATACTTACATAAAATGTATTGCTTATTATAATACTGTCTCGCCAAGGAAATTAACACAGTTAGCAGTTTGTCACTAGAGGCATTCAATAACAAAGGCCACGTGTTACAAAACTTATTAACGTTGAAACAAATAGGGAACTAACCTGGATCAAACTCACTGAATGTCAAAGTTATATCTGAACTTCAAAACTCAATCATAAAAACGGAACACGTATACTTATTATAACGGAATTCATATACTTCCAAAAGCCCGAAAAACAACAACCATACCCAAACAACTTTAGAATTTCGACACTCTAATTTCGGCAGCCAAATATTTTCGCAGCATGATGGCAAAAATTCCAATTCAAATCAGAATTTATCCTGCACGTCATTGGGAGTTGGATGAAGTATGTACGCTTTACAGGTTGATACGGGGTGATACATTCATTCCGTAATCGGATCCCTAACTTCGGACAGGCCCATCCGGAGTGCTGAAATAGGTGGAACGGATGTGTTATCTTTATTAATGGTTTCCATACTACTCCCCAGTAGATAAGATGTGTGGATATTTTTCGCACAGGTATTTCGCAGTTATTATGCGGAACTTTTTGAGTACGGGGAAGTAACAAAGGATTTATGTTTGTTGTGTACTGTTAAGGTGGTTTAGAATAGAATTATGGTAATTCTCTGCTTGTGGTTTTTGGAAGTATAATAAGTGGATACACGGCAGAGTGTCAACCAAGTTTGCAAAGCAAAAGGGTGACACACCGACTGGTTGACAAGTTTTGCTCACGAATTTGAATCTTTATATTTAACTACATTATATCGATGATGAAGTGACAAGAACTCCTAACTGACATTTTAGCGATTTTGCTTTTTTACGTAGATAGACTTTAAATAATCGTTTAACTAATCGGCAAAAGCAGCTAACTATAAATCTTAATAAGATATAAAGTTGGCTGTTTTTAAGTCTATCTACGTTAAAAAAGCAAACTCGCAAAAATGTCAGTTAAGAGTTCTTGTCACTTCATCGTCGATATGCAGTTTAGTCAATTATGTTTCAAATTACCAAGACAAACTACTGAATAGAAAAGACAGAAAATAAGTTTCTATTGAAGCAACTGCTGAAATATGATTTAAAAAAATCGAGTGATCTTGGTATCGGAAAGCCTCTTTCTTTCTCAATTAAGTTTTTCTTAGCATGACGTTATCATCATCAAGCAAATGAATCCGCAATTTAAAATTAAAATGAAGGACGTAGGTAAATGTGACTCAGTCATCCTAAATATATTACGCGACTATCGCTCTACTGATATTAATATGACATTCAGATAAAAGTTAACACTTGGTTATATTCGAAATAATCTTTTTATCTATTAGTCGATACTGAATCATTAGTTTGTATTCCCTGTGACAGCTGTAATTATGTATGTGATACGCAAAATTGAAATGCCTACGAAAAATTGATGGAAATGTTAATAATTTTTCAAACTATTATAATCGTGGACTTTATCATGAGAATGATAAACATCTAATGATGTTTGAAAGTGTCACGATGACTTAGGCCGTGTTTACGGAGACGCGGCGCGTTGGGCGTTTCGTCTTACATTGCAGCAGCGGGCCGCGTCATCGCTCGCGCAAACACAAACCTAAGGCAACGTACGACGGACCGCCCGACGCGACGCGTCTCCGTAATTGAACACGTAGAGACACATCAACGATAATTCTAAAAACCACTTATTACCGTGATTATTTATAGCCCAATGGAACCAAGTATTGCTTCTGATAGAATCTGTTATCTCATTACGGAACCTGATCACGATGTTGATGATAAAGATTATATATAACTAGGTCATCCAAGGTCAAACACGTGTTGACGGCATACGCGACAAAGTTAGCAAAACGGATGGAGATAAGAGAGTGTACATAAAGTAACATACTATCCGACCTTCTTAGCGTCTCTGCAAAAATACTATACTATTTTCTAAATACAATTACTATAGTATTCGGCCACGGGAATGCCGCCCACTGACGCTGTCAGATCATTACGTAAACAGGTACATGCACTGTGCATATGGCGCAAGATGGAAGGTGGGGCAGGTCTGCGGAGAGGCACCGCACAAATTCTGATGATCAGAACTATTAACGATTTATTACTGTTTAAATTTTCAAAATTTTCTTTGGTTGGGAAAATCATCAGTCAGAAACTTGGCCCCAGTAAGCTTCGACCCTGTAGGGTCCCTACGGTTTGCTGACAACTCCTTGAGGCACGCGTGGAACAGTACGCGCAGTCGATGATTTGGACTCGATCCGGACGGTTGGACAGTGAGTTACCCATTGCTCGCCTTCCGCAAGCCCGCGCCTTTGGTGGCTGGAAATCAGGATCGGAATCCCTGCGGCGGCTGGGGCGTGAGGGCCGTTGCCTCACGCGTGTGGCCTCCTCCTTTGCTAGTATTACTGCTTCTCAGAAGCAGTAATACTAGTAGCAGTGGCCTGGACCAGGTGCGAGAGATAATCGCCGCCGATCGCCGGGCCCACGAAAACACGGCTATGCTCTGCCCAAGCGGGGCACACCTCTACCGTGTGCTCCACGTTATCCTCCGGGCGGTCCATACAGAAATCCGGGTGTCGGTTCTGCACCAATCCCGTGCAGGAACCTCCCGAACTTCCCATGTCCGGTGAGAACCTACGAAGACGCACGAGCGGAAGATGAGGACGCCGTGTGGTCTTTCCGGTCACGCCTCAATAATGGCGTATCCAAATTTTTAAAATGGGTGTGACAAATATTTACTACTGAAATATGGTCAACCCACACATTTTAACTTTTATCGGTGACTCTGGAGTCTAAGGGATTAAAAGATATTACATTTATAGAGGACCAAGCATTATTGTATTTATTACTGGCAAAGAATGCGATGACGACTACTGTTTTGTGTGAAGTGACTTGATGTTTTAGAAGCTATGATGGATTAGCTAATGTTTGGTAAACAAATGACGTCACTAAGATATGAAGGGTTAAGCCAAGGCTCGTTGTAGATATTTTGATTTATAGTCTTATATCCAAACAGCTTGTTGAGATGCGAATATGCTTTGAGAGGATTATCACTCAGAGCATTACCAAATTAATGTGAAATTGTTTGATTATATTAGTATTTAATAAGGTACTGAGACATGACGATTGGCATACGGAGGTTTGAGTAAATGATGAAATTACAGTCGCTAATGTCGAAACTAATCAAGTAACTGAGTTATTAGGTGATCAACCTCCACAAAGGCTAATGACAAATTACAATTTCGATATCGAATCTTAGTAGGTAGTAACCAATACTATTAATTCGCAGATTGATTACTTCACTACGGAACTAAATTAATCATTAAACAAGATTGTCATTAATCATTAACATTTAACGACCTTTGGAATGTTAATAGTAAAAATAGTGTAATTAAGTAAGTGAAGTAGAGAGGATGTTAATGTTAGTTAGATTGAGTTCAATATCTGTTTGAAGAGGGACCATGTAATGAAGGCAATCAGTATAAAGAAAGAGATAACAAGGCAAGGAAAATGTTTCTGAAGTTCAAAGTTATTTAGTAAGTATGTTTTTATAATATTTCGAATACTGACTCTCTCTCTTGGTTTCTCTCAACCCTGAAAATATACTTTTCTTTTAGATGGGAAAATTATCAGACCACCTCTTTTTTTTGATGATATTCTCGTATTAATTACGAAAATAAACGAAAAAACATTTAACGTGTTAAATACTTTACAATTTTTAAACTTGTTCGGCTTTTGATCATAGCTGGATCCAATTCGATTAATACAACGAAAATGATTTATTAATAATGTGCTTATTACAATTAAAATTAACTAGAGCAGCTTAATTTTTCAATTACGATTCGAACAGTTCCGCCGTTACTCGAACAATTTACAATGCGCTTATTGTTTGCTAGTCCTGTGTGATTAATCGGTCTTTAAGTACTATTTATTATTATTGGTGTCATCACGTTACTTTATAAAGAAATAGCACAATACAATATCATATCCACTTGAATAATCAAGTCCGAGCCTGAGACTTGTTAATATATTTTTTATTAATATAATTTATGTTTCAATCTCGAAAACTAGAGCAGTTGTTACAACAATTAAATGTTAGTGTTTGATTACGGAGACGCGGCGCGTCGGGCGGTCCGTCGTACATTGCCATATGTTTGTGTTTGCGCGGGCGATGACGTGACCCGCTGCTGCAATATACGACGAAACGCCCAACGCGCCGCGTCTCCGTAAACACGGCCTTACTGTATAATTTTTCACATTCTATGCGGTCTTGTGAACACACATCCATAATTCTCGATGGAATGTGGATAGTTGGATACACTATTTGAATCAATATTAGTTGCCAAGTCCTAATAAAATTCCAAACTTTCTTTTTTTATTAGCTTTAGAGAATTTTTTTCTTCACCTGGTGCCTCTAAAACTGTTGAGGTAAAGCTACCAGCGCTAAATGTTTTTTGCTAAGCTTTTCAGTATGGATACTTCTTGTAAAGCTTGTAATTTGGTTTGGTTTTTACTAGATTTCAGACTTGGACGAAAATCTTTGGCCCACCTGCTCCTCTAAAACAATAAAGCTAATCATTTCCATATTCATTTCTCTGTGCATCTTCAGAACATATATCAGAAAGGCATAATTTAAAAGCAATAGAACTCTATGCTATTCGACATCTGGTATTCAAATTTTTATTCTACCTCATATGACAATAGAATTCTCGGAACGATGATGTCCTCCTCTCAGGGAAATGTATGCTCATTCAATTTGACATCGCTCTCCACAGTCTCTACTCTAAAGATGTAATCTTGACTTTTATTGAATTTAAATACTTAGGTAAATGGACATTTTTTTGGAACAAATTTTTTTTCGGTGTGTCTTGTGTTAGTTAGGGTCGTGTCTTTGATATTCAGTATTATAAGTTAAACATTTTTAATTCAGACTTAATGGACTTTGCCTTTTGAGGTGAGAGGCACTGTGCTGTTAAATTGGTCTTCTTTATATTATTTGTGTAAATGATTTTAAGCAATTCATTATTATTATAGTACTTCTTGGAGGGAAGTCCAAAAATTCGTATAAGTAAGTCATTCTAGTTGTGTTTACCTACACATTTTCCTTTTAAATTCCCAGGAGTATTCTGTAATGTTTTGAAATGTTATCTACGCAAAGCGCACAGCAATATATCAATCGGTATCGATCAATAACTTGAGTGTCGTCTTTATGAACATCACTGCTTCGTATTTTATAGTCTCGTGCAGATAAGTAACGGTATCTCAGAATATTCCTGTTTAACACCTTTTGCTAGTATAGAGTCGTAATCGAAAATCGATGCACAAATAAATGTTGGCTGAATTCGAGTCCGTTGTTAGTGTGTGTTGGTGTAACTAAAAAGATGTTGTTGACTGTCTTAGCACTTATTATAGTTAAATGTCTTTCAATCTAATGATTGACCATTGAAAAACTATTAGTGTAATATTTTTCCTCTTCTAACTTTCTCCATTTTATCTTCCCTTTCCAAGAACTAAATGAGTACTCAAAAAATCTTAACGAATATTCAAAAATGTGATCTAAATTAAATGAGTCGGCCTCCATTGGAAAAAATATAATAACCCCGATACCGAACTTCTACCAAGGAAAAAAAATATAACTATGCGTCAAACGGAACCCCGTTACTTTTCGATCTTACAAATTATACCACTAAGTTGTAATTTAGCTATTTCTGGTTCAGTGCCAAGGACATTAGTTGAGATACAGAATACGCGCGTAGCTGGACAGTAAATATGATTTAGGTTTCTCAATAGCGGTTAAATAAATCGCTACTGCAGTGGATTACCCCGTATTATGTCGAATAGGACCAGTATTACAAAAGAATGAAAATTGTCTGACGTCAGGCTTTAACATAACGTCCGAGACTTTATGGCTGTGAAAATCGTGAATGTTTGAAAGAAAGAAAGAAAAATTTTTATTTGCCGGGTAACAGGTTTACAAGGATAAATTAATATTGTGAGAAGTATGCGCCACGTCCGCGCAAAGTTTCTTTATTTTTTATTGCTTATCTATGTTTTTTTTTTTTTATGGTAGGTAAAATCATCCAATGACAAATCCCGCCCTTGGGCGGAGCGGGAAGTAGTGTCAGACTCTTACTGACTAAAAACCTACCCCGTTCCTTCGTAGCCTATCGTGCCGGGGCCGAGCACTCCTTTCGGAAATAAACCCATGACCCCAGTAGGTTTCGACCCTGCCTGCCTGCAGTTAGCAGGCTGGGCCTCTTCGGTGTGCTGACAGCTCCTTGAGGCGCGCGGGAACAGAACGCGCCGTCGACGACTTGGACTCGGTCCGGTCGGTTACCGGACGATCGGACAGCGTGCTACCCATTGCACGCCGTCCGCAAGCGCCTACGGTGGCCGGAAATCGGGATCGGAATCCCGGCGGCGGCTGGGGTGAGCGCCCCGTTGCCTCTGCCTGATGCGGTCGGCCTCCTCCTTTGCTAGCATTACTGCTTCGCAGAAGGAGGCGACCGCCTGCCATCCCTCCTCACTACGGACCATGACCTGAACCAAGACCCGGCGAGAGAGATCGCTGCCGCCGTTGCTTATCTATGTGTCTTAAAGGGTTTTAGTTAAAGTCAAAGTCAAAAGTCAAAAACGTTTATTCCGAACTAAGTGTACAATGTTGGTGTTATTATTGTTGGTGTTGTTGGTGTTGTTAGTTTCAAGGTTTTAAGACTATATTACTCAACAAAAAAAAAGGGTTTTAAAGCTGGACAGCAGCATTTTTCGTAACCGTTGCCGTGGACCTGGAAGAAAAAGGGACTTTAGCCAGTAACATTCTTACACACCCTCCTCTCGCTTCGCCTAGAACAGGAGTTCTTATTAGATGAATTCTCACCTCAAAAATAAAGGACATAAACACTTATTTTTGGCATAACTTTTTATGATCCAAACCGTACGCTACAAATGTAGAACTTACGACGCCGACAGTTCTGAACAACCAATTCTCCCCACAGTATAGCTAAGATTACCAGCCATAAGATTAAATGGAAGGTATCTACAACTAACGAAGAAAATAGTTCATATGGTGTTATATATGAGGGTTCCTAAATGGGGAGGCGAGAGATTCGGGTTAATTCGTCGGGGCTGTCCCTGCAATTATGAAAAAATCGCTGTCGATATTGCACATCTGGCCTTGGTTTCTATCTCAATTAACGGAATGACGTGCGTTGGCCATTTTGGTTCTGTTCACGTCCAGTATGCCATGCCGGGAGCTTTGCAGAAAATTAAACGGACATTGAATTGACTCAGTTCGGTTTCGATTAAAAGGATTGGATTTTATTCACGTTGGTTTTTGATTGGGTTGTGATTTTTTTTTTGTACCTAACGCTTAACTGTGATGTGGATGTTAGCACAGTATAAATGTAAACTACACTCTTAGAACTACATTTCACGGACGCCCTAAGAGTGTAGTTTCCATATAAAATGTATGGAGACGGACGCGCCGATCGGCGTCTGTGGCGGACGTCCCGCGCAGTGTAGTTCTCGCTTCAGACTAATATATTACTGGCGAAAGTATGAAAGTGTTTGTGTGTGTGCCAGTGTGTAAGTTTGTTACTCCTTCATGGGTTTGGATGACACATGGATATATACTGTGATAGGACATGGGAATTTTATTTTTAACTCAGAATTATGTTCCTTTGGGATAAATTTTCTATTCGCGCAAGCGGAGCCGCTAGCTAAAGTTAGTGCAAAAAATGTTATATTTATTTATACTTGTTATCATTAATAGTAGGAAGTTTCCGAAAATCTACCAATATTTTTCTATTAGCTTTTGCCAACGGCTCCGACTATCACAACATACTGAATACACATTACTTTTTACCACTCACTAGGTAATAAAAATAATTTTATTTCAACTATAATTTAAAAATATTTATATTTCTGCTGTAACAGAGCAGTTGGATACACCTAAAGTTGCTATAACTCTAGTTTAACGCAACGAATAATACTACTAAAGTAGATTCAAATTGGCATAGAAAAAAATATCTCGCAGTCGTAAAAGGTTTCATGAAACATTTCGAAGTTTTGATACCCTATTTTTTTTTGTTAGAGCTCTGTGTGCTGAGTGCGAGATGTTTTTACGTTAACGCGATCGAAACGTTTACCGCGTTTGGCTCTCTGATTGGCTAAGAGCTTCGAGTAGGCCAATCAGTGCTACGAACGTCATAAACGTGTCGATCGCGTTTACGTAAAACAAACTCACACTAGGCACTCTGATCACAGAATCACAAAGAGTTCCTAAATCCTAACATATAGTCGGATACCAAAATTTGGTATTCTTGTTTAATTCGTGGTCATCACACAAAGGGAATCATTCAATTTTATGGTAACTTTGGTGGACATTATTTACAAATGATGCGCGTTGTTGTAAATATTTTGTGGTTATTTAATACTCGTAAATTCAATTAAGTACGGGTTAGTTCAGTTTATGTTTGCAATGAAAACAATGTTGAATTATTTTATGTGTTTTAGCGAAAGAACATTGGCCAAATCGTACCTAATTGCGTCCCTTTATGCTATATGCATGAAAAAATCCACTACTTTTTACTGTTTTAAAAAAACCAAGAAATATCTCGTTAAGAAGCCACAAAAAAAAGAAAACCTTTTTTTTTCTGATTTCATAATGATTTCAACTATTTTTGGAAATTATTTAATTCTGATGTTCCGAACGCACCAGCTGACGTTTCATTTTGATATTAAAATAAATTCATACATAATAGTAATAATGTTTATCAGGGTTTTTCTTAGTTATTAGCATTAATTCAATTAATTATAGATATACGTATACAAAAATCAAACAAATGTTTTTTTTTATTTATGTGACTCTTGTCCAAAAATAATAACTCTATGCGCGTTGTTAGTTTTAGGGTTTAGCACAGATGCGTAAAACGGAATGTCAAATGTTATTGACGCCATCGATTGACAGACATTAATCATTTGCGCTCACGTCTCCGGCTCTCCGCGTTTGCTACGTTGGTTGCGAATTGTGTGATACGTACTGTGCGATTTTGGTTTTCCATTTGTTTTTTTACCCTGGCATTATTACGGACTGATATCTACCGCTTGTGACGATTATACTGTGCTTTCGACTCCTGGATACCGACTTTACTTGCGATTTGAAGTGATTGTTGTTGTTATATTGTTAGTGAAATCACTATGCAGACGCCACAAGCAGCCCCGCAATTGCTTTGTGTTAATTGCAATATACGTATTAACACACTTCGTCGTCATCTCGTTTTTAAGCTTGATACGAGAGTTATTTCTTTGATCTGCGAGTGGAATTCTTCAATAATAGTACGTATTTCTACACTTACCAACCTAATCTTATATTAATATTATCATAAATCATATAAAGTAACTCTAAATCTTGTTTTAGATTACCGAAGAAGATTACATATGTGAAGCTTGTTATCAATTGGCGTTGCAACATATAAAGATTAGATTACCTAATGAACCTGGTGCTTCATCCTCCCGTGGCCACATTCATGTTTGCATTCTTTGTGGAAGTTCTCTGCTAAGATGTAGGCGTGATCTTGTTGTGAGACAGAATGCGTCTCCATTACAACAAGCAATACGTGTAGCAATTTAAAATAGAATTTCCCCACGACAGGTATTTATTTATTGTTTTGTTTATTATTTTCATTCTTGACTCTAATATTCTCGACATTTCTTGTTGAATTTATAAGCAATGTCTCATTTTTTTGGGAACTACATTTATATTTGTATGATTTTATCAGAAACAAGCCACAACTTTTGCATATTAAAAACAGGTTTTCTGGTTGTTTCAGGCTACTGCTTCAGACCATGTATGTCATCCTTGTTGGCTGAGACTTAAGAGATCTGTAATGCAGTACAATTATGAGCAACAGGCACAGCCTGAGCCACGGGCAGAGACTGAGCAAGTCAATAGGAGTCGTTGTGTGACTATATGCCGTTGGGTGTTGGGATATTTTAAACGGGATTATAGATTATTCCGGCATGAATATTTTAATTTATCTGTGCTGCACATGATGCAAATGTTTTCTATTGCTGCGAGCCGTATAAATAAATTCGGCATTAGGTTGAAAAATAGAAATGATGCTGAACAAATTATAAATGTGATTAGGGAATGATTTCCATTACATAATATTTTGGCAGATTTTATAATGACGATGAATAGGAATAGAAGAAGCTCTAATTTTACTAATATAACAGCTAGTAACAATAATATTACATTCCCTCATCTAGAATATAATGAAGTAATATTATTTGCCTTATTAACATACCAGATCCGACAGGCAAAGACGTATTATGGTGAACATATCAGGTTTCATGGAGGTTACAGAATCGAAGTGTGCACAGAAAATATTCATACATCAGAGTATAGTTTGAGAGGAAGTGGAGATAATTTTACTGATAAGGGGAAAAATCAAATCCAGACATATTTCAAGAAAAATATATTATGCATATTTATTAATTGAAAATAATGTGTCAGGAAGGGCAGGTATTGTAGAAAACTGCTGTAATTGTCTAGTAGGGAGAACTATTGGGTGCTGTGCACATGTTATGACGCTGGTGTGGTACCTTGGATGGGCTAGGTATCAACCAACAATATCAGCACCAGCAGAATTCCTCGATGCTGTAGTTGTGAGAGAGAATGATGAATAAAATGTATTTTTATCAAAAGACTTAATTTCTTTACCCACTCCCTAAGGTTTTTTTTGGTGATTCCCTGATCTATACCGTATTATGGTAAGTAAAAAGAAACGGGGTCTCAAAAAACTGAGCATTATCTGTCAGTAAATCGACTTATTTTTTATTCTAACCTCAAAAGTATTTTTGGCAATAAAAAAGTATCTCGGCTATTTAGATATTATTTTCACATCAGATAGTGTTTACAACTTAAAAACGATCTAATCTCACTATAATTTATTTTTGGACGCGAAAAATAAAACTCAGGTACAACTGCTATTGAAATTTGGCCGATGTTCTTTAATGAATTATTATTAGTGTCCGACCGAAGGTTTTGTTTCGGTTTCTATCGAATATCGACAAAAAAACGAGTTTCGGCATAGTTTCCGTTTCGGCGCAAACCTTCCGAAACTACAACCGAAACCGAAACTGCATTCGAGAGTTCTCGCGCTGTGATCGGTCAAGTTCGGTGCGTTAAATTCCATCCAAGCGAGTAACTACGCCTAATCATGTGACTGGCTTGTGTTTACATTTTGTTTTTTGTGGGTTTTCATGTGATTTATTTTGAATTCGGTAAGTTTTATGACGTGACATATCATAAGAGTAGGTAGTAAACATCAATGTAAGGAAGTTTTTGTTTCTTGTGGGTTTTCCTGTGATTTATTTTGAATTCGGTAAGTTTTATGACGTGACATATCATAAGAGTAGGTAGTAAACATCAATGTAAGGAAGTTTCGGTTTCGGCCGAAACTGTGACTGTTGCCGAAATTCGGTTTCGGTTTTGGCCGTAAAACCAGTTTCGGTCGGACACTAGAGTTAATAAATAACAAACTAAAAAATATCGTATACAAACAGGCATATTATCGAACAAAAATTCCAAAACATGACATCCACCAAATATCTGCAATCTCGCGTGGTGATTATTCCCCCTCTTAGAGAGGGCCAGAGCCCGAGCACTGGGAACATTACAAAGTTCATTATGCTTATATGGTAATGACCAATTATGCTGAGCTAGTGCAGTTTGCATATGTGTATACCATTTAAGAACTTAAAAAAGGCGTTAGAATAGAATAAAATTCGCATAAAATTTATAGTTAATAGAATTTATAGAGTCTCTTTTGGACCTTATTGTTGCCTTATCTCAACTTGTCGCGTTCATAGGACATGCATTTATATTTTTTAGACGTGGCTTTATATTCTTGAATATAAAATGATTGTGTCAATAAGAACAAGGAGAACATGAGTGAACACACCGGTGAACAATCTTTTTCGCGTCGGCGAATAATGTCTTTATTAAGAAATACAATGTTGTTAGGATGCTTTACTTATCCCGAATTCCCGATCAACAGCCTTTTTTTCAAGCGCGTCTGTTGAACGTGGGAATCTGGGGTTTGTTTCGCGAGTCGAGCAAAGACCATTAAAGAATTTTTTTACTAAGAATCATCCTGTAGCAGACAGGAGTTTCAAAGTTGGTAGTGTTACACCATGCCCGGGAAAGCACGTCAAGCCGTTAGCACCTACGGCTCTCAGCTCCCACCGCTCGTGTCCGATTGCCGTCCCATCGGACTATGAGAGTAGAAGAAGGAATACTGGACTAGTGTTTGCGAATATGCTTGTGCACAAAAATATCTTATGTACATAATATATTAATTGGCTTGTGATTGCTTGCTAGGCTTGATTTTTTGATCTGCTTGTACCCCTATCCACATTTACCATCAAAATTTAACTCGCATAATTTTCCTCATTCCTTGAAATCACATACACAGTAATATCATAGTAGCTTCAAACATAATATCACATTTTGTTTCTGGTTACAAGACACATGAATCGTCGTTTACAAAACATCTCTCTCAAGAATTCAGCCTTGTTTGTCCTTACCAATTTGTCAGCAGTCAAATAATATCGCAACATAAACAGTAATATAATGATTCGATGTCTCTTCAACACATGTGTTAATTTGTAACTCAGGGATGTTGAATGTGTCAGAAATTATCGATAAATTTGTATGGACATTTGAAATGTATCGATGTCGCTTACAAAATATATTTGTACTGTAGTTAATTGATACCGACAGGAGTATATTCTTCTTTTCGAGTCGATACTTAAGTTTCTTTGGGGTTCAATAGGTCCTTAAACAAGGTTTAATAGGTCAGGTGTACCGGTGCTTGGTGTTTTACATTTTACTGACCATTTGCCGGGTCATGAATGCAGCGTGCTACCTCACTTGGAAATTTAAATATCAATACATCGAATAATTTTTGACGTGCTTAGTATACTTAAAAACAAAGCCAAATATGAGTCCAGACAGGCGTTTCATTACCAAAGAAAAACTTAGCTCAATAGGTGTAAAAGTAGTAATATCGAATCCGAAAAAATATCGATACCTCGAATCATTTTTGACATGCCTTATATATATAATAAGAATGCCAAATATGAACTCGTCCAGACGAGCACTTCACTACCAAAAAGAACATAGTCTTTGAACTATTTTGATGACAAAGCTTATTTTGTTACAAAACTTGTGATTGATGACGTCATCTTTATTTCATTCGTCGAATTCTTACACAAAGACTTTAGTTGTAATGCTTATTATACTTGGCCTTTGTATCCGAACTTTAAGCGCTTATTAGTGCCTCAAAGCAGTGACTAATCAGTTTTCTGAAATATGTAGCTTTGATCTTTACTCATGTCATAATAAAGACGTCCTCTGGTTTCATCACTAGCAACTTTGTTTTACTCTGTTTAGTTTAATAATCCTCCCTTTTGGACCATGCTTCCCTGGTATGACCTACTGCTCTCATCCTTATTGATCGTTGTTATAACGAACAACATTTTGACGCGTACACTGACAAGTACTTACCTATAATATTTACAAGCTCGTTTATTCATCGAAGCTGAATATTTCCTGAGTAAAACCCTCAAATCCAATGTAATATTCGCAAATAGATTATCTATTTTACCGTTTGCGTACACACCATATTTACATTCAATATTTGTCTTTATTTCATCAATAGAAAATTCAAATCAAATATGGTTATTAATCAGACTCAGCTCTCACTTCTCTGTAATCCGTTGCTTCATATTTTTCTGTGACAAAATCTAGATTGCGTCACTCGTAAGACGTCAGTATTTGGTTCACGATTTTATTTTTGTTAGAATTCCACATACAGTCGGAATTCTAGGATACCTATATTTGCAGAAAAATGTGTCTGTAGAAGTTTACAAAAAATCACTCGTTTCTGGTAAAGTCGATGTAACGGTGTGATATGGCGAGCGAGGACATTTATTTAGTAAAAACGTTCACTTTGATTTTGTGACATGAAGTCACAGTAATGATGACCCCATTTGTTGGTCCCATTTCCTTAAAAAATAATTATTTTAACATATTCCTGGCTTCTTAAACGGAAATAAAACTTGCTTAGTTAATAAATCAAAGTTAAGAATCTCTGCAACTGTTTAACTTTTTTTGCCATCGTTAATATGTTTATGCCTCTCAAGACATTCAGAAAAATAACAAACGTACGAGAGAAATATTTTTCAATACATTCTGCAGTATTGTTTTAAACTAACATTTTATTCACGTCTTCGTTTCTCGTATTTATCTTATCTTACAAAACTCGGCGAGTCCGTTTGAACTTAACGATTTTCATCGAGCACTGTCATAACTTTATATTCCATTACGAATAGCGTAGCGACATTGGAATCTCAATAAAAATTGCTCCAAGTAAGCGGGAGCACACGCTGGTATGTGCCTAAGTGAGACCTACATTCCTGAGAGCTCTCGCCAGTAATCAGTTTCACCTTGAACTTGCTTGAGCAATCGCTGGCTGTGTAAACGCTCCTTCACAGGAAGAAAACGTCTGCAGTATTCCCGGGTGTGATTGGCAGGTTGCCAAGTAAGTAAAGCTTAATTCTTGAGTGGGAAAAGTAGGCGTCTTGGATTGAGGCCTTATCGTTATTCCGCGGGTGACCTAATTGAAATCCTATCTCGATTGCTTTTTTTGTAACCCAAATTGTTTTTCTGGAGGAGTCTACAAGAAAGACATCATTAATATCACATAAGTGCTGAGCTGTATATAGCGACTGTGAACTGTGACACATGTCATAACTGCCACTGCGGTATATGAATAAAGTAGCTTTTTTTTTTAGTGAGTTAAAATCATCCTATGACATCTCCCAGCCCTTGGGCGGACTGGGAGATATTGGGAGGTGTCTGACTTTTATTGACTAAAAAACCCACCCCGTTCCTTCTTAACCGTATATACCAGGGCCGGACCTTCTTTAGCCCCAGTAGGCTTCGACCCTGTTGGGCCCCTACAGCTTGCTGACAACTCCTTGAGGGGCGCGGGAACAGTACGCGCCGTAGACGATTTAGGCTCGGTCCGGACGGTTATCAGACGGTCGGACAGCGAGCTACTCATTGCTCGCCGTCCGCAAGCTCGTGCCTAAGGCCAAAATTGGGATCGGAATCCCGGCGGCTAGCTGCTGCCAAGGTTTTTAGAAAGTAGAAAATTGTCCTATGTGCTATTCCAAAACAAGGTCTACCCGTGTGACGTTTGAGCGTAAAGGAGTTACAAACATACACACACAAATTTTCGCCTTTGTAATAACAGAGTGATGTGATTAGCACCTTCCTTGATTGTGGTCGTGATCTTAATATCAGAAACAATAGAACTAGTTTACACAAAGCATTAATGCAAGTGTGTCATATTAAAAATTAAAGTGCACAATCTAAATGAACGAATACTGTCAACAAATTGATAAAATCAGGAAGTATCCACGAAATTACAAAGTCCTTGAAGACGAATTGTTTCAGCTACGCTTGTTGTTTTTATTCGTGTCTTCTACACACTAAATAATTATTTATTAACCTTGCTAGTCGGCTTCCTTTAGTTCTAACAGGGTTCGTCACAGCACTAATGGTTGAAGATTAAACAATGTCTGTGAACGTACTTTTCGAAGACTTGATCGCTTTTGGACTTTGTCTCATTAACTCGTGATTTGTCAGGAATGCCCGGCCCCGGCACGATAGGCTACGAAGGAACGGTGTAGGTTTTTAGTCAGTAAGAGTCTGACACTACTTCCCGCTCCGCCCAAGGGCGGGATTTGTCATTGGATGATTTTACCTACCATAAAAAAAATAATAATAATAATGCAGTTGTCTTTACTACTTTTTCTATTTTGTTTGTGTATTTAGCCAGTGTCTAGTTTAGAAACTAAGTTTTTGATACAAAATAGTCACATTGTTTATCATTAGAATACGCATGTAACACACATTTTAATGTTTTTGTAGTATTTTCAACCCTTGGCAACCAGCAAACCCTGCGCTGAGGTAGCCTAGAGAAAAATTCTCAGCTCCATTTTTACCGATCGCGCCTGTTTCAATGATTCCACATATTTTCCGCCACCGGGTCGTCTACGGCGCGCACTGTTCCCGCGCGCCTCAAGGACTTGTCAGCAAACTGTAGGGGCACAGCAGGGCAGAAGCCTACTGGGGCCAAAGGTTATGTGAAAATGTCACCCGGGGCCCTGGGACAAAGGCAATGAATGGAACAGGGTAGGTTTTTAGTCAGTAAGAGTCTGAGACTACTTCCCGCCCCACCCAAGGGCGGGATTTGTCATTGGATGATTTTACCTACCATAAAAAAAAAAGATATTGTCCAATTGTGTAAACATTTGAAATATAAAACTACATCAATTTAACATCACAATATACAATAGTAATCAATTTGCATATAATTATAACAGCTAATTACTGAACTTCAAAAAAAGTTTTTTTTTTTTTAAATCATCTTATGACATCGCCCTTGAGTGGAACGAGAGATAGTGTCAGACTTTTACTGACTAAAAACCCACTCTTTTTCCTTCGTTACCTTTCATACCAGGACCGAATCGTCCTTTCAGAAGCAGAGCCTTGGCCCTAATAGGCTTCGACTCTGCTGGGCCACTGCGGTTTGCTGACATCTTCTTGAGGCGCGCGTGGAACAATATGCGCCGCCGACGACTTGGGCTTGGTCCGGACGTTTACCGGGAGGTCGGAAGAGCCGCAGGCCTGAAGTCCATTTCTATCAATACACATACGCGTTATTTTATACGACTTCTTTTCTATTACATAGTGTGACAAATTTCTAAAAAAGTTACTGTCTAAGGCTTCGCCTGCGTAATAGTAGAAATTTATCTCAAAGGAACAAATTCTCAGGATAAAAAAAATCCTGTGCTATTCCAGGATATGGTCTACCTATGTGCCGATTGAGCGTGAAGAAGTTTCAAACATACTCGTACAAACACAGTCATAAACTTTCGCCTCTATAATACGAATGTGGTTGTCAATGAGTTCATAAGCTGACTACTATAATAATATAATATAATAATATTTCCACAACTATCACACAACACCGTCTAGTCCCAAGCTAAGCAGAGCTTGTGTTATGGGTACCAGACAGCTGATAAACATACTTATATATTTCTAAATACATACCTATTATAGATAAATAATACCGAGACACAGAACAAATGATCGTGCTCATCACACAAACATTTCTCCTGGGTGGGAATCGAACCCACGACCTTCGGCATAGCAGTCAGGGTCACTAACCACTAGACCAACAGGCCAGTCTACTAAAATTATTTGATATTTTCTGCCTTATGCCTAGTAATTCGTATGTCTATTCGTACGTAGATTATTCGGGATGAATTTGTCACTTCATTTGTTTCAGTAATGAGAACTGAAAGCCTTTTCCATTGTAGCAAACTAATGAAGTGATCCTAGGTCATTAGGTAGTCATCGTAATCGGATTAACAATATCCAATTGGTTACACATAGCTGTTAATTAGGTATATTTGTTTTGTTAAGCAATGCCACAAACGAGATAGATACAGAAGTTAATCTACATACAAAGCTCGCTCGAGCAACGCACACATAGACACCGCTCATTGACACGATAAGTATCTGGAATCGGTTGAAACCTTTGAAGAGCGAGTAGGTATTATCCACTTAAGACACAACTACTTAAGACGGAACTAAAAAATAGTTGTTATAACTGTTTAGTGGACGACTGTTTAAATTCAAAGTAAATGGTAAATTATATTTTTAAGCTACCAGAACTTTTTTTCAGGTGGGAAATCATCCAATGACTTTTCCCGCTTTAGGTCGGATAGGGAGGGCGTGCCACTCTTTTACTTCCCTAGTGCGACCACCGATCGTGGGTATGAAAAGTGAAGTAGGCACTGTTAAATAACGTTCTGAAGAAAACGGAAACCTTCGTTCGCGCGAAGATCGGTGGTGGCTCGCGATTGGCCACGAGCTCGAGCGCCTGTCACGCCGCACCGAAGCGTTCCGTTACATGATATTGACTTCTGTACCTATCTATTCTGTGGCGATGCTGTGTTGCGGTCTGAAAGGTACCTACCTACATACCTGTTGCGTTCGAAGCACATGAATATCTTATGATATTGACAACCGATCGGCTGAGCGTATTGCAGCTGTGTTATCACAGAAATATTGTCAAGGCGAAAGTTTGTAAGTGTGAGTACGTACCTATATGTGTGTAAGTGTACCTATAATATGCTGAACGGTCCTGAAATAGAACATAGTATATAGTACGCGGCAAATAAGTTGAACCATCCCTCACGGCTACGCGCAGCCTACCTCGACTGAGACCTAAAAATCGGTTATAATCCTCGTCACACAAATTGAACCATCATGACGGTCAACCTTGAATGCGCAGTAACCGATTTCCGGGTCCCAATCGAAGTGGGACAACCACAGCAAATGGTTCAACTTATTTGCTGCGTACGTACAAGGTATATCTACTTTTTACTTCGGCATAATTTTATACTTTCAGGCTGATGAACTGCTGCAAATAGCTATGCTATAATATCTATTACATTTTTAGATTGTTATATTATTCCGTATTTTTTCACTGCAGATCAAAGGCCTTACATAATACCTACTCTCCTACAACCTCAGTCTAACTAAAGCTGCCAAGGACCATTCTTTGACAAAGGTCGAGATCATTCCGTCAATTTACTTATTCAACCAGAACTATAAAATAAATATAAACACATAAAAGAAAAAATAAAACAAATACGCAATATAAACTAGGGACCAGAAAATTATCGCGACTTTCGTATACCTACCTACTATAATATGCATGTACCATAATATGCATGCACCGCGTATTAAGGTGTTTTAAACCGCGCACACGTGCCACACACCCCGAACTGGTGCGTTGAGTGTGAGTTGTTTTTACGTTAACGCGATCGAAAAGTTTGCCGCGTTTGGCTCTCTGATTGGTTAAGAGCTTGGAGCGGGCCAATCGGAGGCTCGAACGTCATAAACGTGTCGATCACGTTAGCGTAAAACAAACTCACACTAGGCACTCTGGGCGCGTCGGTCTCCATACATTTTTCATGGAAACTAAACTTGTAGAGCTACACTTGATCCACGCCACACGACGTCGTTCTACGTACAAATCAGGCGTGTTACACGAGTGCGTCGGTCTAATGTAGTTCTAGCTACAACGCTATCTAAAGGATAGAATATTTTTTGCTACTCGTATGACTAATCTATCCTACAAAATAAAATGTTATTTCATATTCCATCATAATTATGTAATTAAAAAAAGGAAGAAGAAACATTAAATATTCGTCTTAACTGCAGTAAAATAAAGCCAAAGAAATCCAGCAAAACGTGTATAGGATACGTCTAACATAAAAATGTTTCTCATTTCTATCATCGAAATATTAAAAATCCTCTTCAATTAGATAAACAACAATCAACCCAAAAGTTAATCAAAAATCGATCTTAAAAACATCAATAAAAGGACGCCAAACAATAATATAAATGACAATGAACCAGAGACATGTGACTTATAATATAACCATGAACTGGATTGAATCAATCACAATCAGGAACCCGTGACGCTGAGATGTGTAGTGTGGTCATGCGTCGTTGCTTTAACTCCTTTGTAATTCTGACACCCTAGTAAAGGGAAGTGAAGGTCTATAGACATTAAGTTATTTTTGTCTTTGTTTGAGAGGTTACAAAAAAGGTAATATTTATTGGAAAAGTTTTGGATTTCTATTGTTACCGTCCCACTGCTGGAGAAAGGACTCCTCCAAGGAATTTTATTCTCGCACTGGATACCAGCCCTCGCGGTAAGCGTCCAGGTCATCTCCCCATCTCTTTCTGGACCGGCCTCGATTCTTACTTTTTACTCCTATATAATTCTGTAATCCTGGTATTAAAAAAAACGGTAATTTAAAAAACTAAAAAACCCGACTGCTTTTCAGAGTAGAAAATGTCCTAAACAAGAAAGTCGTTGTACCCGATTGCACTTATCTATATAATATTTTAAATACTGGCTGTCGGGACCCATTCTAGAATTGACAGATTACTCCAATCTATTGACTAGACGGCTGACTTTCTAGAATGGGTCCCGACTGCCAGTATTTAAAATATTATATAGATAAGTGCAATCGGGTACAACGACTTTCTTGTTTAGGACATTTTCTACTCTGAAAAGCAGTCGGGTTTTTTAGTTTTTTAAATTACCGTTTTTTATTTTTTATTTTTTTAGTTTTATTTTATTACGATATCAATTTCAAAGTAATTACGAATCTAAAGACACCTCTCAAACTAAAATCCATCGAGCCGTTCAGGTCGCAGAGCGTGCCAAACATTTGAATTTGCTAAAAATCCGCCATTTTGTTTTTTATTTTATTTTGATATACCCAGTGTCACTCTCACAGTAAATACGAATCTAACGACACCTCTCAAGCTAAAATCCATCGAGCCGTTCAGGCTGCAGAGCGTGCCAAACAATTATACATACATACATACATACATACATACATACATACTCTCGAAAAACATAACCCTCCTTCTGGCGCAGTCGGGTAAAAAGAAATTAGTAGCATTTACACAGATGAAGAAAGGACCGTAATCCATTATGCGGTCCCAAAGCTTGTCGGTGGACGTTACGTCTTACGAATTTTTGGTTCAAAGACATGTTGTTTTCCTTTCAATGTTTTCCTTCACGATTTTGACAGCAGTGGTAATGAAATAAAATTACACAAAGGAAATTGTGCGCCTGTCTCGGTTCGAACCCGCGACTTAAGTAGGACTCGTATGTTGGATCCATTATTATTGGGACACTATTGCTGCTACTGCTCAATCAGAAATTAGTAAAACAGATTACTTATATCAGTAAAAAAATCTTGAAGTTTAGAATGGAATAAGCTAAATATTAACTGCCCGTTGAGTAAATGAAATTCAAGCTGAGGATTAATTGAGTAGTTGAGCTTTACTATTTTTATTATCAATAGGTTTGTTGATCTTGTTTCATATCTTTCTTGTTTGCAATGACACATGTACACGAAAATTAATAAAGGTTTTCTTTCTTTGCAGGGTGAGTTAACCTTCAAGCTGTTCCAAGACTGGACGAGTCGAAGCCGATACGTTTTTATCTGGTCTGTATACTGTAGGGATCAGAAATAAAAAAAGAACAAAATTAGTCTGCCTGACTGCCGTCCTAAATCATCTTCCATATTGCTCGTTTATATTTCTTGTACCATGAGTTGAAAAAGTACCGGTGAAAGCGTTTATAGACAAAGGTAAAGGGAAGTTAGATATTCAATTCAGAGTCAATAGTTTTGTTAAACGAGTACACCAAGTAAACAAATTAGTTTATCAAAATCCGGGACACGTAAAAAAGAAAATTGCTAGTTCAACATTTTCAAGTCGAATAATTGGAAAGGGACTCGAATTCATAGACCGCTAACAATGCGACTGGACCGAAAGTATTTCTGGAAAAATCAGTTTTATTTGGACGACTGTTTACAAAAACGGATGCTGGGAAAATGGATGGCTGAGGTAAAAAAAAAGAACCAATAGGATTTTCCTCTGCCGTAGTTCGTACAAGATAATGTTTTGTTTTTATAGACGAAAACGTAAAAACTGCATTTTTCGTGTATGAAGAGGAATATCTGAATACGAAAAAAATAATTACGTCAAATCAAGAGATGTAAAGTATCTTTACTATTGCAGAAACTGATCTGGTTAAAGCAGTAAGTAGTAGGAATCCTAAAGCAAAGATAAATAGAATAGCGTACCCTGAATAGTTCAAATGCCAGAGATACGTATATCACTTTGATTGACACACGTTTTAATATCCCCACTAGACCTTTATAGGAACGCAGGCAACAAAGCCACATTTTCGTGGCAGTTTTCATAGATTCTGCATAGGTATTTTTTTCAAAAGATATCTAAATCTAACATCAGATTTCTCTAATGACGGTCAAAAATAAAATTATAAATTAAAGACGAAAGAGTCTTTAACTTATAATTTTATTTTGAACTTCGTTTCTGCTGAAGAATTTTTGAGATCGATAAATGCTGAGATTTACTAGATAGTGATGGGTTGGAGTTTATCGATTAGTCGGTAATTGGATACCTAACGAGCCGTATAGACAGAAATAAAAAAAATAGCTTGCTTTCATAAGAATTAATGAACTAAATCATTTAGCGAATACTTTTTGGTTACTCTAAGAAAAACCAAAAAAAAAGTCAGAGGTCAAAGTATCTTTAACTCCATACAGCAAACATGTACATAGTATACAGATGCAGATTAATGTCTGAGATGGTCTTTTGAGGAAAGAACCACACATCTTTTAGTGGTGCTGTCCAGTCAGTGCAAGCTGTTCCTAGTATTCGTATAGCTCAACTTGGAACTACTAAGGAGCTCAACGACTCTACGAACCATACCTAAAAAAAGATATTTGGTGGGCCGCATGAAATTCTCTTAATCTCGCAAATTACTTAGTTTCAGCTAAGGTCTTAGTCCAGTTCAATGGGCTTTTTAGACTAGAATGGATGTGCACGAATATACTTCCAATTACAGGAAGAGAACTTAAAGTAAGCCTTGACTATACTATTAATAAGCTGCAACTACACTTGACCACTATCTCACCTAATGGAAAGCTGTGGTCGAGAGTGGGGTATGCTTTCCTAGTAGTAACCTATTCACTCTTGACTTAAATGCCCTAAGTTTACTGAATAGAATAGAATTATTTATTTGCCAGCAATGTAGGTACAATTTTAAGATGTTACAGGATTGGGTGGTTCCGCTACATTCTGTCTTACGGCATGCAAAATCATTATTATAGAAGATACAATGCAATAAATATAATCGACATAATAATTATAAAGATTTATACATAAGCTTGCCTAGAAATTGCAAAAAAAATATCATTTACAATGTCAATATCAAAAAAAAATAATTAAGTATCATTTAAAATGTCAATGTTAAAAAAAGTATATCATCAATTAAAAGGTCGATGTCAAAAAATAATTACATTTAAATCTTTATCATTCAAGAAGTCATTAACAGAATAGTAACATTTTTCTAATAGAAATTTAGTCAATTTAGTTTTAAACATGCGTATGGGGTGATCTTTTAAAGTACTTATGCGGAATTTTATTATGTATGATCGATCTGATACTGCTTGCTTAATTGATATTATAAGTTATTTGACGTTTACCATATTAGGTTCCTCCGTTCGAATAGATGTCTGTCACAGTGCAAGTAATCTCTCCAGTGGTTATCTACTCAAGGTTGACACCGGACATTTACGTGTAGAAATTGAGATTGATTGTCGACGCTAGTGAAGTTAGGCAGTCGAAAATGTGTGGCTCTTCTGCGGTTTACTTCGTGATTTTTTAGGCATGGCATCAATCAGTTTTATATAAGGGAATAAATAAGACAGATTCTTTTTTTATCTTCTCGTCAAGAGTTCGAAAATAGTAGTTTACATCGTAAAAAAAATAAAAATAACAGAAGACCCGAAAGTACCAAATTGAGTATTCTAATGTTGTATTACAATATTTAGAAGCGATCACGAATTCTCCAAATTAACCGATGCCATAAGTCAGGAAGTAAATCTGAGTTTGAGACTTTATCTTCACCAAGAATCTGCGTCAGCAATCTCAATTGCTACTCTCAAGTGTCTATCATTTGAAGCCAACGACCATCAGGACATTAAGGCCGGCTTAAGATTCAGGAACTAGCGATTCAAACCTTTAAGTTTACAAAAAAATGGGCTGGTAAAATTCCATTAGGTGAAATCAAGCACTAGTTTATATCATAAAAAAAACGTATACAGTTTCTTCGTATTTTATAGTTTTATTAGTAGTTTATTATTTTAACAATCGTTGGTAATATTGATTCTTAGGAAATATTCATTGTTACCTTGCTAGTTAAGTTCGGTAAAAGCACAAGTTCTCTTTACGCGATCTTTCATCCATCGGACCAGCCCCGCATCTACGCATGCATGTCACGCGGCATTATTTATATCCTTTACATCTGTGGTGACAATTTCGTTCAATGAATTATTGATAGTGATGTTCTGTGGATATTATTCATTCATATTGCCGAGATTGGTTCGGGGTCTTGTCTATTTTTGAGATTTTATGTCAATGATATTCTGTTTTCGAATAAAAATGTGTTATTTTTTAGTAGTAGAGCTTAAAAAGTTTGCCAAGGAGATGGCAGACGACGAACAAAATGACGGTAAACACTAGATGGATTTCTTAAAAAAACGAGAAGAAAAATCGTGGGCTCGCTTATAAAAACAAAAAAAAAACGAAATCGTTGATCTGGTGATTTCATTTATCGAACTAGGTACTGAAAAGACCGAAGACTCCAGTTAACAGTTACCTACAATTTTTTTTTTTTTAATTTTGATAAACCATTGCTTGACTGCAATCCCACCTAATGGTAATCAAAAAGAACGTTCAACTTAATTTAAATAGTCGATTAAAAAGAGTTTAACATGAAATGCTCCTAGATTTTAAGAACTTATAAAAGTTTTGAAACTCTTCCGAGCCATGCGTATTGCGGTCCGCTTGAAGAATCCAGCGATTCCTGTCTGGTTCGCATTAGACCCGATGGCTGCATGCTCGAAGTACTTTCCTCAGACGCTACCAGTATTGCTTCTACCCCAATGCTATTCTGCGTAAATATCATATCTTCGCCTGTATCACACTGCTTTGGTTTTTATTGAAACACCTTGTTCTGCAGTGTGTGTATATTTTGCTTGAGTGATTTTCTCTGCGCCACATCTTAGTCATCAAAGCGGTTTTATCTCTCTCGCAACTCGGGTTTAGTTAGTATGCGCAAGAGTATTTCAGTTCATACAAGTGAGTGAGCATTTTGCCGTCGTTTATGGAGTATTTTTAATTGGTATTCCTTCATGTGTGCGACCGTATACGACTGCGTCTTTATGCTTCCATGAACTTTTCAAGTTACGGTTTCTTTTGAATTTTTTCAAGAGTAAATCTTACGTCTTCGGTTGGAATAGCTTTTTCAGAACTTTATACAATGTAGACTGTAGTGGTAGACGTTGATGAAACAATTATAGTAAAATTAAGATGGAATTTGTCCGATATTAGTTTCATCGACAAAAAAGGTACACGCTGGGTAGATTCGTTGGTTATATTTAGAATCAGAAATATAACTGAATAATAATAATAAAACTTTATTTTTAGTTTTACAATATCAGTAGTCACGATGTTGTTATAACAAAACAAAAGTATTAATGCTATACAGCGGCAGGAGTCGAAACGATATCGATTAAAAAAATATACCAGAATATTTAAAGAGTCCCGGTCTCATCTTTTAAGAAAGAACAGCTCAAACAATCCGTTTTACGAAACCAGGAACAAGGAACCAGAAATCCTCTATAAATTCTCAAACTTGAGCGAACAGCGGTGCGAAACAATTGCCGGTTAACAGGAAGCGTTTACAGTGAGTGGTGGACGGTTATAGCAAGTCAAATAGCTTGGCTCGTTATGACAAATTGAGGGGGGTTTAGTGGAATAGCTCGCTGTGACATGGTGGCGACGGGTAAGGATTTTCGAAACATTGACTGAACATGCACGTAAATTTTGTTACGAGACTTAGAATTTTGGAAAAATGAATCGATGACGGAGAAAGAGAATGTCGCCAGTTACCCCTCGTTCCGAAATGCGCCAAAAGTGATTTTAGCGCGAATCCAACCAACGCGCAACGTCACACTTATTACTTTATAGCCCTTATATTTTGTGACTATTAAATTTGGTCGGATTCGCGCTATGATCGCTTCTGGCGCAATTCGGAACGCAGGGTTAGTTAGCATTCAGCTTCAAGAGGTATTTTAAAACATGAATGAAATAGGAAGTAGGAAGTTCCGCAGTTTTACGTAATTAGCGCTAATGCGTTATTATCTTAAGTTGTGCTCGTGGTTAAGTGATAACAGTCTGTTAGGTGTAACTTCAAGGTCAAACTACGCTTGATTAGGTCAGTCTGTCGATGGGTGACCATCTTAATATATCGAGACTCCTCCTTAACTAGGCCGTTGGTCCCGGTTGTTATTTTTAGATATTTGATATTCATCACTGATAGTCAGAAGCTTGGAGATCTGACACCAGTTTTGTCCTGGGAAATATGGTACTAAATTTCTGGGTTGAGTTGGCCAGATAGGCAGTCGCTAGCTAGTTGGGAAGGCTAGGCAGAGCCCTGCCGGAATTGTTCGATGAAATATCATCTAATGAATGTGGAGCTGGGCTTCCTTCAGTCAGCCTTTGCGTCCTAGGACCACAGGTTTCTTTTTCAGAAGTTTTCCTATGGCTCTAGCAGGCAACGGTATTGTTGAGCCCCTACGGTTTTGCTGTGGTTCACTATGTAGTATGTATCCCTCTCCAGGGACCATAGCCTGAACCAGGGTTTAGACACGAGCGGTCGCCGCCGCAATAAATGTTGGTGTTGGGCACAAAATTAGAAATCAATACATAGTATAAAACAAAGTCGCTTCCTGCTGTCTGTCCTTATGTATGCTTAAATCTTTAAAACTACGTAACGGATTTTGAAGCGGTTTTTTTAATAGATAGGGTGATTCAAGAGGAAGGTTTATATGTGTAATACATACATAATAATATTTAATATCACCATTGCACCCGTGCGAAGCTGGGGCGGGTCGTTAGTATTTATATATTTCAAAGTTTACGCTTTAGCAATTTTGTTCTTAATCTAAACAGGTCCCTTGTTTAGCCAGAGGCTTATAACGATAAGGTTTTAGCAGACAGCCTGACAGTACATTAACCTAAGGTCTTTTGGTAACAAAACAAGATTACAAGTTATGTAGGCAATAGTTTAATATTAATAAAGTGTGTAGGATACACGTTTATTATTCAAATCCATTACAATATTATTTCATATTAGAGAGCAGTGGTGGCCGAGTGGTAACGGCCCCAATTTGAAACCCGGCCAGGCGCATTACTTTTTATAATTTATTTCATCACCACTGCTCTCAAAACGGTGAAGGAAACCATCGTGAGGAAATCGGCATGTCCTAGAACCAAAAATTCGAAGACATGTGATATTCACCAACCCGCACTGGCACCCGCGTGGTGGATTACGGCCCATTACCTCTCTTAGAGAGGAGGCCTGAGTCCCAGCAGTGGGAACATTAAAAAGTCTGATGATGATGATGATGAATATTATTATTTAATAAATAATATATTCAAGTTTTCTGGGGTTTTTTTTAATAGGTAAAATCATCCAATGACATAGTTTACTTATCTGATGGATTATATTCCTTTGTAAATAATCTAATTTGGTAAGAAGTGGGGACGTTGGGTTATTTTATAACATCGTTATATCAATACGTGAAAACAATGAAAAAGGTCAGATTTAGATGTAAATCTCGCGCCCATTTCTATTTAGGTATTTTTGTTTTTCGAAAACCAGTCAATTCTCTGAAATACGCCGTTCAAGAACCTTTCGGCCCCATGGACCATCTGTTCTGCAAGTAATATGTCTAACCCACTGCCTCTTAAGTTTGGTGGAAACATTTCTTAATTGATTTTATAATTTTTCAAGCAACTTGTCACAGCCTGACTGTAATAAACTTAAAACATGCCACTTTCTGGCAAAATTACCAAGGAAATACTTCAATTACTCTTGTACCGTACTAAGCATCTACTTAATTCTATTTACCCTGAAACCTTGGAAGCGTGAACATACAGGCTTACAGACATACACAAAGTAAGGCCCCCAGATGGCGCTGCTTGGACCTCTGCAAACAACTTCCAAGTACACAAGACAAAGTTTTGGGGCGTGCCTTAAGCCTTTAAGTTGAGTGTATGATGTATAGCTGCATATTAATAACTGTTGAATGGTTCTGTTATTAATTTGAAAACGTACATATGTGATTCAGTTTATATTGTTAGTGTTTGCAGATTTAAAATGATAAATGCCTTGAATAGATACAGACCGATGCGGCTCAGAACTCACGAAGCGGTTTTCCAACGCGGCCGCCGCGGTTACGGGCCCGCAGCTTCTGTAGAATGCAGATATATATGTAAAAAATTAAAGCACATTTTACGACGCGTTTTATGCTCGCGGTGTGCGCAGTTGTTCGTAGCACCCGTTGCACCAGCGGGCCGTCTGGCAACCGCATGTTTAGCAATAATCACCTGCCATGTTTGCGGGCGAAAATCGCAACCGCGACGGCTGCGTAACTGCACAAAACTGCGGGGCGTTAAGAAACCTTTGTGAGTCTGAGATGGTGAAGGATCACGGGGGTTTGCTGAATGCAAAAAAGTAGAGGTTTGAGGATGTGGCTTGAAGGCCTGGAAAAAGAATATAGAAGAGAATCTAATAAACTTCATTTATTGTACACCAAAATAACCTTACATATAGTTGTTACGGGTCTGGATGTCTTGTTTATGTGAGTTTACATATTTGTGAACGCACCCACCAATTACAACTTTAATGATAAAAAGTACAGTGAGAGCAGTGGTGGCCGAGTGGTAAAGGCCCCGACTTATGAGTTGTGGGTCGCGGGTTCAAACACAGCCAGGCGCATTACTTTGTGTAATTTATTTCATCACCACTGCTCTCAAAACGGTGAAGGAAAACATCGTGAGGAAACCGGCATGTCCTAGAACCAAAAATGCGAAGACATGTGACATTCGCTAAGCCGCACTGGGCCCGCGTGGTGAATTACGGCCCATTCCCTCTTCTAGAGAGGAGGCCTGTGTCCCAGCAGTGGGAAATTTAAAAGGCTGATGATGATGATGATGTAATGTTTGAAAAAAAAAAATTGGCGCTTTCAAATCTCTCTAAACATCGAGGTCTTTAAGCCTTTGTCAGATATATGCAGAACACTAATTTGTTAGCACATAAAAGTCCTACATGACTCGGAACTCCGCTTTCACAGCCCTTTAGTTGAGCACGACTGTCTCAGAGCCTCTTGTTCGTTATATTGTTAAAAATAGAAGAGTTTTAAAAATAATTAGGTTAAGGGTCTTGAATTTTGTGAAGTTTTAGGGCATCTGGCTCCATGACGACAATCATTTTTCGTAGATATTGTTCTGTAGAGAAATATCTGTAAAATATGCAACAGTATCGCACTGCCGCGTAACGGGTTTTAGAAAATAACTTCTTTCTCTGTTTATGCCTCAAGCAATGTAGTAAAAAATAAAAGGCTCGTCGAAATTATTTCACAAAATAATTTAAAAAGTTCTAACAAATAAACTACGATTTCAAAAATGGCTATCTAAAACACAAATGCCTATAAGCATTCGTCTATTTATAGATATGCAGAACACTTAGCTTTCAGTACATGAAAGTCCTACACGACTCGCGACTCCGTTTTCACAGCTCTACAGTTGAGCACGCCTGTTACACAACCTCTTGTTCATTATATTGTTAGAAATAGAAGAGTTTTAAAAATAAATGTGTTATGTTAAGGGTCCTGAATTTTGGGAAGTTTTAAGGCTTCTGTCTCTAAGAGCAATGTAACAATGTGACTCCAATAGGACGATCATTTGTTGTACATATCGTTGTGTAGAAAAATATCTCTGAAAAATAAAGTATACGTATATCGGTACTGCATTCTCACGTAATGGATTCAACAAAATCATTTCTTATCCCGTTTAAGCCATCAGGAAAATGTGGTCGGCCCATCGAAATGATTTTAGAAAATAACCTAAAAAAGTTTTAATAAATCCACGCTTTCAGATGTCTATATAAAGACCACGAATGTCTGTATGCAGCAATATGCTTAAAGACTTGGCTTTCAATATATGAAAGTTCTACACGACACACGAGTGCGCTTCCGCCTTCATAGCCCTTGAACTGAGCCCCCCCGTTTTAAAGCCTCTTGTTCATTATATTGTAAAAAAGAAAAAAAAATGGCTTATGTCAAGCGTCTTAAATTTTCTGTAGTTTTAAGACTTTATCTCTAAGCTTTACACGACAATGTGACTAATAAAACGACAATTTTTCTGTAGAAAAATATTTGAAAAATATTATGTATCGGTATTGCACTGTCGCATAGCAGGTTTAACAAAATCACTTCTTTCACCATTTATGCCTCAAGCAATCCAGAAAGCGGAAGGCCCATCGAAATTATTTAAGAAAATAATCTGAAAAAGTTCTAACAAATCTACGTTTTCAAATCTCTATCTAAACACGAATGTCTTTAAGTTTTTGTCAAGCTATATGCAAAATACTTATCTGTTCGCAAACAAGGTTCTTACATGACTCGCGAGCGCGACTCCACTTTCGGAGCCCTTCAGTTGAGCATTCCCGTCTTAAAGCCTCTTGTTCATTATTGTATTATTAGAAAATGTACTGTTTTGGATGGGAAACCAAATAAATGTGTTGATGTGTTGCGCAGACGCGCTATTCCTGCTTTTATGCGACAAAAATGTGACCACGCAAAGCATTCGAAAAATATATTTTTTGCTAACTGATTATGGAACGCGCAGCGCTTGTGAGCTCTGCGAGAGCGTTTAAAAGAATTACCTCGGCTCTAGACCGTATAAAGCTAATAAAGTAACATGGGTTAGTCTCATCGTGGGTTTTTAGTCAATAAAATCAGACCGGCCCTACCTGTGAGAAAAGTAACGTCAAATTAGTTTTCCCACAGGTTAGAGCGAGAATAAAAGTCATGGGTTGTCCGAAAGGGAATTCCGAGTTCCTGGGATACGAGGTAAAGAAGGAACAAAGGAATGGGTTTTAGTCAGTAAAAGTCTGACATGCTCTCGGGAGCGGGAGAAAAAATGTGATGATTTTCTACCTCAAAAAAATAACGCTTGTCTATTGGTACCCTTAAGTATGAGTTCGTTTAACTTAACCGAATCGCAACTTTTTTATAATGACATCTAAAAGAATAATGCTCTTATTTACCCAAACTTTTTACATATGGTGCCCTATCTCCATATAGTCTAAGTTATCACATTCGATAGTTTCTTACTAAAACTTCCCTTTTGTTTTTTAGCCCTGTAACCTTGAATAAAGTTTTACTACATTATTACCTTTATGGCCAAACTATTTTATGGGTTGTCTCCATGATAGATGACTGTTGGAAACAGGCGTTCCTAAATCCTGAACATACCTAATATTTGGTGAATGTGCGAGGATCCTTGGGATCAATATCAAGGAAGGAGCGAAAAGCTCTGATGGAAATAATATCAAAGTTAGGAATTTATCTTTATTTTGATATTTTCCTGGCATAGATCTGACTTTTTTACTGCCTTGATGCCTTTTTGTCTTCTTTGGAATAAAGACTGTTAGAAATGAAAAGGACAGACTGTTTGATACAAGCATTTATATTACATGTCATAGCAGCCATAAAAGCCTACTGCTTACTATTGGGATGGCAGTCAAGCACTACTATAGTTACACAATTTTTTTAAAGTTCACATTATTTTAGTCTTCATTGCATTAGCTTTGTCTTTGAAATGTAAATAAATAAAATGATGTCGAAAATCGTTATATAAAAAGAGTTTGTGAAAACAAACTTAATTTGTTTATATTTACACACTTTGCACACTATCTACGCAAGCATGTAAACATAACCTGTGACTAGAAATTTCATCAAACCCTTATCAAACTACTTTAAACAATCTTATCTGCCCCATTTCAGGCATGAAGCAATCATGTTTCGGTATTTTTACCACGTTATCAAGCGTTGAACGTAACTCGCAAGTGTGTTAGTGCCACAGAACACGGAGACGCCTTGGCGGCTGCTGCTAGAACTTATATTGTCAAATTCAGAGAAATTTTGATCGTGATAATTCTGACTTCGTCTATTACTATCACCTCAAAAAGTTCTTATCACCTCAAAACGACTATTAGCAACTAACTTCTGTCAACGGCATCGTCAACGTGACAGTCAGCAAACTAGTGCCTTAAAGCAAATTAGTGTCGTACAGTCGAATTCAGAATATGGTCTACTAGTTTCCGATCGACCGCTAGCAAACAAACAGACAGAAGAGAGTTACTGTTACATATATTATCTTAATATGTATGGCGTAGAGTTCACCTGATGGATATTATAACGTAGAGTTCACTATTACTTTATGATACGTATCGTAAAATGTGATCTTTATTTAAAACATTTTAACTTATCGTAACATATAATTTGGAGGAGATTAATCGTATTTCGATTGTCTGTTTATATATAATTATCCGGTGACAAGGACGCCATTGCTAAATGCTAAAATTCGTAGCCGTGACTACATAGTCACGTTCCGTGCTCTGTGGTAACTGCCCTACAGAAGGGCTATGTAACAAAATTACCCAATCTCGCGCTTGTAAACATTGCTTTATGGGTAAACAAAAGAATGAAGTAACTGGAGTAGGTGAAATTATTTGGGCCTTTTTACGTAAAGATGTTTCTATTTATTTTTAGATGCTCAACTCTCGTTTTGTCAGTTGTCATTTGTACTTAAGTACTGATGCTGATCAAGTATGACGTTTTAAAAATCATTCCTGTGGGAAAAAGAGACAGAACGCTATACAGAAAGAATAGCACTATCCCGTTTTCACAATGAAATCATAACGGTGTTATTGACATACCTAATAACAGCATAATCAGCCTTTTTTAATATTCCCACTGCTGGGCCTCCTCTTTAGGAGAGGGAATGGGCCGTAATCCACTACGCGGGCCCAGTGCGGGTTGGTGGATGTCACGTGTCGTCGAATTTTTGGTTCTAGGACATGTCGGTTTCCTCACAATGTTTTCCTTCACCGTTGTGAGAGGAATGGTGATGAAATTAACTACACAAAGTAATGCGCCTGGCTGGGTTTGACCTACAACTCGTAAGTCGGAGCCGTTACCACTCGGCCACCACTGCTCTCAGAGCTCTCTGTATACGGATATAGGAATAATATTATATCGGTTATGGATACAGTAACGGATATGAAATTATATTTAAATTATAAAAGAAAAATACAAACAGCAAGCTTTAAATTTTATTTCTAGTGTAGATTAATTATAATATATTATCATTAGTTTGACCGGGCAAAGCCAACAAAAAACCCGTTGTAACCTGACGAATAGGAAGACGATTCTCAAGTTTACAAAGCATTACGCATACGTTATAACAGTTCTTTATAGCAGTGTCATTTGTTGCTAAAAATGGCATTGACTCGTGTCAACGCAATCAGTTTGTTTGCCTCCATTTTAAGACATAACATATCAAGCTGTAAATAAAAAAAATCTTATATCCAGTGACTCACCACACGACTTCGTCTGTCTGTTTATGTCGAGGTCGAGACATTACTACTATGACGTCAAAGGGTATCGTAAAAGTACTAAATTTGTGGGAGGTACCGTAGGTAGCAAGATTTAAAACCAGGCAATCTTGGCCCAGTACCAAAGCTCGTAAAAACTTGAGTCCGCTTCCTACGTTCTCGTTTTTAGGATATTGAAAATTATGAATGAATTCCGTAAGCACTTTACGGTCTGTATTTATTCCTTTGTTCCTATTTGGGCGTTCACTTATTACTTATTTATTAAACCTGTCTACAAGGCCCATTTTGTTCAGGACCTTAATATTTGCTGAAGTAATCGATTGGTTTATTTTATTGTTAAAGTTCAAGGCATTTAAAAGCAAACTTATGACACAGAATTGTTTCTCATTTTTTCTTGACCTACTGTCCACCGACGCGTAGCTTCACAGACGCATATTCGTCTGTATCGACGAAGCGGCAACTACACGATGGCGCGACGCTGCCGCTTTTTCGATAGGGTTTCATGTTTTGTATGCAAGCATCACGCAGGTGTAAAATGACGAATACGCGCCTATGAAGCTACGCGTCCGTACACAGTAGGCCTTATGCAGAATCGATAATAATATAATATCACACACACTATCACACAACGTTGTCTAGTCCCAAGCTAAGCAGAGCTTGTGTTATGGGTACTAGACAACTGATAAACATACATAAATATTTCTAAATACATACATATTATAGATAAATTACACTCAGACACAGAACAAATGATCTTGCTCATCACACAAATATTTGTCCTGGGTGGGAATCGAACCTACGACCTCCGGCATAGCAGTCAGGGCCACTAACCACTAGACCAACAGGCCAGTCGATATGATAGGCTTCTTCCAACTACGATGTACCAACAATGATGTTCCAATTGTCATGTTCCAGCTATGATGATATCCAATGGAATCTCCGCGCCCTGGACGGGGCGGGATAGTGTAAAACTAAAAACCCACTCCTGTTCCTTCTTTGCCTTCGTTCCAGGGCCCCGAGTAGCGTTTTCACATTTAACCCATAGCAACAACAAGTATCTATGTTGTGGTCGGCTCCTAGTCTGACTGGATGCTGCTGAATGCTAGTTTTTTGCTTAGCTAAACTGCTGTTTTATGTATCGGTGATAGTGTCAGACTTTTACTGATTAAAAATCTGACCCCGCACCTTCGTTGCCTTTCACACCAGAGCCGAGCCTTCCTTTCAGATTTAGACCCCCTCAGTAGGCTGCCAGATTGGGCCCCTACGGTTTGCTGACAACTCCTTGAGGCGCGCGGGAACAGTGCGCGCCGTAGACTACTTGAGCGGCCGGTTGCTGGACGGTCGGACAGCGAGCTACCCATTGCTAGCCGTCCGCAAACCCACGCCTGTGTGGCCGGAATCCTGGCGGCTCATGCGGTCGACCTCCTTCTTTGCTAACATTACTGCTTCGCAAAAGGAGGCGACCGCCTACAACTCCTCCTCGCTCCGGGCCATGGCCTGTTACAAGGCCCGGTGCTAAACTGGTGTCAGCTTTTCTGTTATCTGACTACTCATAACCACTCTCAAAGACGTCATAATGTTGGCCGCCACCAACGGCTTAAAGTGCTTTCCGAGCCACGGATATGAAATGTATTGTCACCCATCTATGGACTAACCTCAGCAAGCGTAGTTTAACATCTAAGTTCAACCTGTGCATTCTTTAAAACGGTAATACCCCTCTTGGCATAAAATTTTAAGGCATAATACATATAGATTGGCATAACCTTTCGCATAACTTTTATTAGCATAAAAATACTCCTACATAATAATAATTTGGCATAATGCAAAGGTTAGCATAAATATCATTTAGTCTCATATGTTTTGGCATAAGTTGGAGTTGCATAAATTTTAAAGGCATAATATTTTGGGAATAATTCTATTGGAATAGGTCAAGGTGCGGCGAGGGAACATTTTTGTTTTTTTATGATTTATACTTTAAAACATTATGCTTTATAAAATTATGGTTCATTATTATTATGCTAGCAGTATTTTAGCAATAATCATTATGGCAAAACATTTATGCCTAAATTATGCCAATATATTTTATGCTTATCATTAGTAAACCCTTTAAAACTGCCGAAATAAAAATGTTAAGAAAACGTTTCTATTCCAATTACAGACCTTTCGCTTGCAATAGTTAAACGGAAATAAATACAATCAAGCTTATTGGTTACTGTCTCTCTCGCCGAACAAAAAAAAAAGAGTTAGGAAAATATAGATAAAATAATAAAAATCCGCAAACATAAAACAAAATTAAACTTTACGAGCATCAAAAGAATTTCCTTCGTTTGTGAGGAAATATTCTGTCGTAAGTTTAATTTACTTTCAGCTTCTGTATAAATTTTGCCACAGACAAGGTTTAGAATCATAACAAAATACTGAAACCCAAGGTCAAAGGTAAGTCCTAAAGCTATATCCTAAAGATAAAAAAAAAATCAAAGGCTTAACATGCCTTTGAACTCAAATCTGCTGAACCAAATCTTTAATATAAAACATTTGGAGTTGTTTTATTACATTTTTTTTTTAACTGGGTATTACTTCTCTATCGCGGGTGCGTTTACAAACATGTAAACCTACAGACCTCCTACAAGGTGGACCGATGACCTGGCAAGAGTTGTGGGAATCCGATGGATGCGAGATGGACAGGACCGTTCATTGTGGCGACACTTGGGGTAGGCTTATGTCCAACAGTGGACGTCTTTCGGCTGATATGATGATGAAACCTACAGACACAAGGCACCGGAACAAACATCTGTAGGTCATACTAATATTAGTTCCGTGCGGGAATCGACTCAAAGACATGCAGCGCAGCAGCCAATCGTTCACCTTCAACGATGACACAAGTGTGTCAACGAAGTTGAAGACGACGTTAAAGCGCTATCCAAATTATCACATTTCCGGGTACCCAACCCTGCCGTGTTCCGTGAGGTACGGGGCAAAATCAGTTACGTAAAATTTGTACGAACCGTTCACATAGATCCGTGTCAGGGACATCCGGATCGTCAGTGTCGTGGAGCACGGTGATGATTGAGATGATGAATTGTATTTATTAAACATATTTTGTTATTTTGTATCTCGAGAGCAAATGAATTGCAAATGTAAGATACGCCGTTATTGTTACGTACGAACGTACATCAGACCATTTATTTTAAAATTGTTCTTTTTTTGTTTTGGAATGTTAAATGTATTGTAATGTGGCAGTACTCAATAAATAAATACATAGAGAGAATGGATATGTCATCATCATCAGCCTTTTTAATGTTCCCACTGCTGGAACACAGGCCTCCCCTCTAAGAGAGAGAATGGGCCGTAATCCACCACGCGGGCCCAGTGCAGATTGGTGAATGTCACATGCCCTCGAATTTTTGGTTCTAGAACATGCATGTTTCTCACGATGTTTTCCTTCACCGTTTTAAGAGCAGTGGTGATGAAAAAGATATGTACCTATAGAAAAATAAGTCATGAATATATCACACCCCAAATACATAAGAATAAGGGAAAGACAATTGACTCGACGGGCCTATTGGTCTAGTGGTCAGTGGTCCTGACTGCTAAACCGGAGGTTGTGGGGTCGAATTCCACCTAGGACAAATTTTCGTGTGAAGAGCACTATTATTTGTTCTGTGTCTGAGTGTAATTTATTTATTTAGAAATATATAAGTGTACATATCAGTTGTTTAGTATTCATACCACAAGGTATGTTTAGCTTGGGACTAGATGGCGTTGTGTGAAAGTAGTGGGAAAAAAAATAAGAACTCTATGCGTAGCATAGGTACACCACCCACAACCATCCATTGCACGCATCCATGTATAAAAACATACCTTAGTTGAACCTGTTCTCACCAGTGCTAAGCCATGGACCTATGATATAGTTAGTGGATATTAAACATATCCACAGCAACGTGGCATAGCACACCTCTAGTACAAAAGCATCCTAAGAAAGTTCCACCGTAGGCGCGGGCTTGTGGACGACGGGCAATGGTAGCTCGTTGTCCGTCTGTCCGGTATCAGTCCGGAATGAGCCCAAGTCGTCGACGGCGCGCACTGTTCCCGCGCGCCTCAAGGAGTCGTCAGCAAATTGTAGGGGCCCAGCAGGGTCGAAGCCTACTGGGGCCAAGGGTTTTGCGAAAGTGAACCCCGAGGCCGTGGAACGAAGGTAATGAGAAACAGGGTAGGTTATTAGTCACTAAGAGTCTGACATTATCTCCCGCCCCGCCCAAGGGCGGGATTTGTCATTGGATGAATTTACATACCATAAAAAAAATCCTAAGAAAGTCAAATGTTCAGCACATGTACTTTTTATATAAATCTGATTACCTACCTCTGAGTATCTTCACAAGTGTCCACTCCCAGATAGTTCTGTCAATGTTCTTTACCTAGTATATCACTACATTCGATAATAACCGGATTTCCAATCAACCGCGTTAGATGCATCAACACTCAAACGTCACCAGCAATATTGAGTAGATATTGCAGTATTATCAGGTGCTTATCGATTGCTTGCTTGTCATACACAGGGTTAACTCGTTTACGTATTTAATTTAATGCTGCAGCTTTGTAATGTTCCCCACTGCTGGGAATCAGGCCTCATCTCTAGGAGAGGGAATGGATTGTAATCCACCACGCGGGCCCAGAGCGGGTTGGTGGATGTCACATGTTTTCGAATCTATAGTTCACAAGCCGGTTTCATCACGATGTTTTTCTTTACCGTTTTGAGAGCGGCCCCACTAGCTAAGCAACAATCGTTCAGCCAAGAATTGGGGGCGCGACCAACTCCAAGCGTTCACGTTAAAAGAAACGATTGTTACTTGGCTAGGGAGGCAGTAATGATGAAATAAATTACACAAAGTAATGCGCCTGACTGTTTACAACTTGTAGATTGGGACAGTTTCCCACATCACTGCTTTCTTAATTTATTGTAGTGAAAGAAAACAGTTCCATTTATTTTTTCACTTAAAATTGAGTGCGTATATTTTTGTTAATCAATCAAAGCTTCAACGGGTTTAGATGATATGTGGTTGACCTGGATATGAATATAAATTACCCGCTGTCCAGTGGACTTCAAAGGTAAAATAAATGACCTTTTCATAAATTTCCTAGTATTAAAATGATTAACAAGAAAATCCGCAATGTTACTCTAACGAAAAGTCTCCTACCGCGTCTATCTGCCTGTCTGTAGATACTCGAAAACTATTTAACTAATTTTCATACGGTTTTACCATATAGACAGTGATTTACGAGGAAGGTTTAGGTGTTTAATACACATGTCCAGACTCGACAGAAGGGTGGGGACTCCTATTTATCTGCAGGGTTTAAAGTAACCTGACACGAACCTTCTAACCTAAACTTACAGAAAGAAAACGGTTCATTCAATACGGCGTGCCTGCTGCAGCCACACCGTATTAAAAAAATACGTATTAAATGGCTGCAGCACATGCATATTAAATGCACAATATAACATCACACAATCAGCCTTATAATGATCCCATTGCTGGGACTCAGGCCTCTTCTCTAGAAGACGTAATGAGCCGTAATCCACCGAGTGAGCCCAGTTCGGATTCATGGATACATATTCATGCATATTATAATGGAGAATATCTAGGAATTTCAACCATTCTTCACATCCGTCGGAAGCTAGGGCGGTTTGCTAATACATTTTAACAGCACATTCACTACTCCGGTTTTAGCGGCGATTTTTTTTGCGATTGGTCGAGCGCGCACCGCTATGGCAGCTATGAGCGGCGTCGACTAATCGCCTACCGATTGCTGCGCCGCTCGTCGCTAGGACCGAAGTCGTGAATGGGCCTTAAATCATCTAGCCTGACAATGCATCAATGTTGCCAGAAAATTCTTCCGATTTCTTAGAAGATGTCGTCACCAACGCCAGCTATATTTCAGTTCAAGAGACGGCTACTCGTATAATGTATTTCACTTCGCAGAATCAAGTATGATCTGCCGACATAGCCTGCAGATATTTTAGAATATATTTCTCCAATGAAAATGTATTAGTTTTTTTAGGTAATACCTATCTACTATAAATAATGTAATACACTATTATTATGAAGAGGGTTTTTTTTTGGTGTGTAAAAATCATCCAATGACATCTCCCGCGCTTGGGCGGAGCGGGAGATAGTGTCAGACTTTTTACTGTTTAAAAACCTAACCCGTTCCTTCGTTACCTTCGTATCAGGGTCCAGAGTAGGCTTAGACTCTGCTGGGCCAGTTTGCTGACAACTCCTTGAGGCGCGCGGAAACAGTACGCGCCGTCGACAACTTGGGCTCGGCCCGGACAGTTACCAGACGGTCGGACAGCGAGCTACCCATTGCTCGCCCGAAACTCAAAAACTACCGGTCTGATTCTTCACTAGTAGAATGCTACTATATGACTGAGTAACGTAGACGTACATTGTATTACTAGTTTCTGCCAGCGGCTTCGCCCGCGGACAGTTGGTTTAGTTTTTTATCGAGTTTCGTAAAATCCTTTCTTAGCGGACGCCTACACCCTATAAGAAACCTATTATATGCCAAATTTTAAGTTTTTAGGTGTCATAGTGTCTGAGATTTCGTGATTAATCAGGGAGTGGTGTTTCGCTTTTATGTATATAGATTTATGGGCTAGTAAGTTGTTTTAGTTTCTTTTTTTATGTTTTATCTGGTCGTCTATTTTGTCTGTAATAATCATTGTTTGTTTTCTGATTTTGTTGTTTTGAGCTGCTTTTGTTATTTTTGAGCCCAAAGCCTATTTGTTAACTGTTCATACTGACAGAAAATTGTTAGTTTTCTTAATTACCAAATATGATTTACATTTGACAAGCATATATGATGGATGTATGTATGTGTGTGTGTTACTTCTTCATACTCATTTCTTAATATAAATGTTAATTAAATCTATTATTAAATTAAAATCATCTGTCGACTATGTAGCATAGCATAGCATCAGCCTTATAATGTTCCCACTGTTGGGACTCAGGCCTTCTCTCTAGGAGAGGGAATGGCCCGTAATCCACCACGTGGGCCTGGTACGGGTTGGTGGATGTCACACGTCTTCGAATTTTTGTTTCTAGGACATGCCGGTTTCCTCAATAAATTACACAAAGTAATGCGCTTGGCTAGGTTTGAACCGGCAAACTACAACTCGTAAGTCGGGGCCGTTACCACTCGGCCACCACTGCTTTTGCCTGTTGACTATGTAGTCGTGAGGAATCTACCATACACACACAGTCACACACACATACAATACATACAACCTTTCGCGTTTATAGAGTGCACAAAGTCTATGATGTGACATTAACTTCCTGTTTCCCTTTCGAATCTTCAGTTGGTACTGTTATAATTAAAGTAATTTTAGACCCATTAATTAAATATATTAATTACTTAACGATCTACACGAGTTGTCTTTAATAAATGATTGTGTACAAGCTCGTGAATTTCATCAAGGTAATTATTATTATTATTAATAATCGGGTTACTTTCAAGTCTACGTTGATTAGAGAGGTTTTGAGAGGTTCCCTCTTCATTAATGTTATTGAAATGAAGGCTAGGTGTCTTATTTCACTTTGGCAAGTTAAATTTTCGGCAAAATATTTCAGCAGCTATCTCTATACAAAGGGTTTTTATTTGAAATAAGAACTTAGTTTTTCAATACAGGAAAATCGGAATAACACGACAGTTTCGACATTAGGTTTTAAAAAAAAAAGTTGAATTTATTGTGACAATAAATTCAATTTAGGTAGAAAAACGATTATGTCATCATCGGTTCAGTACACTTAATTTTTTGAATTTATTCATTAAAAAAAAAATCCTCATTATAAGTATATCTAGTATAGTATAGATATAGACAAATCTTCAAAGTTAAATAGAAAAACCGGCTATGTGCGAGTCGAACTCGTGCACGAAGGGTTCCGTATTTATTTATTTATATATTTATACTTCATGTACAATAGTGGTACATAGGCGGACTTAATGCAACAAGGCATTCTCTACCAGTCAACCTTTGGGTTAAAAAAGACAACACTGTGTCATATCGAGCAAAAAAGGGCAAAAAAATCGCGTTTGTTATATGGGTCCACCTTAAATATTTATTTTGTTTTTAGTATTTCTTGTTATAGCGGCAAGAGAAATACATAATTTGTGAAAATTTCAACTGTCTAGCTATCGCGGTTCTTGAGAAACAGCCTGGTGACAGACAGATGGACAGACGGACGGACAGCGAAGTCCCTTTAGGTACGGAAACCTAAAAATAAGTAACTGCGTCATAATCCTTATTTATAAAAATGCAATACAATTTAAATTAACTCAATTCAGGTTTTTTCTTGCAATATGTTACTTCAAAGACAAACCTATTGTGCTTCGCACTGTACTGATCGTTAAAAACTAGCAGCGCGTTTGTTTCTATAAAGAGGCATTGCAATTTATTTACCTTTAGTAATAAAATATGGCTAAATACCTATGTAACAAAGCAGATCTCAAATTAATAGACTAAACGAATCAATCAAGGTATTAATTAAATATTTTAGTCTATCAAAAGCTTTAAGCTATTGATTGGTAAATATTTTTCAAAGCTGATTGATTACTCCGCTGGCTCGAGTGGTTGCGACTTTTTTATATTTATTTTACGTATCAACCGTGAAACAGTATCAATTTAAGTTACGAGTTAGTGAAATTGAATTTTGGTAAAAGCACAGGAATTCAATTAGTTTAGTGTGGACTCTATGACGTGATAGTGATTTTACAAGCTGTTTTTAATTAGTCTACGTTATTTTTTTATTTTTATTTAAAACATTAACACTTACAAACAAAACACCCGGTACAACTATTTGTAGGCTATTCAAATATTTACTCTGTATGGATCAGAATGTTGAGCTGTGAAAAAGATAGATGAAAAAAGACTGCATGTAGCGGAGATGAGAATGTTGAGATGGATGTGTGGTGTGACGAAAATGGATAAAGTGAGAAATGAGTATATTAGAGGAAGTGTGAAAGTGGCGCCAGTGACTGAAAAGTTGAAAGGAAATCGTTTGTGTTTGTATGGTCATGTGAATAGGAGGGATGAAACACATGTTACTAAAAGAGTTCTGAGTTTAAATGTAGATGGATGGAGAGGAAGAGGGAGGCCGAAGAAGAGATGGATGGATTGTGTAAGGACTGATATGAAAGAAAAGGGAGTTAGTGACAGTGTGACCGGTGACAGGATAGAGTGGAAGAAAAAACGTGTTGCGCCGATTCCAAGTAATATGGGATAAGGACAGGAAGAACAAGAAGACTCTGTGCGGGAATGGAATTTGCGACACGCTAACCGTGCAGTCAATTTATTCATCTTGTGGATTTTTTTATGTGGGAAAATCATCCAATGACATCCCCTTTGGGCGGAGTGGGAGATAGTGTCAGACTTATACTGACTGAAAATCCACTCCTGTTACTTTCACTTTGCCCATAGATTAGAGTAAGGGGTCCACCGTTTTTTTTTATGGTAGGTAAAATTATCAAGTGTCAGACTCTTACTGACTAAAAATCTACACTATTCCTTCAATGACTTTGTTCCAGGGCCCCGGGGTGGCCCCAGTAGGCTTCGATCCTGCTGGGCCTCGGGAACAGTCATAAACGCTGATAATTCCTATCATAATTTGAACTTAAAATTACGTTTTCGTTATTGACTGGCAGGACATTTTCATCTTGGAAAAGATGCACGCGTCTTGTCGATTAGGCCAAGAGGTCAAACCTCAGGAAACAGCTTTAAATACAGATCACGTTTTGATAATACCTATCATAACTCGCACTTGAAACTACGATTACCTCAGCCAATACATTAAAAGAAATTCTAATTCATGTATTGCAGGATTTTTGGCCCATACTATATCACTTTTATTGGTACTTTCGTAAATAAGTTATTGCGGATACAATTCATAGTTCGAAGGGTTGCCGGGGCAGATAATCCTTAGAAAATATTAAGCCTTAATATTTATTGGTTTCTAGCTCAATAGGCTGGATTCTCTTGATTATTCTTTTCGAAATATGACCTTACAGCTTTTGTAAATCGGCTTATTTTTCATTAACCAGTCGGATGCTGGAACACAATGGTTTTTTAGGGTTCCGTACTCAAAGTGTAAAAACGGGACTATACTGCTAAAACTCCGCTGTCCGGCTATCTGTCACCAGAATGTATCTTAGTAGGTATCTAATGAACCGTGCTACCTAGACAATTGACAATTTCACAGATGATGTATTTCTGTTGCCACAACAATAAATACTAAAAACAGGATAAAATAGGAATGTACTTAAATGGGATCCCCTTACATGTTTTTTTCTGTTTTTTTGCTACTGACGGTACGGAACCCCTTATGCGTGTCCGACTCAGTTTTTTAATTATTTCTTTTTACGAAGTACGAAGGGTCAAGACTGACTGAGGTTATCAGGACATCTACTCAACCTTTACAAAACAAGATAGACCCCTAAGAGTCATGTAGAGAAGTATCTACATGACTCTTAGGGGAAAAGCTAATCGTGTAGGTTGTTCCGGATGCTACCCACCTCATCCATTATTTGGATACCTATTCGCTGTCACATCATTGTCAAATTCTCACGCGTTGACCCTGTCTATGAGAGCCTTTAGATATATTAATCAGTACCTACACAGGCGACACAAATGTTGTTTCATCCTGGCTGTTTATGAATTTATGAGTTCATGCTACACAAATGTACAAAGGCGGACTTATTGCCTTAAACATCCACTAACAGCCAATCAAGAGTGAATAGAATAGAAGTACATTTTTATTCGGGACAGACACAACATAACCTCAATATTTGACAATGTTTGAGGTTCTTGAAAGATAACCATGGCGAGTTCATAAAAAAAGTGTTGTTAAGAAAAACATGGGCTTATGTCAATGGGGATGGGCAATGGAGTTGGCATTTGCTATTCCATTCACAGGTATATATTTAATATTATAAATAACTACAATAAAATATACTTAATTCTTACTAATTTAAATGTGAAATTAACTCTGTTACGTTTTCATAGTTAAACTATTGAACCGATTAGGATGTTTGAAACAGAGTACATTTAACCGAAGGAAAGATATTGGCTACTTTTACCTACTTTATTTTCGCTTTTTATAACTGACATTCACTTGAAAGACTTCGTTTGTGGGCAAAAGTTAGTATTAAGTGAAGTATAAAGTGGATTTTGAAATGTCTCTGTTATTTGTTTAGAAATATCTGATAATAATGTAATTCAGCCGATGGAGCCCTTGAAATCTTTGACTTAGCAACACATGAGGTACCACGCATTCATCAAAATGAACATATTATGATTTTCTCCCCTGTAAAAAATCTCATACCCGAGTTACCTTTTCATTTATTTCCAACCAATCTTCGAGATAAATATCAAATCAATCTCTGTAACGAAAAATAATAAATAAATAGTAGCTCACGTTCTGTAAGTAATTGAATTTACTTATTAGGATACCTGTAAGGACTGAAAATGAGTTACAGGTACATAATTTACTGGAAATAAGTTACTGGCAATCTTTATAATCCGGTATTCTCTACAATACCTAGGCAATGTATAGAATACGGTAAGGCTGTTATATTCAGATGGTGATAAAAAAAAACCCTTACCTAACATGTCCGTGTCGAGGTGCTCTAAAATTACATCACCTTCCCTGCTCTCGTCTTTTACATACTTAGGGTTTCCGTCCACAAAATACCTATAGCGAAAATTAAGTGGATTTTGGAAAATACATACTTACTTCAGGTTATAGCATAGCATAGCATCAGCCTTATAATGTTCCCACTGCTGGGACTCAGGCCTCCTCTGTAGAAGAGATTCAGGTTATAGTGGTTAGATAATTAATACCGTTTAATATATGTATGTAGTTGAGTTGACTGGTTTTGATTAACACGTCATGTCCGTGAACGGGCACCGTCTGTTTAGACCAGAAATCTGTTAACTGATACTGCCTTAGTTTTAATAGTTTTGTTTAATGTTTTTTTTTTTTAATTGGTCTTCTCTAGAAGCAACATGAATAATGTAACAAGGATTTTTGTACTAAGTACATACAGTTTCTTGCACATTTTTCTACATAGAGATCTACTTGCGTTTTGGAATGTGCTGCTTCATATTTTGAACTGATCGACTTCTTGACAGTTCGCAAGCCTGTAAATGCTTTAGTTGAAATAAATACTTATTTATTAGGTTTTTTTTTTTTTTTTTTTTTTACGGTAGGTAAAATCATCCAATGACAAATCCCGCCCTTGGGCGGAGCGGGAAATAGTGTCAGACTTTTACTGACTAAAATCCTACCCTGTTCCTTCCCTGCCTTGGTTCCAGGGCCCTGGTATGCATTTTCATACCTTCCCAGAGCCCCAGACTAGGCCTCGACCCTACTGGGCCCCTACGGTTTGCTGACAACTCCTTGAGGCGCACGGGAACAGTGCGCGCCGTAAACGACTTGGGCTCGGTCCGGTCTGTTACCGGACAAACGGACAGCGAGCTACCCATTGCCCGCCGTCCGCAAGCCCGCGTCTACGGTGGCCGGAAATTTGGATCGGAGTTACGGCGGCGGCTGCGGCGTGAGCGCCGTTGCCTGATACGGTCAGCCTCCTCCTTTGCTAGCATTACTGCTTCGCAGAAGGAGGCGACCGCCTGCCACTCCTCTTCGCTCCGGAGCATGGCTTGAACCAAGCCCCGGCGCGAGAGATCGCCTCCGATTGCCCCCACGAGGACACGGCGATGCTCTTCCCAAGCGGGGCACACCTCTACCGTGTGCTCCACCGTGTCCACCGGGCGTTCCGCACAGTGACGACACCCGGGCGTCACCTCCGCACGGATCTTGTACAGGTACCGCCCGAACTTGCCATGTTCGGTTAGTACCTGCGCCATGCGGAAGGTTATGACGCCGTGAGGCCTTTCCAGCCACGCCTCAAAGAGGGGCCTTACCGCCTCAAACTTATTTATTAGGTACTTGTAGGTTTTCATTTAGGTAGGTTGAGCATGTAATTTCTAAATAATTACATAACTTTTTGATATAAAATTTTACTAATGGCACCGAAAAGTAAAAGACTAATTTTGAAAATTAATAAAACATAGATAACTATAGAGTTGCACCGTAATTAAAAAGATTGCGCAATGTTTTTTTTTTTTGCAATACGTGCGATGCCGGACTTCTGGCTGGTAACACTCGATTTTGTAATTCCGGTGTTTTTTTTTAGCGCTGTAACTTTTAAAAGATTTGTTTTTTTTTTGTTATGACGTTTACATAATGCCAATTTAGCACTGCAAAACATTTTGCTTTTAAATAGTTTTGGGATAGGGGCTTAGATGTTAAATTATCATGAGAGTGGAGATCTATAACGATTTTTGTGCCTAGATTTGAAAGCTTTTAGATAATTTCGAAAGTTTGAAGTCATTGAACCCTTTTTTTTTAAATCAAAAGGTTTAATTTAGATTATGATAAAATAGCTTCTATTAATCTGAGAGCTACTCAAATCCAACTATCGTATACAATGTAAATATTAATAACGTTTTTTTTTTTTTTTCAGGTATGTTCAAGACTTTATAAGAAAACTTTTACTATTAAAAGTAATAACCGTCAATTTTGGTGAGTTATCTTTATTCTTTTCAATATAATAATTATTTGCTTGAAATTAACGAGGTAAGTTTTTGTCACTAATTGCTTTATGAAACAAACTTTTTATTAGGTATTAGGTACTCGTTTGAGATTTTTCTGTACCCAGAGGTCCAGGACCTTTGGAAGGCATCTTATAATTGTTATTATTATGAAAATAATTCAGGTTACATACAAAATATGCTACTAAGGGTCAAATTCACCAATAAACTAATCGCGATTATATAAAACAAAACGCAGTTTGAGCGCCTAATCGAGATTGTAGCTTCATTTTGCGTTTCACCGCTATGAATTGAACCTAGTTTACGCTAAACTCAGTTTCAATTCTTTTGTTGTCGCCCATGTTTACGACACGGGTCTTTAAACTAGATTACGCTGAGCTCAGTTTAGTTGAACTAAGTTTTTATTTTGAATGATGAAATCAGCCCTTAAAAGTCCATGTATCGAAGTTTCCAGTACGAGCCGAATCCCCAATTGAATAAAGTAAACCATTTTTTTTTTAAGATAGTAAATCATTTAATGGCGTGTCAGATTTTTGCTGACTAAAACCTTCTCCTATACTTTTGAATATAAATCAAAGAGAACTTTGTAAAGAGTTATGTAGGTTATGTAGGTGCTAAAATATACCCCTGTAGTAGTCACCCAATAACGATCTAAGCAAAGGCTTGTGCTGTACGTGACTTTTACCAGTAATGCTATATCGATAAATGGACAAAGGCGACTTGGCAATACAGTTTAATAGTATTATTTGATTCACAATGTGAGCTTTTGTCTCAGATGATGTTTCTAGTTACGGAGTTCTGCTTACTTATTTCATTTGTCACTTTGTACTTTATAGCGATTGCATAGTTGTCAAAAATCTTGGGCTTTACCTGATTAGATTTTTCCGTATCAATCAATGAATTTTCTTCTGACAGTGGCTATAGACCAGAGGTTCCCAATATTTTTTATACTGCGCATAACATCGATATATGTGTACTACGCACTAGATCAGGCGTGCCGTACAATCACTTTGCTTGACTTAAGTGTACTGCAGGCCATACATCTGTTTACATTGATGACTTGATGACATTAGTGCAGTTTTGCAGTATTTAAGCGCTATAAGTTTTAAAAGTTTTGTTAAACGTCATAATGCCAATTTAGCGCTGCAGCGAACTTTTGTTTTAACGTTTCAGTATTTTGACAAATAATTTCCATGAACGAGCTTGTCTATCACTAGAATATAAGTCGATGGCGCATAATTTTGTTCCATTTTCGACATTATAGTAGTTACATATTATTTAAAAAAAAATGTAAGTACTAAGTTTTAGGTATGATTTTGTTAGGACATATTGAGCCCAAACCTAAACCACATTATCTGTACTGAAGTTTTAGGCCCATGAGTGTACTGGGTTAACGAGGCCTCTCGGGCAGGACTACAACGCTCCGGGGCATCGCGACGCGACACACGTTTAGGAACTCCTATTCTAGACGATCAGCGATAACATTTGAAAAGATGTTCATAACCCCGCGAACAGATACTTTACCGACATGTAAAGGCCAGAGACAGTACGGACTTAGTGCGTAGAGCTAGAGTCATACAGATTTCTATAGAATATTGTTTAGATGCAATATAGCAGCAGCAGTGCAACTCGCTGTTTAATCTAGGCACCTAAGTTTCAACTAAGTCTATACCGTGAGGACATACTGTAAAGAGAATTAATGCGTTTGAGTTAGTGTATAATAAGCTCGCAGGTCTCGTTTCGCCCAGAGCGGGAGAACGTATTTGATGATTTTCAACTCGAAGGAAAAAAAGTGGAACAGTAAAGGTTGTAGATAAGACAACTTACAGATAGACAGACATGATCTGACATGACATTATTTTGAGGTGGTTAATAATCCAATGAGTTTCCCGCTCAAGAGTGAAACGAGAGGTCGTGTCAGTCTTACTGACTGAAACCTACCTGTGTTCTTCGGTTGCCTTTTGCGTTCTAAGGCCACAATCACTGTTTCAAACGTTACTTCAGCTCCGACCCTTTGTTGTGTTGAATTTTCTCTTTGAGGCACGCGTGGAGTACTACGTGCCACTCAGACCTGGTCCTTACCGGATAGGCGATCGGCGAGCTACCTATTGTTCGTCGTCAGCGAAATCGCCACTATCGAAAGCTTCGATAGTGGCAGCTGTGACGTGAGCTCTGTTCCCTCATGGTTATGGTTATCTCGTTCGCTCGCATTAAATTGAAGAAGACGTCGGCTTCCAATGCTATCTCGCTTCGGGTCATGGCCTGAACCAGAGCTGGGCGCGAGAGGTCGCCGCCACCGCCACGAGGAGAAGACATAATTAGATTCGCGTTCCAGAGTTACAAAATTAGTGAGGCGTACCTACTTAATTTCCAGAGTCAATATCCGAATGAAACCAACTATTCCAGCTGTATTGATTGAGCAATTACAATTGATCATTGTCGGAGTCAAATATTCAATTTAACTTAGTCTATTTTAGGCTGTAAATAAACTTGGGTATCACAAAATTGACTGATTGGTATTGTACTATTGAAGCGACATTCTATTGATTTTGAAAGCTTTAATTTGTACGAGAGCATTCATTCATACACTACAATAAATTTAATTAGAAAAGAATCTAAAATATGGCGTGCAATAATAGACATCTTTCGATTGTAATGTTGATGAAAATCTTAAATATGGTGTTGAAAAATTCCTTCGCGTCACTGTCGACTGGTATGTGCCCAAAAGGTTGGAAATATTGGTACTCTGTATGACAGTGCTTATCTTTTGTGCATGGTTGAGTCATGCGAAGTATCAACGAGGCTTTTATAATTGTAGTAAGATAAATGTTTTTTTTTAATATATACTTATTAAAAAAAAAAACATTTATTTTATTTAAAAATTAAATTATTATATACACATGAATTTTTAAATCTACGAAGTACCACTCGCTGATTAATCACGAAATCTCAGAAACTATAACACCTACATACTTAAAATTTGGCTGGTAGGTTCCTTATAGGGTGCAGACATCCGCTAAGAACGGATTTTACGAAACTCCACCCCTAACGGGTAAATCGACATTCACGCTGATGAAGCCACTGCTAGTTAGTAAAATATTAGCCTTCATTAAAAAAATATTTTCATTTCATTTTGTGTGAATAACACTTGATTTTATTTTCATTTTTATTAACCACTAAACATTAAAATTGAAACGGTTTTTTATTGTCTGTGCTATCGTTTCACGACTATTCTGCGGTGGTGTTCAGTAATAGCTTTTACGAGCAATCTAAAGGCTATAAACTCAACAAGTACTAATTTTCTTAAATAGTGACTCAATGTGCAGATGTTCTTCGGAAAGTGGATCAATGATTCCTTCAATGACGACGCGAGTGGGTTTAGTATCGCCGATGAATTTACTATACTGATATTTTAGCTAGACACTTTTCTCGGCTCAAGTTTTATGTTATTATTATATCTTTCTCACTGCTGGGCAAAAGCCCCACATCCGTGGGCAAAAGTCCCGACTGCCCGGCTGCCCGGAGCCTCTTCTTGCCAATTTCTATGTCATGTTATCTGAGTATGAGAGAAGAATTAATTAGTAGTGGATGTGACTGTTTCTAAATTACCCTAGGCTAATAAAATTTTCTTTTTTGTCTATATTATCCTACACTAACGACCCGATTCAATTTCGCGTGAGTGTGCACTGGGCACAGTGTTACAAATCTTTAAATAATTCTTGGCTTTTCTTGACAGTAATATGCATGTTGCAAAACTGCATCCAAATACGATTAGTAGTTTTTGAGTTTATAGCAAACAGACAGACGCGGTGGGGATTTGTTTCATATAAAAAAAAAAAAATTAGTGTTAAGTTTGATTTTCTTTAACTGAGGATCACCTTCCGAGGGTCATAACTGAGACTAGAACGCAGATAGCAATTTGTTTAACAGTCACGTCCAATAGATTTACTTAAGTATTTTACAAACTTTTTAATTGGCGATAAATAAAACTTTACGCATAAATTTATAGATATCCTTCACCTTATAAGACAAATAAAAAAGTATTTAAAATTCAAGCCAATACACTTTTTTAAAAGCACATAACACAAATATAACCCAATCTACGTCAGAATGGATTCATAATAAAATGATACATTATTTATTTAGGTTAATGTATCTACGTGTGTGTTTTTTTAAATTGAAATTAGTGGTATATGGGTTATAGCCGTATTTTTAGGGCAGCAGGGCAAGTTATCGATACATTTGTTGGGAAATCTTTCGTCTTATGTAGGTAGTTGTAAACTATTGGTTAATGTTCAAATTATTCTTACAGCTTTTTATTTTTTACCATCTGATGGTAAGCAGTGATGCAATCGTTGATGGTGAAGCGCACTAGTTTATTGAGAGCCTATTCACTTTAGCCTTGAAGACACCTCAATTCGGACGGCAAGACCGCAGCAGGCAAACTGTTCCAGTCTTTCCATGTTACGCGGAGCCTTGCAGACACTTTAATTCAGACGGGAAGACCGCAGCGGGCAAACTGTTCCAGTCTTTCGATGGTACGCGGTATAAACGACGAGTCGAAACATAGTCATACAAAGTTGTTGGTCTACCTTGTTGGAAGGCCTCCAATGCTCTATCTTCCGGTACTCGATAGCCACTTCAGAACCTTTCGACTTGGCGCAACCGTGAGACACACAATGTTAGTTTTTTTTTTTTAGCCTTTACTGTCCCACTGCTGGGCAAGACGGCGCGGGAGAAGAAGGTTTGGAAGGACATGGGGGAGGCCTTTGCCCAGCAATGTTAGTTTTATCCTTTTTTTTTATCTTGTGTCTACATGTTGTTTCTGCATTGTGTGTCTTTTTTTTTCTTTCTTTCTTTCTTTTTTCTTTCTTTCTTTCTTTCCTACTTCACTACTAATCCGATCACGCAAGGAAACTCCGAACATTGCCCTCTTCATAGCTCTTTGGATAACTTTAAACCTTACGACGAAGCCCGTTGTTAGCGACTAAGTTTCAAAGCCAAAATAAAAAATGTTAATTATGCAATCCTAATTTTCCACAAACTCATTATTGTATGTGTTAATTGCGAGAAATTTATCGTTTTAATTTGATACTGAATTTGATAAGCTTTTGGAACGTTATTACCAAAAATTAATGTAACTTTAACACGTTTTGATAACCACAGCATTATCGTTAATTAGTACTTTAATTAATTGTGTCTTATCTGATGAAAGAAACTAATTACCTAATCTAATCATAATATTTAATAACGAAATCTCTATATTTCTCAACGCCTTATTAAAATCAAATATTAACTTTGAGAATAAATCGTTTGAACTTGATCAAATTCAATCAGAAAGTCTTCGTTGAAGTTCATCAGTTACTGTTACATTTCTTAGAAGGTACTGTGTAAATTGAATACTAATTATACCAACTGTGGTATTTGTATTTCACTGTCTATGTATTAATAGTTTAAGGCAAATTCTAATTTTCTTATTTTTAGGGTTGCGTACCTTAAAAGGAAAAAACAGAACCCTTATGGGATCAGTTTGTTGTCCGTCTGTCTGTCTGTCAAGACACTTTATTTCGGGAACGCGTGGAGGTATCGAATTAAAATCATATACTTGAGTAGGTATATGGTTTCTTGGTTTTGCAAACCTGAGTCTGCGGTCCCTTGAAGCTGTTAAAAAATCAAACTTCTAAGTTAACGGGAAAAAAATGTATATTTCGACACTCTCAAGGGAATCAAAATTTATAAAGTACTTTCCGTTGATCTAGAATCCTGAAATTTGGCATTAAGCAAGGTGTCATCATCATCATCATCAGCCTTTTAATGTTCCCACTGCTGGGACACAGGCCTCCTCTCTAAGAGAGCGAATAGGCCGTAATCCACCACGCGGGCCCAGTGCGGGTTGGTGGATGTCACACGTCTTCGAATTTTTGTTTCGCCGGTAGGACATGCCGGTTTCCTCACGATGTTTTCCTTCAACGGTTTTAAGAGCAGTGGTGATGAAATAAATTACACAAAGTAATGCGCCTGGCCGGGCTTGAACCCGCGACCTACTAATCGTAAGTCGGGGCCGTTATCACTCGGCCACTACTGCTCTCAAGCAAGGTGTCATAGAACAAGTATAGGAATAAATCTGAAAACTGTAAATTTGTAGTTACGTCAAATTTTTTTTTTTCGTTTCGTAAAAATTAACTCGTACGTTGAACTGTTTTCATAGGTAAGTTTATACGGAACTTTTAGTGCGCGAGTCCGACTCGCACTTGCCCGGTTTTTTTTTAAACTGCATCCGCTCTTTACCTCGATCTACTTATGTATGAGATGGACAATAAACCGAGTATTCACTTTTTCGAGGCGGGAAATCATCAATGCTCCTGTTCTAATTGGATCAAGAGGTAGCGTCAAACTATTTAAAACTTACTAGTGTTTGTTCAGTTGTCCTATGTTTTGCAAACCCTTCTCCAAGGTCTCCAAGGAGCTGGAGAAGTTACTTGATGATTTCTTACCTCAAAAAACAGAGCAGATAGAGCCTACAGTCCTTCACATCGTTATTTTTTTTCTTACTCACAAAACAGGTAAACAGCGCCTTAACCGTAACGATAAAAAAAATCTTAACTATTAAAAAAAATGTGAAACACGTTTAAAACCGCTTTCCATTAAGTGGGCCACCTGTTTAAAAACATAGACCAACTTTAAATTAAAGCACTTTGTGCAAACGGCACATAACTCCTCCTCTACAGGTATTACGGTTCACGGGACCGGTAAAAAAACCGGAACACCGGGAAACAAGCCACTTCATACTGCTTTTTAAACAAGAAGATCATAATATGGGATTATGCAAATTCAAAGACCTTATTTTCTTCGGACGATTTTTTTTTCCAATTTAAATAAGCCCAAAAAGCAAGGATGTTTACCCGGTTCCATGGATCCCTTGGATAGCGTCCTTTTCTTATTCACGAAGGTAGGATAGGTGGTAGATTATTATTTGTAATTGGATGTCCTCTCATTAAGATTAGGACTGAATCTGATTGGCTCCGTGATGAATCTTTCAGAGTTATAAAGGTAACGGTTTTCCGTCCTAAATCACACTGATATGGCGAATTAATCCGATAATATTTTCAGCAATATTTTGTCACAAGGTATCGCTATAATGTCGAGGTTATGTTTTGTCGTAAGAAAGGCCAACTTCGAGAGAAAAAGTTCAAAATATTTTTTTCTTTTCCACATTTCTCTCGCAATTCCACAGAGACTATTGAATCCATTGTCTTTTCGTCTATAATTATCGCCAAGATAACTAAAGGGAGAAATTAATTCTGTCGCAAAAAGTCGGTGGACTCCCAACCTTTCAAGGCCAAGGGTGTTGAAGTAAGATAATCTTTAATTGGAAAGAGGAGGGGTTGCGACCAGATTTCTTCAATTAATCTGGTTTCAAATTAACAGCTTACTTCGCCTTAATTCGGAAAGGGACGCTCGTTTCCTCTGTTTATCATCGTTTAAGTGAAACAATTGATTGACCAAGTTTCAATTTGTCGTAAATTATGCTTTTCAATTTAATTTAATTAAAATTTTGTAGATGGTAATTATAACACGATTATTTTCAACAGATTTTTATCACCAACCTATTTGTAGTCAAACATTTATTTATTCTGTGCATAGCTATTCATAGCGAATGAGATAAAAAAACATTGTAACCACTGACTGATTAATCGCGAAATGTTAAAAACAACACAAACTAAAATTTGGCACGTAGGTTCCATAGGGGTGTAGACGTTCGTTAAGAACGGATTTTACAAAATTTCACCCCCAAGAATCGACTTTCACGCGGGCGAAGCCGCTGGCAGAACCTAGTACTACCATAAAATACCATTGATTAAAAAGGTACTTACAGACGGTACCCCAAGTTACCTAACCAACCTCCTTTGAAAAACTATTAAAGGGTTGGGTCAGGTAACTTATACTATGATTTTTTATTAGATGAAGTAAAGTGACAGCTAATTACATAACAATGGTTGTTTGGCAGTTGGGCATTGTTATTTGACAGTTGGGCATTGTCCACTGCTGTCACTTATGTTCATCTAATTAAAAATCATGGTATAGGGCACCGACCCTACTATCTTACTAGAATTTCTAGGTTCATACCAACAACTTGAATTTGAAACAGTCAGCTCAAGCAAACTTAATTCAAATAACACATCCCACCCGTAGCACAACCAATAGGTACAAGTATATCAGTACCTACCACTTATTAAGTGGTAGGTACTGATATACTTGTACCAGTGGTATCAGTTTTTGAAATTAGAACGAAGTGAAGTTTTTGGAATTAGAACGAAGTGAACAACAGCTTTTCAAAGCACTTTGCCGTTTCTAAATACGAGTATTCCTGAATGAAGAAAATATCTTCATTATTAATCCTCAATTATTCCCAGAACTGAATTCAGAATTTCTAAACGTATTTTGTTTAGGGTTTCAAATACGTTCGTCATCAGGATCTGTTATTTTCATTGCGATTTATTTAGAATCCTAGTCTAGTCTATAAACAAAGGATTAACTAAGTATATGTTTCATGCTCTTTGTTTTAACAGAAATGTTATTCTTCAGTTTCTGAAAATCATGGAATCACTGTGTACCTTTTAAAATTTTTGTGTATAATAAAGAAGAATCTAGAAATGATAGATTTGTTATGCTGTTTTCATTTAAGCTAGCAGACAGTTTTTTTGGCGACGTTACAAACAATTTTTATTGCAAAATTAAGTTTGTTCCCATATTCATTTGTTACAATTCAAGAGAAAATAACACATTAAACGCAAATTCGCCTGTAAGAATCCTAATAACGTATACGAAATTTAGCGACCCGAGAAATATTGTATTAACATAATATTCAAATAACTCAATACCATGACCACAGGGATTGCAATTTCAATAACAAAGCTATCACTAATTCTATTAGAGACTTATAGCTTTTGGCGCCGTCTCGTCCAGAGATTTTGAGCCTAAAATGGAAAACATGGGAGAACAATATATTTTCAACAAACGTTTCAATTAAGTACTTATAAGTAGTTTGTTTCAAGGAAATGCAGACGAAAACCACAGAAGCTAAAAGTATTAAATAAAAAATAAAACAAATCGAGGTAATTTAAAAAAAAAAATATCAACGGCGATGATATCAAAAAATGACAAAGCATGATAAATCTGGTTTTATGTCGACTTATTCAATACATTTTCCATTTGTATTTAATGGATGCGTACGCTGGCATTTTGTTTGAAAGAGTAAACAAAAATATTTCAATAAATCTCAACACATTTTAAAGAATAATTGTAAGAGTTTTCTAAATAAAAATGCGTACTAACCACTTTTAAAGATCAAGCTACATTTTTAAGTGGGAGGAACCAACCAACAAAGTCATTCCTTGAATTATGTTGAAACATTTTAACTTCAGCAGACATCTATCTTTATACTAATTTTTCTCGGATTGTTGCCAGGCTGCTTGCTTAAATTATATTTATTTTCTTTATTAACGTTAACGTTTTCTGTTTGTTGGTAAGATAAATATTTTGCCAACATTATCAGAAAATTAACAATTTTACCCAGGGCCTTTCGGGCCAGAGGTTCCGTAATATATTTAAAATACCATCAGTGTCCCTTAAGTTCCCTGTCATTAGATCCTACGTTCAGGTATTTATCGACGACGACGCACGGGTTGGGTTCGACTCATAATACCCGTATGCTATTCTCATTAAGCGTTCCAGGTTTTCAATAAATGGTTCCTTTAGAAGTGAGTGTCATGTATAGAATTATAATGGTTTTTCAATCTAGCTGGTTGTCTATAAAATATGAAAGTGTTAATATCAAAGGAACTGCTAAATAAAATGATTAGTGCAGAGTGGCCAAGTTTTATGTTATTCAGGCTTCGCAATTTTGTATCGATCACAAAATCTGTAGTAACTTTTGTTGTGACGTTTTCGTATAAACATTAAATTTATTAGGCATGACAAATATTTATATATAAATTACTCAAGATAATAACTAATTACGAGTATTTATAGACTAAATACCCATGTATATACAAAAACAAATACAAGTAAAAGTGCCCAGAAAGGCACGTTTCCGGTGGAATACCTAGAAGACAGCCATGTGGAACTTAACTGGCAGTATGCCATGTTGAACCAGTCAATTCTATTTCTTTTAGCAAAGTGCGAGCCAGTCTTCTACAAAGTGTCGACTAATCGATGAGAAATGTTCCACTCGGACCCTAGCATTGAATTCAACCTGCTCTAAACTTTAATAACCGATATGAAATGCCACTATCAAAACAAACAAATATTCCGCTATTATTGTTCAAAATTCAGGAAAAAATGCCGGATAAAAAAGACACAAGATAAAAACAAATGTTAATTTACAAATGTTAAAACAAATTTTATGGTCTTAAAACTGTCTTAAACGAAATCGAAACTCTTTACCTTAAAAATAGTTACCAAACAAAAGTATAATAAAGCCCCGAAACGAAACAGTAGCAAAAATAAATATTAGATTTAAATATATCAGATTTGGCCACCCATAATAAACACGAAATCATTGTTTTTAGAAATATAACTTGTTAAAATAAATAACTCAATGATTTGACTGTTGGGAAGAACTACATCAGTTTCATAACAGCTAAAGTGTAAAAGTGGCTCTCAAAGCCACTTACCACAGGATGCAACCATCACTGGTCAATGGCTGATTCTCAGCTATCCTGGAAAATTACTATTATTCCCGGCAGCCATTTTACACTGCAACCATTCGTCTCGAAACTATATTTTTTCAAACTCTTTAGAAAACACGGTTTGGTGCTTGGTGCTGAATTTTTTAATCCCTCGTGTAAAAGTCATTGGTTGCAAATTCGCGGGTGATTTCGAAGTTCGTTTTTTTTATTTCACACCCCACAGTTTTGTGGATATTTCTTTTAGAGTTTGTTTTTTGTCGATTTCAATCGGATTCTACAGTTTTTCGGTAATGGTAGTTTTACTTCCACTAACTATCGTTCCATGTTTTTCCAAGTTCGTAATTCTTGTTCCGTATAATTCAACACATATACAGTGTTGAGTATGGGGTATCATTAGACAGATGCTTTTGAGGTTAGGTTCATATTTATGAGATTTGATGCGGTCGCGGGTCGTCGGCTCGTGAATGATGAATTATCTTCCGTTACATTATGTTCTATGCGGTCACAAGCTCTCTAAAGATTTTCTTATTACATGTTCGTATTATGATAACATTATAAATTGATAAATCCATCCTTATGTAATTTTATGCTAATTATGTCTAGCTAGCCAACACGCTATGACCTCTGCTGTTATGATGTATGTATTCATTCATTTTACACATTTAGTTAGTCTAACTGTGAGAGTTAGCTTATACTCGTAAGTTATTTAGTAGACATTGACTGTTACCTACAAGATATTCAGCAGAGGACAGATGAATCTTAACCTTTTGAATACCGTAATTAGAGACATAATAGAAAGACATAGGTGTGCGGACACCGGTGTCCTCTCGGGGCTTTACAGTTTAATAAATAACTTTCTTGAAACAAACGCGTCAATTTCTTATTTGAAACTCCGATATTCTGTAATTATGACAAGTATCATAAATTTTCAATCAATTCACATTATTTTACTTTATAATGCACTAGCTTTCTTACAATTAACTAGAAAAGCTTTTGTATTATGTTTAATCCAAAATTGAGTTTTGCTTTATTAATGATATCTTTACATTCAAATGTTTCAAATTCAAAAACCTTGTAAACTTTAAAATTTTCTTAGACTTCTTAGACTAAGTTGCTCATAATTATTGATTGTTGTACTTACTCATTTTAGGCAGAAACTTGTTGGAATTTATCAAAAGATGATTTACAGAAGTCTTTTCAGTAACTTTAGCTCATTTCTCAATGTCGTTTAGGTTTGAAAGTATTTATTCTGTCTTATTTTCGTTCAATTATACCGGAGTCCTGGTATTTCTCAAGTCTGGATTTAGGATTAGTATGACTAATTGATATTAGTTAATTCTCAAGTTGTCTGACCGTGCATTGTCGTCACACTGGATTATGTCCGGCTTGAAGCTAATTGCTATGACTGATTTTATTACTTGCTTGGAATTAGCTATATTTGTATGAATTATATCGTCCGCTCCTCCTAGTTTTTATTCTCGTTTGGTTTCATCAATTACTATTATTTAAGGAGCTCTTTTAGGAGAAAACAAATTATTTTATATATATTATTACAATTTCTTACACGTGTTTCAGACGAGACGGTTCAATTTGTCCTTTCTTAGTAAATGATATTTCTACCTTGTCAATTCCATCTCCTGCCAAACTGTTTATATCTCACAAAGTTTCAGACATGAAGTGAAACCATTATTTCTGATTAATGGCCGGTGTTCGAGATAACGAATGTAATGATTCAAATATAAATGAATTGATTGACATTACAATAATGGGTTTATTTATTCGCTTTACCGTTGTGAAATGAGATCATATTTGATCTGTTACAAATCCTGCTGTATTTCTGAAATGTTAATTAATGTTTTTGATACAAAGGGTTTTTTTTAATGTACGTTGGATTGTCCCGGAATTATCATATTTTAATTAGATTCCAGTTGGTTGTTTATAATGAAAGCACATAATAACAATAAAACTATTGAAATTAATTGAACAGAATTGAAATAAAAAATGAAGTTGTCTTATATTTTTATTTTCACCTTCCGCTTTATCTGTTGTTCCAAGATTCCGACCTCCTGTATACATAAAAAGTTTTCTTCGAATTCGATTCCGCTAACCCATGAAAATCTCATATGCATTGTCTATGAGGACGTATTGTGTTGTTAGCGAATCCCTTTTGAAATATTTCGCTTATACATTGCCCTCTTGTTTTTCATTGAAATGGCAAACATTATCCGTTGTTAGCTGTTTTACTCGATCTTCTACGTTTCAATTGTCATTTTGTTCTGACACAGATTTTCTCTCTTTTATTCTATCTTGTTTTCACTAGCGTTTTTATTAGCCCTCAAACAAAAATAGGTTTTCACGGATGAGGAGCTTTAGTCACTCAATCATCATGATTGATAATTATCTCTTTCACGTGTATTTCCTTTCATAACTTTCCAATAATAGGGGAGCACAATGAATGTTCTGACAAAGGTATGCTGACTGGATGCTCTTATTGTACAATGAGTGGTTCCCAATTACTGGTTGCTATGGAAATACCGATGCGCAGGTATTTTTATCTATTGTTGTTAAGTATGCAAAGTATTTTTCCATTCAGCCAGTGTTTACTCGTATCTTAAGTTGTTGGGTTTTTTTTTGTATTTTTTTTTTCGAGTGAACTTCTTTTCTTAACAACCTATAGATAAAGTCGTTTACAACGCGCACTGTTCCCGCGCGCCTCAGGGAGTTGTCAGCAAACTGTAGGGGCCCAGCAGGGCCCAAGCCTACTGAGGCCAAGGGTTATGTGAAAATGAACCCCGTGGCCCTGGGACAAAGGCAATGAAAGGAGCAGGGTAGGTTTCAGTCAGTAAGACTCTGACACTATCTCCCGCTCCACCCAAGGCGGGATTTGTCATTTGACGATTTTACCTACCATAAAAAAAAAACTCATAATAGTTTTCAGACCAGAATTTTTAGCCACCAAATTATACACACGCATAGACTAGGATACTTAATTTACGTTTAACAAATTAATTAGTCAACTTAGTACCAACGTTAATTATTTTGTCTAAAATGACTTACCTTCCCGCTTCACATGTACAAATACCAGTTCTCTACTAAAGAAATTAATTGTCCTATTGCTGCCTTCTTTATTTGTGTCACAAAATCACTATCCATCCCTGCAAAGCTCTTTTCCTGTTTAGATTCAATGGGTAGAATACTTAAAACGAATAAAACAAGAATGCCTAGCATTTCACCAACCTTTCCATTAAGGGTAAATCCTATATCCGTTTTCTAACAAATAACTAAATTAGAATTTGCTTGTTCAATGTTTATAGTTGAGAATGTCGGGTGAAACGTGATAGCTTTAATTTGAATTCTTGGAACATTTTTATAGTAAAAGGTTTTGGCTACCTGAATTTCTATTGATTTGTTTTGATGGATTAGAGACGAGAAGGAAGTTATTTTATGATCAGAAACGTTTGGCGTAACTATAAATATTGCTGTTTAAGATTTACTGCAGAAAAAAGTCTTCCTAGCCTTTTTCCGAACCGTGTTTTACATGGAGCGATGCCTATCGGACCTCCACAACCCAGTTTACGGGGTAAGATGATGATTGTTTCTTTTTTTTATGGTAGGTAAAATCATCAAATGACAAATCCCGCCCTTGGGTGGGGCGGGATGCGGGAGTGTCAGACTCTTACTAACTAAAAACCTACCCTGCTTATTTCATTGCCTTCATTCCAGGGCCCCGGGGATGATTGTATCTTGGATAAGGCGATGGTCAGACTTTCTGGCGTCTAAATACCTGTAACGACTGTCAAAGATCTACGAATGGCAACGGGGAGCAACGACAGAAAACTTCATTCTAAATTTCACCACACCAACGTCTTTATTACATTTCCTTTATTATTTTTGTGTTACCATTGGCAAGTAAATATCAATTTATAACCACACACCACTATCTACGATATCTACGTTTCCCTTGGTTATCACTAAACAAAAAGAAGTATTCCAGCACCAATTTTTTCCGCTTCAAAAGTTTCAGCACCCAAGCTATTCCTCTTTCGGCACCAATAGGTATGTTACCTTGGTGCCGAATCTGAAAACAACATTAAAAAAATACCTATTGGTGCCGAAAGGAGAATAGCTTGGGTGCCGAAAAAATCGGTGCCGAAACAGGAATACTTCAATAAAAAGTAAGTTTAGAAGTAAGTTTTACTGTGAATATGTGACACCTTATTATAAATAAAAACCTACAGAAAGTCTGCTATACAACAACCCAAGACTTAACAAATCTGGCACATTTTAAAAATCTTCTCGAATCGATGGTTACCATTTTAAAAAACATTCGCACTTACATGGCGTATGCACTAAAGTTGCCTAAGTTTTATACCACGAGAGTTAAAAAAAGTGATTCATATTTTGCAATAAACTGCAAGTATTACATTGTCGTTACCCAAATACCTATTGTTTTTTATTCAGTCCGGCTGTGATGGCGCTTTATGTCATATCACAGTCTTGAAGCTTCTGTATTTACCCATATAGTGTTACATATCTGCGGTAAGTATTCACAAGTAATCAGCAAATTACACCTGTTGAATAACTGAGGGTCTTTCATTGTATTTAGCCAATTAACTAAATGATCGTTTCCTTCATAAGCCATCCATCCTTGTTTTGTTTATCTAGCAGTTTGGTAGGCGGAGTTAATATTTATGTAGGAACTAATGGATGAAGAGGAAAATTTTGTGGATTTAATCCATATCTTAATCTTATCTAAGTTTTATGAATCTTTGGAGCTGTTTTATGTATTTTACTCTGAAAATTCTGATCCGATAATAAATATTCAGTCAAATGCAAGCTACATAATTAATGTAAACACACAGAACTTGTCTTGTGGTGATATTTAGGAGAAGTCTGTAAGTATACAGCAGTGTCATAGGCTCATAGGATCATTGAACCTTTGACAGGGTACTATTTACCTCGAAAAAATGCACAGTTCATGAGACATGCCAGAGAAGTGAATCCGATAAAAATAGCTATTTTTTTTTACAAAGGATCAAACTATTGTATCAAGTGTGACACTCTTTTAAAATCATTTTAAGTGTTACAATAATCTTGGTTACATATTTCTTGTCGCTACAATTATGTGAGCACCATGTAGAAAAGTAGTAAGAAGAAAAAAAAAAAACTAACTAAAAATAGAAATTGAATTAAGTCACTGGCAGCAAAGAGATGACCAGTCTCAACTGACGGCGCCCGTTCACGAGCATGACGCGTGCCTCAACCCCACTCTGCTCAACCATTATGAAGGGAACAGAATGACTCAATAACACGCGCCACCATCAGCAAGACATTTGAGTGAGAATGACAAACTCTCAACTGCCATGCTCATTTAAGTCAAACCAATTGTAACCTAGTAAAAATGCTCCATGGGACTTCACATTCACAAAAATTTGATAAAAGTGCTTCTACATTATACAATGCTAATGGTTCCAAATAAGAAAAATAAACAAAATAAGAGCATTAAAAGGTCATAAGCTTCATTAAAGCAATATCATACCATTTCGAAAAAAACAACATACGGAAAGGGTAATAGCATCTCTTCCAATATTTATAAAACTATAAAAAAACAAAAAACTAATTAGTAGGCAAAAGTGTTAGTGGAGCAGGACCAGCATTTAGCCAAGCATTTTTATCGAGGATATAATCTTCCACTTTATAATATGCTTGTCTACATAGTGTGCGTTTAATGCATGTTTTAAATTTTGACTCATTGAGATTGAGAATCTCAAGTGGTATTTTATTATAAAATTTTACACAGTACCCCATAAAGGAACTATGTACTTTAGCCAATCTGAATCGAGGTTGATCTAGTTTGTGCCTATTCCTAGTATTAAAATTGTGCCTGTCACTTATCTTAGTAAAAAGATGAATATTTTTCCGAACGTACATAATATTTTCATAAATGTATTGACAAGGTACCGTCATCATATGTCAATGTACGACGGACCGCCCGACGCGCCGCGCAACGCACCGCGTCTCCGTAATCGAGCACAAAAGGTAGAACTACACTGCTGACACGTGTGCCATATGCGCCGATCTGGGCGCGTCAGACTCCAAACATTTTATATAGAAACTAAACTTGTAGAAGCAATATACTTGATACGCGCCACACGACGCCTCGCAACGTCTTCTTACGTACAAATCAGGCGTGTTACACGTGTGCGTCGGTCTAATGTAGCTTAAGTCACAGACTATTAACGAAGAGCGTTCGTCACTACCTACGATCCTTGACTAAGAATAGATGAGCCCATCCGTTACCTACTAAGCTATTCCTAGGTCAGAAAACTAACCTATTTGTCAACAGTTACCTAATCTCTGTGAGGAACTGAAAGGTCTTAGGTCATAGGTATAATATGAAACGTGTTTAAGTGGTAAAAAAATTAGACAACTGTTGTACGATAAACAGTTAGTTGAGTGGCTTTAAAAACCAATATAGTAAACGAACGAGAATATCATCCATCAGTTACGACCGAAGTTTCGGTTTTGACAACTTACGGCAATATAAAATAGTTTCGCCATGAGCTTCGGCTTCTGCGGAAAATCTGCCGACCCTTCCCGTCGTTCGCGTTCGGCTGATTTCGGTTAAGTTGGTGGTTCGTGTCTCCCGCCACCGTCAGCCGTCAGTTTGCCGGCAAGTCCGGCGTGATCGTGTTGAAAGCTTATATTGTTTTTTTTTTTGGTTTTATTGTAGTAATAAAAAGTTTTTTTCGCAAGTATTCTATTTGTTTAATTTAGTAGGTCTTAACTGTTGTACCGCTCAACCGTTAACGCCCGCGCTTTAAAAACGCTCATAAAGTTACGACATCCGCATAACATCCGCCTCCGCTTCCGCGCGTTCACTATAACGACAATATCTCAGAAAAAACTCGTCCAAGCTCTATGAACCTTACGGTCTTGAAATTGATATGAGATAAGCTATTCAATTACATAGATTTTGTGTAGATTGACTTTGTAATATATTACTAATTCAACCTTGACCTTCAACGACCCTAAAAGTCGATTGACAAACTACGGTATTTTTTTTTTTTCAAATAATTTTAGAAGTCGATTGATGTTTAACAACTGTTGTATTAATTCTAAGACACATTATCATACAATAATAAATAAAACCGACACCGGCCACAAAGAAAAAAAAAAACAAAACAACACTATAACTGTTCAAACTTCGAACGCCCATTTGACCTTAAAAAGCGCGAAGTCTTACACGATCTTTTTAAAAAAATTGACCACCTAAAAAAAGCATTGCTCTTAAAATTTCAAATATCTTTTGACCCACAACATTCCACTCTAAGCTATATTGAAATTGAAGATTTTCATAATCTGACAAAGGGTTTTCGTCCCGTTCGTAATCGTGAACCTGCAGTTTACGTTACGCCCCGCCGCATCCTTCTGTGTGCATTGCGCCATTTATGTGTATATGGAATGGACGAGCAAAGGATAAACGTTTGTGCCGCATAGCTTATATTTGTCTGAACGTTGTGTATGTATTAAGTACTTATTCTTATATTGGTAATTTACAACGGACTTTTCATGTGTATTATATTATGTCCTACCTGTGATCTAATAATATTATAAATAGGAAAAATTGTTTAAAGTTTGTATTATGGAGTAGGTAATGTCTGAAATAACTGAACTGATTTTGAAAATCATCAGCAGAATGAGAATGTTCTCAGTGGCATAAATATTGTCTACTTTTTATTGGCAGAAGTTACAGATAGTAAATCATCTGAGTGAGACGTACTATCGAAAACATGTCAGATTTTTGACAATCATCACCACTTAAGGAAGGAGCTGGTAATTAAAAATTAAGTACTAAATAAAATCTACACAGCACAATCTACAAAGTTAAGCAACACTTGCCAAGGTCTGTCTGTAGATGGGTGACCATGTTAACATATTGAGATTATTGCGTGCTTCCGATCCAATCAACCTCGATGCAAGCAATGTATATACTCTCTGCTACTGTTCCACGATTCATACTGACGGCACTAAAATAAATTGAAGCAGAACCAACCATCGACAATAGGTATATTAAATAAATATCCTTCTTGAATTCGCTGCAGGCTATTCATGTACCTAGCTATAAGTTATCCATCAAATGTCCAATCCAATTCGCCTGTAAGTCGGAGTATCACGTATTTTTCTAAGCTGGTAAATAGGTCGGTACTACTTCTTCGCGCGACTTTGACTGATCGAGTGGCCAAAAGTTTCACTACACTTAGTTTTAAAATATTTCAAGTGTACTTACTAGTGATGTATATAGTTATTGGCTCTAATATGTCTGTAGGGTAAACGTGCATAAACAATCAATCATTGGGCAAGGTACTCGAAAAAATGATCGTGGGGAGATTGAAGTGGCATCTTCTCCCCAAAATGAGCGTCCGCCAGTACGGATTTGTACCCCAAAAGAGCACCGAGGACTCCCTCTATGACCTAATGGGACACATAAGAGGTAAGTTGAAGCAGAAAAAGCTAATGACCATGATCTCATTGGACATAGAGGGAGCCTTCGATAGCGCATGGTGGCCGGCCATAAAGGTTAGGCTGAGAGAGGAGGGTTGTCCCGGCAATATAAGGAAAGTTATCAGCAGCTACCTTCGGGACAGAAGGGTCGAGGTAAGGTATGGCGGAGAGACACACTCCATAAATACGACCAAGGGGTGTGTCCAAGGCTCCATAGGAGGTCCAATTCTATGGAACCTGGTTCTCGACCCACTCCTGAAGGCGCTGACTGCCATGGGGGTCTATTGCCAGGCGTTCGCCGACGACATAGTCCTGGTTATTGACGGAGACACTGGGTTGGAGGTCCAAAGACAGGCCAATGCTGCTCTCGCCTATGTTGGGGAGTGGGGAGTCAAAAACAAGTTAAAGTTCGCACCCCACAAAACTAAAGCAATGGTGGTTACGCGAAAACTTAAATATGACGCACCACTCCTTAGCATGGGTGGGGTCAGTATTGGCATGTCAAAAGAAATAAAACTCCTTGGCCTGACCATCGACAGCTGCCTGACATTTAACAAACATATTTTTAATATCTGTAAAAAAGTTGTAAATATTTACGGGCAGCTGTCGAGGGCGGCCAGGATCAGCTGGGGCCTCCACGCAGATGTCATCCGAATAATATATAACGCAGTCATAGAACCAGTGATTGTGTATGCGGCGAGCGCCTGGGCACCGGCAGTGGGGAGGCTGGGAGTCAGAAAACAACTTAATGCCATCCAGCGTGGATTCGCACAGAAGCTCTGCAAAGCTTACCGCACGGTCTCCTTGAACGCAGCGCTGCTTCTCGCCGGGATACTCCCACTCGATATTCGTATACAAGAGGCAGCCGCCCTGTACGAAGCAAAGAGGGGAGTGCCCCGGTCAGATCTGGCGGGCAGGGAGGTCGAGCGGAGAGCAGGGCACACCGAAAATGGACACCCGGCAACGCATATGTTACTGGAGTTCAAGAGCCTGATAGACGAAGAAGAACTGAGTGCAAACAGTGACTTTGACGTCAAAATGTTCACAGATGGCAGTAAGATTGACGGCAAGGTGGGGGCCGCAGTATCCTACTGGGAAGGCGCGGCCGAAACCAAGGCCGTCAAGCTTAAACTGCCATCTTACGGCACTGTCTATCAGGCGGAACTCCTGGCCATATGCAGAGCCACGAGTGACATTATTCGAGGTGATCAGCAGAGCTTCGCAATTTACAGCGATTCATGATCTGCGCTTGACGCTGTTGTTAACAATGGCTTCCTGCATCCCCTGGCCGTTGGGGCCCGCAAAAACCTCCGGACGGCCTTTGGCCAGAGCAAAACTGTGACTTTGTTCTGGTTGAAGGCCCACGCGGGATTTGCGGGCAACGAACGCGCCGACTGTCTGGCCAAAATGGCTGCCCTCACCTTGAACAGCGCCCCTGACTACGATAAGTGCCCGGTCTCATTCGTCAAGGGGCAAATCAGACGGAAGTCTCTTGACGAATGGAATCGGAGGTATCAGTCAGGGGCAACTGCCGGGACAACAAAGGTGTACTTCCCGGATGCCACCGAGGGATACCGAATTGTCCGGAAAATAACGGTAGATAGTATCACAACTCAGATACTAACAGGGCACGGTGGGTTCTCTGAATACTTGGCCAGATTCAAGTGTAAGAGGGACCCATCGTGTACCTGTGCCCCTGGAGTCGACGAGTCCGCTCTACATGTCTTGCTCGACTGCCCGATCTTCGGTCGAGCAAGATATGAATGCGAGCAGGAAATAGGGGTACAGCTTAATAGATACACAATGAGGGGTATAATGGCTGAAAACAGGACAAGAGAAATATTTCTAAAGTACGAAAAAGAAGCAGCAAAGGTCGTGATAAATAAAAATAAATAATACAATATGTAAACAAAATAATAATAAATATAGTACACAGAAATATAGTATATAATTATAAATATGTGAGTGCGAGTTAGGTTGCTAAATAATATATGGTTACCTGATTTGTATTCATATGTATAAAGTAGTCATATGTCGAGCAAGTATTTAAATAGGCAGTGAAGAAAGTTAATAAAGTAGAAAGGCCTCAAGAAAGCGCAAAGTATTGGAAGATACCAAGGGTTTGCGCAACCCTTGAGGAAGGAAAGAAGTATAAGGATTGAAAGGAAATAATATTTTATATACAAACACAAAACATACCATAAATTAAATAAGTACAATATATAATGCTCTAATAATGACAAGACGACGAAAAGAACACAAAAATGAAACGTAAGGAATAAACAATCAATAAACTACATGTATACTTAATTATTAACAACAAGGTTAAATAACGACCCTGCTAAGGGTAGGGAGTGGCGTATCTGAATTACTTTGAAAAAAAAAAAAAAAAAAAAAAAAAAAAAAACAATCAATCAATAGGTAAATAGCATAATATTGGATAGTATAATCAGCCTTATAATGTTCCCACTGCTGGGACGCAAGCACCTCTCTCTGGAAGAGGGAAGGAGCCATAAAACACCACGCGGGCCCAGTACAGATTCGTGGATGTCTTTGATTCTAGGACATGTCGGCGTTGACGATGTTCTCTTTCACCGTTTCAAGAGCAGTGGTGATGAAATAAATTACACAAATTAATGTGACTGGCTGAGTTTTTAACCCGCTACCTATAAACTCTTAAGTCGGAGCCGTTACCACTGGACCACCACTGCTCTCTGTGTAATAGGCAAATAACTTAATATAATATTTTAAATATTTTCTCTCTACAAAGTAGGTACTGGCTGTATACACCGTAAAATCTTAGTTGTTTTAATCCCGCGGAGGGTCGATTCGGTAAATGCAACAATATCGATTTGTAAAGAGAAAATTAAAAAATAAAGTACTTTTTTTTAATTTCTTCAAGTAAACGTCAGTTGAGCGAGGCCAATGAACTGTAGGTAGTTAGTACGCAACGACCGACCACTACCTACAAGGTCATTGACTCGTTTACTTAAAGAAATTAATTTCGTACTTACATGCGTTTATTAACTAGATTTTTAGAAAAGAAGTACTTTATTTTTTAATTTTATCTTTACAAATCGATAGTGTTCCAAGTACCGAATCAACACTCCGTGGGATTAAAATGACCAAAATTTTACGGTGTATAGGTCTATATAGGTAAAATTCTTGTCGTTTCTAGTTATGTACGTCGACGTGGGCATGTATGACAGGTTTCAGAGAATAAACATGTGTGCGTGAAAATATTTAATTATGAAGCAGTTGAAGTATACAGAATATTTAAGTATCAAAATAAAGAAAGATTTTTTGTAAAGCTATTGGAGATCGGGAGCTTAATTTAAAAAAAATAGTATGCGATCATACTCGTCAGGAACGAAGCGAGAATCACTGAAACAATGACAGGCATATTAAGGGTATATTTTTTTAAAAGAGAAAATCATCCAATGAGTTCCTCCGCTTTAGGAAGGAGCGGGGACGTGTCAGACTTACTGACTAAAACAAGAACCAACAACTGTGTGCTCCAGTTGCCTTCTAGGACGTATCTCCTAGTGGGTATTGTTTCTGCTGGGCCCCTGCGATTGACAGAGTATAGTGACTTTTTTAACATTTAATTTTGTAAGTCTATCGAAATAAAACACGTAACTACTGAAGGTGATCCAGATAGCAATAGGGTCAATTTACCCGCATATACGTTTACTGCTATAATCAGTCTCAGAAATGAAGATGAATTAGTTTGTCTATACGATTCCGAATTCAGCTTTCGTTTCGTTCTAGTTAAGCCTATCTAATCCCAGCGTCTAGATAATGAGCTAAGAAAAAAAATACTACAACTCTTTCCATTTTTAGGGTTCCGTAGCCAAATGGCAAAAAACAGAACCCTTATAGATTCGTCATGTCTGTCTGTCCGTCCGTATGTCACAGCCACTTTTTTCCGAAACTATACGGTTGAAACTTGGTAAGTATCCTGTGAACCGCATTAAGATTTTACACAAAAATAGAAAAAAAACCCCATACTTAGAAGTGGTAAAATGTGTGGAACCCCTGTAACTTGTAAAATAAGAGAATAATAAAACTAAAAAAAAAAATATGATGTACATTACCATGCAAACTTCCACCGAAAATTGGTTCGAACGAGATCTAGTACGTAGTTTTTTTTAATACGTCATAAATCGTAAACCGCAATTTGAACGGAACTCTCAGTGTGCGAGTCCGACTAGCAATTGCCCGGTTTTTTTTGCTGACCTTACATCTTTACAACCACGCGTTTTTATGAAGATTGTATTACCCAGTCCTTAGGAAGTCCGCATAAACAAGATTGGTAGGTTTCTGAACAATAAAAGTCAAGAGGTAAAAAGGCGTTTTAATTTATTTTTTAAGAGGCCGAGCTAAATGATTACAGTTTAATCGTTTCTTGCGTTGGGAAATACATTTCAATTTTCGTGAAACCGCTAAAGTGCTTTTGTAATAAACGTTCATTTAGATTTGTACCACTGGCCGTCAGTTCTGTAAACGATTGTGAGCTTTTTAAATAAACCACCTGGTTCCATTGAGTAATTTTAACACTTTAAAAAGGCCTAATATGAATTAAACCCTTAGAATACCGTAATTAGAGACACGATAGAAAGACAATAGGTGTGCGCACACCGGTGTGCTCTTGGGGCTTGACAGTTTAAATAAACTACAGTAAAAACAGTGTTCTATCAAATGAAACACACACTCACACACTGGCAATAATATGAGAAAGTCAGAGACCCGGCGTGATGGGAACGTCTTGCTATCTTTTTAGGGTCCTATACCCAAAGGATAAAAACGAGACTATTGCCTCCTCTGACCGTCTGTTTGTCGCCAGGCTGTCTCTCATGAACCGTGTAGTTATTGCACATAGATGATATATTTCTGTTACCGCTACATCAACAAATACTAAAAACTGAATAGAATACATATTGAAGCGGGGTTCGCATACAACGAACAGTACGGAACCCTACGTGCGCGAGGCCGACTCGCATTTGGCCGGTTTTGTAACTAATGGTGGTGACGTCACATTTCAGTGTAGGTATCCTTATTCTATTCACTGTTTCCTCTCCTACAAGGTTTGAAATGTAACTTGTAAACGGATTTGTAAATTCTTTCTGTTTACGATGGTAACACGCATCTGTGTGGACTGTTGCCATCTACGATGTACTGTATGGTCTGTGCTCCGTCTACGTATATCTTGCATTGCTACTATAATTAATTTAGTTGAATGAAACCCACGCACGTAGTCGTGCCGGTCACTATCGTTCTATTTATGTCATAGAGATGAATGAACGGAGTTGTAAATGACTAATGTCAGTGAGAATGAAAAGTTTTTTTAATTGATCGGTAATAAATATTATTAAGTTTGCATGATGCCTTTGTTTTTTTTTTATGAGACACGGTTTAATTTTGGTCGTGAGTCAATGACCTGTAGGTAGTCAGTACGCAACGACCGACATCTACCTACAGGTCACTGACTAGCTCAGCTGATGTTTACTTAAAGAAAATAATTTTGTAAAATACGTTAATTAATTTGAGTTTAAAAATTATACCTTATTTTTTAATTTTATCTTTATAAATCGATAGTGTTTCATGTACCAGATCGACCCTCCACGGGATTAAAACGATCAAAACTTTAGCCATGTAGGTATATTGATAAGCACGGAGGACACGGTGGAGCACACGGTCGAAGTGTGCCCCGCTTGGGCAGAGCATCGCCGTGTTCTCGTGAGTGCGATCGGCAGCGGCGATCTCTCGCGCCAGGCCCTGGTACGGGCCATGGTCCGAAGCGAGGAGGGATGGCAGGCGGTCGCCTCCTTCTGCGAAGCAGTAATGCTAGCAAAGGAGGAGGCCGCACGCGAGAGGCAACGGCCCACAAGGCCCAGCCGCCGCGGGGATTCCGATTCCGATCCTGATTTCCAGCCAACGTAGACGCGGGCTTGTGGACGGCGAGCTATGGGTAGCTCGCTGTCCGATCGTCCGGTTAACATCCGGACCAAGCCCAGGTCGTCAACGGCGCGCACTGTTCCCGCGCGCCTCAAGGAGTTGTCAGCAAACCGTAGAGACCCAGCCTGCTAGCTGCAGGCAGGCAGGGTCGAAGCCTACTGGGGCCAAGGGTTTGCTTCCGAAAGGAAAGCCCGGCCCTGGTATCTAAGGCCACAAAGGAACGGGGTGGGTTTTTAGTCAGTAAGAGTCTGACACTATCTCCCGCTCCGCCCAAGGGCGGGAGATGTCATTGGATGATTTTACCCACCACCAAAAAAAAAAAGGTATATTGATAAGCTGACAAATCTTGGCTTGATCTTCAGACTTGCTTTTAATAAAATAGTACTTTGTATTGTGAGTACCTACTTGTAAACTCACATACACAAGACATTGACCCGGAACAACGATCTGCAGGACATACAAATATTAGTTTATTGTGGAAATCGAAACCGTGACACAAACAGTAGCCCATCACTCCACCATTGATGACGTCAATTTTTTTTCATTTGTGTTCAATTATAGGAAGTAAGCCAGACTGAGGGCCAAAACGGCGTTTAGCGGGCGTTCGCGCGGTCCCATACAAAAGTGCACCGTCGCTGCTCTTCGTGCGGGCACCAGTCGAGGGCAGCTGCGTCTCGCACCCCTTTTGCTACGTAATAATACATTAAAGTTCTCCATCGACACGACTGCATGCACATTGTTACAGTTAAACTAGCGACACTGCGCAAGTAATAATACGGTTTCCGCTGCGGGGACGCGCATAGTGACGCGAACGCAGCCTTGGCCCTGAAAGTAGGTGGCTACGCACAATACGATACCAGCGGGCCTAAAAACGTCACAGGAGCAATTCATCTAGAGCAAATCATATTCCGAATTTGTAGCAGATCATAAACAATTCTTCTAATGTTCTTAAAATGGTTGCACAAATTACTTAGTCGAATCATACTCAATTCACTGCATATCACAATGATATTCCTTGTAAATATTGCCGTATAAAAAAAAATATGATTCTACAAAAGTGGCCTTTTTAGACCTGCTGGTGGTATTCCTGTCAAGAATGAATAGGTGTTCTGTAGGCACTGGGTGCCCATTTTACACCAGATGAGATCGTAAGTAGTCAAACAGCAAACAGTTTAGCAATAAACAAAAGGATTCGACCCGTGAACTAATAACAAACCAATTAAAACCAAGCAATTAATAAATCCTATATTTACTCAAGTGAATGAATGATTCACTGGCTTACACGTGGGTGCAAGTTAAACAGAACAGCGGCGAGTAGTGATGGGTAACGATTCAATTTTTAATAATATCAGTATAATCGACTCTAAAATATCGAAATAAAAAGTATACGTAACCAAGCATTGGTAAATTTAAACATGGAAACATTGATTTCATGATAGATTTTGGTAGAAGGTAATCGATGATTTTGTCTGTTCGACTTCAGAGTATGTAGATTGTTTTACAGAAAATAGATGTCTATTAGCAGTATTTATACTTGATTTATGATTTATCTATCTATCTAATTGTGTGTAAACTTTTTAAAAAAATATTAAATTATCGATAACATTGCATTGAAACTGTACATATTATCGATTATCGATATTTTCAAGTTTTAGACTAAATATCGATATTTATATGGATATTTTCATCCATGTGCAGCTCTAGTGATGGGTTGAATGATTTATTATTATTGAGTATGAACGAATGGAAATTACTAGGTATGAAATTGTAATGCAGTAAGAGCGTATTGTGTAGACTTAGAATTTATTGTTGATGATGGGTTTCGGTCGAGTAATAATTTACGAGTATTTCTGATGCAACATTAGTAATTGAAGTAGAAAAGTAGGTTGGGTTAAGAAATGAGTTGTTTTGGCAACGTTTTAACTGTTAACTGTTGAGTGCAACAGCACATCTTTATTATTATTAATTTTACTACTGACCGAAGTGGTCAGCAGTAAAATTAATAATATAATTTGAGCCATAGGCAGTAGCTACATTGCGTTTTTATATAAATTAGTAGTTTCCGCCAGCCACATCTCCCGCGTGAAAATCGATTTACACTCTTATATATAAAAAAAATAAATAAATTAATAAATTAACCAAATTTTAAGTTTGAAGGTGTTATTGTTTTTTAAATTTCGTGATTGGTATTTCGCTTTTATGTATAAATTATACCGCATTTTACGAATAGGTCCTCCGTCATACTTATCGCAATGTTAATTTCGCGTATGCGGGACTCTCAACAGAATACTAGCTAAACTGTGCGTTTCTGGTCCCAATCCCTGTGCAAGTGTTTGTGGCCCCTGTCTTTTGACCAAGGAATAAGACTTATTTGACTTGGTACAGTGACGTATTAGAAAAAAGTGTGGACTGTAGTAATTTGAAGACCCTTTTAGCATGTTAGCATTTTGACCATCTGACCATCATAGGTTTGGTTTTTAGGGTTCCGTAAACGAAGATTGCAAACATAAACTTATTACTAAACCTCCGCTGTCAGTCCGTCTGTCTGTCAGTGGGCTGACACCGTAAGAGGTAGAGAAGACATTGTTATTGCCGAGGCTTCGCTCTGGTCACATTCCATCGAGGAAGTTTACGTTCCTTATGGGCATCACATCTTCGCCTAACTGCGAAAAATGCGGAATTTTTGAGGACGTGCATCATTAGGTTTTTTTTTTTTCGGTAGATAAAATCATCCAATGACAAATCCCGCCCTTGGGTGGAGCGGGAAGTAGTGTCAGACTCTTACCTACTAAAAACCTACCCCGTTCCATTCTTCGCCTTGGTCCCAGGGTCCCGGGTGCCATTTTCACATACCTTTTGACCTCAGTAGGCTTCGGCCATGTTGGGCCCCTACAGTTTGCTGACAACTCCTTGAGGCGCGCGGGAACAGTGCGCGCCGTAAACGACTTGAGCTCGGACCGGTCTGTTACCGGACGGACGGACAGCGAGCTACCCATTGCCCGCCGTCCGCGAGGTGCATCATATGGTGGAATGTGAGCGGGGCGAACGCCTCAGGAGATTTTTTTTAAGCACTTTAAATTTGTTAGATATCGGTATCTGCAACAGTATTCTATCGAAACCTACGTCAGACGGGGCAATAATTTTATATAAAATATATTATAATCATTTTAAATAAGTTAAAATTCAAAGTTTGGCTTTGATGGAGCGTCATAGTCATTATAGTGACCAAGCTCTTTAATTTAGATTTAAAAAAGAGGTAGAGAGTTGAAAAAGCTTGTCCAGCTCCACTTCCACTAGGACGCACAAATTGATTCGTTTGGAAATTATTTTATAATTTGGAAATATACTCGTAAAATATTTTGACATAGTTGGGTCTAGTATACATTCTTAGTTTAATTCTTATGTACTCGTACATAGGTTTAGTATAAATACTTAGTTAATATTTAAGTTTCTATTGTTTCTGCATTAAAAATAATAAAAAATTTGAAATTATTTGGAGTATCATGCAATTTTTTTTTTTTATAGAGCTACGCTTTGAAACGTGCAATTATTATTTATTTATTTACACTTTATTGTACAATAAGATTATCAAAAAAAAAAATATATATAATTTTTCTGGGTTTTTGACAATTCAAAAGTGCCTGTACAATGCGTACGTAATAATAGGACCAATCTCATAAGAATAAAATCGATTACCATGTTGAGATGGGACGTCATACCTGCTGATAAAACGAAAAAAAATAAATAATAATGCCAAAATTGAAGAACTCAGAGATGAGTAAAATTGAAGAATTGGATACTGATTTCGTTTACAGTTCGTAATCAAGAAATTATAAAAATTAAAATTACATTTTTAAAATTTCTTGATTTGCTCACCCTATTCTTTGATTTGACAGTTTGACGTGACGTCTCAACATTTATTTATTAATTATTAATTACAACGGTCCTTCAACCAATTACAGTAACTAAACAAAAAGAAAAAAAGGAAAATATTACTGGTTGCGCCAATTTGCTATGATCCGCGATTTTGTTTTTTGTAATTTATTTTTTTGGCCTAGCAATCCTATCCCTTCCGTTTCCCGCCCCCGCACGACCTCAAGAAATGACATTGACGTTTTGTGCATCGATTGTGAATGTGACCGCTCCGCTAACATCGCCCGCTCGAAATTACAAGAAAATTGACTATTTCGTGATCCAACCATTCAAAGACTCAACAATAGTGCAGTGTAGTGCAATACAGGACCTGGCAGTGGTTAAATGTGCGAAGTCGAGGTTCGCCGGCCGGCGCCACGTGGAACCTTCGAGGTCAAAAGGTCAGTGTTCCTCCCTAATACTTCATCCCATCAATAAACGCCAGGCACAGTACCTGCATATTGTTAACAAACCTTAGATCGCTTTTTCAAACTTACAGTCCACACCAAGCTTATTTGCGCAACCAATTACAAAATACAAAAATGTAACGAGATATGTGTTGTTATACTCACACATCAATCCCTCTCACAGTACAGTACGATCGACGGTTCTTGGCGCGCCTGAAGTTAGACTCTGCGAACTTTAGCGTTCAAAATAAGCGCGTCAAATAAATGATTTATAAAAATAAATGCCAATAACAGTTGTTAACAGCAATAACAACTGCTATTTGCATTAATTTTTTCAAACCATTTATTTTTTTACGAGTGCACAAGCGCTAAAGTTCGCAGAGCTTAATTTCAGGCGCGCCAAGATCCGTCGATCGTACTGTACTTCTGACATGCCAATAAAATCGTCTTCCATTCATCCGCAAACAGATCGCTAGTTGGATTGGAGTTAAAGAGACCATTTAGTGCAGCCAAAGTGCGAGGTATTGGTGACTGAGCACGGACAACAGTGCGACATGGCACAGCAAGATGTAAATCGATCCTATTCTCATTTCAAACGCGTAGTAAATGGTTTGTTTGAGATTAATGCTTTGATTCTGTTGATAACTTTGATGCGATAGCACAGCGATCGCCAACATTTGCTATACTTGTTAGTTACATTGTTAATCCGGCCCTACTTGGTCCTTGCTAGCAAAATTATTCAAAAGCTTACGTTGTATTAGTACCTAGTTTCATGTTTACTGACCGTAATTTATCTACAACGTACGTAGTCGTACAAGTGTTGGGTAACCATCCTATTTTCCTTGAAACTTGTTTGTTCTGGGCTGGAACCTTCATCAGCTATTCTTGTTTGAAACTATTGAAGATTACTGTGAGCTTGCAAACTGTTGCGTTTGCTAATATACGTGTGACGTATGTATATAGGGTTGCCAACTATTAAAGAAAGAAAACGTATCACTTTTTTAAGTAAGTACCTATTAAGGGAGAAAAATATTTGAAAAAAAAAAACAAAATTTTAATCTCTTGAAGACATATTTTATGTGCTTCTAACAAACACTTAAAACAAGTAACAAGCATTCAAGGCAAAGTGATGGGTCATGACTCTTAGCATTGAAGAATACGACGCAAGGAGGGGAGCACGCATTAATTTTTTTTCATTATTCTTAATTTTTTTTGGAAACTATTTTTACACTTGAAATTTAAATTGAAATAAACAACTCATTCTCAACTCCAATTTATTTGTTTTCATTTGATTTTAAATATAAATTATTCATGTTTCAACTACATCACTAATTCGATAACGAAAGAAAATAGAGCATTTTCATATACTTACTTTATTTTTATGCTAAAGTAAATATTGACCAAAAATAATGCAAGATACATATCAATTACAAAGTATACTTGGCAACCCTGTATGTATTGTGCATGTATGATACTGTGAGTCGCTGGTACTTGCTAAGATTTGATAAGTACTGTAAGGTGGAACTTAATACTTTTTGTATTAATTTTGGCAGTAACTGCACCTGTTTTAAAGTTTGTATTCTAAGATTGTTCGCTGTTAGTAAGGAGTATGAAAAGGGCTCGCTGTTGTCGTCAATAAACTACAAACTTCCAGGCTCCCATAGACAGGAGAGACGCAAGGAGAATGCGGCAACACGTTTACACAGAAATACTAATGTTGGGTGACTGGTAATAATTAGTGACCAATACTTAAACACGTGACTCAAACAACTTTTACTATGGGACCAAATCGCGAAAAAATCTACTGGTCAGTAGGTACATTTATGTTCACGTATCTGGTCAAAATATACTGAACTTACTGAATTTTTTCGCGATTTCTGGTTTGGTTTGTTCGTTATCATGACTACAATCACGTGTTTATCGGTCACTAATTTACCAGTCACCCTATAAATTGAGTACCTGTCTCAGTGAAACTCACTTTTTTAGATGCCTAAAAATTAACTTTATTTATACGAATCTTTAATTTTAAAAACCAAAAAATAAAGACACAGGAAAATTACTTGTGTTTATTGTTGTTTAAATAATATTATTCAAATTTCGTCCTCCGTGTCTCTAGCACTCTTCAAAACGATATTTAACATTCTTGGAAACGCGGCTCAGAAGTTGGGTAGGTTGTTGTTGGTTGATTTCTTGTCTAATGACTTCCTTTATTCAGAAAGTACTTAATTTTTCCATAAAAAAATATCTTCGGTTCCTGATTTTGTAATTTATCACATACTTTGTATATGTTTTGTATCATCACATATTTAAGTTTCTGTGAAATTGTTGCTGATTTTGTGTATATTGTGGTTAATTCTATTCTTAATATAAATATACTATTTTGCTGATTTTGAAAGCATTTAGAAAAATAAGAATACTTTTTTTGACACACCCTGTAGAACGAGTTTGGAAAAATTTATATAAAAACGCGTTATCACCTTTATTGTATTCATTACGACTTTCGAATAAATATAACGATATTTCTTTTCCTGTTTGTGAGTTACGCGAGTATAAATTTTGAAATAGGTCACTATGACATTTTGATCTTTACATGTTTACCGTTCTCACACATGGCGTTCTACGTACCGTTAAAAATAATTAATTGACACAATTATGTAAATCACTGAAAATAATCCGCTTTATATTCCGCTTTATACCGGATTTGCGGACTACTCGTAAACATTTACGATGCCTAAACAGACCACAATGTACAAAAATGTAATTTAAAAAATAGGAGTAATTGTTTGAAATAATTCTTGACTTGAAATCCGCTCCAGTTTCGCACGAGTGTTATGTTTTTTTTTTAATTGACATAAACTAGTGCTTGACTGTGAAAGTAGCGATGCAATCGTTCATGGGGAGGTGCCCTAGTTTATTAGAAGCTTATTCACTCTAGCCTTGAAGACACCTAAATTATAATCGGACAAAAAGACCGCAGCAGACAAGTTGTTTCAGTCCCTCGATGTACGCGGTATAAATGAGGAGGTGAAACACTTGGTCCGGAGTTCCGGACCGAATCCGGACCGTAGTGGTTTCAACAACGTAAGGGTGGATGCTCGCCGTTCTTGGTTTTTCTCCGCTATAATACGCATGGAAATGAGGCGACGTATCGCGTTTTATTGGTGAAAGAACTATCGTGATTCCTGTCAAAACTTCCAGAGATGACCTTCAACAAACAAACAATTTGAAAGCTTTGCATGAACCTTTACCAGCTATTTCGCCCGCGTGAATAAAGTATCCTGTCTTAGGTAAATTCAAGACAAATTCTTTATTTATTTTTTAAATTAGTCCCCCCGCCTAAGGCCACATCTCGTTCCTGGAACGCAAAGGGCTACTAAAGGAACGCATGTGCGTTTTAGTCAATAAAAACCCACAGCATTAATAAAGGCGTGATTGCTTAACAGAATCTGAATGTCTTTATTAGGTTACATACAGATGTTAAAACTTAATTATAAATTATAGTTCCAATATGTCCTGCCAAATAGGCATACAATAATTACAAATAAAACTAACATAATTATACTTTCAGATATTTTGAAAAAAAAAACTACGGAGTTTAAATTTAAATAGTGGAAGTTCCTTAGTGCTCAAACTGTTAATAGCTATATTATTGTAAATTTTTGATGCCATACCAAAGAAGCTTTTGTAACAAACATTCGAACATACAGACTTTCACATCTAATAATGTATAATATTAGTAGGATTATTCATGAAGTTACACGTATCTGGTCCTGTGTTGCCACTCAACCTCAACTTAATCACGGGAGTCAAAGGACCCCTAAAATGCTAATTGTTTGCAGTAAAAAGTAATGTTCGGTCCCAACGGTGGGCAACTTGTGTACCAAGTTTCCGTGTGTTTACTTACTGTGTCTGAATATTCATGTTTATTACGAAATTTAATTAAAGGACATTGGTCCTTTAAGTGTTGCTGTGAACTTTGGGCTTACTGAATTGTTTTGTTTGTTTTCGGTCTGGGTATTAGAAATTGCTAGTGGTGTGAGTAGATATTTGGTTAATTGTATAATGAATTTTATTATTAATGTTGATTGAATTTTTTTTATGGTAGGTAAAATCATCCAATGACAAATCCCGCCCTTGGGTGGGGTTGTTTTTTTTTTTTAACTCAGGTAAAATCATCCAATGACAAATCCCGGCCTTGGGTGGGGCGGGAAATAGTGTCAGACTTTTACTGACTAAAAACCTACCTTTCCGTTCCTTGCCTTTATCCCGGGGCCCGTGGTGACAGTCTCACATAACCTTTGGCCCCAGTAGGCTTCAGCCCTGCTGGACCCCTACAGTATGCTGACAACTCCTTGAGGCGCGCGGGAACAGTGCGCGCCGTAGACGACCTGAGCTCGGACCGGTCTGTTACCGGACGGACGGACAGCGAGCTACCCATTGCCCACCGTCCGCGAGCCCGCGCCTACGGTGGCCGTAAATCGGGATCGGAAACCCGGCGGCGGCGGCGGCGTGTGCGCCTTTGCCTAATGCGGTCGGCCTCCTCCTTTGCTAGCATTACTGCTTCGCAAAAGGAGCCGACCGCCTGCCACTCCTCCTCGCTCCGGAGCATGGCTTGAACCAAGCCCCGGCGCAAGCCCCGGCGCGAGAGATCGCCGCCAATCGCCCCCACGAGGACACGGCGATGCTCTTCCCAAGCGCCCCTGGGACCGAGCGTTCTTTTCAGAAAGCGGCCCTTGGCCCCAGTAGGTTTCGATCCTGCCTGCCTGCAGCTAGCTAGCTAGCAGGCTAGGCCTCTACGGTTTGCTGACAGCTCCTTGAGGCGCGCGAGAACAGTACGCGCCGTCGACGACTTGGGCTCGCCGTCCGCAAGCCCGCGCCTGCGGTGGCCGGAAATCGGGATAGAAATCCTGGCGGTGGCTGGGGCGTGAGCCCCGTTGCCTTTGCTTGATGCGGTCGGCCTCCTCCTTTGCTAGCATTACTGCTTCGCAGAAGGAGGCAATCGCCTGCCATCCCTCCTCACTTTGGACCATGGCCTGTACCAAGGCACGGCGAAAGAGATCGCTCGTAATAATTTTATATTTATATTATATATATTTTTTTACATTTATATTATTTATTTCATAATATTAGCATATAATACTCGTAAGTATTTTATCATTGGTACTTAAGTTATTTTACATTCTATTTGAAATATTTTTTATTTATTTATTGTTCAAACCTACCACAGTGTTTTCTTTTTTAACCCAAAGGTTGACTGGTAGAGAATGCCTTGTTGCATTAAGAGTCGACGTAACGCCCGTTCTAAATAGTCGTATTTTTATCAGAATTTCATAAATCCGAATCATTATAAAAACCCAAACTCGATTGCTTCAATCAAACGATAATAAGACGGAACATCTCAATTGGATCTTTTAGAAAAAAAGATCTGTAACAGCGGAGTCAACAAATAAAATCTTGACTGTTCTTCAGACTTTTATTTCTTACATTTTCACAATCGCTGACCTGGCTTTTGTTGGAAAATGTCGCGTGTCGACATCCTTATCCCATTTTAATGATCCGGATATTTTAAGGTTACGCGCGCTCCGATTTAGATCTTGACATTTCAAAATGTTGTTAATTGTTAGGTTCACTATAAATATTTCAAACGAAGGTCACGCTTGTAATAATGAGTGTTCAGTCTACCTAGATGGAATTCAAATAATTTTAATGATATCCTACAAAGAAAACCTTCAAAGCAGGCAGGCCTAGGCATCTTTCGTATTCCAGTCGCGCCTAGTAGTTCTGACGAAATTCTCATCCCTTAGAAAAACTTGAGTGGGCTTTACTTATGAAAAAAAAAAAAAATGTTCAATAGTGGTGTGAATCGAAAATTGATTTGGCAACGAATATCGAAATCAGAACTCCTTGAATGTCATATTTGAGTTGATATTGGAATTGAAGAAGGTGTTGGGTTATTCTGTATTAAACTTGGGAAAGTTTATTTGGCTTCCTCTCTGCGTATTAAAGAAAAAATGTACAATCACTTGTGTTACCACCTTGCTGTCTACTTCTCTAGCATTTTAGCGTTTTGCATCGTCGTTTATTCCGCGTATAACGTGCTTGCAGCGGTCTTCCCGTCCAATTGTAATTCAGGTGTCATCAAGGCTAAAGGCTTGGCTTGATAAATTAGTGCGATTAACTATCGACGATTGCATCACTGCTTACGATCAGTACCTCTACCATGAGTTTTAAGCAATAGTATTCGTCGCTACTCGATATCGACGCCGTAAATATTTTGTCCTATGGCAAATTTTGGTTCTACAAGTGACCGCTAGAGGCGCTGCAAAATTTGCCATACAAAATATTTACGGCGTCGATATCGAGTAGCGACGAATACTATTGCTTAAAACTCATGGTAGAAGTACTGGTGGGATCGCAGTCAAGCACTAGTTTAAATATCATTAAAAGAAATAGGAAAATGCTACGGAACCCTTCAGGTACGAGTACATTTCATTTACTACTACCCTCTGTAGTCTTAGAGATAGTTGAATCAAAGGAGCAACAGTAACTTACGACATTCACTGTATGGATTATGGACACATGCCAGCGAGTATGCGCGAAGATTTGTTTTACTTCTCTTCTAAGGAAATGGCAATGAACTGTAACTTTGTATCTGAGCTGATGTTGTCTGTCTATTGTACTTTTTTAATCTGCCTTTGCAATGAGTCATTAGTTCATTGCAGAAGTGTTTTCTATGATGTAGAATTTTTTGTTGGTGGTGGAGGAGCGAGAGGAAGTGTCAGAATTTTACTGACCAAATTCACCCCAGTTCCTTTAGTTACCCAAAACCGTAGTGAGTTTCGAAAAATCCCACGACAGTACCTCTACCATGAGTTTTAAGCAATAGTATTCGTCGCCGTACACGCCGTAAATATTTTGTATGGCAAATTTTGCAGCGCCTCTAGCGGTCACTTGCAGAACCAAAATTTGCCATACAAAATATTTACGGCGTCGATATCGAGTAGCGACGAATACTATTGCTTAAAACTCATGGTAGAGGTACTGTTCTATTGTATCGCGTTTATACATAACTGACGTAGATATTTACGGTTACTGCATATTCAAGGTCTACCGCCATGATGGTTAAAATTGTATGACGAGGATTAATACCGATTTGCGGGTCTCAATCAAAGTGAGGTCTGCGCAAAACCATAGCAAATAGTTCAACTGATTTGCCGCGTACTATGACACCTTTGCAGACTACATATTTTGCTCCGTGTCTGGTTAAATTAATAATTTTTATGTCTAAATATTTTTCTTCTTCTTCTTTTTTCTTCTTGTTAGTCTTTTGATTCATTAAAATGAACTTATTTATAGAATTCCTTGGTTACCCTTTCTTCACCTTGAATGTTCTGGGCTACCCTGAAGCATTCACCTTTTCCGTTTTCAAGTTAACAAGCTGCCAAATTAAAAAAAAATCTATTCTTGTCTCTAACACCATAGAAAACATAATTGCTTTCTAAAAAGGTACCCCAATAGGTTAATATTCATCTGATAAAAAATGGCCCTTTGGATCTCTCGATAAGTGGTATGAATTTAGATTCTATCGAATTTCGGGAGGAAGTCTGACCTTTGCCGGCGGCGATACCGATACCGAGTAATAGAATCATGAACTCGATTTTATCGGTTAATCAACTCGGCGGAAGCATGCGGTAAATCGTTTGAGATTCAATAATTTTGGATTACTATGGTCCATTTTAATACTTGCTACAATGAAACGTTTGGTGTAAGTTCATAATAAGATCAAGTACTTACTCGCAAATAACAATCGATTTCTAAATAAAAACAAAAAATATATAGTAATAATTTAGAGATTGAGTTTCAGAAAAACATTTTTTATCAAAAAAGATTTTTGCGAAAAAATAAAAAATCATCCTTTTTTGAAGTCGGTTACACAGGGTTCTTGATATCCTAGCTTGAATAAATAAAGCTTGAGTGCGCGTGTGTCCTAATCCTAATGTGGCAATAGGATTTTCTTGTGTTGTCAGAACCAACATTTGTAACACCTGGCTTCAATTGTGGGCATATAAATATATTTACCCATGCCAACAATCTAGAATTTCAATCAGAGAAAGGTAGGACTTGAGCATAATTTCAGTTAGTATACCTTTGACCCAAAAAAACTCAGACCCACAATTAATAAGAATACGATCCATTCAGGGGTTCAGGGTTACCATATCTCAGAATTTGTCCTGAAATCAGGATTGCATTGCATCAGCCTTATAATGTTCCCACTGCTGGGACTAAAGCCTCCTCTCT